>CM053784.1:593991618-595265368 GCA_028749045.1 Cupressus sempervirens
ATTTACCCAAGTTTTTGGATTTTATCACCCTCCCTTAAAATAGATCTTTGACATAACTCGTGTCTCCCTCTCTCTCCATGAAATATCCCTGACAGGATTATTGCTCCTTTTTACACCCAAAACTTAAAACTTCAAAGGTTCGACATTTCGTCAAACAATTAGCAGTCGAGCTCTGATACCACTGAAATAACCCTTACTATAAAGGTCACTAAGGAACAATGAACAATTCTTGCCTAATAGATTGAGCTGTTCTTACGAAAGACAAAGTACTAAGAAATGCAACGGGTGATATCTCAAATGATTCGCAAAGGGCTAGTTGATTACAAATGCAAGTGATGTCAACCAAATTTTCAAGGACATTTATTTAAAGAATACATCTGTGACAGAACAATGTTCTAATTAAAATGGAATGACAATATACATAGAACTTGGATAACCGCGGCCATCAATGAAACTATCCAAATGGTGTTCGATTCTGATTTTTATCTCCTAGTGCCGTCCAAATTCATTATATACTGTTTACTCAGCCAGTCGTCCATTCCCTCTTTATTTGTCAACAACAATCCACCCCGTGTCCACCTGGAGTTAGCCTGGAGCTATTGTGCTTGGTCGTATCCAATATTTCTGCAGTGTGGAATACAAATTTGACCGCAGTCTCTGAAAGAACATCAAACCTGAAAGGATACAATTTCGTGCCAATTAACTAGTATTTTCCAGGCTTGCGGTTCACATAATTCGCAGGCTTCTGACAGGGTGCGTCTGTTCTTTTCAGTCACTGATTTGGTTGATGTGTCCCGCCTACCTCCCCAGGTATAATGCAACACAATGAATCTATGCTCATGAACGCATCCAATGACCAGAAGTGACTCTGTCGTTTTTGATTTGGTGTGAGCGATTTCCGCCAGCAGTCTGACAATCTCCTTATGATGAATTTTACCCAAATCTATCCTTCAGTCGGCAGTGTCCGTTTTACATCAGATCCGCCTATGTCTTGGTGTCAATGGAGAAGCGCGACAGCCCATATGGGAAACCGGTGATGTAAAAAGGTAATGATTTCAGAGAACCCTCGTTGTCTTGCCCTCTCCAGTATAGATTGACTGCCCGCAATCTTTGAACAGTGCTTATTCCGTTATGAACTGCGTCCTCCCGATGGCAATGACGACAATGCATCAAAGATGATCCGACCTGCGTCCCTCCACCTGCTGTAATATTGACTTTGAATTTATATATTCCGACCCTTATCAAACACTGTTTCTGCTAACTCTTTCGACTTAGCCTTGTGCAAATTATTTCCGACTTCTATCCAACAGCTCCTAATTAAATCCAAGTCGATCCCCTCGGTTCAGGCTTCGTCCTCAATGTACGAAAACGCTGGCTGGGAGGATAGTCTAGTAAACTTTCCTTCTTTCCTGTTCTGTCCAATACTGCAACTGATCTTGTGAACCCTTGTGAATGACTTATATCTTCAAACTGAATTCCCAGAATAATCCCTCCAAAATTTGGCGTTAAGCCACCAATTTTGCCTCGATGAAATGACTGAATGTCACCTCCAATCTGCAATAATTCGGATGATATTTCACACCCTCAAAATTGCGTACCAATTGAGAGTTATCGTTCTCAATGGCCAATTGTGACAATTGCAAAAACCCTAGGTTCCACAATGCACCCGTGATTGAATCACAATCTGAAATCGAAAGAGAGATAAACAACTGCATGCTTCGAATGGAGCCCCGGGGTGCCTATTTATTCTTTTCCCTCCATCCTCTCCAGAGACTTCTAGAACCTTTTTGATCTTATCTCTTAAGTGACTTTATTAAATATTTTCCAAGTCACTTTATTAAATATAAAGTTATCTTTTAATAACTATTTATTTAATTAAAATAACTAATTAGTCGTCCTTGGACAACCATTAATTAAATTAATTAAATCGAACTGTCACCAAAAAATTGGGGACATGACACTCCATTGTCAATTTCACTCCCTCCCTCCAAAACTGTGTCTTGTCCTTAGTTAAATTGCTCTCCCTCTACCCACATCTCCTTCTCTAAACCGTCATTCCTCTTCTTATGAAATTACCATCATTATCATTAATTTAAAATTGTTAACAATCAATTAATTTCCCACTCATTTTGGATTTGCAGCTACGACTTGGTGCAAGAACTTTAAATAAACTTTAAGTTCTTTTAAAAGCTTCCACATCTAATTTATGACTATATATTTCAAATTTGAATACTATCATTAGTTACCACTTAAATTTCTCAACTACCTATTACCATTTCAAATTCAAGCTTGTAATTATGATTTTAAAATAAGTTTAGAGTATAATATTTATTTTAAGATCTAAATTTTAATATTTGAAAAATAATAGATAGTCTACGCATCTTGCTCAATTTTTCAAAAGAAGTAATGACTAAATATTTTCATTTAATCATTTACACTACTCATACATAAACAAAATGTTTAACCCATCTAGATAAATCAAAATTCAAAGTAAATGATTTAAATTCAAATAAAAACTATGTGTGTGTGTATGTGTGTGTGTGTGTGTGTGTGTGTGTGTGTGTGTGTGTGTGTGTGTGTGTGTGTGTGTGTGTGTGTGTGTGTGTGTGTGTGTGTGTTTGTGTGTGTGTGCAACTACACCATATGATTTCCAAACTAACCCTGCCGAGGAGCTAAACTCCTCTAGCTCAACCACCCTTCCATCTTCAGTACCTGCACACTCACAACCTCAAACATGAAAACACATCACTATTGCCACTATAATGATAAATAAAATAACATTTCCAATATGGTATCTCTCATTGAAATTCAAAACATTATTTACATTTTAATACTATGAATTCTAAACATTTAACTGCCATATACACTCAAATTCATAACATGATTTTAAATCATCCATTTTAATTAATCAAATAAATGTGCATAAATACATCCATACAATATCCATCACTAAATCAATATTACATGTTATCAAGAAAATGTTAAGCTTAATTTTAAAACATCATAATAAATCCAATCATCTACAATAACTAACATAATGTAGTCATAATCAATCAACACTAACAATTGAACAAGGTTTTCATCATATAGTCAAAACGCATATCGACCAAAAAGATATCAACTTTAATTTTAGGTTGAACACATATCGACTTAGTGTCAAACTCACACAAATTGATGCAAAAATAAAATTCTCCAGTCGAGGTCAACCTACCTAATCGACTGAGTCAGAAAGTGTCGACAACCTCCCAAATAGGAGTCGCACAAGGTGGGTCATGACATGTTCTCTTTTTTATTACTAGAAGATCAATGGGTGTTCATTGCCACATAATTTAACCTTCATTTTCTTCATATTTTCTATTTAAACTAAGAAAGCCTAGTCAATGGTAGCAAGGTCTTGGAAACCATTATAAAATTACGAGAACCTCATTTCCAAGTTGTCTTTGGTGGTCCACTTACTAGTCATCATATTAAAAATACTCTTCTTTCTTCCTATCTTTTTACTATTAGGGTTGTCTATAAAATTCTTGGGAATGAATTCATCTTCAACAATGAAAAATATAATGTCCCCTTAGACATTTCATTGCAATGGGAGCATGATTGAATTTGATAAATTTAGCATTGCACTACTATGTAGAAGACTTTACAAAAGTGAATACCTTGGGGATTGGAGAAGGTGCTCATGAATATCAACAAAGAGTGTATGATTCCAAGACTTTGTAATTATGATTAAAATTTGAATGGAGGTAGAAACGTGCCTCTTTTCCCTATATTACTCACCTTAGATTACAAAACATTTAAGAATTGGAAATCCACCATCAAAAGGAATACAAATTTTCAAATCTATTTCTTACATGTAAGATACATGCCATCTTGTGATTGGATTAAACACTTTATGATTGAAAATTGAGTCAGGAATTGAGAAAATGACGAAAATATTAGTTTAGAATTGATTGAGCCAAATGATCCCTTTGACGAGATTTCTGAATATGATGATTCACTTCCCCCATAATCTTTCTACTTGTAACACATTTTTTTTGGAATTAGTAAAATTTCAAATATATATAATTTAGACAACTTGTGTCTTATGATTATATTTACAACAATGTTTGATGGGATGTGATTTTATCTTTTTACACTTAAGATCTACTAAAAAAGGAAAGTTAAGTATGTTTAGTTGTTATTATGTATGGTTATGAAATCTTTCAACTTAATTTCAAAAAAAATATTCTTTCAATACTATTCTTTTCTCCTATCCCACCATAATTAGTCATTCATATATCATATTTTAAAACAAAATATTAATGTTATTAAATCTAACTCTTCATCCAAGATATTTAGTTTGTATGTGCAGATTCAGAGGATTTACTAACACGCATGATGTCGAGTAATTTTTTATGTCAAGTAATTTTTTCACTAAGGAAAGGAGGATCTTAAAGCTTTAAAGTATATAAGATATTATAACAAAAATATTTCTTCGTTGACCCATTAAACATCTACTAAAAATAGAGTAAATATTGTACGTAGGGCTAAGGCCTTTTTACCTATCAATAATAACAATATTCAAAGCTCACTAATTAGGTGAAAATCTAATTTCATTATTACTAATTAAATAACAATGAATAAATATATATCGATAAACAAATTTGATATTTATATTTAATGCTTTAATTGAATTTTTTCTTAACTTTCTGTTTTTGTTTCACAACAAACGCCCCATTTCTGCCTAGAAATGGGGACCCGCTACTTTATTTTTTGGCTTTTCCAATCCCAAGTCTCGGGTCTGAGTCTTTTCTAGGGTTTTGCCTAGTGTCCTTGATCAAATTTGTGTCTTGACTTGAAAATCCAGATCTCAAAAGTCAAAATCAGAGAACATATGTATTTTTTGCAAAGAAAAAAGGCGCACTAGTGTACCTCCCTAGGTGTGCTAGTGTGCCAAAGTGCTTAAAAAAGGGGCATCACCTTTGGTGATGCACAACTGTGTAGCACCAAAGGATGCTTAGGACATCGAATCTATAAAACCTAGGGACCCCCTTTGTTTCCCCACTTATCTTCTTCTTCTTCGAGAGTTGATTATAGCTCTGCATCTATTAGGTGCACCTCATCTTCTCCCCTACCTACAAAAAACACAAAACAAAGTTAGACTCCAAAAATAAGTTGCGTAGTAGCACACCTTATTTTGACTTTGGAATTTTTTTTTAAAAACTAAGACTAAGCCAACTTTAAAAAACAAAAGAAAAAAACACTATTAAGGTGCATAGTAGCACACCTAACTAGGTGTGCTACTATGCACCTTTGTTTTCTCAAAAAACTTAAAAATATAAACATATTTCAAGTTGAGGTGCACAATAGCACACCTAATTAGGTGCACTACTATGCACCTTAAACACCTTTTTTTAGCACCTAAGTTAATATAAAGTGTGCATCAGTGCACCCCATGAGGTGCACTACTATGCATTGTTTTTGCACTCTAGGTTCATAAAAATTATGTTTTTAGGTGTTTTTGTCTGTTAGGATCTTAAGGTTTTTGTTTGTGTCAATTTTAGGGTTTAAATTTAATCATTTTTTCTTCAACTCCAAACATTGGACATCATTTTTTATGCAGATTCAATGGCTTCTTCATCATCCTCCCTTGCAGCATAGATGGTTCCAAAGCCCATAGTGTTCATGTTTCAAGGTGTTCCAACCAAGTCACACTTTCAAGATGACTATTTAAAAATCTGGGGCACTAAACTAGGCCATACAGGTTTGGGCACATTCCTAACACTCTGCAATAAACCCACAGAAAGGTCTCTGATGATATCTTCTTTGATCTAATCAGGACTGGTTAATGTAGCATCACATCCAATTTTAGTACAATCCTTAGAATTGATCATGACTCTCGCAAAAAGATATGTTCCAGAAGAAAGGGTCATAAAGAGCATAACTGGAGAGATCGTCCTAGATCTCTGACCCAATAACATAGAGAAGGTGTTCCATCTTCTGAGGCAGATTAGTTTATTCGATTGACTTATCACCAAGTTGAGAGATGGTATAGGGAACATGTTGATGAAGCTTTTGAAATCATTTAGTCCACATACCTCATCAAGAAGACTCCTCTAGGGCAAAAGGTAGACAAAGTGGATATGACAAGAGGTTACATCAAAGAGGATATTGGATATTCAATCATACTCTTGAGTAGAGTCATGGGCTTGTTGACATCGGGGCATTTGAACATATGGATGGTACATTTCATTGAGACTATCAAGATGATGAAGATGCCAATTAATTGGGCTTCCATTCTTAGTGAGAACTTGGGTGAGTAGTTGGTGGCAGTGAATAATAACAAAAGGTTTTATATGACATCATATTGGGTATACTTGTTAGCCACAAGGGCAACAGATTATCCAGGGCTTTAAGAAGGGTAGCATGTAGGATGAAAATGCATGGCCCTATAATGTATATCCTCAGCTGGTAAGTAAGAAGCCCCCAAAGCAAAGCAAGGAATACAAGATCATAAATGATGCTTTTATATTTACAATAATTTAGTTCATAAAGGGGGATTATGCAAAAAGGATGTCAGAAGAGGAAGTAGCTAAGATATTAGAAGTTGGAGCCTACTACATCTAGTTTAAAATATTTACATATTTGAGGGTAGAAGGTATGACTATCAACCCTAAGAAGCTCCCTAGATATCCCACTGATAGACTTAGTCTACTAGAGATCGCTCGACAATTCTTGTTCGCATATGAAAAAGTCAAAAAGTAGCACAAAATATGTTGGATATGGCCTATTACTATAAGACCTTTTAGTGTGGTGTGAAGACAAGACATTCTATCTTTTGAGTGTGAATGAGATCAATATCCCTTAGAAGAATATAATTATCCTTGGCCCTACTTTGATAACATCAAAAGAGTGCAACATCTAGCTAGCAAGACATTTCAACATGAGGATGTGATTGAGGATCATTGGATGAACACAATGGATAACTATGATATCCACATAATGGATTATTGTAGGGTGACTCTATATTTGGCAGAGAGTGCTTTGGAGATAAAGATCCCATTGAATATTGTGCAACAAGATATGGAGGATCTTCTCGATCCTTTGCTCAATAGGGATAAGATTAGTGATCGACCCATCATGAATGTCAAGATTGAGAAAGAAGAAAACTTGTACATTAATCACAGGGAAAGGCATGCCATTAAATTGACAAAGGATTGGATCAAGGGACCTTTCAAGCTTGATCTAATTCCTCAAATGGTGGTCTTTCATGCACAAGCCCACCTAGCTAAAGGTCGAGGAGCTAAGGTCAACAGTGCCTACAGTTATAGCCCAGTCGCTAGTGAAACCTAAGATAGTACACCAACTTGATAGACCAATTGGATATTACAAGGCTCAAAAAGGTAAAGGAAAGAGGAAGAGAACTTCTCATCAATGGGTTGAGCCAGAAGAGGAAGAAACTTAGGCACCTCCACAGCAAGGAGAAGAAAATGTACAAGGGCTAGAGAATTTGAAAGCTACACAAGCTCAAGATGATCTTCAAGTTTCGCTAGCTGAACAAGGCTAAGGAGAAGCTGAAATGGAAGTTCAAGATGTGTCTCCACCCTAACAAGAAGAAAAAGCCTCCCCCTCTGTGCCTAAGAAGAGAAAGATCAAAACTCTGATAAAGAGTAGACAAAAGGTCACTAGGAAAGTGATTCATTTTCCATCAGTTCTCGAACCTCTCCCAAAAGATGAAGAAGAAGAGGATGATAAGGAGGAAGAGGATAATATACCTTTGAACCAGAGGACTTGTCTCATAAGAGCTACAAAGTTAGAAAGGAGAAGAAGTTCCAAAATCACAATGCCATCTATTCCTGAGCAATCCATTTAGACTACAATATCAGAAGATGAAATGCAACAATGGATAGATGAGTAGGATGTTGAGGGCACTAATGTCTTTCAGATGATAGATTTTGATTTCGTGCCTATGGGTACTAAATTGGCTAGGGATAAAATCAATGATACTCCAACCAATCAACCTCAATAGGAGGATTGGAGTTAGCTACCACTTGAGCCACAAGTACCCAAGGTAGCTCCATCATCTCAAATGCAAGTCACATTTTTTGTAGACAAGGGATTGGCTACTTCTCTTCCTCTAAGTACCAAAGGAGAACAAGTTTAGGTCAAGCAAGAGGAAGAGCTACAACAAGCATCTGTTAAGGAAGTGTTAGAGGAAGGGCAAATAAGTGAACAACCTCAAAAAAATTCCCAAGACACCGAGGTAAGGACTATGGACTCTACAAACACAAAGACTCTTGGTACAGATCTTGTACAAAAGGAGAGGACTCTAGATAGGGGGGATATGGGAAAGAGTATAGCTGAGCAGACTCCTTTGTCCTAAAAAAAAAAATCTCCAATGGAGCATATCACAAGGTGGCCAAGGAAGGAAGTGATAAGATACAAGAAGTAGCAATTCACCAGAGAGGAAGAGGATAGGATGGAATTGATTGAAGTCCTAAGAAATCCTAAATCATCTCCAAAAGATGCATGCACATTAGCCTTCATCACAAGTGATCAGAACCAAGACTTATTTTCTCACATGGCTATCCTCCTCCACATTCAAATGTTGAAGGATTGACTCTATGGTATTATCACATTAGGGAGGCCATGCTTGGGAAACCTACCTTGGATATTGCTAAGCTAATGGTTGCAATAGGGATTAAAGAAGTATTCAAGAGTTTAGAATAGGATGGGGTAGAATTGATAACACTTTGTAAAAAAAAGTGATATCCTAAAAGGATATCTAAGTGAAGTTGTTGGTCCCTTAGATCCTAAAAACCTTGAGGAAACCTTGAGTGCAACATTGGAGAGAAGAGATAGGGGTACGGGCCAATTGGATCCATTTTTGAAAACTTGTCAACAATGGTGAGAAAGTTTTGAGGAGAAAGGTGTATAGATTATACAAGGAAATCTAAAGCTACTACACCATATGCAAGATAATATGGATAGGCTAGTCACCATTTTGAATCAATATTTTGGTCCGATGGATGAAGTACATACCTGAGGCAAAGATTTGTAGACATTATAGTCTATCAAAGGACAAAGGTATTGGATTTTAATGAAAGTGTATACAACTAAGGAGTTAGACAAAATAGATGATTGGATAGAGAAAATTGTGGATAGAAATAAAGTAATGGAAACATTACATGCAAATATTCTCAAGCTCAAGGATCAAACCCAAGAGCGAATTTTGGAGGCAGAGAGGCATTATAGTGATGTGTGTTTAGACATTTTTGAGGATGATTCTAGGGAGAAGTTTATACTAGTAGAGGTAGTAGTTGAGAAGTTTTGGAAAATGTTTGAGGAAGCTACTAATGATGATGACATTAGGAAAGCATTTAGGACAGAAGAAGCACTATTAGAATTTGATGTAAAGCTTAGAGATTTTGTGGAGATCCATATCGAGGTGGGCAACTATAGGCATAAAGTAAAAGAAATATGAAGCCTTATATTTTCCAAATGTGGCTCAAGTCACTAAGATTATCAAGAAATTCAAGGGAAAATACCTAGACATAGCTTTGGTATAAAGGGGAACAAAACCCAGAAGCCAGAATTTCAATTTTTGACACTTGGTGAAATTTTGCAATTTTTGGAACTTGCTTCCAAGGTGTGCTGGTGCACTAGTTGTGTAGGTGCACTTTTCTAGTGGTGTTCTGAAAGAATTTGAAGAATTAAGAGGTGCTTTGACAGTTAATTTCTGGTTCTAAATTTAGAGCTTTTCATGCATCAAAAACACATTTTGGCAACAGTTTAACTCCTACAGACACCTAGTGAAGATGGAGCTTCTATTTTTGGCACTTTTAGACACTCCTACATTGACTGATGGCTCTCTCTTTCTTATTTTATCATATTTTCTTTGTTTTAAGACATGTAAAGGCTCATGCATCCAATTAATGATATAAGTATGGATGAAATCCTACTAAGCACCAGTTAGAGAGTCAGTTTGTACATAAATAGATTTGTTTTATTAGTTTAGAAGCATATGATTGATTAAAGATATCTCTCACTCTCAACACAAATTGAGGAGAAGATTTGTTATAAATTTAGGAATTTAATATGTATTCCAAGCTACCATTATTTTGATGCAATAATATATGCTATTGGTGCTCGCATTTAGAGTGTAGTGATTCTTGCGTAAGTGTGTTATATTTTGTAAATGTATGTTCATGAAGCATAATTGAGCTAATTGTTTTATTGCATTGTTCTAGTTGTGCAATCTCTTATTCTAGTGTTTGTTATGGGTCTACAAATTCTGCTAATGTACTTAGTTCAAGAAGAGATCATCATATTGTTCCTGCATAGATTTTCATCTCGAATGAGCACACTTTCCATAGCCTTGCAATTTGAGGAAAAGTGAAACATCTTGCGGTTACTAAATTCCCATCGATGATTGCATCAGTGGAATTAAAGAAATTTTCTTCTATTTTCATTGGTTACTCATCGATCTTTTCAAAGGCTTAATTTGCAGATGTATTGTTTCCATAGTTTATGTCTATTAGGATATCACTTTCATGTTATTTGCTTAAACTTCTTCTTACCCTATCTTTTTTATTTGCTTTACTAACCCCTTGGTTAAATTAGGAATTCATATAGTTTCATTGTTAGATTGCATTCATTCAAAAATAGAAAATACAAAAAAAAAAAAAAAAAAAAAAAATTTGTGTGTTTTATTCTTTTGAAAACAGCAACCAGATTTCTACATCTTATCTGAATTGTTAAACAAACCAGCAAAGGCCTCCTCGTGAACACTCACATTTATCTTCAACTGAGCAGATTCTAGTAGGTCACAAGATCACTTGGAACCTTGGAGTTGATTCCAAATCAAATTTTTAATAGAGGAGTTCGAAAGGATTCCTATCATTAAGCATCATGCAAAATGATAGCTCAACACTTTCAAATTTTATAATTTTTAGTTGTCTTTTAAATCACAAATCTTATTTAATTAGGAATCATAACTTTTATTTAGTTAATTCCAAATTAAATATATATCATTATAGTCTAATAATCTCTACTCCACAACTAAAAAATTTCTTGTTAATTAATCAATCTTAATTAACTCCTTGGCTGATTTAATATTACATATTCCAACAAAAAACCTAACATACACTAACAAGAAAATTGACCAAATTGAAAGTATAAAATCACACTCAAGGAATAAGCTCATGAATTAATATCACTTTGATGAATTCATATGGGTAGTCAATCAGATACTTTTCCTTTATCTTAGGATAAAATAGGCCTAGGTTGGGATTCAAATATTAATATTGTCTCCCCTCTCTTACCATTCAGATATTGCGATAGGGCATGCTCATTCTGACAATTCATGAAAGCCGATGTCTGGTACCTTCAATCCCACATAAAAGATGAGCATGTAGAAATACACATCTACATTTAATGGACAATGATAGATAGTGGTGCATGTGTAGATCCTGATTCATAGGTGACTACAACTTTCACTACTATATTTGGACCTAAATTGTGATGGCAGGTCATCGCAATTCTAACGATAACCCATCACCCAACCAAAATTAGTTGGATTTGGCTCTTGTTAAGAGGGCATTGGACTTTTGTTGTTACAAGTTTTGATGGTTAGGGTTACCTTTGCGATTGCTACAACCATAGGTGTTGTAAATTAGGCTACCGTTCTAGCAAACCATTCATTTTAATTGTAAAAATTGTGATGTCTATGCAATAGAAATGCTATGGGCCCCACAAAAAGTCATCAAAATAATTCATCATAATTAGGATGGGCATGTGGTGGGAATGCGACGAGATTGATGGACAACCATCCCAATTTCAATGACGTGTTGTATTAATAAAAAATAATTGGTGACAAATGTTGAATAGCTATGATATTCACTTGGTTTTAAGAATAGTTTGATATTCTCTACTAATCGAGGCCAACCACTTGAAGATGGAAGCTCATTTGGCCCCACCCCCCTAACATCTAAAATCCCCATTAACATCTAAAATCTTTAAAAAATGATCAACGTTTAAAGTACAAAAAAGGTTCCAAACTTGCAAAAGTGACATCATTTTCCCATTTTCTAGTGCATGTTATTTTGCATTGCATCCAAAATAAAATTCTGCCACTCTGAATTGAGAATGCATGGAGAACATGCAGGGCTAATAAAATACAACACGATTACATTTATTTAATAGGTCTATTATTTTTTTAAAAAATTATAAACCATCATCATGAACAATTTTTGTGATGGTCTATAACTTAAAATACCTAATTAAAGACCTCTAACGAAAAAGAAAACCTGTTGTGTTTTTTATCTCCACCTGATGTCATATGCATATGAATTGAGATTTCATATTGAACTATGTCATTCTTTTGCATTTCCTGAAAACAAGAGATTCACACAATTAGTTGTCATAAAATCATAGGTTATTGTTGAGATTCACTTGGTTTCGAGAATAGTTTAATATTCTCTACTAATTAGGGGCAACCATGTGAACTTCATTGCTCACTAGAAATTCATCACACGAGTACATCCAGGCATGTCCTCATTGCCTCCTACATAAAATGAATAATGAATCCAATATTAGAAAATTTCCCCTAAGAAATAATAGTTCAAATGAAATAAACACATGAAAAATGAGAGAGAAAAAGAGGAATCTAGTTACCAATAGGTGTTTCCATTGCATCTATGGCCATGCTACCTGTTGAGTGAGTTTTTTTTTTTGTGTGCTAAGATCTCTTTGTTTATATGCATACATACATACATACATACATACATACATACATACATACATACATATATATATACATACATACATACATACATACATACATACATATATATATACATACATACATACATACATACATACATACATACATAAACAAAGATCACAAGGGAACATAGATACATACATACATATATATGTATGTGTGTGTATATATCTCTGTGTGTGTGTGTGTGTGAATAGAGAGAGAGAGAGAGATCTTTTTTAAGGTGCTAAGTGACTTACTTCAAGATCCTCCACAAAAATAATGTAGACCAAGAAAAATGGGTAGAGTTCACAATTTTTTTACAAAAACATATCATAGAAGACATTTTTAGAAAGAAACAAGCCATGACCGAGTTAAATGGGTCTAGTTGTTGATTAGCTAGGTTGATATATATGTATATTTAACTAGGTTATGGCTCCTACAAGGGAGTGAGCCTCCTGATTATGGCATTTACATAGAAGAACTTGCTTCTTCAACTCCTTACACTCAACTCTTCACTAAAGTTATTCTTCCAATAGTGAGAATAGCTACTACAAATTCTTGGGAGCCAAGGGACCTTGAACCTATTCTACATTTTTTGGAGACATGGGAGAAGTTACTACTGACTTTAGTACTTCATAACATTCTAGATCATATAGTGATGCCCAAATTAATAGTAGTAGTAGATACTTGGGATGCAGAGATCACAAGGGCACAACAACAAATTCCTATAGAACTGTAATCATATTAGCTACAATAAAACAAATGAGATGCAAAGATCATAAGGGCACGACAATGAGATGTAAAGATCACAAGGGCACAAAAATTAAATGCATCAATCACAAGGGCACGAGAATAAAATCCTAGATCTCCACATGATACATACATACATACATGCATGCATGCATATGTATGTATGTATGTATGTATGTATGTATTTATATATACATATATATATACATAGATATATACATACATACATATACATACATGTATACATATGCATGTATGTGTGTATGATATATACATATATACACACATACATAGATATACATACATACATACATACATATATACATACATACATATGCATATATGTATGTATACAAAGAGATTTTTTTTAAGGTGCTTATTACATCTTAGCACAATAGAAAAATTGATCCAACTGCATACATATTTCAAAATTCAAATAATAAAACAATAAACTCACTCAACCCATGCTAAGTGACTTAGCTCAAGATTCTGTACAAAAATAATGTTGATTGTTTCTTTTATTGTACCTAATTTGATGACAATTCTACATGAATTTGTAATCAACCTAGGTAATCAACTAGACCCATTTAACTAGGCTATGGCTTGTATATATATGCATATTTAACTAGGTTATGGCTTCTACAAGGGAATGAGCCTTGTGATTATGGCATTTACGTACTTAAAAGCATAACTTTCTTCTTTATACACTCAACTCTTAGCTAAAGTTATTCTTGTAGTAGTTAGAATAGCTGCTACAAATTCCTGGGAGCCAAGGGACCTTGAACATATACTACATTTTTTGGAGACAAGGGAGAAGTTATTACCGACTTTAGTACTTCATTACATTCTGGATCATATAGTGATTCCTGGCATTCAAGTGATGGATCTACATATGCAATTTTATCACCTTGGAAAACTATACTTGATCTTGCTAGCTGGCAACAACATATTGTTTGTTTTATTATACCTAATCTGAAGACATTTCTACAAGAATTTGTAATCAACCCAACTAATTAGCAACTAGATCGAATTAATAGTAGTAGTAGATACTTGGGATCCTTGCAGGGAGAGTGTGTCAATACATGCATGGTTACATTCTTGGCTTCCATTGTTGGGCCAACATATGGAGCCTTTATATCCAACCATTCATTATAAATTAGGGAATCCACTTCATGCTAGAAATTCAAGTGATGCATCTGCATATGCAATTTATCACCTTGTAAAATTGTATTTGATTCTGTTAGATGGAAACAACATATTTTTTATTTTATTGTGCCTAATCTGATGACAATTCTATAGGAATTTGTAATCAACCCAACTAATCAACAATTGGACCAATTTAACTAGGTTATGGCTCAGGCATGTGCTATTCCCATTTATCATATTGTTGCATTGTTGGAGGCAACATTTTTTATTTCTGCAGGATATAGAAGAAGAGCAGTAGTGTTGGCAAACATTAAAATTTAATAATGTGAAATCATCTTGAGGAACTTTTGTGTGCTCTTGGAAAACATGTTATTGAAAATGTTCATCATGACCTTTTTCACTTTTACATGTTTTTGCATGGAGCCTTCACACACATAGTGCTCACAAATGTCTAATTAAGAATGTATGTGAACCTGCAATGCATTGCTATGTGGTGAAATATGTAGAGAATCATATAATCCTTCATCACATGAGGCCTTTCACTCGGTGTGCTCATTCATTAAGTTAAGCACCCAAGTTTTCATTTCAAATCATGATTTATCTATTTTGAGCTTAAGAAATGGTACAACGCTCTAGAAAGTGTACCTAAGAAGAGATGCATCTCACATTCATTCATTAATAAAATATAGAAGTCATTCATTATCACATGAAGTTAAAAACAATTATGAGCATCCATAAAATAATCTCATAATGTCCAAAGCTAACATCTAACATTAGTTCATCCTTTAACATTCATTAATAGTAGCACATAAACACATAACATTCAATAACATGTGAAATAAGATATTTAAACATGCCTCAACCAATTATGATTTAATTTTGGATCACCTACCTAATTAGTTTGGAATTTTGTTCTCACCAAAAATCATAAAATGTAAGAACAATTGTGCCAAAAAGAGCATAAAAAGATGATTATCGTGCACCAATCATATTTTTTAGCTCTTTTGGTACAATCATTCTTACAATTTTTTGGATCAATCTCCAACTGGTCAGTATGTGTTTTGAAAAGTTATTGTTGGACTGTGAGTCAAGATAATGATAACTATCAAACTTGAAAAAGATGTACATAAATGAAATTAATTTTTAAACTTCAATTTTATAAACTTACAAAGACAACCATAGAATTATAAAAAACTATTGTGATTTGTGCTATTTGAAAATTATAGTTACAAGTGAAAAAGTTATATACATTTGATTCAAAGAGCACAAATAATGGAAATGAAGTATTGCAGAAGGTGCAAGCCCAACTCTCCCCAGACGCCCATGTGGATGACACTGTAAAGTAGAGAATAGTTACATCCATCCATCCATCCATATATGGTTAAGTGATACCTAACTATGTCCAAGGCTACCTAACTATGACCAAGACATCTATACACTAGAGGCATACTCTGCCTACCAGGCTACCTACATACCTGTATCCACTAGATCAAGCCCCTTAAACTACTCACTCTAATGAGTATGTAGTTCTAGTTTCTAATTATTTTGATGTAGCTATATTCCTATAACCATTGGTGGGCTTTACTCACCTAATACAACTATTTTCCATCATACACCCACTCGAGCGAATTAGATAGTTTTCTATAATTACAATACTATAATACCTGGGTGCAACCTTTGACTTTTAGTTTATAGTTAATGTAAGGTTAACCTATGTAAATCCTAACTCACTCCTTATATAGCTATGTTTAAAAGCTTGTTACAATAATCAATGAGTCTAAATAGATGTAACAAGTTAATGTTAAAATGAAAAGTTTATCTTTCTATTTTCAAAAGCTAGGTACACTAGGTACATATAATTTCTTAAAATATAAGCCTTGTGAGTTAACATATAATGCCTTAAAATAGTTAAGTGCTACCTAACTATTTCCAAGGCATCTGCACACTGGAGGCATACTCTACCTACTAGGCTGCCTACATAAATGTATCCATAGGATCAAGACCCTTGAAATACTCACTTCCACTGGTTAGATTTACTCACCTAATACAACTATTCACCATCATACACTCACTCAGGCGAATTAGACAATTTTCTATAATTACAATACTGTAATACCCTGGTGCAACCTTTATGTTGTAGCTTATAGTTAATATAAGGTTAACCTATATATGTCCTAACTCACCCCTTATATAGCTATGTTTAAAACCTTGTGACAATACCCAAGGCTATGCTACCTATTGAGTGAGTTTTATTGTTTTTCTATTGTGCTAAGGTCTCTCTATTTATACACACACACACACACACACACACACACACACACACACACACACACACACACACGTATGCATATATGTATATAAATACATAGATACATACATATAAAGAGATCACAAGGTCATGACAACATAATCCTAGATCTCCACTAATATCTACATTCCACAAGATTTCTCTCTATATATACATACATACATATACATACACACATTAATACACACACACACACACACACACACACACACACACACACACACACACACACACACACACATCTGCATATGCAATTTTATCACCTTCAAAAACTGTATTTGATTCTGCTAGTTGGGAACAATTGATTGTTCATTTTATTGTACCTAATCTGATGACAATTCTATAAGAATTTGTAATCAACCCAACTAATTAGTAACTAGAACAATTTAACTAGGTTATGGCCTATTTCTTTCTAAAAATATTTGATGTGATATGTTTTTCTAAAATTTCTTGCCTATTTTTCTTGGTCTACATTATTTTTGTGCAGGATGTTGAGATAAGTTAGTTAGCATGGGTTGAGTGGGTTTTATTGTTTTATTATTTGAATTATGGAATATGGGCTTTGTTTTATCAGTGGCTTTGTTCAAGTCCTAATTTTAATGAAGTAACATAGTGGTTTTTAGGGTGGAAGGGGCTATATAATGAAGAGGAAACTTGAAAACTTGAATGCTGATGTTGGGACTAAAAATTGCATGCTTCATTTTTAGTCACATTTTGAAAATTTTGGAAAATCATGTCCTAAAGTGCCTTTTATGCATGTGGTCAGTTGGTAGCTTGAGGCCTAGATGGTGTTTGAGTGGCTTAACACCTTTCATTTGACATATGCATATGATCCACAATGTTATTTTGCCATCCCGAATCATTCTGTGAAGTCCCATTTTGAGCTAGTGTCAAAATTTGCAATTCTACCAAGTGTCAAATAGCGATCAGAGGCCTAGTTTGCATCTGAATATCTTTTACCCAGGACTGTGTCATGACTAGTCACTTTGGGGATGTTTAGTGTGTATAACAAAGAACCTATGTTTCAATTTTCAAGTCTTTTCGAATCCGTTTGACTAGGTTTTGCACCCCGCAAAGTTGGTCATTTACTATTTTGTGCATTTAACTAGTTGATCACAATTCTGGGAAGCCCTGTTCGACCAATCATATCTTTGACCCAGTTGACCCAAATGAAAAAAATCCTTTTTGCATTGTGTTCTAGGGGTAAGACACTTCATATGTTCCAATTTTGAGATCATGTCGAATCCATTTGATCAGTTTGCTAACATGATCAAAAACCCAGTTTGCATTGTTTTGTTACGGCTACGGTATCTAGATTGATCCGTACCCCTGTTCGACATGTTATAACTTTGATCGTGTGATTGGCTAGCCTAAATGGATTGTACCATTGTGTTGTGTCCTAGAAATCCTTGAAGTATGCCAGTTCTTAAGTCATGATGAATCCATTTGCATACTTTCTTATGTCCGTACATTTGCCAAAAATCACTTTTGGACACATTTGCCAGTTAAAATTTCCAAGTGCCTTTTTTCAGAAATTCGCCAAATGTGCCCTGTGATTCTTCATGAGCCCAAAACATGAAATTATATTATCTTCATGGCAAAGAACTTATATCCTAGTTTTCAAAACCCCAAGTGATCAATAACCCAGTTTATAATGCCGAACCCGAGCCCAGTTTATGTTTTTTAACATTGTTTGCCTGCAGAGTAATTGAAGTATGGATGTTCGGCAATTAAAATCTCTTGACTGGGAATCCATCATGGGTTGAAAATTTGCAGTGTGATAGAGTATGCAGGATTGAACACTCATGCCGATTTTCGTGGCTTGGTAACTTGATTGGATCAAGTTTTAATTACAACCGGCAGGCCTCCAGACACTAATTCACAATTTGTATAATTGATTAAAAGTGAGTTTAAAATAATGAATTGATGATCATTATGCATATGATTCAATCTTATGACAAAGTAAATGGTGGAAATGGTTTCTTAAAAGAAAAATACAAGGAGCATGTGAAGATTCAAGAAAGAGAGAATTTGGAAAGTGTTCCATTAAAGAGGTTTAGAGGATCACAATATGATGCTGATTTGCCGGCAATTTCAAAAGATAGTATTAATTAAAAAATTTCCACATCAATTAAAATCCACGAGCACAATGAAGCTTTTTGTTGTGAGTTTGCACATTGAATTAAGGAAAAGATTGCATAAAGGTTGCTCTCTCCCACATTGTAGTCTCAATTTGAAAGTTGCAGCTGAGAGGTAGTTTTCAACATAGAAGATGTGCTCCATGTCTGGAGAAACCAAAGAGGACAGCAACAAACATCCACAGAGGAAGAAGCATCCACGTTTTTTAGAGAAATGAACAAATTTGTTGGTGAAACAAAGCTCAAGGTAGCATGTGATTCACATTTTTGCAGCAAGCAATCAATAAAAGACCATATGTGCATACAAAAGGAAGCAAAGAACCCCCATTTTTCAAGCCCATGGCTTCTCTAAAGGTGCAGCCATGTTTTTGAAGGGAGTAGCAGCATTTTAAATGACCATGTGCATAAGAAATGACCATTACAATGAAAAGTCTGTAGATTCATAGCAAAAACGACCAGCAAGATGGAGTTTCATGTTTGGAATAAGAAAACTCATGCATTTAGCAATCACAGCAAACACAAAGAGCAAGAACCATTGAAGAACATTATCCCACATTGAGCAAGTGGGAAGTATTTTTAGTCTTTATATGATTTTGTACCCAAACATATAGTGTCAACAAGACAAAGCATTTTGAAAAGGCAAGTTAGGTGCACGTGGGTCCCTGTCAGCTAGAAGGAGTGAAGTAAATTTTGAAAGAAAATGCATGCCCAAACGATGACGTCAGCAGCTTATAGGCGGCCGAAAAAGTCAAAAATCTGGCAGGTCGCTATGTCGCTTGCCGGAAAATCTTGAAAAATCCGGCTAGCGACATAGCGAGGTCGCCGGAAAACTCAGGAATCTGGCAAGAGTCAACAGCCAATCAGAAAGTGACACGTGGCATTGGTCAAACCTGGAGTTGACCCGAAATTAAAGAGGCTAGAAAAAATAAAATGATTTTAAAATTTTCATTTTAAAATTATTTTGCCAAGAAACTGACATGGACTTTTTTTTTAAAAAATAAAGTTTGAACTTCTGATATAGTTTTAACTTTTGAAAGTTCATATATTTGTGAAATATTGTCATAGAGACATAAACAGAGGCCTAATTTTCAAACGGCCATATCTGGGGAAATTTTTAACCGAATTAGGCACTCCAATATACCATTGGAATCGGGAGAACCTGAACTTTCCAAATCTGGAGTTTGTTTTTGCACAGGTGCTTCTTGGTTCAAGTTATAGGACAATTTGTGAAATCAAAGGCATTGGCGACAGAACAGGCTGAGTTCTTCAGTGATAATTAAGATTGGTTAGAGGATGGTTTTAGGGGTTAGTTGCAATCTTAAGGTGAAGAAAATCAATTTGAGGTTGTTTCCTTGGCTTCTTGAAATCACATTGTAACTAGTTTTTCACTTCTTACCGTGAATGCATCAAGAATCAGTTGCATCTTTTCATCATTACTTTTTCAGATATTTTGATGCCTTTGAGAGGTATAATGATGAAGATTTGATCTACCAGTTGATAGAGAGAGGGAAGAAAGAGGTTTTTCAGTTATAGAGGATTGGATTTCAAGTGGACACCTGGCAATTGCATATCAGATCCGGGAATTCATTTCTTGCTATATCTTTCTTTCTTTCTTCACTTTTTAGGGGTTCCAGTTTTTGGGAAGAAAAAGTTCATTGCTGTGATACCATTGGGGATTCCAGTTTTTGCACTGTGAGACCATTGGTTCCAGTATTTTGACATGTTTCCATGACTGTGACACCATTTTCTTCAGCAGAACTCTCATGTGAACAGCATTGTAGAGATAATATAGATAGTTCTGAGATATTAGGTTGTTTCATGTTTTAATTTTATGCATCTGAATGTATAGTTTCAAGGAAAGGAATACATATGAGCAACAATTTCACTAGTTTTGTTTTGGTTCTTGTCTCCTGTCTCAGCAATCTGTAAGTCTTATGTGGTTTTGGAACAAAGATTTGAGACCCATTTGCATCCCTTTCAGGTTGTATGTTTGATGTATTTTGCTGTTGGACCAAAGGGCCAAGTAAATGCTCAATATGTTTAAACAAGGTTACTGGTTGTTTGAGAAGGATATTTTGTGAGAATGAGACCTAAATGAACACTGATGTCTGAATCACAAGGTGGTTGGATAGATCTGATGTCTGGGTATATGAGATACGCCCTGATGTCACAGATGTATGTTTTGAATTCATGGAATTGCCCAATGGAGTAGGCACTGATCAGTTATAGGATCACTGGTTATACTGTTGCATTTTTGAAGTTTTGTTGAATCAACATCTTTAATCAAATGAATTTCCCTTTCATGTTGAAGAGCTCTAAACAGAATGCCCTCACTCAGCTTATGAATTTCATTGTTTTGCATCTAGCTACTGCAGATATACGTTATTTCATAAGTTATTAGGAGAAATAAGGGTTTCTATCTGCTTTGCATTAGATTCAGTGTATGCTTTGACAACTGGTACCATATAAAGAATCTATAGGTCCACCCGCCTAGGTTTTGCAGAGCTTGAAGTGCAGAAGGAGTATAGCCTTATAGTTGGCCTGGTGTCTGAATGGATGTGTTGATAATGGGAGTTAGCTGCCCCTAGATGCATCTTGTTCTCATCAGGGTAATTGGAAATAGGTAACATTTTCAAACACCAACAAAATGGCGACTCTGCTGGGGAAATAAGATGGCAATCCATTTTGTTGAAAGAACAGGAGCCTTTGATGTGAAACAGATTGGATATATCATATCAATAGCAAGATGTGTTCCTTTTCCTTGCTGAAGTTTCATGTTCCCCAGTTAAGCTTTATTCATTATCAGCAATATGTTGAAACTGGATGAAAATTGTGTTCTATGACTGTCATAGGTCTATCTTCAATCAGTTCAGTTTTTGCAAATACTGCAGAAAAAGTTTCAGAGTCAAGAATTCATTTATAAAGTATATTTTCTTTTCAAGATGTCAGTGATCTGCAAGTTTCTCCTACATTGAAGGTCTGGTTCAGATTTGTCAAGTGACAAATTATGTTTTATTTCTCACCAAGTGTGAGTGGCGACTCTCAAATCTCTGTACCAATTTGTTCCTAGTTGATTTCATTGCAAAATTTGGAAGGACTTTCAGTTGTATGGGCAGATCTGAAGCTTTTGGTAGTTTCTTGAAAAGGAGTTTCAAATTCTTGATAAGTTTTTAAGTGCTGGTTGCAATCTACTGTTATAAATAATTGAAATATAAAAATAGATCACAGCAGTGGTTATTTCATTCCTCTTGCAAAGAGGTGGCGACTCTACAAAGTTTGATCAGTGGTGTAAAGGATTTTCAGTCTTGCACCTGTGCCAAATCAGCAGAGTCGCCATTTTGTTGGTGTTTGAAAATGTTACCTATTTCCAATTACCCTGATGAGAACAAGATGCATCTAGGGGCAGCTAACTCCCATTATCAACACATCCATTCAGACACCAGGCCAACTATAAGGCTATACTCCTTCTGCACTTCAGGCTCTGCAAAACCTAGGCGGGTGGACCTATAGATTCTTTATATGGTACCAGTTGTCAAAGCATACACTGAATCTAATGCAAAGCAGATAGAAACCCTTATTTCTCCTAATAACTTATGAAATAACGTATATCTGCAGTAGCTAGATGCAAAACAATGAAATTCATAAGCTGAGTGAGGGTTCCAGTTTTTGGGTAGAAAAAGTTCATTGCTGTGATACCATTGGGGATTCTAGTTTTTGCACTGTGAGACCATTGGTTCCAGTATTTTGACATGTTTCCATGACTGTGACACCATTTTCTTCAGCAGAACTCTCATGTGAACAGCATTGTAGAGATAATATAGATAGTTCTGAGATATTAGGTTGTTTCATGTTTTAATTTTATGCATCTGAATGTATAGTTTCAAGGAAAGGAATACATATGAGCAACAATTTCACTAGTTTTGTTTTGGTTCTTGTCTCCTGTCTCAGCAATCTGTAAGTCTTATGTGGTTTTGGAACAAAGATTTGAGACCCATTTGCATCCCTTTCAGGTTGTATGTTTGATGTATTTTGCTGTTGGACCAAAGGGCCAAATAAATGCTCAATATGTTTAAACAAGGTTACTGGTTGTTTGAGAAGGATATTTTGTGAGAATGAGACCTAAATGAACACTGATGTCTGAATCACAAGGTGGTTGGATAGATCTGATGTCTGGGTATATGAGATACGCCCTGATGTCACAGATGTATGTTTTGAATTCATGGAATTGCCCAATGGAGTAGGCACTGATCAGTTATAGGATCACTAGTTATACTGTTGCATTTTTGAAGTTTTTTTGAATCAACATCTTTAATCAAATGAATTTCCCTTTCATGTTGAAGAGCTCTAAACAGAATGCCCTCACTCAGCTTATGAATTTCATTGTTTTGCATCTAGCTACTGCAGATATACGTTATTTCATAAGTTATTAGGAGAAATAAGGGTTTCTATCTGCTTTGCATTAGATTCAGTGTATGCTTTGACAACTGGTACCATATAAAGAATCTATAGGTCCACCCGCCTAGGTTTTGCAGAGCCTGAAGTGCAGAAGGAGTATAGCCTTATAGTTGGCCTGGTGTTTGAATGGATGTGTTGATAATGGGAGTTAGCTGCCCCTAGATGCATCTTGTTCTCATCAGGGTAATTGGAAATAGGTAACATTTTCAAACACCAACAGCTGAAATGCTAAAATAAAAGATATTGAGGACCAAACACCTATGGAAGAGTTACAACACAATGTGAAGTTGATTTCAAATATTAATAAAAAAACCACAACAACATAAATCATTTCCCATTTGTTTTTATTGTGGAGAGCTATGTGTGAAAGAGGGTGGAGAGCTCCAAACGAGGGTGGAGAGCTCTGAACTTTGGTGAAGATTTCATTGTCATGCCCTTGTGATCTCTACATTTCATTTTTGTGCCCTTATGATCTTTGCATTTCATTATTGTGCCCTTAGTGGAGATTAGTGGAGATCTAGGATTTCATTTTTGTGCCCTTATGTTCTCTACATTTCAATGTCATTCCCTTGTGATCTCCATGTCATTGCTCTATGATTTTGTTGTTGTGTCGTGCCCTTATGGTCTCTGTACCCTTTGCACCACACAACATTTGTGGTCAAATTGTGATGGCAATTTTTGACGGTGGTGTAATTTGTGGTGTTCAGGCCCAAATATAGTAGTACTTGCTTTGTGATTTTCTTCAAGGGGAGAAGAAGCACCTATGTAAATTTTCTTTTCTTTTCCTTCTAAACATGTATCTCTTTATGTTCCCACAAGTAGGTGATTAGAGAAGCTTCTCTTTATGTATATGTATGTGTGTATATACATAAATACTCACACATACGTGTGTGTATGCATATATATAGATACACACATATATATACATACATATATAGAGATCACAAGGGCATGACAATGAGATACATACATACATACATACATTTATATATGCAATTTTATCACCTTGAAAATTTGTATTTTATCTTTACTCAATCACTAAGAGATAATATAATTGTAAGTACAAATTTTTGCATACTTAGTTTGGTATGAATAGTTCCAATTCAATCCGTCACTACTACATTTAACCTCATTTTTCTACCAAAAATTTTGACTATCAACTAAATAAGTTTAGATTGGTCAGAATGTTAAGGCAAAAAATTTTTTTTTTTACATGTAAGCTACATGTTGGTCAAAATTTTGACCAACACATGGCTTATACATCAAAAAATATATATATTTCACTTTGTCTTTCGTGTGCTCAGGTTTTCTTGTGGAGACTGAATTAGTTGCTAAAGGGTTCTACAATATCACCATAATAGATTGGATGATGCCACTTATCAAGCAGAATAATATTCTTGCACTCTATGATCCAAGGTTGAGTCCACCCAAAAATCTGGAATTAGTAAAACAAATGGTTTTCATTGCAGCACAGTATATCTGATCTACCAAGGAGAGGAGACCTTCCATGAAAGAGGTCATGGAGGGGCTGAAAGTAGTGAGTAAGAGTATCCCCCTTCATATTTGGGATGGTCTCTCAAGGTGAAAGAGGAAGCTAAGTGTTGGACAAGAAAAGGGTCATTTAACACAAGGCAATGATAAGCCACACATGACAATAGAAATGAAACCCTCTATGAGTCAGATACCCAAGCCTATGAAATCACTGGTGAGAGCATCATCAAGGAGCAGAGTTTCAAATGAGGAAGTCAATCACAATGTTAGCAAATAATTTCAAAAATCTAGCAGTATTTTGAGGCAAGGGAGTGGAAGAAATCTGGTAGATTAGTTTAGTGAAATAATAGAAACTTCAAAATCTAAACCAGTAGATTGATAGGCTCTTGCAAAGGTGAGGAACCCATCAATGAGGGTGCCTAATGGTGGAGTCCCATTGAGGGAGGTGATGCTTATTAGTAGATTGCCTACCTCGCTAGTCATCAGGTCAGGTTCTTCACCAGTTTTGGTGATATTCATAAGAATCCTCTGAGCCAAGCTGTAAGAATTCCTTCTATTGGACGTGTAGGGAAAACACCTATTTTCATAGATCCTACTTTGCATTACAAGAAAATACCTCAAGTTTCAAAATTCAAGGTTGTGGAGCGAATCATCTAAGAAGGCATAAAACTATATGGGCCTTCAAGAAGATGCTTCAATTGAGGTTTAGGTTTCGTAAGGTGTAACAAAACTTATCATGCCTACCAATTTTTCCTTTTACTCAGTTAATCTATATTGCAATGATCCTACACGTTCATTTGTTTGACAAAATCTTAGAAAAATATTAAGCTTAGATCTTCTTCTATCATTTTGTATGTTGTTTGTTTTAATTATCTGACTTGTTTGTTGCTACATTACCAGTCATTTCTCATGATTGGATGTTGCATGTTTTTCCCCATCATGACTAGGAGTGCAATAAAGCTTGTATATTACAATGAAATTAGCTTACTCAAGTTGTTACAATCATTAGTATTTTAATATTTGTATTATCTGACCGAGGAATAATAAATTTTCCTTAGTTTGGAGAAAAAGTTAAGAATTGGGTTACTCTACCTCTATTAATGATATAATCTTTCTAGAGTGACATAGAAAATTGTAGCCCCATTTACCTTACTTTATTTTATGTTATTATTTTTATTGAGTATTTTTTAAGGTACATGCAAAGGAGGTCCCTTCTCTATACAAGCATTTTACTTTTTAATCGAAGTATTTTGACTATCCCTTTCTCGAGGGAGAGGAGTCTTCATTGTAAGTTTATGTGCTATGTTGCATGAAGAGTAGAAGCAAATTTACCAAGACTTTACTTTGAATTTCTCTTCCTCTTCCTTGGCTACCTCAGCTTGATTTGAGGGTAATGTCTAGTTAATAGTATTGACATTGGAGGCCCTATAATTTTTTGAGGAAACATAAACCCCAATGGGCCTTATCAGGTTGGTTTCCGACATTCCCATCCACTGCTTCAATTAGGAATAGTGTTAATGTATCATTATAGATGGGGTGAAAATCATGCCAAGCCCTATATCTACTTTAAAAACCAAGCCCCACAGTTGAAGCTTTAGAACAAATTTTTTTTGTTTCATGTCCCATTTGAGTTTGATAAGGGCTTTGATAACTCTCTTCACAATGTCATTAGTTTCTCCTATATTCAGCATGACTGTCGCAAGCTGGGTGGCAACAAAAAAATCAAGTCAAAGTTATTTCTACTTCCATAAATGCTTTTCCTAGCACAATCTTATCATTTCTAGAATCACTGAGGACTTAATTTAAGTATTTTCTCTTACACAGCTCTGAGATTGTTCAAGGCAACCTACCACACTTCAGGTAAGTTCATTGTTGGATTCATGAATGCAGCATGAAAAATCTTTATTTTTTGCATAGGACCCCAGTAGTGTTTAGTGCATTTTAGAACACCCATTGATTTTTTGAGTGATTCAGAATTACCATTGGTAGCAGACAAGCTTAACTTTTCTTGTAGATTCCATTTGGAAAATACATTTATGCTTTCAAAGACTTGATTGAAAAAAACACATCTTGCCTGATATTTTGGTTAGTACATTGCTTTTGTTGATAATTTTTTGCCCTTGCACATTCTTAACGAGGGCTTATAGAGGTAATTGGGTACTCTAGCTTGATTCTTTTGGCTTTCAAAGAAAGTTGCTGATAATAGACAAAGTTAATGATCTTAATCTTCAATAACTCTTCTCAAATACCCTTTTCCTGACAAAGGTGAGCCTACAATAATTCCAGAATGATTGCTTTCAAGAGTGTAATGAACATATGCTCTTGTGTGTTTCAACAAGGTAAATATTAATGGTTGATTTTCTATTCTCTGGAGTGTTGTGCTACTAAGGTAAGAGTGCTTGCAATTATAGATTACAATGTTGTTTCTTTGTGGTTTTATGTTTGTTTCTTCCATGTATTTTTGTGTCATATGAGCTTTATTAATTGATGATGTTTTCTTTGTCATTAAGATTGAGCCATCTCCCAAAGTAGTTTGTATAATTTTATTTACGTTCCAATAGATAATTGAAATTCTCAATAGATTTTTGTGACAGATGTTATCCACTATATCCATGAAAAGATGGATGAGATTATTGTGAATTTATTAATGTTTTTAAATATAATTATTTTTTGTAATACAAATCTTTATTATAGAACAAAATAAAAATGGAAAACATACAAAAGAAAGTAGATACATTAAAAATTTGTATGTGCATGTGCTAACAAAATAGTATGTAGTTTTTGAGTCTAATATAGTAGACATTAATTTATAGGTTTCTATATAGATGTGTTTACCAAGTTTCACATTATCCAAAGGTTTTAAAAAGGTCTAGCTCATCTAAGACTGGGTCCATGCTCGCATCCAATAATTCTAAAGTTGGTATTTAGGAGAATAGGGAATAGAAGAGAAGATTATATTGTTGAGAGACAATATGAGGTTAGAACATAGCAATTCAGGAATGCAAGTCTTCTTAAACAAGGGCAATGAAGCATCCTTGATATGAATTCAATTCACAAGTCACCATTAGAGAGTACAATAGTCTTGCATGTTAGCAGTCATGACCCATCAAGGCACACGATAATGAAAATAACTAGTATACCATGAGTCACATGACATGAAAGCACTAGCATCCACACAACATACATCAATAGGGGTAATGGTACTCCAGAAGGAAGATAAAAATGAAAGCACTAGCGACATGTTACCTAGATTTTTCACTTGTATGTCCTCATTCCTTATTAAAGCATAGAAAGACTAAGGTCATCAACATAATCAAGTTGTAACACTAATATATTCAATTAGTTCCAACAGTGTGCCCATAAGAGGCATTCATTCTTAACCACAAAAACCTTTGGGAAAGTAGCACCCCCATCATAAATTTTCCTCCACAGTGCTTTGAGAGCTCACCATTCTATTATCCCACCACCAATTATGTGATTGCTTAAATAGGTCAAAAGCTGAAACCTGAATTTAGCTATTATTCCATTGGCAATTCTATGATTTCTTTAAAAGGCTTGAAAACTTAAAGCTAAACTTAACAAAGTAGGTCTTAGCGAAATGATTATGGGAGTGATCTAGATAAGTGGTTGGGGAATGATATGTCAATAGTGACTGGTTAGTTTTTAACAAATATACTCAAGATGTTTGTAGTTCTCCAGTGAATACAATACTTATAGAAGGTGGCTGATACAATCCACTCGCATGGGAATTTTATGTATATCTAAAAAACATGATGATTCAAGCCCAACAAGTTTTTGATAATTGATTAGTGTAATTCTTTTTACCTGCAAAAAAGAAATGTGTGCAGCTCAAAACCCTTCATTAAATCTACAACCATCTAAATTATACGCTTCAATTAATCTACAACCATCTAAATTGCATGATGTAATTAATCAGGGCTAGCCATGAAACTAGATTCCTTGTAATCTAAAGTTCATTTCAATGATCTTCAATATTAAACCAATTTTTCGGATGAACTTTGGCTAAATTTTTTACATTAGTTATTTGTCCTTTCTCTTTTAGCTATCCTTTTTTTGTGATCAAACCATTCTATCATATTTGAGGTTCAAATATCCGTGAATGGACTTTACAAAGATAATGTTCATTTACTATTTGAAGGGTCAAAGGTCTTGATTATTTGGGAAAAGATTTTGGAGATATGTGTTTATCTTGTAAACTTATTTTATAATATACAACACACCAGTGTCAAGAATAGGTGATGTGGTTACTTCCTTATTTTGAGAGATAAAGGTGAAAAGCATGTTGAGAATCCTCTAGACACATCATAATATTAATAGAAAATTAGTTCTTAAGTTCCTATATATGAAGGATAATAAATCTCCACAATTAAAAAAAATGTTGATCTATCAAAATATTTTTATTAGTAGTTCCTTCTATAGATTCTTTCCACTGATGTGCTATTCTCCTTTGGAATCTTCAAACTAAAATTTTCATAAAGTTTTTGTTCAATTGGAAACTTAGTAGATATTCATTATCTTTTTTGTGCTGACTAGCTGCATTGGTGTCTTTGTCAGGCTGTTGACACAAACATTTCTGCACTTGTTGAAATTGAAAAAAGTAGTTGTCATCGATTTGAGTTCTTCATGGATCTTGTAAGTGATGAGCCTATTTGCACTTGGATAGCTTGGGCCTATGCAAAATTTGGAAGGAAAATTTTACATGCTTTATTAGTTTACAACTACGAGCTATGATAGCCAAATCATGTATGCCGATTTTATTTTTTCATATTCTATCAAGGAAATAGTTGTTTTCTGTAGTGATTTTTTTTCCTAGATTTTGACTCTCTATAGTGCAAACAATAGGTCAAAACCATTTTCAACTTCTTAAAAAAGGGTTTCCATGAAGCTAGTAGTGCTTTGGATTTGTCTTTCAAAGATGATTCAGTAGCAAATGAGAAGATTCCATTTTTAAGTTACCTTGCAAAAGTCTTGGAAGAGCATTCATTTTTCCCTATGAATTGCTAGTAGGCAGTACAAGATTTTGTAATCTAATTGTGCATTTCATGTGCATGTATCATCATGTTCCTTTAATGCCAGATGTGAGTTATTTCTTCTTTCCATTTGTACATATTTTTTATTTTTTATTTCCAATCAACCTATTGTGTTTTATCCTTAATCACATAGACATGCACATTTTCTTAAAAATGTTTAATTATTCTTAAGCACGTGAGTATGGAATTCTTGGTTATTGTATTGTAAATGTAGTATGCAGTGGGTTCTTGATGGTTTTCAGTTTGCAATATATGAAAATGAAGAGGATATATTTCACTAAAGAAAATATGCCACAACAAAAGGCATTTTTGCATGAATGAGAATGTACTTGTCATTTTACCAAAAGGAGAATGGAAAATTATTTAAAAATAAAAGAATCCTAATACCTGTCTACCTAAATACATAAGGAGAATGTATGTCATATGAATGTCTCCTTACAAGAACTTTGTAAAAAAGAGAAGAAAATAGTATAAATTAATTATTGATTCTTGTGGGAGGTAGAGAAATGGGAAATGGCTCTAATCAATGGTCCTCACCATGCACATTCAGAAAATATTACCTTACATCAATTTAGGATATGAAAAATAATGCTTAAAAGAATTCAAGATTAAACATTGTTTGTAACACCTGTAACTTGCATTTTTTCCAAACTATTCAATTTTCTCCATAGCTAAAGCTATAGTTATGATAGGTATGTCACTACAACGTTCATGTATAGTATCTACAAACTAGTGAACATCAGAGAAACAATTTTGTTTCATTTATGACCAATTTGAAATTCTTAATCATTGATGTCAAGTAATTAAGATAAAGTTTTTTGAGTCTTGATAGACTTTTTTTATATTGATCAAATTTGATAACAAGGTGATAACATTAGGCAATTAAACTGTTTTATTATGTGTCCTCCAAGGCACCATCCTTGGCTCACCCAATATGTTTCATGGTTTCCAGGGCTTAATCTCTACCATTCTTATATCTGTACTATCCATTTTAAGCACCCAAAAATAAACTAAGAGTTGGGTAAAGGAGTTTAACAACACATAAAAAACTAGCAGTGTTATACCATGACCACACTTTGTTCATGAATTCTTTCAAAAAATTCACATGCCTTGTTCATGCTTCCATTTTTCAAACATGTGTACCATGGAAATTGTGACTACAACATCTGACAAAAATTATTTATGCTTTAATGCATGTCCATAGCTTATTCCAAAGCTCTTGTTTTGGCACAAGCATCAATAATGCTAGCAAAGGTTGTGTGATTTAGCTTTATACCCGCCAATTATATTTGCTTGAATATAAACACACATGTTATATATGTGTTTAAACATATATAAACACATAGTTTTCTTGGCAAATTGAGTAACTTTCTTTCTTAGTTTCAATGGTGTGAGTTCTTTCTTTGCCTCTTGGTCTATGGACTACAAAACTTTGAGCTCAATGGGCAGCCCATGGCAATCCCAACCAGGCACATAGTGCACCTTATACCCTTCAAGCAACATATATCTATGGATAAAATCTTTTAGTATCTTGTTCAAGGCATGCCTGCAAATCTCTTGGCACAGATCCTACTCATGATTATGAAGACACATATCCTACACATGACGAAGGCCCTGATGTGCATCACAGTTGTAGAGGTACATATTCAATTTTTATTGAAAATTAATTATGTAATTATTAATAAAATTTGGCATCTTAAATTGTAATTGGTGTAACCTTTATGAGATAATTTTTGAATATGGAGAACATCATGGTAATGGAGTCGAGCATGATGTTAGTGTTGAGCATGTTGAGGTTGGGGCTGAATAAAATGTGTTAGATGATGTGGCACTATCAAGTAAAGAAAAATGCCTATTATGTTCTTTAGATTAATGAAATACTTATAACATTTTAAAAAATGTTTAGAATTAAACCCATTTATTTCTTATTATAGGGGCGCATCAGCCTTATGGTTGAAAAAAGAAGAGGAAGCTTCATGTTATAAGATTAGAACCACAAGAGCCAAAAGAGAATGCCTAAGATATCACGATGTGCCTATTAGCCTTCATAATCACAAGTAGGATCTATGCCAAGAGTAGAAGGATGTAGTGAAATGTCATGCACATTGTTATCATTGCTTGAAATTAACATCAAATAGATTATTTCTCATGAAGTTCTCAATTTTAGTTATTATTGATTAGGCCTATTTACCTTTGTGTGAACCAATGCACCAAAATATTATACATTTCTTTGGCCACTGGAATTTGTGTCGTGGTGGGCAACCACTACTTTATAGCCTTGCTTGAAGCCAATTTGTTTGTCCACTTCTGTGGGCACTAGATTAAATTTATACATTATAGAGACAAACAACAATTTATTATTCTCCTTAGCATAAATTGTTGTTTGTCCTCTAGAATTATGTGTGTGTGTGTGTGTGTGCGCGAGCGTGCGCGTGTGTGTGTGTGTGTGTAGAGATTTATATATGTATATATGTATATATTGTTGTATATATATATATATATATATATATATTTACAATTGTTTTTGTGTAGATATATATTCATATGCTCTCCTCTGTATATGTATGTTTATCTTTGTGACCAAAGCTAGAAGTGTAAGGTGCTAAATAGTTTTATGGATTCCTATTTTGAGAATAGGTGACTTGTTGGATATTTGTTTTAGGGGGGTAAGACCTATTAACCCCTTACCCCCCTTCTTTTCATTGCCATGGAATATTTTTTTTATTGTGGGTTATTCAAGGATTGCAACATTTGCCTACAGTGTCCACCATTTCTTTAACCAAACTAGAGTTCTCCTCAAAATTTTGTCGCTCCAATTTCCTCCAACATTAATATTTGTAGCCCTCTTAGCTGCTCTTATTTGTAATCCCCAATATGTTGGGAAGGGAATCTGGCTGAGATGGATTTTGATCCAACCTTGTATTTGTTTTTGGAGGTTCTTCTATTAGAAATTCTCCCCTTGTATAAAAGGAGGTATGCCTTCTTAAAGACCTTTATAAAGGGCATCTGTAATGTATACAGGACTCTGATCTTGGGCTATATCGAGGGTTTTCTTTGCCCTATTCTTTTCCCCCAGTGCTTGCAGTTGAACAAGGAATTTTTTTTGTAAAATCTTCTAATAATATAATATAAAGTCTTGATTACTATTGCGTATTAATAAATTTTATATCATATTAATGAATGTTATGTGATTGTATTGATTGAATGTTATAGTTCATAAATGGATGAATGAAATGAATGAAGTATGTAATTATATCTTAATGGGGAATTTAGATTAATGTTAGGGGGAGGGGGGTGAGGCTAGATGAGTTTCCACCTTCATGTGGTTGGCCTTGTTAAGTAGAGAATATTATAGTATTCTTGAAACCAAGTGAAGCTCAAACTAACATACCAAGGAATCACAAAACCCAAATCCATCTACCTCTCATCTTCTCATCCCAATAAGTCATCTTTTCTACCACTTTTATTTGGAAGGGTCTAAAGTCTGATCAATTCATCATCTGCATATCCTGAAATAATAGTGCTCCAAAGAAAAGAATGATGTGCTTGAATAATGTACACTATTTCTTTCACCCACTTTATTTGGATGTCAATTTCTTGCATCACCAAGTTGAGGTAGTGTAATTTGTAAGCTACACAAAATATGTGCTCATATCTTGCCTCAACTAATGTAGAGTCTACAACCTTTATCCACCAAAATCTTCTTAAGTGCCTAATGGGGTCACAACCCAAGATTAGAATGGACACAACAGGAAAGGGAAAACTTTATTAACTATGAAAATATGCTAATACACTCAGTAAAGAGAAAATAAACTCCAAAACATGCCCTATGGACTTACAATAGTATAAATCTAGAGATAATTTCTTCTTCCATTACCTTCTCTCAAACTCTACTCCGAACTGCCTTTTACAATGCCAAAAATGTTCTTAAATAGACCCCAAATGGTTAAGGATTAGGAATACATTCTAGAAAGTGCTAGTTGGCATCCATCGCCAAAATAGAAGGCTCAAGAAGTCGCATTAGAAGTCGGCACAAAATTAGAAGAATCCATAAATAGTAGCCAAACTTTTGGGAGGCATAACTTTTGAACCGTAGCTCTGATTGATGAACCGTTTACATTTTTGGAAAGCTCTTAGAGTGATCTATAGCCCTATAGATGATCTAGGCTCGTACCCCATTTTTTGGACTCATACAAGGTCATTTAGTACCTCAAACCTGACTTTGAAGCATTCTTAAGAGGTCTCCAGAAACTAAAAAACTGCAATAACTTTCTAACCGTGGAGCCTTTTGACCTAATTGTTTTTCTAAAATATTCTAAATTACAATTATAATTATCCTTCCAATTTACACCTACTAGCTCATCATAATTATGTATCAATTACATAGTCCTATTTTTTTGGCATTTACACGTATCCCAAGGGGCTTAAAAACTCTAACCCAGAACACTGATAGTGGAACTATGAGAGTAGGAACCTTTGTTTGACCCGAATGGGTATCCAAAAATGAAAACACATGAAACAAAAACTATGTCTAGATATATTTTTTTGGGTGATGCAGGATTTCCCTTATACCTCTAGATGCTCCTGCATCAAACACCCAGGGTAGATTGAAAAGTGACCCTATCACTTTATGGATGGTAGAGGAAAACCTAAATGGGAAACCTCAGTTGGTGATATCCAAGTTGAGTCCTCTATCGGTTGTCCTTTTCACTTAACTAGGTACTCTTCATACTTCCTAATTCTGGTACTCCTACCGACATGACTATCCAGTATCTCTTCTATCTCCTCCTTCTTAGAAGTAGGAATTGGACATGGCTCCAACATCAACCCCTCATCTGTACCATCATCATGATACTCTGTTAAATCTACACTGTTGAAAATAGAAAAAATGTGAATTCCATCTAGCAACTCCACCTCATATGCATTTCCCAAGTCATGTTTCTTCATAATTTTGTAGGGGCCAAATTTCTTCATCTTCAGCTTGTTGTAAGTACCTATTGGAAATATTTCTTTTCTTAAGTGTACCATGACTAGATCCCCTACTTGGAACTCCTTATGTCTTCTCCTTTGATCAGCCCTAGCTTTATACTATTGATTCATCTTGGTAATGTGTGTTTGGACCTCCTCATGTAGATGCTTGATATGTTCAGAAAATTCTTTTTCTTTAGCACTTGTCCTCTCCCCTTGCTCCATCTTCTTCAATTCTTGTTCAATCCTTGGGCTACTTCCATATACAATTTGGAATGGTGATCTACCAGTACTCCTATTTATAGAGTTATTGTAAGAAAATTCCACTTGTGATAGAATCAAATCCCATCCCTTGGGCTTATCCCCAACTAAACATCTCAACAAATTGCCCAAACTTCTACTTACCATTTCTATCTATCTGTCAATTTGTGAGTGATGTGTAGAACTGAACTTCAAGTCTATTCTCAACTTCTTCCACAATGTTCTCCAGAAATACCCCACAAATTTAGTATCTTTGTCAGAAACTATACTCCTTGGGAGACCATGTAGTCTTACCACCTCTCTGAAAAAAAAGTCTACAATATGGACAATATCATGAGTTTTGTGGCATGGAATGAAATGTGCCATTTTGGAGAACCTATCAACCATCACAAATACTAAATCATTACCCCTTTGTGTCCTCGGCAATCCAAGAACAAAATCCATACTTATGTCCTCCCATGGTTTTGATGGAATAGGCAATGGCTGATATAGTCTAGTATTGTCCAAAATGTCTCGCCATCCCTCCACTGTGTTTCTCCTTGATTAGATTTTCCCTCATGGAACTCCTTGGAATGCACAATTGACTGCCCTTGAACAACATACCATCCTGAATCAAATAGTCTAGCCACTTGGTTTTGTCTGCAGCAATAGGTTCCTTACAAGATTTCCACACTTGAGCAAAATTAAGATCCACAGGGTACATATTCTTGAATTCATCAAACCCAACTACTTCAACCTACATTACTATAAGCAACAACTGCCTCCTACTCAATTCATTTGCAACCCTATTAGACTTTCCACTTCTATGCTTCAACAAAAATGTATAGCTCTACAAGAACTCTACCCACTTCATATGCCTCTGGTTCAATTTACCTTGGCTATTTAGGTTCTGTAGTGATCAGTATATAAAACAAATTCCTTTGGCAATAAATATTGCCTCCATTTCTTTAAGGCCTAAACTATTGCATAGAACTCTTGATCATAAACAGAATACTTCTTCTTTGCATCATTCAATTTTTCACTAAAATATGCAATAGGCTTACCTTCTTGGCTCAATACAGCCCCAATAGCACTGCCACTAGCATCACAATCCACCTGGAACACCTTACTAAAATTAGGAAGTGCCAACACAGGTTGTTCTATCACCTTCTTCTTCAACAATTCAAAACTTCTTGAAGCTACCGCAGTCCATTTGAACTCTTTTCTATCCCCTCTTATTGTGTCAGTCAAGGGTGCACATATGCCACTAAAATTCTTAATGAACTTCATGTAAAAACTAACCAGACCATGAAATGATCTTACCTCAATAGCAGACCTAGGAGTAGGCCATTCCAAGATGGCTTTTACCTTCTTTGGATCCATTTTGAGACATTTAGTGATACAACAAACCCCAAGTAGACTAACTCTATTTTAGCAAAGCTACACTTCTTCAGATTAATCAACAGTTTCTCTTCCCTCAACCTTTCAAGGACACTATGAATATGCAATAAATTTTCTTCCAAAGTCTTGCTGAAAATTAAAATATCATCCAAATAGACAATAACAAATTTTCCCAAGAACTTCTTAAGTACCTCATTCATAAGCCGCATGAAGGTGCTTGGGGCATTTGTCAATCCAAAGGGCATGACTAACCACTCATAGAGACCCTCCTTGGTCTTGAAGGTAGTTTTCCACTCATCTCCTTCTCGTATCTACATCTAGTGATAGCCACTCTTGAGATCTATCTTTTTGAAGTACTGAGCTCCACTCAAGCAATCCATAAGATCATCTATTCTTGGCAAAGGAAACTAATACTTGATGGTTATCATATTTATAGCTCGAGAGTCTGTACACATTCTCCACTCTCCATCCTTCTTTTGTGCTAGTACTGTAGGTACTACACATGGACTCAAGCTCTCTCAAATCAAACCCTTCCTCAATAGCTCCTAAACCTGTCTATTTAGCTCCTCAATTTTAGTAGGATTCATCCTATGAGTAGTCTTGTTAGGAAAACTAGCTCTAGGGATTAAATCTATCTAATGACTGATTTGCCTTACTGGTGGTAATCCTTCTGGAACATTATCAAAGATGATATCTCCAAAGTCACTTAATAAATCTAAAACTTCAAGTGGTATTTTACTACTACCTTCCTTATCTTTTCTAGGAATCAAAGCATAACACATACGCTGATGTTTCATGCCACCTAAAAACTTTCTTCCATCAACAAGATAGATCTTAGCACTATTGCTTACCTTTTCGCCTTCTTTTATCATGGGCTTTAGTTTGTGGTGAACTCCATCCTTTGTTAGAGAGTATTTGTTTGCATGACCATCATGTACTGCATGTCTATCAAACTGCCACAATCTTCCCAACAATAGATGGCAGACATCTATTTGAATGATATCATAGAGAACTTCATCATGGTAACTCCCAATTTTGAACTTCACTAAACATTGTTCACTTACCAGGACCTTATGATCATCCTTCACCCAAGCAATCTGATAGGGCTGGGGGTGTTTCTCCCTCTTGAGCTTTAGCTTAGAGACTATCTCCTCTAACACCAAGTTGTTAGTGCTACCACCATCAATGATCACATCACAAGATTTATCCTCACACTTGCACCTGGTACAAAATAGACTCCTCCTTTGTCTTGGTTTAGTCTCACCACTTAGTAGGACCCTTTCATTTACTAAAGTCTCTCCTCTTTCTACTTCCTTTCAATGTGATGAGTGTGCATCCTCATCCACATGAGCAACCCTAGCTTGACCCTCAGCTCTCTTATCTATCCTTCCTTGTCATTGAGGGCATTCAGAAGCATGATGACCTTCTTCATTGCAATAGAAATAGGTACCTCAAAAGCCTCCTCTTCTTGAACCTTGTCCATGTCCTCTACCTCTTCCTTTCTAATCTCTAATGTTTTGATCATGGGAGCAATTTAAATCCTTGTTCCTTTGGTTCTTGCTGGTACCCACATCTTCATTTTTATTTTAGGTCTCATTTTGGCCTCTAGATGACCTACCACTGCCCCTTCCTCCTTGACCGCACCCTCTTTTTCTCCCTTCAAACCTTTTATTTAGCTTCACTTCAACTCATAGGGAAAATTGGTATGCCTACTCAACGCTAGTCATTCTTACCAGACTTAATTCCTCATGGATGCTAGGTCACAACCCACTGAGATAATGAGCAACCTTCTCCTTATTTGCTTCTGCATGCCCTGCTCTAATTAGAAATCGATAAAACTCCTCCATATATTCCTAGATGGATTTTCTTGCTTGCTTTAACCCATGCATCTTCTTAAACAAATCAAGCTCATAGTCAACAGGAATGAACTGCTTCTTTAGTTTGTCCACCATGCGATCCCACCTTGTGATCTTCTCCTTTCCTCTTCTATTTCTTTCCAGTTGAACCTCTTGCCACCAAATTTTGGCATGGCCTTTCATTTTGGCCTTTGCAAACTTAACCCTATCTAGGTCCTTGATATCCTCATACTCAAAGTACTCCTCCAATTCATTGATCCAGTCAATCAACTCATCCGGTTTTAGATTTCTTGAAAATACACCCACATCAATTGTAGGCATTTTTCCAAACTTAGTAATTGCTATAAAAAGCCTCTCCTCTACTTGATTCAGAACTTCCCCTTCAACTTCCCCTTCCTATCCAATTTCTTCTTCTTCATTGTTGTCCTCACTTTCGTCACCTGTGGCAACATTTGTTCCTCTACATAGCTCCTCTTGCAACGCTTGAACCTGCCTTTGGAGGGCTCTAACCTCCTTAGGATTAATAGCTTTGGCCCTTCCACCATGCTCTCTTCATGGAGGAATCTTCTTAACTCAAACCCACAACCACATAGTCCTGGTGCAAACTACCTCACAGTCGGCATTCTGTCTACACACTCAGGAAAATCGACTTTGATAACACTTGATGGGGTCACAACCCAAGACCAAAATGGACACAACAAGAAAGGAAAAACTTTATTAACTATGAAAATATGCTAATACACTCATTATAGAGAAAATAAACTCCAAAACATGCCCTATGGGCTTACAATAGTATAAATCTGGAGATAATTTCTTCTTCTGGTACCTTCTCTCAAACTCCACTCTAAACTGCCTTTTACAATGCCAAAATTGTTCTCAAATAGACCCCAAAGGGTTAAGGATTAGGAATAATTTCTAGAAAGTGATAGTTGGCATCCACCACCAAAATAGAAGGCTCCAAAAGTCGCATTGGAAGTCGGGGCAAAATTAGAAGAATCCATAAATGGTAGCCAAACTTCCAGGAGGCATAACTTTTGAACCGTAGCTCCGATTGACGAACTGTTTACATTTTCAGAAAGCTCTCAAAGTGCTCTATAGCCCTATGGATGATATTTTCTTGTCCCCCATTTTTTGGACCTATACAAGGTCATTTAGTGCCTCAAACCTAACTTTGAAGCATTCTTAAGAGGTCTCCAAAAACTAAAAAACTGTAATAACTTTCTAATCGTGGAGCCTTTTGACCTGATTCTTTTTCTGGAGTATTCTAAATTATAATTATAATCATCCCTCCAATTTACACCTTCTAACTCACTATAATTATGGCTCAATTACATAGTCCTATTTTTTTGGCATTTATACGTATCCCAAGGTGCTTAAAAACTCTAACCCAGAACACTAATAGTGGAACTGTGAGAGTAGGAACCTTTGTTTGACCCAAATGGGTATCCAGAAATGAAAACACATGAAATAGAAACTATGTCTAGGTATATTTTTTTGGGTGACATAGGATTGCCCTTATAACTCTCGATGCTCCTACATAAGTGCCTAGTAGCATCCAACCCACTGTAAGATGCCAAGCAAGGTTACTAGCATTTACCCAATGCTGACCTCTATCTCTCCAAGTGGACTCCACTTCTCTAAGGTCTTACCCCCTTTCTAGGGCTCTTAGAAAACTTGGGTCAAATTAAAGCTTTAGGGACAATAGCCCTCAATTAGGCCAAATATGGAAAATTAGGCAAAATTCTTTCAAGGCTTCAAACAAAGACTAGTTTTGTCATTCCTAGTCCTATATACCTTAGTTTTTATTAAATACAAATACAAGAACTCTACCACTTCACCTTTGATTCAAATATGATCACATTTTCCAATAAGATTATCTAATATGAATCCTGAAATCTCTTTCCACGATAGTGGTTGGCTTTGACATGATTTCTGCTAAGTTCATTTTTGTGTATATAGGTTGGAATGGAGCATTAGGCTCACTGAAAATTCTAGCATGGTGCTCTCTGGAATATCCACAAGGTATGAAATTAATGCTATTATAGTTTGAGCTAAAGTGGACTCATATTTTGTTGTTATGTATGACATTAGTAAATAGAATGGAAAGTGGCAGTATCTTACAAGATGGATCGAAAATGTTTAAAAGGTTTGGTTGACTGTGGAGACCATAAGGAAACTTCTTTGTAACTTACTATACTTTTGTTTCCAATTTAAATCTATATGCAGCGTAATATGATCCATGAAGCAACATCATTTTTGTTGGATGTTTTGAAGCCTAATTTTCTAGAACATGCGCATCTTCAAACTAAGGCAAGTTGTTAATATGATCATGAATCAACTAGCTTTTAAACCTAGTTTAAAAGTACACTAATGTGCAAAGTCTAGAAAGAGTGAAAATGTAACTATTTCTACATTGTTGATTGTAGAAATTACTGTGGTTTTGTCTTTTCTAATTTTATTTTCCTTGCAAGTTCTTGAGATTAATTTGGTCACTTTCCCTAATGTTGTTGATGCTATCTTGCCAAATGGAATTTTCATTTGCTATGATCATCCTCGTATAGCATAGTTGTGTGAGAAAGCTAGTTTATATATGCATGCACTTCAAGTAGGTGATTCATTGGGAGTACATTTGAGCTTTAATATAGATTGAATATTTTGTATGAAATATTGTCTATATGAATTTTTGTGGAAATATTTTTTAGGTTTATTCCATTTTTCCTTATGTCAAATGGTTTCTTAGGAAATATTTATGCATCACTAATATTGTAAGTATGGTTATGGCACTATACAAAGTTGCCTGGTATCAAACTTGATATCAAAAGTTTTCTTATTAACTATTGTAAAAGTGCATCTGAAGCTGATGAGGAGCTAAGAGAATATAGCTTGCAAATGTTAAAAGAGTTTGGTTGTAGAGAAATTGTTAGTGTAGTTTTTTATTTTTCCTATTTTGCTAGGTTTTTTCTACACTTTTAATAATCTCGCTTAGGTTAATAAAGCATGTCTTATTAGGTGAATGGTTGTGAGGTGTCACCTTCCTACATGTGAGCATCCATTAGCTATATTGGGAAGATACTTTGCTATCTTTAGTCCGATAGATGGTTGCTCCTCATTGGTTGGTGTTGCCACCTCCTCCCTCTTCCTAGCCTATAGAAGCATGCTACCTGGCTTGTATTTGCATCTCTTATTTTTGCATCCTCTTAATGCTATTTTGCTTCCATCATTTGCATTACTCTCTTGGAGACTAACTCTATGATGCTATTTTGATTTGGTATCATTTGCATTCATAGTTTAGATATTTATTCTTTGCACTAGTTTTCTGAGTTATTAATCTTATCAGATTCTAACATAAATTATGTATTTTCATCTCACACTATTTGTTAACATTAGTGGTTCCATTTTAAAAGTTCATATCATATATATTGAAAGTATATGAATGTTTTGGAGAAATGCATCTTTAGATTTCATTCTTCAAATAGAAAACCCCGATTATTCAAAAATTTGTAAATAATCTCCTTAAAGATGCAATTTCCAGGCATTGAAGAGTTTTGTCCTATGTTGTGCCAGAGATGTGGTTGTTTATTGTGATATGATTTTGGAAATTTCTCTAGAGTACATAAGCTATGATCCAAACTACACTAATAATATGGAAGAAGATACAGAAGAGAGTAATGGAGAGGAGGATAAAATGTTAAAATTTCTTAAAAGAATTATTTGCTTGAGAAAATTTAATTTTTGCACAATGGTGTCTTTTATTTTCATGTAATTATGAATTTTATTACCAACATGTGAATATTGTTCTGTTGATGTAGAAAGAGTGCTAATGAATATAGTGATGATGAGGATATCAGCTGGAAGGTTCAGAAGGCAGCAACTAAGTGTTTGTCTACTGTGATAACATCTCGTCCATAAATGCTATTAAAGCTATATGAGGAGGCATGTTCTTTGAACCTTTCTCAATTGTTGCTGGGAGATATTTATCATTTTCATAAAAGTTGACTCTATTTGTCCTATATATTTGCCATGCTTTTTGACCTTTGTGTGCCCAATAATTTTGGCTTAGTGTCTCTTCAGATTTTATGGTTTACCTCCAATGAGTGAAAAGAATGGCCCTTTGTCTTTGTTAGAGTCAAGAGGATACATAAATTCCATTCTCTTGGCATAACATTAACCTGCTAATGTTATGCACAAATAGGAATAAATTGAGTTTGAAATGATATATATAAGTTGTTATCTCATTTCAAAATGCAGTTAGCTTTAGGAATTCTTTTATAAGATGTTATATGAAATGATTGCTAGCTAACATTTACCAAGGAAACATAACTTGCTTCTTCCCACAATGAATTCTGCTCAAGGTTTTGGCATTGTGAAGTGTAGCCCAATTCTTTATGTGTCAATGGTAGTACTAAGAATGCTAAGAGATGGCATGGTTACTCTCGTTGATGTTATTTCTTTGTTGATAAATATATCTATTGCATTTTCCTTGGTTTGTTACATGGGAAGTAATCTAAGGGGAGAACACTTTGTTATTTTTCCCAGTAAGTGTTTATATATATATATAGCATTATTTAGACTTGCACAATACACCAAATTCTTCTTTACTTCAATTATTGAACACAACAATTTTGTGATATCCCTACAAATATGTTAACAGTATTGAGATGAATCTTTTTCATTCATTAATTTCTTAGAGAGATTAATAGTCTCATTTGGCATGAGAATGAGTTCTAAGGTTGTGTGGAATCTATTTTGTAGGTTTTCCCAAGGCTAATAAAGAGGGAGAAGAGGGAGAAGAAAATGTTAAAGTATTAACATTTTTCTTTCATTTTTGTTCAGATGAATGATACCATTATTTTACACTTTATGATTTCAACCTCTTGTTAATATTGTTGTAGATGGATGTGTTCAATGCCTTCATCTAGTTGCTACACCAGATTGGGAACATGACTAAAGGATCAGGGGATGTCCAACATTCAAGGAAAGTAGTTAATGAAATATGTAGCCATGATGTTTTGTAATGTTGTAGATTTTTTTGAGATGGTATCCTATTAAAGGTTTGTTGGTTTCCTTGTGCATGGTAGTTTGACTTCCAACTGTGTTATTTTAAAGACAAACATACTGTTTACTGAGAAATGAACAAGGCTTGATATGGGAAATGGCATCATCAGTTAACTATTCATAGTGTGGGAAGTTGTGTTAGATTTCCACATTTCACTAATAGGAAGAATCAAATGAGAATGGCTCGATGTTTTCTCATTTTCTCTATAATTGCATTCTCTATAATAATCTTTGAAGATTTAGTGCTTTTTTGTCATGATTGAAAGGAGTGTTCATGGATATCGTAGTTATTTTTCTCAAATTGTTTGGTTACTAGTCTACCTTATAAAATCATAGCACAACAATCATGGTAATGGAACATTGGCATTTTTTTGTTAATATTTTATAGCAACTGATCGTTAAACTAAATGTAGCTATCATGTCTTCTAATATAATAAATCTTCAAAATGGCTTATATCATTCAATTTCTTGGCAACCCATTATTGATGTTGAAGCAAGAAGTCCCAAAAATAGTTAAGTCTCTAAATAGGCAGCTCAGGGAAAAATTAGTAAAGACTAAGGTGAGTTGTAGATCTATATGTGGGAAATGGTGATGCTTTGCAATACATATCACTCTTTTGTTTATGGTTTCTTTTGCATAGAATAGATGCCTTGTGATTTATCTTCTTGATTTGTTTCTATATATGGGAACTGACCCTAAAAATGCTAATGCTACTTTTACCTTTGATGATGGGATTGTAGAATTTTTGATGAAAAGGAAGCAAGGGTTATAAACCAGTGGGATGCAAACCTTCTTTACCTATTGCAATAGGTGGTAATCATGTCTCTTTTTGTATGGAAAGTGATTTGATTAGTTATTGTCAGTATTTTTTAGGCATTCTATTAAATAGTTCAGATGCCTTGCATATGATTTGACATTTTGCATGCATCTTGCACTCTCTCATCCGGTTGATGATGGATTACAGAGAGTGATCTGAAAAAATGATGCTTAAAAACACACAATGAAATCCAAAATGAACTTGCATTAAAAATGGATTGTGGAAATCTGATATTGTTAATGCAAGTTCATTTTGGATTTGATTGTGTGTGTTTTTTAGCATCATCATTTTAGATCACTCTCTGTAATCCATCATCAATCGGATGAGAGTGCAAGATGCATGCAAAATTTCAAATCATACGCAAGGGATATGAATTGTTTTATAGAATTCCTAAAAAAAATTTACACCCAAGCATTGGCCAAAATTTCGACCAATGCTTGGTAGTTTTCTACCAGCATTGGTTAAAATTTTGACCAATTCTTGGGTGTTTTCCACCATCATTGGTCAAAATTTTGACCAATGCCTAGTTGTTTTCCACTAGGCCTTGGTCAAAATTTTGAGCAATGCCTGGTGGTTTTCAACCAAATTTTGACCAATACTTGACCAATGCCTGGGGGAAATTGCACCAGGGCTCTGGAAATTTTTTGACCAATGGATTGGTCAAAATTTTGAAATTTTTTTTTTTGGCCAATTGGTTGGTCCAAATTTTGACCAACCTAGGTCCAAATTTTGACCAATAATGGTCAAAAAATGAGCCCAAATGTACTAGTGTGTTTGAGGAGAGTGAGTCTACTAATGATGATAATGACTCCATGTATTGGGTCTTTAGAGGAGAGAGAATCACAAAAGATTAGATGTTATTTATGGATATGGGATGATTCATTTGTGTGAATGGTTGATCGGAAAGTTTCAAAAAATCAGGGTGTTAATAGCAAGTAGTTTCATTAATTTGATAAGGGAATCCACTTTGAAAGTGGGATGATCAAAATTGGCATGTCCATCCTTATGATAGATGTCTCTATCTCATAATAGAAAATTACCTCAAACAACAAGAGCCAGATTATTAAATATATAGAAAATCAAAAGAACATTCACCTATAATATTTTTGAAGGACAAAAATATAATAAATATATATTCTGGTGGAAAAATCCATGATCTATGTGGCTCCACATTGTGGCTATTCCACTATCCAGTAGTGGAAACTCTTCACGATAAATATGAAGATGAAATTAAAAAAGAAAACTATTAGATAGCTATATTATTTTTTAGTGATAACAAATATACTATCTAATTTTAAGAAAAATAATAGTCTTAAATGTATACGATTAAATATAATAAACAAGAGTACTAGTTGTAGCTATATAATTCTAGTATTATTGATTATGTTAAACAAAATGTTCAATAAAACAAGTATGAAGTAACATAAATGGATCATCTTCTCGATCCTATTATGACTTAATGTGAATGCATCTTATCATTACCTAGACAATATTATGCATGAGATCTTTACTCAATCACCAAGAGATGATATAATTTGTAAGTACATATTTCTGCATACTTAGTTTGCTATGAATAAATTTGATTGAATGCAAGGATAATTGCTTGTGTGAATTCAAGAAATGAATGATTAATTTAATTTAACACAAGTATTATGCAAGTGTGTATGTATGCATGTGAAGTAGTTCACATAGTGAACTGATTTACATACATACATGCACACATGCATACAATCATCATAATCAGTTATCCTTGTATATGAATAAGAGATACATGTTTAGAAGGAAAATAAAAGAACATTTACATAGGTACATCTTCTCTCCTTGAAGAAAATTTTAGAGCAAGGGCACGGAGATCACAAGGGAATGAAAACAAAATCCTAGATCTCCACTGATCTCCACCAACATTCAGAGCTCTCCAACTTCATTTGGAGCTTTCCACCCTCTTTCACAAACAACTCTCCACAATCAATCAAAACAAATTGGGAACGATTAATGTCATTTTTTCTTTTATTTTTTGTTTATAATCTATATTCCACAATCCACAAGATCTCTCTGTATAAAAATATACATACATAAATACATACATACATATATATATATATATATATATATATACATATATATATATACATATATACATATATATATATATACATATATACATATATATATATGTATATATACATATATATATATGTATATATATATATATATATACATACATATATGTACATACATATATATATGTATATATATATATATATATGTATATATATATATATATATACAAACATACATATATACATACATACATATATACAATAATGAATTTTCTAAGAGTTCACAATTGTTCAACAAAATTAATGTTTTATAAGAAAATGCATCAAAAGAACTATTAGTTCAGAAGCAAGAACATGGTGTTGAAATAGTCCAAAAAGTGTTTGACATGAGAAGTCCGCAAGTGAAGGTGTTGACCAATCTTGAAAACTTGAATGCTGAAATGAAAGCTATTGATGATCAAACACCTATGCTAGAGTTATAACACGCTATGAAGTTGATTTTAGATATGGTAGAGATAGATATTCAGAAGCTTGATAATCAAAATTTAAGGCACGAAAGAGAAGGAGGAGTGGCTTTCAAAAGAGAAAGAGAAGGAGTGTCTTTAGAAAGAGACTGCATAGTAGAAACAACAACTAGGCAACATAGAGGATTCTATGGGAACCACTGGATATAATCTAGGAAAATGTTGCGCTAGGTACTATGACATTGGAATCACTTGCAAGTTTCTTTGAGAATTATAGTCTAAATATCAAATGCTTATAAGCATGTTTCAAGTATTGGCACAATCTCCCTATGATGACCCCAAGTATCAAATTCTTATCAGAGTGTTTCAAGTTTGAGAACCACTTCAACATCCTTTGCATGGTTTAGAGGTAATTTCATTGTGGCAGAGGCTTCTACAAGGAAATGAGCCTCATGATTATGACATTTACACAAAAGTAGAACTTGCTTCTTTAACTCCTTACACTCAACTCTTCACTGAAGTTATTCTTCAATTCCTTACATATGAAGTTTTATCACCTTGGAAAACTGTATTTGAACCTGCTAGCTAGGAACAACCGATTGTTCATTTTATTGTACCTAATCTGATGACAGTTCTACATGAATTTCTAATCAACCCAACTAATCAGCAACTAGATCCATTTAACTAGTTATGGCTAGTTTCTTTCTAAAAATGTCTACTATGATGTGTTTTTGTAAAATTTCTTCTGAACTCTACCCATTTTTCCTGGTCTGCATTATTTTTGTGGAGGATCTTGAGGTAAGTTACTTAGCACGGGTTGAGTGAGTTTTATTTTTTATTAATTTAATTCTAGAATATGTATGTAGCTAGATCAATTTTTCTATTGTGTAGCTAAGATGTAATAAAAAACTTTTAAAAGATCTCTAAATAGACATGTTTGAAAGGAGATCTATAAAGAGATACCTATTTAGAAGGGAAAGAAACCAACATTTACATACCTTGAAGAAAATCACAGAAATAGGGCATGACAATGAAATCACAGAGAAAGGGCACAACACAACAATGAAATCACAGAGAAAAGGAACAAAATGGAAACAAAATCATAGAGAAAGGGAATGACACTAAAATTGCATAGGAAGGCCACAACAATGAAACACAAAGATCACAAGGGTATGGCAACCAAATTGTAGAGCAAGGGCACGAAAATGAAATGTAGAGATATATCACAAGAAAAAAATGCACCAAGAAAGTATGCATAATCACAAGGCTCATCCCCTTATAGAAGCCATAACCTAGTTAAATATACATAAATATCAACCCAACCAATTAGCAACTAGACCCATTTAACTAGTTATGGCTTGTTTCTTTATAAAAATATTTGCTATGATTTGTTTTTGTAAAATTTCTTAAAAACTTGGCCCATTTTTCATGGTCTACTTTATTTTTGTGTAGGATCTTAAGGTAAGTCACTTAGCATGGGTTTAGTGAGTTTTATTGTTTTATTATTTGGATTTTGGAATATATATGTAGTTGGATCATATATGTAATAAACACCTTGAAAATATCTCTGTGAATATATATAAAGAGATAAACATTTAGAAGGAAATATAAAGACATACATGCTTACAAGGAAAAGAAAAAAACATTTACATACATACCTCTTCTTTCCCTTCAAGAAAATTGTAGAGAAAGGGCACGTATATCACAAGGGCACAACACAACAATGAAATCGCAGAGCAAGGGCATGGCACAAAAATGAAATTATAGAGAAAGGGTATGACATGACAATGAAATCATAGAGCAAGGGAACAACAATGAAATGTAGAGATCACGAGGGAACAACATCCAAATGCACCAATAACAAGGGCCATGATAATGCTCAAAACTCTTTGCCTCTTTCACATGCAAATCTCCACCTCTTTCATGTGCAGCTCTCTCCAAAATCAAAACAAATGGAAAACTATTGTTGTATTTATTTTTTTCATTTTATGGTGATGAGGGAATCACAATTACAATGTAAATGTTAGTATTGCAATGGCATTGGGGATAATTACAAAAAAAACATGAAAATGACCACAAATTACACCATCGTCACAAATTGCCATTGCAATTTGACCCCAAATGTTGTAGTGTCCCTACCTCAACCACACCATAAATGTCAAATATATATATGTAAAACATAAAAGATAACCATCATGATGCAAGAGCATCTTGGGTATAAGGACAATCTTGCATCACCCAAAATATTTCTACTTCTAATTTTCTAGTTTTTTGTTTCTAATAAGGGCAATTCCATGTGTAGTTTCTATTTATGGGAGCTTGATAATTTTAGTATGTTGGTATTATGTACTCATATTGTTCTAATTTCAGATGTGAGGGTTCATCTTAGACATATTAGCTCTCTAGATGGTTTTTATTTTCATATCATATGTATTAGTGAAATTATCACAAATTTTCAATATGAATTTTGGCTATCCAAACTTCAAGTCTAGTGATGAAGACCTAAATGGCTCTAAAATAAGGCAAAACCTCAACTGATTGATGCTTTTGCAATCAACTATTGTAGATCTCTTTAGCTGAGGATTCCAATATGGGCTAATGAAAACCCATTGGGTCAATGGTTTGCTAGTTATGGTCTCCACAACTTGACCTATTTGGAAATGTAGTTTATAATTTGTCTTGAGTGATCATATGTAATAAAGGTAATCGCATTATATAATATGAGGTTGGTTGTCCTTAAGGATAGGGCTTAGTGTCTAGAACCTTCCCAGGAGGTGAAAAATACCTATACAAGGAAGGCATGTATGTTATCTAGGGTAATTCTAGGTGATAGTCATAACTTTGTCTTGCAGGTTGTTGTAAGGAAGGCACCCATGTGGGTTTGCATATTGTAAATCTGTAATTCAAAATTTGTAGCAATAATAAGAAGCACATATTTTGTACTCTCAAATTTTTTTTTTTTTCTCTACTTTTGTTGTGTATTGTGGTATTAATGGAAACACCCTTCATCAAGTGGTATCAGAGAAGGAGTTACTAAGTTTGTAAACAAATCACTGAATGGGAGGCAATTTGCACAAGGATTGTGGTTTGGGTTGAGCATGTGGACAAATCATTTATTATGAGGTAGTCTGCACTAGGATTTCATCAGAAGCACAAAAATGCCTCCATGATGAGAGTGTGGTTCCAAAGGTGTTAAACCTAAGGTTCAAGACCTCTAGAGGCATATGCAAGAATTGCAAGAACAAATGCATAAAGGGATAAATCTTGCTATAAGAGATGAGCATAAAGATGAAATAGAAGGAGAAGGACATATTAATAAGGAAGAAGAGGAATTTTTGAACCTAGAAGAAGAAAATATTTTTAGGGACATTTCCAATCTTGAAAAAATACCTAAATTAAGATTCTCATTTTTTTAAGAAATCTTAACCTGAAGGAATTGATCGATTGGATCAATAAATAAGAATAATACTCTAAATATGAGGATACTGAAGATCAAGATATGGCCAAATTTTCAAAAGCCCAACTAAAGGGTCATGCAAAGATCTAGTGATAGGAGATTTAGTTGGAGTGAAGTAGGCAAGGGACAAATAAAATCACCAAATGGGAGCAGATGATAGATAAATTTAAACAAAAATTCATTCTTATGGATTATGAGCTTGATCTACTAAAGAAAATACAAGGGTTGAAGCAAGCAAGAAGATCTTTTCAAGAGTATACCAAAGAGTTATATGGAGTTCTCATTAGAATCATCCATAAGAAAGATGATAAGGAGAAATTTTACCATTATCTTAATGGGTCAAGGCCAAGCATTCAAGAGTTGAGTCTAGTTCAAATGACCAACATCGAGGAGGTGTGCCAGTTTTCCCTAAGAGTTTAGAAAAAAGTTGAACAAAAAGTTTGATAACAAAAATAATGGTAGAGGTTGTGGTGGAAGAACTTGTAGATGGTCTTATGGAGGCCGAAATGATGATCAAAAGATGAAGGATGAGGCTAGTAGTAGCAATCAAAATCAAAGAGAAAATAATAATTTCCATTATCATAATAATAGAGATTAGAGAGGAAGAGGGCAAGGATCTAGTAGAGGAGTTTTTCGTGGAACTTGTTTTCACTATGGAGAAGAAGGGAATAGGGCATTGAGTGTCCTAAGTGCCAAGGAAGGAATGATAGAAGAACTCAAGGCTAGACCAAAGTTGTGCATGTTGATGAACATGCCAAATCCTCATATTCCAAAGATGCTAAAAGAGGAGAAGTCCTAGTTAACAAAAGAGTCTAGCTGAGTAGTGAAAATGAACCTAGTCAAAGGAGGAGATTGGTTTGCATCAAGTAAAAATGTGAAGATAAGTATTGTGATGTGATCATTGATGGTGGAAGCAATGATAATCTGGTGTCTGAAAAGATGGTCATGGAATTGAATCTCAAGAGGTAGAATCACCTGCATCTATATATATTTCCTAGGTGCAAGATGACCAAAAGGTCATGGTCAATGAGTAGTTCCTAGTGAAGTTCAAGATTGGAAGCTACAAGGATGAGGTGCTTTGTGATATCATACCTATACACATATGCTATATGTTGCTGAATAGGCCAAGGGAGTTTGATAGGCGTGCTATCCATGATGGGCATGAAAATACCTACACCCTGACAAAGGATGGAGTAAAACATAAATTAAAAGCATTGAAGGAGAAAGAAGAAAATGCATGCAGTGCTACCATAATATGTTTTTTTGATGGAAAGAAATTTCTCAATAATGTGAGGCATGAGCATATGTGTTTTTTTGTAATTCCAAAAGATGGTAAAGAAGAAGTAGAGGAGGTACCTATAGAAGTTGTAGATTTATTAGAAGAGTTTCTAGATATTGTGTCAAATAATGCACCTAATAGATTACCCCTAGTGGTCAGGAAGATCAATCACTAGATGGAATTGATTCTAGGAGCCTATTTTCCAAACAAGGCATTGCACAAAATGACACCAATAGAAAGTGAAAAGTTGAATAGATACATTCATGAGTTGTTGAAGAAGGGGTTGATTCACAATAGTCCAAGTCCATGTGTTGTACCATTAGTATTAACACCTAATAAGAATTGAGAATGGAGGATGTGTACATAGATTTTGTAGCTATCAATAAGATCACAATCAAGTAAAAATTTCCACTTCCACAGATGAATGATATTATGGACTATTTGATGGGATCTGTGTATTTTACAAAGATATATTTGAAGAATGGGTGCCATCAAATTCACATCAAAGAAGGAGATGAGTGGAAGACTACCTTCAAGACAAGGGATGGATTGTAAACAATTGGTTAGTCATGCCTTTTGGACTAACCAATGCACTAAGTACTTACATGAGGCTCATGAATGAGGCACTGAAGGAATTTCTAGGCAAGTTTGTCATTTTTTACCTAGATGATATTTGATCTTTAGTAAGACATTGGAGGAGCATTTGGTGTACATTTGGTGTTTAATAATTTGAGGGAGGAAAAGTTGCTAATAAATTTGAAGTGTAGTTTTGTGAAGGAGTTGGTGTACTTGGGGTTTGTAGTATTAGAAGACAATCTATAAATAGATCCTGAGAAAGTGAAGGCTATCCTAAAATGGCCTACTCTAAGGAGTGCAATAGAGGTAAGGTATTTTCATGGACTAGCTAGTTTTAATAGAAAGTTTATCAGAGGTTTTAGTACTATTGTGGACCCTTGACTAAAAAAATGAGAGGGGATGAGAAAAATTTACGTGGCTAGTAGGAATAGATAAGAGTTTTAATTTATTGAAATAGAAAGTTACAAAGTAACCCATTTTAACACTTCCATATTTTTATTAAGGTGTTTCAAGTAAACTGTGATGCTAGTGGTATTGCAATAGAAGATGTCTTGAGCCAAGAAGGTAGATCCGTTGCTTTTCTTAGTGAGAAATTGAATGGTGTGAAAAGAAAGTATTATGTTTATGATCAAAATATTTATGCTATAGTTTAGGAATTGAAGAAGTGGAGACACTATCTTCTTGCTAAGGAGTTTGTTTTATATATAGACCATCAAGCTTTGTAATATATGAATAGTCAAGGAAAATTGAACCAAATACATTTGAAATGGGTTGAATTTTTGCAAAGCTATACATTTGTTTCAAAAAAATAATTGTGAAGTCTAATAGAGTTTTAGATGCTCTTAGTAGAAGATAAATTTTGCTAATAGAGAAGAAAATTGAGGCGGTTGGGTTCAAGGACCTCAAGAATTTGTATTTGGAGGATCCTAATTTTGGTGAAGCTTAGAAAGCTTGTAAATAACATGTTACACTTGACAGGAAAAAGTGGTTAGATTTCATAGTCTAAGATAGTATGTTGTTCAAGGAAAGTCAAATATGTATTCCTAAAATTTTTATGAGAGAGAATCTTATCAAGGAGAAGTATAGTGGAGGATTGGCCACACACTTTGGTGGAGATTAAAAATCACTTTGGTTACTAAGAATTATTATTAGCCAATGTTGCAATAAGATGTTAAAAAGTTTATGCATAGTTGTAGAGTGTGTCAAATGGAAAAATTAGTGAAGAAAAATATGGGGTTATATCATCCATTACCTATACTTGAGAAGCCACTGGAAGATGTCAACATGGATTTCATTCTTAGTTTACCAAGGACACGACTAATTCAATAATTTGTGGTGGTTGAGATATTTTTTAAAATGACACATTTTAATCCCTACAAGAAGACTAGTGATGTTGCTCATGTGAAAGAGTTGTTTTTTAGAGAAGTGGCGAGACTACATGGTCTACCAAAGAACATAGTTTCTAATCAAGATACCAAGCTTGTTGGGTATTTCTGACATACATTATAGAAGGAAATAAAGATAGATTTGAAGTTTAGTTCATCACACCACACATAAACTTATGGATGAACATAGGTGGTAAACTAGAGTTTGAGGAATTTACTAAGATTCTTGGCTAGGGATGAGCCAAAAGGTTGAGATTTGACTTTACCAAAGAAATAATTTATATACAACAACTCTGTCAATACCTGAGTAATGGTAAATCAACATTTCAAATTGTATATGGGAACAGTCCTAGAAATAATTCTAAGTTGAGGTAGATGGATAAAGGAGAAATAAGTAGTGCTGAAGCAGAAGATTTTGTTGAACATTTGAAGAACATCCATAAGGAGGTGAGGAATTACATTACACGGATGAATACAAAGTATAAGGCTAAAGTGGATGAGAAGAGAAGGTATAAGAAATTTCATATTGGAGATGAAGTCATGGTTCATTTGAGGAAGGAGAGATTTCTAGTGGATACATATAATAAGATGAAAATGGAGAAGTTTGGACCTTGCAAAATCTTGAAAAGATATGATTCTGGAAATGCCTATGAAATAGAGATGCTAGCTAAACTGAATATTTCACTAGTATTCAACATTTCAAATTTGGAAAAGTATTATGAAGGAGGTGATAGAGATGAGGTTGTAGAAGAACAATGGATTATTTTGACATCTACCTCAACTACAAAGGAGATTGAAGAGATATTAGGTACTCATGTTGGAAGAAGGTTGAAGCACAAGGAACATAACCTATGAAGAGCATCTAGTCAAATGGAAAGGAAGACCAATGGAAGATTCATCATAGATAGCATAAGAGGTGGTTGACCATCTTGGTTTTCCTCTGAGTACTTAAGACATGATAGGGCCACTTCTCAAATTACCCTGAGTGTCTAATGTAGGAGCATTATGGGTGTAAAAGTGATCTTGCATAACCCAAAAATATTTCTACTTCCAATTTTCTAGTTTTGTGTTTCCAATAAGGGTTATTCCTATGTAGACTTGATATTTGCGGGAGCTTTCTAATTTTAGTAAATTGGTATTATGTGCCCAAATTTTTGTAATCTCATGTATGGGGGTTCATCTTAGACATTCAGCCTACCATATGGGTTTTACTATCATATCATATGTATTAGTACAGTTATTGTAGATTTTTGGTATGAATTTTGGCTATCCAAACTTTAGGTCTAGCGATGAAGACATAGATGATCTTGAAATAAGGAAACACCTTGATTTATGGATGCTTGCATGATTAGCCTCTATAGATACTTAGATGAGGATTGTGAAATAGGGTTATAATAGCCCATCAGATCAATTATTTTCTAGTTATGGTCTCTAGAAATGAACCCATCTAAAAATATAGTTTATAAATTTTCTTGAGCGATCGTATGTAATAAAGGTAATAAAATAATATAATATGAGGTTAGTCAGCTTCAAGGGTTAGGGTTTAGTGTCTAGAAGCTTCCTAGGAAGTGAAAAAATCCTAAATAAGGAAGGCCCATAGGTTATCTAGGGAAGTTTTGGGTAATAGTAGCAGTTCCATCTTGCAGACTATTGTAAGGAAGGTGCCCATGTGGGTTTTCATATTGTAATTCTACATTTGTGGTGATAATAAGTGTTAGAAATAGGAAACAATGAGAGGGGGTTGGGGGTGGGGTGAATTAGTATTCCACTACTTTTTGTCCAACTGTGGATATCATTAACAATCTTATAGCATGCACATGTGAATATACTAAAAATTAAACATAGCAATAGTACAATGCAACTCATAAAACCATTATATTTGAAGTAGGGAAACACTTGCCAAGGGAAAACCCCAGTGGGGATGGTACCCACAAAATGGTCCAATAATCAGAAGTATCTTGTGAAATGGAATAACCTTGTTAGGAGTCTATTACATCCATATAGTATTTCGATCCTTTTTAGAGGACTAGGACTTGTTAGAAGCCTCAACCCTATTAGGCTTTGTTAATACAAGTACAAAATGCATGCAAGATTAGCTCACTTCCTAAACATGAAATTACAATGATATTTCGTACACAAAAGGAATAGATATATAAACCTTTTGACATTGATGATATCTTATATATCTAATTTTTCCTTTGAAGCTCATTGCACATATCTTTGCATACTTTGATATTTCTCCTTCTCTAACATCAAGTTTGCATCACAAAATAATAGCATAACAATCACAAAATTATTACACAACTTTGCATCCAAAACTTTGTCATTTATACAAAGTTATTCTATTCTATTGGCCTTCATATCTTCATATGTGTCCCAAAACTCAAAACTACAATTTTCTCACTTAGGGTTAACATCTAGGGTATTTTCCCTAATTGTTTAAGTTGCCTATACAATATTTTAGCTGATAAAACATTAATAAATCTATTCATATTGATCATAATGAATCACACTCTTACATTCAAGATCACTATAACATGTTCTTGCTTCCCTTAAGTGCACATGTACCAATTTTTTGTCTATCATCTTTGCAAACCAAAACCATGTCTGTGCTGATAGTAATTAAACTCTGTGATCCTTAGACAATTTCCTAAGTCTTTAAACCAAAACTATATCTTCATGATATGTTTTCTTTATACAGATGATATTTTTCCATGAATGAAAACCTCAAAACATTTCCATCCTCACTTATTAGCCAAATTTCCAACAATCTCCCCCTTCAGAATTGATGGTAACATATTAGAAAATTGGCTAAGTCCCAAAATGCAAAATTGTGAAGTTCTTCACATGGCCATATAGAATTTTCATAATGTGGATCATTTTATATTATCTACCATCTTTTCATACTTATATCTCCTTATTACAATATGTATACTGCTCCCCCTTTAACTATACTCTACCTTATACCTCCTTTTATATATACAATTTTCCATAAATTACTCCCCCTTTGGCATCAATGAAAAAGTTGAGTCAAAAAGATTTTTACAAGACAAAATTTTGACTACCTTTCTTCTTATATGCTGATGACTTATTTAGTAGTGCAATAGAATCAAAAAAAATGTTCTTCAAGCTAATCAATTTTTCATTCCACGATCCCTTAACTAAATATGATAATGAGAAGTGTGCACAGTCCATAAGATGCTAACTCTTTGGTTTGAAGTCAAGATGGCTAAATCACTCATATGATATCTTGGCCTTCAAGAAATCATCCAACTATTTTTGTACTAGGTAAAGATAAGTGCTTTCTTAACAAAGAGAACCACTACAATGTATGCTCCTTTCTCACCTCCAAAATTCTTCTCTCATCATGGATCTTGACTATCCTCTGCTTCGAGTAAATAAATTGAGCATCTAAACTTTTTAGCTTACTGATTACATTCTTCAATTCATTTTCCTTTCCCTTAATCTATGATGTGAAGGTTTTCATATCTTCATGTGTCAGCATACATTTCCAATATAGTTCATTTCCTTCATAAACACATCTCCACAACTCTTTGATGGAGGCATCCAAGTTTTCTAAGTCATCTATTACATTCTTATACACCTTGCTAAGAATATTTGCATCATGCTCAACTTGTGCCTTGACTAGAGAAACTTCAACTAAAGTTATACAACAACTGTCAAATTCTTGTAGCACTTTAGCTTCATTCTTCTATGGATTGGTCTCATAAATCTAAATGTTCATTAATCTCTCCATTTTTCTTGTCATTTTCTCAAGAATCTCTTGAGTTCCTATAATTCCTTTCTCTTTTCTATAATTTCGCTAGTAGCTAATGCAGACAACTGATTGAGCAATTCAATTTTGGGGTCCTCTATTGTTGCTAGTGTCATGATATTCATCATGCTTGCAATTAAAGATTCAAATACTGAATTAGATGAAATAGGTGCATCCTTTCTTATATCCTTAGTAGTCATGGCCATTTTTTCTTGCAATCTCTAATTATCATCATCTTTTTTGTACGTTGCAAAGTTTGATCATCATTGGTGTCCTTTTTCTGTTCGATATTCCTCTTCCTACTAGCCAATAATAGTTTCCTTCTCTATATCAATGTGTTTTAATTGAGGTCTAAAGTGAGAAATTTCTTTCACCGTGATTTTCTAAATAATTTTCAACTTCTTATTAACATTCTTAAGCTCATCTACCAATTTAGCCAAATCTTGTAATTTCTATTTATCATTCCTTCTTTTTCTTCATCATCAAAACTTGGGTAGTCAACAAAATTTTCAGCTACCAAATTGTCAATAGCATTTGCTTGATCCTTTAATAGATCCTTAGTCTCATCAACTATTATATAGGTGCAAACAATATTCACAATGTCAATAGTGATGGTGATCTACAAAGTTTTGGACATAGGTATTTCAACATTTTCTTCTTCCTTGTGTCGAGAATAGAATCAAAGAAGGAGATTGTTGAAAAAGGGAGATTGTTGAGAACACATAAGTAGGACAAATATGCTTCTATCATTGTTTTGTCACTGATGTCAAACCTGCTATTTCATGGTGAGATAACTGCTTATAACATTCAAGTACTATCACTTATTTGACTGATGAAGAGGATTTGATCAAAAGATGTAACAATAGCACCTAGAGGAAAGGTTGAGTTATGATTATTTAATGAAGTACAAGAATCGGTTAAGACAGTGATAACATGATGTATTGATAATCTACTTAAGGTTACACAAATTTTTTCTACCAAGCTTGACCAAGTGGATAGTAGGTGTTGAGCAAAGACAAAGCAAGCCAAGTAGAAAATTAGTTCAAGTTGAGTAAAAGTTCATTCTAGTGTATGGCGAGTAGAATAGTGGATGTTGAGTAAAGTTTAGTTGATGTTGAGCACCAGTAAACTTTAGTTCCTGCTGAGTGATTTCACAATGGATGTCGAGCAACACAGTATGTGCTAAGCATCAAAAGTCTGATAATTTTGATCTACTGCATTATTCAAAAGATCATGAATTTGATGGATCTAAGCCGACAAGTTTGTTTTCTTGGATTATGTGAACCAGGTGAAAGATAAGGTTGATGAGTTGGTGGCACAAAATTCAAGGTAAACCATTTTTAGGTTAATTCAAAGAGGATTCTAGGAGATGTTTCTAGAAGATATATGAGATATGGGGTAGATACATTGTACCTAATTCATCCAAACCCTAAATTGGACGATGGAGAATGAGTAGGAAAAGATCTTAATTTCCTATTTATAGGAATGGCTAGTCATGAAGAAATTTTTTCATGCACGAGAACCTAAGGGAGACAAGGATTCAAGGGTTTTGCTTCATCAGGTGACCTAAGAAAAGAGTTTGCAATGACATGTTAAGAAAGAAGGCTTAAGGAGATAAATTCTTGAAGGGTAAACAAGCTATCAAAGTTGCAAAGTATGAAGGCCAAGTAGAATTGAGGATTGAATAGTGATCTATAATCTATAGATGAAGTTGTAAGTTGTATCAAATCAAAGCCTTACTGTTACTCTCTAACAATTGTATCAATCTAGGGTAAAACCTTTGGATTAAGGTTGACTTAATAGTCATTTGTAAATCCTTTAACCGAGTGACATTCCAAGTGAATGGTCTAAAGTCTTCTAACAAGGCTCACTCCTAATAGGGTGATTGAAATCCTTTAGCAGGGTCACATTTAATAGTGTGTATTGTAACCTTTAACAGGGTTGGCCTTTCATAGGGCATCACTTTAGAAAAGTGAAAAGAGTAGCATGTTACTGGTGGTTTTTCCCAAATTAGGTTTCCACATAAATCATTTTGTCAAGTATGTTGATGAATCTATTATGTTTCATGTTTTACATTTTTGCAAAATTGATTTGACAGTAACCTACAAATTTTAAGTGATTGCATAATCTTATGGATGCATGCATTATGAATAATGTTTTATGGGTTCACTAAGCTGTGAAAAGTTTTATTTATACATCTAGACCTTAGATAAATTTTTTCACAACCCCCCCCCCCCCCAAACTTATTCTAAAGTATTACAACAATTGGTATCAGAGTCATCTGCTTAAGAGGACTAGTTTGAAGGTACTAGAAGCACAAAGATCAAGATGTCAAAAAGAGAATTACCCAAGCTCAATAGAGATAACTTTCATGCATGGAAAAGTTTGATGAACCTACACCTTGGAGGAGTTGGAGATCATGCAGTGGAGCATGTTGATCCTACTGGTGCCCCAACTATTTAAGATATCAAGAAGATGAAAGAACACAACCAGACAATGCTGGAGATTGCCTCTGGCCTAAATTATGTCAAATTTGATGATATCAAAGGTCTTGACAGTGCAAAGAAAATATGGGATGCCCTAACCACTATCTATCGTGGAGATGCAAATATTCTAAGAGCCAAAGCTGAAAGTCTCAAAGGTAAGTTTGATGATATGAGAATGGAAAAAGGTGAGAATATTGCTCAATATGTTGAAAAGATAAAAGAAGTTGTTAATGCAATAAGAGGAGCTACTAGTAATATGGATGATGATACTATACTAAGAAAAATTTTAAGGACATTATTGCCTGTATGCTATTAGAGTTTCTGCAATTCAAGAACTGAGATGCATACCAAGGAATCAACTATCACTTGAAGGTCTGGTAGGTAGACTCACTGCTTTTGAGCTATCTAACTTTGATAATTACAAACCTAAAAAAATTGAATCTGCTTTCAAAGCTAAAGTGTCATTAAAGGAACCTGATGAGAAGAAGAAGAAGAAGAAGAAGAAGTGTGTGTCCAGAGACAGTGATACGGATGAGGAGGATGTTGAAAAACTTGAAGCACTATTGGCAAGAAGATTCCGCAAAGGTAAAGGCAAGTTCAAAGGGAAGTTACCCATCATTTGCTTCAATTGCAATGAGGTAAGTCATATTACCACTAAATTTCCAAAGAAGAAGAAATATAGAGGTGGTGACAAGTACAAGAGTAGAAGAGATGAAGACAACAAGGATTATAAAGACAAAGGCAAGAAGTCTTACTACATTACTGAAGAGGAAACAAAAGAATAATTTGATGAACATGATGATGAAGTGGTGTATGGTGCAATGAAGGATGAAGATGAGTCAACTGCACTTGTGACTTGTGTGAACAAGAATGATAGATAGATCATTGACAATGGGTATTCACATCACATGATTGGAGACAAAAGTAAGTTCATTAACCTGAATTGTTATGATGGAAATAGTGTAAGATTTGGTAATGATGCACCATGTTTGATAAAAGGAAAGGGTTCTATCAAATTCATAGATAAGATTTTATGTGACAATTCTTACTATGTTGAAGGACTTAACTATAATTTTTTTAGTGTGTCACAACTAAATAATTTGCGATGTAAGGTTGAGTTTGAAAACAAGATTGCTAAGATATATGGAACAAATGAGAAACTGATTGAAAAGGGTGATAAAACTAGAAGTAATCTATTCTATCTTGATATAGAGGATGCTACTTGTCTTGTTGTAAAATTTGATGATGTATGGCTATGGCACAAGAGGTTATGTCATATTAACTTTGATAACTTGGTTAGTAACAGTAACATGAAGAAAGTCAGAGGTTTACCTAAGTTGAAGAAGCCTGATAATATAATGTGCAACCAATGTTAGTTAGGAAAAATGATTAAGTCAAATTTTAAGAGTAAAACTTATACCTTTAAAGGAATACTAAAGATTTTTCATACTGACCTGTTTGGACTGATTAATGGGCAAAGCTACAAAGGAGATAACTACATTATGCTATTTGTTAATGACTATTCCAGGATGATGACATTTATGTTTTTGAAATAAAAATCTAATGCTTTCCAAACATTTAAGTGGTACTTAGCAAGAGTTGAGAAGGAAATAAGTAAAAGCTTAAAGTGTTTGAGATTTGATAGAGGAGGATAATTCACATCAAATGAGTTTGAAATGTTCTGTAATGACAGAGGAATCAAAAGATAGACATCTGCCCCTAGAACACCTCCACAAAATGATGAAAGGAGGAATGGATCTATAATGAACTATGCTAGAACACTCATGATGGAGAAGAATGTTACTTTGAAATATTGGAGAGAAGTTGTAAGTACAACTATCTATACCTTGAACTATGTGCAAATCAAGAAAGGTATTGAGTCAACACCTTTTGAACTATGGTATGGATACTCACCCAATGTAAAATATTTTAAAGTATTTGGAGGTAAATGCTATATTCTTAAGGATGTTAGGAATGGTAAACTTGATGAAAAAAGTGAAGAAGGTATATTCCTAGGATACTCTACAAGAAGTAAATCGTATAACTGTTTAAATACTAGTTCACTAACAAAATTGTGGAAAGTGAAAAAATGAACTTTGATGAATATACAGAGGTATATGAGGCTGAACCTATGAAAGAACCAGAGGAATAAAAATAATTTTTATACTTTTATAAAGGTATGCTTACTGATGAAGATGATGCAAATTAAGCTACAAATCAGCATCAAGATTCAGTGACTGAGGAATCACATCCTATGAATGTCAAGTTACATTCAAGAACCGAGCTACATATAGATGTCAAGTTACAGAATGAAGTGGATTCACATTCTAATTCTGAGATTAGTGTACATGAAAGAGATGTTGAGCTACCTGACGGAGATGAACATAGTGACTTTGAAGTTGAAAGACAAAATGAAGAAACCAGAGTTGAACCAAGATTGTCTAAGTATGTCAAAAGACATCATCCTGCTGCTCAAATCATTGGATATAAAGATGCTAGACCAATGACAAAAAACAAATTGAGAAATGATACATGTTTGCTAAGCATAAAGGAACCCAAATTAGTGAGAGATGCTTTAGAAGATGATGACTAGAGTAAAGCCATGGAAGAAGAGATTGAACAAATTGAGAAAAAAAAATCATGGACTCTAGTTCCTAGACCAGAAGACAAAAATGTGATTGGTACCAAGTGGGTATTTAGAAACAAGCTAGATGAAAATGGTGAAGTCAAAATGAACAAAGCAAGATTAGTTTACAAGGGATATGCACAAGAAGAAGTAATGGACTATGGAGAGACATTCAATCTTGTTGCTAGGTTGGAAGGAGTAAGAACTTTACTTCCTTATTTTGCATACAAAAGTTTCAAAATTTATTAAATGGATGTTAAATTTACATTTATGAATGGTATATTAGAGGAAGAAGTTACATAGAATAGCTAGAAGGTTTTGTTGATTTTAACAACAAGAACATATTATGTAGACTACACAAGGCTCTATATGGTTTGAAACAAACACCAGGAGCATGGTATGAGGGACTTCATAATTATCTTGTGAAGATTGGATTTGAAAGGACTGATGATAACAACAATCTGTACATGAAGACAAAGAAAGGAAAAGGTATTTTATTATCTAAAATTTTTGTTGATGATATCATATTTGGAGGTCAAGATACTTTATGTAAGGATTTTGTAAATTAGATGATGCAAGAATCAAAGATGTCTATGTTTGGAGAGATCAATTTTTTTTTGGGTTTGCAAGTATATCAAATAAAATATGGTATATACATCACTTAGTCAAAGTATGTCAAGGAAATATTAAAAGCTTTTGGATTGGAGGAGTCCAAATCAGTAAGTACACCTATGGTAATAGGACACAAGTTTTCAAAGAATGATGATTCGGCTGAGGTGAATCAAACATTGTACAAGTCTATAATTGGCAAATTGCAATATGTAGTACATAGCAGACCTGATATTGTATTATCTGTAGGGATAGTTGCAAGATTCTCTATTAATCCTAGGGATAATCATTTGATGGCTATAAAGATAATGATGAGATATTTGAAAGGAACAAAAGAGTTTGGTCTATACTTTAAGAAGAATGAAAATTTTGAATTGAGAGCATACACTAATGTTGATTGGGCTAGAAAAACTGATGACAGAAAGAGCACCAGTGGAGGAGCATTTTTCTTAGGCAAGAGGTTGGTTACATGGACTAGCAAGAAAAAAAATTGCACTTCACAATCTACTACTGAAGTTTAATATGTTGTTGCTGCTGTAAATTATACAAACATTGTATGGTTCAACAACTACTCAAAGGTATGAAGGAAGAGATCACAAAACTAGTGATACTTTATTGTGATAATACAAGTGCTATAAATATATCAAAGAATCCTATGATGCATACAAAGACTAAGCACATTGCAATCAAGTATCATTACTTGAGAGAGTCAGTTCAATCTAAAGAGGTGAAGATGGAATATATCAACACAAAGGAACAAATTGTTGATATCTGCACTAAATCATTACCTAAGGATGCTCATGATTATCTAAGAAGTAAACTAGTGGTGATACTCCTATCTAAGGCTATCTAAGTAATAAGAGGAGTGCCCTACATCAAACAAAATGATGTTCATATGTTACACATTGATGTAGAGGATCTTACTTTGGGAGCTGCCTAAAGTAATCAAAGAGCTAAAACTTCAAATCAGTCACAAGCAAGGTGATAGAGGGAGAAATTGAAAAAACTGAAAAAATTTATATCTATCATGTTAAAGATGACAAGTCTTTGGCATTTTTTTCAAAGAGGGAGATTTTTATTGATCAAGAGAGATTGATTAATCAAGAGGGAGAGATTATATTAGGAGATTATTGTTGTCAAAAAGGGAGAGTTTACTAATCCTAAGAGGGAGATAATTGCGAAAGGAACCTAGTAAGAGGGAGTTATAAGAAAGTGTTTTGTAACCTATTTAGAAGATGGAAGTTGTTGATAGAGGGAGATATTTCAATAAAAGTTTTCTTTTTGGTATTGTCTCACGATTTTAACCGAGTAAGTTTGGTTGAACAAGGTGTTTACTATTTGGTTGATTCAATTGATCAGTTTGGTTTCCCATCAATTCCAAAGAGGGAGATTGTTGAGAATATATTGAATAATCTAATCAAAGAAGGAGATTGTTGAAAGAGGAAGATTGTTGAGAGCATATAAGTATGATAAATATGCTTCAATCATTTTTTTGTCATTGATGTCAAACCTTCTATTTGATGGTGAGACAATTACTTATAAGATTCAAGTACTATCACTTATTTGATTAATGAAGAGGATTTGATCAAAAGATGTAACAATAGCACCTAGAGGAAAGGTTAAGTTATGATTATGTAATGAAGTACAAGAATCAATTAAGACTGTGATAACATGATGTATTGATAATCTACTTAAGGTTACAAAGGATGGTTACACTAAGAAAGTTTAGAAGAACAAGTTACACAAAGTTTGTCTACCAAACTTGACCGAGTGGATAGTAGGTGTTGAGCAAAGATAGAACAACTCAAGCAGAAAATTAGTTGGATCTGAGTAAAAGTTCATTCTAGTGTATGCCGAGTAGAATAGTGGATGTCAAGTAAAGTTTAGTTGATGCTGAGCACTAGTAAACTTTAGTTCATGTTGAGTGATTTCACAGTGGATGTCGAGCAACATAGTATGTGCTAAGCATCAAAAGTTTGATAATGTTGAGCTGCTACATTATTCAAAAGATCATGAATTTGATGGATCTAAGCTGACAAGTTTGTTTTCTTAGATTATGTGAACTAGGTGGAAGATAAGGTTGATGAGCTAGTGGCATAGAATTTAAGATAAACCATTTTTAGGCTAATTCAAAGAGGATTCTAGGAGAAGTTTCTAGAAGAAATATGAGATATGGGGTAGATACATTGTATCCTACCTAATTCATCCAAACCCTAAATTGGATGATTTATAATGACCAGCAAAAGATCTTAATTTCCTATTTATAGGAATGGTTGGTCATGAAGCAAGTTTTTAATGTGTGAGAACCTAAGGGAGACAAGGAGTCAAGAGTTTTGCTTTATCAGGTGACCTAAGAAGAGAGTTTGCAATGGCATGTTAAGAAAGAAGGCTTAAGGAGATGAATGATTGAAGGGTGAACAAGCTATCAAAGCTGAAAAGTATGAAGGCCAAGTAGAATTGAGGACTAAACAGTGATCTATAATCTACAAATGAAGTTGTAAGTTGTATTAGAGCAAAGCCTTAATGTTACTCTCTAACAATTGTATCAATCTAGGGTAAATCCTTTGGATTAAGGTTGACCTAACAGTCATTTGTAAATCCTTTAATCGAGTGACATTCCAAGTGAATGGTCTAAAGTCCTCCAACAAGGCTCACTCCTAACAAGGTGATTGAAATCCTTTAACAGGGTCACTTTAACAGTGTGTATTGTAACCTTCAACAGGGTTGGCCTTTCACAGGGCATCACTTTAGAAGAGTGAAAAGAGTAGCATGATACTAGTGGTTTTTTCCAAATTGGGTTTTCACATAAATAATTGTATCAAGTGTGTTGATGAATCTATTATGTTTCATGTTTAACATTTCTACAAAATTGATTTGATAGTAACTTGCAAGATTTAAGTGATTGCATAATCTTATGGATGCATGCATGATGAATAATGTTTTATGGGTTCACTAAGCTATGAAAAGTTTTATTTATACATCTAGATCTTGGATAACTGATTCACCCCCCCTCTCAATTTTTCTAAATTATTACAACACCTCATTGGTTTCTTTAGCTTTTTTCATTAAAGTTCGTTCTTCTTTTTCTTCTTCTTTTGTGAGAATGGGAAATGAAGATTTTGCTTCTCCTCCTGACACTATGTTTCCCTCTACTTTGCTAGCCTCAGGTGAATCAAACATTATCTTATCTTTTGAAATATTCTCTAAAGTCATGGGAATGTTTTCCTTTTGATATCCTTGATGGTTTTGTTGTAGATGGAGATTTAGCATCTTCATTTTTGTCTCATCAATATAGGCTCTTCTTATTGGTTCACTAAGAATATGATGAATAAGATTTTGTATCTACTCAAGAAATTCTTCTTTTGATCATCTCATAATTTTTATCACTCTCATTTTATCTCACACATATGGATTCAATAAATGCCTTATTCTTTCCATTTTGCATCATTTTTCACATTGTAGTACTTTCTTACCAATTCTTCTCTTAAGGTATCTTCTTCTTTCTTTAACATCAAGCACTCCTTATTTAATCTTTCATACAATTCCTTAGATAATTAACCATGAATCATGAGAAGTGGTTTCTTGAACTTTATCATGCACGAGATTACTATCACATCTAAGTTTCTCTACTCATATATATAGGGGATGTCTATCATAGAATTGCTTGAGTTTCTTAAGATTTCCCTCACGTAGTATAGAATCATTTAGATTCTCAATTATGGGCTTCCATGAAGCTTTCTTATTACTCCTTCCTTCTTCTTCTTGTTTCTATTGTGGAATTTTAGGAGTAGCTACTTGTCCTCTCATATTTCTACCTTCATATGTAGCAATTACCTTTTGTCTCTCTTTTTTAAGAAAAAAGTGGTAAACCACTATATAAATAGTACCTTCTATCTCTTATCAAGTTTAGTAGCCATATAAGTGTTCATCATTGGAGGGTCATCACCTTTCAAAGATGTTCACAATTAAATTTTTTTTGTCATAAAACATCTTTAGAAAACATTAGTGCAACATTGTTAAGACTCAATCTCACATTAAATTATAATTCTACCATACCAAGTTTACCTCTCAAGTAACCTTTGTTTGGAGAGTGACTTGGTGAGAATATATGTTGTTTGATCCTCTATGATAAAATATCTCAATTAGATGACATTGGTCTCCATCATGTCTCTAATATAATGGTAGGCTATCTCAATATGATTTGATCTATCATAGAATATTGGATTTATAGAAAGTTTAATACAACTTTGACTATCACAATGAATGATAGTGGGGGCCAAAGATTTCCCAAATAATCATACAAGAAGTTCTCTTATCTGTACAACTTCTTAGGCCCCTTTTGGATGCTCAATGTTTTCTACTTCTATGGGATTTTGTGCAACTAAATATTTCTTCCCCCTAAACCCAAAAATCATAACCGATCCTAAGAAGAAAAAACATCTTGAATTGGTCTTTTGGTCAACTATCCTTCTTACCCAATCTAAGTTAGTATAGCCTTTAGATTTAAGTTTTGGTTATCATATCTTTAGTCAAATCCAATTGTACCACAGATGTCTCAAAATGTAGTTTACTACTACTAGGTATAACTATATTGGTCCTCACATGAACTAACTAGGTACATTTGTTGCATAATAGATGTCTGGTCTAGTGTTGACTAGGTACCTCAATGATCCAACATATTGTCATAGAGAGTAGAGTTTGTCAATTCTAAGTTTGTTGTCTCTTCTTTTAGCTTATGTAAATTTATCTCTATGGGTGGAGACATTGGTTTTAAATCCATCACTATAAATCTCTTCAAAATATCAATAATGTATTTTACTTGGTTTAGGATAATATCGTCAACATGTTGCCATAGTTCTAAAACAATAAAATAATGTAGAAGACACAAGTCCTTCATGTCAAATGTAGATGCTAGATATTTTTTACGTTGGGTGATGAGGTGATCTTCTCTTGTAATTAGTAATTCATAAATATAAAGAATGAGTATTAACATACCACCATTTATTACCTTGAAATAAAGGTTTGAATCTGTGTGATTTTTGGAGAAACCTAGTCTTGAAAGATATTTGTCTATGCTTTCATAACAAGCTTGAGGAGTGTTTTCAAGTCCATATAGGTCCTTCTTGAACTTGCAAACATGAGACTTATTATCATGGATCACAAACCCTTTGAGTTGCTCTAAGTAGACTTCTTCTTCTATTATACCATAAAGAAAAGCAATCTTCACATTCATTTGATGAATTTTCCATCCCTTTGATGCAACAATAATAATCACAACCACAATAGAGATATATTGAGCAAAACCAAAAAAAATTCTTCATAATAAATTCCTTCCTTTTTCATAAAGTCCTTGAGCATGAAGTCTTGTTTTATGTTTTTTAAAACTGCCATTTGCCACATGTTTAACTTTGAAAAAGCATTTAGTTGAAAGTATTGATTTATCTTTCGATCTAGCTAAAATGTCCCAAACATCATTCATAAGAATCTATTAGTATTCTTCTATGAGGACATATTTCCAAACTTGAAATGTAAGAGCTTCCTCCATGTATTTTCTCTTATAAAATAATATTAGAGCTTTCAATATAAAGAGGTCAAATAAAGTGATACCCTTTAATATTGTGAAGATTAATTATCATTATGTGTTAATCTTGAGTAGATTCAAAGCCAAGACCTCCACAATGAGAGGCTCACAATTTACTATTGTGTTATAGGCTCTTGCCTTCTAGTTTAAGTTGTATTGTTTTTATATTATTATTGGATTGTTTTTTATATAAAAGCAGCCAAAATAAGGGGGTTGGCCCTTTACAACTGTGGAAAAACTACCAAAAAACAACCAAATAGACCCCTTAACGATTTACATCAAAAATAAAAGTAGCATCATAATAGTTAATAAAAGTACTAAGGTTCATGCACTTAACACTAACAAAGTTTAACAAATTAACAAAAGGCATATGGGTGGTTAGCGTATCATACCACCCACAACCCATACCCAAGTTCAAAAGAAAAAAAGAAAAACCATCACAAACTAGATAGAAAGAAACAACCGACAAAGAACCCACAAAAAAGCCCGAGGCATAGGAACAAAGGCCACTAACTAGCAACCTTCTTCTTGCTTAACCTAGACAAAAGAAGTTTGGCCCAGTCTTCCACAAGGACGATATAAAGCAGCTTCAAATATTCATTGCCAAGGTCATCTTCCTCCTCCTAAGCCAAAAGCTAGAGGGTGGTTGTAGCCACATCGGTCACCTTCAGATTGAACTTGGAGAATAAGGTGAAGCCTTCCTCCAAAGCATTACACCAATCCTTCAGTTCCTGGAGGTCTTTACGAGTAACAACCACCTCCTCCACATTACTTAAATTTATTGCCTTGCTGCAGTTCACCAATGACTTCCTCTTATCCTACTCATTCAAAATGTTAGTGGGATCCCTTAATATTTCCATACCATCGTTCCTTATGGGGGAAGAAATAGTGTTGTGGGAAGCTTTATCAAATTTGGGGTCTTCCTGGTTAGCAACAAATAACAAGGTGAAAGTGGTAGAAATGTGAGTGGGGTCTTGGGATATTTATTTATCAATATGATTTTTTTATTTTTTTATTAGTAGGAATATATTTATTTCTTATAAATCTATTGATAATCTTAGTTTAGTTCAATACTAAAAGATTTATTAATCAATTAGTCATTTTATTGTCAAAATAAATATATTGATTATTATTATTTAATATTGAGTTTCGTATTAGAGGAGATATTACAAGCATGCTCTTCATAACTATTTGAGGATTGCGAAGCACATAATGTCTTAGAGGACTAGCATGCATAAGAAAAAAATGAATATGGGTGTCTTTTATCGCAGGGGAATCAGGAAGGGGAATTCATAATTCATTTATGGTAACTTGAAGTTAGGTTCAATGCATTTTTGATGGGGACACAACCCAAGAACAGAATGGACACAACAGAAGAAGGGAAATTGTATTAATTGAAAAATAAGCTAGTACATTCAGTACAGAGAAAATAAACTTCAAAACATGCCCTAAGGGCTTACAATAAACCAATAGCATAAATGTGGAGATAATTTCTCCTTTCAGTACCTCCTCTCAAACTCCACTTCGAACTGCCTTTTACAATGCCAAAAATCTCCTTAAATAGACCCCGGAGGGTTAAGGACTAGGAGCACATTCTAGAAAGTGCTAGTAGGCATCCACTGACCAAATAGAAGGTTCTAGAAGCTGTGCTAGAAGTCGGTGCAAATCTAGAAGAATCCAGAAACGGTCATCGATCTTCTGGGAGGCATAACTTTTGAACCATAGCTCCGATTGACAAACCGTTTACATTTTCAAAAAGCTCTCAAAGTGCTCTATAGCCCTATGGACCAGCTTTGCTCATCCCCCATTTTTTGACCCTTTTTGAGGTCATTTAATGCCCCTAACCTGACTTTTAAGCATTCTTAGGAGGTCTCCAAAACTTGAAAAATTGTAATAACTTTCAAACCGTGGGGCCTTTTGACCTGATTCTTTTTCTGGAATGCTCTAAATTACAATTACATTCATTTGGCCAATTCACACCTTCTAGTTCACCAAAATGATGGCCCAATTACATGCTCCTATTTTTTCAAGATTTTCTAGCACACTGATAGTGGAACTGTGAGAGTTGGAACCTTTATTTGGCCCAAATGGGTATCCAAAAATGAAAACACATGAAACAAAAACTAATTCTAAGTACTTTTTTTTTTGGGCGACACAGGATTGCCCTTATACCTTTGGATGCTCCTGCATCAATTTTGGTTTTCAAAGTTGTCCATCTTCCATTGGTTCATCTCCCAACCATGATGGAGTCCAAACCAACTTCTATAGTGATGTCCCCAAAAGTGTTGTTCAAACAACCATTGCCTATTGCAAGCAATCTAATGGAATCATTGGTAAGAACACCAAATCTAATTGTCTTTAGATTTTTTAAGTAGTTGAGTTTGTGTTAATTGGTCTCTATAATTTATTTGATTTGGGCATGCAAAATAAGTCTTTTGAAACTATTAGCAGATACCAACATCTCTAAAGACTCTGAATGTTCATCAAAGTGTTTTACATCTAGCCTTGCAAATAGTACACTATCAATTGAAGTTGCTTCTGATTTTTGTTTTCCATTCGTGGAACATCAAGAAGAATACCCTTGTGATAATCAATTGTAAGCTTTTGCAGCTTTCATCAGGCGTTCCCAGTATCTTACACCAAAATCTGCTACAAGACATTGACTTGCTAATAATCTTGAAAATGAACTCTTGTATTACTTTTCAAAATTAATATATATTGTATTTTAATGTTTCATTAAGAACATTTGATTGATAGTTACATTGGTAGGAATGATAATATCTTTATTCTATGTTGAATTGTTATATAAACTTATATGTTGAAATACGCATTATTATAATTGACAACAATATAACAAATCTTAACATTGTGAAAGTTACATAAAAACAAACTAAAAGATAACTTGAAACATTATACTTCAATATTTAAATTATAAAAAAAAATTTGCAATTAAATAATTTTTAAAAATTAGTTAATTAGTTTAATATTAGAAGATTATTTTTAAATTTCGATACAGTAAGTGTTAATAATTCGTGGAAGAGCATTTTAGATAATGGAATTGCTTGCCAAAATATTCTGAAGAACATTCCACTCCTTTACTCCTTTGTTGTATTTTTTTTTATGTAAAAATCTTTTATTAAAAACTGATTATTGCAAAATGTGTCACATTTTCATGTAATAGTTTTATGATTTTTGTTTTGCTGAACAAAATATATATATATATATTTTTTTCAATTAGATATAAGAGTTTCAGAACAAAAAGAGCAACCAAAGTACCACCACAAAAATCAACAAGGAGGCCAAGCCTCACTAAGGAAGAACAGATTCAGCTGTACAACATAACAAAAAGAGGAGAAAGACTAGCTAACTAAGAACATCATAGTAATTGACCACCCAGGCAGTCCAACCTAAGGGACCCTCCATCCAAACGACGCTTTTATGTTCTTGAATCTGCATTAGCCTGAATAAATCATCCTTTCTAGCATTCACTTTCTTACAGATTTCTCTATTTAGCCCAATGCAAGCTTGCCCAAAAGCTTGCAGATCACCCAAGGTCCTACGCCATTGGTATCCATGCTTAAAAGCAGCATGCCCATCATGAAGGAACTGTCTCATCTTGTCTCGCTCAATCAACATAGTAGCTTGCACCTGCAAAGAAATTTTAAAATAAGTGAGCTTTCAAAAAATTTCAGTAAGGTCCCTTGGCTTACCTTGGTATCTTTCCTCGTTCCTGCATTTCCAGATCTGCCAAAGAATGTTAGATGATAATATATTCCAAAATAAATTGGTATCTTTAGGAAGACCATTAATATGACCAGTGATAATATCAAGAATATTAACATCAATAGGATAAACAATGCCAAACATTCTCCATATTTCTTTAGCAAAAGTACAATCTAAAATAATATGTCTACCGGTTTCAGGAACTCTGCATTAATTACAAAAATCAGAATTAGATAAATCTCTCTTAATAGGTAGCTTGTCCAACATGACTAACCATCTGAAGCATCTAATTTTAGGCTCAACAGAATTCTTCCACAAGATATCAAAGTATTTTTTCCAAACATCAGCATCATAAGAAGAGTACCAAACAACATTGACATGATCAATAATATTAGTATTACAATCTAGGATTATGTATATATTCTTGGCCTTAAGCAGATTCGTGACAACTCCACCAGGCCATTTACACTTTAGGTGCCTTTGAGAATCAACATGGCATATAGTGGGAAGACCATTAACAGCTTGCACAATCATGTTATAAGTTCTTTTATGGGAATCAGGGATATCATATTTATTTTTAAGCTCATCCCAAGGAGTGATTTGGTTCTGCTCAAAGAGATCTATGAACTGTTTAATACCTTTCTTAGCCCACAATCTGGCAGAACACCCCTGGGTAAGAGCCAAAGGTTTACCATTTAGGTGAAGATTCCACCAAATTGATCTTTCACCATGGAGTTGATCATTACAATGAAAATCCTTGTTAGTGATGAATTTCCTAACATGGTCCCAAGCCTTCCAAATAGATCTAAAAACTATGGAACCTTGGACCATGACAGGAAAGTTACCAATAATGAGGTCGCAAAAGGGGAGATTAGTCCAAGATTTGGCTTTCTTAGGCACACCCCTTTCAATGTTATTTCTAACTAACACTTTCCAAGGACAGTCACCCTCCATGGATTGAAAAATCCATTTGGCAGATAGGGCAATACCTTGAATTCTTAAGTCCTTCAGCCCAAGTCCCCCAAGGGCCTTGTCAGTGTGGCACCAAGCCCAGCTAACAGAATGAATTTTATTATTACCCTTTCCATCAGACCAAAGAAATTGTCTGATGGACTTCTGAATTTTAGCAATCTGATAATTGTTAAAAAACCATGCAGAGGAATAGTAAATGGTGTAGGAGGACAACATCTTCTGACAAACTTGAATTCTGCCTGCCAGAGATAATGCTCTATTATGCCATTTGTTAAGTTTCTTATCAATCTTCTCTTTAACCCATGACCACATGTCCTTGAGGGCAGGATCCACTGAGAAAGGGATACCAAGATATCTAGCGATCTTATTGGGGGCTCCCCAAAGAAAATTGTATTGAGGAAATCGATCCGGGGGCTGCACATCCCACCCCAAACAAACTAATTTGGCTTGAGATATTTTAGCCCCAGATATAGAACAAAAGAAACTAAGTTTATATTGCAAAGCCTTAAAATTCCTTTCTGAAAGCTCAAAGAACAACGCGGTATCATCCACAAACTGGCAATTGATGAGCTCTTCATCATTAGGCAAATAGATACCTCTAACATCAGGAGATAAAGAATTATCTCTGAGAATATAGAAGAGAGCCTCCGAAGCAATCACAAAATATTTTCCTAACCTATGTGCCTAAATTAACAAACATGGTTATCTTTATAATACACTATTAGGGCCATATTCTCTACTTTATTTTTTTGCATTGATCTTTAATTATAAAGGAACCAATAGAAATGTTATTTTCTGAACTCCCTGAACTTTTCTAGAAAAAGCGAACCTTCTTAAGAGGCCTTGAGGAAGCCACATACCTTTAAACAATAATATACTTAGTGACCAATTGAAAATTCACATTTTTTCCATGACATTCCTCTATATTTCATATTCTATCTACTCTCCTCAAAGTTGGTCTAAACCTTTCTTTGTCTTATCATGGGCTTTATTTTTTTAGTAGCCAAATAGCATCTGAAACAATATGAGCTTGGATTGTGCACCTTTTACTATTCGCATGATAAACTTGCTAATAGAATTATAAGAAATTTGATGGGAGGATTTTTTTTTTGTTAAATCAGAAATTTACGTTGGATCATTAGTTTGGTGTTTAATGTTTATCAAATTTGTATAGATTATAGAGGAATGATAACATGGACTATACAACTTTAATGTTTTCATTAATGTGTAATAGGAGTAGAAGCTAGCCATGGAATCAATTATCTAAATATTAGAAATATAGAAAAAATGGAAGTATAGATAATCTAGTCTTTCAAACAGAATTAATAATTTGAACCATTTTTATTGTTGGACTTCTTACACTAATTAGGTTAGTTTCTGTGTTTAGATTAGATAAATAAAATTAGTTCAATATATAGTTGTTAGGAAGTTATTCGCGTAGTTGTTGTGAGTGAAAATAAGACTATATAAAGATGCTCAGACATCAATGTGAATAATATTTAATATCAATTCAGTATGAATTCAGTTTGTATCTGAATGTATCCAGAAAATTTGATTTAATAAAACCAGCATTTTATATGTTAACTCTTTCATTTATCAGAAGAATAAAATAACAAATAAATAAATGATTCTACTTTATCTATAAATGTTTGATGCCTTCCAATAGAGTAACATTTTTTAAACCATCTAGGTAGTTTTTAGTCTTCTAAATTTGATATTAACTTATAGCATATCTTCCTCATTTAATAATTTTTTCAAAATGTTTGTAATTTGTATGAATGGATAATATATTTGTTAATTTAAAGGATTTAAAATAAACCTATAGATTTGATAAATAATAGACAATAATAATCTTAGAAAGCTGACTTCTTGCATTGTCCGGATCATAAATTATTCTTGTTGTTAAGGCTACGGTCCTATAGAATGATACTTTCTATAAATTAGAGCTTAGGTCTAAAATTTAATGAATGTATGCATAAAAAATAAGTTTAAAATTCAATTCTATATTTTAACTAACAAGTGGAAAAAAACATTCCTAAGCTGGTGGAGTTATTTCTTGCCCCACCCCTTTTTCACCCACTTCCTACAAATTGTAGCGAAATATATATTTACTCATTAGACCACCTACTTCCTAAAAAATAGATTTAAATATATATTTACTCATTAGACCACCTGCTTCCTAAAAAATAGATTTAAAGCCCCCATCATGAGCCCACGCCCTAAGAAACAAGTAAATAAATGATCCGTCTTCAATTTGTTCCCCAAAACTATTGAAATTATAGTTTTCCCTATTTTGTAGATTTTAAATTTTTATATTCTTTGAATATTCACACAATCCTTAAAATATTAGAATAAGTTGATTGTCCATTTGTAACTCTAACCATTTTAGTATCTATAACCCTCATTTTCTTCAATTGCTTTTATTTTTTAATAATCAGTAGTCTTCATTCAAAGTAAATCATCCACAATGATACAAAGAATCTATCAACAGACAACTCTATACATAACTCAATTTTATTTTGTTTGATATTTAGTAATTTTGACTTTAGTCTAAGATAAATTGATTGGAAATTTGAATGTAGCATGTACAACGCAAGTTTGATGGTAGAGAAAAAAAAAATTATTGAAAAAAAAAATGTTGGTAGAGTAATTTTACCACGAACGTATGGGCATTAACATAAAATTATAAAATTATAGAGTAAGCTTATGAGGGCAAGTATTCCATTCATCTATCTCATCTACCAAAAATGTATTTGTTTTTGAAAAATGTATAAAGAGTTTCAAACTCTTAATCTATAGTTTTAAAAAGTAAATTTTAAAATTTTATATAATAAGATTATAATTTGTATTTTTAATAGAAAAATCTAATACAACAAAATATATTATGTGTTTATTATTTATGTTGAGTCAAAGAAATTAAAATTAGCGAAATTTCAAACAAATTTTTTACAACACAATTCATTTATAAGAGTTTGGATAAAAATAATAATAAATAATAAAAATAAGAATTACTTATAGTAAAAATATGTAAATTAAAAGAAAATAAAATTATGCTCAGTGAAATTAAAAAACTAGATCATTGATATTCAACCAAAAGATTTGATTATAAATATTGTATATTTATTATTACAAAAATTAAGGGTGAATGAAATAGCTTATAATGAAATTATATAAACTAGAGTAATCTCAACTGACTTTGATTTAGTGGAACCTCCTCTCTTTGTTCAACAAAGTATTAAAGATCTGATTGTTGATCTTCTAGATAATTATAATTATACTAGCTTATATATACCTATATATATTAAATAGAAAATAGGCGCCTCGAGAACAATTATTCTCGACGTAATATATATATATATATAAGGTAGTGGCAATCGCAGCGCAATAGGAAAAATATTTAGTTTTTATTTATATTTTGATAAGGTTATCATAAAATTCTTAATTAATTTTTAATTAGAGTTGTATAAAGTTACTATAAAATTATGCTTCAAAACATTTTTTAAATTTAATTTATGGCATTTAATTTAGATTTAAAAAAGTAATTTTATTTTTGGGATATTGTAAGGTAAATGTTATAGTCAAACATAGATATATGGTTAGGGACAAAGTTACCATCACAGTTAATGTTAACCTTACAAATAGAATAAGGGTTAGGGTTAGCATTAGGGTTAGGGTTGGGGTTAGGGTTAGGGTTAGGATTTGAGTTATGGTTATGGTTAGGGTTAGAGTTATGGTTATGGTTCTTGTTAGAGTTATGGTTAAGGTTCATATTAGAGTTATGTTTATGGTTAAGGTTAGGGGTAGAGTTATGGTCATGGCTAAGGTTAGGGTTAGAGTTATGGTTATGGTTAGGGTTAGGTTTATAATAAGGCTAGAGTTAGGGTTTGAGTCAGGGTTAAGGTTAGATTCAGGGTTAGGGTTTGAGTCAGGATTAAAGTTAGGGTTAGGGTTAGGGTTAGAGTCCAATTATGGTAGAGTTAGATTTAGGGTTAGAGTTAAGGGTAGAGTTATGTTTATGGTTAAGGTTAGGATTAGAGTTATGCTCATGGTTAAGGTTAGGGTTAGAGTTATGGTTATGGCTAGGGTTAGGGTTAGGGTTATTGTAGGGCTAGGGTTAGGGTTAGGGTTATTGTAGGGATAGGGTTAGGGTTTGAGTTAGGGTTAAGGTTAGAGTTAGGATTAGGGTTAGGGTTTGAGTCAAGATTAAAGTTAGGGTTAGGCTTAGGGTTAGATTCTAATTATGGTAGAGTTAGATTTAGGGTTAGAGTTAGGGATAGAGTTATGTTTATGGTTAAGTTTAGGGTTAGAGTTATGCTCATGGTTAAGGTTAGGGTTAGAGTTATGGTTATGGTTAGGGTTAGGGTTATAGTAGGGCTAGGGTTAGGGTTAGGGTTAGGACTAGGATTAGGATTAGGGTTTGAGTAAGGGTTAAGGTTAGAGTTATGGTTAGGGTTAGGTTTTGAGCCAGGATTAAAGTTAGGGTTAGGGTTATGGTTAGATTCCAATTATGGCAGAATTAGATTTAGGTTTAGAGTTAGGGGCAGATTAATGTCTATGGTTAAGGTTAGTGTTAAGGTTAGAGTTAGGGTAAGAGTTAGATTCAAGGTCAGGGTTAAGGATAGAATTAAGGTTAGGGTTAATGTTAAGGTTAGGGTTAGGGTTAGAGTTAGAGTTAGCATTAGGATGAAAATTAGGGTGAGGGATAGGGTTTGAAATAGAGTTAGGGTTATGGTTACGGTTAGGTTTACAATTAGAGCTAGAGTTGGGGATAAGGTTAGAGTTACAGTTAGGGTTAGGGTTAGGTTTAGAATTAGAGTTAGAGTTAGGACTAGGGTTAGGGTTAGAATTAGGGTTACAAATATAGTTAGGATTAGAGTTAGAGTTAGGGTTAGGGTAAGGGTAAGAATTAGGGCGAGGGTTAGAATTAGGGTTACAAATACTATTAGGGTTAGTGTTAGGGTTAGAATAAGAGTTAGGCTTAGAGCTAGAGCTAGAGTTAGAGTTAGAGTTAGAATTAGAGTTAGAATAAAGGTTAGAGTTAGAGTTAGAGTTAGAGTTAGAGTTAGGGTTATATTTAGGGTTAGAATTAAGGTTAGGATTAGAGTTAGGATTAGGGTTAGTGTTAGGGTTATGGTTAGGGTTAGCATTAGGATTAGGGTTACAATTAGAGTTAGAGTTAAAATTAGAGGTAGTGTTAGTGTTAGTATAAGAGTTAGAGTTAGAATTAGTTAGAGTTAGGGTAAGAATTGGAGATAGAATTGGGGTTAGGGTTAGGGTTAGTGTTAGAGTTAGGGTTCAAGTTAGAGTTAGAGTTAAAATTAGAGATAGAGTTGGGGTTAGGGTTAGATTTAGGGTTATGGTTAAAGTTACCTGATTAGATTTATGGGTACGGTAAGATTTAGGGTTGGGATTAGGATTAGAATTAGGGTTACAGTTAGGGTTAGAGTTATATATAGTGTTAGGGTTAGGATTAGGGGTAGGTCTGTAGTCAGAGTTAGGGTTAGGGTTAGAGTTATAGTTCGGGTTAGAATTAGGGGTAGGGTTAGAATTAGAGTTAGAGTTAGAGTTAGAGTTAGGGTTAGAGTTAGAGTTAGAGTTAGATTTAGGGTAATATTCAGGGTTAGAATTAGGATTAGGATTAGAATTAGCATTAGAGTTATAGTTAGGGTTAGAATTAGTTTTAGGGTTAGGTTTAGGGTTAGGGTGAAAATTAGAATTAGAGTTATAGTTAGGGTTAGAGTTAGGATTAGAGTTATAGTTAGGGTTAGAATTAGGTTAGGGTTAGAGCTAGAATTGGGGTTAGGGTTAGAATTAGGGTTAGAGTTAGGGTTATATGGGTTAGGGTTAGGATTAGGGGAAGAATTAGAGTTACAATTAGAGTTAGAGTTAGGATTAGTGTTAGGGTTAGAATTAGGGTTACAAATATAATTAGGGTTACAAATTGAGTTAGAGTTAGGGTTAGGGTAAGGGTAAGAATTAGGGTTAGGGCTAGAATTAGGGTTACAAATATAGTTAGGGTTAGAATTAGGGTTAGGGTTAGGGTTAAATTTGGAGTTAAGATTTTAGCTAGAGTTAGAGTTAGAGTTAGGGTTAGAATTAGGGTTAGGGTTAGGGTTAGGGTTAGCACAAGGGTTATGGTTAGAGTTAGGGTTAGCATTAGGGTTAGGGTTATAATTAGTGTTAGTGTTAGTATTAGTGTTAGTGTTAGTGTTAGTGTTAGGGTTAGAATTGGGGCTAGAATTGAGGCTATGCTAGGGTTAGGGTTAGAATAAGAGTTAGAGTTAGAGTTAAAGTTGGAGATAGAGTTGGGGTTAGGGTTAGATTTAGGGTTAGGGTTTGAGTTAGGGTTAGATTTAGGGTTAGAGTTAGGGTTAGATTTAGGGTTAGAGTTAGAATTAGGGTTACAATTAGGGTTTGGTTTATGATTAGAATTAGGGTTAGGGTTAGCGTTATATATAGTGTTAGGATTAGGATTATGGGTAGGGTTAGCGTAAGAGTTAGGGTTCAGGTTAGGGTTAGTGTTAGGGTTACAATTAGAGTTAGAGTTAGAGTTAGAGTTATAGTTATAGTTAGGGTTATAATTAGAGTTAGGGGTAGGGGTAGGGTTAGGGTTAAAGATAGAGTTAGAGTTAGAGTTAGGGTTGGAGTTAGAATATGGGTTAAAATTAGGGTTGGATTTAAGGTTAGAATTAGTGTTAGGGTTAGAATTAGAGTTAGGATTAGAGTTATAGTAAGGCTTAGGGTTAGGACTAGAATTAGGGTTAGGGATAGAATTAGAATTAGAGTTAGGGTTACAAAGGGTTAAGGTTAGGGTTAGGGGGAGAATTAGAGTTAGAGTTAGAGTTAGAGTTAGAGTTAGAGTTAGAGTTAGGGTTAGAATTAGAATTAGAATTATCTAGTTAGAGTTAGAGTTAGAGTTAGTGTTTGTGTTATTATTGCGGTTAAGGTAATTTTTGGGTTACTAATCATATTATAGCTGATGTTAGTGCTATTATTACACTTGGTGTTAGGATAACTGACGGGTCAAATTTTAATGTGGGTTAGTTCTATTATAGTGTCCATGATTAGTTCTATTGTGATACAAGTTATTAACCTTTTTAATAATGTAATCCCTCCCTCTCTCTCTCTCCCTCACTACACCCATTAATATCTCTCCCTCATTTTCTAAATATACCCTCTAATCTCTCTCTATCTAGTCTCTAGATATGCCCCCTAATCTGTCTCTCTAATCTCTAGATACACCCACTTATCTCTCTCACCCTGCTCTCTATACGAAACATAATATGATGAGCTCCTCCTTGTCTACAAGTACTCTCTCTCTCTCTCTCTCTCTCTCTCTCTCTCTCTCTCTCTCTCTCTCTCTCTCTCTCTCTCTGTGTGTGTGTGTGTGTGTGTGTGTGTATTCTCACTTATAAGACAAATAATATTATTTCTAGTTAATAGTACATATAGGGTTAGGCTAAGGTATATAATTTACTAAATGATTAGTACAATCATATATAGAGTAAGAGTTAAAGTTAGGATCCAACATTTACAATTTCATTTATATGACTCTCGATGTTATGGTTATGGTTAATAAGTGGTTAAATGTTACACTAAAATAAGGGATATAGTTAAGGGAAGTATGAGATTCAGGTATAGTGTTGGAATATCTGGAGTACAACTATGGTCAAATTTGGGATATATGTTATATAAATGACTCGAATAATAGAAAAAAAAAATTTATGAAAGGGAAATCATAAGTCCCAACACAACAATTTAGATTATGTTAAAAGTGTGAAAGAATATATAAAAATCAATTTTATGGAAATTATTTCTCCAAGATGATGTGAGAACATTATATATTGTTGAATTTTTAATAATGTTAATGCAATTTTTATTGCAATGATTAAGAATTGTAATCAATAAATATGCCTATCATTAAGGAATCTATTTAGACTTATGATTTTCTTTCTTAATTAACATATTTAGTAGCCACATCCATTGAAGGAATTTTTTGTACAACAATAAATTTATTTTATCTTTTTCTCTTCTTCATGAAAGTTACATTGAACAATGAGGAAACAAAACTACCAGTACAACTAATTAGAAGTAAAATTTTGAAACTTGGAGACAAGAATGAACTATGTACAAAAGAATATATCTATAATGGTGTAAATACATGTCACATTCTTCAATAATTAGGATTCTTTTGTGATCTTTATTTGAACAATAATTGTGAAATACTTCTTTCATCATTGAGGGAAACTCATTCACTTTTGTAGATGTGTCACACAAAAAAATTTATGCATCTTCCATATGCATTACTCTCGTTTCCTCAACATAGTCAATTGGAAATATTGCATTCTCCATAACTTTAATTATAGTTGTGCACATCTCTTTAATTATTTGTAGGCATTTGTCAAACTCGATCTCAAAGAAATCATTTGAGATCATTGAAATAGACAGGCTCTAGTGTCAAATAATGTTTGATTCTCTATTCAGGTATCTATAACTTAAATAGTAACCTGCAAAGTTATAAACAAACATCAACATATGGAAATAATCAAAATGAAAAAGTATTAATAGTTAACATAAATTTTTTCAAATGAATAATGTTCAAAATAACATAAATAAAAATCAAAACTATTTCAAATGAAATAGTTAGATTGTAATGTTTGAAACATGGTGGCATTGCCTTCCACTTTTCAAGCATTACAAACATAAATATTAATAAAAATCTATATATACTATGAAAAATATCTAAATAAAACACATACATAATCTAATTAAATAATGACAAAATATAAACTAAATATATGATTCGTTTATTTTAAATTAATCATTAACTTTAAATAATAAAATACAAATTTTTTGATAAGGTGACCTTGTTGTCCACATTAATGATTAAATTTAATTATGAAACATTAAAAATATATATTTTGAAACATGCAAATATAAAACTATTATGAAACATACAAATCTAAAACATTCAAACCAAAAGTATTTTGAAATATGCAAATCTAAAACTAATGTAAAACTAAATTAAAACATGCACATTAAAAATCTGCAAAAGAAATGCATTATCAAATATCTAAATCAAATAGATTTTGAATCAATTTGAATTCTAAATCTAAATCAAACATACAAGGTTAAACTATATGAAACTTTAATCTACTACTCTTCAAAAATTCTAATCTGCTCTAATGATCTCCACCTCTTCCTCCTTGCAAAAACACAAAATGAAAATGAAAATGAAATGAGGAGCATTTTTTTTGTAACCTATGAGAGACTCCTCATATCCCTCAATAGATGTCTTTTGACATTCCACGAATTTGTTTCGAATTCCCCCACTCCCCACAAAAAAAAAAGCATGAATGTGCATGCAAAAATATATTTAACAAAAATAAAATGTTTTATATTTAAAAACTTAATGAAATTATTTCAGCCCTAACTTTTTGGGCTCTATTCTTTTGGCCTTATTTTTTTTCAGGTCCTATTTTTTGGCCCTATTTTTTGGGTCTTATTTATTGGCCCCTTGTTTCGGGCCCTATTATTTCGGCATCCATTTGGCTTAATATTATTTTGGCTAACTATTATTTCAAGAATACTTTTTTAATTTTATAATTCAATAATGATGAAATATATATTAAATATATGATTCATCTACTTCAAATAAATCATTAACTTTAATAAAATACAAATTGTATTGATATGGTGGCATTCTCATCCAAATTAATGATAAAATTATATTTTGAAACATGAAAATATAAATACTTTGAAACATGCAAATGTAAAACTATTATGAAACATTCAAATCTAAAACATGCAAGCGAAAACTATTTTGAAATATGCAAATCTAAAATTAATATGAAACATGCAAATATAAAACTAATTTGAAACATGCACTTTTAAAATATGTAAATGAAAAGTATTATAAAATATATAAATCAAATAGATTCTGAATACAAATCTAAATCTAAATCAAACATGCAAGACTAAACTATTAAATACAAGCCTAAACAATTATGAACAAAATTCTAAATCTAAATGAAACTAATTAAAATTGAAATCTAAATCAAAGTAGAATATTATAACTAATTTTGAATCTCAATTTACATCTACATATAAATCTAAATGAAAATCTAAATAAAAAATAGAAATCTCACCTGCAAAAAAGTTACTCCAAAACTTCCATCTACTCATGTTCAAAAACTCCAATCTAAGACTCCAATAATCTCCACCTCTTCCTTCCTGCAAAAACATAAAATGAAAATGAAATGAGGAGCCTTTATTTTATAACTTGTGAGAGGCTTCTCATATCCTCCAACAGACATCTCTTCACATTCCACAAATTTGTTTCAAATTCCCCCACTCCCCACAAAAAATAAGGATGAATGTGGATGGAAAATTATATTTAACAAAAAAATAAATCATATTGAAATTTTTTTGGCCCTATTTTTTAGGGCTTATTTTTTGGTCCCTATTTTTTCGGGTCCTACTTTTTTGGGCCCTACTTTTTTGGGCCCTTTTTTTTTGGGCCTATCATTTCAGCCTCCATTTGGCTTCCTATTATTTCAGCCAGCTATTATTTTGGGAATGTTTTTTTTTAATTTTATAATTTGATTATTTTATATTTAATTTAGAAGTTTGTAACAACTCCTAGTTTTTTTTATTGACGAAGAATCTTTTTTGGCATATTCTCATGCTGGGCATTTGCGCTGTGATTGTATAGAATGCCTCTCAGCGTAATCATTGAATAGCCAAGAAAAAAATGTAACCAAACTAGCCAAAAAGATATTCAACCAAAAGATTAGATTATAAATAGTAAATATTTATGAATTTATTATTATTTAATATTTTTTTATAAAAACATTAGAGATATTGTTAAAATATAAGTTAATGTATTGTTAATATATAAATTAAAGTAATTATAGCTAAATGAGCATGAATTTAAAATGTAATGCAAATTAGGAGTGAATTTGAGTGAATTTTTTAATGGAAATTAAGAGTGAATGAAATAGCTTACAAGAAATTATATAAATTAGAGTAATCTCAATTGATTTTGATTCAATAGAATTTCCTCTCTTTGTTCGAGAGAGTATTAGATTTTCTAGACAATTATAATTATATCATTGAACAACTAAGACAACAATGTCAATATATTGAGCATATAGAAGAATGTCAAAATGATATTTTCTAATGACAAAAACAAATCTCACCTAACTTATATTGTGTTAGCTGCATACTACAACACCTCACAAGAAGCACATTATGTAAAGCTCTATGGAGTTGAAATTGTTGGATGTCTCAAGTCCTCATTTTGTAAGTAGTTCTTTGATTGAGTGTGGCATTCATATATACCATCGAATAATTTCATGTTTGTATTATTCTATAATGTTAGAATAATAGAAACATATCCTAGATATTAATTATCATGTGTACAGTATTAAAAGTGTCCATGGCTTACAACAACTTAGATGTACATAGCTTATGAAATGTACATTGAACTTACATCTTAGATGTACATAGTTTATGCATCGGTCATCAATCATCTACAATTTTTCTAGACCACATTGTACCCAAAAACCTTTTGGGTGATCTAGAAAAATTGTATATATTATTTCTCAGCTAAGTTTGAATCTAAATTCATATTAGAAGATAAGTCGCAGTAACCCTCTTGCAACCATGTTTTTCTGATATCAAATACAACTGAATTGTTATTATATCAAATAAAAATAGATACATGTAATAGTGATTACCTCTTTATAAATGTTCATTCGAAAACTTATTTTACCAAATGGAAGAGTTTTTTAAAATTTGTTTCCTATCTCATATGTAGAGCATTACATTGAGAGTATTAAAAATTTAGAGGTCCATACTGCCAAAAATGTTGGATAGAACTTTGATTTTAACTTTTGTATAATTATTCTAATCAAAACCTATATTATATTTAATATTTGTGAATGTGATTAAATAAGCTTTAAGGTAAGACTAATCAAAAATAAAATTGTATATGTACAAATCTTAGTCAAACATATTGTAAATCTAATTAATTTTAAACTCATATCAACCAACCCTTAATATGGATAGAGAATAAGATGAAACATTTTTACAAAGTGAATATTCAATGAATTTGCCAACTAGTCTAGCCTATATTGGAACTCTAAGTGTTTATTTTATTTTATTTTATGTTAAGATGATATATTGTGTGCATGTGAAAAGACTGGGTTGTCTATTTGATATAAGAAATGATAATTAAAGGGGTGGGGAGATAAGGGAGGGATAAGGGGAGGGGAGATGGGCCAAGGGGAGTGAATAGATAAATAATGTGAAGAGAGAAGATAAGTAGAGAGATTAAAATATTTATATTGATACAAAAAGGGAGGGAAAACTAGCAAGAAAGAGTGTGTATGTGTGTGTGAGACATAAATATGAGAGGAAATGCAAAAAGAAAAAGGAATAATGAGGGAAAGAAATATGAATGAGAGAGAGGAGAGTGATGATGAGATGAAGAGATAGAATAGCGATATTTGAGGTGATAGATAGTATATTAATACATGCATAGAGAAGATCAAAGAGAAATAGAGTAAATAGAATATAGATAGTGAGAGGTGAAGATAGGGGTAAGATAAGATAGAGATAGGGATGGAGAAGAGAATGTACATGTGTAAGAAAGATATAAATGAAAGGATAAGGAGATAGACAGGGAGAATGTGTAAATTAGAGAGAGACAAGTGGATATAAAAGCAGAGATATAAAAATATAGAGTAAAATGAAGAGGAATAGACAAAGATGATGACATAGAGAAAATTATATATTATAAATTTCAAATAGCCAGGTTGTCCATTTCATATAGGAAATAATAGCTAGAGGGATAGATAACTATAATGAGAGATATAAAGAGAGTAAGGGGAGTGACGAGGATAGTGAGTAAAATGAATAATATAAAGAAAAAAGAGGGTGCAAAGGTGAAAAAGTTGATAGAGATAAAAATAGATAGGGAAACATAGGGAGAGCCATTGTATAGATAGATGGATCATAATGTAATATCAAAGTGGATGATACTTATCGAGGGAGAGATAGAGAGAAGTGGAGTGGGAGGGAGAGAAATAGGAAGAGGAGAGAAGAGAGATAAAGAGAGAATGCAACAAATTTATGAGGTGATAGATGGATAGAGGATAGATAGATAGATAGAGCACATACATAGATTAGATCAAAGATAAAAAGAAGAAATAGGGTATAGATACATAAAAGCGAAAGGTAGAGAGGGGTAAGATAAGATATAGATAGGGTTTGAGAAAGGAGTTTTTGTGTGTGTGAATAAGAAAGATATAAAGATGGGGGTAGATGATGCAAGAGCATCTTACATGGGAAAATTTATATATATAAAAAATGGAGGAGAGAGAAAGTGACGAAAATAAAAAGAATTTTTTTTAAAAAAATTAAAAAGGGGAAAAAGGAGAAAGGAAAGATGAATTTTTATTTTCAAGGTGCATAGGTGGCGTAAATAGAAAAAATAAGAAAAAATAGTTCTCATTCCATTTATCAAAGTGTGTAGGTGGCATCTTAGAAGCTTCTGGAAAGTTCCTTAAATCATGCATTTAATATTTGTTGTGATCCATAAAGGAAATGTAATTTTGTAATTGGGCCACATGGTGGTGCTTAGTTGTAGTTGGGTGGCAATTTAATATTTGTTGTAAAGTAGTTGCATTTACTTTTTATCCCACTTTGGTTGTGTTTGTAATGTCTTGGGTTGGAAGTGCCTATTTAAGCAAGCCATATGAACATTTGTAAGCAAGCTCTCAAGGTGTAGCTCTTCAAGTAGAAGTTTAAGTAGAAGTCTTCAAGTGTAATTTCTTGTAGAAGCTCTTGGTGTACAAGCTAGTTAGAAGCTCTTGGTTTGAAAGCTCTCTCATATTGTAAGAATTTGGAGTTCTCTCATTTGGAGAATATTGTAAGGATTTTCAAGTATAATAAAATTGCTTAGGAAGCATTTTATCTCTCTTTGTCTCCATATTGTTGCATTCTTGGTTGTGAGTTGGTAAGGGTGGTGTGGCCCTTCATCAATGGTATTAGAGCGAGAGTTTCTAAGCGTGTGGATAGATCGCCAAACGTGAGGTAGTTTGCACCAGGACTTGGGTTAGAGAAGTAGATCTGAGGTGATCTTGATCTGGAGGTGAATTGTTCCTTCTGGAGTCCTAGATCTCTTGGTTGTGAAGTGGCAAATCATGGTTCTGACTTGCAATTGTAGAGGGATTGCAGATGGATCAACGGATGCAAAGATGGAAGACTGATCTTGTTGAGGCATGAGACTACTGGTGTTGTGAGTTTGGCATATGTTGCTGAGAAGTTACATATTGTTGTTGATATGGAGTTTTTTGTTGTTGATGTGGATTCACTAGTTGTTGATGTGGATGAGGGTTTTCTATTGAAGCATTATGTTCAATTTGTTCCTATGAGTAAGCATGTTGATTGGATGATTGATATTCTGGTGTTTGATAGAGTGATGCATATGTGGATGATGGATTGATTTTCTTGTTCCTGTTGAGGTGGAAACCTTTGGTGAAGATGAAGATGGTTGCAGATCTTTCTTTTGGCGTCAAAGTGTCGGGCACACTTTTTTTTATCTACCTAGGGAGTCTGATGTAGGAGCATCTTGCATGGGAAAATTTATAAAAAATAAATAAATAAATAATTTTATTTTTTTAAAAGGAGAGAGAAAGTGACAAAAATAGAAAGAAAAAATAATAATAATAATTTAAAAGGGGAAAAAGGAGAAAGGAAAGAGGAATTTTTATTTTCAAGGTGCATAGGTGGCATAAATTAAAAAATAGTTGTCATTCCATTTATCGAAGTGTGTAGGTGGCATCTTAAAAGCTTGTGGAAAGTTCTTTAAATCATGCATTTAATATTTGTTGTGATCCATAAAAGACATGTAATTTTCTAATTGGGCCACATGGTGGTGCTTAGTTGTATTTGGGTGGGAATTTAATATTTGTTGTAAGGTAGTTGCATTTACCTTTTATCCCACATTAGTTGTGTTTGTAATGTCTTAAGTTGGTAGTGCCTATTTAAGCAAGTCATATGAACATTTGTAAGCAAGCTCTCAAGGTGTAGCTCTTCAAGTAGAAGTTTGAGAAGTAGAAATCTTCAAGTGTAATTTCTTGTAGAAGCTCTTGGTGTACAAGCTAGTTGGAAGCTCTTGGTTTGAAAGCTCTCATATTGTAAGAATTTGGAGTTCTCTCATTTGGAAAATATTGTAAGGATTTTCAAGTATAATAAAATTGCTTGGGAAGCGTTTTATCTCTCTTTGTCTCCATATTGTTGCATTCTTGGTTGTGAGTTGGTAAGGGTGGTGTGGCCCTTCATCAGTAGAGAAGTAGAAAGGAAGAGTTTATGACTAACTATTCAAGAACATCAAAAGTATATAAGATTATCGGCTTAACCCTTGCCTTGCAACCTTAAAAGGTGCAAGTGCTAGTTTTTTTTTGGATAATTTTTTAATATTTATTGTAGGTTTTAAGAAAAAATACAATTCCATTCTTAAATGTTCAAATAATCGACTTACAAAGATGCAATTGGTTGTTGTAAATTTCTAGATAGATTTAGGAGAAATTTTTTGGATGCTCGAAGATGGTTTGTCCTAGGGTTTCTTATTATAGGATGCACGTGTTTTAGATTTTGTTTGGCCTCAAACATTGTAAAGTATTTATGCAAATGATTCTTGTTATGGTATTTTGTTTGCTATAGGGTATCGAAAGTTGAAGGGAAAGCCATAATTTTTTAGGGGCTTACAGAGGGATTATCTATTAAGTAAATAACGATAGATTTTGTAATATTTATGTTTTTTTTTTTTTTTGTTTCTTATTATGGTTGGTGTTAAAATTGGTAACACAAAGATTCCACCAACTTTTGTTCTATTTTATTAAGTTTACATTTTGAGTTCAAATTTGAAGGCTTTGAAGGCACCTTAGAAATATTGCATACCTCACCTTTAGACATTTTTAATAAAATGTACAAGTAATTGTATATTAATTTTTAGCTATACAGAGAATTTTAATTTGGGTGGGAATTATTTTAACTTTACTATTTACACTCACTACATTATTTACTTTTAAAAATTAATTTTGTTTATTTTTAAGATTTGATGGGATGTTTCAACAAAAAAGAATGGTACTTAAATAATTTGTATTTATTATTAAGATAATTTGAATACATGATATATATATATATAGAAAAGACATTCCATGTTCATAGGTTTTAGCTTAATGTGCAATTTTTAGTCTTATATTTTTAAAGAAATGTTATGTCAAGAAAACCTTCTCAATAATTTTGGAGCATTGTTCAAATAATTCCATCTCTCGTTAAAGATTGAGCTCTCATTGGTTTAACAAACCATCTACTCATAGACAAGAGCCTATAATAATAATAAATCTTAACAATAATAATAAATCAATAATAAATAATCTAGGTATAAATGGTGAGTAATATATGTTTTTAAATAGTTTAATTTTTTGAATTTATTTGAAGAATACAATTTGTTGTTGAGAGTATGGTGAAACAAGAACTAGTGAAAAAATAGAAGATTGTAAATTTTTATTAATTGAATTACTGTTCTTAAACTAACCTATATATTAAGTATTCTTTATCAAAATTAAATAATATTGAGCTTAGTTGTAATCTTAACACTAACCTTGAATTTTCAATTATAATACTAAACTGAATTCATTTTTTATGAGGAAATTTATTGTTGTTGATTTAAATAACTTTGACATACTAAAATTATTTATTTTTTTGGTTAAATTAATATATGTAACTATTAGGCTAACTATTGTACCACCTTTTGGTGCAAATGCTACTTATATTTTGTGAAATAGGGTGTCTCACGTTTTATGCTTTGAGCATTTTTGTGTTCATTTCATTTTTTTATGGGCGTGGACTTGGGAAGGCACTCGTACTATCTAGAGGATCCATGTGGAAAATTTCATGTGCCGCATCAACGAATGGGTTAATTTTATTACCGATCACAACGGGAGCGAGTGAATTGTTAATGTTTTTTTTCAAATATATTAATGCCTTGTAGTTTAAAATGATTATTTTATGTGCTTTATGAATTGGTGCGGTTCAATTGTTTGCTGTTTAATTGTGTTTAATGCATTGTTAAACTGCTTAATGTGATTTTAACGGCATCATTGGAATCCAGGCAAAAGTACTCGGGGCCACTTTGAAGGTATTTATGAAGAATGGGTGCAACCATGCAGGTAACTCTGGTGATGCAGTAGCTGGGACCTTCTTTACAGCCAGTACCACAGTAGAGATCTCCATTTCCGCAGTATCCCCACAATAAGCAGCACACAGGCTGATGATGACAATCAGAAGACACTGCTCATCGTAGGACTGCACAGCACAGCAGGAAGAATTCATAACGGCAGGATATACAGTCTGTCTATGGAGAGCAGTGGAATTCCCAACCATCAATGGAACAATCCAGAAACTTTTAGATATTATTGTTATTTTTTAATTAAAAAATAACAAAAGCGCAACAAAATTAAGACCAGTCAATCAAAAAGAAGAAATCGATGATTAAAAAGTAATTTAATAAAAATAGTTCTATCTCAAAACTTTAGAAACTCAGTAATTTTGTTGTGAAAATTAATTAGGACAGATAACTGAAAATATTAGTTCCCTACTTATATGTAAGCAATGACTTATAATTTACCATGTGAATCTGCTCGTGGAATTTGCGCTACATGAGAAACAACAAGTTTAACATTTTGCAGGTATGTCTTCAGAATTGCAATGCTACACTTCTGGATATAAGCAGGAAAACAAAGAAAAATGGAGTAAAATCTTGTGTATCTCAGCTAATAATCACGATCTTAGCATCTTCAAAGCATTGACCTCTTCCAAATAAGACAATTGTCTCATCTTCACTTAAGTAATCATCACCATCAAGATTTCATGGTTCTTCTCTAAGCCTCTTCTACTTGATAGCTTCTTCTCTAGTTTACTCTAACAGCACAAAAAATCTTCTTTACTTTTTTAATAGGAAGATGACCTTCATACCATATTAAAAATTGAGCTACTATACTTTATAGAACAAAATAAATAATTACAGAGAAAAAGGAACTTGCAGCTTATTATTCATCATTAGAAAATACAAATTTGTGGAGTCATGCGACTTCAACAAGATCCTATAATTATGCTAATACACATGGCAGAAAACTAATACAAATGAAAGCAAAGTAGATATGACTGACAACTTAAACTATTTGACAGCTAACTAGAAATTGTAGACAACTAACTCAAAACACATTGGACACCTAATCCTATTTGATTACTTATTCATTTATGTTGGAGCATTAATTCCAACACTATGTTCACACATAGACATGAAAATACTATTAGGTTTTGAATCATCATTATTATTACGACTTTTGAATTAAGGAAACTACACAATCATGGTACATGAATCAGTCACTGTATGATGCTTGGGTCCCTTTGAATTTGTATCTGCAAGAATGAAAAAAATGACAGGTTTTAGTTATTAATCACCTTGTTAAAAATTCTATTTGAATTTTTCACCATGATAGAAATCCATTGATACTGAGAAAGTTAAATTCTGACCTGAGAAGATCCAAACTCTGGTTACCATTCTCAAGTATATATTTATGATGAAATTGTAGAAGCAAGGAGTTGGTGACAACAAATACTGAGCTGAAGGCCATCATACCACCTGTTAAAGTCTCAACAGTGACAGAACATAACTGTTAGATGTAAAAGTATCTTGTTGAACCGTGCCACCTTTTTACATAACAACAAATCTTACCTGACATTGAAGGCGTCAATGCAAAATCAAATGCTGGAAGTAAAGCACCTGCTGCAAGAGGTATTGCAAATACATTATATGCAATTGCCCATGCAAGATTTTGATGGACTTTGTTGATTGTTGCTCTTGAAAGGTCTATAGCCTCCAGTAGCTGCCAAGAAATTTCAATGCTAAAAAGTTGAGGATTGTAAAATATTAAATGGTAGATATGAAATTATGAACCATTATCTTCAATTAGCTCAGATAAATGTTAAAATAGAACCAGTCTTAATATGAATCCTAGAAAAACAATAGTGAATTGGATATTATAATGAAGTGACAGAATTATTCTAAATTCTAATGAATTATGTTTAGATTAATAAGAAATAAAATTCTGCCTTGAAAAGTTCTCAAGCAATGGATGTTCTGAATTGCAGAAGTTACAACTATTGATTACCATATTCATAACCAAAAGGGCTAAACTGTTGGTCTCATTTTACAACACAATGTTAAAATGCTCAATCGATATTGAAAAATACTGAATATAAATTCACAGGTCTGAATCAGAACTACCAGTATTCAATCTCCAAGAGGCAGAACATTTATTGATTTCGATGATCTCCTCTTTGTGATCGGTCAACATAGACAGTGTCATTAAAAGACACAAGGAGGAATGGATGTGACTATTCAGGCAAATGTCTCTTTGAAGAGACACAAAGGCAAATTCTAATTAACAAACAAATCAGATAGTTTGTGGATAAACCATTGTACCTTTTTTACAAATGCACCCGATGGTTATAGGGCATAATTACATGCTAAACAATTCATTCATATCCTCTGATGGCAGTGGATCATTTCACACGATACATCCTGATGCAAATATGATCGATATAGATCAGGGATATACAACCCGATCCGAGAGATAACAATAATCTGATAGCTCAAATCTTCATACTAAGGTTGATCAGTTAATGAAGGATAATCCTGATATATTTTATGGCAGGATAACCAAGTATAAGTGTGTGTATGCATGTATACCAGTTCATATGATGAACTGGTATACACACATATGCATACAGTTTGCGAGTTTATCTTTGAATTCTAACCGGCGCTATCATGTTTTAACACTCCCTCTTAGCTAGGGAAGATAACTAAATATGAACTGGTTTAAATATCACCTAACTTGTGATATCAAGGAGTTTACAAAACATCAAGTCACATGACATTCGTATATCCTAGTTATGGTACATGCATGATGTCTACCATAACATATCATGGCATGTCCACCGGTACTACGTCACATAATATCCACCATGATTATATCATTAAGAACATATTGATACACAACTGATATCAAGTCAGCATGATATCCATCAATAAGTCCAAGAGATACAAGTGTACATTATCCGAAAGATTGCCATCTTCCAATAATGTACACAGGGGGCCCATAAAGTTATAGAGCCACACATATGACAAAGGAGTTTACATGGAGTCACCGCAAATTCTCTCACGTGGTGTCGTCATGGCATCACACACATGACATCCAACATGAACCATATCAGAGGGTGGATCCATTATAATTACTCTCAGAGAGTGGAACATGGGTTCTGCATTAACCTTCTCTCTTACAGAGAAGATTCTAATAAGGTGTATTTCAAGAAATCACTGAGGCTAAGACCCCCTCTCACCAATGGCTTCATTCTTCACAACTCCAAATGTACAAACTTTAAATTGGTATGAGACTTTGGTGAGAATATTAGTTGTTTCTTCTTTTAGTGATAATCTACCTTGTCTAGAAACCATCTCCATCGTCTACTCCCTCTAAATCACTATGATCGAAAGAATCCACTTGGCAGGTCTTCTAGCAACTCTCTTTGTTATAAAGGCATACCTTGATTCATAATAGCATGAGTGAAACGTTAGGCTCCCTCTTCATATCGAAGGATACTCATAATCTCAATCATAGAAGATATCTTGACCCAATAGTCTCTAGCATGGACATCAAAAGACTAATGAAAGCTTCTTTAAAGCAATTGTCCTGCATATTGTTTGGTAGCATGCCTAATGTACCCATCTTCTTTTCCTACAAGAACATTCTCGAAGACAAATGAAAACATCAAGGCAAAATAGCTCTTATAATATGTATAAAATACAAATAAGAGATTAACTATATTAAAAATACAATATTTAAAATTGTGTGCTAAAGATAATACTTATCTCATGTAGTCAAAGGGTAATGCCCTCCAATTGATGTCTTCTATTAAGATCAGTTCTTAATTAAGGAAAACTAAGGCATGCTCCTCACTCTACAATTTAAAGATAATCATCTTGTTGTCAATGCGCATCACAACCCAACAAGAAGGGTAGAGATGGTGCCAACACTTCCTCTTCCCTTAGTAGCAACTTGTGCCATCACTACTCACTCATCGCAACCATGCATTAATTTGTCAAATCTCTCTATGTATTATGATTTGATAATTTGATGCGAGGGTGGCGGTTTTATTAATCCCTTCTAACCTTATCAATCCTTGTTATTTCTCATCTTCTATACCTTGTTATGATCGAAGTTGAGTGATTAATAACATAAAGAGATGATTTTTATTTCAAAGATGGAATCTTAAATATTGAGGGTTCCTTTTTGACATTTTAGTTCTTATTTTTTCATCAACTTCCTTTGTTCTAATCTTTCCACATTACCCAATAACCCTAATTCCTTGGTATAGGCGTCAATTACTTGTCGATCTCTCATTCCTCTATTTCTATCGCCCTTTATAAACTATCTGCATAATAATACTAATAACATCATTTATGTTAGTGGCAGCATTTTGAAGGTCCTCACTCTTGGCAACATAAGAAGTTTATATGTATTGTTTTGTTCTGCCATGCCACTAGGGCATTCACTATTGGCGTATATAACTCCCTTTGAGTTCATTGTCTTTTTATCTTGTATGGATAGCTTATTTTCCATAACTCTATCAGCTCCCTTTTGGTTTATGTTTCTCATGTCTTATACTATGCTCGCATTCATGTTGTTGAAACAATCTCACAGAGAGTCAAGGGAGAGCAGCCATGTCAAAATGAACTTAATATAATAGACGTAAGGCAGATAGCATTCCTGTGATGACGAGAAGCCTCTCTTTTAAATATAATTTCTTCCATACATCCTTGCATAGCGGTTATAACTTTTTAGTGGTATCTGCTTGGGTTGGTCATAGAAGGTGAGTTAGATTTTATATCCTCTATGATGGCACATTTCATGAATTCAAAATAAATGTTATTAACCCTTTTTCTATTTGTCTCTTTTACAATGATAACAGTGGCAACTTGTTGGAAATTAATAGGGCAAGTAAGATGGAAATTAATAGGGCAAGTAAGATGTTGGGGGTGGGGGGGGGGTGGTGGGGAGGGGTGTGAATCAAGATCTTTAAAACTTCTACTACTTCAAACATGACTCACATTCATACTTAATTCACCACACATCTCTACCTTAACCTTAACCATGCTACAACATATAATATCACATCTAACATGAATAACACATATAAGCAATAGATCAACACATGACACTAGATATGGTAACGCAAAAACCCTCCAAGGTAAAAGTAAAAATGTGGTGGGGTGACACCCACAAAATCTTGACTATTGCAGCAATGAAGTGTGTCTGTTAGGGCTACAAAATTTGATCACTTCTGATGATCTACCCTGTGAGGGGTCTGCCCTGCTAAGAGCTTAGTATATTGTTAAGTCTACTTTGATTAAAGAATTTTACATCACAATAAAGTGAGTACACTATTAGGAGATTTACAATAGGCCTGTTAGGACCACTCTGTTAAGAGATTCACTTGATGCATTGGTTAGAATGTAATTAGTACCATGATCCTTGGGTTTGTACTTTGATTGCTAATAACAAATCTTCTCTTTCCAATATACAATCACCTCAATGTGACAAATATACTTTATGTCCTCTCTGCACTACTCAATCGCCTTAGATCTTCAACTTCTTATTCACCTCCAACTGCACAATCCTCTCTCTTACAACTTCAACAACATGAAATTAGTGCTTAGACCCTTCTTAAATAGCCATCTAATGAAGCTTCTAGATCTTGATCAATGATTAGGATTCATTATTTTTGTTGCTTGACCTTCCGATTAGCTAATCACATAACATAGGGATTAATGATTGACAATTATAGGCGTAATTACCTCCATAATTGACTCCTCAATTATATAAACACGCTTCCAACTCGACAAAACGATTTACCTATGAGTTTGTGCCACTCCAAACTCAAATACAACAAACTGTGTTACTCGGCTCATATAGCTTCTAGCACTTGGCTCTGCTTGTTCTAACATGTTGTCCCTCGACATGAACTTGACTCAGCCATAACTATTTTTACCTTCTAGATTACTCGACGCATGTTGCCTCCTAAATCACTCGACAACTACTGAAATGCTCAGCAATGCTTGTCCACTCGGCAACTATATTTTCGTGATGTGAATATCAGGATTTAACTGTGTGATTTTTGAGTCAAACTCGATGACCCATGTCTCATGAAACATGGGTCATCGAGTTTGACTCAAAAATCACACAGTTAAATCCTGATATTCACATCACAATTTGACTAGCTGTGGAAATCATCTCCTACTTATCAACTATATTTTCCTCAGCAACAACTGAACTTCTTCACTTCTTTACTTCATAGCTCGGCCTATATGATGACTCGGTCGTAGTCATGACCAACCAACATTGCCTAGTAAATGACTAAGTGTTTTGCACTATAGACAAGTTTGCCTTTAGGGTCAACACAACTGTAGGGTGGGAGAATTATGCTCCCCTGCTTCCCTTTGCATATATTTTATTTTATTATCCATTTACATAGTCTTTGCTCTGATATTCACTGCTCGTGACTAATGCTTTAGTTTCAGGTTAATAATGTAATAGTGGCAGTAAGCAACTACAAGAATTTATATCTAAAATATTTAGACCCTACTGAAGAATGCAGAGCAACTTTTACTTTCTAATGATGCTTCAGTTTACATAGTTGTATCATTTTTAGCAACTCATATCATGTTTCTCTATGAAACTTTGAATCTGATTTGGTGACTTGTCCCCTTCATACTGTATAAACTACAACTCCAAATACTGGATCGTCTTCAGTAAACTGGAAGTCATTTGGTGGCAAGAGATGCAAATACACTCAACATGAGATATTGCGAGAGTTTTCAGAATGTATGAAACACCTGCCAGTCAACTCAGAGGTAACGACTATTTAATAACAATGTTTTAAAAGCCTTAAATGTGGCCAAGACAGTGGTGACAAGTACACAAGATTTAGTGCTTTCAAGAGATAATTTTGGTGCACGTTATGAAGTGGATAAACCAAAGATTGACATAAATCTTCACAACTCGAAGGCTTTCACTGCTTAGCCAAAACTGATGAAAATCTTTTCTAAACCTGTTCTGATGAGGATCGCTGCAAATTTATTGGCACTGCCTGTTCGGTTTGACTCTATTTATCCTTTGTGATGATATTGCACATGATCTTTTCAAACATATTATTCCTCCAAAAAAGACTTACAATCCGAGCTCCCAAGCTTGAACATGGCTCTGATACCATGTTAAAATGCTCAATCTATTAAAAAATACCGAATATAAATTCACAGGTTTGAATCAGAACTAGTGGTATTTGATCTCCAAGAGGAAGAACATTTATTGATTTCAATGATCTCTTCTTTGTGATCGGTCAACATATATAGTGCCATCAAAAGACATAAGGAGTGGATGTGATTGTTCAGGCAAATGTCTCTTCAAAGAGACACAAAGGCAAATTCTAATTAACAAACAAATCCAATAGTTTGTGGATTAACCAATGTGTCTTTTTTTCAAATGCACCTGATGGTTATCGGGCATTATTACATACTAAACAATTCATTCATATCCTCCAATGGTAGTGGATCATTTCACACGATCCATCCTGATGCAGATATGATCAATATAGATCAGGGATGTACAACCCGATCCAAGAGATAACAATAATCTGATAGCTCAAACTTTCGTACTTAGGTTGACCAGTTAATGCAAGGATAATCCTGATATATTTTATGTCAAGATAATTAAGTATAAGTGTGTATACATGTATACCAGTTCATATGAACGTGTATACACACATATGCATACAGTTTGCCAGTTTATCCTTGAATTCTGACCGACACTATCATGTTATAGTAGACAAGATAAAAATTAATTAGATTCTCTGCAAGAAAGATGATACAAGAATTAATGAGGATACTAGACTCCCACACCACCGTGACATCTACAAACAACTACTTCTAAGGGTAAATAGAGGTCAAAAAATGAGTACCACTTAAATATACCCCCTTGCTAAGCCCATTTTTTGTGCCACTTCCACTAGGTGTGATTTTGTCAAACAGTTTCCTTACAAGTTGATTACTGAGTTTTCTGATTTGTTCCCAGTTTGCAGTTGTATATGTATGTTTTGCGTTCTGTCCTAAGTGACTTCCAAATTTCATTTAACACAAAAAACATTACATAAAAAAAATACTTGCAATATAATATAGATGATAAAATGTTGATAACACGTAAGTTCATTCAGACATCATAGAAACTGTTCAAGAATTACAAATCAGATTTGAACAATATGGCGGACCTGGAAAATGCCTTAGAGCATAGTACTGACACCCTAAGTGTGCTCCAGACTTTCACCAACAGTACGACACCCCAAAGAAAGTAATGCCAAGACTCACGATTGCAGCTCCAATGCTCCATGAGGTACGGCTCACTGGTATGAGCGATGAAAAATCCTTCAAGTTGCAGTTGCAGACACTAGATACCCTCACGCCAAGTCCGGCAGTACCATGCAAAGCATATATGTAAACACAACCAATAAGTACAGCCCAGGGTGGAAGTGTACAACCAGTACACATGCAGCTAGAACGATATAAATTTGGTATGGCCAGTTATGAGTGTGACAGCAGTAAATAATGTCCCCTTTCTAGGCAACAGGAGAGGAGGTTGGCCTAGTATCCGGGTTTTTGTAGGCCAACAAGATGGTTAGGGGACTCAGCTGGAGGTTCACAGAGTATAGTCGGGGGCTTTGCGAGCCAATTTGATTTTTGGACCATATGTTGTTAATTAATAAAGAAATAAATAAATATGTCAAAAGTGGGCTTGGAATAATTGAACATAAGTGAATAGTATATTCAATTTATTAAATAAATTATAGTAAGTGAATAATTTAAATTTATTAAATAAATAAACTATTATAAAGGGCCATGGACCCATCCCTAACAAATAACTTATAAGTTGGGCATTAAATAAAGGCTTATATCAAATAAAAGGGCCTTGGATTGACTCTTTTAAATAAAGGCCTTCTGTCTTTGAAATAAGGCCAAATTATTTAATTACTTGGAATGAATGAATGAAGAATTTTAATGTCAACCACAAGACGAAACAGTCTGACTGCGGGATCAGAGCCTTAAACTAACTCCAAATTCTTTTCCAAGTCTGATCTCCTGCTATGTAACTTGACGATCAAATTATTGGTTTCATTAATCTTATCTTCTCTGAACAAGCTGTGCATGTTGCGCTCCCTCGAGCGAATTTCGTACTGAACCTTGATGTCATCATACGCTGAGCACTCTCTGACAAAGTGCCATTCAGTGTCAATCGCACCTGTCTCACAGAACCTGCAAGAGGCACGGTATTTCCTCAAAACATTAAGCTTGTCGTGAATGAAGCTTGTGAACTGGAGAAACTTTGAGTGACAAAGTGCTTTGGGAAGAAAGTTAAGAGGCAGCATTCATGGGACTCGTTCCAGGTATTTTGTGAAGGCCAAATCTGAAGAAACCTTTTCGGGGAGCATTAGCAAAAGTTTGGGACTTGAGGACAATCATCTTCAGATCCAGGAAGTTAGGACATAGCCCCCAACACTCCACACATCGTTAGTTGTCCTGTTGAAGGGAGAGTGAGTTAGTATCTGCTGAAATGTTATGGTATTTTGTTTCTAGACCCAGAAAGAATAAGGGAATTACAAGCACACATATTTGGATGGACTACTGTCAACGTGGTTTTTTCCTGGAAGTTTCTTTGTTGTTCGAACACCTTCCAGGGGAACTAATGCCATTAAGTAGAAGGTAAAAACACAGGTTTTAAATTGGACAGTCAACAACCGAACAAACTCAAGATGGATTGGTGATTTCTCAGTCTCATTTCAGCACCCAGAGACTGCACAACAGGAACTAGTGTTTGATGCCAAATTAGAAGGTTGTTTGCTTTGTTTTGGTGTTTGATCCAGGAAGGGCAGCCCAGATGCATTCTCACTGCAGCAACTGGGCTACTGTCAGAAAATTCAGAGAGTTCTCATATTGTCAACAGCTTGAAAGGGGGCCATATATCTCATAAAAAGATGATGCTAACTATAGAAGACCCACTGCTTGAGACCTGGGCGGTGTCTTCAGATTTGTAATGATTCATATTTGGTCATTCTATGCACTTTTGTCCTGGTACAACCTCAATAAGTTGCTGTATGGTTTAGATCGGAAAAGATAAAATTAGAACAACTATTTTATCTATCCCAGCATTACAAATTCTTCAAGAATATTTTGTTGGTTTATTGTAGAATATCCATCGTTTTATTTAATGCAATCATCTTTAGCATTCAACTCATTCATTATTGAAAAAATACAAAAAAAAGGGAAAAAACTCAAAAACATCAAAAAACTAGAATTCCACAATAACCAAAAACAATCTCCAAACTCCATGTCAAAGACTTTTACGATAAACAAACACCAACATTTTCTCTGAATATTCAGTTAGCATCTTTCAGTAGTATCGGACCATGATTCTGTTAGCCTGTGAGATCAATACACTCTTCTATGCATCCAGGCAGAGTAGAGATTTATACATACTACAGTTGCAAGAGAGCACAATTGGACTTGGGTATAGGTAATATTGCAAACATGGGTGATCTTTAGGGTGGCAGCGGACAGGATAGGGCTAGGAGAAGGATCAAGAGAGAGAGTTGATGTGGAACCTCATTACTACTCAATCGAGGATGGCATAGGCCTTGGATAGATTACAGGATATGTTAGCCCAGATGGAGTTGGGATGGCGTAGAGGTCAAAATGGTACACATGACAGGAGGAGGAAATCAAGATCAACAGTTAGTAGCCGTAGAAGTGACATATTCATATCATCAAACGACAATGCCTTGGGTTCCTCTAGGCGGGAACGAACTCACACTCGTACAACAGACATGCCATTACTGACACATTTCCTTCTTGGTGAGCAGCAAACTCAGACGGAGCCTTTGGAGGGAGTTTGGTTTCAGAAGGCCATATAAGCAGCCATGGATGAGTGAATACAGGAACATTGGGAAAGGCAGAGAACACCTTATTGTGGTTCATTCAGATGTAGATGATGGACAAGTTTCAAAAACAAATTCTGAGGGTGATAACTATGCGGATTTTGAGGCTTGTGTGATGGCAGATGGTACCATTGCAACTATATTTGGTGTTCCTAGTTATCAACCATTCATGATGGAAGGCATTGTCAAGGAACACCAGGTTTATCCCTAGTATTCAGTGCAGCTACTCATAGTTTCATTATTAAAAGCATTGCTAATGCAGAAGCATCCAACAGTGTTAGGGCAATACTGTATCACCCCAAAATATATCTAGTAATAGTTTCTGTTTGATGTGCTTGCATCTGTGGATACCCATTTTGGAAAATTAGAGATCCCGACACTTAGATCTCCACTGTTACTTTTCTGGGTCAGCATTTTGGCACACGTGAAGATTTTCGGTAAACGTGAAATGTAGGAAAACGAGTTATTTTGTTGGACGGTGTGAGTTCAAGGGAAGGTTGTAACTGAAATTTTAAGCACTCTAAAAAAAGAATTAGGTGAAAATGTTTCACCATTTGAAAGTTTTTGCAATTTTAAATTGTCTGAAGACCTCCTAGAAACCCTTCAAAGTCATATTTGGGGCACTAAACGACCTTGTACGGGCCCACAAAATGGGGAATGGCTGTAGGCAGTTCATAGAGTTGTAGAGAACTTAAGAGATCTTTCCAACAATGTAAACAATTTGTCAATTGGAGTCCCAGATCAAAAGTTGGGATTCCCAAAAGTTGGACCACTTTTTGTGGAACCTTTTGTTTTTGCAACTACTTTTAATTTGAATTCTAGATCTTATATTTTGGTGCCCAACAGCTAAATGTCATAATGTAAATTTCATTGTTGGCCTTAACCCTAAAATAGGCTATTTAAGGCCCATCCTTATAGTGAAAAGGAAGTTTTGGTAGAAGGTACTGTAAGAAGGGTTTTCCTCCAAAACCTGATAATATTGTAACCCACAAGGCATGTAGTTAGGTCTACATAGATTGTAATGCATGTAATAACTTCTTATTTTAGATGATAGAAATTTCCTTGTTTGATGTGTTCATTTTTGTCCTGAGTTGTGACGTCGTCATGTGGTATCTAAGAAAGAGTTCTTGAGTGTGTAGACAGATAATTGATTATGAGGCAGTTTGCACTAGGATTGTGGTTGTGAGTTGTGAGATAAGTGTGAAAATGCCTCCACGAAGGAACCATGATGGAAGAGTAGGTTTTACAAAAGAGGGTCTGAATGCCCTCTAGAGGCAAGTGGAGCCCTTGCAAGAACAACTACAAAAAGGGATTGATACTGGGGCAAGAGACAAAACTGAAGAAGATTATGAAGAAGAGGGACAAGTTGTAGAGGTTCAAGAGGCAAATAGGGATCCAAAGACTGATAGGCTTTTGAAGGTTATTTTCAAAATTGGAAAAGCACTGAAAAATGAAGTTTCCACAATTTGTAGAAACCTGAATCCAGAAGAGTTAATCAATTGGATCAATAATATGGAGGAGTATTTGGAACATGAAGATGTAGAAGATCTTGAGAAGGTCAAGTCTGTAAATGCTAAATTGAAGAGTCATGCTAAAATTTGGTGGCAAGAGGTCCAGTTGGAGAGGAATCAAAGAGAAAAGGAGAAGATAACAAGATGAGAACGGATGGTAGACAAATTGAAGCAACAATTCATTCCCATCGACTATGAGCTTGATTTGTTCAAGAACATGAAAGTGTTGAAGGAAGCAAGAAAGTTTGTCTAGGAATATACAGAGGTCTATCGAGTCCTCATCAAGACAAGTCATGTAGAAGCTAATGTAATAGGCCGAGCATTCAAGAGGAGTTAAGTCTGGTTAGAGGAATAATTTTGAAGAGGCATACCAATTCGCCTTGAGGGTTGAGTAGAAACTAAACAAAAGGTTTGAAGGAAAGCAATGAGGGCGAGGCCAAGGAGGAAGGGACGGCAGAAGGTCCTTTGGAAGTCAAAATGACGACCAAAGGAAAAATGAAGGTGTGAGTACCAACTAAAATCAAGGAATGAAGATTTCAACCACTCTTGTGTTCAAAATCATGGAGACCAAAGAGGAAGAGGACAAGGAAGGCCTGGACAAGAACCAGTTAGAGGCAATTTTAGAGGAACTTATTTACGTTGTCGTAAAGAAGGGCATCGAGCCTATGAATGTCATCAACCCCAAGGAAGGACATATAAGAGAGTTGAAGGCCATTCAGATGGAGAAGCCAAGTCTAAACATTCAGATGATGTGGAGGGGAGAAACCCTCGTTGTTAGGAGAACCCTGGTCAATGAAGAGGAGTTAGATCAAAGGAAGAATTTCTTTTGCACTTGGTGTAAGTGTGAGCATAAGTATTGTGATGTGATTATCAATAGTGGGAGCATTGATAATTTGGTGTCAGAGGAGACGGTCACAAAGTTAAGGCTAAAGAGAGAGAGACACTCACATCCATACCGGATTGCTTGGGTATAGGATGACCACAAGGTCATGGGCAATGAATAGTGCTTGGTGAACTTCAAGATTGGGAGCTACCATGATGAGGTACTATGTAACATCATACCTATCGATGCATGTCATATGTTGTTGGGAAGACCTTGGCAGTATGACAAGCATGCTATACCTGATGGTCGTGCAAACACCGATTCTCCGACAAAGGATGGAGTTCGTCACAAGCTAAAACCCCAAATGAAGGAAGAAACAAAGATATGTAGTAGTGCGAGGGTATGTCTTGTTTTTGTGAGAAAATTTATGGATGACATGAAGCATCAACACTTGCACTATGCTTTAATCCTTAGGGTGGATAAAGAAGGTAGTAGAGAAGTTCTAGGAGAGGTTTCAGGTCCATTAAATGAGTTTCAAGACATTGTATTTAATAATGTCCTTGAGGGATTGCCACCAGTAAGGCAATTTCGTCATCAAATAGACTTAGTCCTTGGAGCCAATTTGCCTATCAAGGCTTCTCATAGGATCACTCCTACTAAGATTGAGGAGTTAAACAAACAAGTTCAAGAATTGTTAAGGAAGGGTCTGATTCGAGAGAGCCTGAGTCCATGTGCATTACTAGCACCAAAAAAGGATGGAGACTAGAGGATGTGCACAAACTCTAGGGCCATAAACAAGATAACCATCAAATACAGATTTCCCCTGCCAAGGACACATGATCTTATGGACTACTTAAGTGGACCTCAATAGTTCATGAAGATAGACCCTTAAGAGCAAGTATCATTAGATTTGGTTCAAAGAGGGTGATGAATGGAAGACTACATTCAAGACCAAGGAAGGTTTGTATGAGAGGTTAGTCATACCCTTTGGGATAACCAATGCACATAGTACCTTCATGCAACTCATGAATGAGCCATTGAAGAAATTTATGGGAAAAATTGTTATTGTGTATTTAGATGATATTTTGATTTTCAATAAGGTATTGTATGAACATTTAATGCATATTCGTAAAGTCTTTGAGAAGCTAAAGGAAGAGACTTTTGATTAATCTGAAGAAGTGTAGTTTTGTAAAGAGGGAATTAGTCTACTTAGGGTTTGTTGTCTCACCTAATGGTCTCAAAATGGACCCAAAAAAGGTAAGTTCATCATAGAAAGGCCTACCCCAAGGTCTGCTACCAAGGTAAAATCTTTCCATGCTTTGACTAGTTTTTACAAGCAGTTCATTAGAATCTAGTATTTGTACACCACTAACTAAGACAATGAGGGGGGATAGAAAAGAGTTTAAATGGACTACAGGAGCTACAAGGAGTTTTGAATTGCTAAAGAAGAAGGTGACAGAGCAACTTATGTTAGCACACCCTGATTTCATCAAGGTGTTTTAGGTAGCTTGTGATCCAATTGGCAATACCATAAGAGTTGTATTGAGCCAAGAAGGGCCTATCGCATATTTCAGCGAGAAATTAACTGATGCAAAGAAGACGTATTTTGTTTGATTAGGAGTTCTATGCAGTAGTTCAAGCATTAAAGAAACGAAGTCATTTTCTATTGCCAAAAGAGTTTGTTTTGTATACTAATCATCAAGCCTTACAATACCTAAATAGCCGGGGTAAATTGTATCAAAGACACTTGAAATAGGTGGAGTTCTTGCAGAGCTATACATTTGTATTGAAACACAAAACTGGACGATCTAATAGGGTTGGAGATGCCTTGAGTAGGAGGCAAATATTTATGATAGAAATGTAGATTGAGGTGGTTGAGTTTAATGAACTCGAAACTTTTTACCTTGAGGACCCTGATTTTGTAGAGGCTTTGTAGGCATACAAGGAACATGTTACTGTAGATAGGACAAAATGGCTAGACTACATGATCCAAGAAGGTATCCTATTCAACGGAAGTGAATTATGCATCTGAGGATCTCCACGAGGGAGTTTGATCAAAGAGGAATATAGTGGAGGAATGACAAGACACTTTGCTCGACATAAGACCATTGCCATTGTTAGTGAACATTACTTTTAGCCTTAGTTGTCACAAAATGTGAAAAAAATTGTGCAGATTCATCAAGTGTGTCACATAGCTAAAGCAATTAGTTAGAATATATGCCTCTATCAACCATTGCCTGTTTCATCAAGATCCTATGAAGATATAACTATTTCCTTGGTTTGTTAGGGTAATGATTCAGTATATTTGGTGGTTGACAAGTTTTCGAAAATGACTCATTTCATTCCTTGCCACAAGATCCATGATTAGGTTCACAATGCTAATATGTTCTTCAGAGAAGTGGTGAGGCAACATGGTCTTCCAAGGAGTATAGTTTCAAACTGTGTTACCAAGTTTGTTAGACATTTTTGGAGAACCTTAGAAGAAGTTGAAGACAAAATTGAACTTAAACTTTGCACATCATCCACAAACTCACAAGCATATTGAAGTAGTCAACATTGGTTTGGGTAACTGTTGATGCGAGTTTTGTATCACTTACATAACATATTAGGATTTGAATATTCGATACAGGATATCAAACATACAACTCCTCTCTTGAAAAGTTAATGCTCATGAGACATGAGTATAACTCCAATGTTCCTTACACTGTTGGATACTCGCTCAGTTTTATCGATGTGATTCGCTAGTAATCACGTAGGCGGCCTTACGCTATTCATTCAAAGATGACTTGGACTTTGGTGGACTGAAGGTGATGGTGACTCGGTTTGTGAAATGTGCGGAGGCAGATAATGTTGATGGTCACGATGATGGAGGGTGTGTCTGCCGATGATGATGTTGATGGGAAAGCGATGGTTGTAGAAGGTGAATGGATGAGTTCTATCACTTGATCTACTCTAACTTTCTCCTCTCTAAACTTCGACTACCCAACTACTCATTGCTCTACTCCTAGTCCTATGAATGGAAGGTTAGCAAATGGATGGGGATCGAACCTAATGAGAGCTGACCAGCGGCCTCACTTCCACAGGTGCAATGATTCTAAGGAAAAATAAACTAGTTTACCACACAAAGCTTCCCAACCAGCCGCTAGGATGCTAGTGGCCTAGTATTAATCCCTATCAAACATTTACCAATGCTACCATACAACTATCCATCTACTTTAACTTCACTTAAACAACTTCAAATGAAACCAACTTTAACAACTTGAAAGAAAATCTAACTAAGTGGAAGTAGAAAACATGCAATAACACCCAATGTTCTTGATCAACATGCCAATCGCAACAATGAAAAAGAGAGCATCTTGGTAATATTTTTGCAACAATTTCTCCGACCCTTTACAAATGAGAGCAAATGGCCTTTTATAGGGGCCAGAAATACAATGGACGGTGGAGATCAAAATAAGATCGACGATCCAGATTGGATCCTCAAAACCATAATTAGGGTTGCCACCCCATCGGCCAATGAGAAGCCGCCACCTCATCAATGGACCAATGAAAAAAGTGCAAAAAGTGGCAACCAATGAGAAGGCACCAAAATGGTGGCCAATCAGAAATAGACACTTGTCCTATTCTAGAAGAAAGGGAAATTGCCACTTGGGCTTACATCAAATGATCTTCTAATATAAATCTTCCCTTTTCTTTCATTTTCTTAGCTAAGGCAATGAACTTAGCTAGCCTTTCGTTAACTTATTCCATAGGAGGACAAGGTGTGTGCTTCGCCTTGAGTTCCGTTGTCTTTGCCACGCTGTTCGCTGCTTGTAGTATTTTTTTTCGTGATCCTTCTCATATTCTTTTGCAAATCCAATAAAAGCGCTGAGAGAGGGAAGGGTGCCCAAATGCTTTTTCTTGATAGCAACCTTTCCTAACTCATCCAATCTCGATCCAAAATCTGTTTCATTGACATCCTCTTCTCTGATATCTTCAAAACCAAGGGCTATGCCATTGTCGCTCATCATGGTCATAGTGGAAGTGTCAATACCTGGGCCGTGATGTGCAACTGCCTTTTGTATATCATTTTATTGTACCACCATTGGTATTGGTTATTCGCCTCATTTTCGAGAAGAAGGGAGTTTTGGGCATCATATCCTCTTTGTCTTTCTTAGTGTTCACCCGCTTGGGATTCTTACTTGCACTATCATCCTCCATGCTCGTCGCCCTATTACAAGATGGTAGAGTGCTGGACCAAAAGGCAAGAAGAACCAAGCGGAGCAATCCTTAGCCTAGAACGAAAGATGGATATCTCAACTTAAGCACTCCTTGCAACTCTAAATGATTTGAAATTACCTCTACCTATAGCCAAGGGGGATTGTCCTTCCTTCAGTCTGTCCCTCATCCGTATCATGTCCACTGTACAGATATTGGTTTCGGTTATTCACTTCATTTTTGAGAAGAAGGAAGTATTGGGTGTCATATCCTCTTTGTCTTTCTTAGTGTTCGCCTGCTTGGGATTCTTACTTGCACTATCATCCTCCATGCTCGTCGCCCTATTACGGGATGGTAGTGTGGTGGACCAAAAGGCAAGAAGAACCAAGTGGAGCAATCCTTAGCCTAGAACGAAAGATGCATATCTCAGCTTAAGCACTCCTTGCAACTCTAGATGATGAAAATTCACTTTAACCGATAAACTTACAGCGACTTTTCGGAACCTAAGATATGACTTTCAAGAAGTTCAAATCCCTTTGCAAATCAAGAATTTACCATGCAATTCACCTCCAAATAAAATTACCCAACCTAGGGCAAAAATCACAGCCTCTTGAAAAAAATCAAAATTTTATCTTCCACAAATTTCAGCTCCCACAAAATTCGGCCCCCACAAATTTTGCCTTCCACAAAATTCGGCTCCCACAAATTTCGCCCAAGTCTGGAAAAAATCTGCTCCTCCACAAAATTCGCCCACATGGAGAGGAAGAAATGATTTGTGAATATGAAATGGGGAGGAGACTCCCTTTATAGCCAATTTTCTTTCTCCATAAAGCTGGCCTACATGGTCTAGGATAAAACAAAAAACAAAAATTAAATTCAAGTTAAGGCCCACAATTAAATACTTAGCTTAAAAAAAATTAATTTTGCCAAAAAGAAAAATTGCACTTTTAAATTTACCAATTAGCTCCAATTGCAAAACGAAATTAAATGGTGCCTTGAGGGTGTTAAATATTTCCATTTAATGAGGATTTAGTAATTAATACGTCATTAAAATTGTATTTTGGCTAACCAAAAGTTATTTTTTCAATATTAAATTACTAAATTCATTAAAACTTAAAAGTTTTCAAGGCAAATTAATCCAATTAAAGCCAATTTTTTGCAATTTTCTACCAAATCGATTTTGCCAAGCTAAAAATTAAAATTGCATTTAGAACCAAAAATCAATTTTTGCAATTTTCCGTATTTCAACAAAATTAAAAATTTTCACCAAAGAAATTTTTTTTTTGAGATTTTTCAAAAACTTAAGTCTAATTAAAATTTCTCTTTTGAGAATTATCCAAATTTACAGAGTTAAAACCAAATTTTCAAAAGAAAACATCTAAGTACAAATTTCACAACTTTATCCTGCCAAGTTGAAATTAACTTACAAAATTATTCGGCCTAGGGATAAAATTGATAGCTCTGGAAAATCAAGTTAAGAAAACCAGGTGAAAATAAGCTAAGCCTCCCCATATCTATCCTGAAGGTGCCAAGGCGTGAAATTTTCAAAACTCAAAATTTTGGGCAATCCAAAATTTTGTCAAGGTGATTAGAAAAAAGGGGGTCCCCAAAATTTTGAGGCGATGGTGTGAAAACCTCACAACATCTAGCATCAACCCAAAGAAATGTTCCTGAACATTTCATGAAATAAGTAACTTAGAACAAAAATCTCAGGATGGTTTATCCGAAAATCTACTTAAGGGCGAGCACTCAACAAGGGAAAGAACTCTCAAGCTGAATCTAAGCACTCTGACCATAAGTTATTCACGTGTGTGCAAATGATTTATTCCCCGCTCGACAAGAACTTGACAATTTCTCAGATCCATTAAACTTAGCTATTATAATATCCTTACTTCAAAAGCAACCTGGATAGAGCCCCGCTGCCAGTTAGGCGTCTATAGCCCCGACGGAGTTATCGCTGTGGCACCACAATCACGGTTCTACCTTTAGTGATTATCTTTTATAGCACCAGTAGAGATGATTGCACACCCTTGAAACCAAATGTCATCTTTATTTTTATTTTAATACTGCTTTCTCTTTTCTCATGATATTTTCTCTTTTTCTTTCTTTTCTTCTCAATCTTTTGTTTGGTTTGCAGGCAATGAAGCTTGCGGAGGGTTTGGAAGACCACAGTGGCGCTGAAGCAAGCGTAAGATTTTTACTAAGTCCAATTTCACTTTGAAACATCAAGAACTCAGAGCAATTAAGTGTGAGTAGAATGTTGTAACCATGTCAAAGATAGCTCAAGAACCTCTATCGAGTTAAACCCAAATTTAGTACCAGTCCTACCATAGACCAACGACTAAACACATCCTTAAATCTCTAAACCTTGTCAAATGTATTCAAGAAATGAACAAGACGGACTTCGTTTTGTCACCAAAAATGTAAAATCTACACACCTCGCCCACGAGTGATGACATGGACCCCCCTTTGCACTTGCAAAGGCCCAAGACCAAAACTGCTAACCCGCTAAGGAAGCAAAAAGATCCCAAGTCAAATGACTTGGTGCAAATCAAATTCGAGCTCCCTCACAAACTTAAACTAAACAACTGAAGGGAAACTACCCTAACCAACTAAAAAGAAAACTACTCTAAAGAACTAAAAGGGAAACTACTCTAAACAACTAAAAGGGAAACTTTAATCTACCCAACTAGAAGGAAACTAAACTACTCTTCTAAACCAAATGGTCTAAGACGAACCTACCCTAACTATGTACAAGACTCTAAAGGGACAACACTACCTAATCTAATATATACACTGGATCTAACATGGTTTCTCAAGATGTTCAAAAGTAACAAGGTTTGGGTGATAGTTCTCAATCTCGCAAACTCATCCTCATACTTTGAAAAAAATTTGGTCACCTTAAACTCAAACTCTAGAAAATTATCATGCAAGATCAACAATTGAGGCAACTCATAGGGTCCATGATTAATCCAAATACAAGTTGTTTCTCCAGAATTTCCATAATCAAAATAAAAACTTTCAAACCTTTCATCTTTAAGAGCAAGGGAAGAAACAACTTGGTGTGCTTTAGGTGGTAGCTCTTGTTTAAACCTCAATTGATCATCCACGGCTTCAGGAGGTCGCAATTGGTGATGAATCTTCCCTCTAACATCTGTATCAAACTCATTAGAAGTCCAGGCAGGATCAATCTTGGAATCAAGCTCGTGAAATATTGTCTTTGGGGGCTTGTCCTTGTGAACAGTAAGCCATGAATCCTTGTGAATCTCTTCAAGTGTATCCTCAAAAATCAAGGATTGTTTGATATTCTCCCACTCAAAGACCTCTCCAAGTTGCTCAAACACACTATCTGACTGTAGCATCAACCCACATTGTTCTTTATTTTCCTTTTCCATGGGAGCAACTTGATCATCACTCAACAATCCTTGCATATCCTCGTCAATAGAAGCTTCATCATCTAGCGTGTAATTTCCCCTTGAACTCTCCTCAGGAACATCTTGCCATTCTTCATGTGTACTCTCATCTAACATAGCACCTTCAAGACTGATAGGAGAACCATCATACGTCTTTGTGAATTGTCCATCAACTTCCATTTCAAGTGGCAAAATTTCTGGAGGTCGAAGTTGATGGTGAATCATGCCACCTGCAGCAACTGGATCACCTTGAAAGGCTTTGGGCAATGACTCCTTCTGTATTTCTTCTATAGGATCTTCAAGCATCCCCCCAAAGAATGTGGTGGAGATAGCACCTTGCATTGGTTTATCAATATTTTCCTCACACTTGAACTCTCTTGTGATATCTTGTAATTCCTTGTTCAACTTTCCCACTTGATTATCTTCTTCTTTAATGATATTTGAAACTTCTTGCAACCCATCCTCAAGAATCACCTCTTGAATTATGCATGAAAACTCACCAAAAATTTCCTTTTCGTCCACCTTTTGATGTTCCATTTGTAGTTCTTTGTGTGCCCTCACATCTTGACCTTTTGCTTCATCAACCTGTTGAATCTCAACCTTCTGCCTGCCCTGTTGATCTTCTCGTTTTAGAGCCCCTGGGATTCTCTTTTCTACTTGTTCTAAGGCCACTGTACACAAGGAGCAAGATAACTCCGAGTGGAATGCGTTGTGAATTCTGCACCAATTGGGTAATAATAAGTTCTCTACTGATATTCGGTTACCCGACTCCATTCCTTGCTGTACAGTTCTAGTTACAAAGTTCTTGAAGCTCTCGAACATGCCTTCACCCTCATTGGATGAAGCATCTAGATCTAACTCAATCAGGATCTCGGTGGAATCATTTCCTTTGCTTACCGTCTCTTCTCTCTCTTGGATAAATTCAATTATTTCCTCAATTTTCTTGTCAACCTCTCCACCTCGTGATATAATGTGTGAAGGTTCATCCACTTGGTTATCTTGAACATCGGAATCAACCACATCATTTTGATATATCTCACCCTCTTCATTCTTTGGTGTCCAGTCTCGAAGCTGAAAGAAATGTTTACCACCCCCTTCTGATATTTCCTCATACCAACCCAATTGAAACTTGACCAAGTCTATGGTGTCTTGGCAAGATGGGCAAGTAGACTCTGAATATATGAGACTATGTGCAAGGCACCAATAACGTTTTCCACATATGTTCTTTGGTTCCCTAATGATATCTTCTTTGAAATCAAGAAAATCTTCCTCTGAATAGACAAAGACCGCAGGCTCATGTATTTGTGAAAAAGAAAATTTTCCTCTTGACGCCATGTCCACTCTTAAGAGAAACACCAAACAATCCATCTCCCCATGATCTGCAGTACCATGTATCCTACATTTCCCTGGTGCTGCAAGTCGAGACAAATTCAATGGATGTAACCTTTTGTTCAAATCAGCCCAAATGGGATGAACATTCACTTGCCTATCCATCGAGAAACCTTTCTTCTTTTTTTGAAATTTTTGAATTTTTTGATTTTTTGATTTTAAAAGAGATCTCTCATCTCAAATCTAGCTTTGAAAGCTCGTTCCTCAATCTCTACTTCAATTCAACCTTCCAATGAACTTTGATCAGGCCCTCCTTCTAGCGCCAGATAATGTTGATGCGAGTTTTGTATCACTTACATAACATATTAGGATTTGAATATTCGATACAGGATATCAAACATACAACTCCTCTCTTGAAAAGTTAATGCTCATAAGACATGAGTATAACTCCAATGTTCCTTACACTGTTGGATACTCGCTCAGTTTTATCGATGTGATTCACTGGTAATCACGTAGGCGGCCTTACGCTATTCATTCAAGGATGACTTGGACTTTGGTGGACTGAAGGTGATGGTGACTCGGTTTGTGAAATGTGCGGAGGCAGATAATTTTGATGGTCGCGATGATGGAGGGTGTATTTGCCGATGATGATGTTGATGGGAAAGCGATGGTTGTGGAAGGTGAATGGATGAGTTCTATCACTTGATCTACTCTAACTTTCTCCTCTCTAAACTTCGACTACCCAACTACTCATTGTTCTACTCTTACTCCTATGAATGGAAAGTTAGCAAATGGACGGAGATCGAACCTAATGAGAGCTGACCAGCGGCCTCACTTCCACAGGTGCAATGATTCTAAGGAAAAATAAACTAGTTTACCACACAAAGCTTCCCAACCAGCCGCTAGGATGCTAGTGGCCTAGTATTGATCCCTATCAAACATTTACCAATGCTACCATACAACTATCCATCTACTTTAACTTCACTTAAACAACTTCAAATGAAACCAACTTTAACAACTTGAAAGAAAATCTAACTAAGTGGAAGTAGAAAACATGCAATAACACCCAATGTTCTTGATCAACATGCCAATCGCAACAATGAAAAAGAGAGCATTTTGGTATTATTTTCGCAACAATTTCTCCGACCCTTTACAAATGAGAGCAAATGGCCTTATATAGGGGCCAGAAATACAATGGACGGTGGAGATCAAAACAAGATCAACGATCCAAATTGGATCCTCAAAACCCTAATTAGGGTTGCCACCCCATCGGCCAATGAGAAGCTGCCACCTCATCAATGGACCAATGAAAAAAGTGCAAAAAGTGGCAACCAATGAGAAGGCACCAAAATGGTGGCCAATCAGAAATAGACACTTGTCCTATTCTAGAAGAAAGGGAAATTGCCACTTGGGCTTACATCAAATAATCTAATATAAATCTTCCCTTTTCTTTCATTTTCTTAGCTAAGGCAATGAACTTAGCTAGCCTTTCGTTAACTTCTTCCATAGGAGGACAAGGTGTGTGCTTCGCCTTGAGTTCCGCTATCTTTGCCACGCTGTTCGCTGCTTGTAGTATTTTTTTTCGTGATCCTTCTCATATTCTTTTGCAAATCCAATAAAAGCGCTGAGAGAGGGAAGGGTGCCCAAATGCTTTTTCTTGATAGCAACCTTTCCTAACTCATCCAATCTCAATCCAAAATTTGTTTCATTGACATCCTCTTCTCTGATATCTTCAAAACCAAGGGCTATGCCATTGTCGCTCATCATGGTCATAGTGGAAGTGTCAATACCTGGGCCGTGATGTGCAACTGCCTTTTGTATATCCTTTTATTGTACCGCCATTGGTATTGGTTATTCGCCTCATTTTCGAGAAGGGAGTTTTGGGCATCATATCCTCTTTGTCTTTCTTAGTGTTCGCCCGCTTGGGATTCTTACTTGCACTATCATGCTCCATGCTCGTCGCCCTATTACGAGATGGTAGAGTGCTAGACCAAAAGGCAAGAAGAACCAAGCGGAGCAATCCTTAGCCTAGAATGAAAGATGGATATCTCAACTTAAGCACTCCTTGCAACTTTAAATGATTTGAAATTACCTCTACCTATAGCCAAGGGGGATTATCCTTCCTTCAGTCTGTCCCTCATCCGTATCATGTCCACTGTACAGATATTGGTGTCGGTTATTCACTTCATTTTCGAGAAGAAGTATTGGGCATCATATCCTCTTTGTCTTTCTTAGTGTTCGCCCGCTTGGGATTCTTACTTGCACTATCATCCTCCATGCTCGTTGCCCTATTACGAGATGGTAGAGTGGTGGACCAAAAGGCAAGAAGAACCAAGTGGAGCAATCCTTAGCCTAGAATGAAAGATGCATATCTCAGCTTAAGCACTCCTTGCAACTCTAGATGATGAAAATTCACCTTAACCGATAAACTTACAGCGACTTTTCAGAACCTAGGATATGACTTTCAAGAAGTTCAAATCCCTTTGCAAATCAGGAATTTACCATGCAATTCACCTCCAAATAAAATTACCCAACCTAGGGCAAAAATCGCAGCCTCTTGAAAAAAATCAAAATTTTATCTTCCACAAATTTCGCCTCCCACAAAATTCGGCCCCCACAAATTTTGCCTTCCACAAAATTCAGCTCCCACAAATTTCGCCCAAGTCTGGAAAAAATCTGCTCCTCCACAAAATTCGCCCACATGGAGAGGAAGAAATGATTTGTGAAAATGAAATGGGGAGGAGACTCCCTTTATAGCCAATTTTCTTTCTCCATAAAGCTGGCCTAGATGGTCTAGGAGAAAACAAAAAACAAAAATTAAATTCAAGTTAAGGCCCACAATTAAATACTTAGCTTAAAAAAAATTAATTTTGCCAAAAAGAAAAATTGCACTTTCAAATTTACCAATTAGCTCCAATTGCAAAACGAAATTAAATGGTGCCTTGAGGGTGTTAAATATTTCCATTTAATGAGGATTTAGTAATTAATACGTCATTAAAATTGTATTTTGGCTAACCAAAAGTTACTTTTTCAATATTAAATTACTAAATTCATTAAAAAATTAAAAGTTTTCAAGGCAAATTAATCCAATTAAAGCCAATTTTTTGCAATTTTCTACCAAATCGATTTTGCCAAGCTAAAAATTAAAATTAAAAATTAAAATTGCATTGAGAACCAAAAATCGATTTTTTGCAATTTTCCATATTTCAACAAAATTAAAAATTTTCACCAAAGATTTTTTTTTTTTTGAGATTTTTCAGAAACTTAAGTCTAATTAAAATTTCTCTTTTGAGAATTATCCAAATTTATAGAGTTAAAACCAAAATTTCAAAAGAAAACATCTAAGTACAAATTTCACAACTTTATCCTGCCACGTTGAAATTAACTTACAAAATTATTCGGCCTAGGGATAAAATTGATAGCTCTGGAAAATCAAGTTAAGAAAACCAGGTGAAAATAAGCTAAGCCTCCCCATATCTATCCTGAAGGTGCCAAGGCGTGAAATTTTCAAAATTCAAAATTTTGGGCAATCCAAAATGTTGTCAAGGTGATTAGAAAATAGGGGGTCCCCAAAATTTTGGGCCAATGGTGTGAAAACCTCACAACAGTAACTTGCTAAGGTTCTTAGTAGGCGATAAGCCCAATGGATAGGACATGATTCTACCACAAGAAGAATTTAATTACAATAATTTTGTGAATAGAGAAGTACTTGTAGGTAACCGTTCCAAATTGTGTATGGGGGTAGTGCTAAGGAAAAGGATTTTGTTGAACATGTCAAGAACCTACATACGGAAGTGCATGAGCATATCACTAGAATCTACATGCAGTATAAGGCTAAGGCTGATCAGGAAGGGAGACATAAGGAGTTCCGAGTTGGGGATCAAGTTATACTATGCTTAAGAAAAAAATGGTTTCCAGTGGGCACCAACAACAAGCTAAAGATGAAATTTGGTCACTGCAAGTTTTTTAAGAAATATGATTCAGGGAATGCAAATGAGGTGGAGTTGCTAGATGGAATCCACATTTCTCCTATTTTGAACATTGCAAATTTAACAAAGTATCGAGAAGGTGTATAGAGGGGAATTGGTACTTCGGCAATGCCCAATTCCTACCTCTGAGGAGGAGGAGATTGCAAAAATCTTGGATACTTGCGTAGGAAGGAGTACTAAAAATCGGTAGTATGAGGAGCACTTATAGAAGTGGAAAGGATGACCTCTCGAAGACTCTAAGGTGGAGGTCAACAGTTTGGATTTTTCTCAACGAGTTGAGACATGACAGGGTCACTTCTCAAGTTACCCTGGGTGTCTAATGTAGGAGCATCTAGCAGTGTTAGGGCAACCCTGTATCACCCAAAAAATGTCTAGTGATAGTTTTTGTTTGATCTGTTTGTATTTCCGGATATGCATTTGGGAAAATTAGATACTCCAACTCTCAGATTTCCACAAATTAGTTTTCTAGGTCATCATTTTGGCACACGTGAAAATTTTCAGCAAATGCAAAATATAGGACAATGAGTTTTTTTGTTAGAGAGCCATAATTATGAAGAATTGGAGGGTGTGAGTTCAAGGGAAGTTTGTAATTAAAATTTTAAGCACTTTGGAAAAAGAAACAGGTCAAATGTTTCACCGTCTCAAAGTTATTGCAGTTTTAAGCTGCCTGAAAACCTCATAAAAATCCTTCAAAGTCAGATTTGAGGCACTAAATGCCTCATACGGTCTCAAAAAATGATGTATGATTGTAAGCAGTCTATCGGGTTGTAGACACTCAAAGAGTTTTCTGACAATGTAAACGGTTCATCAATCAAAGTCCTGGATCAAAAGTTATGCTTCCCAAAAGTTGGACCGCTTTTTCTAGATCATTCTACTTTTGCACCTACTTCTGATTTGAATTCTAGATCTTATATTTTGGTGCCTAACGACCAAATTTCATAATATAAGTTTGATTTTTGGCCTTAACCCTAAGATAGGCTATCTAGGGCCCATCCTTGCAGTGAAAAGGTAGTTTTGGGAGAAAATATTATTAGAAGTTTCTTTTCCTAGAATCTGGTAGTATTGTAGCCCACTTGGTGTGTAGTTGGGCCTATTTATACTGTAATGCATGTAATAACTTCTTATTTCAGATAATAGCAATTCCCTTTAGTGTTGTGTTCATTTTTATCTCAAGTCATGCTCTCATCAATTGTGGTCAACCTAGGGTTGAGACTAGAGAGCTTTGATGGATTCGTTGTTATGCTAGCAGATTGTGATGTCCCCAAATTTTTAATGTAATACCTTTATTTAATTAATTAATTAATTGGTCACATAATTTAAATAATATAATAAAAGGGCCTCTAATTAATTACATTGATTATTAAATATAGGGGCCCAAATTAATAAAATAAAAAAATTTGTATTTGGGCTCCCAATTGATTTATGTATATCTCAGGTCCATCTTTTATTTTTGTTGTAGGTGTATGTGTTGCTATGTTTGCACTTACTTTGCACCCTTGTGAGTTTCCTCCATAAGGGTATTTATGATTGTTGTGTAGGATATTTTTTCTTAGGCAACTTGAATTATTTTATTGTATTGTGAATTCTCGTTGGAGTTTTGCTATGATTTTCGATTTTGAAAGTTAAAGATCTTCCCTATTTGGCTTGTGTAGTTTTGGTGGTGGTTCAAACCTCACCCTATTTTGCTTGTTGTATTCCTTGGCTTTGGACCTAGCAAGTTTTAGGTGCTACTATTGTTTGATGTCAAAAAGATTTCTTATCGTATGATTGAAAGATTTCTTACAATATGATTGATATTAAGCTTCTTTCATCTATATGGTGTATGCGCAATACTACTACTCAACGTCAAACTTTGAAACTAAGGATTAATAAATTCCACCCACACTCCTACTATCATCTCCAGCCCATGAACTTGCATAAAGGTTGTACGAGCCACCATTTGCAAATCTACTAGCTACAAAAGGGAAGAAAGAGGTGTTGTAGGACAAATCACATGCACTGAGAGACAAACCGGTACGCCCAAGGTTACACATCAGCTATCACCAACCATTGTGCCCCTCCTATCACCCCAGTACGGACATTACACACTCCAGACATCGTAAACTATCTCCCTCTTCAGCCCATATGGTCCAGTTTTGGATCCCATTGTACGAATTTAGTCCCCATCATATAATTACAACATCCCTTCGTCACATTCCCAACCTCACTGTCATAGGTTTTACATCCCTTCCCCCTTGCCATACGTCCTTAAGTCCCCATACATCTCATCCCTCGACTATACGCCATAATACACACCAACTGCACACCTGAATATTCAAGACACCACCTGCCTTCGTTCCTTCACTGACTCGACCTTGAATGGTGGCAGAGACTTACAATTAGGTGACGCCTCTAGTGCTTCCTACTAGACAAATGGATGAATGCATAATGCCTACCACTGAAATTGGCATTCGACTAAGGATAGGCCACTGGACCGTGCATCGTTCGATGTTGCGTCTAGATCGATACATTACACATATGGTTTCAAAACGAGTTGTGCTAGGAGGATACCACAATTATCCATTGCTTTGGGTAATTATTCCTTCACAAATGATTATTATGTGGCTAGCATTGGTGTAGGTACAGATATAGTACTTGAAGTAAAGTGGTCGAAATGTCTTGGGAGGTATGCCCAAGACTTCAACAAGATGGAGCTAGAGTTTACTCACATTGCTAAACATATTGTGCTTAAGGTGCTAATGCATGGTTCTAGGGGCAGAGCAACTAAGAATATGATTGTCGGTTTAGACATTGAGGCTTTGAGAAGCAAGGAAAATGGTAAAGGAATCAGTCCTACATTTTGGATTGCTAGCAGCAGTGATTGGCCTTTAACTTGCAACAACATTACAGCTCCAGATCACATAGAAATGGTTGGTATTGATGTTGTTGATAGGGATATACATAATATCCCACCATAGGACTAATTTGTAGTATTGTGGAACAGCAGACATAGAGCTGTCACAAAGGTTTAATAAGGGTTGGTTGGAGAGAGTGAGAGATGTCAGGTTAGTGGCCCACCAAGACCAACTACGACTTCGCTATGACTCACTTCAGGGAACTAAGCATAAGTTGGCTACCTCAGTTTATTCAGATGTTGAGCACTACCCTAATGATGGGGTGAGTCATTTTACAACACAACTGTGGGCTAGCTACTCTAGTTACCTATAATAGGTACAAAGGATATACATGGGTCATCATTGGTTGTATCACATGTCTCCTTAGATAGAGCAGTAACATGACAGTTGATTGGAGACTACATATGCCTTGACTCCAGCTAGATTGATGACTATCTTGGTTATGTTCTTTTAGTGGTCCCTGAGTTTCCATTTCCAATTACAGTATTCAGCAGTGTGGGAGTCCTGAGAGGTTCATTTTGCTAGAGAATAAGTATGGGGGAGCTACCATGGGATGGCATTGGGTAGGTGGTATGTTTGACATCTTTCGGGGTGTTGGTCTGTGGTATGGCAATGCAACAAGATGGCCATTTGTGTGGACTCCCCAGCACAAGGTGATCTATCCTTACTTTATAGGGATGACTTCCACTCAAGGATGAATACTCTATTGTGATGAAATGGTCTACTTCACCTCCATTCCTTAGAGAATGGGTAGTTCTTTGATGAGGGATATTGATGAGCAGTGTCAGGTCTTGACGGCACATGATATTTATATCAGAGTGGAGCAAGGGGAACAATCAGAGTTCTATATTCAGATGTTTGGGATGGTGGTGCTACAACTATGCATTGCTTGTGGAAAAGTAATCCCTGATAAGGGAGGATTGTAATGCTCCCTTTCTAGGAGATGAGAGAGGAGCAGGAGGTTGGCCTACCATCCGGGTTCCCCTGGACTAACAGGATGGTTAAGGGACTCATCTCGCAATTTATGGAGTGTGGTTGAGGACCCTAGGACCAATTTGATCTTCGGATCATATTTTCTTAATTGATAAGGAAATAAATATATATTTCTAAAGTGGGCTTGGAATAGTTTAACATAAGTGAATAGTATATTCCCTTTGTTAAATAAATTATAGTAAGTGGATAATTTAAATTCACTAAATAAATAAAACATGGTTACCAGGAGACCCGTCTCCCCCCTAAAAGTGGCGTCTCGGAGACCGAGACGCGTCTCGGAGACTTTTCGCGTCTCCGGAGACCTCAAAAAAGGTTGGAGACTTCATGACGAAGTCTCCTGAAGTCTCCCCGTCTCCTAATCCAAAAAGTGAAGTCTCCCCGAAGTCTCCTGATAAAATATAAATGTAAAATATAATATTAAATAATTTTATATATTTTAGCCCTCATTTAAATGTTTTTAATGCAAAAATCTAAGGTACTATATGAATTCCGTAACAACTGCTTGGTGATGTATGTGACCTACAAGAACACAATACAAGTCTAAGACAACATATTGGAAGCTGTATAGGATTGCAGTAAAGATCCCAAATCACATAAATTTATGCGGCTGAGGAATTAGGGTGCAAAAACTGTTGTTAGTGCATTAGAAGATAGTATTACATATGTTACAGAAATCTGATATGCAAATGCTTGATAATAGTATTATTCCTCATGAAAACCAAGCATCTATTTGCTGATAAAGACTCAGCGATAACAGTGATAGACTAGAGGTTTTATGTATGTTAACATGAATGTATTTGGTCCCATATTTCTGTTTTTTCAAGAGGATATCATGTTTCAGTTTGATGTATAAGTCGTATTTGTTATTCGTACCTGTTTATCTGCTGTTGGCAATATCCTAGTACCAATATAGGAATCTTTGTTAGTTGAATCTGTGTAACTGGAAAAAAAACACTATTACAAAATGATTTACTCCCTTTTAAACTAAGCAATCCTAACTCTTAGTTAGAAAATAGAAGTCCTAAGTGTGTCTCTATGCATGCATTGATGTTGAATAATTCAATAATTTTCACAAATTTTTTGTAGCAATGCCAATTTGTCAGGTTTTAAAATCTATTTCAGTAATGTACTTCTGTATCTGACTGCTTATTATTATTATAATCTTTGACAGTTTGACTCTATGAATCTATTTTAATTTTTAATGTGACAACACTAGTATTATTAATTTATTATTTACTTTAGTCTTTTAGTCTTACGGTATTACTATTTTGAAATTTTGAAATTTTGTATTTACTTTTAGTATTAGACTCTTTAAGTTTAAACTATTAAAAATTTATTTTAAAAAAAAAAAAAAAATTGCCGTCTCCAAGTACCCCCGTCTCCTATTTGAAAAATTGCCGTACCGGTACCAGTACCAGTACCGGAGACCTCAAAGTCTCCCCGTCTCCCGGTGACCTTGAAATAAAATATTATAAAGGGCCATGGGCCCAACCCCTAACAAATAACATATAAATTGGAGATTAATAATGGCTTATATTATATAAAGGGCCTTAGTTTGATTTTTTTAAATAAAGGCCTCCTAACCTTCTTTTTTATTTTTTTTTCAGTAAGAAGCCAAAGCCAAGATTAATCATTATTAGTATGGGTTGTGACTAATAATTATTTGTTAAGCTCAATTAGACTTGAACCCAAGACCTCCAAAATAAGAGGCTCACAATTTACCATTGTGTTGTAGGCTCTTGGCTATAAAGGTCTCGTCACCTTGAAATAAAGCCAAATTAAACAATTACTTCAAAGTGGCACGATATGTCATCAAAATATTAATCTTGTCATGAATGAAGCTTGCAAACTGGAGAGTTAAGAGACAAAGTGATTTGGGAAGAAATTAAAGTGAAGTGACGACATTCATGGTAATCATTCTAGGTTATTTTTTAAGACAAAATCTGAAGAAACCTCTGCAGAGAGTATTAGCAGAAGTTTGGGGTTTGAAAACAATCATCTTCAGGTACAAGAAGTTGGGACATAGCTCCCACCACTCTAGTCATCATTAGTTGTTGTATGGAAGAAAACACAAGTTAGTGTTTGTTGAAACGGCATGGCATTTTGTTTCCAAACTCAGAAACAATAAGGGAATGACAGGAACAGAGATTTGGATGGACTGCTAACAACGTGGTTTTTGCTTGGGAGTTTCTTTGTTGTTCAAACACCTTCCAAGGGAACTAATGCCATTAAGTAGAAGGTAAAATTGCAGGTTTCAGATTGGACAGTCAACAAACAAACAGATGCAAAGTGTGCTGGTGATTTCTCAGTCTCATTTCAGCACCCAAATACCACACAACAGGAACTAGTAGTTGACCCCAAATTAAAGGGTTGTTTCCTTTGTTTTGGGTTTCGATCTGGGAAAGAGCAGCCCAGACGCAGTCTCAATTTAAAAGATGGGCTACTGTCAGAAAATTCAGAGTTCTCCTATTGGCAACAGCTCAAAAGAGGGCCATATATCTCATAAAAGTGAATGCCAACTATAGAAGATCCTCATTTTGAGACCTAGGTGGCATTTTCAGACTTATATAGTTTCAGAGTTGGTCATTATGTGCCTTTTGTCCGGGTACGATTTCAATAAGTTACTGTATGGTTCAGCTCTGAAGAGATAAAATTAGAGCTACTATTTTATCTATCCTAGCATTACAAATTCTTGAAGCATATTTTGTTGGTTTATTGTAGAATTTTCATCTTTTTATTTAATGCAATCGTATTTAGCATTCAAGGCATTTAATATTTGAAAACATACAAAAATATTGAAAAAACTCAAAAACATAAGGGAAAAAACAGAGTTCAACAAAAACTAAAAAGCAATCTCCTAACTCGCCATCATAGACATTTCTAATAAATAAACATCAACATTTGCTTCTGTAATAATTTGTCTGTAATATCCTCCCCTGATTTGAACTTTGACTTGTAGAAATTTAACTTAAGGAATATTGTCAAACCACTTTGTATGCAAACTCATAAAGCTGATTTCCTCAATAAATTGCTTTCCAATGAGTAGATTTACAAACAACTATGAAGTGACATTAAAATGCATAATACACATCATAACATTTTCACAAACACTTGGCACACATTCAATAGTATATGAAAAATCTGGAAACTCTTTCAATCTGCTAATAAAGGGTGATTTTTAAATGTAGATGTGCACTTACAGCTGCCTTAAAGGCTGCAACAACTATTCAGACTTGTATTCAACAATTATTATGCAAAATATCAAAATTTGACAGAAAAAACCTGGAATTAGTTGCCGTAGTATTTTGCAGATGTAGTCGGCCAGCCCTCCAAACTTCTAATCAGCCGGAAAAACAAGTAAACTTGATACCAACACTGTTCACTCCGTACTGTAGCAAAATATTGTTCATGCGCCACTATAGCAATAACTAACTTCAGATTTGCACCTCAAACCCTTGTAAATTTCTTTATGCAAACGCCCCAAATGAAACCCAGTGTATTTCCTAAAGTGAAAACACCCTTGATCCTCTTGACTGTGTCTTCCAACAGCGAAGAGAATGCTAGCAAAGAGGGATTCCGTCCTCCAAGCCCGATAATCAGATATCCAGCAACATAACATTAATCTTCATCCAAGCATACAAAAAAAAGCTCTTCCATTTCTTTTATAGTGTTCTCACAAGAGCTCAATCCTTCGTTTTCTCAATGTGGGATAAAACATAACTCCCTTTATGTACCTTATGTCTCCAATGTGTTATAAAAATAAAGGGAACTCTTTTAATTTAAATATTTCCCACAAACTATAGTCTATCCATTAATAAAGTTAAATATTTAAATTTAACTTTATAAAATGGCTTTATCAATGCATAACAAATCTTATCAATGATAAATAAGTTTTCCTGTCGATTTTAAACAATTACCATCGACATACCACTGTGACTGAATGTCCGGCCATGTCCAAGATGACTTACTATAAATAGTAAGTATGCACAAAGTTGCCCCAAAACCCCTCAGAAAGACCTACAACTAAAACTGTCTAGGCCAAATGGCCTCTAAGCCCCTTTAATGTCCTAGTTAGCCTATGGGACTGTGGGGAAATAGGCTAACGACAACATTATGATATGAATGCTAGAAAGGGGACATTACATTGCCTTAGGGTAAAATGACACCAAGATCAAGAAGCTCAAGAACTTAGCACAATATGGACCAACAATGTATGATCATAATAACAATATGAGAATAAATAATTGATTAATACACACTAGAAGTGCCTGTATATAAAGGCCTCTAGAATGACTAGGAGTTAGCAAAGTGATAAGCCTCACAACTAAGCGCATGTCCACCAAGAGTGGATTATCCTCCATTGAGCACAGGAGTTTGTGCGATGATGAGAGGATAAGCTTACATAGGTTTATCTCATAAAAAGATGTTGTAGACACCATGTGCTTAATTAGAGTGCGAACAACTATGTTGTCTACATGACAACTCAGTTGAATATGCAAACTCCTGTGTTGTCAACAAGACAAGTCATATGACTACACATACTTCTAGGTGTCTACATGACAACTAATATAATAATGCATTTAACCTAAGTACACTTAAGTAAAGTGTAAATAGTAATTAATTATTTACACTAACACCCCCCCTTAAGTGCAACTTAGAGGAATACACTTATGCTCACAAAAGATATGATGAATATGCATGATGGGTCCCAGCTACTAGGCCATGTTAGGTACCCATGTACAAATGCAATGCTCTACATACAATGCTATGCAATCTCTTTGAAAATGGAGAAAGAGGGAAAACCTCATGGGAAAAATCCTCCCACAAAAAGAGAGAGAAATACAACAAAGAAGAGAAGAGTCATGTGACCCCCCCAATGAAAAATCCCACACCCCAAGAGATCTCGGAAATGAAGATACTTGACCTCAGTGAAGGGCTTGGTGAAGATGTCTACAATCTACTACTCTATAGGACAATACTGCAATGCAATGACTTGCTCATGAATCAACTCTCTGATGTAGTGCATATGAACCTCAATGTGTTTTGTCCGCTGGTGTTGCACTGGATGTTTTGAGATTTCAATGGCACTTTGATTATGACAATGTATGACTGTGGGTGTAGGTATGTCAAAATCAAACTCCTTCAGAATATGCTGCAACCAAATAGCTTCTATAGCCACATTCACAACTCCTCGATACTCAGCCTTAGTCAATGAAAGAGCAATAGTGTTTTGCTTTTTACTCTACCAACAAATGGGGCCAGAACCAAGATGAAACATGTATCTTTAAGTACTTTTGCGAGAATCAAGATCCCCTGCATAGTCTGAGTCGATATAACCCACTAACTGTAGTCCAGTACCAGCTACATAGCATATCCCATATGTATGTGTACCCTAGATATAGTGTAAGATGCGTTTGGCTACGTTCCAGTGAAGTTCATGTGGCTCTTGCATGAAGCGAGAAACTATGCCAACTGCAAAGGATATGTCAAGGCGGGTATGTGTCAAGTAGATGAGACTTCCAACCAACTTGCTATACAAAGTAGCATCAACAAGTGGAGTGGAACACTTTGCTTCTAACTTAACAACTGAAAGAAATGGAGTAGATGTAGCCTTACAGTCACTCATGCAAAATCGAGCAAGTAGATCAAGAGCATAATTGGGTTGTGATAGTGTGATCCCTGATGAAGACTGATGTATCTCGATACCAAGGAAATAATGAAGTAGACCCAAGTCTGTCATCAAAAATCTGTACTGCATAGTAGCCTTGACACTATCAATGATGGATGTTTTACTCCCTATAATGATCAAGTCATCAACATAAAGCACGACTAGCAAGTGAGAATCATCCCGCTGAAGAATTAGACATTTGGATCAGAATGACATCTGGTGAACTTTGCTGAGAAAAGGAAAGAATCCATCCTAGCATACCAAGCTCTTGGGGCTTGTTTTAGTCCATAGATAAACTTTTTCAACTTGCAAACCAAGGTAGAATCCTGAATGAACCCCTATGGCTGCTCCATATAAAATCTCCCCATAAAGATCACCATTCAAGAATGCGCTTTTCACATCCATCTGTTGAACAACTCATCTCTGAGCTGCTGCTATAGCTAGTGTCAAATAATGGAGTTCAACTTTGCAATTAGATAAGGTCTCAACGTAGTCAATGCCAGGTATCTGAGAGAAACTTTTTGCAACAAGTCTAGCCTTATGCTTACACACACTTCCATCCGCTGCAAACTTGGTCCGATAGATCCACTTACATCGAACCAATTTTCTTCCCTTAGGAAGAGAGACTAAGTCCCATGTGTCGTTTCTCATATGAGAATTATATTCTTCCTCCATTGCTTTATCCCATTCTAGAATTCCTGAAGCTTCTTTGAATGATTGAGGATCAGAAGCAACTGCAATATAAGCATAAGAGAGTGAGTTGTGTTGTGATCTTGTCCTCCTAGAATCTAAAGGATTTCCTGCCAATGGTCTTGCTGCATCCAATGTTTGTTGAGCCCATTTAGGTCTAGTGGAAGAAGATGTAGAAGGGATATCCTCAACCTCATCAATTTGATGCCTCTGTTTGGGTCATGGACGAACATCTTCCAAGTCACTGTCATCACTGTCACTCTCTTCAATGAATAAGGAATAAGGAGTTGAAGAAGTAAAGCTAGGACAACTTTCTTCAAAGTGTACACTCCTCTCATAGAAAATGTCATGTGTCTCTGCATCCATCAACTTGTAGGCTTTATGAGAGTCTGCATATCCAACAAAGATGCAAGGTTTACTTTGAGGTTCCAATGCCTTGTGTTTCTGTGGAGGTATTCATGCCCGTGTTGGACAACCAAAGACTCTAAAGTGTTTTACATAAGGTTTCCTTCCAGTTCAAGCTTCAAAAGGAGTTACACCATCCAAAGCTTTATGAGGACTCCTATTCTGGATGTAGTTAGCACAATTCATTGCTTTAGCCCAAAAAACTTGATCTAGAGACTTAAGTAGTAGCATGCAAGTGGTGATCTCCTTGAAGGTTCTGTTCTTCCTTTAGGCAACACCATTCTATTGTGGCGTGTATGGTACTGAATGCTGAAGGTCAAGTCCCTCTTGAGTATAAAAGTCTATAAGTCTTGAGTTCACATACTCCCCCCCTTTATCTATTTGAAGGACTTTGATGGCTTTCTCTAACTGCTTTTCCACTTGAGCCTTGAAGCTGAGAAATCATTCAAACACTTCACTCTTATGAGCCATGAAAAATATCCAAGTATAGCGAGAGTAGTCATCAATGAAGGTGAGTGCATAGCGAGACTTTCCAAATGATGGCACTGGAAATGGGCCGGCCACATCACTATGAACTAGTTCAAGAACACATTGTGCTCTCCAAGACTTCTCCTTGTCAAACATTTTTTCTGGATGCTTCCCAATTGTACAACCTGAACAAACACCATCTGAGAATTGGACCTAAGGTAGACCATGAACCATGTTCTTGTTGCTAAGTTGTTGAAGATATCTTTAGTTGAGATGTCCAAACCTCTCATGCCATAGTTTGCTTTATGTATTTGAATGCATTAACAAGGCTTGTGCATTAGATTCAGGCACAAAGGAAGAGAAAGTGTAAAGCCTGGAATCATGATTAGCTTCACCTATTGCAACCATAGAATCATCTTTGATGCTTTTCGCTACCACTGAATATGGAAGAAATTCAACTTTATTTCCACCTCCATAGTAAGTGATTTGGTAGACTAAAAGAAGGTTGGAGATAAGATTAGGAACATATAGAACATCCTTGAATGCTCCACTTTCCATCTCAACTTCACCTTTTCCTTCAACTTCCACTTTAGTATCATCTCCTACAAAGATGTGAGGTACCTCTGAAGGTGTCAAGAAGAAAAATCTTTCTTTGAAGCACCCATGTGATGTGTGGCACCTAAGTCAATAATCCATTCTCCCTGACTAACAATGTTTGTGAGGAAAGTTTGCCCTTTGCTCTTAGAATCTGAAGATGAAGAGCCCTTTTCCTTATAAGCATTAGGCAATGGAACATTGTGTTTTTTCATGATATTTTTCAATTCATCAGTCTGCTTGTGATAACACTAATGTTCGTCACAACCAGTTCTTTTGCAATAGGCACACTTCTTCTTTTCCTGATTGTTGTCCCCCTTTTTGTTGGTATTAAGAGATGACTTGCCTTGTTGTTGATTTGATGTTGGAGTTGACTTTTCTGTGTCCCCTTGTTTGTTATCTTTCCACTTCTTCTTTTTGCCCTTGCCTTTGTTTGAACTTTCACTAGTTCAACTTTTAGAGCTCTCATTGTTAGCCACCAATGCCTTAGACTTTAAAGACTTGAGAATCCCCATTGTTATCAACTTAGCTTGTTCATCCTCTAACAACAAAACATAGTCATCAAAAATGATTTTCTTATAGGAAGCCCCTAAGATAGTATTTGTGGTGTTGAAAGAAGAGACAACTGTGGAGTATTCAGATGGCAACTTATTGTGAATTAGATAAATCAACCTATCATCTTTAATGGGACTACCACAAACATTAAGTTTCGTTCTCAACTCATTCACCTTAATGATAAAATCCTAGATAGAATCAAAGGTCTTAGGATCTAGGGAGATAAGCTGATCTTCAATCTTGTAAACATCCTCCTCAATCACTTTTCCATATAGGTTTTTAAGAGCATCCCAAGTTTCCTTGGAGGTACCATATTTTATGATCTGATTGAGGATCTTGTCATCAACCCCTAACCTAATGAGTCCTAGGGCTTTCCTATCTGTTGTTTCCCAAGCACAAATTTCACTTTGAGATACTTGATCACCTATTGGTTTAGGAAAAGATCCATCTGCATATTGAGAAACTTCATCATTCATCAATTCACACCATTTTTTAACTAACCATATGGCATAGTTATGTGGTGTTAATTTTGGAATCTTAAGGTTTCCCATAACGCAAGAAAAGATAACAGCAAGAAGAAAGGAACACAACACCAAGAGACACCCCCCCACCCCCACCCCTTCATTCAATCAAATAACCCCCACCAAAACGAATGATTTTGGCAATTTATACTTAGTGTGTTTACAATAGCCACTTGCCAATTTATACTTAGTGCGTTAACAATAGCAGCAGACCCTATTGCAGTTGAATCTACATAGATAAAGGCGGCAGAGGCAACAATTTACCCCTCATGTTACTCTGAAGTGAAAGCAATGTTCTCTTGCATCCGCAGCAAAGCCAAGAGCTAGAGAAGAAGAGGCTCCCTCTGGCACTATTATTCTTCAGAAAAAGCAGAAGAAGAATAACAACCTGCTGATCCATTTAAAGATCGTTCTCTTGCATCCACAGCACCTCCTCGCCTAGTTCCATATTCCCTGCCACATCACTATAGGCATAGGTAGTGGGAGCAGCCCCCCCTACTATGGCAAAGGGGAAGGGTGCTGAAGGGCAGTTTCGCTAGAGATGGTAGCAACATATCTAGATAGTCCAGTCCCAGGAAAAGATCCTACAGTTTACTTCATTGGCTCAGCACCTTCCCTAGAATTGTCTAGGAAAACCCCTACAATTCTATGGGATGAGGTTTATCGGATGAGAACAGCAGTAGAGAGAATAGCAAGAATATCTCGTATAGATAGATATATGATTGTTTCTGTTGCTTCAGTATCAAAGGAAGATTGCCCTATCTCTATATCGGCTTCATGCTAGTTCAAAGAACATTATGCTAGACTAAAAGTTGTCCCCATCTCTGCCCTAGCTACTGCTATCATAAAGGCAGGTCTGATCTTCTCTTCACACCAGATTTGGGTTCATGAAGATGCCAGGTGAAATGGCCTCGGCCTATTTGGTTGGGCTGGCTGGGATGAAGAGTCCCCCTAGTCTTTTAAGGGTCAGTTCATGCCGAGGGTTCTATTCTATTGCCAGTGAATGCATGCAGAGGGTTCGGGCTTCTATTACTGGTGAAAAGGGTTCTAATCATTGCCCACACACCCCTTAGAATAGTAGGGGTAGGGAAAAGAACCCCCTGGGAGCCATAGTTCTCTACCTTTATCTATAATTTGTTGGGCCGATGAACCATCCTGTCCACACACAAAGTGTAGGGCCCACCCAACTCGAGTCCCTCCCAATCAACCCGGATTCAATCAAATGGGGAGGTTGTGAGAAGTATATGTTGGTGCTTTGGAAAAATGTATGTAAGGAGCGAAGCATGTGAACCAGTTCAACAATCAGTAGAGCAGAGATTAGTGACAGTGGTAGAGAAGGAAAGGCAGTAACAGTTCGTTGCTAAAGTTGATTGTGTTTTGCACATCAGCTTCATTAAGCAGAGTCCATTTCTATCTCCTCTGAAGAGAAGTGCTTGCTTCAAGATAGTGAGTCTTGGATACTTGAGTTTGTTACTGTATCATGCTGCTTTGGTAGTGGGCCTCTACATGCAAATCTGGAGCAGTGAGCTCCTATATGTACTGTAAGACAGTGAGCCTTCTCATCTATATATTCATTGTTGCATTCGCAGTGTGCTTCTGGTTGCTAGCTTCGCAGCAGTGAGCTCCTAATCCTTTGCGATCAGATTATATACATCAGTGAATTATCCTCTTATGTACTGTAAGACAGTGAGCCTTCTCATCTATATATTCATTGTTGCATTGGCAGTGTGCTTCTGGTTGCTAGCTTCGCAGCAGTGAGCTCCTAATCCTCTGCGATCAGATTATATACATCAGTGAATTATCCTCTTGGGCAAGTGTTCACCATCATTTTTCTCAATTTGGGTTGTCCACATAAAATTTTGGTGTTTTTGTGTTGTTGGTTTTGTTCTTTGCATACTATTTCATGTGGTGAATATTCAAGTTAGTTCTTGGAGTTTTGCTTTATGCTGATTCACCCCACCCCTCCTCTCAGCATTTGGTGTATGTTTATCACCTGGGCAACGTTAACTCATTAGATGCATACTTGTGTGAGAAAAATACCATGCAACTGATTAATTTTTGGCTTTAAATGTGATTTTGATGCAATGATCTTCCTTAAAATAGTCTCTATTTATCATTTTTTTAAAATTCTCTAAGTCTTTCCTGAATTTTCTGCCGAGTCCAAGTCCAAAACCAGCCTGCCAAGTCTATGTCAAGACAAAGTCAGGTAACTATGATCAAAACATCACCTCAGAAACAATAAATTTAAAGTGATCGCAATCGAAAAGACTCTTTTAATTCAGTTAAAGGAAACTTCAGTAGGAGAAAGACTGGCCTGTGATGTTTAAAAAATTATTCTTGCTGAATTCAAACCCAAATAGGACAACTATTTTTGCATGTGTACTATTCAGATTTCTGCAAGTTAACATTTTACAGCTTTGCAAAGCTTTTATGATGGTAAATCAGGCCACCTAGCCATAATATGTATAAAATAATAGAGTAAAACTGTGATGTTCCCTTTCTGAAATTGAATTTATAATAAATAATAATATTCAAATATAAAAAGAGTATAAATAAAATTTAACTAAAATATTAAAAGTTAAATTAAAATTTAATTAAGTTTAGTGAATGGACAAAAAGGCATGAACTGAAAAGATATGACTCCATCAAACATGGGATATAAAAGGGACAAAATAATTTCACTTGGAAGGGGAGAAGGAGAAAGGAAGAAATAAGGGAGCATGGGAACTAAGGAAGGAATAATGGAATAAGATGGGAGTGGGAAGAGTAGAGAAGGTGTTGTGACTCTTTCAAAAGTTGGTAGTTGTGGAAGGTTGTGACTCTTTTCTATAAAGGATGAAGGGTGGTAACTCTCTTGAAAGGTTGTAACAATGAAAGGTTGTGACCCTTTTATAAGGCTCGTGATTGTGAAAGGGTGTGACCATTGAATGGGAAGGTATTGTGAAGAGGTGTGACCCTTACAAAGTATATCAAGGGGGAAGAAGAATTAATATGGGATGAAATTCAAAACTTATGTCTATTTTTTATCCATTAGGATCAATAATTAATAACAGAGAATAAGACTTTCAATCAATTAGAATAAGAGATAGGAATCTAAATATAAGCAGGAGATCAGACTGCTATGAGGAAAAGAGAAGACCTGTATGCTGATATAATGCATAATGACTTGGCTGACTATGACTGATTTCTCATTTGTTAGGAAGTAGAATACACACATAGCTACTGTTATTATTGTTTATATATGTGTGTGTGTGTGTGTGTGTGTATAATTCATTTGAAGCTAGTTTATTTATGACCTGTTCCTTAATCACTCGCTATAGCCCCTTACGAGGATAGGTTGCTGTTGTGTAGGAAGAAGCAGAATAAAACGTCACAAGGTAGGTGAATCCCAATATGGGATAAGGATGGGTCTTGAAGCCTTAAGGGAGTCCACTTGTAGATTCGTGTCAAACACCCTATAACAAGGCAATTCCTTTCCTCCTTAGGGTTGAGTTCAGGAGAAAATTAAGGGACGGGGATTAAATATGTTAACTACCAAATGTCTAATGAATTATTCATCATTTTCTTAAATTGAATTGCTTTGGGTGTATACTAATGTATGTTAAATATTGGAAATTGATGGCCTCCTCCAGGACCATAGAATCTTTGTGACATGCAGTGAGTCAAGTTTTTCATACAAGGGAATGGTTTATTTTTAGCATTTTTCCTAAGAAACTTGCACTGAAGGATCTTGAGAGCAATATGAAGTCAGAAGAACTAAGTCAATATTTGATGAATCTTGACCATGAAGTTTCATTATGATGTTAAATTTCAAACACTCTGTAGGAAAGCTGTTTATAAAATAATGACCAATCGTGATAAGTCCTCATGCATGATGGTGAACATATTTAACTGGGTCTGTCAACACAACTATTTCCATGTGAAATTTCTCTTTTATTTTAGTCATAATATAAATACTTACCTGTGAAAGTCTATTTCCAAGGAGTATTACTGAAGCTGCATCAGATGCAGCATTCTCTCTTTCCTGTAATCGTAAAGACACTCCAACATCAGCAAGTGCCAAGGCTGGTGCATCATTAATTCCATCTCCTACCTGCAACAGGAGTATTACGATGACTTGCATAAATTTGATTAAATTACCTAAAATTATAGATAGAAAAAATAAAATATAAGAAGAGTAGGATATAGTTTCAAGAAATACTCAACATAACAGACAACCAAGACTTTGAGGTAAGATTTATCAGGATATTAAGGCATAAAAATTGGTCTATATCCATCTCAAGAATTTTTACCTTGAAACTTTCAGGAAAAAAAGAAATTTCATAGGAAGAAAGACATAATTACAACTTACTCTCTTATCCCTACAAAGAAAATAGAACAAAATAACCTCTCTTTTCAAAGAAGACCCAATTAAGGTATAAACAGAATAAAAATACCCTAGTCTTTGTGATGTCCCTCATATTAAAATAGAATTTAATATTAATAACAAAATGAATTAAATAATAAAAAAGATAAATAATGTGTAATAAAATATAATATTTATGAATCAATATAATGACATCGCCCATTATTTATCATAGTAATAAGATAAATATAGAAAAATAATAAATAATATTTATTATACTAATAACATTAATAAATTATATATTAATTATTAGAAACTCAGCATGTACTGAATGGTATCCAATGCCAAACAAGGAATGCTATTAGCAGTTAACAACATTACCTTTTGTTGTGATAAAGAGATACAATATCAACCAATAGTCAGCCTCTAGTATTCAAGTGGGTATCCATGATGGCAATTAATCACTCTTATTAGGACTAGTCAATAGTGATATTCAGCTATATAAATATATTGTCATCGGCCAATATTTACTAAATTAATCAATATACTATTTGATATATTTACCAAATTTACCCATACTGATTAACGATGACAAGCATCCTTGAAGAATAATCTCCTTATCGATGACCAAGGTAGTAATTACTTAAACAATTAAATTAGGTGGTCATCAGGTTTGCTATGGAAGAGGAACTACTAATTTAGAGTCAACTGCCCATCATTTATGGCAAAGAGATACAATCTCTTGAGAATTGATAAGAACGATGGACGTGCCTATTGGACATTTCATATCAAAAACATATGTGAGAACAAGAATTGGCAACTAAAGGGATAAATTCAGAAAATGCAAAAAGAAAGACCAGCAAATAAGGAAAAAGATTGAGACACAACATGCGGGCATTAACATAAGGGGTCCATTAACAGTGATATGGCAACAATTATTGCCAGCAAAGAGTATATAATATTCATCACATAAAACTTACTCTATATAAACTTGCATCCCCCTAATTATTATCAGCATTCCTCACCCAGAGTGCAGCGATAAGGAGATGTTGCTGGATAATAGATGGATTACTACTGATTACAGACAATCATATTTGGACCATTTAAAAGTACAAAATCATTGAAGGGAGTATAGTTGTGAGCAGCTTATACGATACACCCAGTAATTAGAGTGAAAAGGAGATGATACATAGAAACAGTGATAAGAAGAAAGATCTTTTAAAAAGTAAGCATTAAGCAAGATAAGATAAGATAAATTTATTAATGTCCAACAAGAGATCACGAGGGTCTAAGGGACTGAAAAGCATACAAAAAGACAACCGCCGGCAGCAGGAGCACCAAATGGTGTCCACAGAAAGAACAAGACAAGAAGACAAGAGAGAAAGAACCAAAGGAAGGCACACCAACTACTCCTCACAGGCAAGAAGTAGTCAAGAATAGAAGGGTACAGCCTCAGGCAATAAAGAGTCATGGACCATCTCAAGGAGCTGTCAAAAGTAGGGTGGTGCTGCCGAGTGTACCCCCTACGAGGTCTCACAAACCCAGTGTGATCCAAATAGTGGCAAAGGGACCGCTATGCCCCTAGAGCCAGGTACCCAGGAGCAAATAAAATGTGATGAGCTGGTCTGATACCTGCACCAAAGGTAGATGAGGCTCTAGGATATGATCACGAAGTCACAAGGCCTCTTGAAGATGAAGTGCAAGACACTGCTGATCAATGTTCAAGAAAATTATCTTATCTATAAGACTTCACAATTTGCCCTAACGAGGCAGCAATATCTTCATTACATTGAATTTTGAATTTGCATCAATACATAATGCGATCCACATATTAAACCATTTCCATGATTGCTGCCCAGGAAGTATAATGTGAACTGGAGTTAATTAACTCAATCAATAATCTTGATAAGTTACATGCAACGGACATGATTTGGTGTTTAGATGCAACCTCTCACCTCATGTCTCTTGGTGACATATTACGAAGGACTCATTCACTCCTCCAAAGCCATGGAAGTAATTGTTTTATATCCTCATTTATCTTAAGAGATCAGAAGATCCTTATATGGCCGAGTAAGAGAGGGTGTCAACCCACCTCATTACACTATGAAGAATGGATGAGTACAAAGTCAATATCTAAAAACGGAGCCAAATCTACACGAGTATAAAGATCATATCAGGAACAGCTATTCAATTGAGGCATAGCCTCCCATACATGCAATGCATATCATAAAGTCATATTTAGAAACAATGACATAACCAAACAAGATCAGAAGTTTATATGCTTGAAACGGTTGTGAATAAGTGAAATATTATAATCGCAATATACTCTATACTATATAATCAGATTTCGAATTTGAATTCATTAAGGAAGTTATTGTTATAGCATTTCATTTTATATGAGATTCACCCATTAAGCTATCATTTGAAACAAAGAACCAAAAATCATGACGATTCATATGATTCACACGATTTGATTTAGCTTGGGCATTTTTGCTGACTCAGTGAATTGGATTGCCGATTTTTTGGCTTAGATCACCATCAATCATCGGTATAGGTGATTTCTTCAAAAACCACAAAAACTAGCCAGAAACTACCCAAAAAATCAGCCGTGTGGCAGCTATATTGGTCAACTTAAAAACATAAAAACATAAAAAAATACAAACTTGAGCAAGAGACTTGTTTTTTCATTTTGTTTACAGATAGACATGCGTTTCATGGATTTTCATCTTACATACATTTATGATTTGACAATATTTATAATTCGATATATCATATGATTCTATGTTTTCTATTTACTTCAGCTACAATTTACATTTTACGTATGTGATGGATTTATCATTTATGTTCTTTGTTTATGTATGTTAGCTTCTATTTGACGATGTTATAGTATTTTTAAGTTATATTCAGTAAAGGGTACATGAAATAAGTTTTAAATCATTAAAATCTCTAAATTTTAAGGGGGTTTTTCACTTTGTCGATTCATAGCCGATTCGTAACTGATTCCGATCCATTTCACGATTCTAGTCGGCCTTGTCATTTCTGAGCCAATTCCGAGTTTTGGTTCTTTGGTTTGAAATCACTTCTTTTGATATTGACTTAATCAAACTATATTATCATCTCTTCTTGTCAAACCAATACCATATCAGATTTATAAGAAGTAATAATTCCTTTGATATTATCATTGATCTTCTTGGTGGAACTATCAAACCCTTGATATAATCAATTCATATCATAGAAAATTTGGCCATCAAATTCACATTGGACATCTAAATAGATTGGGAATCAACTTTGTACTCATAAGCACAAAGAAATGTGAAATTAAATGCCAAAGACCTAAGATATATCGTGGCATATCTTATTCAATACATACTTAACATTTATATCAAACAACAGGTTTGTGTGCAAGTTATATAAAAATGGAGTCTCTTGCAGTTTGATTTGTAAACAATTAGACAAAACTCAAAGGAGTCCCATATGGGGACATTACAAAGCTAGATCTTTAAAACACTTGATCAAATCTTTTGTGATGAGAATTGTTAAGTTTGAAAGATGACTTGTTGACTGCTTGACTCAGGGTTCTGGTACAAAGATTTTGATCAGTCCCATCTATTGGGCAGAGAGGAAAATAGTATAAAAATAATAGTATTGTGCAATAGCAAGAAAGTTGAAATTTTTGAAGGGAAATCTAATCACATCTCTGTAAGAACTAAAATTAACAAAAATCACCTTTAGACTTGAAAAAACAAAGAAAATGCCTTGTTTCTTCTGTAAAGATCATGGATAAATTGCCTTGAGCTTGAGTGATGAATCACATGAATATATGAGCACTTGCATGTATGCTTTTATGCCTATTCTTCATTTTTCTGCTTTGAAACTACCCATGTTACCATGGCCATAATCATTTAAGGTCTTGCTATCCTTTTCACTTGTTAACAGAAGTTTTTGTCTGGCAAAGACACTCTTAATATGCACCTTGACAGATCAGAATTCTTTAGCAGAAACTTTTGGTTTGAGCAATGAAAATGTGCACTAGAGGAGTTTTCTAATGGCTTTGCGATCACATTTGTGTGCCAAAAGTTAGAAATAGTTGTGTTTTCCTTGCCACTTGATCATCATTGCTTTGCAGAAAATTTGCGGTTGAGCAGCTCAATGTATGTGCCACCACTGAAAACATGTTAGCATGTCATCCTTGAACCATAGGCACACTTCACTGATAGATTTGTGAGATTTACTTGTGCAGAGAAACTAGATGGTTAAACCAAGGGAAATGTTCTCAAATTTAGTTTCTCCTTTGTCCACTCAATTAAACACACAACTACTTGGCTTCAAAAAAATATAGAAGATTTGATATATGTGTGATCCAATCTCCACCTATAGTAACATAAGGAAGTGAATGATATGGAGCAACAAAGAACTGGGATGTAACCCCTAAGAATATAGACATGGATTGATCTATTGCCCAACTTTCCATAATTATTTTAGAGGATGAGGACCTCCTAGATGGGAAGTATCTGCAATGTCGCTGCTTCTTGGATTGAATAATGAGATTATAACCTATAGTAATTTGTTAGTACATGATAAAATATATAAATATGAAATCAACTATCTATGAAACCTGCAGCAAGCATTAGTAGATCATAAGATAAATAACTATTCACTAATCCCATGCCAACCCACCCAATCCTTTGAGAGTATTCTACCTGAATTTACCTAACCCTCTAGTAAATCACACCTTCATAGATTTACCTGGGGGTTAAGTACTTCAGCCCCTGTTTCAATATGAGATCTGCCATGAAGTCTTGGGCGAATAAGGGGCTTGGTTCCTTGGCTATGCTTGAGAGACAGTGCTTTAGACATCACTTTTAAGCATAGTAACGAGAATCGCCCAAAAATCGCTTGAATCGGCGATTCCGCGACCCGATTCATCCTGCGCGATTTTTTTTGAATCGTGAATCGGTATCGCCGATTTCTGGGCCATGAATTGCCTGAATCGCCGATTCAGGCGATTCATGTAAAAATCACCAAAATCACCTTAAAAAATCGGCTCTGAATCGCCCGCGGCATGTAAAAAGGGAAGTTGAAATTTTTAAAAAAATCACTTGTTTTTTTCACTTTGTTTTTGACCTATTCTCTTTGTTATAATCCTAAAGGGCCTTCTATTTGTGAAGCATGAGTAGAAGAGAGGAAAAGTGAGAGAGAAGAAGAGAAAAGAAAAGCCATAGGTTTCCAACCGGCAAGAAGGAGGAGCACCAAAGAGATCAGCAAGCCATTTGGGGAGCCCATCAATTGCTTTGGGAGCATTAAGGAGCCAATATCAACACTCCTCAACTCATTTGCAAGAGGTAAGTGCTTTTTTTTTTCTTGCATGTTAGTGTATTATGCATTTTTTGTTAAATTTTTAGTGTATTATGCGTTTTTTGTTAAATTTCTATAGTTTTCAAGAATTTTAGTGTAAATCTTGAATGCTCTTTATTTTTACTAAGTTGCAAACTAGGGTTTGTTGTTTTCTAATTTTTATTAGCTTCAAACTTTGATATTTTACATAAAAAAATTTATTGCAGCAGCCTTTGCTCTCATTTTTCGCAAATTCCAATGGGTAAAAAAGATGAATGTTGGAAATATAATGAAGAGTTTCCTGGAAGAACCAAATATCAAACAAAATGCATGTTTTGTAAAGAAAAAATAACTTCCGGGGGTATTTATAGATTGAAATTCCACATTGCTGCTATACCTGGACATGATGTTACAGTTTGCACTCACCAAACTCCTGAGGCAAAACACACTTGCTTAATGGCATTAGAAAAAATTGAAAAAGACAAAGCAAATGGGAAAATGCAAGTTGAAGGGTTAAGGGGTATTGGCTCCCATGTTCCCACATCCGCAGCCGCATCCACATCTGCATCAGCTTCCGCATCCGTAGGTTGTGTTGGAGAGAGTTCTTCTAGGCCTCCTTTTTATCCTAGTTCTTCTGCTCGTGCTAGTGCTAGTGCTAGTCGGTCACATACTGAGACGGAGTCCCACACCAACCTATTGCAGCCTAGAGTGCGGAAAAACAGAATGAATAGTTACTTTGTGCCCCGCACTACTCCTGGTTCCCAACCCACGCTTGAGGGCATGGGTTTGAACAAGGAGATTCACGATGCTGCCAAAAAGGAGATATGCAAATTTTGGTACTTTTGCAACATTCCATTTATTGCAGCCAGGTAATTGATTCTTTTTTCTTTGTTTTCTTTAAAGCTAAAATTAAAAGTAAAAGTAAAACTTTAATTATATCTACTTGTTTTATAATTTGAGTCTTTGACATCTAAACTTTTATTTGTGGCAGGGCTCCTTATGGGCAGAATATGCTCCTTATGGGCAGAATATGATAGATGCGGTTGCTATTTGTGGTCCAGGGTTTAAAGCCCCAACTGAGGCTGAGTTGAGCGGATACCTCCTGGATGAGATGGTAGAGGACATGAGGGTTGACCTCGAGGAGAACCGAAAGGAATGGATTGCAAAGGGTTGCACCATCATGACTGATGGTTGGACCGATAGGAGGAATAGAACACTCCTCAATTTTCTTGTATCCTGTGGAGGTGATTGATCATTCTACTTTTCTACATACATTGTAAATTTTGATTTGTTGAATGCTAATTCGTTAATGATCCATTTAATATTATAATTCGTTGTTTTGTTACTTGTAGGATATACCATGTTCATAAAATCCATTGATGCTTCCGTACATGTGAAAAATGCCACATATTTATGTGAGGCTATTGAGGAAGTTATAGCAGAGGTGGGAGAACAAAATGTGATCCAAGTGGTGACGGATAATGCAGCAAATTATGTTGCAGCAGGTAAACTTTTAACTTTGCAAGTTTTGAAAAAAAATTTATTTGAATTTTGAAATTTGAGTTTCTAATTGACTTCAAATTGTTGTAGGTAAACTTTTGATGGAGAGGCAACCCACCATATTTTGGTCCCCTTGTGCGGCACACTGCATTGACCTCATGTTGGAGGAAATTGGCAAACTTGAGTTTGTCAAGTCATGTGTGGAAAGTGCAAAAAATATATGCAAATTCATTTATAATCATGCATTTGTCCTTAGCACAATGAGGAAGTACACAAAAGGCAAGGAGTTAGCTCGCCTAGGTATCACGAGGTTTGCCTCGAATTTCATCACCTTGCAGTCCTTGTTGACATCAAGGGATGGATTGAGGAGCATGTTTGTTGGGTAGGAGTGGATTTTCTCTTCCTATGCTACGACCACTGTAGGGTTAGATGTGGCGGATTGCATATTTGATGAGGATGGTTTTTGGAAACCCGCTAGAGAAATCCTTAAGGTAAATTTATTGCAATTTAACATTTAGTATTTTGCTTTTACTTTAAGTTATATTATTTTATATTTAAGTTTTGACTCAAATTTTTTGTTTTACTTTATATGTAGGTCGCTAAGCCCCTTGTAGCTTTTCTACGAACTGCTGATGGGGAGAAGCCCTCTATGGGCTACATTTATGATGGCATGGATAGGGCCAAGGAGGCCATCAGAGCCCAATATGCAGGAGTGCAGGAGAGGTATGGCCCTATTTGGGACATCATCGATAGGAGATGGCAGAATCAGCTCCATCGACCCATCCACACAGCAGCTTACTATCTGAATCCGGCATTTCGTTTCCGTCCTGAGTTCAAGGCGGATGCGGAGGTTCTCACTGGCTTATACACAGTGATTCAGAGATTGAGTAGCGATGAAAATAGCGTTGCTGCGATTGTTGAGCTAGACCAGTTGAACAATAAGGAGGGGCCACTTTTCTCTGGCAGGATGGCCATAAATGCTCAGACAACACTACAGCCAGGTAAAAATTAAATAATATATTCAATGTTCATGAATCTAGATTCTAAACTTAAAGTTGATTATATAATGCATTAATTTTAGAGTTGTAATTTGTAAATGAGACTAATTGTTTTTGTTTTTTCCTTATTTCAGATAGATGGTGGCAAATGTTTGGGGCCACAACCCCAAACCTTCAAAAAATTGCCATCCGCATTCTGAGTCAGCCGAGCAGCGCTTCTGGATGTGAGCGCAGTTGGTTCATGTTCGAGCACATCCACTCGAAGAGGAGAAACAGGTTGACAGTGCAGAGGTTGAATGATCTTGTCTTTGTTCATTACAACCTTCGTCTTAGAATTAGACAGATTTTGGGCGCTGACTCCTCTCCGATCATTCTAGAGGAGATTGATCCAGAATCAGAGTGGATCACAGAGACCGTGGACCCAATCTTCACTGAGGAAGACCGCGCGTGGGTTGACTAGGTAGATGTAGAGGCTGAGGTTGTGGCTAGGGCAGAAGAGGCAGCTAGAGCACGTTCATGCATTGGTAGACGCACACACGCACACACACACGCAGGCCCTAGCGACGTTATTCATGAGCCCATTGCCCATGCAGGGGACATGGCTTGGCGGTCCTCTAGGACCTACCTTACACGCCTTTCTCATAGGCAAACTGGATACTCAGAGGCTGAGGTTGAGGCTGCAGCAGAGCTAGAGGATGATGATGAGGATGATGATGAGGATGATGAGGCTTGAGCTGGAGCCTTGTTTTTATATTTTGTTTACACTGTATAGATATTGATAGTGATACTGAATCACTGATAGACATATGTTTCAAACTTTCATGGATCTTCATCTTAGATTTATACATACATTTATGATTTGATGTCTTATAGATCTTCATGATTTCATCTTACTGATTCTATGATTTGAATCATTATGATCATTTGATTTTTATTTACTTCAGCTAGCATACAATTTACATTTTAGTACATAATGATAACATAGTTACGTATGTGATGGATTTTATGTTTCATGTTTATGTATGTTAGATTCTATTTGATGATGTTATAGTGTTTTTAAGTTATATTCAATAAAGGGTGCATGAAATAAGTCTTAAATTGTTAAAATCTTTACATTTAAAGGGTTTTTTCAAATTTGCCGATTCATCGCCGATTCACCGGCGATTCACCCCCGATTCACGATTCGATTCAGCCGTGCCGATTCCGATTCACATTACTATGCTTTTAAGATACCGTGACCAAGATGTTCCTCTTGGACTCCTTGGTTAGGCCCATCGTCCTCTACAACTATATTGTGTGGTGGCCCTCTCTCTTTGAGTTTGATTGGGCTTCGGTCGAAAGAATACAAACCCTCCTTCGTCATATTATCAAATGTCATCAATCCGCTCCCAACAATATCATCGTGGCCGAGGTTGGGACTCATCATTTCAAGCTTGAGACTATCTTTCATTTAGTTTGGTTTCTCCATCGGCTTCAAGGCTTCGTGGATTCTATTGAGGGTCGTCACGGGTATTCTTACCTAGCCTGTTGCTCTTCTAAGGCGGTTATTGGATCCAATCCTGGTGGCAAAGCCCATTGTTCGTTCGCCCAGGCCTCTTCTCTTCTTCGTTTGATTGGGATTGTGGTAGATCGCCTCCCCCCCTTCAATTCTCTTTGGATGGCACCACTCACCTCCTTCCCTCCCAACATGAGATGAATGAGCACGTCAAGCTTGATATCTGCTAGCAGTATATTATCATGACATGGAGTAACCCTCAAGGTAACTCCGCCCAAATATGGCCTTTTATGCTGAGCACAACATGGTTATTTAGGACAAGGTTATTGTGTGCCCCTAGTACCTCACTCACCATTGAACTCATGCCCTCCACATATCTAGGTGTCTTTTAGGGTGGGCTCTCACCATCTACGTATTCAGACTGACTACCAGATTGAAATTGATGATAGGATTTGTCACCTTTGCTCCCTTGGGTAGGTGGAATCTGAGACCCATTTTATGTTTCGATGCCCCATCTACTACGAGATCAAGGGGAGGTTTCGCTTCTTATTTGGAGAGTGTAGGTCCCTTTCCTCTTTCTTTAGCTACACTGATCAGTGGTGTCTTGCCCTCTACCTCCAGAAGACCATGCGGCTCCATGACCATACTTTGGAGTTCCTTTTTCCATCGAGGCGGACCTCTGACCAGCTCATTACCTCTTTCTTCACACTTGGGTCTCCTACTTAGGAGAAGAAGCGATCACTTTGCCCTGTTTCTTCAGATCAAACCAGATCTATGAGGCCTTGTAGAGGATGCACTCAACAACTTCACCCTTCTTCAAACGGCTCCATCAGACAGTCTGAGATACAGCCTTACCCCAAATTGTATCCTTCAATTCTAGTCTACTTCTCACCTATGAGGAGTAATTAGTCTCATTTGGCTCTCTTCTTTTGCTTTCTTGCTTGCTCTTTCCGCAAACACCGTTTGGGGCTCCCGTTGTAGGTTGTTGCCTTATTTTACATTCTCCAAGGCAGTTTCTTAGATTCTCATGATCTCTTGTTGGACATTAATAAATTTATCTTATCTTATCTTATCTAGTGAGAGTGATTCTCAATTAGGCAACCATCACATTGAGAGTACCCTTCTAAGGCCTCTAAGATCTCTATGAATAAGCCCACTCATTAACAATAATTACTTGGTAGAGATCCCACCTCTGACCAAGCCTCTGATTTCTAACATATGCATGTGATTAACCACTACAATATACATACATACATACATACATTGTCTCTACAGATTTTCAAAAAATCTCTCCCTCGATTCCAATTTGGAATCATGACATTCATATAGAATGTCCTCTAATCCTTGAGTTCTACCTAAGAGGAACTCAACATTCAAAATTGAATGCCTTCTAATCTCTGAGTTCTCATTTTAGAGAAACTCAACATTCAAAAGTGAATGTCCTCTACCAATATGAGCTTGGTCTCTGTAGCCGGTATAAGTCTTCTTTCCCACTTAATATCTCTAATAATATGATCAACACTTGTATCTATTAGTATTCAATTGATTCTACTAAAATTTATACATACCTTATCTCTGTAGGTATTCGCTATGTGGAGATTCTTCTCTTCCTTCTAGTTAAGCCACTATTCTCTTATATCTCTACTATTAGTTGTGCTTCATAGACTTATCTCAATTTATTTTTTCACAATCTCTAACCATTTTTATGCTCAATTATAAATTACTCCTAATGGTATACAACTTGGTGCTTCTTGTTTTTCTACTATCTTTCTTTTAATATTGTTGTGCGTGGCTCAGTGAATTACTTAAGTTCTATTGTTTCCTAATTGTCTTTATTGTATTGATATTCTATTCTTAACATGCTTATGTGTCTTCCCCTTATCACTGACTGTTGAGATTGTCGAATGTCTTTTTATCTTGTTGCTGCTATCCGATCTCTTGTTTTATTTGTTGTTTTGTTCTTATTATTCTTTTGAATGTTTCTTGTTATCGATTGCTTGCTTCCTTCCTACACGACAGCCTGCTCTTCTTATAGGTGGTCAAACGATCATGTTCATTGACCAAAGGTTGAGACCGATGATCATAGCCTTCGGTGAGATCATGGGTTGCAGCCTTTGGTGCAATCCATGATTGCAAAAGTTTGTTTTAAATTAATATTAAGATGGGTGCACCGTAAATCAATGTTAATCTGAATCAGGTAATATTAAATTTAAAATTTATTAAGTTTCATTAATATTGAATTTAATCAATATTATTATTTTTAAGCTTAGTTACCAAGGTTTGCCACTTTGCTATTCTGATCACATATCATTGTATTGGTTCAAACTAGTACTTGGTTTCGTTCCCATTTGCCAAATATTTGGCCAAGGTTCCAGTTTTGTGAGCATGGTTAGAACCAGGGCAAATTTCCCCCAGCCAAAAACGGACCCGAGCAAATTTGCCTCAACCAGGTCATATTTCATTCGAACCTCGTCAAATTTTTCCCTACAAACAACGTTTAAGTGGTTTTTTTGAACGAACTTCATACTTTTTTGAGTTCCACAACCCTAAAAAGTGAATGTAAATAGCTTATGTTGGCTTCTAAGACTCATTTGTAGTGTGCAAATGGGTCATTTCATCTTGAGCAAGAGCAAAGAGGTTTTTGAGCAAGAGTTTGTTCGTGCAAGAAGGAGGTGGAGGAGAAGAAGATGATGAAGATGATGATGATGACGATGACAAAGAAGAAGATGAAGAAGACAAATATTAATACATTTGTCATTTTTAATGCATTAGTTGAAACTTGAACTTGAACCAATGATACTTGAACTTGCTGTTATGATTCTTGAATCATGATTTAATTTTAATGTTTTGAGTTTTTGATGTTAAACTTGAAATATATGATGGTATAATCATGATTCATGATGCTATGATTACAAGATTAAAATTTATGCCTATGGTGTTTTTGTGTTTAAATGATTATATCATATCATTTTATGATACTATGTGACATTCTAATTTTAACTTATGCTTCTAAGCTTCATAAATATATGTGTGTATTTATATATAAATTTTACATGTTTTTGTACTAACAAACCCAAAACCCTTTCCAAAATTTTGCCGTACAAGCGAACCAATTCTTCGAACCTGTATTTCAAATCGAACTTGAACCAGTAACTAAGTTATTAAGTTTTATCAATTTCTGTTAAATATATTTTCTATTCAATACATTAAGTTTAATTGATATTTTATCAGTTAATATTAAATCAATGAGATAATTTGAAACTATCAATGTTATATATTTATATATATTAATAAATTATGCTTTGCGGCATGAAATTGTTTTGTAAATAAATGGACATATATATATATATATATATATATATATATATAGATACACTTCCATTTCATATGATTTCATCATAGATTCATTTTGGGGTCATTACAGTATCTAGTGAGAGTGACATAACAGTTACTTGTGATTCAAATGAACCAGGTGATTACGTTGATGCCCTTGATGAAGGGCACGTGCATTATTTGATTGAATAACTGTAGTTACTATTTTATATTGATCTGACATACATGAAAAAACATTAAAATAGTCAATAATTATCAAATATTTTAATCATTATCAAGTGTGTTTTCAATTTTGTACAATTCTTTTCATAAATTGAGTTTTTTAATTTTCTGAAATATATATAGTATGGCAGTACCCTGCTCTACAGAACTTGGGGGTAAAAGTTGAATCTACCGACATGCCGGAATGCTGAACTTATACCCAATCCTGGGAACTTAGATTCAAACCCAGTTGTGCTCACTACTGAATAGCTTACATTGGAGCAGAAATTAAATGAAGATAAGATGCCTATGAGACATTTGAGAACCAATGTACATCATATTAGAGGTGAAAATGGTAAATGGATGCAACCTATGGCAGAGAGAAGAAAATGCACATGTTGTATTCTGGGAGGAGGCTGAGCTTGAATACCATCTACTCATTGACTGCTCGTCAAATATTGAAATTCCCAGCCAAGTACACCAACATTTTTTAAGCAACTCTATGCCTGCCCACTTTGAAGATGTGGAAATTGCGGAGTAGGGGGATTTCCTCATCAAAATTGATCATAGCAGGGCCACATTCCAGAATGAAGCTACACCACTACAAACTTTCTTATGAAACTGTATAGACAGGTCAAGCAAGAATCTAATATGCTCTAACTTCAAGTAGGTAACATTTCAAAAGTCATTTGTATATTGTCACAGACAAAATAAAGCATAGTCACCACATTTACCATGGCTATAGAATGCCCCTGATTTTGCAACGATGATATAAAACTGCTTTTTTCATGGGGCTTAAGGCATGCATTAACATGTTCTCTGTTCTTTATGCCCACCATTTCAGCTATACTTGCCACTGCCTCTTCCCTGTCTCCTGACAATAGAATTGTTTTTATTCCCATTTTCTGAAGCCTGCATCATTGATATAAGTATTTTTTTGTTAATTGTTAGCTTTTAGAGAATTTGTAGGATTAAATTCATCTTTATCCTAAAATATCTATGCTAATCAGTTTCTATTATTTTAAGTCAATACAAGTTAACATCAAGTTTACTCTTGCTAAATATTTGTCTCAGAAGAAAACCAATGGAAAGCTCATATAACCAGAAGAAAATAATTGCTAGAAAATAATTTATACGGTAGCTTTATTTGTCAGTAGAACTTGCAGACTTGTGATACGAAACTTATATTATTCTCCTTTTCAAATGTACTCATGCTTAGAATTTATGCTACCCTACTAGAAATCCCTTGCACAGTTACATGAACATTAATATTAATTGTGAGGAACATGTGCATCAATTGCAGTGAACTGCTAGATTAAAATCATTTATGCATATGTTTGCATAATATAAAAGTTTATGTAGGAAAAACATGTTGCAATTACATTTCATCAAAACTTAAGAAATGCAAGATGAGTATTTGTATAGAGAATTTAGAGTCTCAAGATTTAAGTTAAAATTTTGGAAAAATTTAAATATTCAGAATAGGCATATGTCTGCCTGTACACACACACACATCACATTTTTCAGCCAGCAGAATTTCATTTGAAGAGTTCAGACAAAACTTATAAATTACCCACTAGTAAAAGTTTCCTCAACCAAAGCTGTCCAAATCACTAATAGATACACATCAAATAAACAACACAGGTTAGATGGTAGCATTGTTGTTATAATATAATTTAATTATTCTCAAAGTCTAGCTAGGTTGAGATCCAAATGTCAATTTTGCTAGTGAAATCAGAGATTCACTACTGCTGTGTACTTCAACAAACTAATCCTGGTGATTGGAAACTGGAAATATTTAACTAAGGATATGCTCGTGCCAAAGAGGATAAGTGCAAACCTCATTGCCAGAATTTGTTAATCCTTTGGTCAACACTAGTGGAACATGGGACAAGTTGTAGATTTGAGCAATTGATGTTGGGAATAATGAATAATCTGAACATTTTCCCAAACTACTATTTGGTTTCTATTCACAGAAGCATTTAGCACTGTTAGTCCATTTAACAGTCTCAAATGTCATAGCTACTTGATAATTGATTGTCATGACTATCATGTATTTGAGCTCAATTCTAATTGAGGAAAATAATTGTAGAAGTTTTCATTTTGCATTCTGTGCATTCTGATTATTACTCAAGATTCTGTCATCCGCACTAACAAACTTTGGTCTTCAGTTATTTGCAATAAATAATTTTAATAGCCTGATGGTTGTCTTGAAAATATTAATAGAACATCAATGTAATAACCATCCTCAATATATATTTTTATTTTTGACAATATGAAGGCTCAATATAAACATATCAACAACGATATATCACTTAATAATTGAAGACTGGAATATACTAGTACAGGTATATTATGCTCTGTGAACACACTGCAGCAGGTCTGGGCAGCAAGCAAAAACTCAGAAAACTTCATCAAATCACACCCAACACACCAAGAAAGAGCACCAGCTGCTTCAAAAACAACTCCTCTCACACCATAAACTGCTGGAAGATAAATACATCAATCTCAAAATGGATGAAATATTTGTATCATATAATTTTGCCTTACAAAGGTCTAGTAAATAGCCATGAGAATGGATAAAATATTGATGTTTTCACCATATTTATGCTCTGCCACTAAGAATTCATCACCCAAAGTCCACTGATAACAAGCCACTATGGCTTTTAAAAGACAGTTCAGTTGCTTTTCTGAGACTGTTCCTAAAAAAGAGAGTTTTCTATGCCCACCCACAAGCCAAATAAATGTTTCCATGAATGCATTCCAATGACCACCAATAAGAAGAGCTAACTCATAGATCCAAACTGACTCGTAAGAGTCATCATTACACAAACTTCGCAAGAGCTTTTTGTAATTCACAATCTCAACTTGGCATGATTGAGAAGGAACAATAAATAGGTAGAATAAAACAAAATCATTGCACTAAAAAATGCAAATTAATGACCACCTTTCACCAACAGAACCTTAAAGAAGTCTTTTCAAAGTAGGCCATGAATCTGCCACCATGTCAACAATAACCTCCTCGACTGACAATATCAAAGTTGGCCTGCAAATATGCCTCCAAATTGATCTCACGATACACATGATTAAGTGTAAATGTTTCCAATGAATTTGACAAACAAGACTAATCAAGAGAAGGTTGTTAATCTTCCACAAATTGAGAATTTTGTTCTTTATTGCATCACAATGATAGCTGAATCTCCATCTCTACCTTTAATAGACCATGATTAATGCACAATTGTAACCGAAGAATGAGAGCTTGCATTTTGACCTCATTCTTTGCTTGAAATATGGTTATCCTCAAAACCACATAGACCAAAGACTCATCCTTATCCTTGACAATCTACCTAGCCTCAAACTTCCCAAGGTTGCTGTAATGTCCCCAACCATTAACCTATCCAACATGTTCCTCTAGGCTAATTCATTAGGGTTGACATTTGATTTAGCCTCTGATAGTGGTATATGTCTTATTGACTTTAGGTGGTCCAAATGTGCATAACACCCTCTTTTAGAATGGCTTAAAAAAGTTTCACCAAATTATTTTTAATGTGACCTCTTGGACATTTACTTGGCTAGTTGACAGTATTTCTATTTTGGGAATGTTAGGCCCTATTTTGGAGTAGCTCCAAAAAGTTTCCCCATGCTATTTTTTATAAGTGATAGGTTGGACACTAACTTGGCTAGTTGACATTGTTTCTACTTTGGGAATGTTGGTGCTGCATTGAATGCTGAACTTGATATTACAAGCTTTTATGTGGTCCAATGTATTTATTTAAAATAACATTAAGTTATAAAGTTAAACTAAAATTTAACTTTATCATTGTTTAGTTAATATTTTTTTTGATGAATAGTCCTTTTCTATTAATAAATAATATACAAAGTTTACAATTCACAAAAAAGGGTCAGGGGATACAAGATCACCCCGCAAAAGTTCACACGGCCGAAGCTGGAATCAACATCTATTCATCAAAAAAAACATATAAGAAGCAAGCCTCAGGCAGCTAAAGCAGTTGTAGCTAAGGGGGGTGGTTCATCCCAATCACGAAATACCCAGTCATCCCTAGGATTGGCAGGTGAGTTGGAAACAGTCCAGCCGTCAACAACATCATCAAGGGCCTGGTCAGCATCCTTGTTATCAGGCCGCGAAGGTGAGATGGCCAATTCCAAGTGAAAGGGCCACTTTCCAGAAACAACACGGCGAGGACTAGGACGAGGAGCCACCAGGCCCAAGGACTAGCTTGTGCTAACGTGGGTTGGGGAAACCGAGCGACGACACCAACCACCATCGCCATCCCTCTCTGAGCGGTGGCGGGAATCCTGCTAACGTGGCATATGCGAGCGGCGGTCCGAAGAGCTGCGCCCCCAACAGCAGCCTCTAGGCAGCGTGGTATCAACCAAAGCATTAGGAGGCACTCTGGCAACCGTACAAGGGGCATTGCCCCAATGATTGAGAAGCTCTTAAAGGTGGGCCACCTCCAAAGCCACCTTGTTGGCTTGCACTTGGATCTGCATCATTACATTATTACAAATGCACGCTTTAGTGTACATAGCAACATTTATGTCAAGAAAACTGTGAGTGAAAAGAACAACATTTCTATCTTTCCACAGAGTGAACAAAATCTCCATCCTGAAACTATGTCAGATCTGGTTAAATTTTTTAGAGGACCTAGGGGAATCACCCAAAATAACCATATGCCAAGAAAAAGGTTCAAGCCAAAACGGCTTAAAGAAATCATGAATCCAGTGCCAATAATTTTGAGCACGTCTACATAACCAAAAAATATGTAGGAAAGACTTTGGTTGCCCACAAAATGGACACCAAGTATCTGGAACCCCAATATGCTTAAGCCGAGGCCTAAGGGGAAGACCTTGAAAAGCCAAGCACCAAGCAAAATGTGCAATCTTGAGTTCTGTAATGGCACTCCAAATAGTGTCAAAGCGCTTTCTCCACTAAGAAAGGGAAGATTGCAAATGCCAGTGCTAATTGAGGGTATCCATCATCGACAGATAGGGAGAAAGCCATCGATATCCCAAACTTGGCTTGTAGCTGGTGAAGGGAGTGGCAGGATACCATTTCCAGTCAGTCCACAAAGGTCGAGCAGACTGAATACCCACCTTGTGGATTAAGTGACCTAGAATTGCAGAAAACAACAAGTCAAAAGTCTGTCGATCTGAACGGGCAAGACGAAACTGGACTTGCGTATCTTCCCAAGATCTGAGACTCATGGAGACCTTGGAGAAAAGGTCTTTAGGAGTCTTGATGCCACGTTTGAAAAAATGCAGAGCACTAGCACCTTGAGTCTTGGCTAGAGGAATACCCTAGATGGCAAATAGAGGAGACCACCAAATGCTCTATTGGTTCAAAGAGAGCCCATCACGGAACTCATCACCAAACCAACGAAGCCAAGGCTTGACGGCTTCCCAAGCTTTCCATATTCTCTTGATAACAAAACAGCCCTGTATGTGCACGGGTTCACGCATGATGAGAAGGGTTTGAAAGCCAATCCCCTTCCATGCAGGTCTGTTAATAGGAAACCCAGAGGAAATGCAATGCCGAACCAAAATCTTCCAAGCTTCATCTCCAGTGATCACACGAATAATCCATTTTGCACAAAGAGCAAGGCCTTGCTTCTGCGTGGAGAGAAGGCCAAGGCCTCCAGACTCTTTGGGGAGACAACAAAAATCCCAAGCAACTCTACGAAAGCCATGATGGTTGGAACCAGAAGCCCAAAGGAAATCCCGGAGCAATCACTTTAATTTCTTATAGGAGGCTTTGGAAGGAGCCCAACAGGAAGAATAATAGACATGCGTAGTTGCAAGAACTTTAGAGAAAATCTGGAATTTTCCCGCAAGAGAAAGTGATTTCGTAAGCCAATAGTCCAGCTTCTTTGCAATCTTGACAAGCACAGCGTTCCACAGATCAACTGGCGAAGCTTGAAAGGCAAAAGGAATGCCCAGAAAGCGAAAAATCTCCCCGTGTGTAACCCATTTCCATTCAAACTGGTTAAGCCAAGGCAGAGTTGGCAAAAATGACTGGTGATAATAGAGCGTTTTATGCCACTGAATAGCAGAGCCAGAGGCTTGACAAAAAGTGTCAAGGCAATTCAAGGCATTAGTGATGTTTTCTTCATCCTCCAAAAGAGTGAGAAAGGAATCATCAGCAAAATGACCATTTACCAATTGGGAAGAGGAATCTAGTAAGGAAATGCCACAAACCAAACCTGAAGAGACGGAGTGGGCTAGCAAGTAACCAAACCCTTCAACAACAAGAACCAATAACACCGGAGCCAAAGGGCAACCGTGCCTGATGGAATGAAAGACCCCAAAGGCTTCAGATTGGTAGTTATTGATATTTTGATAGTAATACAAGCATTAGCATCTCCCAAAAGCATCTCCATAGACTGAAGAAAATTGGGACCAAAACCAAGAGCCTAGAGCATAGCCAAAATGAAAGGCCATTCAATCCGGTCATAGGATTTGGCAAAATCAATTTTTAAAAAAACAAACGGCTGATTGGACTTGCGTGCCCCCTCCATACTTTCCCAGACAACAATGATGTTGTCAAGAATATACCTAGATCTGATAAAGCCATTTTGCTCTAGCAGCACAATTAAAGGAAGGAGATGGCCAATTTTAAGAAAAATTGCCTTAGTAATGATCTTATAAGACACATTAAGAAGGGTAATGGGCCACCAGTTACAAATATCCTCAGGATCGCCAGCTTTAGGTATGAATTTGATGTTTCCTTTGTTGATAATAGCTCCTAAGCTATTAAAATGGAAGGCTTCAAGGTAAACTTTATGCAGGTCGAGACCAATATACTCCCAGAGGTGTTTGTAAAATTCACAAGGAAACCCATCACACCCGGTGGACTTGTCAATCAGCCATGGAAAAAACCGCCTCTTTAAGGTCTCAGATGGTGAGAAGCTGCTCATAGAAAGCACATTGCTCAATCGCTAGGCGGTTTGGAGTAACAGAAATACACTTTCTGAGGACTTCCTCCCACGCAACTGAATTTCCCTGCGAAGCAAACACATTTTCGTAATGGTGAATAAAAGCTTGCAGGATGTCAGGGAGACTGGAAAGAACAGAAGTGCCTTGTTTGATTTTTTTAACCCCAAAATTGGTATGACGAGCTCGAAGAGCCTAAAAAAACTCCTTTGAAGTTTTATCGCCAACCTCCAACCAATGGAGGTGATCTTTGATTTGGGCCCCTTGAGCAACATAATTATCTGCAACTTGTTTGTCATGGCACAATTTGGCAAGTTGAATTTGTAAATCAACATCAAAAGGGTTAAGGGTGAAAACCCCAAAAGCTTTCTTGAGAGCACTGGTAGTGGATTCATAAGACCGCCTTCTGAAAACCGCCAACTACCGCCCATAGATGCGCAGAAATCGAGCGAATCTAGTAATGGCATCATTACACCACTGAATCCACCTTGTTTGAGAATGTGGACATGGCTCCAAATTCTAGACACGTAGGATATGAGCAATAGTGGAAGCATGCATCAGCACTGACGTATTAAGGAAAAACTAAGTCCTAACAACTGGTTGGACAGCCGTGTGCCACAAAATAAAAAAATAAATGGGATAGTGGTCTAATAACATCACATCTGGCAAGGGAATGACAGGTAAATCTCGATCCTCAAAAAAGGAGAAAAAAGATTGTGCACTAATCATGACATGATCGAGACATTTTAATATGCGGTCAGCGCTAGCTTGAAAGTTGGACCAAGTGTGCCAAACCCCACTATGCTGGTGGCGGTTAGTATTGGGATCAAAAAGGTCCAATTTATTATGCATGTAGTACCAGGCTTCCCTTTCCCCAGCTGTCAAGCGAAAAGGCAAAATGTCGTCTTTGTTAGAGGCCATCTCAACCATATTGAAGTCACCACATATAACCCAAGTAGCTAGAGGCAAGTTGTCAGCCATCTAGCCCCACAATTGAGATCTTTCCACAGCATCAGTGGAATCATAAACATTAACTACTCCAAAAGAATGATAGTTGATAGAAAGCAAAATCCAAATGATTATGTGCATGGGGTCAAAACCATGCGAAATAATAGCAAAATGAAGACGAGGTGACAGAAGAGTAACTATACCTCTTCCAGAATCATGTTGAGAGGAAAACATAATGCCATCTGGCCAATTAACGTGACATGCAGAGGAAAGCATGAAACTAGAGATCTTAACTTCTTGCATACAAAGAAAATCTAAATTACCAAGTCTAGACGGGTATCCCTGACATAGTACTTTCTGGAGAGGTCTATAAGACCTCACACATTCCATGATAAAAAATTCATGAAAATTCTTCCATATCTTCCTCGTCCTCAAGAGAGTAGCTATTTTGCAAGAAAGTTCAAACTTGGTTAAAGCCAGAAAGAAAATCCTCTGGACTGCTAGCCCGACATTTCTCCTATGGTTTCTCAGCACGTCCGAAAGGACTGCGAGAACACCGCACATTCTGAGTCGAAATGGAGGAAGCAACAAGAGGAGTGTGAATCACAACCAAGGTGTTAGCCCTAGCGGCCGCCTTGATCCCCTGTGAACCAGGGTTTGAAACCTGTGAAACACCAGGGTTTGGTTCCAGAAAAACCGCTTGTATTCCTACAATGGCTAGGGTTTGCGCTCTTGATGAAATAGGAGGAACCAAAACGATAGCTACATATGGCATTTTAGGAGCCAAGGGAGCCTCGCCCTTGCGCCCAATAGTGGTCCATTCTTCTTTTTGCTTCCCTTTTGCTGGTTTGACAAGGGCCTCTTTAGGCAGGGGTTTAACCCTGTGCACAGCCAAAAGGCAATCCCTAATCTTGTGTTCCACTGACTGGCACCTATAACAGGTGTTACGCAGGTTCAAATAAAGCACCTTCTGAGAGAAGGTTTGAGAACCAATCTGTATCTCCATAGAATCCTTAAGATCCTTGGAGAGATCAACCTGAACGAAGATGCATTTCTGAGGAGCATTAAAAAAAAATTCATGTTCCTTTGTAATAACTTTGCCAAGAGTATTGGCAATGGACTCAATAAAAGGCCAACATGGCAAGGGTTAACCCAGCAACTCTACCCACATAGGAACCCTAAGCTTTTTGTCGTCAGAGACATTGAAAACTCTCAACCATCTTTGAAAAATAGTAGGGAAGAACGCACAAACCAAGGACCATTGCTAAAAACAGCGTCTACTTGCAACAGGTTGGCAAAACGAAATTAAAAAAACCTTTAGTAAGGTTTTGTACAATGTCAAGGCGGACTCCATGAGGAGTCCAGCTCTTGTTAACCTATACTCGAAGCATAGCTTCAAGAGGAATCCAGCTCTTGTTAACCCATACTTGGAGCATGGCTTCAGGAGTCCTACCTAAAAAATATCCTATTAAGGTATGTTGCTCTAACCAATCACAAGCAGCATCAAATTCTTGCAAAGGAAGGATAATATCAGGATTACCTCGTGAAAGACCTCTAGGACGAATTTGCGAGGACGTTCGTTCAATGGAGGCGCCATGGCTTCCTGAAGCAATAGCGTGAACACCAGTACCAACAACTGGGTCACCACTAGCTGGGGCCACTCCCCCAGTAAATTGGGTTTGACAGGTGAAAAACACAGAAGGAAAGCTCAAACAGAGAGTCGTACACAAGGAAACGCAAAGATTGCATGAAACCCTAGTAGAGCGAAAACTCTACTCAGAAACTTTTGTGTCTTCACAATGTGATATAACCATCTAGTTTACTTAATATTAGACTATTAGGACGCCTAGAAAACCAAAAGTGCAAAATGACAAATATTAGAAAAAAGTAACTTTATTGGGGTGGGCGCCACATTGGGAATACATAAGGAGTTTTCCATAAAACTAAAAAGAAACTATAGATGTTTTCCACAGTGGTCGGGTTTCCCAAGTTAAAAGTTTCACAACCACAGTTCCTCATCCTTTCTTCCTACACTCATCATGTTTCATCTATAGGTGTTTTAAAGATTAAAAGGTCTTCACCTCAAGCAAGCCTGCATTGTTGACACATGTCAACAGTGCAAGATTTGAAGGCAGTAGCGTGAGCATGCTTTTGAACATCTTCACCTGCATGGTATATGTCCAGGTCGTATCTCTGTCAAATATTAAATAGCCCAAACCTGCAACATGCAAGATAAGGGTCTTTTTCGAGGAATATTGTAGAGGTTTGTTTTAAAATGAAAATGTCACCACATGGCAAAGAGAAAGCATTCATTGTGGGAGAAATTAGTGCATTATCATGATGGTAAATTAGTTGAGGAAAGTGCAGCTAGCATTCATGCCACGAAGATAGAAACTAATGATGCAAAATCTTCGGCATGAAGACAGTTGAAACAACCCCTATGGTTATACAAGCTGCCAACATCTTAAAAAAGGGGAATGATCTATAAAAGCCCCAGAATTGTAGTAGAAAAAGGAGGTTCTAGTTACAAAAAAAAAATCATTCTAGCAAAAAGAGAGCACAAGTGTTTATCTTCCTATGAAAATCTTTGCATTCAGTAAAAGATGTATTTTTTTATTAACTTTGTAATGTGCAACCTGAAATAAAGCCCTTAACATGTTTTATTGTAATAAGTATTAGGATTGTGTCATTATTGTCTTTCTTTTGCTAATTATTAGCATGTTCTATGCCATTAATGTGTGTATATGGTCCTATTTAGTAATGGCGGTCTCTTTGTCATCCAGTTGTTTAGTGAATTATGGATGTAGGGTTTTTACTCTTCCATTTTATTTCTAAAATAGATGATGAATTGCACCATTAGCCACAGAATATTAAAGCATGCATATTAGTTGCTTTAAGTTTAAACACACTTGCATATGTTGCTTTAATTTTTAATACACATGCTAGAGAATATTTGCGTGCATATTATTATGGATACTTAAAGCACATATTTGCACATTCATGTTCTAGCTTCAGTTCACTTAGTAGGTATAAATTTAGCTTAGTCTAATTTAGTTAGGCTCTAGTTTGCATATGTGCACATCATGCACCTTTGGTTTGCATATCTTAGCTTTAGTTTGCTAATTTTAGATTGAGTTAGCTTTCTTATTTTACTACTTGTTTTCTATAAAAGAAATGAATCTCTTCATTGTAATTCATTCTGCATTATAAGGTCTTGCAAATTGTAATCTTTTTGCTTTTGAGAAATATAGCAATTCTTTTCTTGCTACCCTTGCTTGTGGAAGGTGTTTTTCACTGCTTGTTTGATCCTAGGTGCTTGTGTTGCAATCTTCATCATTGTATCAAAACGTGGATTCAACAAACCCCTTCTCAATATTTAAGGGTTTCTTTTCCCAAGAGCATTGAAGGTCTCCAAGTTTGTCTTTCTTGTGTGAATTTGTATTTGGGATTTTTTTTGGAATATTCCATGACCGGTTGACAACTGTCAATTTTTTGTCCGTAGTTTTATGTTGACCGGTTTGACATCTTTGCTCTAAAGAGAAGCCGTTGGTTTTTTTCCCATAATTTATCATACAAACTTGAAATTACGAAAACAAGATATGGTCAAAAATTGATTTTGATAGCAATTTAAATTTGGGGGTGGTTTGATCAGCTCATGTACCATTTTGGTATACCCAACCTCTAAAGTTGAGGTTAGCTTTTACACTTCTGAGGCCATAACTTCAATAAAAACTCAGTTTTCTAACTTCCGCAAATCATTTGAAATATCTCAGAATCGTCTACAACGAATATCTACTTCTGCAGAGTTTTGATCAAGTATACATTATTCTCAGAATTGTTTATTTTGAAATGTCTCGACTATCTAGTTGCGGGATGGTGTGTACTTTGTAGTGGTGGGTCTCTCTTGCAGATATTGAGTATGGTGAATTCCACTCTTTCTCCTTATCCTAGGTGTTCTTAGTCTGGTGAGTCTTCCTCCAAGACAAAGCAGAAGAAATCAGTGACCCTTGCAATTTTTGTTGCAAGGTAGGACATGCAGTTAACAAGTGTTGGACAAGACTAGAGGCTTTAGAGGAGGCCATGAAGAAGCATCATAATTCAACTCTTCAATCTTCTTCATCACAAATAGGCAAAGGTCGAACTCATTTTGCATGGGCCTTGCCTTCATCTTTTTCTTAGTGACACAAAGTTCTAGTGGACCTATCAAGCATCGCCTTTGTTAGCATATTGGAGGGTTTCTATTGTTTGTGCTAATGCTTCCTAGGTTCCACAATTGATCGGTTCTTTAGACTATTGGCACCTATATTTTCGACTAGCACTTTGTTCTTGTATTTTAGACTATTGCCACTTCGTTCACTCACACAAATTCATGTGCCAGCTGCATTTTCGACTAACAGATGATTTGCCTTTGTTTGTCACCTACTCATCGTTCAAGTAGTGTCGTTGGGGTCACTCATGTAGATTGTTGTCTTCTATATATTCAACCAATACATGTTTTTCCTTTGTTTTCCATCTTCTCATTGTTCGAGTGGTGTTCTTGGGAGCACTCATACAAACTAATCTTGATCATCATTTGAGTTTCAAAGGAGGTTCTTCATTCAACACTATAATATAGTTAGTCTTTTAATTGTTGTGATTCTAATCATTATTTTGCAGATATTACTTGTCCCAAACTAACCCTAATAGTGGGGGCATTACAGTGGTATCAGAGCATGATCTTGCCATCTTGTAGAGATAAAGGGGATATAGAAAAATAATTTATATGAAAGACTAATGTAGAAAGTTAATGACTATTATAAAGGATTCAAACATATCCATGATAGCAACCTAAGAATTTGCACTAAAAGAAATATATATTTCAACTCAACTAAAGAAATTATCGAATTGTTTGAGGACAAGCAATTTGAGGAAGGGCAGACTATCGTATCCCCACTATAAGATAGAATTTTAATAGTAATTAGATAATACAATGTTATTAAATAAATAATGATAATAAAGTTATATTAAAAATAATACTAAAATATAAAACTAGGAAATTATTATTATTTAATCTATGCTATTAATGAAATAATATTTAGTATGATATTTTAAATAATTAAAAAATAATAAAATTTCAATGAGTAGATAACTAAATAAAATTAATTATAAGAAACAATATTGTAGAAAGTATGTTAAGTTTCTAAATAGAATTAATAATAAACACAAACAAATAACTAAATAAATAATATTACATAGAATAATATAAATTTACTAAATCTAATGAAAAAGTAAAGAGATGTTTAACAAATAGACATGACTCCTTAAAATTAAGATATAAAAGGGAGGAGAGTTTATCTTAGAGAGGGAAAAAAGAAGAGAAGAGAGAAGTTCAAAAAAGAAAACTGGAAGAGGAAAGTAATATGAAAAAAATAAGGAAGTGACTTTTTGAAAAGGTATCAATGATATTGAAAGGATGTGAACCTCCGAAAGGATCATAATTATGAATAGTTGTGACTCTTCAAACATATTGTGATTGTAAAGTATTGGGACTTTTCCAAAGGATTTTAGTTATGAAATGTTCTGACTTTTTGAAAAGATTATAACTATGAAGTGTTGTGACTTTTCAAAGGATTTGTATTATGAAAGATTGTGACTTTTGGAAAAGGATAAGGTAAGAAGGTATGTTTATGGATTATATTTGGTTAATTATGTTTATGAATTTATTTATATTAATGAATCATACTTGTGGATAATATTGTGTTAGCTCATGGGGTTAACACTGTGGATATTAATAAGACTCGAAGCATGGAGCATGTGAGATAGTAAGATCTCCATTGTCCACCATGGCCGATAATCAATGTGCTAGAATATTTTGATGATGTCAACATATGCATATGTCATTGGCCTTGGATAGAGGAGGCCCATCCAAGAAGAATCTTAAGGGGTGTGCTCCCAGGAAGACAAAGAGGTACTTATGAGCTAGGAAGCCCGATTTGGAGACATCCTTAAGATTGGGGTTAAAATAGAGGGTAGAATAATAAAGTCAGTTTTGTAATTGTTGTGATTCTAACCTAAGTCACAAGGTTCGAGTTCGAGTTCGAGTTCGACAACTATGAAGTTCGGAAAAAGTTCGACAAGGCAAAAAAATTGAAAAAAATTCGCCTTATATAAATTTTTAAAAAATATTATATATATATATATATGACCCTGATTCCTAGCTATGGGAAGGTTTGTAACTTTGTGGAGACAATTAAAGAGTATAATATTGTTTTTTACTTTTCTTTGCTAATAAAGAGATATAAAATAAAAGAATAACAATCTTTCTATTTAATCTTTTCTAATAAATAAAACTTTAAAATTACAGAATTAAAAATAAATAAAAAACCACTGTAATAATAAGTAAATTTATAATCATTAAAAAAATAACATAAAATATACACATTATTAATGTTTTTCTAAAATAAATACATACAGATATTGATAAATATTAAAGAAACAATAAACATAAAATTATATCATAAGCTTACAAAACATTAAAACATAATAATAAAAATAACATTTAATATTATTATCTAATTAAACTTTAAAACCTCAACAAATAAATAAAAATGTTATCAAAGTGTCTATCAACAAATAAAATAATAAAATTTTCATCAAACCGACAGCTAGAAATAGAGAAGCAAATGGAGCGGACGAACAGATAAAGCAAACGCAAGGAACAAAGCGAAGCAAATGAAAATGGAGACGAATGGTAGAAGGCTGGAGCCAACAGGAGTGTGCATCAAGGTAATACGATTTTCCATGAGCTTCACACAAGACCCTACAACGGCGTCGTGATATTTAGATGCGATTTTTTTCGAAGGACTTTTTTGCCCTAACCGAGCTTCAAATGCACAAAAATATTTTTGCAATTTTTTGCCCTAATCGACCTTTAGAGGCGCAAACGAAGGGCATTGTTTTAGAAAAAAAATTTGCCCAAAAATCCAAAAACGAGTTTTTACGAATTTTATGACAAACTTGGCGAATGTTTTTTATTTTTCAGAAGTTCGCCCAATTTCGAATCTGAAGCCGAAAATTCGGCGAACCCTGTGACATAGATTCTAACCATTATTTTGCATATATTACTTGTCCCAAACTAACCCTAATAGTGGGGACATTACAATCGGTTATTATTTCGTAGATGGCATTCAAATGGTGTATGTTAAGGTTCTATAATGTTTAAGGTTGTACAAATTTTGTGCTTAGTTTCATATGAATGACATGTATATTTGCAAATTTCAATGTATATTTTAAAATTTCCCTATATATAGTTGTCCCTGTTTGCCGTCCCCCCCGTTCCCAAAATCGCCAAAAAAAATTGTCGTCCTAGAAACCCGTCCTGCCATCCCCAGCCAAACCTGTCCTAGAAACTCGGGGGAACATAAGTTCATAGTTATTCCAACCTGTAATGCTACTTCCAAACTATCACAACAACAATAATTTATTTTTTATCTTCCGCTGATAAATTAAAACATCACCTCTTTACATGTGTTTGATGAATCACCTATTTTTCTTATGTGAATAGCCACTTCCATTTGAATTTATAACTTGACCCGCATTGGTTATGGGTTACGAAGGAATTTTTCATTTATACTGTCTCTGATTTTTTTATCGTTTGAAATCTTGACCCGCTGTGTCGAGTTTGTTCATACCCAGCTATCCTTCCCTATTGGGCTAGAGTTCCTTTCTTGTGCCATGAGTTCTTTACTGTTCTATTAAACTTCAAACATTTTTCTCTTTGTATACATGCTGAAATTATTATTTATCACTCAAAGGCACTTTGAATATAAGCGTTATCTCTGTCTTTTATCATTGAGAAATGATGACTTTACTGAACTTCCTAAGTAGCTTTCTATTATAGTTGCAACTTTGCACGTGGTCTATTCTATTCATTACTTTGTCATGAGAAGCTATACAGTGTAGAGTTTGTCCTCCTCCTGTAAACTACTTTGAGGAAAAGAATGTTTTTACCAATCCTTTGTTCTGAAAAGTTTTCACTCTTTTGCTATATAACTTTATCAGCCAATAATTTTAATATGCAACTACTTGGTAGTCTACAGCCCAACAATTAATGTCGAAGCAGCTTTCTATCTTAATTATATTTTACCAGTATCTTTGTCACATTACAAATCTATTACTCTTTTCTGTTATCTCCTACAAGCTGATCACAGTCATGGAGTCTTCTATTTAATTTGAATCCTCTTTCCTGAAATCTTGTAAGATGGTCACAATCATGACTCCATAATTTTGACAAGTATCGTGCTTTCAAAATTATTACATATTTATCCTTTATCAGGTAAGTAATTTCTTTTTAGCATCATATTTATCACCATATTTTCCTGCTTGACAGCCATAACTGATATTGCTGGTTATAATTCTCTACCAATGTAGCTCTGTTTAATGAACATTCAACCTGCTGATACAAAAATGATCAATGCATGTTCTGTTTTTACCACTGTGATATCAACTGTTTTGGACCTTTGTTGTGTGCTGGGATGATCTTTTCACTCTCTGGTTAGTAGAAATGGTGATCATTGCATATTACTATTCTGAAATATATGCCTGATGTTGTCTCTTGTATGTTAGCCATAAGGATAAATCAGAAAAAGTACCCTTCAGAAAATAACTAATATCTCTTCATTGCTTAGTTTAATGAGGATTTTGCCCACGTTGGAACCTAAATCACTCCGTTCTGGACAAAACCCAGATCATGTCTTTCTAATGTTGTCCTCATTTGCCCAGAAAACAAGACATAAGATGACTGATATTATTTTGGCTTAATGCACTCACACTCTTAAATCTGTCTTTTAAAAAACTGTACTGTTGCTTAGATGTTGATTTCCTACAGTATATTAAATCCCTCTCAATAAATTGTAAATGTTGATTGCTTTTATTTTTCAAACTTTATAGTGCTACTTGAAATGAATATTTTTTCTATTATAACATAATGGTTTTCTACAAACACCTTTTCATACCTTTTGATGTCCTTTGTCTATGACACATTGCGTTTTTCTCATCATCTGATCTAATAATTGTGACTACTCCAGCTTGACTTATCATGTGTAATGTGATGGAGCCCAGAATTTGGGTCTCCTTTCCTCATTTTACGAAAAGAACATGTCTAGTTATTGAGGGATTTTCTACTCAGCTTATTCTCAATCAGCACATTCAGGATGCAGTCAACATTGTGGAAGCATTTTTATTTATTTATTTTTTCCTCCAGAATCTGTTGTAAGACTAGGAGTGTGAGAGTTGAAACATGGCAGAATTTTTGCACAATGTTGTGGGGTGTTATCAATGCTATCACCATGGACAGTGGAAGTGTTGGAAGTAATCTGTGGTTCATTCATTATATGTTACAACAAAAATGATTCATCATAGTTTCAGGGATCAATCTTGTATGGTATCATCAGAAGTTGAGAATGCAGACATGAATGTAGATTGGTCTGAAGAATTTATTGAAGATTGCTACGAATTTTACAAAGAGAAAATTTCTTTTTTCATTTGATTCAGCCACCTGTTCAATTCAAGCAGCTGTAGAAAATAAAATAATATGGAGCCGAACATATTATAATTTTGTTATTTACTCTGACATTTATTATACCTAGCTTGCTTATGAATGTTCATTGAGATGCTTAATTATGTGTGCTAAGGGTTAAGTTGCTTTAACAAATTTGCAAGTGGTGAATTGCATGTGAATTGGAAGGTGCGGGATGTGGATTCACATGAAGTAATACATTTAATTCAACCACAGCATTCACTATTATGTGTTAGCCTAGTCAACTCCATTTGTCCACATGCATTGTCAGCCTCATCATTTAAGTGAGCAATGCAATCAATCATATAGTAGTAGAAATTTCCTTCAAATGAAAAGCATAAAGTCCTTCACCTCCTGTTGAAAGACCATTTCAGCGTTTTAAACCAAGCAACCCCAAAAGATACATGCTGAACATTTATTTAGCATGAACATGAACCACCTCAAAAATCACTGGACAGATTGTAAATTACAAGCACAAATCTTCTAGTTTCAGATTAGTTTTTATTTTACAAGGAGCTTCCCCTTCCAATTCGAAGAGTGATTCTATCATACATTCATTGTGCTTTGTGTCACACTAAAAGATGCAATTGAAATACTGTAATCTTACAGCAGAAAATGTTCTTAATTTTATTTTAACTAGTGAACTATCTAGAGGTAAGTTGGCATTGATCTCAAACAAAATTTAATTTTTTGGTTTTCTTTAGGAAGTTAGTGAATATGGTTTTCTATGGCTTGCAAACCAGTGAACCTTTACCCTCCTTCCATGGCTGGTAGACCATGAATATACCCATTTTTGGTACCTTTCATACAAGGAGAAAGATGTCCTTGCTCATGATTAAGAATAGGTAAAAGTTGAAGGGGTCTCCTTCCCTAAGGTCCAAAGATGACTGAAATCAATGCCCATTATGTTCTTTAATTGTTGCTTTAAAAAACAGAACGTTAATGCACCTTTAATTGACTGTACCATTCGCACCAAAAAAATGTAAAGCACTAGTGTGCAGAAAATGAGGGACACAATAATGATCAAAAGATTTTGACATACCCAACTTGATTATTACTCCATGTTATTTATGAGGAGTGATCAGATGTATTTTTTCTTGGGTTATGATGACATTGTGTGCGACTGTGGTGAACTACCTTTTCCAGACAGAAATTGAACACTTTATATTGTCTTTGGGCAAATTGAACACTTGATATCATCTTTGGCAGAAGGAATTGCTCTCTTCCCATGATAATTTTTGCGATGGTTTTGAATGCGGTAAGGAAAAGGGAGATGAGTTTGAAGCCATCTAACCTGTTGGCACCTATGGCTTTTGGAGTCAAGCTATGTGAGTGTCAAGTTAATCCAATAATTTCTTATTGTTTGTTGTTTCCAGTTAATGTAAATATCTATATATGCCAAAACAAATACTCTTAGATATATAACCCAGAAATGAAAAAATCAACATCCATTATACATGGAAAAGGAACACTTAAAGAACCTGAGAACTGTAGCCTCTGCATCATCACGCAAAACATCAGCTACAACAATTGCTCCTATGATGCCTTTTCCTTCTCGGCCAACATAAACCACTGACTTTGATTGCTCCAAAGAAGACTGTTTTTCATTCAAAAATATTTCTCTTATATGATATTCAAGATCATAATGATCCAATGTTCCACTTTGTTTATTAAAACATTCATGCACCCATTCCTTTGAACCAACGGCCACTAGAGCTCCTTCTACTTCAGCTAGAGCACCAAACCCTGGCTCTGTAAGTTGTCCTCGTGTAAAAGGAATGTCCAAATTCAAAGACTCTGCCTTGTCTATAATGGCTTTCGCAATAGGATGATTGGCTGTTTTCTCAACTGCAGCAGCAAACTTTAAAATTGCTTCCTCATCATAATGCAATGCAATTACAGAAGCCACAGTAGGTTTCCCCTTGGTAAGAGTTCCTGTCTATTCTTCATAAATGTACGTAGATCAGCTTAAATTAAACGACCAAAATGAACAAACATTTAACAGAACTGCTCAACAATGACATTAGAATCGAAATATTGACACAAGCGTTGTTTGTATTGTATACTTTATCAAGTGCAACTATATCTACACCAGCCAAGCGTTCAAGTACATCCCCTCCTCGCACCAGAAGCCCACGCTTTGCACCTTCAGGTTAAGAAAAGATCAATTAGTGCATCTCTATGATGGAAATCAGCAATAGTCAATAGACTCAATGCCAATAGCAGTTCATCAATATAATTTTCGAAAAAGAAGAAAATAAATATTCAAATGTCACAAATCCATGGCCTACAAAAGGGTTGAGTAATTGCAATGAAAACATACAAACTACAACTGAAGCTAAGCAATTTCGTTTTGAACATCTAAACAGAGATGTCATACCAAGAGAGGTTCCCACAAGGACAGCAGTGGGAGTTGCAAGACCAAGTGCACATGGGCAGGCAACTACCTAGCCAAACAAAGAATAACAGGAAAACATTGCAAATTAGAACTGAATTATTCTGCTGTGCTGATATCATAAAAAATTAGAATTTTAAAATGCAGTAAAATATGATTTAATGGAATAATTCATACTTACAGAGAACACATCATGAAACACTAACGTGAAGGTATCTTCGAACATTAGTAATACTGTTAGATTGAACCATCAAAGACTAGGGAAATGATGTTTCTAAATTCAACTTCAGGTCAATAGCGAATATGAATGTCGACAAACTTTTCAAATTTCATTTATATCCATTTTAGCAAGATGTGACTGGGAATGTGAAATGGTAAAATGACAAAAGGTTACTTCTTGTAGTGAAACTAAGAATGCACATTCCTTGGCAAGTAAGACATTCTAAGAGAAACACTATAAATTTGTTCTATAGTGATGACACAGCAGTAAAATGCAACAAACATGGACCAAATATATTATAGTGGAATTATTTCTTACTAGCACATTAATAGCAAGCTTCAAGCTTAGAAGGAGTGAACTTTCTTCAGGTCCTGCAAGATCATTAAACAGCACATCGGGAAAAATGCTTGTCCCAAAGTAATGCCTGCATCAAGGTGAATGTAAAAACGAAATATGAACAATGAATTCTTTGGATAAAAGCATAGGTCACATCAATTCATTGTTAATCAAACCAAAAATAAAATGGAGAGCAATTAATGAAAAAAAAATTACAAAAAAACATTGCTTGTGATACATTGTCAGCCTTCCTAAGGACATCATAATTTCAATGCTTAAATAAATTAGCTAGAATAATATTAAATTTGAGTTTTCCAACTCTTTATTCCCCTCTTTTTCGCCTCTATTCATTAAATTTATTCTTTTAATTCTGTAGACATTTTGACAAGTGAAAAAATATTAACTAGGCATCAAAATCTTTCATTTTTTTATTATTGGTGAAAGTCAACAAAAAAATATCATATCTATTAGCCCATGGCTAGAACACTATGTAAACTGTTACCAAACCACCAAACTGGATATTCCTAGAAGAGATCAAAAACTTGGAATGTCAAAAGTCTCTTAAACAGGAGACTAGATCAGTTACTAGCAACCAGAAAATATTAATAATAGTTCTGGTCTCAAGCTAACCAAAAGTATCAAAGTAACAAACAGGAGGGAAATGAATAATTCCAGTGCCTTATTAAGGTATTTGTTTGCATAAGATGCCATTTCCTGGGGTGATGTTTGTCTTTTGTGACTTAGATTCTGCCTGCTTCCCTCCGTAATTTTTTTAAAGTTCTCAATAATTTAAGGAAGATATTGATCAATGCCTGACGATCCTTGTTTGCCTGTCGTCGCTGCTTAAATATGCAGTGATTCAAAGGTTGCATCCATGTAGTGCACCTGTCGTTCCAACATTAGAATATTGAAAATATAAGTTTAATCATTTACTTTTGAAGGATATCGATATTTATCTGAGATAGCATGTTGCTTTTAGTAAATAGTATTTGTTAGTTAGGATGATATATTTATTGTTTTTAATAATAATTTATAATTATCTATATTATTATTATTTTGGGGTTTGTATTCATTATTATCTAAATTGATAATTAAGGATCATTATTTGATTTCAATGATAATATTTAATTATTATTTGATTTTTATAATAAATGAATCAACAATAATTGCTATTAATAATCTATTGAAGAAATTTTACATGATTTCAATAAAGAATTTAGTTATTATTTGATTTACTTAATTTATTTGAAAAGTTATTAGCAATATGGTTGAAGAACTATTGATTTATTCATCTCATAATTACTCGAAAATTTAGTCAATTTTATTGAATCATTTGTTCATCAAGTTCCTCTTGGTTCACTACAATATGTGAGGTGTAATGATGATATGGCTGATTTTGTAATATCCCCGTCATAAAATAGTTATTAATCAAATATTTGTTAATGGGCCGATTGATTTAAAATATCTCGGACCCATTTTAGTTTTGTTTCCGTAGGTAAGTTTAGCCATCGGCTATCTTTGTACACCCTCAAAAAGTTTTCCCAAAGGGTATTCAAGCACAGCTTGTAGGTAGTCATAGGTATGCATTTTGGATTATTTCTTTATACTGCGAATTCTTGTTGGAGTTCTGGATTGTTCGTCATTTTGGAAGTGAAAGATCTTCCCTATTTGACTTGTTTCTAGTTTCGGTGGGATTCAACCCTCACACTATTCCGACGCCTGTAAAACTTCACTTGGATCTAGCAAATTGGAGCACTGTCATAGTGCAAATTGGAGAAATCATTGTGTTTAATACGATTTAGCTCTCTTGGTGTTAAGTGAATGAAGTCTATGCCAAACATTTTGTGTTTTTTTCTCTACATATTCTATACATTCATTTGCATGCATTTCCGTACACTCCAAACTCCGCACATCACCCAATGAAATCCTCCATTCGGCAAACAACATAGGCTTCAACCATATGGCCTCCAGTCTTCCACCGTACGGCTACCCCACATCTACCAACCGTACGGCCTCACTACTCCACCGTACGGTCGTACTCCTGCATTCCTCATCACCGTATGGACACATAGTACAGACGTAACTAGTGCATCATTCTGGCCCACTGTACAACATCCACATTGCTTGTACCTTTGCCATTGGCTTTCATAAGCCAACTCCACCTAACCATACTTCCCTCCAAGATACCATACGGGTTGTCATCTGATTTCCATTTTTTAAGAAAGATTGTTTGAGAGTAGTTGTGTAGGACGGAACATACAGATCTGAGATTATTGCTTAGATCTTTTAGATCTAACTATTTCTCTGTCTTTTTAGGATTTTCGCACTTGGAGAGCAGAAGGTGAGAGCAACAAGATAGCAAGAGTGTGTATGATCTATACAAGCAGCAACACTGCAAGTCATTTAGGCAATGACTGCCCCCTATGACTCTTTACGCCTTATGTTTTCTTTTTCACACATGCATTTATATTACAAATTCAAGCCTTGAATTTGTTTCTTAGCTAGTTCCATGGCTTGTGTGAAGCATTTTTATACTTCGATGAATAGAGATTCACATTTTCAAAAAATATATTAAATGATATATCCACTTGAACTATGTTGCTATCTTTTCCTCATAAAATGTTATATCTCTTAGAAAAATTGGATTAGAGTAAGCATTCCTTGTTAAGGCATACACCACATGATCAAATTTCGGAATGGCTCTCTCTTAACAAGCATGACTCTACCTATTTGAGCTCGTAGGTGAAAAATAGGTAACAATTACTGTTGGCCAATTTTGCTCCCCATTCAACCCATCACTGATAAATGTTCTGAGAGATCTTCAATGGGCTGGATTCTTTTATGTGGGTTAACATGCTTTTCAGTCGGGTTAACATCTCGTGTTAACACGGTTTCTTCATAAGCCGAGTTGGCTCGGTTCCTTCATGTGCCAAGCTAGTTTAGCTTGTTCTTGTGCCAAGTTGGCTCATTTTTTCTTCATGTGTCAAGTTGCAGGCTAACACGTGCTTTGCGTCGGGTTAACATTCTGCGTGAACCATCTTCGCCATTTCAGGGAGTGACTTCTTACTTCTGCAAATCGCGAAAACACATGTTGCCTCCTCCACCATACATTTGGGAAATGTTCTGACCAATAGATTCATGCCACATGCCAGATCCTTCTTATGTCGGACTACTCTTGATTGTCAGATCTGTATACATATTTAGATATTTTGAAGTGTACTGCAGCTGTCCGTTGGAGAATAAAGGGATCTTGATCTACGGTTTGGTTTTAATCACTTGCTGAGGGGATTTCTTGCAACATCTGAGCCATCTACTTTAGAATGAAGATCTACATGGACAACTCATCTTATTGGGGGCAAATCAGATTTTTTCCCAAGTGGGTCAGTTCTGTAATTTTTGTGATGGGTTAACTAACGTGTTATCCCATCCCGCATCTTCTTTTGACAACGGTGTGGATTTATTTGTTACGTCCATGACACATTACAAGGATCATTTCTTCAATGCAAACTGACATTTTGGGCCTTGTTCCATGGCGTTAATGCATCTCCATGCCTCTCTATTATATGTAATGATCAGATTTTTTGGATTTGATCTCATACAACTGGATGCTTTGATTTTGGTTTCTTCCAGTCACTTCTACAGCAAATTGATTTCAAGATCAAATTTAGTTCTGATATTCATTTATTACTGCTCTATGTAGCCTTGACTCCCAGTGTGGGGTTTGAACTTCAAGTTAGATATGAGTTATGCCTGAACTCTATGAAGGCAAGTTGTAAATACTTTTTCTAGGTTTCTCTCTATTCCCATAATGTCTACTTGCAGTATGCTTGTGCTTTGTAATTGTAGTTCTTACCTTCCATTAATGAAATAGTTGGTTTCTTACCCTCTCTTGCCATTCATTAGTCCGAGCAAGTATCTTGCCTCCTTTGAATGTTTCTTTTCTGCTTCCTTAGATTTATATGTTGTGTTTGGTTTGTTGATGGTTGTTGTATTGTGAAATTGTATTTTTCCCTTCTGCATTAGATCAACCTCGAACCCTCATGTGGTTTCTTAGAAGGTAGAATAGAGCCAAGAGTTGAGTATTTGGCTTTTCATTAATGTGTCAAGCATATAGGGGCAGAGTCGTAACCGTTTCAATTAAATGCATCACCCCTTTCCCTTTCAGCAATTTACTTTCCTACATCTCCTCCTTGTTCCTTAAAAGTAGTAGTTAGGTGCATCCTGATTGTAAGGAAGCTGGCCTTCTCTGGAGATTCGACCTCAAAGTGCAAGTCCCACACTTGGAGGTCATTTCCATGTTACGCGAAGTTGCCTTTAGGTCACACTTCAGGTGAGGGTGCAAACTTTAGCAATAACAATTTTGGCATGGCTGGTGGGACAAGAAGATTCAGCTATATAAGTCTGTTGGTTAGTCAATTGATCTTTACTCACTGAGAAATTGGATGTTTTTCTCGGTGCCATCAGCCTTTGGAGGCAATCATCTAACACCATGGCAACTCTATGCATCTACCGGTTTCAACAAATCAAGTGCTAGTATGATTTTCAGTTTTTATATTTCCTCAGGATTTCTATGAAGGTACTTATTTAAATGCTTTATCATGGATCCCCTTCATAGAGATGCCTCCCACTTTCCCCCATATAATGAAGAGGCCAGTTTTACTCCAACCCATAATGTCATCTTTGGCCATGCATGCATTAAAATTTCCCCTACCAAGTATATTCCAATCCAAGAGTTCCATGAGCAGTAGGAGAGAGAGAAAAAATCAAGCCCATATGTTTATTCCTCTTTAGGTTTGGTCTCTCCTGTATTATCAAATGAGTAGCCTACCCAGTCTTCTTCAGAACCCTACAGTGACCCCAGATCAAAGGTAGGAGGGCTTTTTGACCGCTTCAATAGTTTGGGGGTCAGGTTCGATGACCTTGGAAAGGATCTAAGCTATGTTGAAAATCCATACCCAAATACGGATTGTGGGAATTTTTCTCATGTTATGCTCATTATGACTTCTTGGATTAAGGAGTTGCAGAATGAGAGGGTGATGTGGAAGAATGACCCTCATGTGTGCACCATGGTGTCTGAGGTATTTGATATTTTCAATGAGGCTCGGGAGGCATTTCTCCAATTGCTGGAGAGGAAGAAACAAATAAAGAAGTTTGAGAAGGCAGAGCTCAGGCTTGCCCAAATGCAGAAGGCTGAAGTGCAGGAGCCTCCCAAAAGGAGGTTTGTTGGCTTCAAACAAAGCAGTTCTCCCCAGATTTCAACCCCAAGTTTCCCTAAACCTCAACCCTTGGTTCAGACACCTCCACATGTTGATGATGGTGAGCCCCAATTTGATTATTGTCCCTTCTTTGTTGTTCAAGAGGAAGTGGATATGTCCTTACCTACATCCAAGACAGTGAATGAGCAGCCGCCAATTGCAGAACATGTGCTGCAGCAGAAGGTTGAAGGGGAAGAGCATCAAAAGGACATTCTTGTCCTCGAGAGGAAAGATGTTAATCTGCACAAGGCTGCTCCTTGACCTGCATGCAATGTCACAACAGAGAAGACAATCCAAGAAGAAGACTTTCTTTCTTCTTCGAGCTGTCATAGGGACTGTTGTGACATGGGGACATCACAGTGGATGGGGGAGATTGATTTCTATGAGCTTGAGGCTTTGTGTCTATCTGACGAGTCATCTTCCCCATATGAGGAACATTTGTTGCAGCAAAGTATCCTTCATGATATGGAGGATGGAAAGGATGATTCCAAGGATAACTCCATCCTTGAGGAAGGACATGTTGACATGCATAAGGTTTTCCCTCAACCTATGCATGTTATTACAACTTTAATGGAGGAGATTGATGATGAAGATGATCTTTTGGACAAGTTTGATGCTATCTACTCTTCCATAAATGTTGAGTCATCATCTCCTATATATGAAGAACACGTTTTTCAGCAGCAACAAGAGGAGACATGCACACTACCAACCACACCATCAAAGCCAGCCCCTGCTGGCCATAAGGATAAGACTATTGCAGAGCACAACAGTGAGGTCAAGGCTGATTGCTTGGACCTGAAACTATCAAAAGGAAGCCCCATCAAGCATCTAGCTCTGCAGCAATGCAAGTTGCCCCTGGTCATGCTCATTCCAGAGCATGAGGGAGAAGACCACAAGGACGAGCAAGTCTATTTTGCTCAAGTTGACAATGTCCCAATGTTGGAATGCTTCATTGTTTTCAGCATTGGGAGGAAGATGTTCAATGCAGCAGCATGTTTGTCATGCTTGCTACTATTTTCAGTTGCCCTTATCCATGAGAAAAGAAATCAGCTAAGTGAGGAAGGGCAGCTACTTCAACAAGCCAGTCAATGGCTTTGTTTGATTTTTGTAAATTATAAATACTTGTACATGGTAGAATAGGCGCTTTTTGCTTTCCAAGAAGTGCATGAGCACGTTTGTTCCTTTTTCTGGAGTTGTTTTGAGCTTTCTGGAGCCTCTTGGAGTTTTTGTTTTGCTGGTTGCAGAATTTTATGAAGTTGCAAGTGGGATAACGCGTCAATTCTTGGTAGAGACTATATGCCCAATGGATTTCTTAAGGCCACTGATCTATGCTTAGTAGGCAAGCATCCCCTCTAAGTCACCAAGAATGTTGGCCAATTTTGCCCCCCATTCAGCCCATCATTGATAACCGATCTGAGAGATCTTCAATGGGCTGGATTCTTTGATGTGGGTTAACATGTTTTTCAATCAGGTTAACATCTCATGTTAACGTGGTTTCTTCATAAGCCGAGTTGGCTCGGTTCCTTCATGTGCCGAGCTAGTTTAGCTTGTTCATGTCTCAAGTTGGCTCATTTTTTCTTCATGTGCCGAGTTGCGAGTTAACACACTTTTTGCGTCGGGTTAACATTCTGTCTAAACCATCTTCACCATTTCGGGGAGTGACTTCTTCTTGCTTCTACAAAATCGTGAAAACACATGTTGCCTCCTCCATCATACATTTGGGAAATGTTTTGACCAATATATGTGTGTGTGTGTATTGAGAAGGAATATACAATTACAGACTTAAGAGCGATTAGAGGTAGGCATCATGTGATATTTATATCAGAAACAAATATGAACTATAGAGATAACTAAAACAAGGACTAATAATCATACAGGAGATGAGAACTTATAGTGCTCGTAGGGACCAAGTAGATCTTGGTAGAGGAAATTCATTAAGCATCTTTTTGAAAAGAAACTCACAGAGACTAGAGGGCATTCTTTGAATGTCAAGATTCCATACTGGAATCCAGAGAGAGATTTATAGAGAATCTCTTAGTGGCAATTTATATTGCAGTGGTCAAACATACGCATATGTCAAAGATAAGAGACTTGGTAGAGGTGGGATCTCTACCAAATAGTGTTACCAGAGATCCCAAAGAGGCCTAAGGGAGAAGCTCTTTCTATGATAATTACCTAATCGAGAAATAGTTCTCACCAGAGGGTTAGTGAAATGACCCTTACTATGAAGGTCACTTAAAACCCAATACTGTACTGTGGCAATTCGTCAAATAGTTTGCAAACAAGCTCTTAATACTGAACTGTGACAACCCGTTAATACTCGGCATGCAACCGTTAATAGGTAAGGATGTAATGACTCAAATAATTTACCAGAGGGCTAGTTCTTTAACAAAATGCAATAGATAATCATACCATCAAGGTTCAGGAAAGAATCTAATTACAAGTAATTCCATTCAATATTCAATAACGATCCAATCATTGATTACAAAGTCCTAACTTGATATATATATCTTAACAATATCAAAAGAAAACCTGAATTTGCTGTACCATTAGATGACGTGGGATGACCAGATTTATTCCTGATCGCAACGACTGGTTTGGGGTCTGTACACACCCTCTTTAGCTATGGTGACGAAACTGGCCGCTTGATGGCTATGCGGTTATCCACGTTAATGGCAGATTATGCAATATTATTCCTTGAGGACAAATCGCAGGCTACACACACATTAACCAATATGGAGATCGCAGGTACCTGAGGTTTCATCGAATACACTCCTCCATGTCCGATTGCAAGCCGGCTGATGTAGTAACTGACGGGTTTGGGACTGTTCGTTTACCAAATCGTGCTGAATGCCAAAACTTACTCCAAAATGGCGAACTGGTCGGCTGAGTCGAGTTGTTTCCAGCTATCCTGTGAAACGCCCAATATTAAATCACGATTTCCGCCGAGTCCAGAAGAGTCCGCATTCAATCTCTTAACCTGCAGAGTATTCTTGCTATTTCTTTAACTTCCCAACAGGTAACGGAAACCGACGACCTTGATTATTCTTCTGTCCCGCCTGCCAATTCGTCCATCCCTGCGCGGTAAACTCTGACCTTTAAAACGGTGCCCAACTGATTTAATTCGAGTCCGGCTATAAGGAATAGCGCTACGATTCTTATGGAAAATTCGGCGATGTAATTGGTATTGTTTAAAGTGCCTTCACTGCCCAGATTTAGATTAATTCTCAACCTTACGGCTATCGCTGAACCGCCTGGTATGGGCAAGAAAAAACGTGCTAGATTGTGACCTGGGAATTTTTATTTAATTCTCCATGCTCCACGAAATGATCTCAATGGTATACGGAAACGCTGCTAAAGATAATTCTGGAATTCGTTCAAGTTCTTCTACCCTTGATCGGTTCACACTGCGACCTCTCTACCATAGATTCAAACCTTCCACTGTAGAATGCTTAACTTGATGTGGACTGAACCGACTGGGTTCGGGTAAGACCATGTGGCAATACAAATTCAACCAGGTAAATGTGCTTCCAGTTTCCTTCAAGTACCTCCAATCGGGCAATATCAAGCTTTCTTCTTCGAACAACAAATTTGACCTTAGGTCACAGATTCTGCGAATAGCTTAGATCCTCAAAAATCAATTCTCAGAATGATCTTCCAAAATTTTGGCCTTAGACCCAAATTTATGCCCTGATGAAATGACTGAATGTCACCTCCAATCTGCAATAATTCAGATGATATTTCACACCCTCAAAATTGCGTACCTATTGAGAGTTTTCGTTCTCAATGGCCAGTTGTGACAATTGCAGAAACCCTAGGTTCCACAATGCACATGTGATTGAATCACAATCTGATAACAAGAGAGAAAATAAACAACTGCTTGATTAGAATGGAGCCCCGGGGTGCCTATTTATTCTTTTCTCTCCATCTTCTCCAGAAACTTCTAGAACATTTTTTATTTTATCTACTAAGTGACTTTATAAAATATTTTATAATTCAAGTCACTTTATTAAATTAATTAAATATAAAGTTATCTTTTAATATTTATTTATTTGATAACTTTATAAATAATTAACTTAATATCACTTATATATTTAATTAAAATAATTAATTAGCCATCCTCATAAAATATTCATTATTTTGGACAACCAAATTAATTAAATTAATTAAATCAGACTGCCTCCGAAAATGGCGACATGACAATTAGGTGATTGGAGAAAGGATCTCTCCCGAAGGATTAGGATGGGCAGATTAGTATTTACCCAAATTTGATATTGCTAATATGTTTTACATACAATTTTCGATATTGTACTAACAAATGGTTGCAGGTTATAGGTTTTGAACTTGATCGGAAAGTGGGGACATTACAAAGAAGAATTATGTTAGTGGACCAACCTCCTTCTCTAAATCCTACTCCTCATATATCTACCTTTATTCCTCCTATTGTATCTTACAGTGGTAATGGTAATAATGCATTTATAGATCATGCTAATAATGCTAATGTTGATAATGGTAATGATGCTTATGTTGATACAAATGATACATTCATACATCATGACTCTTCTTCTAGTGAAAAATCTATTAAGAGAAAAACTAAATGGTTTCAAAAATTACTTAGTAAAAGAGATCAATTTCTAGAATGGGTGGACTTCAACCTAGGAGGATTAGTTACTACAAATATGGTTTGATGTTTTGTCTTACGAATTTAAATAATCCTCATTCATCATCTTTGGCATTTCTCTTTAGCATGTTGTAAAGCCTAGAAATTATGTTGATTTTATCATTGGATAGTACTTTTCTTCAAATAATTATGTTCTATTAACTATTGACTTTATATGACTTTGATATGATCTTAATTGTATTTGCATGATTTCATACCATGATATTTTAGGTATATTTATTCGAGGATATATATGGGGGCCCACATATATATCCCGATAAATATACAAATTATTGTCTCTTTTGTGACTTGTCAATTATGAGTGCATTATTATATATTTCACATATGTAAATGTTTTTTTTCACTCTTTCTTATTCCTTGGGATTATGAGTTATTATACACTATTGCCTTCAACATTTCTTTTGTTCTACTAATTGGCACATAGGTGGAGTCTATGCTTTTCAGCATCATTCTATTCCCATGTTGGCACTTTATGGTTTATACCATTTATTTTTGCAGTTTCCCTTCAATTTTAGTTAATCTGACCCATCTTGAAGGCATTTCACTCTTATTTGAAGGTAATCTATTGCTAATACTCATACTCCTTCCCTTTGGTATCTTTGAAATCATGTCATATAATGTTCTACATACTTCATTGCTTAAATTGTGAGTCATGTAGGTTATGGATTGATCACCCATTAACCTGCAGTGTAATGACTTATTAGTGGACTATCTATATCCACGTGATTGATGCCTTGTTAATGTTGGGTTCATTAGTTGGCTTTTCTATGGTCATTTGTGCCTTGTATATTCCTTTCTTGAGAGCTTTCATAACATATTTGTTCTTTAAAGAATATGATTTATCTTGATTACTTTACATTTATATTTATCACTCTATTCCAATTTACTCTATGAGAGTTTACTTATACTTAGAAATTTTCTAACTTGAATATAATATGAAATTCTCCTCATGGATAATTGTCTTGTTTCTTTTTTCTATGTTTCAGGTAAAGCATCGTGACACATACAAAACATCATTATTTGTTGTACAAATCCTATCCCACATGAATCCACTTGACGATGTATCACACATGAAGGACTACCCACTTCTCTTGGCTCTCCAACGATGTACCCATGCTAATATGAGACCTCTTGCACGATTGAAGATATTTCAAAAAATCAAGTTGTACTATTGTAAATTGGGTTTAACTCCCTTTGATGTAAGCTCCCCAAGTAATGATTAAGGGGGGTGTAAGAAATATTAATCTTTCCTTGGATGTATTTAATTTGGGATATTCCAACGATCCCTACTTGTAGTTTGTCCTATTGTACACATGTGGAGGACATGTCATTTACTTGTCCTCTAGTCCACATGTGAGGATAACTTATTTTATAAGTCCTTTTATAAAGGAAATTAGTTTATCCTCCTTAAGAGGATCTTGACACTTTGCACACACTTATTATGAATGTGGCATTCATAGAAATGGGAGTTACACATGCGAACACATGCAACTCCTTTCTCATCTCTTTAAAAGAGATGCTTCTTTCTCTTTCTTCTTTACACATCACATTGATATTATGGTATTGAGATATTTTGCTCCACCACTTTCTCTCTCTTCTCTAGGCATTTGTCTTCATTCATAATACTCACAAGGGGTTTTCTTTGCTTTCCCCTTTCAAATCCTTGTCTCCATTATTGAACTACTTTGGTGTATGCTCTTGGATCTTGTTTATCTCATGGTAACATTATTTAACTCTTAACTTACTTGGATTGTTTTCTTTTCCTTGCTCTAGTTTATCATTTCTTACAGGATCAATTTCCCCTTCAGATCGAGATTCCCTTTGGACCAAGTTTCCCTTCGGATCGAATTCCCCTTCGGATCAAGTTCCCCTTCGGACCAAATTTCCCTTCAGATTAAGTTCCCTTTCGGGTCGAGTTCCCCTTCGGGTCAAGATTCCCTTCGGACTGAATTTCCCTTTGAATCAAGTTCCCCTTCGAACCGAGATTCCTTTTGGATCAAGATCCCCTTCAGGCCGATATTGCATTCAAGTTGAGATCACCCTCAGGTTGAGTTCGCCTTCGAAACATTACATTAGACAGAATATTTTTATCATGCATTTATAATTTGTAATTGACATGTTACATGTAATGGAAAAACAAGATATAATTGCATGTGATAGTATCATGTGCAAAATTGTAACAAGTAATCATGCTGCAATTACTTTAAGCCTTGTAGCATTGACTAAGTCAAAGTTAGTTAGAGAATCAATCAAGGTGGTTAAGGGTTTTCCCCTTCTTTCTCCACTTTTCTCTCCACTCTTTTCCTCTATAAAAGAAATACCTCATTGTAAATAATTATCTTTTGCAAGGCAAGAAAATTATGTCAGTTTGTATGTACACTCTAAGACTTCGTGCTTGGATGTAAATCAAACTGCTTTAAATAAAAGAGGCAGATTGTTTTGAGAATTATGCAAATTCAAACTGTTATGTGGCAACATTTTCTTGAGTTGATTACGAATTTTAGTTCTTTGATTCAATTGTGCAAACTTTGGCTTGCCTATTCCATTCAAAGTCAATTTGAACTTTGAAGACTTCGTGTTGTAGGAGGAAAAATTGTGATAAATAGTAGTGGCAGTAATCACTTAGAGCTGAAGACTTTGGGCTTCAATTGTAAGTATTTTTATTAAATTTGAGAGTATCAAAAAAGAGACTTTGTGCCTTACTAGTTATTCTACTTTAATTCTCATTAAAGACAAGCGAAAGAGAATTTGGATTCCTGTATTTGCTTCACAAAAATATAAAAAGTAAATTGCTTCCTCTAATATTATTCTTACATCTATTCCAGGGTCACTAGAATTATCGTAGCAAAAGGGTGTTTTTTTGTTAAGTTGGAAAGTTCTAGTTGTATGCAAATCATTTCTGAAAAAGAGGAATTGATTAAGAGAGCTGCCCTTTTTGTAATTTTAATTAAGTTCTTATTGAAGCCACCTACGGTAAGAAGGGAGCCTCCCCTATTGCTGAGAGGAGAGAGCATCTCATGAGATGTTGCCTAAAGTCACAATTTTGTAAATTGTAGACTTTAGTGACTTGCAAAAAATTTACCCAACAATTTTAGGCAACTCTATTGAGGACACAACGCGCATTCAAAAGCCTCACATTTTCATTTGAAGTCTACTTATGTCCTATTCATCGTAATTTTATTTCTTGTAATTGTTGTTGTTCATATCTACTCTAGTACATTGGTTGACCACTGATGAACACTGTATCTTATTGTCCTATGCACGGGATGTACTTTCTATTATGATGATCTTCATGATTCATAAATGTATTCATTTCTCTAAATGATGCATCTGCCCTTTATTCTTATTGCATGGTCTTTATCTATAGTGCACTCGACCATCATTGAGATTTGGCTCCTCCCTTTTTCGTAATCCTATTAAACACATATTGGTTGCTTGTGACAGTGAATTTATCAATTCACTATCATGAATGACATTTTCCTGCGTGATAGAACAAGCAAGGGGATTCTAACCTCAAAGATGTTAAAGAAAATATCATGTTGGGCTCAACCCTTGTGGGAGCCCATTTTATCCCACAAGCTGCAATATTGAATGAAGTAATAAGCAATGAAAATTTGCTTGTTCCTGAATAGTGAACAAACATGCTAATCAAAACAATGAGTTTTCAAATTTGTTTCTTAGCTTTCCTCTCTAATATCTTCAATGATTACATAACTGGTTTGATACCATGTGTGAGAAAATTATATGTTTGTTGATGATTGATTACATACAAATTGATTGGCACCATGAGCCCTAACATAATTTTCCATCATCTCTTGAAGTAATATCTGGAGCAGTGAGGCAATTTCTGGAGAAACCAAGTTAGGTACACAACCAACCAACCACAGCATTTGTCATTCCAACCTTCAAGAAGTCACAAATTCCCTATTCATTCATATTTTTTTTTCATTTTCAGCTGTATAGTTTTCTTTCATATTGCATTTATTCAATCATTCCCCTGGCTTGTGTGGGACACCATGCACTTGAATTCATGAATTAAAAACAAGTATTTTCACATGCAAAGTTGTATGATTTTATTCTTTCCTATACACACTTGCATCTTATATGTTGTTCATTAGATAGTATGTTTGTTTGATAAAAAACGCTTAGCATAATCAGATGTGTACCTTTGTTTTTCTATTTGTAAAACTTAATCAGCTCCACCTAATTGGCTTGGTAGCGAAAATGGGTAACAAAGGGATAACCAATATTATCAAACATAACAATTGGCATTGTTCGCTAACTATACAACTGTCTCAAGTTGTTCAATTGTTTCACTATTTTGCTAGTTTAGTCTACAAGTGACAAGGTCATTGTTTACCGCATAGGTTAATTAAGAAATGCACACAGATAATGAATACAAACAGCAGTACTCATTTATTCGCATATGCCAACAGATTGCATAACTGGTGATAAGATAGATAAGATGATTTACAATGATCCAAGAGGGTGTATAAATACTTTCCGTCGAACCTTCCAGAAGAGGTCCGTCGGCTACAAAACAATCCTAATCTACCCGTCGGCCCATCGGCTACAAAATATTTAACAACGACAACACCCTGTCGGCTACAGTTTGTACCGACAACATCATCCCCCCCAAAAGAAAAGTCGTCTTCTGACGACTAACAAAATAAGAGACAACCACATACAAGAAAAATACTAGAGAGAAGGTGGTGCCCCTGAAGAATGTTGTCGCCGACACAACTCATAGACCTGCTCCGTCCAAATGCTCAAATCCTTCTGTATCCATGAATTAACCTCAACAGCCTCCTTGAGGAGAAGCGCCGCATCCATAGTCTGCTTCCTTGCTAACTACAACTCCTGTTTTGCTGCATCCTTATCCCGTACAGCCGCTTCCTTATCCTGCAACAACGCTGCCCTTTCAACTGCCCAAGCTGCCTGCTGAGTGGTGAAATCCGCTACTAACTTCTCTCTAGCCTCCCTCTCAACCGCCAGAGATTTCTCAACTGCAATCCTGTCTGCTGCCCTGTCCACCTCCGCGCGCCTGCGAGCATAATAAATCTCCTTATACAGTGCCACGATCTCATGTGCCAGCTTCTCCAGCAGAGTGTTGCGCGGCCCCAACTCTGGCTCACTGGTCCAATCTGCCAACATCTCCAGTGTCACGATTGCTGGCCAACCCCTCTCCTCAAAACATGAACGGAACCACTACGAACAGATCTCCCTGATGAAAGCTCGAACCAAATGCCACTCCCTCTGCCAAGTCATAGCCTGCAATGCCAAATCATGTCCCTTCCTTAGCCCAACCTTCATAGCCCTGAGGTAGTCTCTCCACCGTCCTCATCCGACACATAATCCTCCTTTGCAAAGCCCTCCATTGTCCATTCGGCATCACTATTTTGTTCCTCATCTGCAGGGAGCATGCCCACATCTGGTGCGGCCTCCTCTGCTCTCGGCGCAACCACGGCCTATGACACCCCCACCTCTTGAGGCTCTGGACCTAAAGCTGATACTCCTAGGTGTCCGGGGGACTGGATGGACGGATCAACTTCGGCAGGGATAAGTCAAAACTGTTGTCTCAAGAAAGCGCTAGCTCTATCCATCACCTCCGGCTGCTCTAACTGTGCGGACTCCATGCCCTCCTCCTGCTATGCTGGCTGGACTGTCTGTATTGGCTCAGTGGATGCTAACAAGGAAGATGAAACGGTGATGATTGCATCACAGTCAATCACCTCCAAGCGAACCTGGGGCTCAAGCTCCGATGTTGGTAATTTGACACTCTACGAGGCTAGCACACTGACACTCTATGCCTGCAATAGCTCCAAGTCTCATCAACTGGTCACACTTCCCACGACTAATATCCGCAACGACTGGGGGTCCGGCGGGGTCGAGGGGCAGCGCTTTCTTCTATTTTTGCGATTTCTTCTGATCCCACACTCTTTCTAGCAATCGCTGATACTTCCCCTTCCCTTTGGCATTGTGCATTACTCATTCTGAACTGCTTCAATTTGTCGTCTTTTTTTTTTTTTAGAATCTCCTGCTTCCTGAAAAGTACGACTCCTTCCTCTTGGTACACACGCAACCCAGTTACATGTTGCTCACGGGTTGTAAGGCACACGAACTGTGAATGCCATTAATGCTAGCTCCAAACCAGAATCCTCCGAGGCTAATATGGTGTTAACTGCTCTAGTGAATGAAGTAATTTCTGTGTTAAAAAATTATCCATTGCCTGCATCCATGCAAATCCTAAACGATTTGTCCCTGCAAAGTTGAAAACTCGGCTCAACTGAAATCAGGGTCATTCTTCCATTTGGCTGCTCTCGATTCGCGCTCTTCCTGGTTAAAAACAAACCCAATATGTTTAAATGTCGGGTTTTCTACCTCCCCACGTGGTTAAGGCATTGGGCGGAATGGTATATAGTCCGCGGTAAGGTAATCTCTGGCAAGAAGGTGATGCCCGCTGAAGATGAGCAAGGCATCCCACGGAAGACGACACACCACGCGTGGAAAAGCTTAGGAAGAACCAGCAAAGGCACCCAATGCAGAGAAAAAGCCCGCGGAAATCACAGAAGCCATGCCCGGAAAGGTCTTGCTATGATCGGCAAATGAGGCTCTAAGGACTGCACCAACACCTTCTGATAAATCACAGTGTTTGAACAACATCCGCGGGTGAACAAAACACACTCCGGAGAAGGTGAGGGAAGTCCGCGGAAAAATTAGAGAAGACGCGTGGGATAATAAAGAACACGCGCGAGAGAAAAAAAAGACACGCGGAATTTGATGAAGTCTGCGAAGTGTGACAAACCACCGTGGGACCTAAACAGTCCGCGGAAATAAGGGCATCCGCAGGGCTAAGTAGCGCACGGGAATCTGTCTGCAGCTCATAGCAACACTGCCCGCGGATAGGTGTCCGCGGGACACTCTGCCCACGGAGTAGTGTTCCGCGGGGTGAGTCCGCAGGCAAGCTTCCGTTCCCTTTTTTTTTTTAATTTTTTTTTTAATCAAATTTTTTTTTTCTTTTTATTTTTTCCCTTTTTTCTTTTTTTTTATTTTTATTTTTTTAAAACCTTTTTTTTTTTAAATAAAAAAATACAACTCAATTTTCCCTCCACACTTCGCAATTCCACGACGATGAGAGAGTCAAAAGATACATAACAACGCCACTCGATGAACTAAGGAGTCATCCGCGGATAGAGAAGTAAGTGTGCAAGAAATAAAGGAAACTACAGAAGAACGAACACCACTAGGGGTGGAAGAATATGCCACCGAGGAAGAATGAAGACAACCCGCAATCACAATGCACCCTGCAGAAGAATCCGCGGAAGACAGGAGAAAACCGCACTACGCCATGGTTAAAAAAATGAAGCCACCAATGAACAAGATAAGCCCGCGAACACCAAGATGCAATCCATGGAAAATAGAAAGCCAGCCGCACAACAAAAGTCCGCAGGAGATAAAGGCAGGCCGTGGAGAACAAAAGACTTCTCGCGAAGACACAACCCACGAAAAAGGTGTCCACAGAACAGTCTATGGGACCCCTGTCCAGGCAGACTCCGCTCACTCTTCGATCATCATCTGGTTTCTTCTCTACTTTTCCATCAACCTTCGTTGTCTTCAACTGTCCTTCTCCTTGTGTGATTTTCTTTACTTCTCCTCCTTTTACTTTGTTCGCTCGCTTTCTTTTTTTACTCTTCTTACGCTTGCCCTCGCTTTCTTCATTCTCAATTTTTTTCTCCACCATTTCATTGATCTCCATTTTCTCCGAGGGCTCTTGCTTTGTCACTATTTTCACAGTAACCTCGATCCCCTTCTCTAATTCATTCTGCTGCAGCTCCACTTTTTTCGAAGTTGACTCATTGGCCTCATCTCCCAAATTCATTGTTTGCAGTGTGGCTTCATTATACTTAATTGTCTCCCCCTCACTGAATGCATGGGCAGGTGTAACATCCAACAGTGCATCCCCCTCGTTTACCTCAGTGAACTCCTTTGGAAATTCATCCCCCCTCGGACCTTCCTCAATTGTCAATACATTGCAACTCTGGAATAGTTCGTAGTCCTCTATTTGCCAATGGTAGAGACCGTTGACCGAATCCAAATCGTCGTCTGTTGATCCTCCCTCCAACTGCAGGACTCCCTCCTGATCCGGTTCCATACGTTGTCTGCCTTCATCCTCCTCCTCTTCGAAATCTGATGACAAGGCTTCTTCCCCAACCATTTGGGTGTGCAAATTGATGACAAATAATCGGCCTTTACTTTCGAGTGATAAGGTGTTCTTCTTCCAGTCGTATCTGACTCTGGCTTGAATAAGCCATCCGCGGCCAAGGATGGCATCGTATCCTTTTCTCTTAAACAGGATCACGACAAAGTCCAATAGGAACGGTTGTGTGCCAATCATTGTAGTATAGTGGTGAGTATTCCTGCCTGTCACGCGGGTGACCCGGGTTCGATCCCTGGCAATGGCACCAAATGTTTACCGCATAGGTTAATTAAGAAATGCACATAGATAATGAATACGAACAGCAGTACTCCTTTATTCGCATATGCCAACAGATTACATAACTGGTGATAAGATAGATAAGATGATTTACAATGATCCAAGAGGGTGTATAAATACTTTCCACCAAACCTTCCAGAAGAGGTCCGTCGCCTACAAAACAATCCTAATCTACCTATCAGCCCGTTGGCTACAAAATCTTTATCGACAACAACACCCTGTCGGCTACAGTTTCTACCGGGGGCACCACCTTCTCTCTTGTGTTTTTTTGTTTTACTATATGTGGTTGTCTCCTATTTTGTTAGTCGTCAGGAGACGACTTTTATTTTTACAGCAGTTTTTGTATTTTGTCGCCGACTGGGTTATGCCGTCGGAGATTGTGTATTTGGTAGCCGACGGGTAGATTAAGATTGTTTTGTAGCCGACGAACCTCTTCTAGAAATTTCGGCGAAAAGTATTTATACACCCTCTTGGGTCATTGTAAAGCATCTTATCACCAGTTATGTAATCTGTTGGCATATGTGAATAAAGGAGTACTACTGTTCGTGTTCATTATCGGTGTGCATTTCTTAATTAACCTATGCGGTAAACAGTCATATGTTGTAAACCATAGTGAGGATTTCATTTGAAGCTTTGAATGCTATTTAATGTCTCTATGGGAAATTTTAATGATTCAATAAAAATTATCAACTTAGTTTTGGATTTTCAATATCTCTAGATGCTCCCGCTCACCTCCTTCCCTCACAACAAGAGTTGAATGACTATGTCAAACTTGACATCTACAGATAGTACATTTCCACAACCTGGTACAACCTTCAGGTAGTCTCCAACCAAACATGGCCTTCTATATTGAGCACCTTTTGGACATTCAGGATGGAGTCATTGTACGTCCCCTTTATTTGTCTCAACGCAAGAGCCATGCCCTTCACATCTCCTTGGGCTCTTCCTACATCGCCTCCCACAAAATCTACATCTAGACTAACCACCAGGCTGACAGAGTCGATCAGATTTTTCGCCTTTATGCCTTGGCCAAGATCCAGACTGAGATTCACTTTATCTTTCGATGTCCTATCTAATACGAGATTAGGGGGAGGTTTCACTTCTTTTTTAAAGGGTATTGATCTCTTTCATCCTTCTTTAGCTACATCAATCAGCGGTGTCTTGCTCTATATCTCCAGAAATCCTTGCAGCTTTTCTATCACACATAATAGGCTCTATTCCCTTCGAGACAAGCTTTTGATCATCATATCGCTTCCTTCTTCTCGTCAGTGTCCCTTGACCAAGGTATGAAGCGGTCGCTTGATCCTCCTACTTCCAGTCACACCAGGCGTGTGAGGCCTCGCAATAGACTTACTCGACAATGTCACTCCTCTTCCAGTAGTATTCTGAGACGGTCCAGGGCTCACTCTCACCTTGGACCCTATCCTTCAATGTTGGACTTTTTCTAGCCCTGAACCCTATACTTCAGTGTTCGACTTTTTCCAACATAGGAAGGACCTCTAATCCTCTTGTGTGGTCCTTTTGCTTTCTTTTCTGTACTTTTCTTGATCCCCATTTGATGTTCCCATTGTTGTTTGTTGCCCTAGTTGTATGCTTTTAGTCCCTTAGACCCTTTTGTGCTCTCTTGTTGGACATTAATAAATTTATCTTATCTTACCAAATTTACTAGTCCAAATAAACTGAGAATGAGATGAATGCATGATAATATTTTGATGTAATGCAAGCCTTTATGATGTTCCTTTCATTTTATGTGGATTATTGTAGCCTTGAGATGGTTCGTAAAAAATATTTGGTTATGCAAGGCTTTCTAACTTTTTGTGTATGATGTCAGTCTAGTTCCGAGTGTGATTTGGAGGTATATAAGATGAATTTGTGACAACGTTTTAAAGCAATACAAGCCTTTATGATGCTCTTTCTTTCATTCCATGTGAACTATTGTAGCTTGAGATGGACTATTAAGGTGAGGTTTTATTACTTATTAAATTATTTATTGATGCCAATCTAGTTCCAATTGTGATTTGTAGGTTTTTTTTTTCTTCTCCATAAGTTGTGACTTTGTTGCCCATGTGGGAGAAGGCAACGGACCTCAATTGTGTATAATCAAACAATTTCTCATCAAACCATCCTTGATTCCCATTAATTTCAATTTTGTGTCAGTATCCACCATGTTCATATGTTCCAATGATATTGTTGATGTCATAGTTCATGCAAGTGTAGTTCTAAGTGTGATTTGTAAGTTTTTTTTTTTCCTCTTCATAGGTTGACTTGGTTACCCATGTGAGTTGGCACTAGTCCTAGGTGGTGAATGGTTGAACATTTTCTCATCATGCTACCCATTATTCTCATTAATTTCATTTTAGTGTTGGTATCCATCTTGTTTGCATGTTCCATTTATATTCCTGATGTCATATTTCATGCAAGCTAAGAATAGTAAACCATAAAAGAACTTGTGATCAAACCAAAGTAACGAGACTCGGACCTGGCTCGGACTTGGCAAGGGTAACTTAACTCGTGACCCGGCTTGGACTCGATAGTGACTCGGCAAAGTGATAAAACCCTTGAAATTTAGAGATTTTTTTAGATTTAAATTAATTTCATGCACCCGTTCTTAAATAAAGATTAAAGACACAATAACATCATAAAATATATGGTAATTTGAAATTTTGATCACATACATAACATACATTGATTACGAAACTACAAAGGCAAAAAAATTAAAAATCAGCCAAGTTAGATGAGTCAGCCGAGTCACATAGGTGAGTTAGCCAAGTCACCCAGCCAAGTCAGCCGAGTCAGGTGAGTCAACCAAGTTGACCCGCTGAGCCAAGGTCATGGGTCATTTTGACCCGACTGAGGTAACTTAACTCGCTGACTTGGACGACTCACCCAACTCGAAGCGAGTCTCGTTACAATGGATCAAACAATACTCCAACAGGCGTAGGAAGGATGTTTTGCTGCTCTAACACGTGAACATTGAAAACTCTAATGAGACAGGCAAAATGCATGATAACTAAACACCATATGTAGAATAAAATACATAATAAATTTTAGACATTTCCATTAACTTCTTGACTACAAGTGTCTCAAGTTTTTTTGTTGTTTCAATGTTTTGCATGTTCGATCTCCAAGTGATAAGGTCACACATTGTACATCATAGGAAGGATTTCATTTGAAGCTATGTATGACTGAATAACTCCATGTCAACTTGTAATGATTCTAGAAAAAGGTTGGACTTAGTTGTGGGTTATTTCTTGCCATATTTGCTAGAATTAATGTAATGTGAGTTAGATTAAAGTGTGACAACTATAATGGTCTTCCTTTCATTTCATGCAAATTATTGTAGCCTTGTGATGGAATTTAAAGATTAGTTGGTTACATAGGACTTTATCACTTGTTTGTGTGCGCAAGATTGGCTCCAAATGTCATTTGCAAACATGTCCTTTTCCTCTTCATAGATTGTGTCTACGTTGCTCATGGGAGTAGGCACCAATCCTAAATGGTAAATGATCAAACACTTTCTCATCATACTATAATTTTTCTCATTAATTTCAATTTAAAGTTAACATCAATCTTGTTCGCGTATTCCACGGATATTGTTTATGTCATCTTTCATCCAAGCGAAGAATAGTAAACCAGTAAAGGAACTTATGGTCAAAAGTGTCTTCAACAACTGATCTAAGAAAGACTTCACTACATGAAGGCATGCTGATGCAAGGAGTGCACTGAATAACATGTGAACCTTGAGAAACCTAATAATACTAGTGGAATAAATTAACTACATGTTCCAAATAGGAGGAAATAACAGAACTAGATGCTCTAAAAACAAAATCGGTGTTTCAATGCTAAAGACTCTTCCTAATGTTTAATTTAGCAGAGTATTGAGAGCAAAACTAGTATTATACTTGAAAGCAATGATGTGAGGCCTCGCCCCGACCCATCCTAACATCGATGATACATTATTATTTTGATACTCATGACTCGATATGTCAGAACATTATTTGATGCACTGAACATTATTATGCTATTTATGATGTGTGATGCTTACTTTCAAATATTTGATTTCGTCATTTAATGCTTTATAAACATGTATGATGATGAAGTGGATGAATGCAAAACTAACACTTTGAATTTTCCAGTTTTAATGAATAGAATAAGACAAGCAATTGAATTATAGAAAATGGGTGCTTTAAATTACATGAATTTCTTGATGCGTATTTTTTTATATATGTATAAATGTGTTTCTTAAACTACTGATGTGTGCAATGAGTGTGCAGGTAATTTAGCCGAGAAATCCAATGGAAAGACAAAGCTGAACCCCCTTGTTAATTTTGTGCTTTGTATTGTAATTCTTTAAAGGTTGTTATTTGGTCATACTATTTTCCCTAGCTTTCGTTTGTTCTTATTAAGTCTTTAAGGCTTTAAAACATCAAATTTAAGTACCCTAGGGGTAAGGGTATGGGTTGAGGACACTTTCCAACCCCTTAATCTCCTTGGTTGACTTTTAGGGTCACTCAAAAACTCTACTTTTGGTTGATTGCGAAAATGGATTGTCTCTTTACTTGAGTTGGTGAACCAAAACTCCATCTTGAGGTTACTTGAAGTCTAGTTGAGTTAAGGATCATCCTTAGAGGCATTTTTGGAGTAGTTTTTTTTTGTCACCCAATCTCTAATTTTGGAGAAAGTTTGAAGATTGAATGAAGAAAGGGAAAAGCTCTTCTCAACTTACCATTTTACCATAACTCTTTGTGAAGGTAGGAGTTCTTCACTCTTTTGGTTTTTCTCTTCATGTTGATCATGTTTGAATCTTGCTTAAGGTGTTGTGTTGTTCCTTGTTTTACTTGCTTGTGTGTGGGGATTGATTTGGAAGGGTTTTTTTTGTTGTTCTTGATGCATTCTTTTGCTTATCTTGATGATTTGTTTTGAGGGGATTGTTTTGGCATTACTCACCCTTGGATAGGGAAGAAGTGGCCATGTACGGGGGTAGGGCCTTAGTTGGACCTCAATGGTGAGAGTCTCCTTTCATGGTGAGAGGAGAGAAAGAGGGTAGAGTATGGGCCCCTACTTGTCATCACATACCTTGTTGATATTGTGAAATCTTGAATATGGAAAGGAATGAACATCCTTGTGATAGTAGCCACCTCCCCCCAATGCTTCCATCTTCCCCAAATGCATGATCCAATGCGTGGGGACATAAGGGAAGGGACAGGTCTGTGTGCGCAGGCCCTTGGGCAGCACGCAAACCCTTGGGAAGTGGGGCCTCATGTCATGCCCACTTGGCATAGGGGTGTAGGGGGTAGATCCTAGGTAGATCTTAGGTCTAGGAAGTAAAAAGGGTAGTATTAGTGTTAGGTTATCTTGGTTTGGTTGTTAGTATAAAATGTTAAATATTTCAGTTAGTATGTAGCTTAGGATAGATATTAAATGGTAGTTAGGATTTAAATATATGTTTAATTTTAATAGGGGTGGTATCAAAACTTTAGTTAGGGTAGTAGATGTTGGTTATATCAGGAAGAGATATAATGTCTTTTATGTTAATGTGGATGGTAGTATTTTTATAGTGTCTTAGTTGTTAGAGTATTAAAGTAGTTCTAATTTAAAAGTTTTAAATTTGAAATTAGAATACTTAAATTAAAATAATTTTTAATGTCTTATTAAATAGTTTTATGCTATTGTGATAATTACTAGATTGACTTTTATATTGGCAATTTTAATGTGAACTTAAATTTTGTTTTAGTTACTCATAAAGTTCAGATTAACTTGTAGATTTAATGAATTGACTCTAGGCATCAATTTCAATTGTAAATGATAAATTACTGAATTAGATTGTAGACTAAAGTTTAAAATGTAGATAGCACACATTGTATAGTAGATTTTACAGATCTTCTAGAGTTTAAATCTTCTAATGTTAAATGATTAAATTTCCAAATTCGATCAAGTTATTAGTTAATCGAAGGAGGTCTAGCTAATTGAATCATCCTTAGGGTTAGTGGTATATTTCTCGTAATTTAATTGTATCATTAAAACAGATTGATAGGTTATGACTTTATCAAATGGATTAGTCGTTTAAATTTATTATTGGATTTTTCTAAGAGACCTTCCGTTCACTCAGATAACCTCCTTGACGAAATGATCAAACTGAGTCGTAACCCTATTACTTATCTATGGTGATCTTGCATCTAGCCTAATAGTACCTATGGCCATCTGAATCTTAAACCCCTCAGACAATTAACTCCAATGTGTTTATACATCTAAACCTTGTCGACCATATTAACTTATTGAATCATTTTTCTTATTAAAAAAAAAAAAATTGTGCATTTTTGCCCTTATATTTTGGGCATGACAAATGAGGATAGTTGCAAGAACCTCTACAATCGACAAGACTATCAGAAGTAAACTTTTGACTACTCATAACTCTGATTCCAGTTTCTTATTCATTTGGATATTATATATATGTCCAATAAGTATTTGTTTGGGTAGTTAAATCATCTTTGTGGTTTATGTTATCCTTTGATAGATACTTTGCTTTTAGTACAGTATAAATCATAGGGAGCCTACAGACCTAGAAAAGTTTTTAAAAAATCAATTTCCCTTGAAGCATTCAAATACATTACATGGGATCAAAGGTCATGGAATCAATTAAACTAATTGCAGAAATCGTATGCATGTGCTTTGCACGATTAATAATGGATAGGAAAGAATGAACTGCACCAAAATACAAGTGTTGCTCCTGAAAGAGCCATGACAGTATATGCAAAAGGTCCAGCAATTGCATCAGCTAGTCTCTGGACTGGAGCCTCGCGGCCTTGGGCCTCTTCAACCTGTTAGAAATGAAGAGAAATGATATATTTCTTGAGTGAGACAAAATTGCGAAGGATAAAGTAAACAAAAGGAAACACAAAAGCACTTTGCAATTAACAAAAAAATGGACCACTTAAAACCATCATTGTTATATATGAATTTGATTTTAGATTACTTATGAAATTTTGGTGATGAAGATACTTGAGAGAAAGGTACTAATTACAGACTCAACGAGGTAAAGAAGGAATATACACTTGCTTAAATAAAATGATTTTGGTAGAAATTTACTAGGCGTGATTTATATCATACATGAGAAAACAGTTTGTTCATCATAGGGGTTTAAACTTTATATGCTTCTACCTGGCTATCATCTGTAACGACCCAAAAAGGATCTATCACAGAAGCTACAAAACTTCAATTGTCACATGTATGTAGCAGCATAGATTCTTTAAATACAATACAAATGCATATTACAAACCAATAAGTACAAAGGAGAATGATAAATTTGATAGTGAATGAGAGCAAAGAAGTTTCCAACTTTCCACCCGGAAACAGTTATGCTACTATATATGGATAAAACAGTAATATATACTGCAAGTTTACATTTTTTTCCACAGGTTCATCATTCTCAGATAGAAATCTAAAAGTTGACAAATCATGGATGTCATGATCATGAATCACAATTTGACATACATGCATCAATGTTAGAGATTCGGCCAGAAATGTTGAGAAAACAGGCTTAGTCAAAGAACAACCTGGACATTAGGATTTCAACCATTAGCTGTGCGTGGTTATGGGTTTTAACTTTTTACACATGATATTTTATGGAAGGCATCATTTGCAAAGCTATAGAACTTTGGCAGATTTTCAAGTAATGTGTATGAAACACTTATGAAGAATAAATAAATACAATAATATGGCATAGTAACAAAGCAAATATTAACTGTCAGTAATGCAAAAGAGCTTAAAGTGGGTAAATTTGGGTTTAAAATACGAGTTCAGGTAAATTACAAAGTAAAAAATCAAAAAAATTCATGATCAAGTAAAAGGTTCTTTAAAGCAGCAAAAAATCTATTTATTTTCCATTTACCCAAATGAATATCAACTTGTACCATTTGAAGTATCTTTGAAATTGTTGACATGGCCCCACTTGATGCAACTTCTATTCTTATAGGTCCCTCCTAAACATACAAATTCAACAAGAAAACAAAAAATTTCAAAGATTAGAACAACAAAACAAGTAATTTAACACATGTAACTGTATGAAATATTTGACAAAATTTTACATTGGTGAACAAGTCACCGATATCTTTCTTTGTAAACAAAAGAAATTGCATATTCTTCAAGTCCTCGCTAATATTGGCGTGCTAGACATTTAAATTTTCCGGAGATAAACTTAATGCACTCCATTACACATATTTTGCATGAAAAGTTCAAGGATGTCAACATGGACTCAAAATGGCAATAGGCTCAAACTCAAATATCTTACTAATACAAGGCATCAAGGATAAAAAGATAATTAAATAAATATATCCTACTCATGAACTTCAAGACCTGTGCATTAATGAAAATATTTGCAAAACAGAGATTTATATGTGCTTAATATGATTTCCTACATGAAAGTAAAGGTTATTTTATAGGACAAAATATAGCACAATGAAAATGTTGAAACAAATAAAGTCTTCTAATTATGATTTCTGCATCTTTTTTCATAAAATTTATGAGTTACTTTTACTATGCTCTACAATCTAATCCTATGATAAAAAGGGAAGCAACATGTTAGTGCCCAGATTTACAGGCCTCGGTATTCATGAAGATCCTATGTCTTTGCATGGTTTGTTGCATTTGCCTAATTTTTCCACCATTAATATCCAATCCAAGAAATTCTAAGTGCCACCCCCTGCCCACTCCCTCAAGCTAGCATGTGCTATGGTCTCCAAGTGTTTCCAAAAATTTCTAAGTGTTTGTATGTTTCTGCAGTCCTTTTCATTTTCCCAGCCTGCAGACTTTCATCAAAAAATGGGACCTATACACTAAGTTCTAGATTACCCTAAGGGTTCTAGATTACCCCGGCCCAGCTCTCACCCTCCACGGGCTTCACTTTGATTTCACAAGCCCTAGGCCCGTGGATGGAATTCAGACCAAGGGATTAAGTTTTGCAAATCTAAGAGGATATAAGAGATAGATTACAATGTGAACTAAAAATCTTGAGAAAATTATGAGTCTAGGTTGCACACTAGAAAACCTCTTGGAAAAAGTGGAAACTAAAAACATAGACTGCCTAAGTTTGGTCAATATCTTTATGACATGTAAGAGAATGTTGTATTCTTGATTTTTTGACCCATCATGGAGGTGGGGCATTCGAATTTGTGCCATGGGGTTGCAAGCCACAATTAGGCTCATAGTTTTGCATATGGTTTCCTAAACTGTTTATGATTTCCTAAATAGGCATTGCCTATCATTGGTAAGCAAACTTGTCACTGCAATTGTTCCTCCAAAACCAGCCCTATTTAGCCAAAGAGAAATGATAGTTGTTTCAACTGTTGGAGAGACTGATATATAATACCACTCTTCCTTTGCCTTTGAAAGCGCAGCGAGTTCCCTTGTATAATGGGGGTTTTTAGGATTTTTGTGTACTTTTAACCTTAAAGTATAGAAAAAAAGGAAAGATAAAACTAATGAAAGACAACTAACAGAAAGCCCAACAGCAAACATACAAATACCACTTGAGATTCACAATGGACAATGATTGCAAAGGTATTTTTAGCATGAGAATAAGTTTTGATATGCACCGAAGAAAGAAGATTAACAAATCTGAACATATGAAGAAACAGGTTATTTTATCACATTCAAAGCAAGATACCAGGGTATGATTTTGTATCATCGATTATATACATCCTTCGAATCAAAAACCAATGGGTCACACAAATACACAAATGGATTACCAACTTAACACACAAGAAATTAGTAATAACTGGGTAACACATTCAAACATATGCCCCAAATGCATTCTCCGTTATTCTTTTGAAAATATACAAGTTCATAAACCCTTAGGTACAAAGCGTGAACATAAAGTTCTCTAAACGTTTCTCTAGAAAATCCTCTAGAATTTTCCCTATGTAAGAGTCGCCCTTACAAATGAAATAGCCTTGTATTTACAGGCTTCTTATTAACCACCTCTAACTACCTAAAAACTACCACAATTACTTTTTTACAATACAATGGTTTTGAAAACAATAAACCATATTTGATTAGGATTTTCATCACTTTTGTACAAACAAGGTCCACTTTCTAATTTCTTAGTTAGAATGAGTAACATAAGTCAATTTTTTACAAGGCAATTTCAAATCCATAACATTGTAGAAAGTACTCAATATTGCCATGTAGACGGAAGAATGGGCAAGCCTTCCAAATCATGCTTTGTATAATCCAAATCAAGGATTTCATCGTCATCTTCAACTACAATAAGGATTTCTGCAAGGTTGAAGTCAATTATTTGCCTGATAGTTAGCCTTCTATAGTTTAACCTTTGAATGTCTACCTCAGTATGCAAATCGATCCACAAGTCCTCAAGGCAGTGTATATGCACAACTTGCCTCCTCATCTTGTCATTCAAACCCCTCCAGTCAAAGCAGCTCCTGGTCATGAACTTCTTCAACGTGATCCTTTGGAATTCAAACTTCATGTTCTTTTCCTTGGGCACTGTGTCCAAAGACTATCCACCAATCCTTAATGGATTTCGTGAGGAAATTCACACTTTTGGTCTATGTAATGCGGATTGGTATACTTGCACTGTCATGAGACGCCTCGCCAACTCTATCAATATGGTCTTATTGCCGATATATTGTGGCAGTGTATATGGTTCACCTCTGAAATACCCAACTCGCAAATATGTGAAGTTAGGGAACTGTAAGAATATGCAACCATACTCATCTACCTTGATCCAAGCTTCATCGAATACATGCTTCTTTGGAAGCTCCTCGCCAAACAAGCACATGTAATGCCCATAAAAAGAAACCTGCACTCTCTTGTAACTCACATGACTAGCTCTCAAAGGCATCTAATCATATACTCCCTAACAAGCACATTTGTCCTGTCTCCCTTGGTGGAAAGGCCTTTAAGGGCCAGCCGAATGCATTACAAGGGAGTACAAGATGCCTTCAATGGGCATTACATTTCTTATTCAATAAGGAGCTCTCAAAAAAGAGTTTTTGAAGAGGCATGGATCAAGGTGAACGAATATGTTTGTTTGTTTCTGCAATTCTCTAACTTCACATACATGTGAGTTGGTTATTTCAAAGGCGAACCATACACACTAACACGGTACCATACTAACAAAATCATTTTGATGGAAATAGCAAGGAAGCTCATGGCAATGTAGGCATACCAGTTCACTTTGCATGGACGAGGGGTAGGAATTTCCTCAAGAAATTCATTTAAGATTGATGGGTATTCTTTGGACATCGTGCCCAAAGCAAAGAACATGGAGTTCAAATCCAAAGGATCATACTAAAGAAGTTTATGCCCAGGAGTTTTTTTAACTAGAGGGGCCTCAATAACAAAATGAGAAGGCAATTTGTGCATGTACATCACGTTGAGGACATGGATTGATTTTCCTACGGAGGTATTGACATAGCCAAGCATGTAAGATTCCCCAATGGAGATGTCCAACAAAGAAACACGAGTAAAATGCAAGGAAGCTACAACACAAGGAATGAGAGAAACAATGGATTCAATTGATTATGAGCAGATCTAAGTAGCAATTAGCCTACAAACAAGTTGGTCAATAGGCCTACCTGGTTGTATCCTTCAATTACAAACTTCATCCAATGTGCGATCATAATTTGTAAAAGAGCTTAACCGCTAGATCTTGCTATTTTGTTCTACATACTCTACCACTAAGACACAATGTGAATATTACATATCTAGTCATCGTAACATGCAGGTCAGGCCAAAAAGAATCGATCTCCAATAATTAGGAAACGTGTTACAACAAATAGGACAAACCCCAAAGATAAGATCAACAATCAAACAAATAAGCACATAGGGATGTGTTATCCAAGATATAGGTCCACACATGGTCCAAGAATCATCACAAAGAGCCAGGAACTATCCCACACAAGAACAAATCATTGCACAACGAAATTCCACTCATCAGTTAAGGTGCCTATAAAGAACATGCTACCCAAGGATAAAAGAATTGGAACTCAAAGAATACAAAATCATAAGGTGCGTCATCATAGGACAATGAGCCAAGGTAAGTTTTCTTTAATATGTCAGAATCGCACACACTAAAATGCACGATTGAAGAACTGCATACACGAATAATCAAACTCAAAAATAGGAACCAAAAGAATAAAACATAAACAGTAAGATGCAAAATTGCCAAGAACCCAAGATGCATCTGGTGGACATTTGAAGGATGGACTATTGTCAGTTGACCATTAAGCAAATTGTTGACTTCAACCTTGCAGAGATCCCTTCTAGAGTTGAAGAAGATGATTATATTCTTGATCTAGACTACTCAAAACATCATGTGGAGAACATGCCCATTCTACCTCCAATATAGCAATCTAAGGGAAGTACCTTGATCTAGAATTGTTTCCAATTCATCCTTGCTAGTACCAATATCTAGTTGATAAAAAGGGGGCCTAAAGTGCATCAAAATCAAGCCAGGGACGAACTTTTGACTCTATTGGTCTAATGGGTTTGAGGCCTGAAATCAAGGGCAAAGGTAAGGATGGCACGTCTACCTCAGCCTCAAAGCCTCTAATTGCATCCATTCCAAAGCTTACCATCAAAGGAGGCAAGGCTATGGGGAGGGCACTTTAAGTAAGGACCATAGAACCTCAAAAGATCAAGATTGATTCCAATGATGACAAGTTCCCACCAAAGCCAAAGAAGTCTACTCCTATAGTTCCTCCTCTTGTGGATGTATCAATTTCCACTAAGCTTCCTAACTCTACTCCTCTGTCAAATGAGTCACTTGATTTAACCTTAAATATATTAGCAGATGCATTTTCGACAAAGAAGGCACCCCCTCTTGTCGACTCAATTTTCATAAATCAACCTTTATCCATCAAATCAGTTGTGCCTATGATCAAAGTTTTGAGAGTGTAATAACCCCAATAAGTTATAACTTCTTCAAACACCAAAAATCTTTATACTTCAATTGTTTGACATTTCGTCAAACACTTTGCAAGCAAGCTCTGATACCACTGTAATAATCCTGCTCAATTCCGACCTTAAAATGCTGATTTAAGGCTCGAAGAATTTTTTCAAACACTTTGCATACAAGGGGTCATATGACTGATATAACTTTTCAGATTGCTGCAATGACTCTTGTTTCGATTTGCATCAAAGAGAATGCTTACAAAAAAAACTCCAGATTGTCTAAACAATGACCTAACATGAATGTGCAACTAATTTTGACAATATTCAATACAAATATGAGACTTAACTAATTGCAATATGCAGCTACAGCAACTAGTGATTATGACAAATACTTTGGATGCAACCTAAGATGGCATTAATGCACTTACAACCAAGTGTCATTAATATAAACACTTAGTATGCAAAATTATAACATTATTTATGCCAAAAGAGAACTTACAGCCAATTGACATTTTGTCAAACAATTGGCATGCAAACTAATAAGCTGATCCATCAAACTCTAGGTTTGCAATATAGATAGTCTAAAAATTACAATGCTCTTTCAATTGCAAAATTCTAGCCTTCCTTTGATACCAATAATGCCAAATGGAAAACAAAGACAAGTACAATGTGAAATAGTGAAGTGCTGAAGCTATATTTTGTACTCAGCTGAAAACCTACATTTCTCAGAAAATATGCCAAATGAGAAGTGAAGAACCTGATTGTAGATGGCTGTAATAATTTTCTTCAATGCTACCCCTTCTGCTTTGTTTTTTTTCTGATCTTCTTTTTCCACTTGCTTTTTCCGGATTTGCTTTTTTCGTTTTGCTTTTTCGAACTACTTTTTCGGATTTTTTTTTCCAGAATTGCTTTTTCGGACTGCTTTTTCGGCCTGCTTTTTCGGTTCTGCTTTTTCGGTCTACTTTTCCGGACTACTTTTTCGGCCTGCTTTTTCGGACTGCTTTTTCGGCCTGCTTTTTCGGTTCTGCTTTAAAATGGCTTCCTATAATTTTAGACCTGCTAGAAATGACCTCCAATAATTTTGGCCCTGCTAAAAATGCCTCCTGAAATGCTGAAATGCTGAAAAATGGCCTTAGGCCCAATGATGCCCTAGCTGAAGTGACAGAAGTATCACCTCCAAATGTGCAACCCTTCAGAAGATATTTCACTTCCTCAGTTATGCAAATCCGAGGGAGTTTTCGTTCCCAAAGATCAACTGACTATCTGAAACCACTTGGCTCCACAATAGACTATGTGACTGAATCACAATTTGATGTCAAGAGAGAAATAAACAACTGGATGATCAAAATGAAGCCCGAGGTGCCTATTTATTCTTTTTTCTCCACTTTATCCAGAAACTTCTAGAACATTATTTTATTTTATCTATTAAGTGACTTTATGAAGTATTTTATAATTCAAGTCACTTTATTAAATTAATTAAATATAAAGTTACCTTTTAATATTTATTTATTTGATAACTTTATAAATAATTAACTTAATACCACTTATTTATTTAATTAAAATAATTAATTAGTCATCCTCATAAAATATTCATTATTTTGGACAACCTAATTAATTTAATTAATTAAATCAAATTGCCTCCAAAATGTGGACATGACAGTCCGCCCTTCTTGAAATTGCTTGTCCCCAAGCAATGGCTGAACAATAAACCAATCAATCCGCCTGGATCCCAAATGTAGTCATGAACTATACTACTATCAATTAACATAGGCTCCTGCAATATCCTCTGCAATATAACCAAGAGGAATCCATAATCAAACTGACAATTACAGCTCAACCAAACTCCAAAATCACAACTGCCACACTCAGAAACCCACGAGACACAAACTCTTAGAACATCAAAACCCAAGTAAAGTGGACAAATCAAACTGCCAACACAGTAAATACCATCAACGCATCCCACTGGCCTATACGGAATGTACAATCCAACTCTGCAACAATGGTGAACGCTCCCGAATGAAACTGTACCAAGTATGGAGAATCCACACACTGTACAACTCCTGCAGTCAACACAACTCTGCAGATCATCGGCCACTGTCTCATAACCATAACTCCCATGCATTGCTGATGGTGAAAAGACATCACAAGATAAACAGCAAGAAATGGAACCCAAACCAAATTTGTCTGCCATCAACTCCTCAACACAAGGATCAAAGGCTGACTGATGTACATACCCTACAGTATAATGCTGATAAAAAGAACCAACCTCAGTCAATAGCTCACTATGAACAAGTGATACAACCCACTGTGACTGATCACCAGCTAAGTCAGGAGATGTCATAGCCAAAGGAGTAGAATCAATAACAACAACCATTGAAGCATCAGTCCCAAATTTCTGCTCTAAGTCATGTATTATCAAGCTGTCAACCGCAGAACCTATCGCCATGTCATGCCCATCACAACTCTCATCCCGTGGCGTCAAACCGTCCCATAACTAATGACAAGCACTAGGAACCAAAGTACATCTTTGTATCATCATCTCATCAACATGGTCATCAAAGGTAAATTGATGAGTATACCTCACAGTGTAATGCCGATAGAATGCGCCAATCTCAGTCAGTGGCTCAGATTGCAATCCAGATGAAACTAACTGCAATCAATCATTAACCATGTTGGAACTAACTACTACCTCCGAAGATATCACCAAGGGAGTAGTATTACTAGCAGGAACCATGCCAACTGCCGGCTCACCAACATCACACATGATCTTTGATACAACATCTCTAGTATCCGTGCCATCAGTACTAGAGGCCACCACCATGTCAAGCATACCACAACAATCTGCTGCAGCACCCAACTCAACTGAACTTGACTCTAGTGGGAACGAACCCGATATGCCAATGTTAGTATCAAGGATGGATGCATCCCCATCTCCACTGTCTCTGACAATCTCGACCATGGACATCCTCGGATCACCAGACACCACAGCTTGTGACTGTACAAAATCTGGTAAAGACTGCAGTCGCTCTAACTCCATGGTCACCTTAGCCAAATGAAATTGTGACTCCTCGAAAGCCAACTGTGTACTCTCAGAATCTCAGAAGTCACCTCAAGCTGCTGAGTAAGCTCACTCACCTCATCTTCCTTGGCCAATAATGCATCGTATGCTGTACTCCCCCACTCCATTAGATAATCTCTGTCGGCTACCAATTGCATATAATTTTGTCTCAGAATCCGGATAGCCTCCCATAAAGAGTGGAACTTTGTCAAGGAAAGATAACTGCCTCCTTGCTCATCACTAGTAAGAGAACCCCATCCATAACTTGCTAACAACTGACGAGCAGCATCGAAATGCTGGCAAGCTATAGCAATGTCTCGCTCACTAACTCTCAACTGACTAGACACATGATGGCACTGGCTAGACTGTCTCTTACCAACCTCCTCTGACACACTGTCTAAAGGAGTATCCTCAAAGTTACTAGTCTTTAGAGTATTACCATCCATATCCTGGGAATCAACTCCAAAGCTCATATCAACATACGGAGTATCAAAAACTGTAGCACCGCTATCCAACTCCTCTGTACCAAAAGAAACTGCCAAGGAAACTAAGTCTTCAAAACTGCCCACTGCATCCTCCTGGATGTCATCAATGCCAATATGATCCTGGGACTCATCTATACACACTGCCAAATATGAAAGATCATCAACACATTCCAGCAAGAATGGTCGACTGGATATGTGAACAAAGCCCAACACCGGTGTATAAAAACTAATACCAACATCGGACAAGCTGTTGGCACAAGAAAAGACAACACCGTGCAATCTGCTAATCAAATCCATGATAGCACCCAAACAATCACTGCTACCAAAAAGTGTTAAAGATCTCTAGTCAATTGAATCCCAAACGCCAATGAAACAATCTCAAGTCCATATCCATAAACTAGAATAAGCTGGTAACTCAAGCAAACTCCTTAGCTGAGTAATATGACCAATACCAACTAACTCCACATACCTGTCTGACATTGTCCCTGTATCCTGGATGTGAATGCAAGATGAACTCACAACATTATCAACGACCACATATGATTTACGTGCTGTAGAAAGCTGAGTATCAGGAGTGCAAGATGAAACTAAACTCAACTCCATGACATGCTTATCCCCATGTCTCTCCCAGTCCTGTAATGCCAATGGAGTATTCACCGAAGAAGCTCGAGTGTCCTCAAGCTCACGAGAAAGCTTGTCAACTTCCTCCTCCTTTCTCCTCAAGGCATTTGAATAGTCTTCGACAAGGCTAAGAAGATGGTCACGATCTGATAGAAGATGTAAATAACTCAACTTCATCGTTCCCATTCCTTCCCTAATCGCCTGTAAGTCAACACAAGAAGAACCTATTGTGACTCCTTTCTGTCTCTCCTGCAATTGAATCATCCAAATGTGATTCTCAATCAATCCATGCATCCTGTCATGATGAGATAAAGCCACGACAATATCCTTGTGCCTTGTCTTCAGCTGGCTTGCCAAACCAAGTGAAGAGCTACTAGCCTCAAACATGACAGTATCCCCAACTGCTGTAACTTCATCTAGCCCAATTGTACTGTAATCACTATCTGTGTCAATCACGCAATCCGGTGTGCTTGTGATATCACCTTCTGATGCAACTGGCTCAACCTGCACAACATCTGTAATCGCTTCTGCCTATGAAGATGATGCAAATAAACCATTATCTGAAGATGTGCTAATGTCTCTCTGTATCAAATCCGCATGTCTGTTAAACTCCTCATACAAGTTTTTGCTTGTCATAGGGAAGGTACGATCCTTAGGCTTATCAATCAGGCTCTTTAACCACGTACATGCCATAGGTGACAAATTCCTCTCTTTTGTCCAAACATACCATAAGTCTTTTGCCAAAAGTTTAGAAATTTCATCCTCCTCCTCAAACAGGATTGTGAACATGATGGAGTGCATTGATGCCAATACCCTGCTGGGATGAAACTCGTCCATAATATTCCAAAATGTATTAAACATCCTGCGAATGCCACCAATACAACCTATTGCCAGCATAATATTTTCAAATCTACAACCTCGCAAATACTTCAAGTAATCTTGCCCTCTGTGTGAAATAAGGGTCCCGGATGTTGTCCAACTTTCTGAAGCTTTTTACCATGGCATGAAGTATCTCTCTCATAATTTGATCGTCATAAGAATCAAGGCCAGTTATTATCCTCATGATTTCACTAATGCAAAAGAGAGCTGTAAGTCTTATTACCTCATCATGATGTCTCAATAATCGGGGCTTAACCAACGAACCAAATGCTGGAGATAAAGTTGTTTGCATAGCATCGGGTCTTGACTGATCAAACTTGCCTAAATAAGTTTCCAACTCCTCCAAAGTTCTTAGAAGGTCCTCTGTTTGCTGAAATGGACAATCTAATTTCTTCTTTACATTGTGCATTCTTTCTTCCAAATCCTTGTCTCCTGTGAAAGCCATACTGATAATTGAATTCAATCTAAAATAACCCAATCAAGCTGGCAGGAAACCGCTCTGATACCACTGGAATAACCCCAATAGGTTATAACTTCTTCAAACACCAAAAATCTTTATACTTCAGTTGTTTGACATTTCGTCAAACACTTTGCAAGCAAGCTCTAATACCATTGTAATAATCCTGCTCAATTCCGACCTTAAAATGCTGATTGAAGGCTCGAAGAATTTTGTCCAACACTTTGCATACAAGGGGTCATATGACTGATATAACTTTTCAAATTGCTGCAATGACTCTTGTTTCGATTTGCATCAAAGAGAATGCTTACAAAAAAAACTCCAGATTGTCTAAACAATGACCTAACATGAATGTGCAACTAATTTTGACAATATCCAATACAAATATGAGACTTAACTACTTGCAATATGCAGCTACAGCAACTAGTGATTATGACAAATACTTTGGATGCAACCTAAGATGGCATTAATGCACTTACAACCAAGTGTCATTAATATAAACACTTAGTATGCAAAATTATAACATTATTTATGCCAAAAAGAGAACTTACAGCCGATTGACATTTTGTCAAACAATTGGCATGCAAACTAATAAGCTGATATCAAACTCTAGGTTTGCAATATAGATAGTCTAAAAATTACAATGCTCTTTCAATTGCAAAATCCTAGCTTTCCTTTGATACCAATAATGCCAAATGGAAAACAAAGACAAGTACAATGTGAAATAGTGAAGTGCTGAAGCTATATTTTGTACTCAGCTGAAAACCTACATTTCTCAGAAAATATGCCAAATGAGAAGTGAAGAACCTGATTGTAGATGGCTGCAATAATTTTCTTCAATGCTGCCCCTTCTGCTTTGTTTTTTTTCTGATCGGCTTTTTCCACTTGCTTTTTCCGGATTTGCTTTTTTGTTTTGCTTTTTCAAACTGCTTTTTCGGATTTTTTTTCCGGAGCTTCTTTTTCAGCCTGCTTTTTCAGTTCTGCTTTTTCGGACTGCTTTTTCGAACTGCTTTTTCGGCCTGCTTTTTCGGTTCTACTTTAAAATGGCTTCCTATAATTTTAGACCTACTAGAAATGACCTCCAATAATTTCGGCCCTGCTAAAAATGCCTCCTGAAATGCTGAAATGCTGAAAAATGGCCTTAGGCCCAATGATGCCCTAGCTGAAGTGACTGAAGTATTATCTCCAAATGTGCAACCCTTCAGAAGATATTTCACTTCCTCAGTTATGCAAATCCAAGGGAGTTTTCGTTCCCAAAAATCAACTGACTATCTGAAACCACTTGGCTCCACAATAGACTATGTGACTGAATCACAATTTGATGTCAAGAGAGAAATAAACAACTGGATGATCAGAATGAAGCTCGGGGTCCCTATTTATTCTTTTTTCTCCACTTTCTCCAGAAACTTCTAGAACATTATTTTATTTTATCTATTAAGTGACTTTATAAAATATTTTATAATTCAAGTAACTTTATTAAATTAATTAAATATAAAGTTACCTTTTAATATTTATTTATTTGATAACTTTATAAATAATTAACTTAATACCACTTATTTCTTTAATTAAAATAATTAATTAGTCATCCTCATAAAATATTCATTATTTTGGACAACCTAATTAATTAAATCAAATTGCCTCCAAAATGGGGACATGACAGAGAGTGTGTTTGACACATGCTCCATGACTATCCCCTTTATGACAATTTTATCTATGGCGATGTTCAATACCACTTTAGCACAATTCGAGCAATTCTCAGTTGAGGTTACTCATAACAACCTCACTCTAGTCATCATTCAAACACCTATTGTGACCACAATTGCACAACTTGACTTGGTATCCACATTGGTTATCACATCTGTGGCGAAATCCTCTTCATTTTCTCTTCCTCCATGGTTAAGTGTAATCACTCAGAAGAGTAAGAAAGAGAAAATCACACCTAAGGACCATGATTTTTGACAAGCTTTTAGAACCAAGGGCCCAAAGAACAAAAGGCGAAAATTGTCTCAAGGGTCATGGATGAAGATGGTGAAGTCTAGTATGCAGAGGTAGCTAAGCCTCTAGTTGACAAACCCATAGAAGAAATGTTGCCCACAGATTACTAGTTCACAAATTTCAAACTTGGTAAACAGACACACTTAATTTGTCAACAAGATGTGCAAAATGTAGTCAACCTCCTCACACAAAAGAATTAGAAAATGTGGGAGAACATGTTGAAAGAGGAGAACGCATGACTTCTGGATATCATAGAGAAGATGAAGGCCTCTTCTCTGCCAATTGATCCTATCACTTCGGAGCATGCGATGCAAGTGGAACAAAAAGAAAAGGTTGTGGATGAGTGGAGCAATTGCATAGAATCGCAAGGTGTGCAAGTGGCTTGGGATGCCTACATAGTATTGAAGAATGGAAAGAAAACAGAAAATGCGTTGAATGAACTTCACTTGTCATTCAACCATCAGCTCAGTATTTTGGATGGAGATCTAGAAGTCTGGAGAAGCATGACAGAGGTTGATCTCGATGTTTGTGTGATTATGACATCATCACTCCTGTAAAGATCTATTATGACTATTTACATCTTATGGTCAAAAAAGAACAAGTTGAACAAGGACCAGTCATTGAGATCAAAGCTGAAATAGAACAAGGCAAGAACAAAGAGAGAGATCAATAAATATTTTATCATGCAAGATTTCTGCTGAAAATAGTGAATTGATCAATGAAGAGCATACCCTAACGCAATTCACTGAAGTTATTTGTCTATAGCTTGAGACTGATGACTTCAACTTCAACGTGATAGATATGCTGGCAAGTTGGAAATCTTCAGAAAGTGACCATCATTGCACAGCATACCGGTGAACCAGATGTTGCAATTGTACAAGAGCCCCTACAGACATTTGGAAAGCTAGTTGATACTCTATGAAGATGTCTTTCAAGTGTCCTAGACACTTCATTTCTATGTTTTCTAGGAAAAGGTGTAGTTTTTCTGACATATTGCATGTCGAAGAAAAACCCTTTGTAAATACAGGAAAACATGTACCTATACAGTTGCTTCATGCAATTAGGTTTCAAGTATGTTAGGCAATGCAACTTTGAACAAGTCATAGGTAGTTATTGAATCTATCAAAGTGATTGAGGGTTTCCCTTTTTCTCTCCTCTTTTCCTATATAAAAGAGAGAGACCCCATAGTATGTTATCATCTTTTTTTTTAGGCAAGGAGGCTATGCTTGGAATCTTGTATTGTTGAAAACTTTGTGTTTCAAACTGAAATTTTCAAAGTTGAATAAAAGAAGCAAAATTTTCCAAACTTTGTGTTGCAAAATCTTGAGATTGGATAATTTTTTCTTTTGTTGCATTGTTTAATCATTCTTGGATTCATTTAATAGCTTCATTGTGTGAATCATTTGAGTTTTCAATTTGTGAGGAAAGGAATTACTATAGTTAATAGTGGCTGCAAATTAGTAAGGGCTAAAGATATTGAGCTTTTGTTTGAGGTATTTAAGTTTAAAGACATTAGGCAAGAAACTTTGTGCCTTGATAAGCGTTTTAGTTCAACCAAAAACTCGAACCAATCACAAGAAACTTTGGGCCCCTGATGTTATTCCGCCAAAGTATTATAATTAATTGTTGTCTTCAGAGTTTCTCTTACGTCAACCACCAAGTCACCAGTATTGTTGTAGCAATAGGAGATTTTTGTAGAGTTAAAAATTGTAGTTACTTGTGAATCATTCCTAAGAAAAAGGGGAATAAATTGAGAGAACCACCCCTTTGTATGATTTCAATTAAAATCCTATTGTAGCCACCTACAGTAAGAAGGGAGTTTCCCCTATTTATGAAAAAAAAGATTTATCTCACTACACTGTTACCTTAAGTAACAATTTTGTAAATTGTAGTCTTAGTGACTTACAAAAATTTAGCCAACAAAACACTGGCTTAAAACGACACGCAAACGGGTGTAAAATCACCCCAACCCAAAACACCTTATTGGAGATGAAACTACCCTTTTTGTATATGTAATGGGCTTCAAAATCGCCACCCAAGCTCTTCATATCCAAATGCAAGGTTGAAGTGAGCAATGACGCACTTTTCTAATGAATTTGCATGCCAAGAATAATGTGCAAAGGATGAAAAAATCATCGCCCAACAGTTATGAGTTAAAACGCTGCTATAGAATGAGTACGGATGGACTTGTGAGTAACAAAAACATATGCATTTGTGTTAAAAATTGGCACTTTTCCTTTAACTCAATAAAGATGGGCATTTTTATTCAAAATGCACATGCATCTTGCCTAAAAATCGATATTTAACTTAATAATGACAAGCATTTTGAATCGCTTTGCATATGCAAATACACATTTTCAACCCTTTCACATGTGTCAACAATGTTTGATATATGCAAGGTTCTAATGACATTTTTTTTTTAACTTTGTATATGTTTAAACTCAACATATTTATTTGCATTTGAAAACCCCACCTTTGTGACTTGGGGCTTAAAATATATTGATAGTGGAGTTCAAAAGATGATTTGCATATGTGATGACATGAAATGTTGAATAAAAAGTTAAAAACCCACTTAATTGCATGAAAAGTATCTAAGTTTATTAAATTTACATGTAACTATTGTTAATGTTTAGCATCAGAAGAAGCAAAACATGAATCTTTTATGTTACCACTGTTTGCTATGCATCATAGAGCTATAAGCATCTATATTATGTTACTGCTATCTGCTATGCATCACAGAGATATAAGCATCAGAATTATGCTACCGTTGTCTGCTATGCACCACAGAGATATAAGTATACGTACATATATCCATATTAATGTATGCATACATATACGTATGCGTACACCTCTGTCATGCATCAGGATTATTGACAGTAAAGAAAGCATATTGTTGACCAACTTATATTGGTCGGGCTTCATGTTATCAGCGACTTTAATGTCTTGCTTGTTTAGGGTGTCATACCCTGTGCTTTGCCTTTATCATGTGTTGATTACTATTGAGTGCTTGCTGTATTATCGGGCGGTGGATTATAAACTTGTTTTGGGCAGTTATTAGTAACTAACATGCCTCCGAAGAGGCATGTCCCTACATGGCTTTTGGCCACGTAGGGAAATGACTCTTCGGAGTCATGCCCTTCACTGCCTATATATATACTTGCTCACTGCCACAGGGAAAAGCATCAATCCAAGGCATCCGAGTACCTGCAGAGAAATATCAGTATTATTTAATATTATTTAATATTATTGTTATCACCTGCACCTCTGTTGTTATACAGCAATCCAGTACATTAACCATTGCTGAAGGAGGAAGATTGTCAAAGATTTTGCTGCAAGTCACAGTTAGAGATTTGCAGAAACGATCTGAGTTACTTTAACAACTATACTCTTAATGAAGAAATATGTGAAAGGAATGAAAAAAACTCACCATGGTATTAATAAATCATTAAAAGCTATATTTAAAACTTCTTAGAATGATGTGAAATTTTAAGATGGGGTTCTAAACCCACTTTACATGTAGATGACATTTTTAATCTGCGTAATTATCAATTAAGAACCAACTTTTGAGGGATTTTTAATAAGGATATGCAATCAGGCCGGACAACCCCACCTACAACATGCTTAATTCCTCAATAACTTGACCTAGACACCTCCGTTTGAGGCTTAAGATAGCTCGAAATGGGGGGAATTAAAAGTGTTACAATCATAGGGCAAGGGCAAAAATAAGGATAAAAACAAAACACAAAACAAGAAAAAGGAAGTAAAGACTTGAAGGTTGCCAAAAATGCTTGTAGTCAGAGAAGAAAAACTCGTCTTGACAAGCATAGATGTAATTAATTTGATGGAAAAAATCAAAAAGGATGCACAAAAAGTGCAATATTCAAGGGTGACAAGTTGTCCTTATGACACAATATCCAATACATCAAAAACATTAAGGATACCTACGAATCCATGAGAAAATCGTGTAGGGTTGCCCTAATTTTGTGATACCCAAATTGAGGACAACAACATGCATATTTACCAAAGTATTTCCAACTATGTTAACTAATAAAAATGACTTTTCATTGTGCTTCGACATACATCCATTCCTGTTCCAAAACTCTTGTAGCTCACACGCCTTACCAATTCTTCAACATTTTGCATTGATATACAATCCTATATGCACGAAGAAAATATGTCCACACAAATACCATGGTCCAAAAGGCATGGGTTGTTTGGTAGACAATCATCATAAGCATGAAGGCATTCATACAAAAAAATCTTGTGCATTATCAATGGTCCCACACTTTGTTTTTATGTCTTCAAGATGCTCTCTTCACATTCATGAAAACATATTAGTTTGCATGTTTGGCAACAGAAGTTGAAACTACAACATCGACATTTACAAATCCTTTAAATAATTTCAAATACGCCCAAATAAAAGAGTACAAAAGATAGGTATTTTGGAGCAATGGAGCATATTGGCCACTTGAGGGTAGGAAAGTTGAAATTTTGGAGCAACAAGGTATGTTGGCCACATGGGAGTATGAAAATTAGGATTTTGGAGCTACGATGCACATTGGTCACTTTGGAGGAGAGTTAAGATTTTGAGCAACAAAGGATATGGGAGTTCAAAATTTCAATTTTTTGAGCAATCAAGCCTTTTAGCATTTTAGAGTAAGGAGCAGAACATTTTTGTATTTCTATGTGGACAAATATTGATGTATATTCAATAATAAATTAAGGAATGCGTGAAATTTCCTCCTCAAAAATTAAAATGAGAGTCAAATGGGAATCAATTTAAAATTTTAAAAATTTATTTGAAATGTTATTGATATTTTTCCCGTTATAACCTTGACACTCACTTCAAAAAAAATAGGGATAATTTTTGACTTGCATGGTAATTTTATCTGAAATTAGCAAGTCATCAGGGGGGGGAGATGATGACTACCCAAACAGATTTATTCATGGAAAGATTTCCAAGGGAAAAAATTTAATGGCTTTTGAATAGTGATCAATAAAAATACAAGCACTAAAAACTTGCAAACAATGAAGGGGTGAGCACAGAAATTTGCCACATTTCATGGGATGGTACCAAAGCTATGCTCATAAAATGGTTTCCCCTATTTCTTTATGAATTTCACGATTTTGATTTTTTTCATATTTTGGCCAATACAAAAGATTAGTTCAAAGCATAACCAAAATGATATATAGGGCATTTTACAATTTGGCACCAGGTATTGAACTTAGACATTGCCAACATGAACCAATCATTTAAACTTGGGTACTCAATAATGAATTAAAAGCCTGGTAAAAATGTCGCACACATTAACCAATTCATGACAACATCAGAAACAAGTTTTTTATTGGAGTTACATAACTACTTATCTTGGGAACTCTTGAAAAGTACTCATTAGATTCAATGCAGAAGTCCAAAATTTGGTTGTTCAAGAATAGGGGCAACATCTATATATTTGGTTGCTTGGGTGAGGTTTGCGTAAAGAGGAATTTATAATGTGTGGGTCTTTTGTTTGGCTATTCATGTGCACCAAATCGCCATGTCAAGAGAAGCTATCCCAGCCAAGGGAAAAGAGAAATAGAAGATGAAGTTTCAATATGATCAATACCACAACTCAAAACCATCTTCACAAGTTACCTCATGAAATGATGAGATTAGAGATATTTGTATTGCTCATATGCATATGGACGAATTTCTAAGAAGAGTCGATGTTGCAACAATAGAGAACATGGTAACATCAAGAAAAGTCACATACACTTGGTCTCTACCTTTCCACAAGCAACTCGTGAACTAAAGTTTGTATCAGCATGCACCAGAAACTTTGATCAGACATTTAGAACTATTAGGGGTCAAGATGGAACCACCATTATAAGCCTTGATTCTTAAACTTAAGGTCAAATTTTCAAAGTTCCACCAAATCTAGTTGTTACTAATATCAATAAGCGGAAGGCTTTGGAATGATGGAATGAAGATAGGCATGTGGCATTAGATACATCAATAATCACTGGCTGATAAACAAACGGCTAAACCTCACTCGATGGCCAAAGGATGTGCCTCAATCAAAATTTAAGGATAAAATTTATAATCTTATTAAATTGCTTAGTCGCCTTCCAAGTCTCAAGGAATCAAAGACTTTTGAGCCTTGGAGGTATCTGTACATCTCTTTTATCATTTGGTCAAAGAAAATGGTGTTATGGGGTGAGATGATAAGTGACATCTTGTGAACAACTGCCACAAGTTTCTTCGACATGTACATTTCATATGAACCCATACATGTTCTATATCATTGCTTCCCTTGGGTCATATTTTGGGCCTCTCGGCCAAGGGAGATAGATCACTTGTACCTATTTGGGAATATTATGATCAATTGTCTTTAAAACAGAGTCAAATGCATTACAAAAGGGTACATGATGCTTTCTTTAGGCATTATGTGTGCTTATTTGATAAGGAGCTTCCTAAGAAGTGTGTTTTAGATAAGCGTGGAACAAAGTAAATGAGTATGGTTGAATATTCCTACTAAACCCACCTAATCCTTAGAAGGAGACTCTACTCGGATTTACCTAACCCTCCGATGAGAATGACTCTCAGTTAGGTAGCCATCATCTTAAGAGCACCTTCTAAGGCCTTTGAGATCTCTATTAATGAATAAACTCATTAACAATACATACTTGGTAGAGATCCCACCTCTAACCAAGCCTCTTGTCTCTAACATATCCATATGATTAACCACTACAATCCCTAAAGATTCTCTACAAATCTCTCTCAAGGTTCCAATTTGGAATCTTGGCATTCAATTAAGAATACCCTCTAATCTCTGAGTTCTCTTAAGATAAATTCAACATTCTAATGAATGCCCTCTAACAAGTTCTTACTTGGTCTCTATGAGAACAAGAAAGTTCTCTTCTCAAGCATGATTATCAAGCATTGATTGAAATTTTATCTACCAAATGATTTACATTTATTTCTTATATAAAAATATCAAATGAACATACTTTCAGTTCTATTTAGTTCCACACTATAAAAATCCTTCACAAAATGTATATTCTTTTAATTCTCAACATTCATTCAAAATATATATTAGTTTAGTTCTTTTACTTTTTCTACTATGATGGTTCTGCAGCCCAACTTTCTTGAATATAATTATTTTCCAATCCTCCCATATTTTATTTGTCATCTATGTCCGTCTAAAAAGTCGCAACCCTTCATAGCACAATCTTTTCGAGAAGTCACAACATGTTATAATTACAACCCTTTTGAAGAGTCACAACACTTTATAAATACAACCTTTTTGAAGACATAACCATTCATAATCACAGCCCTTTCAAAGAGTCGCATCCTCTCATCATTTCAACCTTTTGAAAAAATACCTTTTTTTTTCATTTTTTCCTCTTCCATTAATCCTTCTTTTACTCCTATCTCCTCCTATTCCATTCCCTTTAAAATGTGCTCTCCTCACTTTTATATCTTAATTTGAAGGAGTCACATCTCTTCATTAAATATCTCTTGACTTTTCATTAGATTCACTTAATTTATATTATTCTATATTATATTATATATTTACTTATTTATTTTATGTTAATTAACATTTATTAATAAATCCTATTTAGAAAGGTGGCATAGTTTCTAACTTTCTACAATATTCTATCTTATAGTTAATTTTATTTACTTGTTCATTCATTGTAATCTTATTCTTATTTAATTTTTTAATCATATTTTGTTGATAATGGATATATGTATGTTTTTTTTTTAGCAATAAGAGGCTGAAGCTATGATTAATTATTATATGTTGTAATTTATTATTTTTATTTTTATTAAGCTTGAGTAGACTCGAACTAAGACCTCTCAAATAAGAGGCTCATAATTTACCATTGTGTTGCAGGCTCTTGCTGCCTAATAGATATATGTATGTTATTATTTATATTATAATAAAAATTAACTAATTACTATTTCTTACTTTTATATTAATTGTAATAAATGATTTTATTATCACTATTTATTTAATAATATTGCAATATCTAATTATTATTAAACTGTATCTTAAAATGGGGACATGACACATTGTTAATAAACACCTTTTTTTTTAGACAATGAGGCTATGCTGGGATATCTTGTATTTTGAAGACTTGGTGTTTCATACTACAATGTTTAGAATTGAATAAAAGAAGATGTTTTCCAAACTTTGATATACAAATCTTGAGATTAATTGATGTATTCTTACGTTGCATTAGTTAATCATTCTTGAATTCATTTGTTTGCTTCTCTTGTGTGAATCATTCAAGCGTTTTGTTTAGTTTCTTGAAGACTTTGTGCTTCAAGGAAAGAGGTTGTTATAGTATAATAGTGTCTGCAATTAGTGAGAGCTGAAAACTTCAAGCTTCAGTTTGAGTGTTTTATTTAAATTTAAGGATAATTAGTATTTGCACCTTACTACTTATTTTGTTCATTTCTTGAATCAAATTAGTCATACGATACTTTGGGTTCTTGTTCTTGATTTATAGAATATAATTGTAATTGTTGTCTTAGGAGTTGTTCTTAAGTCAACCACCAAGCCACCAATATTATCGCAGCAATAGATTTTTTTTTGTTGAATTTGAAGTTGTATTTGTTTGCACATCTTTCCTAAGAAAAGAGGAATTGATTAAAAGAACTACCCATTTTGTAATTTCAGTTAAGTCTCTATTGAAGCCCACTGTGATAAGAAGGGAGCATTCCTTATTGCTGAGAGGAGAGATTTATCTCACTATATGTTTCCTAAAAATACAATTTTGTAAGTTGTAATCTTAGGGACTTCCAAAACCTTTAGCCAACAGGTGTTAGGCTTTTTCAAGCCCAATGGTTTTCCACTTGTATACTTGTGTCGCTCTCATTTGTATGGTTGATTTCTTCTCTCATTCTAGCTTAGTTCCAAGTGTTGTTCACAAGGTGTTTTACAGCTGAAATGGTTTAAGATCTTATATCTGATATTTCTCTCCTCAAAGGGTTAAAGTAGGAAATAAATCTATTTTAATTTTTTTCACTTTATGGGCATAGTTTGCTTACACTTGTATCATCTTCTCACAGATATGATTCAAGTAATGAATTATAAGAAAGGGATAATAGTAATCACTTGATAAGAGAAAACTGAAAACCATGAATTAGAGACTGATAGAAGTTTTAAATATATATATGCAAATCTTGAAAATATCCTCAACTCTCGACAGAAGAATGTCAACCATCAAAGCAGATGCACAATATAAATAAGGAACAAATCACTAAAACAAATCATGGTAGCTCTCAACTGGCTTCCAATAACTCAGAAGCCTATTAAAACCTCTAAGTATACTTATGATTCCTTATATAGGGGCCCAATAAAGCCATTTTATTGATGTGCGCACATGACAAACAAAAACACAAATAATAGTTAAACAAGAGAGTATAGTAGCATATATTCAATAAACAAGACTGACAATTACAAGAAAATATACCCAGTTGACAGTTCCTGCATAAACAGTGAGGCCGCATTCTTTTCTTACAGGAAGAGGTTCACCAGTCAGCATAGATTCATCCACAGCACTTTTACCTGCCACCACTTTCCCCTGAAATGGTTAAAGCTTCTGTCCATCAGTATTTTTTATTAAACTATTGAAATTTGAGACAATCCGCTGTAATGATTCAATGAAATAAACCACAAAATGCAAAGCAACTACTATGATGATTTATGTTTTTTTCCAAGTCCAATTCTGGATCATGGAAAGGAAGCAAATTTGGATATCAAGCAAATAATTGCAGTACACTCAGTGACTCCACATTTTAAAATGACTTCTTCACATCAATGCCTATGAAGTATATTTCATTCCTAGAAAAACAGATGGAAGATGCATCTATATGATAAACAATTGTAAATGAAACCATTAAAAAACTATATACAAATTGAAACTTAGTAGTCATTATACAAGGGAGACTTCTTTGAAAGTACTGACCACTTGCTTATGTGTGATCAGAAGTTACCAACTCGTTCATGGTTGCAAAGGATTCCACAAGTGAACACAAGCTTTATACATTTAAAAAGAATATTTTTTTACTGAATAGAAAATAAAAATGCTCAGTATTCAACATACATCCACTGGAATAGTCTCGCCAGGAAGAACCAATACAAAATCTCCAGATCGAATTTCATTGGTTGGTACTTCAAAACAGGCAGCCTCATTAGGAAGAACCTCGTTAGTCAATTGAACACCACCATCCACAGGAACTACCAAACGTGAGTGAGAAGATACTAGAGACTGTTCAAGGCAGTAAAACATTTGTCAGGACTCAAAAAATATACCTTTATATTTTATACATTGTGTTGGATCCTAAAATCAAATTACTGTGCAATGAATTCAGTTCAGGCAACTGTAGCTTCCATTTCTCATAAAGAACCACACATGTAGACTCAACAATATGATTCTTAGATTGGAATCTGAATAACAACTCAAACAGCTAGGTATTGAGCTAAGCATATGGGGCCAAAAATAAAGTCTGAAGATTATCTAACATCACAACTAACATTTTCACAAATTAAAAGCCGCTCAAAACTGGGAAGACTTCAAAGATTACTGCAATTAACAAAATTCCTCAATGATGAGTCTTAATATGATCATTAATGAAATATCTGATCATCTTGTGTAATATGGCTTTTCCTAGGGGTATTTCCACATTAAATTCTAAGATTAGTGGGAAACCTCGTGTAAGGGGATTAACAGTATAAACTTTAAAATGAAATTCTGGTTGATGCTTACTTAAAGCTTGAGTGACATTTAAAAATATCTTCATCAAAGTAACATCTCAAGAAATGATGTTACTCGCTAGACATGATATTTTTAATCGCTACTTGAATTTCACATGACACCAGAAAGTGAACTTGAAAGATTTGAATGAATGATTTTAATGACATCCTCGAGACCAAACAGTGTAAGGAACCAAAAGCTCACAACATTAAACCATCTCCATATTATTTTCCATGTCCTATCTTCTGTTACGTATCTTGACCAAAAGACAAGAAGTTTGGTAGATCTTAAGCTCTTTAAATAAATTGTGCATTTTGTTTGCCTTCAAGATGGTACCATATTGAGACAAAATATTGTGTTCATGATCACTAAGTTGTCTGCATTGTGTGAGCCTTGTATGATTCGTCTTATTTGATTATTGTCGAGTTGCTAGCTCCATGAGCACGGAGGGGTGGGCCTAAGGGTTTCACGTGGCTGGGAGGCATTGCTACCTATACCACTATTGGGGATCAGAGAACAGGGATGATCTTCTTCCAGTTGCAGGACCTTGCCTTAACCTTCTCTCTCCTCTTGTCCTCTTGTTATTTCATAGTAACATGGAGGCGCATCCCCCCCCTTTTTGCCCAACATCCTGGAGACTTGGACACACCGGGGACTTGGGGACTCTGTCCCCCTCGTCCCCAACGGCGCCACCAGATTCCGCCACCTCTGTCGAGGATAAGGGATGTCTCGATGTTGACTATTTGTCTATTCGACTATTTATCCTCAATGTTTGATGTTCCAATTTCATCCAATGTTTAAGTATTTACTCTTTTACATCTTTATATCTTATATTGCAATACATCTTTTCATAACTAGCATTTAAAGTACCATATATACACACCCCCTCCTATCCCCCGCCACTGTCCCCCCACCTCCCCAGCTTAAGGCCCCTCTGTTGCCCCATCCCAGAAACTTGTCCCCCCATTCCGTCATCCCCCCATCCCCCAAGGTGGTGTAATTATGTGTTATTTAGGTATTTCGATGTATGCACATATTGTACTTGATGTTATATCGCCATTGTGATGGTTTATAGATGTATATGTGAGAATGGTATGTTAGATGTACTCATTATATTACTTTGTTGTATTGATGCTATCAAGTGCCTCTTCCTTGAGAAGTGTGTACCCGGTACTACCTGATGTGGAGGTTTGATTTACATTATAGATTAGATTGGTTTCTAGTTTGAATCTAGGTACTTGGTCGAACCCCTTAAGGGTAAAAATTCGTACGATGAAATGATACCTTATATTTCATCATACAAAATTGGGAGTTGTATCACACAGCTCCTGGAGTTGTATCGTGAGATACTAAAGCTCATCGCTCCCAAATAACAGTTTCGTCATACGAGTATTGTGTGTAGTTTCACCACGTTATCGCATGTGTCTTGGAGTTTTCTCATACGATGTTGATAGACAATTATCATTACTCAAAGAACAGGCATTTCCCTACTTGTTCGGTGAATGTAACTTGGTGTTGTGGGTAGCCTTTTTGGGAATTGCTTCTTCCCAATTCGGTAAAGATCACCTATTGGTTGTTCCATGGTCAATTTTGATGTTATCTTATTCCTTCTATGTTTTAGTCTAAAAAATGAACTTGTATGGCTTAATCACTTAGGAAATCGTATTTGAACTTTAAAATGAGCCCCATACCTATTGTTAGTATAATTAATAATGGAATGAACATTGTGTGGTTAATTGACCTCGATGGAAAGTATGCATTGGTAAGTAGTGAATGCTTGGGGATCTTTAATTAGATGGTTAAGTCTTTCGTTGTGATCCTATGATTGTTGTATGCCTATTGTTATATATTTCTTTTTTTTAAATATGTTAGTCTATGCTTATCCTTGTTTCAAAGGATCTTCGTCATTTTCCCTGGGTGTCTCATTTTCTCTATTACATGCCAAAGAGTGATGCAATGGTCAATGGTGGAACATCTAGGTCTGAAACCAGCTTTCCCTTTTTCTCTCATCTTCTGCCCAACTGCTGATTCTACACTCTAGCATGCTCCCATAAAGTTTGCCAAAAAGTGAGTTAGCCATAATAGTGTGGCAATTAGATGGATTATTGATAACTACACTCTTAAAGAGGGAAATAACCACACTAGTTGTACAATCTATCGAGAACCCATTACAAATGACACGATTGAAGATCTCTTTTATATAAGTTGCAAGGATTCCCCATTTTAAAAATTTAGCTTGTAGCTCACCAATGTCCATAGCTTTATCACTTGCCATTTTTTAATCCCTAGCTCATGTCAATGTTTTTACATAGTTGTAAGAGAAATCATTTAGATTATGATATTGTTGGGCCCAAGTGGTAGGTGTTTCTATTGAGAAAGGCTCGTATTCATTGAATATGTGTAACGACATCCTTTAGTTTCTGTACCACCTAGCTGAGTTATCGTGTGGATTCTCGTTCATGGTCAAGCTGCTTGATCATTATTGTGTTCCTTCATATATTTCTCTCAACGTAATTCACCACTGTATTGTCGATGACTTGGCATCGTGGTCTCATCCTAAGTTGTCTTTCATCTATTCATGATTTGGAAGAGTCATCGGTTGATGCTGGAATTTATTATCAATGTTACGAGGATATTATCAATGATGTGTAATGCAATTGCTGAAACTAACATATTGCAACTGTAAATGTAATCTATGAAAGATCGTTATGCTCATTTTATGGAATTCTTTTATTTTGTAACTAGTCCTGTGAAGATTTTGGTGATTGTCATTCATTCTTATATCTATAGGGTAAGTGTTCAATCTAAAAAGAAAAATAAGGGTTATTGATTGACTATTTAGTGTCATCGATCATAATCAAGAAACTTTTGTAATTGGGTTCAGAAATCAATAAAGGAGTATCTTTTGGTTGTGGTTGGGATTTACCCTTGAGTAGGAGGGTTTTCCCAAGATAAATATATATGTTCTTTGTTATCCTATGTTTGAATTTCAGTTCATTGCCTTTTATGTATTCTAATTCAAAACATTAACATGGTATTAGAGCAGGTCTAGTAAAGATCCTGGATCAGAATAAAAAAATTGGGAATTTAAAAAAATGCACGAATTGAGTGATTCTTTTGAGAATGTGTGCCTTGAAGCCTTGGAGGCAGATGTGTTGGTGTTCAATATTTTCTCACTCTTTGCCTGCACTATAATTTTGTGATGGAGAAAGATCTTTGTTGGATTTGAGGAAATTGTGATGTCCCCTTTTTAGTAGGATTTGGAAGATTGGTTATGTTAGCTCGTCATTGCGACCCTCGTGGTCAAATGGCTTGTTTTAAGGGTATCTAGTGGTTGACTTGTTATTTATAGTAAGTCAGTTGGGTGAGTTTCCAATTTTAGTGGTGTAGCTGGGAATGTAATGTCCCCTAGCGAGTCGTCTATGAATGAAACCATTATATTTGATTGAAAAATAATAATCTATTTGTGGATTAGAAGATTTAATCTATTTCAGTTGTAGTACTGAATTAGAAGAGTGTTGGAACAAGGAAGATTGTTTGAATCCAACATCAATGGCCTTCCTCAAGGTTTTTATGGATCCAAGCCCACGATCCCATCTTGGAATGACCTCGAGGCAACTTGATCCTGTCTTGGACAATCCTCAAGGCAACAACAAGGACGTCAATCCTACCCATCTCGGAATGACCTATCAATTGGATTAAACAAGCCTTAACTATGCCTTGTTCTTCTAAGTCAGTATTCTAATGACTTTGATATTATACACTAATATAATAATAGGAGGTGTGGAACACTTAGCTCAATATGTCTAAGCTAGATAAATGATTTAGAGTAATTTGTTGTGTTAGTTATGCACTGTCGTTTTGCCTAGTTATACCAGACGGAAGTAGTATCAGCCTAAATAATTTATTAATCCTGCAAATGATCACCTTCAAAGCAGATCCTATCTGAAATAGGCATATTAGTCCAGGTATCTTATTTATTGAGGGTTCTTTTCTTCTTTCTGATCAATGTCATTCTGAATTCACCAGTCCTTATTATATATGTTCGTGGTCCAACTGAAACAGTACTATGGAACAGTTTCCGGCAGATGCACCTTTTGTTTATTATTGTGATTACGTTTGCAGGGTTTGATGAGATTTTAATATTTCATTATGGTCTGACGTGGACGGTAAAATTCCTGACTGTGTATTTTATTTCTTCCACCATTCTTGTTACATAGGCTATCGATACCTACTTGTGTTGTTCGATGACTTGTTTAATAATTTGTTTGCTTCATTGATGTATTAATAAATTGAAATTCAATTATTAATTGTTAAATAATTTATTTATTAATATCCATTGTATTAGTTTCTCTCTACTGAACAATTTATTTATTTATTTATTGAATAATTAATAACCATTCTATGAAATCCAGTTTTATATATATATATATTAAAAATGATGAAATTTCATTAATTGTTTATTTTGAATTTATGAAATTCATTTGTATATTCCTTTATTTTATTATCCAGTAATAATAATAACAAAAAATATTATTTATAGCTAGGGGGATATGACAGTCCACCCCTCCTAATTTCCCTTGTCTTCAAGCAACTTAAGGTTCAGGCGTTCAAAGATTTCAGCTCCTTCCCAAGATGCGTCTTCTTCCGGTAGACCTTTCCATTTAACTAAACATTCAGAAATGGTTTTATTTCTCAATTTCTTTTCTCACATATTTTTTATTATTTACGGTTCTAGGATACGCTTTCCTTCGTCATTGAGTGGAGGTACTTCTTTGCATGGAGTGATTTGTTGTCCAATAACCTATTTTAAACATGATACATGAAAGATGTTATGGATCCTAATATTTGCGAGCAATTCCAATTCATTGGCTACCTCACCAATTTTCCTTATGACCTTGTATGGACCATAGAATTTTGGTTTTAATTTCTCTACTCCGCTAGTTTTCATCAATCCTTGTTTGTATGCTTTTGGTCGGGCTATTACTGCATCTCACTTAAATAATTGACTTACAAGCCTGAGTCCAATATTAATTATAAAAAGTGCATGGAGTTAATATATTTAAAAAGTTTGAACATGAAACCAAAAGCAATCTCATTTAAGTGAAATGTGTGTGATTGAAGCTAGTAGCCGTTTAGCATATGGAAAAAGCTTTCTTAGCTTCATCATTTATGAAAGCGAATTTCTAGAGATGAATTGATCGCTCTTATGCATTTGATATTTTGTTCTAAGCGGTTTTCCAAGGGTTTGAGCATTGTTACTAAGAGAACGACCCACTTCTTTTGGCAGAATTGCACTTTGAACTAGTGATTATTGTGCCAATGAATTGTGCCAAATCTGATTACTAATCTGCAGATTGATCAAGGGTTTGGAAGAGGTATTTGTGCAAGGAATTGATTGCTATGCGTTGGGAATAAGAATGGCTGTCGTAGTGGGTTATATTTCTGCCATCAAAGAATGTGTTTGATGCTTATATGCATGCACGATTGAGTGGCATTTGGATTGTTGTAGCAGCATGGAGTCTATTATCAGCTGCATTCAATCACTAGGGAGCAGCACTTGATTTCTCAGGGGCTGCATCCACTTTATAGGCCCATGTTTGCTGCAAAAAAGGCCAGCATTATCATTGGAGGGGAGTTTATGTGTCTAAATTTCAAGTTTCCTAGACACATTTTTTTCTATGATTTCTAGAATAGGTGTAGATTTTATGATGGAATGCATGTAGAAGCAAAACACTTTGTAAATACCAAAAAGTATGTACCTGTATAGTCGCTTCATGCAATCAGGTTGCAAGTGCATTAGGCATTGCAACATTAAACAACTCATAGGTAGTTAATAAATAAGTCAAATTGGTTGACGGTTTCCCCTTTTCTATCTACTTTTCTCTTTCCTCTTTTCCTGTATAGTGAGAGCTCATTGTATATTTTTCATCTTTTGTTTTAGGCGAGGAAGCTATGCCTCAAAATCTGGCATTGTGAAATGTTTGTGTTTCATAGAAAACATTTCAGTACTGAATAAAAGAAGCAAGATTTTCCAAAGTATGTGTTGCAAATCTTGAGATTGAGTAATGTTTTCTTATGTTGCATTAGTTTTGTGTGAATCATTTGAACATTCAATTTAATTTCTTGAAGACTTTGTGCTTCCAAGAAAGAGATTATGATAGTAAAAGAGTGGCTGCAACTACAAAGAGTTAAAGACTTTGAGGTTCAGTTTATTTCAATTTTTGGATAATTAATAAGAGACTTTGCACCTTTACCGATCAATAAAGAGACTTTGCGCCTTGCTAATTATTTTGGCTATTTCTCAAATCATATTCATCACATGAGAATTCAGGCCCTTGTTCTTAATCTACCAAATATACTTATAAATGTTGTCATAGGAGTTGTTCTTAAGCCAACCACTAAGCCACCACTGTTACCATAACAGTAGATACTTTTTGTTAAGTTTGCAATTATTTCTTTTTACATATCATTCCTAAAAAAGAGGAATTGATAAAGTCAACCCCCCATTTTTTAAATTCAGCTAAGTCTCTTATGAAGCCACCTACAATAAGAAGGGAACCTCCCCTATTGTTGAGAGGAGAGATTTATCTCATTATACCGTTTCCTAAAATCACAATTTCGTTAAGTGTCATCTTAGTGAATTACATAGTTTTTAGCCAACGGATTCGTATGTGCATTGTTCAAAATTGGAACTGCTTGTCAATCATTACACATGCTAAGTGTCCCATCTTTCTTTTTGACCAGCACTACTGAAGAAGCAAATGGGCTTGAACTAGGCCTGATATGCCCCATATCTAGTAACTCCTTAATGGCCTTCTCTATTTCATCTTTGCATGCCTTAGGATGTCTATAGAGAGTAGTGATAATTGGCTTTGCCCCTTCTTCCAACTCAATAGCATGTTCAAACACTCTATCTCGAGGAACTCGTGGGGGTATATCACTAAAAACCAAACTATGAGAATCTAAAATCTGCAATAAATCATCTTGATAATGTTTAGATTCAAAACCTGTCACCTTAGTACAAATAAGGCATTGTGCTAACCACGCTACATCACCATGATGGAAAATGGCATCCATTATGTTAGCAGATACAACCTGGGGACCTCCGTTCACTATTCCTCTAAGGATTACCTTTTTTCCCATTAATTTTGAAAGAAAATTCCAGACGCTTCAAACTCTATGAATAATTATCCAAGGTTATCAACCATTGAATGCCCAACATAACATTAGAGTAAGCCGAATCAACCACATAAAAATCATCTGTTACAGTATAATTACCAAGAGTGATACTTAATTTTGGAACCTTATGCATGCTTACTAAAGTAGTACCACCTTCTACTCGAACACCAAAACCTTCATGTTTCACTATATCTAAACACGTTTCTTAACAAGAGCAATATCACTGAAATTGTGTGTAGCGCCACTTGTTTACCGTACTGGGTAAAGAAATCAATGCATACAGATAATAGATGAGAACAGTAGAACTTCTTCCTTTATTCGCATATGCCAAAACATTACATTATGCTTGATGATATCTGATGATTACAATGCTTCCCGAAGGGGGGTATAAATACTCACCGAAGGGCCTTTCGGAAGGTTCCCGAAGGAACCCGTCGGGCACAAGTCGGCTACATAACAATTAATATATACTATCCTACCCGTCAGCTCATTACATTCATTTACCGACTACATCATCCCCCCCAAAAAAAGCAGTCGTCTCCTGACGACGATACAACAAAATTGTGCAAGTAATGACCAAGATGCTATGCAGGGGGACGGGTCCATGCTCTTAGATTGCTCAGCTCAGCCCGAAGCTTGTAGACCTGTTCCTTCCGAACCTTCAACTCCGCTTCCGCTTCCATCTGAAGCTCCAGCACGAACTGCATCATCGCTCCAACTTCCCCCATCTCCTTCTCCTTGTCTGCTGTTGCCTGCACCTTCTCCACTGCCAACTACTCCTTTGCTAACAGGGCTTGTCTCTCGGATTGCCAGGCCGCCCTCTCAGATTCCCAGACTGCTCTCTTTGAAGCCAACCTAGCAGCTGACTCCTCCCGAGATCTCTCAACTGCTACCTGATTTGCCTGGGCCTTCTGAAGAGTGTAGTACGCCTGCTTGTGCAACCTCACTATCTCCTAGAACAAAACCTCAACCCGGCTGTCCACACCAAAACCCGCCGTGGGGGTCCAGTCCTGAAGCATCTCATCAGTCTCTACATCCGGCCAACCTCGCTCCTCAAAACAGACCATGAAGGCAGCTGGGCATCCAAGTCACATGAACAAGATGACTCCCTCTAGCTCCTTCACAATCGAATCCAATGCCTGAGTCTCCATGGAATCCAACACCTGACGAGCTCGTGAGGCTCAAGCTGGCAAGTCGGCAAGAAATGCCTCCTTCATTCTTGCCTCCTGTGCTGATGAATGTCCCTGCATCACCATCTCCACGGTGTCAGCCATACACTCAACAGTACAATGCGACGGTCCAATATCCGGAACGGGCTGTGCTACCTGTGGCTGAGTGTCTACCTCGAAAATATCATCTCGTGTAGAAATCGGTACATAAGCCATCCAAGGAGTCAGAGCACGGTGGAACCGCGTGCTCAAAAAACTACTGACCTCCCCAATGCGACTCTCTCTATCACGCTCTGGTGATGCCAAAAGTGTTGCATCCACCATCACCACTACATCAGATCCTACGACGTCCAAGTGTACACCCAAAGTACTATGTCTTTCTGCTAACTCCGGTGCTAGAAGATCAACTACCTCCATGACCGTCTCCTCCCCTCCATCTGGTACGTTCTCTTTTGAAGGTTCCTGAACTCCTGTTGGCTGTGCTATGGTGACTTCCACTGCTGGTTGTGCTACAGTGACTTCCACTGCTGGCTGTGCCTCGGAAACTCCTACTTGTTGTGCTACAGGACTTCTGTTGGCTGCGCTACAGCAACATCAGCTGCTGGCTGAGATACAACAAGTGTCATGGGTGCTGCTATCGGAAGTGCTTTAGTAGGGGCTGAAAAAGTCCCTCGGCTGACAGGTGTTGTCATTTGAGCAAACCCTACGGCAAACCCAACTCCCAGCCAGCCAGGAGAAGGCCTTACCCTGTGCTGCCATGGTGTTGCTACTGTGACTGTCTGCTGGGGTGCACCGGTCATTAGAACCGGCCGCCTTGCCTATCCAAACCCTGGAATGTGAGCCATGCGCAGACCTGTTAACACCAAACAAGGACTAACAGGAATTGTACTGCACAGAAACAACAAGGGGGTAGCCATGACAACCTGAACCTCCTCCTCATCATCTTCTTCACCTTCTTCGTCCCCTACACTGTTCTCCTTCGAAGATGTCTCCTGACGGCCGTTGTCCGTATCACCACCCCCCATGTCCACCCGAGGCCTCTTCTGTCCTGCAGCACCTTTTTGCCCCGTGGCTGTATCCAAGTGCTTCCACCACATGATCGGGGGTTCTCCAGGAGCAAGTGGTCCCGATTTTGCCTCCAACTCATCTATTGGAATCATCTGTGTTGTCGCATCAAGGAAGAGGCCAATGGCATAGTGAGGCATATAGAATGTCTTACGTTGGACGGTCATGAACTCATGCATACGCTCAGCCAGCACGGACGCCCAATCGTAAACCTTTTTGTTCATTATTCCATTCATCATAGACACCTGTAGAAATGAGATCGGATGCCCTAGATGATCCCGTAAGCCTGCTTTTGACCAAGTCCATCAGGCATCGCCATGGTCCTTCCTGAATGTTTGTTTACTTTAAACCCCTCCCCTTCAATGTCGCAGCCAATGCCACCTGCTTTGCTTCCGTCATATCTCCACACACCAATCTAATCAAAAATAGCTTTACCTCCTTAGAAATTTTCTTCGATTGAACCTTTTTGCCCTGCAGCCCTGGAATACCAAAGACTCTCGTGAAATCAACTGCTTGAATGAGACCACCAAGTCCCTGTCTAAATACTCAAATGTGCTCCTTCGTAAAGCTCTGCCATAGGTCTCAATCATGGCGCGCAGGAACCCTTCATAGTCTCGAATGCAAAAAACAGGCATTTGAATAGCCCATTCTACCTATGCTCTTCTGATGCTAGCTTTTACTAGATGTGTATCAAGGGTTTCTTGCCACCATCTTCTGCAATCTATACCACTCAACCCCTCGAATTGTATAGCTTGTCGTGTGATTTCCGCTGTTGCAAGTGTCGTAGGTTTACGCTTCTGCTTGCTACTGCTCGTGCCTTCATTCTGATTACCTGCACACGACATATTCATGCCCTCCTCAACTTCAAACTGTTCTAGTTGCCTTCTCCACTTTCGTTTGCCTGCAAACTCCATATTCCTGTAGGTCAATTATTATATTCTTCTTTCTCCAAGCGTACGGATCCATACGGCAAATGGATGGTGATTCACTGTTGAAGACACTCTCTGTAACCAATGGGAACCGTACAACCCCTTACTGTATTTAATCTGTACACCATGTGTTGCCTAGGAAGGTCGTACGGCAATTAAACTTTACAACCTCCGCATGGTAAATAGACTTTTAAACATCTGAATGGTGACTTACAAAACTGTACAATGCATAGACGAAAATCCATACACTGAGATATTACCAACTGCTGAAACTTTTTTTGAATCCGTACACCTTGCTCATGAACAAATCCGTACACAGCCACTGCATGTTTATTATAAAGTCTAGACGATGACTGGGATTCAAAAGCCGTATGGTGAATCCATACACCAATTACTGAAATCCGTACATCTACCAATTTTATAGAAATCCGTACGGCCCATATAGAAATCCGTACACTAACTCTGTTTAAAAAAAATCCGTACTGAGACCCCTAAATGTCATATGGCAATTGTCATGCACCTGAGGGAGTCCGTATGGTGTACGGTGTACGGTCAATTTTTTTTCTTCCCGATACAATACTATTACTCCTTCACAATTCGGGGTGGCAAAGGCGTGTGGTAAATTTTTAACTTGCACCCATTGACTGTGTCGGGAACTTCCTATCCATCGAGCATCCATAACTTAATCGCTCCATTGTCGCCTACCTCCCGGATCTGATACGGTCCGACCCACTTAACTTTTAACTTGCCTGGTTTGATCTCATTCCGGCCATCGTACTTCAACACCCACTGTCCAGCTTGAAACCTGTTCAGTTTCAAGTGGTTATCGTGCCATGCCTTCCGCCTGTTTTGTGTTACCTCAGTCACCCACTGCACCAATAATCGCTTCTCCTCCAGCCTGTTCAGTTTGTACAGTCGCTCCCTTAAGCTTTCCATGTCTCCCAACTTGTTTTCCAGTGCAATCCTTAGGCTTGGTATCATGAATTCCACTGGTACTACGACCTCCTGTCCGAACATCAGTTGAAACGGCGTGTGCCCCGTTGTGACTTTATACGCCGTGCGGTAAGCCCAAAGGGCGGAGGGTAATTTTTCCTCCCAGTCCTCGCCTTCGACCGTGCAGGATTTGTATATAATCAAGACCAAGACTTTATTGGTAGCCTCGGCCTATTCATTTGTTCTTGGGTAGTACGGGCTTGATAACGAATGATAAATTTTGAACTCCGTGGTTAGCAGGCGGATAACATGGTTTACAAAATGTCCTCTATCACTCGTTAACTACAATGGGATCCCGTACCTAGTAATAATTTGTTCATAAATAAACTTTGTTGTGCTTACCGCTGAGTTGTCTGGTAGTGCGCATGCCTCCACCCATTTGGTCAAGTACTCCGTCACGATGACGATGTAACGGCACCTTCTGGTTCTGCTCGTCTTTAGAGGTCCGATGAAGTCCAAACCCCATCATTCAAAGAGCTCCTGAGCATGAGAGGGATTCAGAGGCATGAAGTCTCTCTTCAAAGGTTTCCCGGCTCGCTGACATGTATCGCATGCAACGACCCACTCCCTAGCATCGTTGTGTACCACTGGCCACCATAGTCCTGCCAAGAGTATCTTTTGTGCAATTGTGTCTGGCCCCATGTGTCCTCCTACCAGTCCTTCATGTGCTTCCTTCAGTACCCATGGGATCTCTTCCTCCAGGACACATCGCCTCAAGATCTGATCGGGTCCCATTTTATACAACAGCCCATTAATCAACTGAAACATTCGGCTCCGTATCACCTACTTTTGTCTTTCATTCGGTGGCATGCTACTTGGAAACTGTCCCGTCAATAGGTACTCGCCGAGGCTTGTGTACCACTTCGGTAGTGCAGCAATCTGAAACAACTGTGCATCAGGAAAGTCATCATTCACACCGTCTGCCAGTTCTCCTGTTCTGATATGTAACAGATGATCTGCGCTTACGTGTTTCTTCCCTAGCCGTACGATGATCTTGAAGGTAAACTCCTGCAACAGGAGTAACTAGCAGCTGATCCTTCCTTGAATGACAGGTTTGTTGATCATGTACAGTAGAGCATGATGGTCGACATAGAAGACGAACGGTGTTGCCAACAAGTAATGACAAAATTTTTGTACTACGTAAACCATCCCCAAAACTTCCCGTTCGATCGTACTGTAATCTTGTTCGTCTTTTGATAGTAGTTGACTGGCAAAGTAGATCGGGTGATCTAGCCCGTGGGTACCTATTTGCGCCAAGGTTGCTCCAATTGCATAGTTGGACGTGTCGACATGTACATGAAATTCTTTGCTCCAATCCATATACGCTAGGATGGGTGTCGTAGCCAACCGTACTTTGAGCCCTTCAAATGGTTCATCTTGATCCTTTTCCCATCAGAATGATTCTCCCTTGCATGTTAACCTATCCAGCGAATATGCTACCTTGGCAAAAATTTTGATGAAGCATCTGTAATAGCCTATATGTCCGAGGAAAGATTTTACCTCCATTACATTGGTAGACGGCTACCTCTCCAATATCACTCTCACCTTATCCGGATCTGTCTTCAACCCCTCCTTACAGACTGTGTGTCCGAGCAACCTTCCCTGGGGAACCATAAACCTGCACTTCTTCGGGTTCAGGGCAAGGCGCACACGTCGGCATCTCTCCATACATTCGCCCAATGCCGCCAGATGTTCGTCCTCCGCACTGAACACCAACCAAACATCCATAAATGCCTTGAAGTTTCTGACAGACATCTTATCAAAGATGTGCAGTATGATCTACTGGAATGTCGCAGGCGCATTGCACAGACTGAACGGCTTTCAATTATAGGTGTACACCCCATCTTCTACAACAAAGGTCGTCTTCAACTTATCCTCCTCTACGATTGAAATTTGACTGTATTCGGAAAAGCCATCCATAAATGAGTAGATCTCATGTCTCGCTACCTCCTCCAGGATGTTGTCCGTGAATGGGATTGGGAACAGATCCTTGATAGTGACTGCATTCAAGCATCTGAAATCGACGCATATCCGGATCTGAGTGGTATCCTTCTTTAGTGAGATTACTATCGAGGACACCCATTCGCTGGTCTGCACCTTGAAGATAATGCCGGCCTCCAGCATCCGGTTGATTTCCTCATAACGAGTGCCGCATAGTTCTTGTTCATCCTGTAGGGCCGCTTCTGTACAGGTATTGTGCCTTCGATCAATGGGATGTGGTGCACACACAGTTTTGGGGGTACTCCTTTCAGGTCCTTGTATGTCCATACAAACACATCGTTATACTCCAAAAATATCCTGAATGCTGCTGCCTTCAGTACTGGGTCTCAGTTATCTCCCACCAGTATGTTTTGTGGTTCAGCTTCATCTCCTAAATTCATGGTTTGCAGCGTGGCTTCATTATATTTGATGGGTTCCCCTTCAGTGAACTTATGTGCGGGTGTCACATCCAATGGCACATCTCCTTCCTTCATCTTCGTGAATTCCTTTGGAAATTCATCAGCACTATGTCCTCCTATCGTCAGTACGTTGTAACTTTGAAACAGTTCATAGTCTTCTATCCGCCAATGGTAAAGACCATTTACTGAATCCAAATTGTCATCTCCTTCCAATCGTAGGACTCCCTCCTGATCTGGTTCCATACTCTGCCTCCTCTCATCCTCTTCTCCTTCGAAATCCGACGATAGAACTTCTTCTCCGACCATTTGAGTGTGTAGATCGATGACATACTTCCGGCCTTTGCTTTCAAGTGATAAAGTATTTTTCTTTCAATCGTGTTTTGCCCTGGCTTGTATCAGCCACCCCCGACCCAGAATAGCATCGTATCCTTTCCGCTTCAAGGGGATCACGACGAAGTCCAACAGGAACGGTTGTGTTCCAATTGTCATTGGTTGCGTTGTGAGTACTCCCAATGGCTTGATTCCATGTTGATCGGCTGTTAGCAACTGGAAGGTAGGTGGCCACAATGTCAGTTGTCCCAACTTTTTCCAGGTATCCTCTGGCAGCACATTAACATCAGACCCTCCGTCCACGATTGTGTCTATTAGCACAGTCTCAAGAATGCCCATTTCAACAACCGCCGAATAGCGTCCGAACGAAAGAGCTAACAGCATCGAGTCTTTTGCACTTGTGCCCCCCTGTTTCTCCTTTTCTTGCTCTGTTGGTTGCTTAGCATTCAGGACTATGTTCGTGAGTGCCGTACGGAGTTGAGGCATAGTGAGTAATAGATCATTTATCCTGACAGGTACCTCGGCTTGCAATATTTGCCGTACGATGTTCTGCTCTGCGCAGTTCTGTACGGAGGTACCAGGCGTGTGCTTCAAGTGTGTCGTTTCTACCTGCATTGCTCTCTGAATCTCTGCCTGGGTTTCCTCCAGTCTCTTCTTTTCCTTCGCCAAATCAGGGTAGAGCTTCGCCTGCTTTCGAGTGATTGCCAAAACTTCTTCCTCGTCCGTCCCAATAGTAATCAAGTTTACTCCGAACTTTGGGCACTTAGCATCGTCATGATCGCCAGGTCCACACCATTGGCATAGCAACTTCGGTGTGTTCATTGTTGTGCACTCTTGGGCAAAGTGACCCCACAAATTGCATGCGTGGCATTGGACTATCGGTCGGCCATTCACATCATACTGGATTTGACTCCTTCAGCCATTATTATTGTCGTTATTGTTGTTGTTGTTGTTGTTGTTGTTTTGACCGCGCCGATTGTTTCTGTATCTGCCCGATGTGGCACCTTCCGTACTGGTGTTCCCACTCCCTCCTGACGCGGACGCTTCCTGCGTGAGGAACACTTGCTATGGTGCTCTTGATTTCAAGTTGAAAGGGCATTCCTTTACCGAGTGTCCCAAGATCTAGCAAATCTCACAAAATTGATCTTTTGGGCAGGATCCCTTCGTATGGCTTTCTTTCTGGCACTCTGTGCACCATAGCTCATTGCCCTTAGTCTCCTTGTTCATGTTCTTGAACTCTTTTATCATTCAAATCATGTCTTTCTGGAGGGCACGAACCTTCTTGCTGCTGCCCTCATCATCGCTGCTATCTTCTCCTGAAGATGCATTGTCATCTGAATCGGACGAGTTGCTCTTCTTCTTCTTCTTTGTCTTCTGGTCACTTTCGAGGTTCATTGCCCGATTGTACGCTTCAATGTATGTCGATGGTGGCACGATCTTCATCTTCTTTCGTAGCTTCAGGCAAAGGCCTTCAATGAACCATCTCTTTTGTAGCCCATCAGTTGGCTTATTCTCCATTTTATTGATCAGGTCCTTCAACTTCCTAGCGAAGGCTCGGACTGTTTCATTCTTCCCCTGCTTAGTATTGAATATCTCCACTACAATCTCATTATCATCACACAATATTTGAAATTCTGCAATAAATTCCTTCTTAATATTATCCCAACTATTTAACTTTTGTGGATCTGTCTCAATAAACCAATCAATCGCAACACCCCGTAGGGTAGCGGAAAACTGTCGGATCCATTCATTTGTATCTGTTATGCCATTTTCCCTCCAGATCGTTTCACATGTTTTATAATGTCGGATCGGATCAACGGTTCCTTCACCATCAAATTTAGGCAACCTTTCTTTTGGTCCTGCCATTATTACTCGATGTTGTGGGTTTTGTTGTGTACCTGCGTTGTTTTGCACTCCTACGTTGTTTTGTACTCCCGCGTTGTTTTGCACTCTCACGTTGTTTTGAATACTCGCATTGTTCTATATACCTACACTGTTCACACCCTCGCTGTTCCGAACACCCGTGCTGTTCTGCACACCCGCGCTACACCGCGCTGTTCTGCACACCCGCACTGTTGTCGACACCCGCGCTGTTTCCGACACCTGCACTGTTTCCGACACCCGCGCTATTGTCGACACCCGCGTTATTTTCGACACCCGCGCTGTTTTCGACACCTACGCGATTTCCAACACGAGCTATTTTGTGAAGAAGGGTTTTCGTCAACTAAAGCTGTCTGTTCCAAAAGTATATCTCGGACGAAGAGTTCACTCCACACTCGTGCTCCCTCGGCACTCCAAACTGTACAAGTCAATCCCCTCCCATCTGGATTCTCTTCCCTTGGCGTATACAGGTTCAGAAACTCCTCCCTTGCTTCTTCCACCAAATCGAGCTACGATCGAGTCTCTTCCAACAATTTTTCAGTGCTTCTGTGTCCGTTGGTGACTTGCTGAAATCTCCGTCTGCGTTCAGCCTATTGTGCCAAAATTAAATTTTCCTACGCTGCGCGTAATTCGTCCTTTTCCTTCAACTTATTCTTATTCTTGCTCAACTGATTCGGCATTGTCTTCATTCGCCTTCCTTTCCAGGTCCATCAGGCAATAGCTCCAAATGTTTACCGTACTGGGTAAAAAAATCAATGCATACATATAATAGATGAGAACAGCAGAACTTCTTCCTTTATTCGCATATGCCAAAACATTACATTATGCTTGATGATATCTGAGGATTACAATGCTTCCCGACGGTGGGTATAAATACTCACTGAAGAGCCTTTCGAAAGGTTCCCGAAGGAACCCGTCGGGCACAAGTCGGCTACATAACAATTAATATATACTATCCTACCCGTCAGCTCATTACATTTATTTACCGACTACACCACTGTCTGTCATAACAATGACTCTTTGCCCTTGTAAAACCCCTCTTACTCTAAAAATGTTAAAATGCGAAGTCCTATCATTGTTGCTATTTCAACCTTTCCTAGTAGATCTTCCTGAACCTATGTTGTAGTTTTAAGATCTTGTTCTTGATTTGGATCTATGTTTTCCTCATCTTCATTATCTGATACTACTTCAATGTAATGAGTACCCAAGATTCTTTACAACTGAAACACAATTTTTTTTCTTCTGAGTTCATCACGTTCTTCATTTTCTAATTTGTTTCTAGGTGGTGTGTTGTTTGGAAAAGGGTTTTTATCAAAATCCGACTTTGGCCCTTTGTGAAATATCTTTCCTTTAGAAGGGGGTTCTAGTTCTCTAGCCCTTTTTATGGCTGATTGCAAGGACGACGGATTTAAGGATTTAACCCACCCCTCGAAGGTATCAAATAACCCATCTATAAATATCAATGTTTTCTGCCTCTTAGTGATCTTTGTTACTAACATTGCTAGTTTTTCAAATTCAGAAATATATTGTTCCACCGTACCTGTTTGTCTAAGCAAAGTCAAATCTTTGAGATGGAGTTCAGGATTCTTAGAATCAAACTTGTCAATAAGCCTTTCTGTGAAAACAACATAAGTGTTAATCTGATTATGACCGAATGTAAGTTGTCCATGATGCGACCTTTCATGGGCAATTCCCACCAAATGTAAGGCTGCATATTGATGGCTTCATCCTCCATCATTGGGCTTAATTGTAAATATGTGTCAAGTTTTTGTACCCAAGCTCTAGCAATGGTTTTACTTGACCCATCAAAATAAGGTAAAGGCATTTGACCAATTTTCCTTTGTAATTCATTATTATACCCCCTTTGGCCCTTTATTCTTATGTTTCATTCTGACATCCAAATATTCTCTAAAAGACATTGATGCTCTGAATTCATCACCTTCTTGTGCCCAGTCCTGATAGACCTCTTCCTGGAGTTCACTAATGCTAGATTCTCTTTCAGGCTGTGGGTTTCTAGGAGTGAAGATTGGCATGAAAAGTCTTGCTGAAGTTGAATTTTCAAGTTGTCCATTTACTAATTGATTCTCCTGTTCACCCACTTCCCTTGCATTATTCTGATTTGGATTCCTAGTATTGTTCATGAATTGTGTCATCAAGTTTGCCATACGGTTTACATTATTTTGCATCTCTTGTTGGCTCCTGAGTAAGGTAGTTATGAGATCCCTAGTGTCATCTGCGTCACCCATATTGTTTTCAAAAATTATCTCCTTGTCTGACTCTATATGACTATCTTCAATGTCAACAAGTATAGAGGAACTAGATGATTCTAACAATCTATGTTGTCTGACCCTGGTATTACAGAAATTATAATTTCCTTTTGGCATATGTGTGTTTGTACCCACAAGCTGGCAGGACTGAAAGCTCTGATAACACTAAAATATTCTGTGTCCTTGAACTATACTTGTAAACTCAATTAATTCTATTCAGTATTTCAGACATTTTAACAGAGTCTAAATACAAATGATTGTTTGATTCAGAAGGACTTGCAAATAGAATTTTATTAAATTCTGACTGCAATGTGCCAATGATTTAACCATAGAAAGAACTGAAGTCTGAAGATAGTATAGAATCAATCACAGTTAATATAGAATCAATCACAGAATTAAATTATTATAAAGAGATTGCAATTTGCACCTGGATCAATGTGACTTTTACTATTCCCATTCCATTCTATAAAAAACCGATTGCCGTAACAACACAGGAAATAACATACTTTATCCTTCCTTGGGTGGTGATTTGTGTATCAAGTATGGTGGATACCTTCAATTACCTTCAAAGGGTAGTTTCTCTTGTCTTCTTGTCCAATGTGTTGTGAGCATCAACTTATACATATCAAGATGTGTCGACGCTATCTTAACCCCCATGTGTCTAGTTCACAAAATATCCAATTTTGTTTAATAAATCAATACTCCTCTTTCTTAATCAATGTTCATATTAACCCATATGCTCTGTTGCTTATCTATACTCCCTGCATATTGTTGTCAAGATACGGAACATCATTCCAAATGGGATAAACAACTTCATTTGCCTCCGTCTCTGACAATTGAATTCCACTAGGCTAGTCTGAAATGTACTGACGAAAGGATTCTTCTTTGACTGAACACCATGAATTGATTATATTCAATCCCAGTTTCCTAATCTTCATAAACTCCAATAGCCTTATGAATGGTGCGGTACTTTATTTATATCGGGATAAATCAGGTGGAAGTTACGTAAACTTCCAAAACCATCCATCAAAAGATAATTAACTCAAAACAATTAACAATGTCTTCAAGACGAAGCTTTATTATTTCTTAATTATTTTATCTTAATTCGAAAGTTTGAACTGTGAAACTAATATAAAATAATGAATATATTATTTTTAAGATTTTATAAGGATAGTTCTTGGGGAACACTACAGATAGCAATTAATAATAGCGTCTGAAAAAACCCCACAGAGTGTCATCTCAAAGCGTCTAACAAGCCAGACTCAAAGAAACATTTTGAAAGGCCACATAAACTGCAATAGTGGTCCCAAGGTCTCGAGGAGATCCCTAATCCCACCACATTAGCCTATGGAAACCCCAAGGAATAGGCTAATGGTAACCAACTATCAACAATTTAGGAAGAGGCATTACAAACAATAATCTCATTACAAATTTGATAAAATGGATGGAATAGAATGTTGATAGAAACTGAAAGCAAAAATGAAGCATTCAAGATATTGTCAGATGGGGACATATCAGAAAGGGAAATAGAAGAAGATGAATATAACAGAGTATATGTTTACCGTACAGGTAAAGAAGTCAACACATTCAGACAATAATAGCAGAATAGCAGAATTATATTCGCAATAGTAGATTAATGATGATTTACAATGATCCCAGACGGGATATAAATACTACTGCCGAACCTTCCCGAAGGAGTCCGTCGGCCACAATTATTCTATCCGTTACAAACTATTTACCACCGGACCGTCGGCTACGGAATACCGAAACACCGCCGGACCGTCGGCTACAGAATACAGAAACACCGCCGGACCGTCAGCTACAGAATACAGAAACACCGTCGGACCGTCGGCTACAGAAACACCGCCGGACCGTCGGCTACAGGAACACCGCCGGTCCGTCGGCTACAAAATACAAAATACCGCCGGAACCATCCAGTCGGCTAACAGTATATTCTCGCCTAAGATAGAGATAATTGTGAAGGAACAACTCGCTTAATTTATAGACAGAGCAAGATACAGTGTTTTCACATCATCTACAAGCTCTGATACATTTAATGAAGCAACAAAAAGAAAGAATTCTCTCAAGATATTTTCTCTCCAAAGTGAATGCAAATAAGCACTAATATAGAATAGACACTCAGTGAACGATATTAGCTAGCCCCTCAAGTTGGTAGTGGTATTTAGAAGATAGAAATAATGCCTGGCACAACTTGTTATACAAATAATAAAGCAATCCTACACAGAGCTAGAAGAAAAGATGAAAAATAAAATGAACACTGTAAAGAATTGATACTTCTTGGAGGAAACAAAATTTTATAAAGCTTTCAATAGTAAAGGCACAGATCTACTAGAATCATAAGCATTGCTGTATTTGCATTCAATAATAAATATATTTGATTTCAGCAAATATAGGCCATGAATCGGAATCGAATCGGCCACGAATCGGCAAATTTAAAAAACCCTTGAAATTTAGTGAGTAACTTATTTCATAAACCCTTTATTGCTGATTCGATTCACCAATTCACAAAAAATCTAAATTGGCTTGAATCGAATCGCCGAATCACGTGAATCACCGCGGTTCTCATTACTATGACAAAGACTGAAAGGTCTATATATACAAAAGAATGAAACGATATTTCTTTAGGAAACAATTGTAAAGAATAGAAACATTTTATTCTAGCTAAAAGAAAGCTAAAGAAAGCTAACAGATAACTACAGACTAACCAATATTAGAAACATTCTAATATTTACAATAGATTACAAATAGATAACCATTAACTAATAATAGAAGCTTATCTATTATTGTAATAAAGGCCTTAATGGTTAATCTATCCACAACACCAAGCTGTCAAAAGGCGTAAAAGGCAGATTCTGTCTGCTCAATGTACTTCGCATTGTTCATTGTGGGTTGTGAACCAAATTGCTTAGATCAGGACCAGCTTGAGTAGATCGAGTTGTAGTACCCAGAACTACCTTAGCGTTGTGATATTCGAAGATGGTTAGCATCCACTGTTTCCACGTGCCATAATTCCGGCTTAGCATCCATTGTTTCCACATGCCATAACCATTGAATTTTGAATTGCTCTCGAGCAAAATATTAGCCAGAGATGCCATAGCACGTTTTCCAATGAAAAAGTGTGAAAATCTGTGAAGGCACGTACTTTGAGGCAAAAAATGGAAGACCCAGAAAAATTGAAAAAGTACCCAAAAGAGAGCTCAAAGACCTAGAAATAATATGTTATCAGATTTTGGATCCGCTAGCTCAAAAAATGAGGCACAAAAATGAAGGCACCTAGAAAAATCAGACGACAATCCGATTGAGCTCTCAAAAAACACACCAAGAATTTATAATTAGAAAAAATTCCAAGCCCAAAAATTAGGGTTTTGAAGAAAACCCTAGTCGACAGCAATGGAGGCAAAAAATCGCAGAAAAATGGCAATTTTCAGGAAAAAAAAATAGTTGATTTGTTTCTCAGAGCGCGACTACAAGCAGAGACAATAGATTTGACGCCACAAACGACAAGTTTTGCAGCTTCTAGATGCAAGAAAGTGGCAAAAACATCTGCAAAAAATGTCACAAAAAAACTACCCTTGTTCTAGTTCCTGATGCGAGCTGATTTGCTGAGTTGAAGTCAAGTTTGCAGATGCGAGTAGAGGTTGCAGATCCATTTTTCAGACAAGAGGAGTTGATTTTTCCAGACAAAGAAATCGCTAATTTGCAAATTGTGATTTTTAGAAAAAACACCCAAGAAAAAAACGCGATTTTTCCAGACAAATTTGCAGATATTCGTCTTTGAAACCCTAGCTGAAACTAGATATTAGGAAGCAAGTAAAACCAAGAAAAGATTAATTTCGAAAATATACAACCGAAACTTTCAGTAAGAAATTATTATTTTCTAAAAAATCAACCATGCTCTAATACCATATTACGAAGTAATTGGAAAATATTTGCTTGTTATTAACAGGTCTATATATACAAAAGAATGAAACGATGTTTTCTTAGGAAACGATCGTAAAGAATAGAAACATTCCATTCTAGCTAAAAGAAAGCTAAAGAAAGTTAACAGATAACTACAGACTAACTAATATTAGAAACATTCTCATATTAACAATAGATTACAAATAGATAACCATTAACTAATAATAGAAGCTTATTTATTATTGTAATAAAATAAGGGTGTAGAACACTATTTGAGATTCAACGCATCTTCCAAAATGAGCCTAATTATTATGGATGATGAACAAGAGAATGTGCCTATGGAAAAGAATTTAACACAATGTTTTAAATACGTCCTGCTAGGGCTTTATTTCTTTGGTTGTGACTCAATAAAATGCATATTTTGATATTTCAACTAGTAAAAAATAAACATAAAAAATGAATCTAAACCTTCAACTACAAAACTACATTTTTTGCACAATTATCTGTGGATCTCACAAGAATGTAACTACCAATAAACCTAAAAGAACATATGAGACAAACAAAGAAATGCCTTCAATTTTTAGAAATTAACCATCCTCACAAGGGCACGGTCACAAACTACAAATCCAGTAGAATAATATTGAGTAACATGAATATAGTTTGTGTCTAACTTGTTAAAGGATTATGTTAAAGGAAAACTAATAAAAAATAGATTCATAGTTTTCTTGTAAGTGGACATTTCTTAAATAATATAATAACTTACAAGAAGTTCATTCATATCACTTGAAGCTTGAAGCCTTGCACGTTCCTCTAAAGAGCGTCCCAATAAGACAAAACCTAGTAGCATGACCTGCATACTAACATAGAATGTAGATTCATTTTAGACAAATGGCTGATGCATGAGCTTCTTGATCAAATTACTATTATTACTAAAAGTAATAGGCAAAGAAGACCAAATACATACTAAACCAGTCAATAGTTCCTAACGTTCTTACTTTTAAAGATGATTCTGCCTAAAACTCTTGCATGACATCATGTACACTAACTACGCCATCAACAATGGTAGTTAGTACGGGCTAGAGTTATGAATTTGACAATAAAAAATGAAATTGAAAGAAATAAAATTGCTAATTAAGTTTGCTTTTGTGGAAAAGTGGTTAATCAGATCACAGAAAAAGAAAGAAACTATATTAATGTCCACAAATGACCAAATATGAATCAATGGGACTGGAATGTACAGCACAAACAGTAGCACAGGACTAGAGCAAAAAAAGGCCCTAGACATGAACTTGGACACAATGGGGCTAAACTTCAAAAAAGCATACCCTCTAATCTCTAATACAAGTTCTGTACACAATAAGAGCAATATAAATGCTTCAAAGAAGATAAAATGGATTAGACCATACATCCTCAACAACCCACAATGATTTTCCAATAGGAGAAAAAATGTTTAGAGACAATACTACAGTATTTTTAACACTTCAGATAGGTTTCTACATTAACCGCAGGTACGGCAGAAAATGAAGTGATAACTATATCTTGATAAATTTCTGAAGGATCCATATAAGATAATTTCTTTGCGAGGGTTGTGTGTTACCACAAAATATAATTCTAAACTAGTTGTACAATGAAAAAAAACTGTTGGTCATAAAAGTCATTGGCAGGGGGAGGAAGAGTGTATAGCAGGCAACAAAATATTATTTTTCTGTTAGCATGTTGTACAATGTTATTTCTAACCTCGGTCCATTCTCTAGAAGGTCGTATGAGAGGAAAGAACACTTCAGGAATACTAAGTACAATTTGTTTTATTATTGGCAGCCATATAGTGATAGAGAATTGGGTTTTAAAAAAAACCTCATTAATTGCTTTTAGCATGGTTTGCACAAATATTAAAAGTGAGACATTTACTATAACTATCAATTTGCTTCTTCCTAGATGACCATATAGTAGTAAAGTGAGAACTTTTATGATTTGATTTTTTTAGAAACTTTTTCGCCTAAAACAGGCTTAATCTTTTGTTTTTGTTTTTTATCTTTTTTATTTTGTGGGGTCCAGCAGCTACTTTCTGCCATATCTAGCCAAAATATCCAACATGACTATCTGTAGACTTGATGTAATTATTCTTTTACTATAATTATTTTGAAGCATGCCTTTATTAATTAAGAAATCTTCAATAAAGTCGAATGCCTCAAATAGAACCCATGTCAACTTTCGTGAACCTTGTACTATGTCAAACACGCATAAACTACCATCTTTTCCAACTCCTCTTTCATTGGTTGCTTGTCATTACACAATTCTTGTTAGTTTTTATTGATCTCCATGGCATCAATAGAATTATAGTTTAATAGAAATACTTCATAGAAGATGAATGTGACTCCAATTCAAAGGTTCCTTCAAAGTCCAGCTCCACAAAATTAACCATGCTTCTTAATCCACTCTTCAAAATATGAATTTGAATTTGATAAATCCGAGGATGCTGCTTTGTCGCATAAAGCAAGGTTCTTTGAATCAAATATGTATTTATGGCCCTTATTTTCATTGAAGAATGTGTTCTTCAAATTATCATCGGTTTTGGCTGCTACCAACCACCCCTAACCTAACAATGCATAATACAATCTCCTCCACAAAAAGATGACCACAAAATTTAACGAAAAATGTTTGTATTTGAATGAATATATTTTTGTTCGCATGAATGTTGACGGTATTCCTATGGGGGAGTATCCTGTCCTCGGTAAATATTGAGTAACCGACGGGTTGATGTCGTCGGTAATTGTTATGTAGCCGACAGGCCCCTTCGGGAAAATTCTTGTTATATAGCCGACGGGGCCCTTTGGAAAAGTTCTTCGAGATGGTATATGTACAACTTTGGATCATTGTTGTAATCATCATGGTAAGCACTATGTAATCTCTTCGGCATATATGTGAATAATAAAAGGAGTATTGTTGTTCTTGTTTATTGTCTGTATGCATTAATCAATTTACCCCATACGGTAAAAATTTGGCGTCGTTGCCCAATGGACATGGAAAAAAGGCAAGGAATGAAGACTAATGCCGAATCAGCTTAACAAGGATAGAAATAAGATAAAGGGAAAAGATGGAATACGCACCACACAAGAAATTTTAATTTTGGCATAACAGGCCGAGCACAGATGGAGGTTTCAGCAGATTGTCGATGGACACCAAAGCACCGAGGAATTGTTGGAAGAGACTCGACAACGGTTGGATTTGGTGGAAAAAACAAGGGAGGAATTTATGAAGCTGTATACACCGAGGGAAGAGAGTCCAGACGAAAAGGAATTAACTCGCATGGCTCGGAGTGCCGAGGGAGCACGAGCACGGAGCGAACTCTTCATCCGCGATACACTCTAGAAGGAACAACTTTGCTTGAGGAAAACCCTTTTTCACCAAGTAACGCAGCTGTTGGAAATAAGACGACCGTCTGAAACAAAGTGGGTGTTCAAAACAGCACAAGTGTGCAGAACAATATGGGTGTTCAGAACAGGGCAGGTGTGCAACACAACGAGGGTGTGCAGAACAGCACGGGTGTGCAAAACAGTGCGGGTACACAACAAGTACCTCCAACTCGAAAAGTAATGGTTGGACCAAAGGAAAAATTGCCAAAGTTTAATGGTGATGGAACAGCCGATCCAATCAAACACTGTAAGACATGCGAAACAATTTGGACGGCGAATGGCGTAACTGACACAGATGAATGGGTTTGACAATTTCTAGCAACCCTAAGGGGTGTAGCAGTTGATTGGTTTGCCAATGCCAATCCCCAAAAATTAACTACATGGGTGGGAGTTAAAAAGGAGTTTATCACCAAGTTTCAATTGCTGCGAGACGACAATGAGATCATAGCAGAAATCTACACCGCAAAGCAAGGGAAAAATGAAACAATCCGTGTATATGCCAGAAAACTAAAAGAATTAATAAAGAAAATGGGAAGTAAGCCAGCAGATAGGCTGAAAAAGCGATGGTTCATTGAAGGACTACGCCTGTAGTTAAGGAAGAAAATGAAGATTGTGCCGCCATCATCATACACCAAAGCATACAATCAGGCAATGGACTTAGAGAGTAAACAAAAAACGAAAAAGAAGAAGAAAAGTAGCTCATCCGACTCAGATGATGCGTCTTCGGAAGAAGATAGCAGTGGTGACGAAAAGGGAAACGGGCAGCAAGAAGGTTCGAGCTCTCCAGAAGGATATGATCAAAATGATGAAGGAATTTAAGAATATGCAGAAAGAGACGAAGGCAAACGAGTTATGGTGCACAGAATGCAAAACAGAAGGTCACACAAAGGGATCCTATCCGAAAAACCAGTTCTATGAGATCTGCCACATTATGGGACATTCCACAAAAGACTGCCCCTTCAATATGAAAACAAGAGGGCATCAACAAGTGCTCTCGACACAGGAAGCTTCTGCGTCAGGAGGGAGCACAAACACCAGCAACGACAGTGCCACTTCGGGTGGGTACAGAATTAATAGAAGAGGGCAAAACAACAATACCAACAATAATAATGAGAGCCGCAGCCGAATTCAGTACGATGCAAATGGCCGCCTGATGGTTCAATGCCGAGCATGCAATTTGTGGGGCCACTTTGCACAAAACTATACATCAGCGAATACACCAAAGTTGTTATGCCAATGGTGCGGGCCTGGAGATCATGAAAATGCCGAGTGCCCGAAATTAGGAGTGAATCTAATCAGCATTGGCACGGACAAAGAAGATGTCTTAGCAATCACCCGTAAACAAGCAAAATTGTACCCCAACCCGACAGAAGAAAAAAAGAGATTGGAAGAAGCGTGAACGGAAATTGAAAAAGCAATGCAGGCAAAGAAATCACAACTGAAGGACACTTCCGATACCTCAACAAGGAACTGCATAGAACAGAACATCATACGGCAGATATTACAAACTAAAGTACCCATCAAGTTAAATGATTTGATCCTCACAATGCACAGACAGCACTCACGAACATAGCCCCGACTGCTAAATTACCAGGAGAACACAGAAGGGAGAAGGAAAGTGGAGTAAGTACAGCGGACGAAAGGGAGAAAGAAAGCGGAGCAAGTGTAGCAGACCCAATGCTGCTAGCCCTCACATCCGAACAGCATCCAGCGGTCGTAGAGATGGGTATATTAGGAACGGACCTTTTAGACACAATTGTGGACGGAGGTTCAGAGGTAAACATCCTACCAGAAGATACCTAGAAGAAGTTGGGACAGCTGACATTGTGGCCACCTACATTCTAGTTGTTTACGGCAGACCAGCACGGGATCAAACCGTTGGGAATCTTGATGGGACAACCAGTGACTATTGGAACGCAATCATTCCTACTCGATTTCGTCGCCATTCTGCTGAAGAGGAGAGGATATGATGCCATTCTGAACTACGGATGGCTTGTACAAGCAAGGGCTAAGCATGACCGGAAGAAGAATATACTATCAATGGAAAGTAGGGGACGAGGATTCATTATTGATTTACACACACAAATGGTGAGAGAAGAAGTCGTATCATCTAATTCCGAAGAAGAGGATGAAGGAAAGCAGCAATTGGAACCCAATGAGGAAGGAGTCCTACGGTTGGAAGGTAGATCAACAAACAATGATTTGGATTCAGTGAACGGCCTTTTCCACTAGCCGATGGACGATTATGAGCTTTGTTCGAGCTGTAATATGTTAGGGGTCGACGAAGGTGAGAAAGAAGAGGGAAATGAATGGTCCGAAGGAATACAGAGAAACGAAAGAAGGAAAGGCAATTACGACAAAAGCTGAAGGGAAGAACATACAGTAAGAACCCAGAAAAAGGAAAGATTCCACCGTACGGTGCACAATAAACGGACCGCGCAAAAAGAAAATGTTACGTCGAACCACGGATATAGTAGAAAGGTGCCGGCAACAAGGAAAACACATCATACAGTCTACACAGGAAACAAAGAGGAAGGGTTTAATAAAAGCTTCAGCAGTACAGAGTGAAGGTTCTAAAATCAAGAATACAGTTATTGACAGCAAGGAGTGGCAGCCGATGAAATTCATAGTACTGAGTTTCGAGAACAAACTAGGCAATATGGAAAACCTGAGGGAAAGATCGTGTAACTTAAATAAACTTGATGAGTGACGATTGCAAGCACAATGGGACACGGAGGTGACACAGAACAGGCGCAAAGCACGGCATGATAAACACTTAAAATTAAATAAGTTTCAACCAAGCCAATTAGTGTTGAAGTATGACAGATGGAACGAAATCAAACCGAGAAAGTTTAAAGTCAAATGGGTCGGGCCATACCAGATCTGGGAAGTAGGTGATAACGGAGCAATAAAGTTATGAACACTGGATGGGCAGGAAATTCCGGAAACGTTGAACGGTTCCAAGTTGAAAGTATATCATGCGCGACCTGTTCCGTCGTCGACGAATATCGAGGAACAGTAAAATTCTGAAAATAGAGAAAAAAAATTTAAATAGTTATTAGAGTCATTGTACGGCCACCGTACAGCAGCCACCTGATGACCAGCGTATGGTGTTTTATAGTGCCTTCACCGTATGGCAAAAATAAGGGGAGAGGAGTGTTTAATAGAGGACGTCGTACGGAAAATATGAAACAAGAGGATATTGCTCCCACCGTACAAACGCTAGATTTTTATACACAGTGCAGCAAACATAAGCAGGAGACAAGTCGACAAGGATCCCTACCATACGGACTTTCTGTTGCCCCTCCGTACGGTAATTCTTCAAGTGAATGTGTTTAAAACACCATACGACCCCCTACGTAGTAATGGTTCCATACGGCTTCTTTCTGCATCAGAGATATTAATTAGTTTTGCCTTCTTTCAAGCTATTATAAAGACCATACGGTGCAATGAATTGTGTAAGCTATGAAAGTCGTACGACGGTGGGGAGTTGGAGTAGGGTCTATATGAAGGGCAAAACAAAAAAAGCCGTGCGTAAGGAAAGTCTAATGCAAAGGATAACACAGTACAGTGTAGAAGAAAGGGGGAAGTTGCTATTGCTAAGTATTTGGCCATACCACATCTTCATTGTCACCGTACGGGCTTGCACAGGCAAAGGTCGATTTTGGGTCGGGTTTTACAAACATTTTCTGAGTGATCAAAGCGAAAAGGAAGATTTAGCCGTACAGTAGAAAGAAATAGAGGAAGGAGTAAAAACAAAAAAAACGACGACAAATCAAGAATGTTCAGAATGAATAACGCATGATGCCAAGGGAAGGGAAAGACATAAACAGGTAGTAAAACATAAGCAGTTGCCAGTAAGAGTGTGGAATCAGGAGAAAATCACAAAAATAGTGTGTTCCATGGAGTTTTGTGTGGCTTTGAGAGTGCTAATTTGGTCTTGGCGGCGAGAGCAATGCCCCCTAGACCCCCAGTCGATTTAGTTATCAGTCATGGGAAGTGTGACCAGTTGATTAGACCTGGAGCTCCTGCAGGCATAGTGTGCTAGAGGTGGAAAGATCAACAGAGCAAGCCTTTCGAGAGGGGTGATACGCTTTGAGGCACTTGGAGTAGGTGTTGGACGTGAAGCTGTCTTGGTGGATGCATAGAGAGCTCGAGAGGAGCTAATCATCCAGTTGAAGATAGTACAACGACACTCGGCTCAGGGTACCCAAGAGTTGGAAGTAGAGAAAGCGACACGGGTGGCTATCAAGGTCAGCTTGATTAAAGAGACAGTATTGTGTTAGCAGAGGCTATGGATGCAACGTGGTTTGGAGACCAGTTTGGTGCAGGCACGGGACAAATGTGAAAGTGGTGTGACAGAAACAAATCTATCTTGTTGTAGTTAGTCAGTTAATGTATTCTGTTTTGTTAATCTGTCTCGGATATTTTGTAATTGTCGTCTAGAGACAACTTTTTCTTTTGGGGGGATGATGTCGTCAGTAAATATTGAGTAGCCGACGGATTGATGCCGTCTGTAATTGTTATGTAGCTGACGGGCCCCTTCGGGAAGGTTCTTGTTATGTAGCTGACAGGCCCCTATCGGGAAGGTTCTTTGGGATGGTATATGTACAACTTTGGATCATTGTTGTAATCAACATGGTAAGCACTATGTAATCTCTTCAGCATATATGCGAATAATAAAAGAAGTATTGTTGTTCTTGTTTATTGTTTGTATGCATTAATCGATTTAACCCATATGGTAAACATTTCTCTTCGGCATATATGCGAATAATAAAAGGAGTACTATTGTTCTTGTTTATTGTCTGTATGCATTAAAATATTTACCCCATACGATAAACGTATCCTAGCAGTGTTGGGGACATGTTTCAGTGGTTGTGTGTTGCATTCATGACAAAGTTTGTCAACATACTGGTTATTCTATGAAAATTGATAGAGTAGCAGCAGTGTTGGGGACATGTTTCAGTGGTTGTGTGTTGCATTCATGACAGAGTTTGTCAACATATTGGTTATTCTATGAAAATTGACAGAGTAGCAGATAGAGTTTGGCTTTGCACAGTTTGAGGATTGAAGATCAACTTATGCGCAAATGGGATTATGTTCTAGAGTATGTCTAGATGCTTCAACTAAGAGCGCGTACAAAAAATATGAAGACTGGACAGAGTTGTGATGGATTTGTTTAAGGCAACTTTCAGACAATGTTTTTGGAAAGCAGGTACTATTGTTTGGATTGTATCTCCTAACAGAGATGGAATTTGGTTGAGCGAGCTTAGACAAACATTAAAGACATGTTAAAAATGCATTGGTAAATCACACATAATCAGATGATCAGCAAGTGGAAAGTTATGAAGACTGTGCACCGACAAGTTGTTTGTAATTGTGAGAAGATGTAATTTTGTAATGTAACGTGTATTGTAATATCTTAAGTTGGTTCTATATTAGTATTGTAAACTAGGAAAGCCTCAAGGCCAACTCAACAACTTATTCTAGGACTTGGTATAAAGGAAAGGTCACTTCCTTGTGGATTGGTATCCAATGCAGATTATATGATGTTATGTATTGTGCGAGCTTACATGCGAATATCTTTTGGATCAAAGAAGTGACTGATGCAGTTGAGGCATGGTGACCTTACAAGGAATTGTATTTGGCAAGAGAAGTTGTAGTTGGACAGTTGTTGATGTACGCTTGTATTATTCAGTGAGGATAGTACTAAAGTTGTTTGGACAGTGGGTCCTTCTATCTTCTTTTCAACTTACTAAAGTTGTTTGGACAGTGGATCCTTCTATCTTCTTTTCAACTCCTAATAGGGTTGGCATAACTCCTAACGGGGTTGGAATCTCTTAACAGGGATTCAAAGTCTCCTAACAAGGACTCATATATACTGAATGCATTTAATTGACTCCTAACAGGGTCCATCCTTTCAGAAGGAACTTTTATATTAATACATCATCTTGTGGGTACCATCCCCACCAAGGTTTTCCCTCTGATCAAGAGTTTCCCTAGTTAACAAATCTAGTATTATTGTGTATGGTTATCTTTCTATGGTTGTTTCATCTATTGTTTACATGTTTCAGAATTAAAGAAGATATTGAGAATTGTTTTAATTGCATAACTGATTCATCCCCCCACCCCCCTCGGTTATCTTGGTGGACTTTACATTCTAACAATTCGTATCAAGAGCATCAGGGCCTTGAGGAAAAGCTTAATAGCTTAAGGAGATCTATGGCGCATTTCAAGAAAGAAAGTTCAAACTTTGATGAAGTTAACTATGACAGTTGGAAAGAAAAGATGAAGACACATCTGCTATGCATGGGTCTGGGTTACTAGTTGATTACTAAAAATCAAATGGATGTGATTATAGAAGACAATCTTGAAGGTTGTGATGAAACTCAAAAAGACACGTTCATGTTCAATATGTTTGCTAGAGAAGTACTACTATCAGCTCTTCCTGAAACCGAATTTGCTCAGGTAAAATCCTTAAGACTTGCTCATGAAGTTTGGAAAGCTTTGCAAAGTACATTTGAAGTTGATAAACATGCTTAGAAGGTTAGATGACAGAATTGGATGTGCTTTTTCAAGATGCTAAAATGATGGAAGATTAATCTATAAGAAGTTACTTCGGTAGAATAGCAAAGATTGTTATAGGAATCAAGACTTGTGGTGGAGAGAAATCAGAAGATGATGTTGTATGGAAGATATTGAAGACTTTGACACCTGCATACAAACAAACATCACAAATGATTAAACAAGTTATTCCCTGCACATCTGATTTTACAAGAGAGACTCTTCTTGGGAGATTGCAGTTAGCAAAAATGTGGATGAGACAGAGTGGAAAATTGCCTAGAGTTGAAACTGCTTTCAGCACATTAAGTGTTCAACCTATGTTGACAAGGAGTGTTAGTACAAGTGGAGATTATGCTAGTAGCAGCCGAACAAGAGCAGAAGAAGAAAAGAAGATAAAGCAAGGACTTGTCCTACTTATGAAGAGAGAACCTAAAGGTAACAAAATCTTTGAGTGTTGGACTTATAATAATTATGGTCATTATTCTTCTAAATGCTCTAAGAGAGTAAGGAAGCCTAGAAAGCCTTATAAATCAAGAATGCCTAAGGATTGTCTTTTTGCTGATGAGAATGAATTAAATGCTAAAGTGGATGAAATCTTGAGTGAAAGTGATGATGAAATTGGATTTGTTGTTATTAAGGAAGAAGGCCCTGAAAAAGAAGTTAGAGAAGAAAAAGCATTAGTATCACAAATTGAAAAGAAGAAATCTGATTAAATTATAAATAGTGATTGTTCCCATCACATGACTGGAGATATGAATAAGTTTATTGAATTCAATAGCTATGATAAAGGACTGGTTAGAGTTGGAAATAATGCAACCTGTCATATAAAAGGAAAAGGATCTATTACACTTGATGGAAAGACAAACATTGGTGATGTTTATTTTGTAGATGGTTTGAAACATAATCTTTTCAGTGTTGGGCAGCTAGTAGACAAGGGATATCAGTTGCAATTTACAGAAAGACCTGCATTATCAAAGATAAAGATGGCACATTGATTGGTATTGGTACAAGGACAAAAGGTAATGTATTTCAGTTGAATCCTATTGAGATGACATGTTTAGTTGCTAAGGTAGATGATAGTTTGTTATGACATAAGAGATTTTATCATATCAACTTTGACAACATTGTAAAGGTTAGTACTACATTTGCAATTAGAGATTTACCTAAGATTGTGAAACCTACTAACATGGTGTGTAAGGAATGTGTAATGGCAAAACAGAAGAAAAGTTTATTTCCAAACAAGACATTTACTACTTCAGCGAAGTTGGAGATTGTGCAAACAGATTTGAGTGGTCCTACAAAAACAAGATCATTCTATGGTGAGAGGTATTTTATGAATGTTGTTGATAATTTCACTAGAATGATGTAGGTAGCATTTCTTAGAGAAAAATCTGAAACTTTTGAGAAATTCAAGATATTTAAGAGTAGAATTGAAAATGAATCTGGTTTAAAGATTTGATGTCTGGATCTGACAGTGGAGGAGAGCTTACTTCAAATAAGTTTAACAATTTTGTGAAGATAATGGTATAAAAAGAAAGCTTTCGGCCCCTAAGACACCTAAACAAAATGGGAGAGCAGAAATGAGAAACAAAAGAGCAAGAGAGGCAACAAGAGCAATTATGCTTGAAAATAATATATCTAAAATCTTTTGGAGAGAAGCAGTAAATACAGCAATATACACTATGAACAAAGTTCAAATCAGACAAGGCACTAGTAAGACACCTTATGAACTTTGGTTTGGACATACACCTTCTATGAAGTATTTTAGAATCTTTGGAAGTAAATTTCACATTAAAAGAGATAATGATATTGGAAAGTTTGATTCAAGAAGTGATGAAGGTATGTTTCTTGGATATTCAGTTAAAAAAAAAGCATATCGATGTTTTAATCAGAGAACTAAGACTATTGTTGAGAGCCATTTTGGGCCATCAAAATTCCTAGCACTTACATTTCTTGTTGATCTAGACCCACCAATTAAAATTTTGAGGCTCAAATGGGTAGCTTGCCCAAACTAGTCTGAGTGTCATTCAAAAGTACATTCACAATGACTCGCCATAAAAACATTGTATTAAAGAAATATCTTCCTAGGATCCCCATGTACAAGAGATGTACGAGAGAGAAGTTGAGGCTATTCTAGATGTACATGAGAGAAGTTGAGAAGCAGAAGCATCAAGGAGTGTCTATTTTGTTTAAGATCTGCCTCCAAAAGACACTACTTCGAAAGGAAAAAAGATACTTCAGCATCCAAATTTGCGATTGCTTGAGGACCAACACTGTTGAAAAGTGAGGACTATAATGTCAAGGCCTTATTTATTGTTGTCGGAGTTCTTGGTGTTGAGTGCGAAAATATCTCTGTAAGGCTCTTTATTGTGTAATAACCCTAGCTGATCCCACTGGCTATGCTAATGAGATGCTAAGATGTTTGTTTTTGAATTTTGTGTTTTTCTGATTTTTGAGCATTTTGATGCTTATTATTGTTAATTTTTGAGAATATATATGTATGATGAAAATCAGAATGAAATGATAGGAAAAGCTCGTAAATAAATGATAATCTTCTTATGCGATTTGTTTGGTGCACAAATAATGATAACTGGAAATGGAATTGCATACATTTAATTTAATTACAAATGGAACGTGAATGTTGCACAACTTTGATTTCCAAATCCAGCAAAACCTCCATGTGTACCACAACATTCCTCATGTTCCTTTAAATTGTCCACGGTGGGCAGATTGTACAAGACTGTGGAATTTCAAACTGAACGCAATCTCCTGGCAATGCTCCGTGAGCCCTAAATTTGCACGTGGGCTCCCAAAAACCAAACGTAGTCCTCCAAAATTGAAACGCAGCACAAACAAAAAATAATTCGCTATAATGTCCCCAAATTACAACATAAATTAATTAATTAATGGGTCCAATAAATTTAAATAAAATAATAAAGGACCTTTAATTAATTAATAAGTATGGGGCCCAAATTAATAAAATAATAATCAATATTGTCACTCTGTATTTGTACAATTTTTGGAGAACTTTATAAGTCGAGGGTTGGGCATTGCAATTCATCATGGATTGGATTTGACTCTTTGTTGTATTTTTGGAAGCTACGGGCTAAAGGAGTTTGTTTGCAGTTTCGAAGGTGGAAGACCCTCCCTATTCTGCCCGTTGCAATTTCAATGGTCCAGCGCCACCCTATTCTATTGTTGGAGATATCATTTGGATATTTCACTAGGTGTGCGAGACTAGATCATTGTCAAAATTTGATGATTAATTGTGTCTACTCGGATCTTGTCTGATGCATATGAAATATATATAACCGAAATACTTTCATTATTTATATTTGAATTATAAAATCTATGTGATCCAGAGTTCTATTATTAATTGTCTAATTTGTGCATTTCTCCCCATTCAATCATCTTGGCATATATGTTGGCATTGTGGTCGTCTACCAATTTTGGCTTGAATGCAATCATCATTTCATATACACTTGCGATTGCACACCATTACCATCATTACTTGGACATGAAGGCTATCTTCGTCCTGTCACTTTTGTATTCACCATATGACCCATAGCCTCCCATCTCCACTCCAACGAACTCCACGCACCGAACATCCACACCCTTACCATACACCTTGAACCCCACCACACACTATATGCAGGCTACTACCAACACATCATACAACTCCCTCATTACACACGACCTTGACTTTATCACCGCACACTCACCCGTCTTCTATTGATTCACTTCTTCCCTCGTACATTGTATATCTTCTTCCTACCACCTGTACAAAACCACCATGCAAACATTCATTATGTTGGTCTACATCACTGATGTTTGAGGAGGTACATCACATTCGCTGCCTTGTAGGGTGACAAAAGCCTCTAGAAAGCAAGTCGAACCCATTAGGGAATCACAAGAAAATGCAATGCAATCCATCAAAGGAATTCTTCACAATTCGATCTCCAAATCATACAACTCTTTTGCATAAATTGACTCCAACCTTCACAGCCAAAACCCTCAACATATATCAAAGAAATAACAATTCATTGGATTTAATCCAACCACTTCTCAATAACAAGAAATGCTTCCAACCACAGTAATCAAATAATAATTCCTAGAATTTATTCCACAATATCTCAAGCATGGATAAAACGCGCCACTCAAAATCAAACCCTTATACCTTAGAAAGGAAATTGAAATCTTCGAGCTCAAAAACCCTCGCAAAGATTATCAAAAAGCAAATAGACAATTAGATGATCCACTCTCATAATGGGGGTCATATTTAAAATCTCCATCGTGCAACTTAGCTTCAACTGCACACCTTACACTTAAAAACCTTTTTGCTTTATACTAAGGCATTTAATATAATTTAGTAATTTCCTTTTTCCTCCAAAAACCGACCTTTTCAACCATATCATGATATTCTGAAACATGAAGTCATTGTTTCTTGTGCCCAAGATTTAAAACTTTTCAAACAACTTCCAACAAGCTATCACACTGAGGTGGCCAACATACAATACCAGCAAAAATAGCAACCTCAGCATATTTTGTTGAATAATAATAATTCACTTGTCTGGCAAAAAAGATTGAAGAAGTATCAAAATCAAAATCTAACAACACAGGATTGATCCTAATAAAGAAAAACGATGAACCTGACGAGATGACTTACTAAAAATCTTAGTTACCCAGCTTCAATAGTTTGCTCCAAGAACCACGCCTAGGTACGAAATAGTTTGAAATACTGGTCCGATTCAACACAAATTCAAGAGAGGTTCTATTTGCAAGGGGGTAGTTCGAACCTATAGGTTGGAAATTCAAACCCAGGTGAATTTGATGTGCCCAGATCGAATTTGCATCAAACCCAGGAGAATTTCGATCAATGGATGATTTTTAAGTCATTTTTTATCACATATTTGATATAGTTTTGAGTTCCGCAGCCCTAAAAAATAAATGTAAATAGGTTATTTTGGCTTCTAACATCATTTGTGGTGTGCAAATAGGTGATTTTGTGAGCAAATAGGTGATTAAGCAAAAGTAAGTTTGTGCAAGGAGGAGCTGGAAGATTGGATTGTGAGCTATATTGAAGTGTTTGTGTCTCATTGCTACATCTTTGCAAGCTTACAATGGCAGAAAGAGGTAAGTTCTTGTTATATTTTTCTTTTGTTTCAATGTTTTGTTTAAGCTTTTTATTTTTTTCAATTATCTTTCATTGCCAATAAGATCTAGCTAGTATATTCCCTAAAATTTTAATCTCAAAAACAATATCTTAATATGTATACAATTTCTTATCATAGGAAAAAGAGCTTCAAAGGGATCTACATCTTCCTCAGTAGGCAATGCCAATATCCCACAAAGAATAGAACCCCCATATGATTCCGCTTTGTGAAAGTATGTGGATATTATAAATCATGCTCCAGGAGGTGGTGGTTTCCATTGGAAATGTCAGGGTTGTGATGTAGAAAGAAACAATTCATATTATCCTGTGGTGGGTCATTTGTGTGGATAATCTGGTAGAGGAGTGAAGAAGTGTCCTAGAAAAAAAATGCACCTGTACCAAATTCATTAGTATTAAAATATATTGAAGAGCATGAGCGAGCTAAAGAGAGAGATGAACTTAGACAAAATGTCATTGATGGCAATAAAAACAAGATAATAGAAAAAGTAATGAAATCCACCCCAGATGTTGTGATAGAAAATCACCCCTTCTATACTATCTCAATTGCCTCTAATTCTCAAAATGAAGCACCATGCGATACAAAAGAAGGGGACCACTTAAAACTACATTTCAAAATCAAAGCAAGGAAATTGCCAACATTGTGGCAGTAAGATGCTTGTATGCCAATGGGTTGTCTTTTAATCTTGTTTGCTCTCCATATTTCAAGTAGATGTTGAGAAGTGCTAATGCAGCACGTGCAGGGTATTCAGGTCCCGGTTTTGAGAGAGTTCAAACCACCTTGTTGGATGACGAGGTCAAGTTGATTGATGAGCAATTGAATCCCATCAAGGATTCATGGATTGAGACAGGGGTAAGAATTGTTTTAGATGGGTGAAAAGATGCTAGAAATCGTCCATTGATCAAATATGATATCAAACCTTATTGAGTATTTGGTGAATATCATATGTTGATACTCTACGAGACAAATACTCTTGATATCAAATGTGATATCAAAATGATCGATATCTTCTGGTCAAAGATATCCTTAATCTTGCTAACTTGAAATTACTTTGAGGTAATGTGTTTATCCTCCCTAGCTAAGAGGGAGTGGTGATGTTTGGTAGCTTCTATTGGATAAACCTACGTATAATTATATATGAGATATAATTTATATATATAAGTTTATTATTATATGAGAGAAATTAATATAATATATATACGTATAAGAATGATTAAATGTTTATTATATTAATTATCAAATTAATGAATAGACATAGACATGTCCCATAAAGGGACATGTCTTTTATGGGACATGTCTCTTCTTATCCCTATGGAACACACATACCAAATATAAATAAGAGGTCACTACTATTTGGAACACACATACCAAATATTATGGCAGTGCTTATTACATTTTCAGCTATCCTTGGAAAACTAACAAAGGCATCTGGGAGATCGTTGAAGATATTGTCATTATGTCAAAAGATATGAACAAGAAGTTATTATTTATCCTTGGTTGAAGTCGATGTAAGTAAGAGTGTATACCACAATGATGATGGTCAACAAATATATATATGGCAAAATGGAAGTTTGTGGTTTTCATCAATAAGATTTATGAAATATCTCTTTTATATAAAATATATAAAAATAAACTAGGAGCAATAAGTTAAGTATCATTCGGGAAGATTGGAATCCTCCCCCTCCCAGTCAAAGATAAACATTGACACTATGAAAAGAATTGTGAAATATTATGAGGACCACTTGTCAAGATGGTTCTGAAGTGTCATTGAAACTTATCTTTTTCATATGCTTTAATAGATGGGTGTAGTTTTATGGCAGATTACATGTAAAGGATGAACAAGTTGTAAATTTAAGGGAACGTGTACCTATATAGTAGTTTCATGTAATCAGGTTGCAAGTTCTTTAGGCCTTGGGACATTGAATAAGTCAAAGTTAGTTAGAAGTTTGTTAGAAAATAAGTCAAGGTGGTTAAGGGTTTTCCTCTTCTTTCTCCACTCTTTTCCTATATAAAGGAGGGAGGTTGTTGCATATTTTCATCTGGTGCTTTGGGAAAATAGACAATGCTTATATTTCTTGTATCTTGAAGACTTGGTGTTTCATGGTGCAATTTTCTTACTTGAATAAAAGAAGCAAGATTTTCCAAATTTTTATGTTGTGAATCTTAAGACTAATAGATGCATTCTTATGTTGCATTAGTTAATCTTTCTTAAATTTAGTTATTACCTTCTCTTGTGTGAATCATTCGAGTGTTCAATTCAGCTTCTTGAAGACTTTTTGCTTCAAGAAGAAGGATTGCTATAGTTTAGTGGCTACAATTAATGAGAGCTGAAGACTTTGGGCTTCAGTTTTGAGTAATTTATTTAAGTTTGAAGGCATCCAATAAGAGACTTTATGCCTTATTGGTTATTCTAATTGAATCCTAACTCGAACTAATCACAAGAGACTTTGGGTTCTTATACTTATTCTACCAAATATAATAGTAAACTGTTGTCTTTGGAGTTGTTCTTATGTGAACCCCCAAGCGGCTGGTATTATTGTAGCAGTGGAAACCTTTGATTAAGTTAAAGAGTTATAATCATGAAAGAATCATTCCTTAAAATAGAGGAATTGACTAAGAACCAACACCCTTTATTAATATCATTTAGGTCTCTGCTGAAGCCACTTACGCTAAGAAGGGGACTTCCCTATTTCTGAGAGGAGAGAAATCTCATGAGACATTGTCGACTGTGACAATTTGTAAGTTGTAGTTTTAGTGACTTACAAAACTTTTAGCCAACCAAACCATTGTTTTGCAATTGATCCTTAAAAATTGTCAGTTGCGAAATATTCACCCAACACCATGTATTATAGAGTCTAGACACTAGTTGACTTTGACAAGTACTTGGTGATCCCACTTTCTGTTCAGAGTGTAACAATCTCCCATATTTTTCATTGAGCAGCCTATAGGGGCTGCAAATAAGATTGTAGAGAATTCTACTCAACCTGGTTGCATATACTCTCTCATCAACAGTCGTTCCAAAGAAGCAGAGTAAGTAGCCAGCCAAAGGAACAATTGATTGATTTGGATGCCATATATAGATAATTGGAAGATGACTTTCACAATCTCAATATAGACAATGCCTTAATTTTCATTTGTTTAAACCTTTTACAAATGCATAATATGTTTATTAGTCTGTTTCAATTTAGTGAGATATATATTTTATAAGGCATTCATGGATTTGAAAGAAAAAAATCAGACAGATTTTTCCAGGTTTTTACAGGAATCAGTATGGATCCCTTTAACAAAGCACACCCAAAAATAGACGAGAAGCAATAATTGCAATCATAAAGCACAAACATGTGCAAGAAAAAGGAAGCACCGGTTCATCAAAGAATGAAGCATCCCAATTAAGATCAGAGTATACCAAAGAAACCTGCACAAAGCAAGAACAGGTTTTTCAGTAAGCAATTGAGTCAACTAAATCAAAGAATCAGCCATGATCAATTTAATTGACAAATTTAATCAAGTCTTTGAAAATTTCTACTTTCTTACAACAAAATTCATATTAAACCATACTTACAACACTAATCATAAAAGCAGATATTGCTCCAAATCCAACAAGTGAGTTCATATTTGGAGATCTCTGAATAAAAGCTTTAAATCCATCCATCAGTAAATCTGTAAAAACCAGCAAGAAGTTTATTTTTCACATAATTAAATATATCATATATAGAATTATACATATAAAGCCAATTTTTAGTATTAGTAGAATTTCTAGGATTGATGGTCCTCGCTATTTTGGTAGCTTAAATCCTAAGAAATTAATAAATTACATAAATATCATAGAAGAATATTTTGAGTGTAGAGAATTTTTAAATCCTGGAAGAATAAAATTTGAGATCTCAAAGCTTAAAGGTTATGTTGCTATGTGGTGGAAAGGGGCACAATTAGAAAAGAATAAAAGAGGAAAAGAAAATGAAGGTGAAATAGGATGGTAGCTTAGTTCATCTCTGCAGATTACAAATTGGAATTGTTGAAAAATTAGCAGAATCCAAGACAAAAGGATATGAATGCTAAAGAATTCTTAAAGTTGACAATAAGGGTTGAATACCATGAAGCTGACAAGAGGAAATAGCAAGGAATATTAATGGTTTTGAAGGATCTACTCAAGAGTTTAGTTAAAATATAATCAGTTAAATGAGCATATCAGTTTTCCCTGAATGCCCAAGGCAAGTTGAAAAAGAAGTTTCAGATAGATAGAGTAAACAAGCAGAAAGAGGACAGTTTCAGATAGGTGGCAATTAAAATCAAGAAAATAGGGATGGAGGACAAAGTTCTGGTAATCCTGAACTCTATGAGAATCAAAATACTTCCCACAATGATAGGTTAATGGTTATTAGTGTGATGAACGAATATATGGTTGAGGAAGTCAACTAATGCTTATGAGTGTGAGAAAGGAAGATATGGTAGATGAAGTGTATTCTGCAACACCTATTTCAAGTGTTGAGTTGAAAAACACAAGGCATTCGAGTGTGCACAATTACAAGGAGATCGTGATAGAAAGTCATAGAGAACCACAAGAGCCACATATGTTAATGGGGTTTCTTCCAATGGAAAACAAGAAAACCAAAAAAAGGTGAGTTGTCATTGATGAGAAGAGCATTGTTGAGAGCTGCAGTCAATCAAACTGTACCAACATAAAGCAGAAATTCCTTCAAAACCATATGCACATAAGTAGATATGTAGTGCAAGGGCATAAAGTAGTAATAATTATCACTAGAGGGAGACAGTAGAAAAGTTGAATATAAGTGGGACAGAGAATCCTACTCTTTAGATACTGTCCCAGTTGCAAAAATCTCACAATGTTTCGGTTAGTGAACAATGTCTTCCAAGGTTTAAGATTGGAGCTTATAAAGATGTAAAGTTGTGTGTATCATGTCTATTGATGTTTTTCATATTTTATCAGGTAGACCATGGCAATCGGATAATAAAGCCATACATGATGGTAGAGAAAATACTTAAAGGTGGACAGAAGTTGGAGTATGTACTTATACCCTTTAGGGATCAAGGTGAAAGAGAGAATGGTATTGCAACTGTGTACCTTATACATAGAAAATTTTTTTTAAAGGAATTGAGCATGAAAGTCTTTGTTATAAGAGTATTCCCAAATGTATGCAAAGGGAAGAAACCATAGAAGCAATGTGTCATGCTAATTGAGATAGAAAAACTATTAGCAAAATACAATGATATTAATTATTTTATTTGATATTTAATCAGAAGGGTTGCCACCACTAAGAGGTATAAGTAGTCACAAAGATTTGAACCAAGAGAAAATTTATATAATTATAATGTCCCCTCTTGTTAAAACTTAGTAAATAGGACAATTAACTTACTAACTTAAATTGCAAGAGACTTCTTTCCACAGTGTTACATCCACTATTTTGTTTAATTTTAAATATTCTATATAGCCTATATAGCCATTGAGACTTCTCGCAAATTGGAGTTGGTTGGTTAAATTAGTTATTCATTATGGTTCATGTGAAATTGAAATGTTGATTATTCATTATGATTTAATGGGAATTAGAAATATTGGTTAATCATTATGATATGATATGAATTGGAAATGATTAGTTAACATGGTTATTGTTATTATAAAAATTTGATTTCATTAAATGATTTGAAAATATGCTATTACCATGGTAAATTTCTTCTAGCAAGAACGCGATGAAGGAGGGGAAGCATTGCCAGAGAGGGAATAGCGTGTGTGCACCAACCTATCATTGAGTCAACAGATATAAGTCCTCACCACCACAGCCAAGGGAAAATGAACTAGGCAAGCAAGGGTATACCAAGCGTCCACCATGAGCTATCCCGGTCAACACATTTAATAAAATATATATAAATGTATTCACTTGAGCGTGAAACAAATTAAGAACAATTGTTACCTCTATGAATTCGGTCAATCTCAAATCCTTCTTGTAATCTCGAATATTTTCTGATATAATGATACCATAGTACTTACATATATTTGTACATGTACATGCATATATATGAATGGATGCATATATTCAAATATGACAGACATGTATGTATACATGTACTTAAAATACAATGTATACACAAAAATATGTATATTAAGAATATTACGGATATGTATGTACACATAACAATATATGCAAGTACAATAAATTGTCATTACAATAAAAAATGAGGAGCAAATTAGTATTTCCATCTTATGTCAATACTTTATTATCATCGAGTCCATCGGCCTTTTATTCTAGAACAGATCGACCTTTTATTTTTGGCTTTTGAATTTTCAAATCAAGAATGTAACTTACACTACCACCTTTTGTCACCTTGCACGTAACTCCTATTGGAGATTATAATTTGGTAAACCGAGCATGGCTTGAATAGAGATACAATACAGCAAGCCATCCCAAGCTCTGCAACCTTCCCACTTTCCTACCTAGCAATCTTAGCAACAACCCAGACTTTAATTAGTACAATCGGAGGAGTCAATCCAAGCCATGCACGAGCTACTATCCAGCAGTCAGGACTAGACGTATTTCTACATTTGCAGTTTTCCAAGTCATGCGTCCTTCTACACTTTGCCCCTTTCATTTCTTATGTTTTGAAAACTTTGAGATTGAGCCTGTTTGTATCAATGAATTTAAAATAATATGAACTGTGCCAGTCAGATTAGGATCCGTGACTAAATGATTAATTACATATGCTAAAGTTATCCAGTATGAATGATTATATGAGTAGTGCCAACCAAGTTAAGTGGTGCATGCAATTGGTCTAATTTCAAGTTGATTTATCTATTGTATGTTAACTTGTTTTCTTTTCAGAATTACAATTTATTGGAGAAGGAAACCAAAATTGTGCATTCTTATACAGGGGTATAAGTAATATGCCCCTTAGATAAGTGAGGCACCTTCACCGTGAGTTAATAATATTGTCTTTGTATTTCCATGAGACATTTTCTAATACCTATTCTAGGCCCAGGTTGGGCAGAGAAATCTCAATTGTGGTAAATAGAAGTTATCCAAGATTTATGGACAGCGACATCGTGATTCATCAAGGATGACCAGCAAGGTTGAAATGAAAGGTGTGGGCTGATATTAAATGATTATGGGAAATACTTGCAAATCAAGAGACGGAAATCGGTATAATACCAAAGAGTAAATGAACATAAGCAAGCATAATAAACCGAGTCAGCTCATGGTGGGCAAAGGGTATAGTCTTATTTGTCAAGTCGAGCGGTGGGTGACCGGGTATAGTGTGCCCATGTAAATCTCTAGCCAGGGTAGGTTAGTGGCATACTTGTTATGATCACTAGAGGTAAGGATAGGTTGATGCAAAGGACTCTTCAGTCTAGTCAGTTATATAGCTGACACTCTTAACATCAGTATGCTCAGGTGGCAGGACGAAGTGTTGTCCCATTCCTAATCCCGTGCAGCGTAGGGCCATTCTAAATGAGAATGAGAGGGGATACATATGGTCCATGGTTAGGATGTTCAGACTTTGACAATGCTTCTCCTCTCGACCAAATGCCAACACTTGCACAAGACAGTTGGGATCTACTTCTCATAATTTGATGAGATTCGAGTTTAGCTAGTATTTACAATTCCTTTCATGTCTTATTTCAATTTCTTCTATAAGCATGTATGCAATTACATTTAACTTTTCCATTATATGAGATGGTAATTTGTTTAGTTAGACATCTTTTGTTTTTCTTGTGTAATTTATTTGGTTAAACTTAAATGATAGTTAAGGCTTATCATGAAAATATAGTTAATCAATTATAATAGTTGAACCTACCATGTGAAAAGGAAGCTAGTTTACTTTATTGTTAAAATAAAGAGTGATTAAGGAATTGAAATTGATTTAGTTTTTGCAGATGGTATCAAAACACTGGGTTCAACACTGAAAATTGGGCTCATCATTGTCTTCAAAACTAAAATGCAATGTTGAAATGAGAATAGGATGTGGACCCGAATGACAGCTTGAAAGAAACCATGTCACCTTGTCCATTTCTTCTAATAAAGAACATGCCCAAATTTGACTATTCACAATGTTCCATGCCCAAGGATGATGAGACATTAACCCATGCTCTATTCAAAATCAGAAAGGAAAGAGTTATGTGGACTCCTACCAAGAAGGCAATCATAAGAAATGAACTCATCCAAATCTAGAATGCTAGACAAATAGATACAATTATGATATATCATGTACCTTGTACAAAGGGCAGGATAAGCCCAAAGAAGGGAACAAAAAGGATACCCAGGAATAGAGTGCCTAATGTTTCTAAAGAATTATGATAAAATTTCTCCTTTAACTCTCAATAGAGGGAAAGTTTTCTAAATAAAAGGCGGTTGAAATTGCAACAAAAAAAAAATCTCTATCTCATTCATTGAAAATAATGAGAACAAATGGCATTTTGTACTTATTCTTTTCTTGAGCAAACAAATATTATCATGTCTTCTTTCTTTCAGATGTTAAAAAACTGCATGTAAACATATTATTGACAAATGAATCAATTATATTTCAAGATACCTAAATCAAACAAAATGGCAAATAGTGAAACTTCCAACAACGACCACATGCAAAATGAGGTTTCCAAGGAGGTTCATTATCGGAGTCCCATGGACCAGCCGGTCCAAATATTGTTTGAGAGTAAGAACACTCATAAAAGCAACAAGCACTTCTCCACCACTGTTAATTTTCTGAGTAAGAATGCCTAAGAGAGTATGTTCAGAAGCATAGCAATAAGTAATGAAATCCCTTTTTAAATCAAGGCTGACCAAAACAGGGGCGTGTGCCATAGCTGACTTGATATCTTCAAAAGCCCTCCGAACTATGACCAATGTCTTGATAAGGGGCTTGGTAAGAAGTAGCTACTCGCTGTCTTTTTAGGGCGATCGAGTCGTTTACCAATCTTTGGACAATAGAAGATGAAGCACCTGGGCTCTGAACATCCCGCTTCCATTTACTCGCTGTGATAAGTACATCTTCAAGCGCAATGGCTTACCTATGGGCTGCTGCTAGGTCTTAAACCCCATCTTTCCTAAGATGAAAACTGATATCAAGAGGCATTGCATTTAGAAAGAAGCCTTTCTAATTCTCATCATTCGGTCTTTAACGCCGCGGGAATCTTTTGCAAGATTTTGTAAAACTTAGCTACAAATTCCCTCATCGATTTTTGTATCTCCTTTTTCAACTGGTGTCAATTGGAGCAGCAAAGTGTGTTCATCACTTGGGGTCCATTTGGTTCCTGGAAGATGACAGGAATTGGCTTTTTCAAAACCCGGATTTGAAAATTTGTGCGTTTGTTTCAAAATTTGCAAAATGGAATTAGCATACAAGACTTCCAATTTTGCCTCAAAACCAGGTTTTCCAACTTCCTAAAAAAAGTAGGAATTGAGAATAAAAACCTGGTTTTGTCTTCTAAGGAGTGTAAAAACAATAGATTGGACTACTTGTTGAAATTTGCCTTCAACTCCAAGCTTACGCATAAAAATGTGTCTTCACACACATCTTCCGAGTGAAACAAACGGTTTCAATAAAATCTCAAAATCAGAATGAAGATATACAAAACCTTGATTTGGCTAAACCAAGGTTTGTAGAAATTTGGGTTTTTTAAATTCCAAGAACCAAACGGACCCTTGGTGTCTTGGACCTAGCTTCGAACACTGCTACCATCTCATTCCAAGCAGTTATGGATGCACAAGGAAGGTGATGGAACCAATCAGTCACAACATCAGTAAAAGTTTGAACAAAAAGCCTGACGGCCACGTCTTTTGTGGGATATCCACTACTCTACAGGCCGAATAAGAAGGCACTTAAATTGTCCTCAATTGTTACCTTTCCATCACCATTGAACTCCGGCAATACATCTCTAGCTCCTTTTGGTAAAGCCCCAAGATTTCCCCCTAAGTTCAATGGGCCCCATGCCTATCCCCAAGGGTTGACAACCATACTTGGCAACACAAAGTTCAAGAGTTGAATGTTTATACAAAGAGGTGTGATTGTTCCAAGGATGGTCAGTGCTTGTATAGTTGTTGAAGGGTGAGAAGCCAAAGGTGGGGTAGAAGGTCTACTAACAGATTTTACCTTTTTATTCCTCTTCAAAATATGATCAGGTGCAAAGTTTAAGTTTCTTACAACTTCAAAATCTTCGTTTATAACCCCTTCGTACCTCTTGGTTATAGTATACCTTCTTTCTACAAGTTTATAACACAGATCCTTAGTTTTATTTCTAGCAGGGCTTTGAGAAATCCTATTCACAACTGCTAATTCTAAACAATGGGAATTCCTCTCAATCTTTCACCTATTTCTTCCTCTTCTTCAAGAACTCTCAATACTTGTTGGTATTGTTGGTTGCTCATTCTCAATTCCCAAGATACCAAGTTCAAATCTGAAATTAGGTCTTCCTGTGTATTGTGGAATCCTAGATTAGGTTGCACCACAAGAAAGATACTGTTATGTGGTAGAACCATGGTCAATCATTATAAGAAGTTTTATAACAAGCTAGGTTGTCAATTGTTCGAAACCTCAGTAGAGTCACTAGAAAATCTGTTGGTGAACAGCTTAGTTACCTGGGTTCATTGTTTTGCCCCAAGAACCTTGCTTAGGTTCGAACCAGTTTGAAATACTAGTCCGGTTCGGCCCAAGTTCGAACAAGCTTTGATTATCTTGGGGCTGGTTTGAACCCACAGTCCAGGAATTCAAACCCGAGCAAATTTCAGCTGCCCAAATCGAATTCGGTGCGAACCCAAGCGAATTTCTGATGACGGACAACTTTGAAGGCATTTTATAACAAATTTGATAGTGTTTTGAGTTCTGCAGGCCTAAAACATGAATGTAAATAGGTTATTTTAGCTTCTAACATCATTTGTGGTGTGCAAATAGGTGATTGAGCAAAAGTAAGTTTGTGCAAGGTGGAGTTGGAAGATTGGATTGTTAGCTATATTGAACTTGTTGTTATGATTCATGGATTATGATATAATTTTCATGTTTTGAATCTTTGATGTTGAACTTGAAAAACTAAATATATGACAGTATGATCTTGATTCATGATGCTATGATTACAACTTACATGTCTAAAGCTTATGCCTATGGTGTTTTTGTTGTTTAGATGTTAAAATCATATGATTTTATGATACTCTATGCTTCTAGGCTTCATAAATATATATATATATATATATATATATATATATATATATACATGTTTTAGTACGAAAGAACCCAAACGAACCCAAAACCCTTTCCAAAATTTTGTCGTACTGGCGAACCAATTCGTTGAACCCGTATTTCAAATCGGTAACTAAGGTGAATAGATTTGTCTTCTTACCAATAATCCTTTAAAAAGACTCTATCACGTTTACGAAGACAATATGAGTTCACTACAGTTGAGTAAGCATGTGTTTATTGCTTCCCTTTGAATTGCATAAGGTACAACTCCCTTCTTGGAGCAACAATGAATCCCATACCTAAGTAAACATGTACACTTTTAGCCTGAAAGTATAAAGGCAGCCATACTTATTCTTGGATAAGTGACTTCAATAAAAGTAATCTTGAACTAATCATAAGAATTCAGAGATAGAACAAGACTTTTTATGTTCTCATGAAAATAATTAAAATGTACACCTAAATGACAACAATTCAACTTCAACCAGAAACATATTCAGAATGATAAGATAGTTCAGCACATAAAAGTAAATATTCTCAAAAGAAATACCACATTCATCAATATGAACACAAAAGATTCAGATTGTACTACCCTCTTTTACTATTATCAGAGTTTGAAAGGCTAAGATAATTTCATTCATAGCATGTAAATTGCATCAAGTTTAACTTGTCAAAGAAAACAGAGATCAAAAACTTCTAACTCTAAAAACCCATTTAGTATTTTTCTCAATCTATTTTTCTAACACATATCTACTTCTAGTTCCCTATATATATAGTTTTAGATTGTTAGGTTTCCCTCAAAACCTGACCTCCTGGCGACAATGACAGTTATCAAAACTAAATAACGTATGGAGGACACCTATCCTCAGAGTTCAAGTCTATTAAGAAATGTAAAACAAAGATTCAATTAAACGGGTGTATCACTCCCTACTTCTTCAATTTTCTCATCCTCTCCAATGGTTCCACATGTCAGCTTCCAATCCGGTATGCGTTTAGCGATTCTTGAATGGCATTTGGGCTTGAGTTCTTTAGGCTCTCCCTATATATATAGTTTTAGATTGTTAGGTTTCCCTCAAAACCTGACCTCCTGGCGACAATGACAGTTATCAAAACTAAATAACGTATGGAGGACACCTATCCTCAGAGTTCAAGTCTATTAAGAAATGTAAAACAAAGATTCAATTAAACGGGTGTATCACTCCCTACTTCTTCAATTTTCTCATCCTCTCCGATGGTTCCACATGTCAGCTTCCAGTCCGGTATGCGTTTAGCGATTCTTGAATGGCATTTGGGCTTGAGTTCTTTAGGCTCGATAGTCTTATTTTCCAGCTGTCTCTGTCCCATCTCATCTTCAGGATCTGATTCGCATAATTGGGAAAATGAGCTATACACAAACTCAACATAGCCTCCACTTGCATAACCTTCGTAAAGTCCGTTGTTGTAGAGTTTAACTCTTCCTTGATCACTTTGATGATGTTTTCAAAGGCTTTGACCACTGTCTATTGATCTTGATTACCTTTTTCGTACTACAGCAGACCAGTTGGATTAACAATTTTCATATCCTTAATGAGGTTGTCATACATTTTTCTTCAAGACATAGAGCATTCTTGCATCCACTACCTTCAGGGGATTCTTGGCTTGGAACTGAATGACTCCATATTATTCTATTTTGAAAATCTGAGTAACCACTGCTTTCTATTTTGCTTTGTCTACTTCCCAGAGTGACAATTGGGTTTGAACCTCTGCAAGCAAGGCTTCTGCATCACTAAGGACCATGTTGGAATCCTGAATGAAATTCACCTCATTCTTGGTTATTTCTTCCACCCAACTTATACATCACGACAGCAATGATTTTCCCTCATTGCAATTGGCTTAGTAACTTATTATTATCAAGGGAATTCGGGTCAAAATTGCCTGCACCACAGGTAATGCTCCAAAACCACCAAAGGAGTCTATATATACAGCAAGAGCATTGATAACCTGTTTGAGTTCCTTTTTCTCTTTGCCATCTCTCTGTGACTAAATCAGCATATTCTTAGCAGAATGCTCCAACCAGTGTTCTTTGGTCTCTCTATTGCGCACCCCTAAATCCACTCTAGCTATTTCAAAATCACCAGCACTCAAGTCTGTGGAGTGTCCTTTGGGTTTATAGTGAGCGATCTTAGCAGTGACCTGCCCTGTTTTCGCGTTTGTGAACTTCCTAGCGGCATTCTTTGTTCTTTTAGACCTGGAAGTCTTAGCGGTATACTTGCTCACAACATCCTTAATTGGAATGGACACAGGTACCAGGCTACGCTTTTTAGTTACAGAATCAGTAAACTAGTTCGATGTCGCTTCTGAGGTTTCTTTCAATGATGCATCCTTAACTGGGGTAACCAATGTGTCAATCACCTAAGAAACAGTATCCATTGGCTCTTGAACCTGAAGTTCATTGTCCAATCCATGGACATGACATCCCGTTCTTTATCTTGGTCCAAATCCATTATGACAGACTCCTAGGCTTTCATTCCTATACGCTTTCGAGCTTTATTATCAGACCTGATTCTGTGAACTATAAGGTGGTTAATGATTAGTTTGGGGTTTGTTCCAGTTGAACCCTCTTTCTGACCTGCATGATCAACCGAAAGAATTAAATTAGCTACAAGGAAAGACCTAGCGGCATTCTTTGTTCTTTTAGACCTGGCAGTCTTGGCGATATACTTGCTCACAACGTCCTTAATTGGAATGGACACAAGTACCAGGCTGCGCTTTTTACTTACAGAATCAATAAACTAGTTCGACGCCGCTTCTGAGGTATCTTTCAATGATGCATCCTTAACTGGGGTAACCAATGTGTCAATCACCTGAGAAACAGTATCCATTGGCCCTTGAACCTGAAGTTCATTGTCTAGTCCATGGACACGACATCCTATTCTTTATCTTGGTTCAAATCCATTATGACAGACTCTCGGGTTGTCATGCCTGCACGCTTTCGAGCTTTAGTATCAGACCTAATTCTACGAACTATAGGTTGGTTGATGATTAGTTTGGGGTTTGTTCCACTTGAACCCTCTTTCTCACCTGCATGATCAACTGAAAGAATTAAATTAGCTACAGGGGAAGACCATGTGTTTTTCTCTAGTCCTTTTGATTGTGTGATAAGAGTTTTCTCTTTTCTCTTTTGTTTTAGCCAGGCACTTGTGCGTTCAATTATGGGCTTAATCCTTTGGTTGATGTCATCCTCTTCATCTTTTCTCCAAGCAATAACGGGCAATGTCACTTCTTTTAATTCAAATATTTCAGTTCAACAACCTCTGACCCATCTTCCTGCAACCCATGTACATTCATCTTCAATCAAAAAAAGACAATTTGTGACAGTGATGGTCTTGAGTGATCCCTCTTATCGACTTCTCTTTCATTGAAACGATCCTCCCAAAAATTGTCAATGTGAAAAGGCATTATCTACCCTTCTAACTCCAATGTTCTCCTTGTGAATCCCTTATTATCAAAACCTTCTCTTTCCTCATAGAACTTGAAATCAAAATTACACAAATCGCAATCAATATTGATTGCATCTTTCATTAACTCACATGAGATTTTACCCAATTTGAGGGGGAAAACGATCTCCCACTTCTCCTCAGGAAGGTATCTATTTACTACAAAAGAAAATTGTTTTCACACCTCTACGAACCCAAACCAATCTGCAAACCTCCTACTCTAATGAAGGTGATCCTAGGGAACTGAATGTATACGCTACCATAGGTTCGAATCAATTGATAGGCTTCAAGGGAAATCCTTTGTTCTGACATGCCAACTAATTCAAAACATAGTTTACCTATGAACACATCACTCACCGTTTATAATTGGCAAGAACATGATCTCTCTGTACCAAGGCACAGTAGTCATAGATAATTATGTCACTAGTGCAAGATCCATGTGGGATTGTTCTCAATTTTTGAGTGCATGCTAAGCAGTACATCACATATGAAGACATAAAGATTTCTTAATTGTTTGGGTAAGCTTCAATTGTTCTCTCAATGAGCCAGAAATTAACTCTCCCTAGTCCATACCTTGTTTTTTGTTCAATATAATCTCTATATAGCCATACATTCATTCCTCAAAAAGATAAGCTTCAGCAAAACCCTTAACCCTGTGCAAAAGTTCCACCAAATCGTGTATATAGGGTTTCATATGATCTTTGTTCAAACACTTGGGCAAACGTGAACCTCCCTTGTAGAATTTCTCTATAAGTCCTAGCTATGACACTACAATTTTTATCAGGAGCTTCGTTGAACATGGCTAGCGATTGGGTAGGAGTGTAATCTGAGAAGGTCTCGTTAGGGATTTTGAAAACAAACATAATGGTTTCCCAATTTACCTAGAGCAATACTTTACCATCATCCCTCTAATGCATTTGGATTTGATATCATAATGTTCTACACACTCCAAAAGTAGCTCAGGGCTCACAATGGCTGGTGGGAAAGTGGCGGCTGACAACATACCATTGTCAAGAATCTCACCAATGAAAGGTTTATCTACCTGATCACACAATTTGGCCCGGATGGCTTCTACACTTACTCCTTTTAAGTTTGTATCTGTAATCAGGGGCCTTTTACAATTCATATCGTGACCACTACAAAACAAATGCAGAGACGACCTCATAACTTCTTAATAGAGGATAAACAATAACAACCAACTTATGTATAAAGGAAACTACCGGAAAACAATAGTGAGCAGAGTTGTAGAAACATTAGCTTCAATCAATCAAAAAAGCCCAAAGAAAACTCCCTTAAACCTATGCACCTCAACTTCTAAGTAGACGCCTTAGAAGTTTAGTGAATTGACACCTTGAAAATGCAACTCTTAAACCAAGAGTAATTTATAGCAAATCTCAAGGAAGGAAAGAAAAGATTTACATGCCATGAAGGTTAATGGATTTGACATCTTATGGATGATTAAATAAATAATTGTCTTTTCACTTTATTCGCTTCTTACTTCATAACGATTAGCCCACACATGGGAAGCCCCTTTCACTTCCTAACATGCATTTATCACTTATTACCTCACATTTTAATGTTTGCCTTTTAAAGATTAACACCATCTAAAATATCTTGTCTTTCATGAGGTCCTACCTCATCATGGTACTTTATCACATGTTTCCTTGAACCCTTGGCCACTTCATTTTATGAGAGTACCGCACCTACCAATCTAACTCAGAGCATGGGGTCCACCACCATCGGTAACTTGGAGCATATTTGCACTGTTGAACCCGTTTGAAGCATTCTGAACCCAGTTCAAAGTGGTTCGAAGAGGTTCGAAGGTTCAAAACCTTCAAAGAGATAACTCAAAATACAATGGGCATGATACGAAAAAGAAAAAACCAACTCAAGGGAAAAGTTCGACAACAACCAAAGATAAGGACTGACTGATCTGAAGGGCGTTACTAACATCAGGAATTGAATGAGTGGTTATAAACCATGAGTTTAAACAGATACATGAAATTAAAAAGTTGACATCTAATAGAAAGGCTAACAATAAGTTATGACAATACAAGTTAGTATGCTTTTCTTGACTCAATCAATCAAGATGTAAAAATGATGCATGGGAAGGATTGGTGTATTAACAGATGTCAGGGAGTTGCGGGTATTTTTGTTGCATTAACAAAATATTTTGTGGGTTTTAGATTAGACAGACTTACTATACATCTGTCTAATATTGGTTTCATCAAAGCCTTTGCGACATTGCACCTTCGAGCGCCGTTGTGAATGCCATGCTTGCCTTCCAAATCATAGAAAACCATTTAGGTCATGATTTGCATTGCATGGCTTGTAAGGAAGCGATGTTCAAATTGATCTTATTGATGATGGTATATGTATGCACATACCTACAACTGAAATCGCCAAAATTACAAGTATCAAATATCAATACAGTGATGGATGAAATTCTTTAATCACATCTAGACAAAGCCAAAACCTAACTATCAATAATTATTGTAAAAAGATCATAATGGCCATTCAAAGATTTGTGGATGTGATAGACGCCAAGAACATCAAGTTCAAAAGTGGCAGTATTTTTTAGTTATCTATGGATGCTGACTTGAGAGTCTGATGTCAAGAATTGCCATGTGTCTAATTATTATTTTCAATATCATTGATAGCGAAAATGAGTAAGTTGTCTTGTCTAGAATCAAAAGTTCCTCAAAAATCTGACCGATGGAACGTGTAGACAAATGTTCTAAACAACAAAATATAGTGATAGAGAATTTATATGATCTACCTCCCAATATGTGTAGCCGGCAAGGAAATGTGCATGTCTTAGAAAATATTCTCTTTTGATCAATCACTCGCCACTTTGTGATTTTATGCCAATGTAAAGATTAGTGATATGTGTAGCACTGTGGAAGTGTTGAGATCCAAAGTCTTAGTGGAGGACCCAGTGTTGGAATTAAGGTGGACCCAATGTTGATTTGGCTGCAGTTAGAAACTTGGTGATACTACAGTTTTTATGAGGCAAGAAATTTGGTCATTGTGAAACTTGACCTGAGTGTAGGGGCTTTGCAGGACTGGAAATGTGCATATAATGAAGGAGCAGCTACAAGATTTGGTTTAGTTATTTTTGGGGATTTGTTTTAATTAACTATCAAGGATTATATTGGTTCAGAGGGAGATCTAGTTTAGTTGATTTCTGAGAGCAAAATCGAACTCTCCAAGGTGAAACGCATGGAGCAAATTTTGAATCCATACAGTGTGATTTGCTTCTTGGATGCATATTAACATCATTCCAAAGGCATTCTTCACTAAATACATGCAAAGTGTAACATGTAGACAATGATGTGGATTCATTATCCACTGTATTCACACCAGAAATACAATCAGGATCAATGTTTGTTGTAGTAATTGTTCTAATTTCAGCAGATGAAGGTTTTAGCCTGCCTGCATGGTTGGGAAAAATCACCATGAAAATAAGTAAGGTCATACTACCCCCAGATGATCTCCTTCTAAAGAAGAATAAATCTAAACTCCCAAAGGCAAAGGTCATTTCAAGAATCGTTGTTGATTCTCGAAATACCAAATCCGCTAAGATTGTAGAGTCTTTGGTGGATAAGCCAGCTGAGGAGCTTAACCACTCTAATTACAAGTTCACCAAAATTGAACTTGGTAGACAATCATGGCTGGGGTCTTTACAGGATGCCCAAGATGCACTCTCAAATTTGTCAAAAAGCAATGACGAGCTCTAGGAAAAGAAAAATCAGCTGAAGTAGGAGACTGATTGTCTTCACGAGATCATTCACCAACAATCCTCGCAGCCCGTAGTCATTACATCTCAAACAACCTAGGTGAATCGGAGAACCGAGGTAGCAAAATATTGGTTCGAAGAGATTATCTCAAAAGGGATTCAGTCAATCAAAGATGGGCTCAAAGTCCCTGAAAGTTTGGAGGTGTTGAGGAAAGACTCCATGACATGATCGCTTCCTTCAACCAAGATACCAATACTCTATGAGAATATCTCAATATTTGGGATCAAATGGCAAACATTGATTTGGATGTCTTGATTTCATACAACGTCATTCCATCCTTGGATATATTCTACAAATATCAAGGACTCATGAGTCATAAGTAGAAAATACTAGAAAAGACTTTGACAAAAAAACAAGGAGCCTAAGGAGGCTATCAGGCAGTAGAAATGAAGATCATGAGCGATCTAAGGTAGATGCGATTGAAGGTTCTTACTAAGGATGATAACCTATTCACTAAAGAGGAAATGACTTCGGGGTACGTTGACAGAGTCAATGCTGATTTTGATTCTGAAGATTTCGAATCTCATACAATGAACAAGTTCGCTACATACAAGTCTCTGGCAAAACACTTGTGGGATTCTCTTGCTGAGATTTACAAAGTTGTAAAAACAGCACATGCAAATGTAGTCAAAGTTGAAGCCATTTCAAAAACGATGGAGATTCCAGATCTTCCCACGGTTCATGATTGTATTGCCAAATATAAGGCTTTCCTTGACAATCTCAAGGGTTGATTCAACTTTCTCCATTTTTTTCTTTTTAGTTTCTAGCATTTCATCTTTGCAGTTGTAGAAGATGAATTGCATGTGATGCAATTACAAGTAATTTGATTGAATGTCCTCATGCTATGTAATCCAATAATTCTTCTCACCTAGTTTTATTTTATCAAAGTGGTTGAGTTGCTCCCACTTTTTCCTTCGTATTCTCACTTATTTTTATACATAAGAAGTGCCCCCCTCATTGTAAAAATCATCTTTTATTGTATGCAAGAAAGCTCTAGTAAAATTGTGCAAGCACAACTTTGATTGTGTAGTACTAATTTTGAAGAAAAGTGAATATAAAGAAACAATTGGAGTTGAAACTTTGATTGAGAGAAATTGTAATAGTACAAATTAGAAGCTTTGACTGTAACTTGTGTCTATTATCTTTGATTCGTGTTGTTATTGTGTGATTAATAATAAAGCATAGCGAGTTACAAAGCAATCAGAGCTGAAGCTTTGACTGGAAGCGATTGTGGTGATACATAGATTAGAAGCTTTGATTGTAGCTTGTATTGTTAACTCAATTCACAAAAATAGTTGGACTTCCCTACTTTTGGAAGTCTTTGCGCTCCAATCGTAGAGGTTTTTTTTAGAAAAGAGAATAAAACAAGACTTAGAGCCAAACCGTGAAAATAACAATTCCCAACGTGACTTGCCTAATGCCCAAACTCAAAGCATGAGATTGGTCGTACGGTTATACTCAGGTAGTCGGTACAGTTCAATCAAGAAGACAAGATGACCATACGGCCTGAGGGTGATGAGAGTGATGTCTATATGGCTAGTTCGAGGTGGTCGTCCGATAGGGAGATAAGATGGTCGTACAATATGCAATTGGTCGTACGGTATGTGTGCAATATAGGGAGCCATACGGTAATGGTTGAGGTGACCATACGGTCTAAAAGTGCAATCCGTATGATGGAGTTTGGGAGTTGTAAGGACGGGTACAAAAGTCGCAGAGGGTCGTCGGGATGATGGATTGAGCTGCACTCTAAGATGCCAGAACAAGTGAATATATCGCTAGAAATGCCAATTAATTCCAGTATAAACATTGAAATCCAATCACCGACATATAGATATATGTATTTGCAAACAAAGATGGTGCGCAGAATTGCCAAATCTGAGCAAGTAATACAGAGATGGAGTAAGGTGAGGGTTGAATCCCACCAAAATAGGATTAGCCAAGTAGGGAAGATCTTTCACTTCTGAAATGGTGAACAACAAAAAAATCCAAGCAGGAATTCGCAGTACAAAGAAAATAATCCAAATCGCATACCAACTACTACCTACATGTCATGCTTAAATACCCTTCGAAGGAACTTCCCGAGAGTTTACAAAGATAGCCGGCGCCCACACGTACGGAAACAATTAAACAAAAATGAGTCTGAGATATACTAAACCAATCAACCCATAAACAAAGGTTTGATTAATTATTTATTTTATGCCAGGAACATTACAGTCCTCCTGTCCCAAAGTTTGTTTGTCCTCCTGGCTCATAAGAAAATGCAATGTCGAATGCTGCAGAATGTGTTCACCTTCCTAACTCGCGTTATCCAACAGCAAGTGTTTCCAACATACCAAGTATTCCCTCAAGGTACAATTCTGCAAAGTCATCTCCCGTACATTAAGGATCTCAGTCGATTCTAACATGATCTTCCCTTCTTCATTGAGTGGCAGAAGATCTCTAGATACTACAATGTTCTGTCCCACAGCTTTCTTTAGGCAAGAGACGTGAAAGACGTTATGGATGTGACTTCTTTCTAAAAGTTCCAGTTCATAGGCAACTTCACTGATGTGGCGAGCTACACAATAAGGACCATCAAAACGTGGCTTCATTTTTTCTTTCCCTTTTGCCTTCAATGAGGACTGAATGTATGGCTGGTGTCTGAAATAGACTAAGTCTCCCACTTCAAAACTTCTCTCTATCCGATGTCTATCGGTGTAGATCTTTTGTTGATTCTACGCCCTTTGTGAGTTTTTCAAGAATCTCAAGATGTCTTGCCCTTCTTGAAGCCAGTCCCTCACCCTTGGTGGCGGCTATCACCCAGTACCATGTCAATAAATGAAAGGGGTTCATACCCATATAGTGCTTTGAAGGGTGTCATCTCAATGGACATGTGATAAGTGGTATTGTAACAGTGTTCCCCCAGATGCATCCATTTGACCCATGCCTGTTACTATGCCGAAACATAGTTTCGGAGGTAGCCTTCTAGCCACTTGTTCACATTCCTCGTCTATCCATCTATCAAAGGGTGGTAGCTAGTACTTGGTGACAATTTTGCTCCTGTCAACCGAAACAATTTTGTCCAAAAAATACTAAGAAACCGACCATCCCTGTCACTAACAATGTTTCAGGGTAACCCATGCAAACGAAAAACTTCTCTAAAAAATAAGTCAACTACATGTGCAGCCCAGAAATCTGAGGAGATGAACAAGTGTGCATACTTTGTCAGTCTATCAAACACCACAAAGATATAATCCTTCCCATTTACCTTAGGAAGTCTAGTGATGAAGTCCATATAGATACTTTCCCACTTCTGTTCTAGTATAGGCAAGGGTTGTAGTAACCCAGCAGGTAAAGTGTGTTCAAATTTGTTTTGTTGACAGACTGCACATTCCCGTACGTATCACAATACATCTCCTCTAAGTCCCTTCCATGAAAACCTCCCTGAGTTGTCTATAGGTTTTGAGAAAACCCGGGTGTCCAGCCAAGGGTGCAACATGTATTTCCTTCAAGATTCTCTGCTTCAATTTGGATTCAAGCACTAGGTATATACGATCCTTACAGTAAACAACATCATCCACCACCTTGTATTGGTCATCTTGAGTGTCGTCGTCCATTAGCTTGCATGCAAATGTGTTTTTGGAATATTCTACCAATAAGTGTGCTTTCCAATCAACTGAAATCTGAGACAGTAAGCAAATGGCGGGTTTTCTTGACAAGACATCTGCAACCACATTGTTCTTTCCCTTCACATATTCAATGTTGAAATCAAAAGCCTGAATCTTACCCATTTTTGTTGCCTCTTCTTCAAATCCCATTGCTCCAGAAAATATCCCAAACTCTTATGATCATTACAGACAACAAACTTGGCACCTACCAGATACTATCAGAATTTGGTTAGTGCATGCACGATGGCCAACATTTCTTTATCATAAATGGAATATAAATGCTTCGTTTGTGTAAGCTTTTGACTTTCATAGGCTATAGGGTGTCTATCTTGCATTAATACCGCGCCAATGCCTTCTCCGGATGCGTCACACTCTAGAATGAATGTTTAAGTGAAATCAGGTAAGGCGAGAACTGGGCAAATGCTCACTGCTTCTTTTGACTTATCAAAAGTGTGTTGCGCTCTTTCATTCCACTGAAAGGAACCTTTCTTAGTTAGATCTGTCAATGGTGTGCTAAGCTAAGAGAAACCATTTACAAAAATCCGGTAATAACTACATAGTCCCAAGAACCCTCGCAACTCAAAGAGCGATTTTTGTGGGGGCCAATCCAGGATAGCTTGAATCTTCTCTTGGTGGACCTGCACTCCATATTTATGACAACGTGCCCTAGGTACAATATTTTTGTCATCCCGAATTCACACATGGATTGCTTGGCGAACAAAGACTGAGCCTTCATGATCCCTAGGACTTCATCCAAATGTCTCAGGTGTTCTTCCCAAGTTTTGTTGTAAATAAGGATATCGTCAAAAAATACTAGCAAGTAGTTATGCAATTGTTTGTTGAAGATGCGATTCATGCAAGATTGGAAAGTAGCCAATGCATTTGTCAATCCGAATGGCATGACCAGGAACTCATAATGCCCGTAATGACAACGAAAAGTCGTCTTTTCCACATCTTCTTCCCACATGCGGATCTGATGGTATCCGGAACAGAGATCTATTTTAGAAAAATAAACCGCACCATGCAGCTTATCCAATAATTCATCGATTTTGGGAATAGGATATCTATTCTTTATTGTCTTCTTATTCAGTGCATGGTAGTCCACACATGTGTGCATTGTCTCATCCTTCTTTTTTACCAATACTACTAAGGATGCAAAAGGGCTAAAGCTAGGACGGATCTATCCTTTCTCGAGCAACCCCCTAAATCGTCTTCTCCATCTCATCTTTGATTTTTTTGGGGTGGCGGTATGGCATGGTAATAACTAGTTTGGCGCCAGCTTCCAACTCGATGGTATGCTCGCACCCATGATAGGGGTGTGTGCCAGGAGAAATGTTTATAAAAAACTTTATCATGGGTATTCAAGATATTCTGAAGATCATCATCCCGGTGGGGTGTCTGCTGTCCTTTTATTGGTTCTGTCAAAACGAAACAATGTGCAACCCATGGAATGTCATTATGTCGAAAAATGGCCTCCATCCGCTGTGCCGAGACTTCCTTCGGTCCCTCATTGGCCATCCCATGGAAAACAACCTTCTTCCCATCGACAACAAAAGTGAAGTCCATAAATTTGAAACTTTGTGTATATTCATCAAGTGTCTCCATCCACTGTATGCCCAGAATAACTTCCAGATCATCTATGTCCACTATAAAGAAATCCTCCATCACAGTGTGGTTAGCCATGGTTATACTTAGTTCGGAAACAAGGTGCATACAGGGCAAAAGTGTTCCTCTAGTGACCTTGACCTAGAATCCAGCATGTGTCTCAGTGGGTAGACCTCTTCTTTTCACCAAAGATGAGTTTATGAGTTTAGAGTGGCTCCACTATTGAGCATCACAATGACCCTCTGTCCTTGAAGGGTTCCCCTTACACGAAATAACGTACATCTCGGGCTCCCAGCTAGGGCGATGGTTCCCCCACACTATACCAATGTGACGATCCTCTCTATACGGTTCAAATTAACCATTTTGGAGTCCTAATGGGGTTGATCATCTTCTGTGGGTAGATTCTCTTGATCATCCTCATCATCGGATACAACTTCGATGTAGTGTATTTTCCCTTTACCAAGGCATTTGTGCCCAGGTTCCCACGATCCCTTGCAATTGAAACATAATTTCTTCCATCGAACCTCCTATCCAGTAGCTTCGTCCAACGAAGGTTTCTTCGGCAAAGGTTTCTTATCTTTGTCCCTTGGAAATACTGGTTGTTGGGAGTGGGACTAATCTCAACAGGATGATGTCGATGATGATGTCATCCTTCGCATCTTTTTAATACCCTCCAAAAGGGTGGCAGGATTGAAACCTTGTACCCAACCCCTCAATGGTTCTGTCAGTCCATCCATGAGCACTATTCGTCTCCTTTCGGAGATTTCTGTAACCAGAACAGAGAGTTTCTAAGACTCTATGATGTACTAGTCGACCAATCCAGTTTGCCTCAATTGTGCCAAGTCTTTGGAATTACGTTTTGGATCTTTACCATCAAACCAATCTATCAATCTTTTAGTGAATTCGGCATAAGTATTTACTTGGTCATGCCCCGACGTAATAGTGCCATGATGCCACCACTGCCACTTCCTCCAAGCAGAGTGTTGCAAATTTAATTGCTTCTTCTGGCATTGGATTAAGCAGGAAGTATCGGCCTTCATTGCCCATTCTTGGGCAGATATGGATCTGAATCCGTCAAATGATGACAGATTTACTTTACTCAACTTTCTTCTAAGATTGTCATTAAAATATCCTCGGTTTTTCCCTCTGAAATATCGCATTCTCAATTCTGCGTAGTCTTTGTAGGATATATCCTCTTCCAAGTTTGCACTCTTCCAGTCTTATTTTAACTGTTCTTGAATTTCCTCAAAGGTTAGTTACCTTCCTCAATGTAGTACCTCCATCTATGTAGGAAAAGTCTGCATGGAAGGTCGAGAGTGCACCGGATGAGCATTCACCTTTTACAAAACCGAGTTGGAACTGTGACCATTTTGTTCCCCAGATATCTTATTGTCTACTAGTTTCCCAAGAGTTTCTTCCATAAGTCATTGAGTGTCATTGATCTGTGCCTGATTTCCTAAACAATCCCCCAATAGCGCCATGACTTCCACAAGAGTGGGTTCTTGCTTTGCCATTCTATCAACTGAGTGGGATCTCTTTCTCTTTCGGCTATAAACTTTATTCAGTGTCCATAGACTGGCAAGATCTTTGGCTCTGATACCATTATAAAGAATCGTTCCCGACATCAGTTGCCTACCTAAACTCGAAGCACGAGATTGGTCATACGATTATACTCAAGTAGTTTGTACGGTTCAATCAGGAGGACAAGATGATTATACGGCCTGAGGGTGATGAGAGTGATGTCTGTATGGCTAGTTGGAGGAGGTCGTACGGTAGGGAGATAAGATGGTCATACAATATGTGTGCAATATAGGGAGCCGTACAATAATGGTTGATGTGACCGTATGGTCTGAAAGTGCAGTCCGTATGGTGGAGTTTGGAATTGTAAGGACGGGTACGGAAGTCGCAGAGAGTCGTCAGGGTAATGGATTGAGCTACACTCTAAGATGCCAGAACAAGTGAATACATTCGCCAAAAACACCAATTAGTGCTAGTACAAATATTGAAATCCAATCACATATATATAGATACATGTATTTGCAAACAAAGATGGTGCACATAATTGCCAAATCTGAGCAAGTAATACAGAGATGGAGTAGGGTGAGGGTTGAATCCCACCGAATCCGGATTAGCCAAGTAGGGAAGGTCTTTCACTTCCGAAATGGTGAACAACAGAGAACTCCAAGTAGGAATTCATAGTACAAAGAAAATAATCCAAATCGCATACCAACTACTACCTACATATCATGCTTAAATACCCTTTAGAGGAACTTCCCGAGGGTTTACAAAGATAGCCGATGGCCACACTTATAGAAACAATTAAATAAAAATGGATCTGAGATATACTAAATCAATCAGCCCATAAACAAAGGTTTGATTAATTATTTATTTTATGACGGAAACATTACAAACCGGTACACTTTCAAACAGACTTTGAGATTTCTGTTGGTTTATCGGTATCTTCGTTTCTAGCTATTAGATAGAAGTGTAGTTAGAGATTTCATCTTTCCTATTACTTGCTTCACAGGTAAGTGGATTCTTTCCTGAAAGATAAAGAGGAAAAAATATTGGTAACGCACCATACAAAATGTCTCAAATTCTTGCTTACCTTAAGTTGATCCGAGGAACAGTGAGAAGGGGGAGCCTTCCCTTAAAGGTAGGATAGACTTTGTCTCATATGTTGTGGCTGGTCTACCTATTTTGCGATTGGATTTGAACAAACTGTCGCTTGCAAAATATCCATCCAACAAAAATAACTTCTCTAGTGACCAGGAAAATGTAGCAAATCAAGGAGCAAATAATAGATATATATGGTGGTGACATTCTTGGTGTTTTCTTGGAAACAACAAGGTAGCAAAGAAAAGAACCTTACTCCAGTCTTGTGACCCAACTCAAGACTAGCTCTATGATGTACCAACATAAGAGATAAGTATTTCACACCCTTAAATAATATTCATTAGCTCATACTATGACATTGGGATGACAAATTTCTATGCATCTATAGTTAACATTCCCCTTTGAGATAGTTTAGTTTCTTATCAACTATTTGGAATGTCTTAAGGATAGATCAAGAAGAATAAGAAATTGCACCCAAAGGAAGAAAAAAAAACTTGATACTTGAAATTAAGAAACTAAATTGAAGATGGACATCAGATTCAAAGGGAGTTTGATAATCTACCAGAGGAAACCTTAAGACGAGGAGGTCAAAAGGTTGATATCACATTTAGAAAAAGTCTAAGGCAACCTTGGACAAGAAGGTCAAGAGGTTGATGCATGTACTTGGAGCTTCAAAATAGAAGCCACATTATCATGAATGTTGGTGTCGCCAAACCTAGGGATAAGTCCATAGCTTATTAGTATTACATTCACTCATGTTACTATTGAATCAGACAATTATGTTTGTGAATGAGAGACTACTCCTATGAATAATGTTGTGATCAAAACCAGAGAAAGTTGCTAGAAGATCTGCCAAGTGGATCTTTGAGCATATTGACTTAGAAGGAGTAGACCATGGAGATGGTTTCTAGACAAGCTACATTATCACTAAAGAAAGAACGTTTGATATTCTCACCAAGTCTCTTACCAAAGTAAAGATTGTGCATTTGGAGACTAGCTTGGAGATGTGAAGAATGAAGCCCTTGCTAAGGAGTCTTGGCATCAGTGGTTTCTTGAAATGTACTTTATTGGATTCTTCTCTGTGAAAGAGAAGCTCAAACTGGAACCCTTGTTCCACACTCAGAAATAGTAGATCCACCCTCTGATTTGGTTTATGATGGATGTCATGTCTATGACACCATGACAACACCACGTGAGAGAATCCGTGGTGACTCCGTGTAAAACTCTTTTGTCATTTGTGTGACTCTGTGACTTTATGGGCCCCCAATGTACATTATTGAAAGGTGACGATCTTTTAGTTAACATACAATTGTATCTAACATTGTAAGGTGACGACTTTACAATGATTAGTTCGCTATCCTAATGAATATCATGTAACTTTATATTCGTGGACATGTCATGATAGTTAGTATCTCTTGGACATTTTGATGGATATCATGAGACTTGATATCAGTTAAAGGTCATTATGTTCCTTATGAAATAATCATGGTGGAAAAGTGTTTCTGTGGATATGCCATGATTTGTTATGGTAGACATCATGAGACGTGATGTCAGTGCACATACCATAACATGGATATATATATATATATATATATATATATATATATATATATATATATATATATATATATATATATATATATATATATATATATATATATATATATATGAGAAGAATGCCATGTGACTTGATAGTCTTGAGCATATTATTTCCTGTGATATCAGGAGTAGGTGATATCTCTTTTCACAATAGATGAGCCTATTGTGATGTGTATATGCTTGATTAGATTCTTTATCTTCCCTAGCTAAGAGGGAGTGTTGATGAATAGCTTCTTTCAGATAAATTTGATGATATTATCTCCCTTGATCTGCTAATAACATGCATATATATACTATTTCATTTATCTTAATACATATACACAAGTATTATGTAGATCGTTATATTGTCATCCTATATATCTGTTATCCTATATCAAAGTATATAAATGATCTGATTCTGCAGATTCCTTGTTGCTCTTTTATGATCACCTTGTATAGCGATTGAGTCATGATTGGGTTATGTGCATATGCCTCCGATTTAAGTCTAATTATTATCTTGCAGATCGGCGACTTCTAGAGAGGTTTGTTTAAGCAAACTAATGGATAACACCGAGTAGTAATTAGTCCAAATTTGTATTACAAACCATTGCTAATGAAGAGACATGTATTGAGGGGACACGTCCACCCAATACATGCCCCTTTCATATCATATTTATAACCATTCCTGATCGGACTTCAGGGTATCGAAATTGATTAACACTCTGCCCAAACTGAGCTCTGTAATCAGAATTTAATATTCAGTATTTATAGATATTGAATATACTTTACATTCAAGATTGATAAAAACCTTTGCATTAAGATCTAAATCTGCAACTGTCGAATCAGAGGTTAGTATTCATTCAATTCTGAAAATAAAAGGCATCTAAGCTGATATAAATTTAATCACATTTAACAGAAAAGTATTTTGATATTAGGAGTTTATCTGAGTTCTTAAAGGTTGTTTGGGGAATCTATCAGCTTACTGGAGAAGCTGCTACCTGATGGGAAAACAGTAAGATTAAGCTGAACCTTAAGACCACCAACATTACTTTGGACAAGTTTGTCACCATCTTTAAGAACCGATGGTTATACCAAACCTTATATGACCAAAAGGTGTTAGATTCCCAAAACCTTAACCAAGGGTACCTTACAGTGGACGGATATTGGAAAAGGTTCACTCAACTTCTGAAGTATGTCCCTGCTTTCCAGCAAGATGGAAATTTCTAAGTCAAGAAGTTCATCATGGGGTTGAATAACAGAATTGAGGGAACCATAGATGTACTAGCACCCCAAACCATGGAGAAGGCTCTTGAAAAGGTCATCAAATCAGAGCAAAAATTAAAGAAAGATGATTCCATCCAAGAAATAAAAGGAAGGTAAATTGGAGCTCCTCTAGTTCTGACCAAGGAACTCACAAAAAGAGCTTGAAGAATTTCAAGGCCAACAAACCCAAGTTCAAAGGGAACAATAATAAGGATTTCAAGGGCAATTCCAACGGTAGTAATGGCAGCAAGGGAAAAGAAAGAAGGGACCAGCAAGGGGATGCTTCATCTATAGCAGAGATCACTATGCCAATTAGTGTCCTATTAAGGGCACATCCAACTAGCAAACACATCCTCCTTTACCACCTCAACAGATCATCTTTCAACAGAGGATTCATGCAGCATTGGATAACCATCAAGTGGGCCCTATAGAAACCCCGGGTAAGATTTATGGAAACCCCATCTCTATATTAATTGATACTAGAGTCACTAAGTGTTTTATATCTCCAATGTTGCTAAGTAGATTACCAAAAAGAACTGGATATATGGCAAACCCTTGGACTGTTGAGTATGCAAATTTGTCAAAGGCTCAAGTAGATCAATGTTTGTTTGAGGATCAGGTATACTTTCCAACTTTTTCAACTGAGGTTAACCTGTATGTAGCACCTCTGGGGTCTTATGATATTATTATGGGTATCAATTGGCTTAACGAACATAAAGCAAAAGTGGATTGTCTTGTGAAAATAGTAGAATGCTTAGATGACAACGGGAAACTTGTGATTATTCAAGCAATACCACATGAAGTTAAAACTCATCAAATATCAGCCATATGACTTAAAATATGTAGAAGAAAAGGGTGTGAGATTTATGCAGTTAAAAAAGATCTAAATGAGGTTCACGAAAAAGGTTTACCAAGATGATTACATTCTAGAGGATGAGGAAATTATGAAAGGAGAGAAAGGGGTCTTATGATATTATTATGGGTATCAATTGGCTTAGTGAACATAAAGCAAAAGTGGATTGTCTTCCAAAAATAGTAGAATGCTTTGATGACAATGGGAACCCTGTGATTATTCGAGGAATACCACATGAAGTTAAAACTCATCAAATATCAGCCATGCAACGTAAAAGATGTAGAAGAAAAGGGTGTGAGATGTATGCATGTAAAAAAGAAGATCTAAATGAGGTTCAAGAAAAGGTTTACCAAGATGATTACATTCTAGAGGGAATTAGGAAAGGAGTGAAAGAATCTTTTGCAAAAGGTATCCTTATCTTAGGAATTATCAAGAAGTGTTCCCAAAAGAGCTACTTGAATTACCTCCCTCGGGGGTATTTGATTTTACCATAGATTTGGTGTCGGGAGTACAACCCATATCCAAAGAGCCTTATAGGATGACTACCACAGAATTAATGGAGTTGCAAGTTCAGTTGTAGGAATTATTGAATAAGAAACTCACCCTCCCTAGTGTCTCTCCTTGGGGAGTCCCAGTGTTGTTTGTTAAAAAGAAGGATGTAACCATGAGGTTGTGTATAGATTATAGAATGCTTAACAAAGTCACCATCAAGAACAAGTATCAGCTTCCCTAGATTGATGATCTATTTTATCAAATGAGAGGAGCAACGGTATTTTTTAAGATTGACCTTAGGTTGGCATATCACCAATGTCGAATTAAAGAGGAAGATATTCATAAAACAGCTTTTAGAAACTGTTATGAGCATTATGAATTCACAGTCTTACCCTTCAAATTAACCAATGCCCCTGCAGCATTTATGAAACTTATGAATAGTGTATTCCAGGACTATCCAGACAAGTTTGTGTTGGTCTTCATAGATGATATCCTTATTTATTCTCGAAATGAAGCAAGGTATCAAAAGCATCTAGAAATAGTTCTTTAGAGGTTGAGTGAGCACAAGTTGTACGGGAAATTGTCCAAAAGCTCATTCTATCAAAAGGAAATTCAGTATTTAGGTCATGTTATCTCAACGAAAGGAATTGTAGTAGATTCTATCAAGATTAAAACAATCAATGAACAGCCTACACCTAAAAATATGCCAGAAGTTAGAATTTTTATGGTACTCACTAGGTTTTATAGCAAATTTGTTAAAGACTTGTCTGGGATAGCTCACCCCACAACTACCTTGCATTGAAAAGGAAAAAGGATTGTATGGTCAGAAAAGTACCAATCAGCTTTTAAATATTTAAAGGAAGAGTTAATTACCGCACCAATACTTAGCATGCCAAATCCTAAGGGTCACTTTGTGGTTATCAACGATGCATCAGGAGAAGGATTGGGGGGTATATTGATGCAAGATGGTCAGGGTATTGCCTATAATTCTAGGAAGCTAAAGAACTATGAGCCGAATTATGCACTACACAACCTAGAATTGACATTCATTATTCATGCTCTGCAGATGTCGAGGGACTATCTAATAGGGAAATTATTCAAACTAAGGTCAACTCATCATGGATTGAAATATATATTCACTCAACCCAACCTCAATGCTCGTCAAAGGAGATTGTCGAAATTTCTAGCAGACTGATTTTTAAATCAATTATATCAAGGGAAAGGAGAACCGAGTAGCGGACGCCTTGAGTAGGCGAAGACACATTTCTACCATAATAACAATAAATATCAGACTTAAGGAATAGTTGCTTCAAAGATTACCAAGGGATGATTTCTATAAACAAATGTGTCAAGCCCTCTTAAGTGATCCTTGTGATATCAAATATGAAGGATGTAGGCTAAAAGCAAATGGACTCTTAAGGTATAAAGGGAGAATGTATATACCTAAGGATACTAAAATCTGAAAAATGATTTTGAGGGAAATCCACACCACTCCTTACTCGGCACATCCTGGGGTGACAAAAATGCTAACCGATATGAAACCATTGTACTTTTGGAAGGGTACGAAGAAAGAGACAGTCAAATTCGTTGCAGGTTGCCTTGAATGTCAAAGGATCAAAGCTGAACACAAATATCCAATTGGGTTGCTACATCCAAATGAAGTTCCAAAGTAGAAATGGCAAATAATTAGTATGCGTTTCATACAAGGGTTAAGTATGACTAGAAATAGGCATAATACAATTCTTGTGGTAGTGGATCAACTTACACAGGTAGCTCATTTCATTCCAAGAAATTCAACAGATGGAGCACCAGAAATTGCCCATGAATTTGTAAGAGAGATCTTTAGACTTCATGGAGTTCCAATGAAGATTATATCAAATAGGGATGCTAGAATGACATCTAGATTTTGGGAAACCTTGTTCACCAATTTGGGAACAAAATTGAATATTAGTTCAGCATATCATCCAGAAATTGACAGACAGACGAAAAGGGTAAATCAGGTATTAGAGGATCTTTTAAGGATATACTATATCAATCAGCAATACCATTGGGAAATGTATCTTCCCTTAGTAGAATTCACTTGTAATAACTCATACAAATCTGCTATTAAAATGGCACCATTTGAGGCTATATATGGACAAAAAACGTAGAACTCTTGTAAGATGGAACAGGATTGAGGATCGAATAATTGTTGGTCCCAAAATGCCCTTAGAAATGGAAGAATAGGTAGTTCAAATATGTCAAAGGTTGAAGGAGGCAAATGATCGTCAAAAGAGTTATGCAGATGCTAAAAGAACTCCAAAAGAGTTTGAGGTAGGGGAAACGTTCTCTTTAAAATAAAACCCCATAAGAGTGCTATCAAGTTTGGTAAAAACGCCAAGCTGGCCCAAGATATGTGGGACCCTTTGAAGTGTTGGAAGTTGTAAACCCTGTAGCCTACAAAATTGCTCTACCTCCAGCGTTGTCCGATTGTATAACGTTTTTCACGTATCTTATCTTAAGAAATATATAGCCAATCTTGAGCATGTCATTGATTGGAATTTCTAGCAAGTGCGAAATCCAAGGGTCGTGGAAATAGAACCACTCAAAATATTCGAGGTGTGTGAACTACACTTAAGAAATCAAGATATAACCCAGTGCAACATCCTGTGGGACCAATATGCTGAGGAAAATGCTACTTGGGAAGATTATGATGAAATCTTCCAAAAAATTCCACATCTTTTTCCAAGAATGTGAGCTATAGATTGATACTATTACATTATGATCTGAATTTAGAACTTTGAGACTTTATGGCAGCTCTTATATAACTGTTAAGAATTATTTTTTTGTGTATTTATTCATAATTATTGGGCGGGATTGATGAAACACAAGGGGGGGAAGGGTATGTTACATCCCATATTTTTTTTAATTTTAAATATTCTATATAGCTGTTGAGACTTCATGTGAATTGAAAATGGTTGGTTAAATTGATTATTCGTTATGATTTCATGTGAATTAGTTACATTGGTTATTCATGTGAATTAGAAATATTGGTTATTCATTTTGATTTTATATGAATTGGAAATAGTTAGTTAATATGGTTATCTGTTATGAAAACTTTAACTACATTGAAAGATTTGGAAATGTTCTTTCACCATGTTATTTCCTCCTTTGGATGAGCTCGGCGAAGGGGGAAAGCATTAGCAAAAAGGGAATAGGGCACGAATACCAAACCTGCCACCAAGATATCAAATATTCGTCTAAACCATTTTGGCTAGAGGGAAGCAGACTTGGCAGACTAAGTAGTACCAAGTGTCTACCATGAGCTGACTAGGTCCAAACATGTATATATATAATCCTATAAACAATAAGCAAGATAAAAGAAATTTGTTTCCTTGATTTGGACTTTCGACGTTCCACATTTTTCTTGTGACACCAAATATGATTTATTATATAAATAATACTCATAGTACTTATGTACATCTGTACATGTTACATATATACATATATATGTATGTGTATAATTAAATATAATGTATATGTATACATACATATATTTGAAATATTAACATATACATATGTATGTGTATAGATAACATTACAAACATCTATAAATAATATTAGTGTTATCGACGTAATAATTTATAGGAAAGGATTCTATTTTGCCTTCACATCAAATTAATTTAAAAACATGAAAGTGTATCGGCCTCTTGTAATTTTAACATTCAATCTTCTAAAATATTCTTATCATTTCCAAGATTGTAACACTCAACGCATGTCTTGCCACATTGTAATTCCACATGCAAATGTAACTCTCTTTTGTCCATTCGATAGCCAAACTTATATCTATATTCCTTGTGAACACAGTTGAACAGAGGCTAGCTTATACAACTCTGGAATTATTGATGCAACCTGCAATTGTTCGTCTCACCTTTCCATAATCATATTTTCGTTCTCAGCTAGCATACACAAAACGTGCTACCCACTTGAAGCTTCATTGGAGATCTTTGATCTTTGGCAACCCAAGCTAGCGATTCACAATTCACATTCTCTCTCTTATCAAGTCGTACTTTCTAAAAATGTTCATGTTACTCCATAGCAAATTTTTTGAACTTTTATTCCAAATTTATTCTCAAGTATTGTCAATCGGCTTAGAACTAACTGACATGAGTCTATTCGAACTTGAACAAGACTATCGTTTCGATATGCCAAAAATTCGTGGCTAATAATATTATGCTTATGTTACAAAGTTTTCTCCCCTCTGAAGCTTACGTATTCAAATTGGAAGAATTATTTTGAATAAGCCAATTTTGCTTTCCAATACAGAGACATCAAAATCATTTGTCATCAAGATTGATGAACTCTATCCACTTGAAGCTTCATTGGAGATCTTTGATCTTTGGCAACCCAAGCTGGCGATTCACAATTCAGAGTCTCTCTCTTATGAGGTGTACTTCTAAAAATGTTCATGTTATTCCATAGCAGATGTTTTGAACTTTTATTCCAAATTTATTCTCAAGTATTGTCAATCCGTTTAGAACTAACTAACATGAGTCTATTCAAACTTGAACAAGACTATCGTTTCGATGTGCCAGAAATTCGTCGCTAATAATATTATGCTTTTGTTACAATGTTTTCTCCCCTCTAAAGCTTACCTATTCAGATTGGAAGAATTATTTTGAATAAGCCGATTTTGCTTTCCAATACGGAGACATCAAAATCATTTGTCGTTGAGATTGATGAAGTCCATCCTCGACTAAAGATATAAGTTATCGAGTCAAGTAGATATCATAACTTCCTTTTTCTTTCTTAAAAAAAGCATAAAAGCAAAAGATATTATTTTCTTCTTCATTAAACAAGAGTAAACTGGAAGAATTACACCAAGGATCATCAAGGATAGCCAAGGATGGTTGCAATGAAAGGTGTAGTTCAAATGAAATACACAAAATAACTAATCTGCAAAAAATGGAAGAATGCATTAAAACTCTGAAGCAATACGAACTAAAAAGTAGCAATCTAGTAGTCTGGTCAGCTCATGGTGATATTGGGCAATGGTTAAATCTATAAAATCGAGCAGTGGGTGATTGGGCACATAGTGCCCATGGAAATCCCTGGCCAAGGTAGTTTAGAGGTGAATGAAGCTACTATGATCACCAGAGGGCAGGATAACTCATAGTCAAATGGATAGTCTATTTTGGGGGGAAATTTTGTAGTCTAGCCGGCTATGTAGTTGACAACTCTTACACCAGATACTCAGGTGCCAGGACAAGATGGTGTACACATGCCTTTCTCATGCAAGGTAGGGCCATTCTCAGATGAGAATGAGTGGGAATTACACCAGGTCCATGGTTGGGAGGTTAAGCCTCTATTAGTGCTTCTCCTCTCCTCCAAATGCCAAGACTTGTACAGAACATATTGGATTCTACTTCACTTGTCAAGGTGTGATTTGAACCTTGCTAGTATTTCATTGTTCTCTTTCATTTGCATCTTATTTCAGTCTCAATTATATATCTTATGCAGTTACATTTCTATTTATATGAAATGGTAGTTATAATATTTCCGTTAGATATCGTTTCACTTTCATGTGTAATATATTTGGTTAATCTAACTTGATCATTTCTAAAAATGATAGTTAATCTTTTAGTTGGTAGTTAAGGCTTATCATGAGAATGCAATTAATCAGTTACTTTCGTTAATTCCTTTCAAGTGAATGGGTAGCCAACGTACTTTTATTCGATAAAATAAAGAGTATTTACTAAGTTACCGATTCGGATGTAGATTCTGAAGCGGATACAAGATGTAGGGATTTTTTTTTTGGATGTGGATGCGGGAGGAAACATATATATATATATATTTTTTTTTTTTTTTTTTTTTTTTTTTTTTTTATAAATTTTTTTTAAATATATATATATATATATGTAAAGAAATGCAAGAAATATACAAAAAACAAATCATTTGACAGTATGACTATGAATTTATGATACTTAAGAAAAATGTATTTTCTCTCATACTCAAGGCTTCTCCATAATGTTTTGTTTTGTTTTTTAATGGTTGGGTGTGAATTTGATATGTGGGTTATATGAATTCAACCGAATGTTTCATTTTTCCTGAAAATCTATGGTCATCACACACAAAGTTGTGTTTAGTTTTTATATGATTAATTTGGCACATTCTCTTGTTTTTGCATGCTTTATTGTATAAAGTTTTGTTGAGAGAAAAGGGCATGCTCAATATGCTTAACTGGGTTTGTTTTTCCTTGAGCTGGTAAGAGAAGGAAAAGCTGAAAATTTTCCTTTATTATCATTTCTTTTGTCTGTGATCCTATTTATAAGTGGATGTAATCTAGTAATGTTTGACCTTTCCAATGGTCATGTACCTGGCATGATACTATTTTGTGTATTAGTTTTTTAATGTTTTTTTGCCTTTTTCTGGTTGTTGGGCCCACGGATGCATTCGGAAGCCAACCGTAGGCTCTCGAATGCATACTAGCTTCCAAAATCATCCTAGAGCCTATGGCTGGCTTCTGGCTAGCATCTGCAAGGCTTCCAGACACATCTGGCATCCGTCCGCATCGAATGCGGAAGCCTGGGCCAGTCCACACAAATCGGTATCCTAGAGTATTTAAGGTTTAGAAATTTTAGTTGTTACATTACTAAATGATTTCCTTATGTTATACAATTGATATCGTTTATAATATGATAAGATACAATACAGGAGAACAAATATCTCTAATATAGCAATTTGGTGCATGCAAATATGTGTAATGTCCCCAATTGGATATTCCTTATTCTATGTTTTAATTTTTTATTTTGATAAATTGTGTTCGAATGACTCCTTTGTGATTTATTACAATATATATCTTTCCTTTTCTACATTTGCGTCTTTTGGAAGGTATGATATTGTTTTATAAATAATAGATTTATATTGATATTTTTGTTAATTAATTAATCGATCTATTTATTTATTATTTTATTCTATATTCCATATTATGATTACTATTATATATTATAATATTATTATGTATATATAATATTATTTATAAAATTTTATATTTATATTTGAAGTATCAATAATATTATTATATACGATGATATTATGTATTTAAATAATAATATCATTTATTTATATTATAATTACATTTGTTATTTGAATTTTTATATTTTATCGTTATTATTAATTCTTTATTTATAATATACTACATACTATATTATTATTTTAAATATTCTAATAATATTTTATAATAGAGTATATTTTCTTTTCTTTTATCTTTATTCAATTATTGTTTCTTATTTTAAACTGGGGACATCAAAACAAGGAACATGGACACTCCTCCCCTCTCAAATTTTGCTTGTCCTCAAGCAAGACCATTTATACAAAATATTTTTTGTCAAACTAGCATACAAGGATACACTAGGATGCAAGAAGACACCAAGTGTGTGTACAATATACATCTCAATGAAACATGAAGCAGATACAAACTAGACACATGAATGCATGAAGACACGAAACATACACAATGTACACACATGAATGCACGTTGGCACAAAGCATACACATTGTAGACATATAATACATACATTCTTATAAAACCTTAAATTCTATAATTTGCAATGAGTTGGGGTAAGGAAAAGGATTTACAAAATTTACTTCTTCCTTGTGTTTTTGATGATGAACCCTGCAATCACAAAGTTATCATAAGGACATACATGTATATATAAATTTCAAAAAATTGAGTCACAATAAATTAGTCAAAGCCAATCCCATACTAAGCCCAAGACTGGAACATTGGCCCACTTGGCCTCAGTGGTGGGTGTTGAGCATCCACATGATGTGGCCTACTTAGCGGGATGCTTGTTCTGCTTCCATATTTATTCAGGATGCTTGTTTTGCTTTGCTCTTAGTATTTTTCTAGTTGAGAAGAATGCTCAAGATGTAAACATATTGCTTAGGCACCAAACTATATATATTAACCATGATTAGCAAGAGACTCAAGTTTCTATACATACTTGATATGTATTTATACATAAATTGGTGCTTATTAAGATTGCCTGACTATTCAAGCAATTCATTTATAACTTTATTCCCATTGACTAGTCCTGCCCAATATTTCCTTTCTTATTTCCTTTTCATGGTATTGCTTAATCAATAGTTGATTGTTCTATGTTTTCTAATTGTTCTTTCTTATTCCCTTCTCTGCTAGTACAATTTTGAGATGAATGTCTATAATGTCCCCGATATTATTAAATAATTAAATTCAATGATTATTTATGTATGGTGCATAAACTTAATTTAATTATCTCTCAGGCACATATTGATTTTTATTTGTCGATAGGAGTTGATTGTGTTGGCACCTTTTGTAAACCCTCAGGATTCTATTTGAAGGGGTATTTATATTGTCTTGTAGGTTGTAGAAGGGATTCGTCTTGGATTTTATTTTGTATTGTGAATTCCAAGTGGACTTCTTATTTACTATTTCAAAGGTGAAAGATCCCTGTTGGTGTAATTAAATATTACTAATTACACTTTACTTAAGTTTACTTAGGATAATGTATTTTCATATTAGTTGTCATGTAAACACTTAGGAGTTTGCACTTTATTTGAGCACATGTTGTCTCACACCTCTTTATGAGTGACCTCTTTATGTGTGATACACCTTTGTGTTCTTATCCTCTCATTGTCGCACATACTTTCATGCATAATGGAGGATAATCCACCTTTAGTGGACATGTGCTTATTTTTATGCTTATCACTTGCGTAACTCCTAGTCATCTTGCATTGGCTATATATTTAGGCACCTCTACATACATTCACAACCCACTCTAGTCTATCGTTAGAAATATCACTCTAATATTTCACTGTGTGTCAAATTTGTTGATCATCTTCATTTGGAGACAAATTTGCAATTGCTGAACACTTGTTTGAAGCCATTGTAATCTAAAGTACTATCATTGTTTACTCTGGATTATTTTTGTGTCGCTAGCATTTTGGTGACAAATTAATTTGGCGCTCTTCTTTTGTCAATTTGCAACTTAGAGTTGTATTATGTGTCTGCTCATAATTCCCTCAAATAGAAAGTTACTTTCGAAGATGCGAATCCAATGCAAGAGATAAAGGAAATTGTATGCAACAAAGACCCGACGCTGGGATGAAAGATTTGACCATATGGCATTCCCATTGTGTGCATGCAACTACTGTATGACACACAACCTCTCTGCAAACACTGCAACATTACTCATATACTATATATGGTCACCCATCATTCCCAATCACACGGCTTGCTCTGTTCACTGTACAAACTAGGTCTTCACCATATTGTACAATCTCTTAGCTAACTCCACCGTATAGTCACCTTTTGTCTCTCACGACATACGGCCCCCTCTTCTCTCTCATTGTACAGTCCATGCTCTTAAACGCGTAGGAACTCCATGTTCACACACAGTGTTTGCCATCGGTACATCAAAAACTTCCCTCAAGTACTTCCCTCATATACTTTCCCTTGGGTACTTTCCCTCAGGTGCTTCCCTACAGTGCTTTCCCTTGGGTGTTTCTTTTGGGTGCTTCCCTCGAGTGTTTCCCTCGGATACTTTCCCTCAAATGTTTTTCCCTCAGTTTCCCTCTAATATTTCCCTCGGGTGCGACCCTCAAGTACTTTCCCTCGAGTTCTTTCCCTTGAGTACTTCCATCAAGTGCTTCCCTCAAGTACTTTGCCTCAAGTCTTCCTCGAGTGCTTTTCCTTGGGTGCTTCCCTCGGGTACTTTCCGTAGGACATCAATCTGTTAGGTACAATGGTACATGAGTCTAGTGGAAAGCTCAAGTGTATTGTTGGGTACATTACAATGTCACGATCGCTACAAATCTTTGATGGTTTCAACTTGCTTGGAATCACCATTAAGTTGCCTTCTCTATGGTTGCAAGGAAGGCTAATTAAAAGTTATGCCTCCATGTTCAAACACTTCATTGATCTTGATCTCATGCCAAATACTTACGTTGTGTGAGTAATGTTTTAGTTGTGACAATAAGTATAACATTTATCTAGTCATATGATGTTTATGGATTAAAATTTTCCTTCTACTATCATTCATAGGAGATTTATTTGATTGTATTGTCATTTCCTCATGCCACCTTTGTATTCCATAAGCCCACATACCGCAGAACAATCTAAAAAGGAGTATTTTGCATATGTTTTGAGCATTGTTGTAGTAGTGAGTATTATTATTCCTTGCTCCTATATATAATTCCCTTTATGTTGCCTTGTATTACAGTGACTGATGAATTAGTTGTTGTTTTTTAATTATTCATTGCTTTATCCATGAATATTCTCCTTGATTATTCTTATGAAATGCTTGATTCAATGACTTTTTTATTTTCCTTGGTTAAAAGGCCATCTATTCATATCTTGATTCTCTTCAGCATATGGGTGTGTCCTTTGTACTCACGGGTTTGATATTGCCTTAATCGATTTAGTCTTATATTGAATCTGTTGTGTCATATAGACCTTTTGTCACATAGAATGGAGTGTATAGTTTGCAGATATGTTTAGCGTTGCTCGGTATATATCTATTTTCCTTGGTTCAATGTCATCCTCCCACCTCTATCCACTCGGTGATATTGTTTTAGAATACTTATCTGCAGATGCGAGTCATATTTTCCCATACGATGTAATTGCTGACTGTAATTATTTTTGGAGCTTAGTTCCATCGCTGATGCTGACTGGCTGCTGATTGGATCTCTAGAGACTATTCAGTGGAAGGTGTTTGAACCCTTATGTATACCCCTTTGTTCAATTTAGCGGCTGACTTCAAATTCTTTAGGTGCTGGTAGGATAATGGGTAGTGAGTTTAGGGATATGATGTGTATGACTGTTTTGGAATTATTTTATATTTTTCCCATCTGCATAGGAAAAATATTTGAATGGCCTTGCTTGTTATAATTGTCACAATGTAAAGATTTAGAATGATACAAAGGTTATACGGATACCCTAGCCGGAAGTTTGTGTTACCATTGTGATCAGATTTTTCCATTGATATACTCCTCCATTTTCCATCTTCCTTTCTTATTTTACAACTTTTCTTTCTCCAGGCTGGCAGGAACATGCTATGATACCAGTTGTAATGACCCCAATTGGATATTTCTTATTTTATGTTTTATTTCTCTTTTGGTAAAATGCAAATATGTTTTAATGGTTCCTCCTTTGTGATTTATTACAATATATTTCTTTCCTTTTCTAAAGGTGCACACTTTCGAAGAAGGTATGATATTATTTTATTAATAATAGATTTATATTGATATCTTTGCTAATTAATTAATCAATCTATTTATTAATTATTAAATATTCCATATTATGATTACTATTACACATTATTATATTATTATATAAATAATATTATTTATAAAATTATATTTATATTTGAAATAACAATAATGTTATTAAATATGATAATATTATGCATTGAAATAATCATATCATTTATGTATATTATGATTTATATCAGTTATTTTATTTTATTTTTTTATCATTATTGTTAATTCTTTATTTATAATATATTTACATATAATATTATTATTTTTAAATATTTTTAATAATATATTATAAATAGAGTATATTGAATTTTCTTTTATTTTTATTCAATTATTGTTTTGTATTTTAAATTGGGGACATCAAAACAAGGGATGTGACAATATGATCTTTGATTCAAATATCCAGTCTGCTTTTCTGCTTAACAATATGAATTACGCAGTCAGAACTGTGCAATCTGAATTATGCAATCAATGTGATTGGTAGTCATCTCTGATTTAACACTGAGAAGTATACTACACTATATTGATTTTCTGCTCCTGATATATCTCTATGAACATGCAAATATGTATGGTTTCACTTATAGCAATATAGTTTTGTTTCTAATTTGTCTTTATAAACTTACAACAATGGTGCTCATCCCGATTTCTTACTTTAGATATATGCAACTGGTTCTGCCAATGGCAATTGCTCACTTGAGCAATCCAATAATGAACTACATAGTTTTTAAGTCAAACTCCTTGGCCTATATTTCAAGAGCAGGAGTTCACAAGAATCCATGTTTCATAAGCACAAATGTCCACCGCTCATTGCATCTAGATAATGCTCTCTCACCGAAAGCCTACTTTAGTCAAAGGAGTGTTAGGATGGATGACATCCCAAGGAGTCCCAATTCTTCTCCCCTATGAACATCACCTTGACGGGATGAGTGCTGAGTGTACCATTCATGCTCATGAGAGATGAGTTCAAATGAGTCCCTACTATTAAAATATAGGACAATGAACTTGACTTATAAACTATGCAATTAATGCTTAACAAAACATTACATAATTTCATGCTGCGTAAAGAAACCCTACTTGATAAATCTAATTGATGTTAATGTATATTTTTTGTAGATTCTGGTAGTTGATTTTTCAGACAGCTTCATTCAGTTTATTAAATGTATATATGGAAATGTATCAGGTTAGTATGCTCAGAACTCAAGTTCAAACTATGAGTTTAATGTATCTATCTCCTATGTTACTTTTTTCCTTTCATCAGAACAATAGTGTTGTGGCAATATATCAGAAAGCTATTACCATAGTCTTTGAAGATTACTATAATAAACGAAAATACTGTGGATATAAGATAGTATCCATAATGATGCTCTGTGGATGAGATTCTCTTGTTCTTTTTTTAAGATAGATATAATGAATTCTCATCTGCTAAGCATCACAAACATCCTGGAAACTTAGAAATGGCATCCGAATAATGTCAGAAATGTGATATTTTTCATATTGTCTTGCTGCTTGATATGTGTTAGAAATATGGCTTCTATATTACTATTAGCGAAAACATCAGAATAAAGAAATGAGTAATACTGTTTATTAATTTTATGGCTTCTGGACGTCATACATCAATTGGCAGAAGAGAAGTTAAACTAAGATCAAAAGCCAAGTTAAGAGGGTTCATATCTTCAGAAATACTTATTAAAAATGGATATTAGAATCAAATCATCAAAAACTGAGGAAAACTGTGTTACATAATTCTCTGTGGATGCTATTGAACTTAACATATATAAAAAATAATTTCAGATTGCTTTTCTTTCCATTATGTTTAGCACTTGATCTACTCTGAAATGAGTATAGTTTTGTCCACACCTTGGATAGCTGCATTTTCCCCACTCACATAAATTAAGTGGCATGACAAAGAAGATCTTGTGGTTCAGTGGGGGAGTCATAAGGTGTACGCACTCCATAGTCTAAACACAGTCAGGTACACAGGGCATATGCTGTAAGCTAACCTAAAGACTAAGCACAAATATATGCTCTTATGCATGGATCAACAACCATCCAGTGCAGACCTTAAAATACCTTTCATTTGTTCCTATCCATACATTAAACAGAAAAAAACCTTGAATATCTAAAGTTCTAAGATTAAAATTAGCATAGGATTCTTTGTACCCCAGTTCTGAAGGTAATTTCCCACAAGTGCATACACCAAACTGCATTCATCATGATTTTAACACGGGCACGGCATTTAATGTGGAATTATTTGAATTTTTTTATCTATCTACTAACAATCACTTAAATAATGCAACAGTTAGCCACATCATGAATTGGGATGAGATGGTACCTCTGCCTGGACCTAAGAGTGCCGCTAGAGCTGTTCCACCCTTGACGTATGCATTCTCTAAGATTCCCCAAAATGAACCTACAAAAGAATAAAACCTTCTAAATATACATTTTGTATGCATAGATAACCAAGTATATATTATCAGAGTGGAACTCAAGGATTATACAATATTTTATATTTGAAAAGAAAACATATTTTTTCTTCTAATGACAGTATTTTCAATTAAGAAAATTAAAAATAAGGTGGTCTGGAAAATTGTAAAATCGGCTTAAACCCTTTCATCACACAAAAACTACAGTTGTTCTGACTTCTAATCATGTTTTTAGTATTTACTATACTGAGATGCATACACTATCAAGTACTCTCTGCTAGAGATGTATTTTCTTTTGAGTGGGTATCAGGTTGAAAACCAAAGAATAATTGGTGTGAATTCCCACGAAGATATGGTCTCCTAGGCCGAAGGTATTCCTAAATCAGGATATGGATATTTTGCACAAATATTTGAATAATATGAGTACAGAATTCCAGGGGAAAATATGAATAAATATTTTTATTGGAAACTATACACAGCATTCTCACTTAGTTTTGAACTTCATAAACAAAATTAGAAGATATTAAATAATTTAGTATTCAAGGAAAACGGAATTGTAATTTAAATTTTCAAAATCTTTATGTTACTTTATTTGTAAGGCCAAAAAAAAAATCAGGATTTCCCTTGCTTTTAGGGGTAGGAATTCACTAATTCCTTTGGGAAAATACAATAATAAGCTATTGTATTGTTTAATTACAGGCCACCATTGTTTTTAGAATCTTCCAAATAGAAAATAACTAATTTACAAATAGGAAATGGAGAACCAAAGGAATAAAGAACACAAAAAAAGGAGTAAAGATGAAAATTTGCGATCACACACAAACAAAGAATCACAGATCCTAGATTTTTCAGGGGAAGTAGAAAACCTTGATAGAAGAAAGTTGGCGACGCTGCAAGGCCTTGTTCACCCCCAATCCAATTCAAGAGGATGGAAGAGGCGCAAGACTCATGAAGGAGAATGAAATCCAATTATCTTTTGGAGAGCACAAGTGGTCAATATTGGAGTCCAAAACTCAATTCTTTGATGGCTACAAGGGCAAAGAAAATCCCTATGGCCCCAAACATGAAGTCAGATGTTCAAAAAATGGCAGTTACTTTTGACAAACCAGGTCAAGAGAAGTCTTTGGTGTATCTATAGCATAGTGCTTTCTTTGCTAAAAGGGCTAAACTTTGGCCATCAATACTTTGCTTCCAGAGCTAGTGTGAGGAATAGTGGGGTCAGGATATTATACTATGATCGACACTGAAAGATTTTTTCTCGCTTGAGTGTTCTTGAACAAAAAAAAGTAAAAAGAGATCCTTGGATGATGGGCAAAGTTAGATTGTACTTATGGGACTAAGAACCAGATTTTGGCCCTCTCAATCATGTGATCTCCAACATACTGATATGGATTCATTTGTATAACCTCCCATCTAAATATTAATGGACTTTATTACCTACATCATGGGTTGTTGAAGCAGGAGGTGGAATTCTTCTTGGACAGAAAGGCTGCTGACACTGCCATTAGCCAATTCTTCAAAGACAAAATTATGATAAGATCTCTATCAAGCCCATTTGTGCTAGAGTGGCAGAGATCATTATGCAGTATGTCGCCTTAGAAGGTAAGTTCACTACCATCTACAGTGTCCACTCTTTTAAAGAGTTTTTGCTACAAGATACTTGTGTCTTTTCCTTTCTTTCTTCTCACCTCTCCGGATAAAGGCATTAAGGATCATAGGAAAAATCCAAACCACCCCATCCTTCGAAAATGTTTAATTTCGCTCCAAATGGCTTATGCAAAAGATTCTGCGCCAAAATTGCGTCCAAAATGGTTTTACGACTGGTAAACATCAGAGTTCCAAGGTGACTCAATATTCAGAGATGAGCATGGATTTTGAAGATATGGACACCAAAGATGTTGATTATGAGGAGGAAATGGAGGAAGATGTGATGACCCTTACTCTCTGCAGCTCCTTTTATTTAAAATTGAGTGATAATTTGTTTCCCATGTTCTCCTGCGTGCAAATTATATATCTTGTATTTTGAAAGGTTACATCCTTCAGATTTTAAAAGTTATCTTACTTTATATGAGAACATTAATTAATGTCATTTCATTATATGACAATATCTAATATTATTTCATATAAAAATTATATATCTCATTTAATATTTAATATTTATTAATTTATAATATATGTAATATGATTTATATTATATTTGTTATAATATAGTCAATTTAATAATAATATATTTTATTTTATTTTATTGTTATTTAATATTTATAGATTAATATTAATTATTAATATTACCTTGATTAATATTAATGCTTAATATCACATTTATTAATTAACAACAGTAACAAGGTATTTAAATAGAGTGTATGTATTTTAAAATATATTTGTATTGTCCACACTAATTAGGGCTCATGACAAGTCTGCCTCTCAAATTTGCTTGTCCACGAGCAATTGATGTGAGAGGCTTTGGTTGTGATCTTGTTCATTATCTTACTTGCCTATGTGTTAAACACTTGTGAAAGTACATGTGTTAACATATGATGGCCTATGCAAGAGCATATGAATGAAGACACAAAGCATACACAAAGTAAACACATTAATGCATGAAGATGCAATGCAAACACGAGGTAGACACACGAATGCATGAAGACACAATGAAGACACGAAGCAAACATATGAAAACATGATGCAAACAAAGAGTATACATGTTAAAAACTCTCCTAGATTCCTTTTCACAATTTGAAATAAGCAAAGGTTAAGGAAATGTTTTACCAACTTTGACCATAAATGTTGTGCTCCTTTCCCCTATTAAAAATCAAAAGTTCTTGAAGATGTGTCTTTTAGCAAGTTTCCCTTAGCTAGTACTACAATAGGTTGCCCTAGCAGTTCTCCCTATATTGCAAAACAATAGGGTGTCTTCTTAGCAGTTCTCCCTTGACTATTGTTGCAATAGGGTGCCCTTGCACTTCTTCCTTAATTGTAGACTCTATAGGAAAGGTAATTGTAATAGGGTGCCCTAGTCGTTCTCCCTTAATTGTATAGCAGTAGGGTGCCCTCCTAGTCGTTCTCCCTTAACTATTGCTACAATAGGGTGCCCTCACGATTCTCTCTTAGTTGAAGGCTTTCTCGCATGTGCTTAATTTCGTAGTGGAAGGTAGATTTACTAATGCTCAAGTTTGGAAACGATCAACTTGGGGCTCCCTTAGATTTTCGTCCATATTGGGAGTCTCTTGCCCCAACGTGTTCAAATTACACCTCCCCTTATACAAACTCCCTACCCACTATGTACTTAAAAAGGGTTCTTTCTAAATTCTTGTTTGAGTTGCACTCCTATTTTTTCTTGTTATCTATGTTATTGTATTGTCTTTAGATTTTCTTTTATCTTTCCCTTATGCGTTTAATGACACAATGGATGGTAGAATTGTTGTTGCTCGAGGAAAGAAACAATCTACCCAAGGCTTCCTCATGGTTCTCGCCCATATTGGTTCTCGATTGTCTCAGCATGATCGATTACTCTTTCTCCTATCCTTATCCGTCATGAATTTGAACACAATCGAACTCTGAGTAATGTCCCCTTCTAAGACCTTAACTAACTTTCTTTATAATTCAAAATTTGAATATGAGTTTGTTCCTCAAGGTCGCAACTTTTCCCCTAATTTTCCTCCTCATCTTTGTGTTTGATTCACTTGGAATCTTCCTTTAATTTGACCCTTGATTTAAGTCCACACTATTTGATGAACGAATATGCAATTGTTTCTTATTATTTATCTTTTGATTCTACAAAACTTAATGGAAAAATTAGCATCACCTTTTTTAAGATTGCCGGAATTTTTGCCTTATCTTGTTTTGTTGTTTGTTTATTGATAACTAAACCAAACATTGCCCCATGAAAAATCTTGAAACCTTCCTTGTCTTCCTTTTTTCAAACCAAGAAGTTGTCCCATGTTATGTAGATTATGCGCCTTTTCTTGATAGTCTCAAACATAATCCTTGTCCAAGAGTAGGCTATTACATCCATAGTTGTGATGCCTCTTCCTCGCATTCCGTTAGTATCTAGAGCCATCCATAGTAACCTTCAACCACATCTTTTATTGACTAGGCTTTCATTCATATCCTTGTTTACCATATGGGGTAAATGGTTTATTAATGCATACAGACAATAGACAAGAACATGTAACACAGCAATATTCCTTTTATTATTCACATATATGCCGAAGAGATTACATAGTGCTTCCAATGATGATTACAATGATTTCTAACAGTGTACATATACCTTTCCGAAAAACTTTCCCGAAGGGGTCTGTCGGCAACATGTCAGCCACACAATAATTACCAACTACATGCTAATCTACCTGTCGGCTACACAATATTTACCGACAACATCATCCCCTCCAAAAGAAAAAGTCATCTCCGAACGACAATTACAAAATATCCAAGACAAATTAACAAATGAAATACATTAACTAACTAACTACAACAAGATAGATTTGTTTCCATCAGACCACTTTCACATTCGTCCCGTGCCTGCACCAAACTAGTCTCCAAACCACGTTGCATCTGTAGCCTCTGCTAACACAATATTGTCTCCTTAATCAAGCTAACCTTGATAGCCACCTATGCCGCTTTCTCTGCTTACGACTCCTGGGTGCACTGAGCCAAGTGTCGCTCTACTGCCCTCAACTGGATGATCAGCTCCTCCCGAGCTCTCTATGCATCCACCAAGACAGCTTCACGTCCAACACCTACTCCAAGTGCCTCAAAGCATATCACCCCTCTCGAAAGGCTTGCTCCATTGATCTCTCCACCTCTGGCACACTATGCCTGTAGCAGCTCCAAGTCTCATCAACTGGTCACACTTCCCACAACTGATAACTAAACCAAATTAACACTCTCAAAGCCACACAAAACTCCATGGAACACACCATTTTTGTGATTTTCTTCTGATCCCACACTCTTTCTGGCAACCGCTTATGTTCCCTACTTGTTTGTGTCTTTCCCTTCCCCTCGACATCATACATTATTCATTCTGAACATCTTTGAGTTGTCGTCATTTTTTTTTTTGGCTCCTTCCTCTACTCGTCCGTTGTTGTGCCTCTTTCATCTTTTTTGCCTCTCTATCACTCCTAACTACTCTAATGCTTTTGCCTTCCACAGCTGAAGATTAGTGTCGTCGCTGCATCACTGCTAAACTTCACACAAAACACCCCTTGCATTCGTTTGACACGAAATGTAGAGCCGTGGAGGATAGGGAAAAAAACAATCCACAGGAATGTTGTCACTGCGAAATTACTCTGTCCATGGGACGTATATAACCTAGTCCGCGAAAATGCAAAATCCGAACGTGTAAACATTTGCGGAACTCCCCACCGCGGAACTCAAACTCCCGCGGGGCACATGTAATCGTGGGGCACATAGTCCACGGCCACGTCCGTGGGACACATCATGTCTGCGGGACAAGTGTCCGCGGAATAGGTGTCCACGGGACACTCTCGCAACACTTTACTTTTTTTCAAAAAAATTCTTCTTTTTTTTTTTTTCATTTTTTTTTCCTAACACTACTGCTCTTCATTATTTGTCGATGACGGAACAGTTCGCGCATGATATATTTTTAACTTCGAACCATTCACCGTTTTCGAAATTTCCTGCACGTCCAATGTCCATAGCTTTATTGTTTTGTTATCACATACTTCCCGAATTTGGTATGGCTCGACCCATTTGACTTTAAACTTTCTCAGTTTGATTTCATTCCGTCCGTCATACTTCAACACCAGCTATCCTAGTTGGAACTTGTTCAGTCTCAGGTGTTTATCATGCCACGCTTTGCGTCTATTCCCCATCACCTTCGTGGCCCATTGTGCCAATAACTGCTTCTCATCGAGTTTGTTCAGATTATACAACCTTTCCCTTAGACTTTCCATGTTGTGTACCATGAATTCCGTCGGTTGCCATTCCTTGCCGTCAATAGTTGTATTCTTGATTTTCGAACCTTCACTCTGTACTACTAAAAAATTTATTAAGCCCTTCCTCTTTGTTTCCTATGTAGACCGTACGATGTGTTTTCCTTGTTGTCAGCACCTTTCTACTAATCTCGTGGTATGGTGTAACCTTTTCTTTCAGCACGGTCTGTTCACCGTGTACCAGACGGTGGAATCTTTTCTTTTGTTGCCTTTAGCTTCAGCCGTAATCGCCTTTGTTTCTTCCACTTCTTTGTACTCCTTCGGGCATTCATTTTCCTCTCCCTTTTCGTCGACGCTTAACATATTATAGCTCAAAAAGAGATTGTAATCCTCCATCTGCCAATGGAAAAGGCCGTTCATCGAGTCTAGGTCGTCCTCATTCAATCCTCCTTCTAATCTCAATACTCCTTCATCCAATTCCATTCTCTTATTTCCTTCATTGTCACTCTCACCTTCACCTTCTGAGTCTAACGATGTTGTCTCCTCACCTACCATTTGTGTGTGCAGGTCAATTATGAATCTTCTACCTCCGCACTCCATTGATAAGGTATTTCGTTTCCAATCATGTTTTACTTTTGCTTGCACTAACCAATTCCGTCTCAGAATAGTATCATATCCTTTTCTTTTCAATGGGATGACCACAAAATCCAATAAAAATGGTTGCGTTCCAATAGTTACCAGTTGCGCCCTCAAGGTTCCCAACAGTTTGATCCCGTGCTGGTTTGCCGTGAGCAACTGGAATGTCGGTGACCACAGCGTAGGTTGTCCTAACTTTTTCCATACGTCTTCTGGTAAAACATTCACGCCTGACCCTCTGTCCACAATTGTGTCTGTCAAAACAGTTCCCAGAATGCCCATCTCAACTACTGCCGGATGCCTTCCCGTCGTAAGCGCCAGTAGCATTGGGTCTGTTGCCGTCGTTCCACTACCGTCCTTTTCTATTTCCTCCATTGCCTTCGGAAACGGTGTCATATTCAGAATGGCCGTCTGTAACTGGGGTATTGTGAGAAGGTCACTTAATTTGATCGAAACTTCCATTTGCATCACCTGCCTTATTATATTTTGCTCAACGCAGTTCCTTGTTGAGGTACCAGTAGTGTCCTCCAATTGTGATTTCTTTGCGTAAGTTGCTTTCTCAATTTCCGCCCGCGCTTCTTCTAATCTCTTCTTTTCTTTCGTCGGGTCGGGGTACAGTTTTGCTTGTTTATGGGTGATTGCCAAGACTTCTTTGTCTGCGCCAATGCTAATCAAATTCACTCCTGATTTTGGGCACTTGGCATCTTCATGATCTCCAGGACCGCACCATCTACACAATAGTTGTGGTGTCTCCTTCGTGGTACAATCTCTAGCGAAGTGCCCCCAAAGGTTGCAAGCACAGCATTGTATCATCGGTCGTCCGCTCACGTCGTATTGTATTCGACTTCGGCCTCCATTATTATTGTTGCTATTGTTGTTGGTGTTGTTGTTTTATCCCCTTCTGCTGTTTTTGTACCCACCCCAGGTGGCACCGTCATTGTTTGTGTTTTCGATCCCTCCTGACGTGCAAACTTCCTGTGTTAGCAGCACTTGTTGAGGTCCTCTTGTTTTCATATTGAAGGGGCATTCTTTTGTGGAATGTCCCATAATTTGGTAGATCTCACAGAACTGGTTCTTCAGACAGGATCCCTTCGTGTGACCTTCTGTCTTACATTCTGTGCACCATAGCTCGTTTCCCTTCATCTATTTCTGCATATTCTTAAATTCCTTCATCATTCGGAGCATATCCTTCTGGAGAGCTCGGACCTTCTTGCTGCCCTTTTCGTCACCACTGCTATCTCCTTCTGAAGACGCGTTATCTGAGTCGGATGAGTTACTTTTCTTCTTCTTTTTTGTTTTCTACTCACTCTCTAAGTTCATCGCCCAATTGTATGCTTCGGTGTATGACGATGGCGACACAATCTTCATTTTCTTCTTTAACTTCGGGTGTAGTCCTTCAATGAACCATCTCTTTTGCAGCCCATCTACCGGCTTACTTTCCATTTTATTTATTAATTCTTTTAATTTTCTAGCATATACACAAACTGTTTCATTTTTCCCTTGCTTTGTGTTGTATATTTCTACTACGATCTCATTGTCATCGCACAGCAATTGAAACACAGTGATAAACTCCTTTTTAACGTCCGCCCATGTAGATAATTTTTAGAGATCCATGTCGGCAAACCAATCAATTGCTACACCCCTTAGGGTTGCCAGAAATTGTTGGATCCATTCATTTCTGTTGGTTATGTCATTCGTCGTCCAAATTGTTTCACATGTCTTATAATGTCTGATTGGATCGGCCGTTCCATCACCATCCAACTTTGGCAACTTCTCCTTTGGTCCCGCCATTATTACTTGATTTTGTGTACGAGCGTTGTTCGGCACTACAACACCGGCGTTGTTCGGCACTGCAATACCAGCATTGTTTGGCACTGCAACACCAACACTATCCTGCACTCCCACACCAGCGCTCTACACCCCCACACCGACACTTTGCACTCCCACACCGACGCTCTTTCGAATAGTCGTCTTATTTCCAACAGCTACGTTCTTTGGTAAGGAAGGGTCTATGTTAAGCGAAGTTGTTCGTTCTGGAAGTGTATCGCGAACGAAGAGTTCACACAATGCTCGTGCTCCCTCGGCACTCCGAGCCATGCGAATTAATTCCCTTCTGTCTGGATTCTCTTCTCTCGGCGTACATAGGTTCAGAAATTCCTCCCTTGCTTCTTCCACCAAATCCAACCGCTATAGAGTCTCTTCCAACAATTCCTCAGTGCTTCGGTGTCCGTCGGCAATCTGTTGAAACCTCCGTCTGCACTCGGCTTGTTGTGCCAAAATTAAATTTTCTTGTGCGATGCGTATTCCATCTTTTCCCTTTATCTTATTTCTATCCTTGTTAAGCTGATTTGGCATTAGTCCTCATTCCTCTGCTTTCGTTCACAAGTCCATTGGACAACGGCACCAAATGTTTACCATATGGGATAAACGGTTTATTAATGCATACAGACAATAGACAAGAACATGTAACACAGCAGTATTCCTTTTATTATTCGCATATATGCCAAAGAGATTACATAGTGCTTCCAATGATGATTACAATGATTTCCAACGGTGTACATATACCTTTTCGAAGAACCTTCCCGAAGAGGTCCGTCAGCAACATGTCAACCACACAATAATTACCGACTACATGCTAATCTACCCGTCGGCTACACAATATTTACCAACGACAATCTTGAGATATGGAAGTAAACCACGATGTTCAACTTGCACAATACCGATAGTAATTCCTCCAGTTGCTCTAACTATAGAAGAAAATGATTAAATGGAGTGCCAAACATTTTAGGTCATCGGTGTCATTGTTGTTGGTTATGTCGTATGATGCCCCATAGATATGCGTGAATCGTTGTACAAAGTGCAGCTAAGATTTAAGTCCTGGATCAGCTAAATGGTCTATCCTCCCACATTGAGGCCTCTTCCTTTGAGCCAAGTGTAGAAGAGATACCACTTTGGCCAATCAAACTTGGTTGAAACATTGTTGAGACATGTACCCAAATTGACTTTAACACAAGCAAGACAATGACATTTACATTTCAATGGAATTAACCTCACATCCGGCGGGCATCAACATTGTACAATCCAACAACACAATGTTCAAATCACTCGCCAAACATAGCATATGTAATGTCCCTTGTTGGGACTCACATAATTTATGTCAATTTCCTCAAACTGGTCTTTTTGCAAACCATATTTTTATATATCTCATTTTCTCCTCCATATAAATTCAGCTTTTTTTAAACTTAGCCTTTTCATAATACTTTTCCTTTTATTATTGCTTATAGTCTTTTCCTTTATGAAGGCCAAGTTTTTCTTCGTTGATACCTTCCTAAATTCTTCAAAATCATTCATATATGTTTTGAGGAGTCATGACATTTCCCTCCGCCAAGTCAAATGTCATTGGCTTGGTTATTTCAGTGTTTTCAAACTACCTTAATATTGTAGGTTATGTATCATACTAGTGCTTAATAGTATGTCATTGATTCACATATTATCAGTGTTCGATAATAATTAGTGTTTAGTATGATTACTATTTTATATCTTCGGTTATCCAAGGATGATAGTTTATATTATTAATTGATATTATTATAGTGTGGATAAATAGATGTGGATAATTTATTAATTCTATTGACTATTATAGATGGTAATTGTATTTTTGTTGTCGAATTAATTTGATAACTAATATGATTTAGTTATAATAACATTGATTACTAATTAGTTGATTGCATAGATTAATATTATTAGTTATTTATTTATTTATTTCATAAATTAACTAGTATAGTTTAGTCATTAAAATTTGATATAGTAATGTTGATTATTAACTAATTGTTGTTATTTAGAATAACATATTAAAAATGGTCTTTATAATTAAACAAGTATATATGTACTAATGTCTTTGTATATAAATCAATAAGGGTTCGTCACAACATACTCCCTCTCACCAGTGCACATCTCTAACACGAGTCCCAATACTATTGAGGCGCCCAACTTCCAACAACAAGAAACTCGGCAATCCTTAGTACCAAGCTTTACGAAAGATGTTCATACGTCGAGCTCTACCAAACTAAGTTCAACAACATTGCCAAATCAGCAAACCCCACACACACATTGCCAAGTGCAAATCCAAGTGATATTGACAAAGCAACACAGTGTACATCATCCTGTATCGCTCGTGTGGCAAATCTTAGTTGACATGAATCAATTGAGACATTGCATCTCACGCCTTTGTGCGGATTTGATCCCAATCAGATCTTCACTACAGGCCTTCTCTACATGTTGACTTCAGATTTAGCTCATCACAGTTTATAAACCCCGACCCGAGCTCCTCACCAGTCACAACATTGGCGATTTGATAAAAACCATGGCTCTGATACCACTTGTGATGGCCCTTACTCTCTGCGGCCTCTCCTAGTTGCCCCTTTTATTTAAAATTGAGTTATAATGTGTTTTCCATGTTCTCCCGTGTTGAAGATGATATATCTTGTATTTTGAAAGGTTATGTCCTTTAGATTTTAAAAGACATCTTACTTTATATGAGAACATTAATTAATATTATTTCATTGTATGGCAATGTCTAATATTATTTGATATAAAAATTATATATCTCATTTAATATTTTAATATTTATTAATTTATAATATGTAATATGATTTATATAATATCCTGTTATAATATAGTTAATTTAATAATAATAAATTATATTTTATTTTATTGTTATTTAATATTTACAGATTAATATTAATTATTATTATTACCTTGATTAGTATCACGATTAATATTAATGCTTGATATCAGATTTATTTATGAACAATAGTAATCAAGTATTAAAATAGAGTGTATGTATTTTAGAATATATTTGTATTGTACGCACTAATTAGTGCTCATGACAGAAGATGATTTAGAGGATGATTTTGTTCAAGTTGTGTCTTCTATCCCCAAGGGAATGAAAAATACAAGAACTCTACCAAGAGCAAGTTGAAATGTCAAATTTCTTCAACTGTTGTCTTGTATGCTAGGGAAGAACAAGCAAGTGATAATGTTAAATCGACTATTGAGTAGCCAAAGAAAGTGAAAAGAGGGGAAGGGCGAGATAAGGATAAAGCCAAAGGAAAAAATAAGGAAGTTGAGCACCTGATTTTAAATAAAAGAAGAAGGCACAAGGTACCACTCACACAAGCCTATCAGAGGACTTTTCTCATCTTCATGCCAACAAGGCTGTTGTGTATGATGTCTTCAGTCTTGCGCAGGAAGGAGTGGCAGGTCAATTCAAGACTTTTAAATGGTTTTTTCTAGAGATTAACCATATTAATGTTAAGCTTACAGCCTTGCATCCGAAGGTTAATGGTAAAGCTGGTGGGTTTGGGGAGAGCTCCAATCCATCTCTTGACTTAAAAAACATTATCTCTAAGCTGGTGTTATGACTATCAAGTTTCCCCTTCTGAAAGTTGATCATAATGCCAAGATAAAATGCCTTGAGGATAAAATGCAGAAAGTTAACCAAAATCTTGAAAAGATTATCCAAATCAGCCAGTGTTTGACTCAAAATAGTGTTTAAGGCATTCAACTTCTGACCATGAAGCTGAATGAGCTAAGGGAGGAAGAGTTTGTTGATAGTGTCATGACAGGAGATCAAATAAAGGTCAAAATTCCACGGAAAAGGGCAAACAGGTAATGCAAGATGCAAAGAAAGGACCTGGTGCTCGTACAAGGGCTAGCAAGAAGAAATCATTCCAAAAGGAACAGAAAGAGCTGCTGGATTTTGCAAATCTTCAAAAGAATTTTTACTAGCAGGAGCTTGAAGTGGCTGAGACTCTAAAACAAATGCATTAGTTTCTTGTTCTCTGTGTTTGATGTGTTTTACCTTGGTTTTTGCTGCTTGTCGGCTGCCAATTGTCTGTGTTTATTATGATAGCAGCATTTTACAAATAGGGTTTTGGGTCCCTTCAAAACATGTTTTATCCTATAATCAAAAACTAATGGTAGATTTTGCTATGCTTTTTGAACAAAAAAATACATTCTCAAGCTCTCATTGTGTGTGATGAAATTGTCTCTGTGCAATTTAAAGTTTAAACATCTCCCTTGAATATTATTTCAATTGAAAGTTTTTATTTATTTAAATACAGCATTAATAATTGCAGACTATATGTTCTAGTCATTGTTAAATTGGTTGTTTGTATATTTGTATACAATAGTTAGGGATTTTGATTGATGAGGTTCGCTTTGCACTGTAGTCATTGTTAAATCGGGTATTCATAGATTTGAATACAGTACTCAAGAACTTTAATTGATGAGGTTCTCTTCTGTGTAATCAAAACATTGAATTCAAATTTTATGTGCACATATTTTGTAATGTCTGAATTTTGGCTAGGAAGTGCGTATGTGTGCAGTACATAATAGGTTAGCTTGATAATAGAAAAATATAAGGTATAAATCTCCGGTTTATGACAGATGAACTATAAGTCTAGTGTTTATATCTGAATGAATAATGAATGCTTTTAATAACATCCACAAGGCCAAACAACCTATGGGACCCACAGAAGCAAGTCAAGCCCGAAATAGAATGCCTGCACCAACTAGATCTCTTTTTCCTTCTACAACTTGGATCTTCTGTAGTTTATCTTGATCAAGACAGTTGCAACCCTGATTATCATTTCTTCTTCGAACAACTTACTCAAGGTGTTGACATTTAGTGTATCAATGTAATTGATTCGAATATCTTTGTAGGCTGAATACTCCATGATTTAATGTCATTTTGTCTCCACTGCTTTTTGTGTGCAATAGCAATTTCTTTTGTCTGCCTACTCTTCTTTAGGTGCCGTCCATCTTCTAGTTTCAATCTAAGTTGGAGTGAATTAGTTCTTATCTAGGCAATTAACATTTTTGCTTTCCATTTTGTTTCCATTCCTATGTTGTTCTTTTGAGCATGGTCATATGTGGAATTAAAATATTTGATGTTGTACTCATTTCTCCTCCCAAGATGCCTTGTCCACATGCTTTCCTTGAATTTGCCTTAGAGATACTTTTTTATCTCCCCGTTGATGCTTGAGTACTTTCTTACTTTAATACCCCATTTACTCAACCGTTTGTTGTTTTGCCCATCCACGTGCTCTTTCTTGTATCTAATTTATCTAATGTTGCCATTTTTAGCCAACGATGCAGCTCCATGCTCTCTAATCTTCTTAAATAGCTTATCAATCTGCAGATAGGTTCTGCTTCAATAGAAAAAGTCTTGGCCTCTGCCAAGGCAATCTCATAAGGAATAGATGATTTAATCTTGAGTTATTTGAGATTAAAATGTTTTTGCAATGTCTCTATTTGTCTCCGCTTACTGAAGTGTTGCCACCCCATACTTCACAACCATATAGTACCACCAGAGCCACTAGAAGCCCAAAAAGAGTTTTCTTGGTTCTCTAGTCCCATAGCTTGGCTTTTCTGCATCTATTTTGCAATAACTGTAGTAAGGCTTCCCATCCTTGTTCTAACCTTTTTGTTCTGTGTGCTTTCCAACTGAGTTTGTTGTGGAAATCAAGGCCCAAGTACACTTATATTCAATGACCACTTGCAAGGGGATGTCTTCAAAAATAAATTCTCCATGAACCTTCTTTCTCTTCGAAGTAAAGATCATGACCTTAGTTTTGCTAGTGTTCCCTTGCATCCCCACCTCGTAGCAAAGTAATTCTAGAGCTTTCAAGTGTTCCTTCAAATCCTTCATTCTTTTTGCCATTAAAACAAGGTCATTTACATAAAGGAGCAGCACTGTGACATTGCTGGATAAATGAATCCCTCCCCAACCCCCACCACCAAAGTTGTCCAGTCATTCCTCATATTTGTCAATGTACACCCCAAATAAAGTAGGGGATAATTGATAGTCCTGCTTAACCCCAATGTTGCTTCCAAACAGTCTGATATTTAAACCCTATTTGGTTCGAATTTTGGCCAGTTCTAGTCATAGAGCCTATGGACAACAGCCCTATAATGTTCAGAAGTTTCCAATTCTTCCATTCTAGTCTCTTGGTATCGTGTCAAAAGTTCTCTTGAAGTCAATGAAGCGGCAAAAGACCTCTCCTCCTTGTGTATCCTAAACCTTCTCAATCAAAATGCCAGAATGTAATGCAATGGTCAATATTTGAAGTAAGAATAGATGTGACGGATTAATTTTTATTTTGTTACTTGATTAAATCCTCAAGAATTAGTACTAAGTTCATAAACAAATGTAATGTTTCAGTTTAATTTTTATTTTAAAGCGAACGTCCCATTTTTCTTTGAACTTTGAAGTAAACTTTTATCTTGCAATTCTGTTTTTGTTATCCTATAAAAATTTGAAACACTAACATAAATATAATGATGATGATGTTGTGATTCAGAAAATATGTTGCAGCCCATGAAACCAGTGGTGTAGTATTTCTTAGACTTCTAATTAACTTTAGATTGTGATTTTAAAAGCAGAGGACAGAAATATGTGTCCAATAAATTTAATGATTCGATTTTCACATTCGCCTAATAGAGTTTGACAAATATATGCTTTCTTTTTCAGGTTAGTAATTAGTATTCGTAGCTCTAATCTGAAGCATGCAATTTATAAATAGATTATGACTTTAGTTGTCGTAACCATAACTTTATTGCTGCAGAGTGCAGCCCCGATAGACTTTGTTTCAGTTAGTTTTTTTTATTTATTATAAAAATTCATTAACTATACGTTTAAAAAAGTCGCAATCGTGCAGCTTGCAGCGTGAAGGAAAATTGAACCTGGATCTTAAAATTCTTTGAAAATGGGGAGATGGAAATTAAAAGAGAGGATGTTAAAGAAAGCTTCGAATTTGAACAAATGAAAAATAAAATCAAAAGAATGCGTAATTTATACAGCAAATGGGGATTATTCTGGTTTCAATGTAATAAGTGGCGACACTCAACAAAATAATTAAAAATCACACACATATATATCCTCTTCGATTGCACGACAAATTAAGTTTGTCGTAGGAAAAACCTAAAATTTAACGAATGCAGATTATAAAACTGAAGATTTTCCAGGAAGACCAGTAAATTGCGTACCGTGAGCTACGTGAACCCCGACAGAGTGCAAGAAATGAGCACCGTGCGTGCCGCAGCACAATGCCACTAAAGTCCAAGCAAAGGCCAGCTTAGTAGTGCTCCTCTGCAAAGCCGCCTCCTTGTTCTTCGCCATGTCTTCCCATTTCCTCCCATAATTGTCAACATTTGAGCCAGGGTCTCGTTTCTTGGACGGAAATCCGCAGTCCGTCAAACGACAGGCAAGCTCTTCAGCTACAGCACTAGAATCAAGCGCGTCCGTCTTCAGACGAACAGCCGCCATTTCGGTGACCATATTAACTGCAACGGACTCCACGCGGGAATCTGCGGCAATGAGGCTTCGAACCCGCGCGGCGCAGCTCCCGCACATCATCCCCTCTATGTCCAATACCACGGAATTCAAGGCCTTTTTGGGGGCATTTACTTCGATGGGCCTGATTTGTGGAAGGCTAAGGCCGGTTTCGATGGCCTGCGCGCGGCACACAAAACGACCCCGAGCCTGCGCTTTGTGCAGCAAATTCGCGTGCAAAGGCTTTCGTTTTCCAATTCTAATTGCGTACAAAGCGTGCCTGGTTTTCAGAGGAGCAAATTGGCTCAGGATCATCTGCTGCGCCATTTTCAGGCAACGTTACAACTATACTTGCAACTATACAACGTTAAAGATGTGAGTTTTGGGAAAACAGAGGAAATAAAACTGTTCCGCAAGTGTTTCTGTGCACTATGCTTAGCTGCCACGCGTCCTCCTACGACCCAACCATTGCGAGCTTCAAATCCGAACTCTAGATTGTTATTCCGCGCTTGAATTCTTGCGGGAAATTTGTGTTCAACTGATAACCAAATCACGTAACCACTTTGTTTATTATAATTTTATCGTTTTTTTCTCGGGTTCTGTAAACATTTTGATCAGGGCTACGTTTAAAAAATTATTTTGACAGGGTCAACTCATTCTAGAGTCTGTTTTTAAGTTTTGTCCACATTATGAACTTCCAATTTTATTCTATTTTATTTAGTTACGTGTGTTGTAAATTTATTATTATTATTATTTTATTTAGTTACGTGTGATGTTAATTTATTATATATTTTGCAATATCAATATAGAAGAACAAAGAAGGAGAGTATAAGATGGAGAGAATCTCTCAACCAAATGGTCAAACGGAAGATTGAGGTTGATGAGCTGAAATCTGAACTTCTTTATATGGAAAGAAATATGGGGAGTATCTTCACGTTCAGTCTTTGGGTTGGGGTTATATATAGTTTTGAAACATTTTTGTGGCTTATGGGGTATAATGTGTTCGGTAACAATGGTAAATATGAAAAAGGTAAAAGTCTATTAACACATAATAATAATTAAGAACTCGACAAATAATTATAAATAAATAAATAACAAATAATCAAAGCTTCAGCGAATTACTTATAATATAAAAATGGTAAAGATGAAAGCAATTATAAGGAACTATTAAGTCACTTAACTACGCTTAATACTTTTTGCTCTTGAGTCAAATTGTTGTGAATGTAACATTGACTATATGTTGTTAGTAGTGGTTTGCTTCATATTGTTGTAAGCAATTGGTTTTTATGTTGATGTTAGTGTGTTGACGAGGCTAAATTTTAAATAGCCTATTGGATAGTTATCCTAGTCATCTTCAACTTTTATATCTCTATTATTTTTCTATACAAGATGGTGTTGAGGTCCCGCAATTTCTCAACATCCCCCTCATTGAAAGAGTATACCAAAAACTAGTTATCAAGTTATTAATTCCTCACAATGTCTTTATAAGCATCCCACTCCACATTGAAGTGTCTTCGAAATTCGAGTGCCATAGACATGCAAAAAATACACACTCTTTCTTCCCAATTCTCTTTCAATCTTTTCCATCACTTTATTTTAGAATGTGATGCTTTCAAGGACAATCAAAACAAGTATGCCAACTAAATGACAACGGTTTAGTGGCATAGTTTATTCATTATGGAGACAATTGAGAAGGTGGGAATGTTTATCATCTCCTTGAATGACAAATAAAGTAGAATGCAAAAGATTATTACATTGAGGTTGATTATCCTATAGGCTAATTTTAGCCGTATGGACGTTAAAAGTTATATTTATCCATCTATGTTTGTAGGAGTCTATTGGTTTTGGATAAGTTTTGAAAAATTTGTGTCGTATGCAATGATCTTTGTAAGTGATATGTAATGTATAAAATTATTTGTTAGTTAATATTTTGACAAATTAATTGTATTCGTTTGGCACACTTCAAATTTGATTGTTAAAAATTCAAATTCATTTATGAGCCAAAATCTATTCCCTTTCTATTAGTAATTACTTACGCACTTGAACACGGAATCCCTTGTTTACATGTTAGGATGTTATGTAAAAAGACAAACCCTTTTTTTCACTTTTGCATCCAAGATCCATCAAGAATATTTGGTTCTAATTATTACATTATCAATGAAAAATCCTAACAACAAGTTGTTGCATCATCAACTAGCATCGCATGATGGTGACTAACTAGGCATATTACGTGGTTATTCAATATGTATTTCAATCTTGTTCTTAAATAAACTCAAATCCCTTGCAAAGAAAATTCCATTTACTTTATAGATACCACAAAATTGCATATATATGAAGTCAAATGCCCAAGACAAACAAGTTTTGAAGGTAGTTTAGCTCAAAAGTTATTTACATAGATCTACCGTTGAATCTAATAAGCACAAAGATTTTATATATACACACATGCACACGTATACATATACATAGATTTACATGCATACATGTGTGTCTAGATATATTTATATCTATATTTATGTGCATATGCATATTTATACATACATATAAACATACATACATACATACATACATACATCAATTTTATAGCCACAAAATTGTACCAAAATAGAGAATAAGTCATCTTCTAATCTATCAAAACAATACATCTCTAAATTTTATCATGAAATGCATTATGGATCCTTGAGCATATATATATATATATATATATATATATATATAGTCACTTTCTACCGTTGTTTGAAAATTAATTTATCCCTTAATATTATATGTGGGATAGTTTTATACCATTACTTATATGAATTTCATATCATGTCCCCATTTTAAGATATAATTTTAATAGTGTGAGTGTAAATAATTAATTATTATTACACTTCACTTAAGTTTACTTAGGTTAAATGCATTATTTTATTATTTATCATATAGACACCTAAGAGTATGCATAGTCATATAAGTTGTCTTGGTGACAACAAGGGAGTTTGCATATTCATCTGAGTTGTCATGTAGACAACACAGTTGTTTGCACTCTAACTAAGCACATGGTGTCTACGACATCTCTTTACGAGATACACCTATGTAAGCTTATCCTCTCATCATCGCACTAACTTTTGTGCTCAATGGAGGATATTCCACTCTTGATGGACATGTGCTTAGTTGTGAGGCTTATCACTTTGCTAACTCCTAGTTAGTCTAGATGCCTTTATATACATGCACTTCTAGTGTGTATGTACAGATATGATATTATCATTATTGTTATTGTGATCATCCATTATTGGTCCATATTGTGCTAGTGTTTGAGCTTCTTGATCTTGGTGTTATTTTTCCCTAAGGCAAATTCTTACATGGTATCAGAATTGAGGGAGCTTCTCTTCACATAGCCATTAGAGACCATTTTTGCCTCACCTCTCGAAGGACCATGTTTAGATCCAAAGTATTTGCAATTATTGGGAGAGTCTAGAACCAAAGTGGACCTCACTATTGCATCTGAGAGGATCAATTCGATGAATTTTGATTATAAATTTGCCTACCCTAGGCCATAGTCAAATTTGAGACAAATTTTTTTTGCAAACCAGAACCCGAAGGCCCAATTTGCAAAATTGATATGATCTTTTTAGATTTGTGCAATTAATTTTTTAGATCTGAATATTTTTGCATCTCTGCATTTTTGCTTTTTGGATTTGTATTTTATTTTTGAAATTCTGCAAAAAAAAAAAAAGGCCTTTTAGGCCAGTGGGAGAGATTTTTTTTGCAAGACAAGATTGGAGCTTGTTGGTGCAAATAAGATATTGGCATCATATTTCAAAGGTCAAAAACCCCCAAATCGACTTTTGTTTCATCAAAATTGGACATCTAAGGTGAAATCTAGAGTCAATTGATTTTTGGAGGTGTGACGACGATAATTCAGGAAAAATAATTACAGAGGTGATTTTCAAACAACAATATCTCCCTCATATGGACTCCTTTTTCCGAGCAATTTTTTTTGTTTTGGGGTAGAATTTTGTGATCTACACATTGGTGCAAAATGTTTGAGATCTTTGTTCCTAAATTTTTTTGCAAATCACAAATCTCAATTTTTGCAACTTCAAAGGCTTAGTTCGGGCTCATCTGGACACATATTCAGGTTCCTTTTTTTTGAAAGTGCTTAATTTTGTCTACTTTCCAGATCTGAAATCAGATTATAGGCTTGTGTGGACATAAATACCACTTTCAAAAATAAGTCCTTTTTTGCATTGTATTGCTTCAATTAAACTTCAAATTTATTGTATATCTGAGCTACATTGCTAAGTACTAGATTTGAACTCCAAGAGGATGTTGTAAACAACAAAATCAAAAGTCCACTTTTGTCCATTTTGACAAGTGGCCTATTCTAAATGCACTACATATAAAGTGCCAAAAGCATTCATTTGGGGGAGGTTCTTTGATTGGGGGGCGGGGGGTGTCTTGTGTTTTGTGTCTACTTGATATTGTGCTCTTTCTTTTGCATTATGGGTTATTTTTCTAAGTTAACACCACATAATTATGCTACTTGGAAAGAAAAGATAAAGGAACCATTAGTTTGAAAAAGGTCTATTGCGTTATGTAACTAGTGTAGCAAAGAAACCTACTGATGATGTTGATGAGTCTTGTAAAGAAGACTGGGCATCAAAACAAGAAATGGCCCTAGGAACCTTGTTAAAGAATATCTCAGATCCTGTCAAATATCACATCAAGAACCTTAACAATCTAATAGAAGTCTGGGATAAACTTGAAGCATTGTATGGGATAGTAGATGAAGATATGGCCCACACCATTGAAGACAATCTTCTCAAATTAGATCCTAGGAATTTCGACACCATCAAAGACTATCTTACCCAAGTAGACATGTATAGGGCAGAACTTAAGGATTGTGGTGAACCCATCAAGGATGGAAAATTGATCAAACATGTGATGACTTATCTTCCTCTTGAATATCTCTCTTTTGTTTCTAGTTATAATACTCACAAATTAACAATGTGTAGTGCCTTCACTAAGCCTTCATTCGATTCATTTTTAGGAATGTTGGTCTTAGAACATGAAAATTTGGTATGGGAATTCTCCAATCTTCCAAGACCAAAGCCTCGGTAGCTAATCAAGGGAATCTAGGTGGTAAAAATTTCAACAAGAAGCAAAAGCAGTGGAAGGCTAAGCCACAAGATGACACACAACAATCTTCCTCTACGCATCAATCTTCCTCCACACAACAATCTTCCTCTACACATCAATCTTCCTCCACACAACAATCTTCTTCACAACAAGGCAAGTCTTTTTCCAAAAACAATAAGAAGGGAAACAACTTCAACAAAAGGGAGAAGAAAACTTGTTCCTATTGTAAGAAGAATGGTCATGATGAACATGAGTGTGAGGATAAGAAAATTGATGAGTTGCTAAACATAATGAGGAAACATAAAATTGATGTACCAAATGCCTATAAGGATAATGGATCTTCAACCACTTCAAAAGGTAAGGGACAAGCTTTGATAGCAAGTACAAATAATTCTGAGGAATGGGTTCTTGATTTAGGAGCTACACATCATATGGGTGCTTCAAGGGAGCATTTTTCCTCTTTGAAACCATCAAATGTACCTTACATATATGTAGGAAATGACACACAAGTGGAAGTTGAAGGAAAAGGGAATGTTGAGTTGGATAATGGAGTCTTCAAGGATGTTCTCCATGTTCCCAACCTTAGCACCAACCTTCTTTCAATCTACCAAATAACTCACTATGGATGTGGCAACAAAGCGAAGTTCCTTGCTGATTCAGTTGTGGTGAAAAATCTAAAGGATGATTCAATGGTGGCAATTGGAAAGGCTAATCATGAGAGAAGACTTTATTCTTTTTCACATTTTTTGCCTAAGTCCACTTCCCTTGCGTTGTTGACCCACTCAAATTCACAAAGTAAACTATGGCATGAGAGGTTTGGACATCTCAATTACCGCTGCCTTCAACAACTTAGCAACAAGGATATGGTCATAAGTCTACCCCAAGTCAAGTATTTAGAGGGTGTATGTTCAGGTTGTGAAGCAGGCAATCATCCTGAAGAGAAATTTGACAAGGGGTAGTCTTGGAGAGCTACTGTTGTTCTTGAATCGGTTCATAGTGATGTAGCTGGCCCATTTCTAGTACCATCATTTGGAAAGGATCACTATGTTCTCACCTTCATTGATTACTTTTCATGCTACACTTAGATCCTCTTTCTTGCTCATAAGAGTGAAGTGTTTGATAAGTTTATCACCTCCAAAGCTCAAGTTGAGAAGCAATCAGGGAAAGCCGTCAAGATTCTATGAGCAGATAATGGAAGGGAATATGTGAACTCAAGGCTTATAGACTTTTGTACTCATGAGGGTATTGATCTTCAACATTCAATTGCATACATCCACAACAAAATGGTGTTGAATGAAAGAATAGAACCCTCAAGGAGATGACCACTTGTATGCTACAACATAAGTCTCTAGATCAATTTTTTTGGGTATAAGCCATGTGTTGTGCCAATTACATCCAAAACAGAAGTCCCCATAAGGCTTTAGGTGGAATTACACCTTTTGAGGCTTGGTGTGGCAAAAATCCAAGTGTAAAACACTTTAAAGTTTTTAGTAGTCCAGCATGGGCAAGGATACCTCCACAAAAATGGAAGGCATTGGAACCTCAAAGAAAACCTTGTATATTTGTTGGATATCCTAACCACATTAAGGTATACAAACTCATGGATCCAGAGACACGTGAAATTTTATTTGAGAGGAATGTTCAATTTGAAGAAACTTGTCCAAGTTTGGCTCCTTCAACTCCTCCTTCCTCCTTCATGGAAAGTGATGATAGTGATGATAGTGACTTAGAAGATGATATTCCTTCAGCTTTGACTTGCAGGACACCACCTTCGTAGGGTCCACAAATAGTTGAGGATATTCCTTCTTCTTCTTCCACTAGACCTTATTTGTCATGTCCCCTTTTCAAATAATTAAAAATAATAATCTTTGCTAAGGTAGGCAGGCCCAAAAAGGTGAAGTTTTGGAAAAAAGGGGATAATCTTTGGAAGCTAATGGAATAATAAATGAAGATTATTATTAAAACATGTTTTATTAACCCTTCTTGGATGTGAGTTAGGGTTATGCCCTCTTTTAAGGGGTTTGGAGGCATTTTGGGCTGATTCCAGAACTTGATTTTTGCGCATTGCTTTGTTGTTCTTCAGAGGTTGCCAAACTTGTCGAGAAGGAGACCCAAGAATGAGAGTTTGCAGGTTTCTAGGAAGGCTAAGGATGGGAGTTTGAAGCCATTCCATGTGCATGCTCATTCAGAGTTTGCCTTTGTGCTGAATAGTGCAAATTTGTGGTTTTTTGGGTGTGTTTTTGTAAGAGTTTGGTGTTTTCAGTTGAGTATTTCATATCAGTTTGGGTTGCTGCTGTATTTCAGACTTTTAGATGTTAAAATAGAGCTGAATATATGTATTTGGTCGTGATTATACTTCTATGATAGATTATTAGTGTTTTTGTGGTGTTTTCGGGCTATTTTGTGCTATTTTCAGGAGCCCGATGAGCATTGTTTTTATCCTCCGTTTGGGAGCTGTTGTGTAAATGTTATAAAAATTTGAAAATGTCATTTTGTAGGCTGTTATGCTCTTGAAATTTTTATAAAAATTTCCACTTTCAAATTTACTAATAATATGTGAAGCTGTGAAGTTTTTTGCACCATTTCCGGCATACCCGATTTGGGGTTTATTAAGAAATTGGTGGATCTTTGAAAGATTGGTTGTTTGATCTTAAAGATCTGATTAGAGGCTTGAAATATCATATAAAATCAGAAAAGGGACATTTCAATGGTATCAGAGCTATGATCTTGCCAGCCTGAGGGTTTGTAGAAGTTTGCATGTCAGTTTTGACAACTACCCAAATCTTGCATGTCATAATTTATGGTTGCATGTTGCTTCTAATCAGCTGCATGTCAAAATTTATGGTTTCATGCTACTTCTAATCATTTTCATGTTATTTCTTGGTGAATTTGGTGGTTGCATGTTGCTTCTAATCAGCTGCATGTCAAAATCTATGGTTGCATGCTACTTCTAATCATTTGCATGTTAGTTCTTGGTGAATTTGGTGGTTGCATGTTGCTTCTAATCAGCTGCATGTCAAAATCTATGGTTGCATGCTACTTCTAATCATTTGCATGTTAGTTCTTGGTGTTTGAAGAAGTTATAACCTATTGGGGTTACACTCTACTTTATCCAGAATGGACAGGTATAGTACAAAGTCTCAGAGGACACGATCTTGGACAATTGATATCCAGAGTCAGAACAGTAGAAAGGATGGTTATTTAGACATTCGAGATAAACTTAGGAAAATAAGCCATGACATGTCTGAACAGTTGGTTGAGCACCACCGTATAATGAATGACATGTTGTCCAACGTAGCTAAGGTGGATAAGTTGACTGGATTTCTATTTGGTAGATTTTCTCACAGGGCAGATGACACAATTACCAAGAACTTGCATGAGGAGTTTGAAAAACTAGCTTATAGCCAGGCAGAGGTCTCAGATTCTACTCTTCCACAGGAGGTAGTGAGAAAGGATATTACGCAGATTGATAGTAATGGTCAACTTGATACTCAAATTGAGACAATTGTATACAGGTCGTTAATGGGTGATGTCACAGGTATTCAGAATGGTATAGTTACAACAGGTAGTGACTACAGCGTAGTGGGTTCAGATGATGATTATGAGGATGTTGTTGTGCATGATGGTGAGATACTTGGTAGAGATGAGCAAACATTGAGCATTCATGACTTTGCTGAGAAAGAGTACCAGGCGCAGTTAGATGCTTTGTCACATGAGGTTGAGGCTGGTAGTACTTCACACGATTTGTCCAGCCAGTTGAAAGTGAACAAAGACAGTATTGTGACTTCATTATCTCATCATGACAGGTATGTGGAGTTAGTTGGTATTGGTCATATTACTCAAGTGAAGATTTTGCTTGAGTTACCAGTTGATTCTAGTTTACAGATATGGACTCGAGATTGTTATATTGGCATTTGGGATTCAGTTGACTGGAGATCTTTAACACTTTTTCGTAGTAGTGTTTGTTTGGGTGCTATCATGGATTTGATTAGCAGATTGCACGGTGTTGTCTTTTCTTGTGCCAGCAGCTTGTCCGATGTTGGTATTAGTTTTTATACACTGGTGTTGGGCTTTGTTCATATATCCAGTCGACCATACTTGCTGGAATGTGTTGATGATCTTTCATATTTGGCAGTGTGTACAGATGAGTCCCAGGATCATATTGGCATTGATGACATCTAGGAGGATGCAGTGGGCAATTTTGAAGACTTAGTTTCCTTGGGTACAAAGGAGTTGGACAGTAGTGCTACAGTTTTTGATACTCCGTTTGTTGATATGAGCTTTAGAGTTGATTCACAGGATATGGATGGTAATACTCTAGAGACTAGTAACTTTGAGGATACTCCTTTAGACATTGCATCAGAGGAGGTTTGTAGGAGACAGTCTAGCTAGTGCCATCATGTGTCTAATCAGTTGAGAGTTAGTGAGCGAGACATTGCTATCGCTTGCCAGCATTTTGATGTTGCTCGTCAGTTGTTAGTCGTTTATGGATGGGGTTCTCCTACTAGTGATGAGCAGGGAGGCAGTTATCTTTCCTTGACAGAGTTCCACTCTTTATGGGAGGCTATCCAGATTTTGAGACAAGATTATATGCAGTTGGTAGCCGACAGAGATTATCTTATGGAGTGGGGCAGTACAACATATGATGCATTGTTGGCCAAGGAAGATGAGGTGAGTGAGCTTACTGAGCAGCTTGAGGTGACTTCTAAGATTCTTGAGAGTACACAGTTGGCTTTCAAGGAGTCACAGTTTCATTTGGCTAAGGTGACCATGGAGTTAGAGCAACTACAATCTTTACTAGATTCTGTACAGTCACAAGCTGTGGTCTTTGATGATCCGAGGATGTCCATGGTCGAGATTTTCAAAAATAGTGGAGATGGGGATGCATCCATCCTTAATACTAACATTGGCATATCAGGTTCATCCCCACTAGAGTCAGGTTCAGTTGAGTTGGGTGCTGCAGCAGATTGTTGTGGTATGTCTGACATGGTGGTGACCTCTAGCACTAATGGCACGAAGACTAGAGATGTTGTATCAAAGACCATGTGTGATGTTGGTGAGCCGATAGTTGGCATGGTTCCTGCTAGTAATACTACTCCCTTGGCGAGGTCTTTAGAGGTAGTAGTCAGTTTCAACTTGGTTAGTGATCGATTGCAGTTAGTTGCATCTGGATTGCAGTATGAGCCACTAACTAAGATTGGCGCATTCTATCAGCATTACATTGTGAGGTATGCTCATCAATTTACCTTTGATGACCATGTTGATGAGATGATGATACAGAGATGTACTTTGGTTCCTAGTGCTTATCATCAGTTATGGGATAGTTTGATGCCTCGGGATGAGAGTTGTGATGGGCATGACATGGCGATAGGTCCTACAATTGACAGCTTGATAATACATGACTTAGAGCAGGAGTTTTGGAGTGATGCTTCAGCGGGTGTTGTTATTGATTCTACTCCTTTAGTTATGACATCTCTTGACTTAGCTGGTGATCAGTCACAGTGGGTTGTATCACTTGTTCATGGTGAGCTGTTGACTGAGGTTGGTTTTTTTTATCAACATTATATTGTAGGGTGTGTACATCAGTTAGCATTTGATCCTTGTGTTGAGGAGTTGATGGCAGACAAATTTGGTTTGGGTTCCAATTCTTGTTGTTTATCTTGTGATGGCTTTTCACAATCAGGGGTGCATAGGAGTTATGGTTATGAGATAGTGGTCGGTGATCTACATAGTTGTGTTGATTGCAGGAGTTTTATAGTGTGTGGATTCTCCATACTTGGTACAGTTTCATTTGGGAGCATTCACCATTGTTGCAGAGTTGGATTGTACATTTTGTATAGGCCAGTGGAATGCGTTGATGGTATTTACTATGTTGGCAATTTGATTTGTCCACTTTACTTGGGTTTTGATGTTCTAAGAGTTTGTGTCTCGTGGGTTTCTGACTGTGGAAGTTGTGACTTTGGAGTTTGGTTGAGCTGTAATAATCAGTTTGATTATAGATTCCTCTTGGTTATATTGTAGAGGATATTGCAGCAGCCTATGTTAATTGACAATAGTATAGTTCATGGCTACATTTGGGATCCAGGTGGATTGATTGGTTTATTGTGTAGCCATTGCTTGAGGACAAGAAATATTTGGAAGGGGAGGACTTGTCATGTCCCCTTTTCAAATAATTAAAAATAATAATCTTTGCTAAGGCAGGCAGGCCCAAAAAGGTGAAGTTTTGGAAAAAAGGGGATAATCTTTGGAAGCTAATGGACTAATAAATGAATATTATTATTAAAAAATATTTTATTAACCCTTCTTGGACGTGAGTTAGGGTTATGCCCTCTTTTAAGGGGTTTGGAGGCATTTTGGGTTGATTCCAGAACTTGATTTTTGCGCATTGCTTTGTTGTTCTTCAGAGGCTGCCAAACCTGTGGAGAAGGAGACCCAAGAACGGGAGTTTGCAGGTTTCTAGGAAGGCTAAAGATGGGAGTTTGAAGCCATTCCATGTGCATGCTCATTCAGAGTTTGCCTTTGTGCTGAATAGTGTAGATTTGTGGTTTTTCGGGTGTGTTTTTGTAAGAGTTTGGTGTTTCCGGTTGAGTATTTCATATAAATTTGGGTTGCTGTTTTATTTCAGACTTTTAGATGTTAAAATAGAGCTGAATATATGTATTTGGTCATGATTATACTTCTATGATAGATTATTAGTATTTTTGTGGTGTTTTCGAGCTATTTTGTGCTATTTTCAGGAGCCCGATGAGCATTGTTTTTATCCTCCATTTGGGAGCTGTTGTGTAAATGTTATACAGATCTAAAAAATGTCATTTTTAAGGTTGTTATGCTGCTGAAATTTCTATAAAAATTTCCACTTTCAGATTTATTAATAATATGTGAAGCTGTGAAGTTTTTGGCACCATTTCCGGCATACCCGATTTGGGGTTTATTAAGAAATTGGTGGACCTTTGAAAGATTGGTTGTTTGATCTTAAAGATCTGATTAGAGGCTTGAAATATCATATAAAATCAAAAAAGGGACATTTCATTATTGGACACAACAAACAATTGATTCAACAAGTTCATTGACGGGGAATCCTTCATATACAAGGAGGACATAGTCGCAACATCAACAAATTCCACATGCATAAATTGCTGCAATGATAGGTCCATGTAATTCAGTACAGTTGGGTACACCTTTTCTTCTAGTTCTAGCACTAGGGGATGACTACTTGACATATATTTTAGATTTGTTTATGGAGTCCTACATAGTTGATCTGGCAGACATTATTGATGATATACATCTTTGATGAAGATGAAGATGATCTTTCTTTAGTTGTTGCAAGGGAACACTCTAACCCTCTTGTCTATTCTCTACATGATCAGTCTTTCACGGTTGATATGATTGTGGATCCTTATGTACAGTAGTTGTAAGAGGTCTCTTTATCATTTGAGGAGACAGTTGGTTCTTTGGGATATGTTTTGCATCCATCCTTGCTAGATCTAAAATTGTTCTTTTCAATAGTGTTGGAAGGGATGACCGTCAATATCGACACAAGGACAATTGAGTAGTTTTTAGAGACACCATTCATCTTTAGGATTCTTTCTACACATTGGGGAAGCATCTCATATGTACTTCTGACATTGTTTCTTCCTAAGGGGAGGAATATTATTCAGCAGTCATGGATCAACTTCTACATTCATCTTGAAGCAGCTATCACTGAGGGGCATTCTATAATATGGGGGGACTACCTTGTCTCCTTTCTTCTTCTACTTCTTCTCTCTTATGGGGACACCTTTTCCTCTTATGAGGCTTTGTCCTTCTCATACTTCTTTATTGTACTTATCTTTCTTTTTGGGGGAGGGTTTTTCCCATGAGGTTTTCCCTCTTTCTCTATTTTCAAAGAGATTGCATTGCATAGCATTGTATGTAGAGCATTGCATTTGTACATGGGTACCGAACATGGCCTAGTACCTAGGACCCATCATGCATTTTCATCCTAGCTTTTGTGAGCTTAAGTGCATTCCCCTAAGTTGCACTTGGGAAGGGGGCTAGGGTAAATAGTTAATTATTATTACACTTTACTTAAGTTTACTTAGGTTAAATGAATTATTTTATTATTTATCATATAGACACCTAGGAGTATGCATAGTCATATGAGTTGCCTTGGTGACAACACAGGAGTTTGCATATTCATCTGAGTTGTCATGTAGACAACACAGTTGTTTGCACTTTAATTAAGCACACGGTGTCTTCAACATCCCTTTATAAGATACACCTATGTAAGCTTATCCTCTCATCATCGTGCTAACTTTTGTGCTCAATGGAGGATAATCCACTCTTAGTGGACATGTGCTTAGTTGTGAGGCTTATCACTTTGCTAACTCCTAGTCAGTCTAGATGCCTTTATATATAGGCACTTCTAGTGTGTATGTACACATATGATACTCTCATTATTGTTATCCTGATCATCCATTATTGGTCCATATTGTGCTAGTGTTTGAGCTTCTTGATCTTGGTGTTACTTTTCCCTACGGCAAATTCTTACAAATAAAAATTAGATAATGAATTATTAAATAAATAATGATAACAAAATTATATATTAAAATTGATATAAAAATATAAAAAGAAGAAATACTAATTAAATATATAAATTAACACACACACACACACACACATTCACATATATAATTTTTTTGATTGATAATAGGTTGAAGTCATGGTTATTTATCATTATTAATTGTGATTAATTATTATTATTAGTTAAGTTCGAGTAGACTCAAACCCAAGACCTCTTAAATAAGAGGCTCACAATTTACCATTATGTTGTAAGCTCTTGCTTATGTATAATTTGTTATTAATAAATAAGATTTTTAAAATAATTAAATAAGAACAAGAATATAATGAATGAATAAGTAAATAAATTTTAACTAAAGAGAGAATATTGTAGAAAATATGTTGTCTTTCTAAACAAGATTTAATAATAAACAATCATAAGATAAAATAAATAATACAATATAAACTAATATAAAATAACTAAATCTATTGAAAAGCTAAGAGATGTGTAATAAATAGATGTGACTCTTTCAAATTAAGGTATAAAAGGGAGGAGAGTTCATTTGAAAGAGAAGGGAAGAAGAGGAGAAGATGGGAGTTAAAGAGGGATTAATGGAAGAGGAAAAGAATTAGAAGAAAATAATGAAGGGAATTTTTGGAAAGGTTTAAATGATGAAGGGATGTGACTCTTCAAAAAGGTTGTAGTTATAATTAGTTGCGACTCTTTGAAATGTCATAGTTATTAAGTATTGTGATATTTTAAAAGAATCATTATTATGAAGGATTATGAATTTTCAAAAAACATAGATGAAAAATAAAACAATATTTATAATTTACAATTGAATAATTAATCAAACAAGAAGAACTTATGTTTATGGAATAAAAGATAATTTAGATTCAAATCATTCTAAAATAGAATAAGATATATGGTATCAATTCATATCAATAAAATGTGATCCCATTCAAGGGAAGTGTAGGAGATTTAATAGAAAAATCATGTAGACCTTAAGAGATGTCTCCCAAGGAAGATGGCCAACTAATCAAGGTCTGTATGGCAGAACACAGGGGGTCCTCCCAAAGGGTTACGAAGTATAACTTGAGTAAAAGTTTCAGTAAAGACAAAAGAATAACTGAGGACTATTCTCTAGAACATACAGGATCCTTCTAGAGGGTTAGGAAGCTTGATTGAAGGAATTCTTAAGGATTGTGTAGAAATAAATGAATATCTAAATATTGATTATTATAATTAAATTAATTATTATAATTAAATTAATTATTTTTACTCACAAATATTTGTAGGTTAATCTCATTGAGAAATGAATTAAGGAGGGGGGATATTACAGTGGTATTAGAGCATGATCTTTTCATTATGTAGGGTAAAAGAGTATTTAGGACAATAATTCATTGGAAAGATGAATATGGAATGTCAATGGAGATAAGAATAGGTATCATAGCCTTGACAACAACCTAAGACTTTTGACTAAAGCATTACGTCTTTCAAAACAATAGAAGAAATCATCGAATTGCTTGAGGATAAGCAATTTGAGGGAAGGATGGACTGTCATGCCCCCATTTCAAGATATAAATATCATAGTAATTAGATAATACAATATTGTTAAATAAATAATGAAAAAAAAAAAAAAATATATATATATATATATATATATATATATATATATATATATATATATATATATATATATATATATATATATAATAACATCTATATAATCTATTATTAAGAAAACAAGGCTTAAAATAATTAAATAAGAATAAGAATACAATTTGGAAATAAGTAAATACAATTAAATAAAAGAGAGAATATTGTAGAAAATATGTTACCTTTCTAAATAGGATATAATAATAAATGATAATAAAAATAAAATAATTAATATAATATAGACTAATATAAACTAACTATATCTAATGAGAAGTTAAGAGATATGTAATAAAAAGATGTGACTCTTTCAAATTAAGATATAAAATGGAGGGGAGTTCATTTGAAAGAGAAGGGAAGAAGAGGAGAGGGTAGAAGTTAAAGGGGGATTAATGGAAGAGGAAATAAACGAGAAGGAAATAAGGAAGGGACTTTTTCAAAAGATTTAAATGGTGAAGAGATTCAACTCTTTAAAAAGATTATTATTATGAATATTTGTAACTCATTGAATGTCATCATTATGAAATGTTGTGACTTTTAGAAAGGATTATGATTATAAAGGGTTGTGACTTTTTAGAAGGACATAGATGAAAAATAAAATAATATTTATAATTATAATTGAATAAGAAACTAACAAGAAGAACTTATGGTTGTGGAACAAAAGATAATTTCAATTAGAATTATTCCAAAATAAAACAAGATATCTGCCTTCAATACATGACATTAAAATGTGATCTCATTCAAGGAAAGTGTATTGGATTTGATAGGCAAATCCTATAGACCTTAAGAGATATCTTTTAAGGAAGATGACTAACTAATTGAGGTTCATTCCTCATCAACATCATTGCTAACATCATCATCATCATCATCTTCTTCTTCTTCTTCTTCTTTGTCGTTGACCAACTATCGTTCTGATCATCATCTACTTCTTCGTTGTCTTCTTCTTCAATCACATTATAATTTACCGATCTTCCTCTTGGATTGTGTCTAACAACAAATGACCAACTTAGTTTATGTGGAATGTCAATCACATTGGCTTGGAAGAACATAGGGCTCATTTATAACTAGCTCAAATGACCTTATAGTAATTATTGTAAATCCAATATCATGTTCAATAGCAATTCAATCGGGATCATTTTGATTCATTCATAGCTTATACCATTTGACAAAGAATAGAACTAGTTTGAAGGAATTGAAGTTGCACTCAAGTATATCATCCAAAATGCCATAGTATCAATTTTCAGATTATCAAGGATGCATATCATTTCTAGATGAAATATTAGTCACCTCAAAGATTTCAGTTATCTCAGAATCACAAGTTTTATTCATGTCATGCAACTTTTTATGCAAAATTTATGGCCATGGTAGTACATAGCTTTGTGGTGCTTGACTTGCAATTTTTCAAATATGTCAATATTATTTACATCGACGTGTGAGTTGATATTAAACATATGGATTATGTTAGATAAACTTATACGCACATTTCTACCTCTTAAACTATATGCTATGATAATTACCATTGGCATAACATTGGAATATCCATTATAATGAGCTTCTTTAACTAATGAAGAAACACCTCCCCATGTTAATGAGAGATCATTTTTTTGAGATCGTTCAATCCATACCATCATGCAATGTTCCAAAAGAAAAGTTGACCTAAAGACAATCTCAACCCAAACGAAATATCAACCCAAAGGGGATTTCGTCTGAAGGGAATCTCTGTCTAGAAGCAATCTCAACCTGAAGGAAATCTTGACCCGAAGGGGATCTCAAACTAAAGGCAATGACTTCCCAAAGGAGATCTCGACCTGAAGGCAAAGACTTCCTAAAGGGGATCTCGACTCGAAGGCAATGACTTCTCAAAGGGGATCTCAAACCAAAGGGGATCTCAACTCAAAGGGGATCTCAACCCGAAGGGGATCTCGAACCAAAGGGGATCTTGATCAGAAGGAAATCACTTTGATACCACTGTAATGTTCCACTTCTGGAGGGCACTATGTTGGCATGTAGTCTGATATGAGTATATTGTATACTGTTGATATTTGGCATACGATAGTCACAGATGACCTATGATTATTTGTACAATAGGGATACGATGGGGGAGGGAGGGCAAGGTCATACAATGATAAGTCTAGAGGATGCAAGAATTCATATGGTGGTTTCAAGAGGTCATACAGTGAAGATTAAGCAAGTTGTATGATGGAGGGAGTGAGCTAGAGGGACAATATGGTAGAAGAGATGAAGTGTATAATGGAAATGAGAGTGATAGGAGAAATTGTATAGTGGCCATGACAATGAAGAGCATGGTGAAGAGGAATGGATATGTACAGACTACACAAAGAGCAAAATAACAATAAGAAGTACTGACCATTATTGATAATGTCAATCATGAAATTAACATTGAATAGAAAATTAATACTCACATATACGAGATAGTTGTCATTTCAATAATGAAATATAATTACATACAAGACGGTGCTCTAGATGTACCAGATTCGAAGCAAAGTAATACACAGACAGAATAGGGTGAGGGTTGAATCCCTCTAAAACTGGAGAAAGCCAAGTAGGGAAGACCTTTCACTTTCGAAATGGCAAACAATACTAAACTCCAACAAGAATTTGCAATATAAAGACATAATTCAAATCACATACCAACCACTACCTACATGTCTTGCTTATATACCCTTTGAAGGAACTTCCCAAGGGTTTTCAAAGATAGCCAACATCCACACCCACAAAAATAATTAAATAAAAATGGATCTGAGATATACTAAATCAATTGAGACCACAAATACACATATTCATAACTTGGGCCCCATATTAATTAATTTAAAGTGACTAATTAAAGGCCCTTTTATTATATTATTTAAATTATGGAACCAATTAATTAATTAATTGATTAATTAAATTATTACATTAAAATTTGAGGACATGACACGTTGTTCAATCAAGAATGTTTGCTATATACCATGTAGTACATTCCACTCACGAGCAACTATATAAAACATGTAGACCACTTAGAAACAACTTATATTGAATATTTATAAGAATTAATTAACTATAATTATCTCTCACTTTCCTCAATCTATTTATCCCCATCAAGTACTCCCCTTTGAATTTGTTAATGAGGTTGGGATCCCAAACGTGATCTACGTGGATCTTTGCTGCAAACTTGGGAAGATATTCACTAATGTACAACATGCTTTGATATACCAAATATCCCTCCACCATCGAACCCTTAGGACGTGCTCTTTGTCGAACTAAGCCCTTCAAAAATTTCAAGTGCCTCTCAACCATGCACATTGACTTAGTTGGTATAAGTCCACAAAATTTAGTCTCCTCAACTTCTTGAACATTTAAAAAAGTTTGAAGGTAGACACTTGCATTTCACACATAAGTTGAGGAAATTTTCTCTTCCACTGTTTTACATTTTTTTTATCAATTTATTTAGATGACAACCACTTAGAAGATATTCAACAAACAAAAACATATAAACGAGACTTTACAAAAATTTATTGAAAAAGTAAACAAGACACAAATGTAATATCTATACAGTAAATCTAAGAAATAACACTTCTAACCTTATGTGTTTCTCAAGATTGTACATAACTTGTTTGACATTGTTATCCAAGTTGTGTGGGAGAGATAAAGGTAGAATATATTGTGATAATTATAAAATGATATTTTTAATTTACTATAAAATAAGATAATGAAAAGTACTTGAAGTTTTATAGATATATTGTACATAGAGAAGAACATGACTTACCTTAATGAAGGTATGCCAATTATGCATTTTCAACCTTGACCCAAAATTACCTTTCTTTGATATAAGACTTCTTATATTTGTAGCAAATCCTATGGGAAACTTAGTTTTTTGTATGACTTCTTTTATGGCATCAATTTTTTGTTATGTTAATAACCAATGAAGGGCACTCGTATTAATCTAGTCTCCATTTCTATTTGATTCAATGAAAAACTTCAATTCATGTAAAAAATTGACAATTTTTTTTGTGTCACATCTTCCATCCAAAATTTTCCATAGTGTCTCTATTACATTCTTTCCAATATGCATAGCACCAAACAAATGCACAATTGGTAGGTGCTCGTGGTACAACAACCTACTAAATTGGCACAACACTTGGTGAAGGTTTTGCAAATGGGGTTGCAAGCTTTGGGTTTAACCATTGAGGAAACTTTGTAGTTAAGCGCGCTCAAGTTGGAGTAGTACTGGGATGGGTGACCTCATGAGAAGTCTCGGTGCTTCACCCCTGTGAGCATCACCTAGATCCAATGAGTTTTGAGTGTTCCATTTATTCTCATGAGAGATGGATTCATGTTGAATCACTACTCGTGAAACATGGGTCAATGAGTTTGACTCAAAAATCACACAGTTAAATCGTGATAACAATATCACAATTTGACTATAACGCCCCGCTCGGGAACCCAAGAGAAATAAACCTAACATGTTACAATGTTTACTGAACTATTTTTTTTTTGAAGTTTAAACAACATCAAGATAACATTAATGTGGAAGCAATAAGAACATACACAACAAATACACATTTGCAATTACCGATATAGTTTCAATTCCTCAAAGGTTCCTTTACGTTGAGTCACATTTAATAATTTTAAATTAATTAGTTTAAGTATCAAGTACAATGTCTCAAGATCATAAAGGAATAACAGATACATAATCGCATAAGCAAATGCATAAGTATAAACAATAAAATGAAAGTACATCCAATCAATAACATCCACTGCACATGTCGCAGGGTATGTAAGAAAAGATACAATACATCATGATACATGATAACGTATATACATCATCTGAAAAGAAGTCTCTAAGATAAGAAATAAGAATGATAAAGGTACATCTTCTGTAACGAACATCCAACAGCTGGCAATGTGAAGGGGGACCCAAATGGTAAGAAGACACTACCTCCCGACCACGTGGTTACCTAGTCAGGCTTCCACTCCCACCGTGCAGGAAAGATAATGAACGATCCACATATGGCTATCAAACATAAAACATTCCTAGGCAAGGTACCCCTAATAGCCAAAACTACCTCAAAGGTAACACATGATACTTAAGAAGATAAAATAATCCAGAAATAAAGAACACTCAATCCAATACTGACACCACATAACCAAACATCATACACGAACCAAGTATAAACCAAATACCAAGATCATAAGATAAAGTCAATGAAAGATAATCACCTCAAGTCAAAAGCCACATGTCAAAAGTACAACATCCATGAATCACCAATCATCATCAATGAAAGTAACTAACCATAATAAACACATCCAAAAATAAATACACCACCAACAATAAGTACACCACCAGAGGTACACAAAATCTACAGAGGAGACTCAGTTACATACTAGGGAGTGTCATCACATGGTTGCTTGAGTTACCCTAGACTGATCTCTTAATAGACCCCGGACCCTCAAGTGTTGAGTTACCCAGGACTGGTTACTCTGAACCCCGGACCCTCAATATCACACATATGGAAAACTAGAAAGTCCTCTCAAGAAGACGAGGCACTCATCTCATTCCCATCCTTAGTCTATACAAGCACTAAAGGCATGGGTAGATCAAAAATCTCTAACTTATCTTTTTAGTGTGTTTCCCCCCATAAATTTTAATTACTAGATTATCACTTATTACATAACTTGCATTAGGTTACCCTGGCACTGACCACTTTGGGTCCCGGACCCCTATGCAAGCCACTCCCAAAGTCATGTACCTAGACAACCTCTCCTAAACACATAACTACACAGTTGTGTCCCATACCACAACACCCATAAAGATCAAACTCGGTTCCTTAACAGGCAACCTAATAACATGATGGTTCTCCCATCAAAGTACACATAAATGCTTCATAAAGTAAACCTCATAAATATAATTTCCAAACTGAATCACAAGACATATCATGACATCCAGTCACATAAATGGTATAACAGAAATCTCACAAACCTCTGGTGTACATCCTAGACTGGTCGACATCTAATCCACACCAAAATCTCAAAGCATAAACAGTATAAGCAAAATAATACAGTTTCATAGTTTGGTTGGATTAAATGTAAGGTTCTAGTTTCCAGTTTAATGTATGTTTCAAGTAACTAAGTTTTTGCAATTACCCCTTTTTAATTAACCCCTTTCTATATTCAAATAAAATACAAAATTACTCCCTTTCAATGAAATCAAATTTAATAAAGCTAATTATTAGTTATTTATAAAATAACTAGATAATTAACATTTAATTAATCATTACAATTTAAATCTTTTAATAAATTTAATTATAATTTACAATTATGTTAATATATTATTAATTATTAATTACTTAATAATTAACAAAACTATTTAATAAAATTGTTAATAATTACAACAATAATTATGATTAACATCTATCAGTTAATGTTTAGCATTAATTTCGAATTAGCACCATTTATAATCCAAATTTCTATATTTAATTATAACTCTTAAAAATTATTTAACTAATTAATATTCATTAATTATTAATCAATTGAAAACCTCATAATAAACATTATTTAACAATTAATACTTATTAATACTAATTAATAAAACTTATAAATATTAAATAAACGTATTATTAAAATTAATAACATATAATATTTCTTAAATAACAAATATTAATTAATGAATATTAATAATACTACATTCATTACAACTTTAATATATATCATAAAATGCAGTATAAAATTGCTTGAGCGATTTAAAATTGCTGGAGGCTTAAAAAAAATCGTCGGCCATATATTAGAGCCGTGCGGCTGCCTGCGTGACTGCAGGCTTGTCTGCTGCCGCATGCAGCAATCAACCTGCGCACGCACGGTAGTCAGGTAAGGTGGTGGGGTGGTCAAAACCCCCCCCCACAAATTAATATATTTATATATATATATATTTTATTATTATTTTAAAAACTTTAAACAACGTTTCCCCCAATTTAGTAAATAATATAAATATTAAAATTCTTTTAAAATCAACACCATCTCCTTCTTAATATATATATAATTTTAATTTTTTTTTTTTTAGTATTATTACGATTTAATAAAAATTAAATTCAAACACTATATATATATATATACATATATATATATATATGTATATATATATATACATGTATATATATATATGTATATATATATACATGTATATATATATATATACATATATATATATACATGTATATATATATACATATATATGTATATATATCTATATATATATATATACATATATATGTATATATATCTATATATATATATATATATACATGTATATATATATATGTATATATATATATATATATATATATATATATATATATATATATATATATTATGTATCATTTTTACACAATACTTCTTCCAGTTCATATTAAAAAAAATATATATATATTTTTAATCCATGATTGAAACTTCAGTCTAATAGGAAAAATAAATCGTACCCTTTGAATTCTCAATCCTAAGATTTTCATTTCCAAAAACAAACCCTTCCAAATTAAAATTTCTTAATTTCTAATTTAACTCAAAAGCCCAGATCTCGATTTATTTCCAATTTCTTTCAATTGCAGAACGAGGTTATTTAAATAGTTTTTCAATCCGGATTCACAGATGGAATCAAAAAGCAAAAGATGTAGAACGAAGGGTGGCAAGATTCATACAACGGAATTTGAGAAATCAATTTCAACAAGCACGAAGAAGACAAAGATCCGAAAATATTTCTACAATGGTTCACAAACCCTACCTTGATCTGATGCTAACAATCTGGTGAAACCCTTGCTAATCCAAACCCTTCAAAGCTTCCAAAGATTTCTTTGTTCCCCTTTCCAAAAGTGTGTTCCCTGAAACCTGTGTCTGAAAACTTGTCTCCCCAAAAAATCTCCCTTGAAAAATGAACCCTCCAAATTTGATAAGGAGTTCTCTTCCTACAATCGGGGCACTAATTGTGCGTTTACCCGAGAGGTCTCTTGATCAATCTTGTTAACTCTAAAATCAACCTTTCTTTATCTTATCTTTCATATTTTCATGCACGTTAAATGGATTATTAAATCTCTTTATTTAATTTCCACTCAACTTCTATTTTAATCAATTTATAACTTATAAATCTCATGCGCACTTAATGCGATTAAATATCTTTATTAATTTCACATGTTTAATCTTTTCAATTAATTTCTTTTATTTTCAACTCATGCATAAATCATGCGAACTATAATCTTTATGATAATTAAATATCTTTTCACTTTTAATTTCATTTTTTTAGAAACTTAATTGATAAAATATTTATTAACTTAAATAACAATAATATTTAGCATTTATTTAAAAATGCACTCTAAATATATTATTATTAAATTAAATAAATATAATCAATCATGTTCTAAATTTAAACTTTAACTTTTATCTCCAATATTTAATTCTCTCTTATTTAATTAATTCATTCATGCACAATTAATTTCCTTTTTAAATTAAAATATTCTTTTATTATTCCTTCATGCACTTTAAGTGAATTATTAAATTACTTTATTTAACTTTCCACTTTACTTTACTTTAAATTAATTTAATAACCTTTTAAAATCTCATGCACACTTTCTTAGAATATCTTTATTAAGTTCACATGTTTTTTATCTTTTAAATTAATCTCTTATATTTAAAACTCATTCATGCGAACTTAAATCTTTTCCATAAATTAATATCTTTTCTTTTTTAATATATTTTGAACGTTTAATTTGATAAATATTTATTAACTTAAATAACAATAATATTTAGCATTTATTTAAAAATGAACTCTAAATATATTATTATTAAATTAAATAAATATTATCATGTTCTAAATTTAATCTTAAAACTTTTATCTTCCAATTCAATTCTTTATATTTAATTAATTTCTCAATTAATTAAATATAATTAAATATTCAAAAAGTCATAATAATTCTCCATTAAATTAAATTATTAATTTAATCTATTAATTAGACTTAATTAATAGAAATTCATCAAAGACTCACAAAACAACATACGCACAAAATACTCACGGGTTTAAAAAGGGTAGACAGTTTGTTACGAGTCCTCCTTGCAGGACAAGTATTTTAGGCTATGGCTAGGATTGGACTTGATCATTATCTTCCCATTCTCACCATTTGAGTATTTGTAATAGGGCACGCTCATCCTGGCAATTCAGGGAAGTCGATGCCTGGTACCTGCATCCTGTATAAAAGACAAGCATGTACATGTATATAATATATCTAAACTAAATAGACAATGGCAGGGAGTGGTTCATCGTGTAGATCCCGACTAGCAGGTGACTACGACTCCCTCCCTTAACCACATCAAACACGTCAGACAGAAAGATAAAATAGACACGCACACCATACACATGCAAGTATGGGGTAAGTATCGTAAAAATCACAAGTCTAACATCAAATGCGTACATATAATAATGCATCTCTATCAATACAACATAATCATCATTAAAGACATCACGTTAACCTTTTTATGAAAGAAACCACATTTACTAACTAGGAATATCAAAACATCATTAACGTCATGAATGAAATCAACTAAGCAATAATAACTGATACATTTGTAATCAAAGACATGATAAAATATCATAATATTGTAAATCCAATATCTCTAAACTAATCAATGCACAAAATCAACCTAAAGCAAATTGACAATGATAAAAGAAATGCGAACTAGGGGTAGGCACTACATTGACTTGCTATGGAAATTATCTCCTACTTATCAATTGATGAGCTAAGGGGCTTTCTAATGAATGGTTCGTAAGGCACACCACTTAGTGAAGGTTTTGCAAATGTGGTTGCAAGCTTTGGGTTTAACCATGGAGGAAACTCTGTAGTTAAGTGCACTTAGGCTAGAGTAGTACTAGGATGGGTGACCTCCTGGGAAGTCTCGGTGCTTCACCCTTGTGAGCATCACCTAGATCCAATGAGTGCTGAGTGTTCCATTTATTCTCATGAGAGATGGATTCATGTTGAATCACTACTCATGAACCATGGGTATATGAGTTTGACTCAAAAATCACATAGTTAAATCCTGATAACAATATCACAATTCGACTTGCTGTGGAAATTATCTCCTACTTATCAAGGTTTAAATGATGAAGGGATGTGACTCTTCAAAAAGGTTGTAATTATGAATAGTTGTAAGTCTTTGAAATGTCATAGTTATGAAGTATTGTGACTTTTAAAAAGAATTATGATTATGAAGGATTGTGATTTTTCAAAAAACATAGATGAAAAATAAAACAAGATTTATAAATTACAATTGAATAATCAATCAAACAATAAGAACTTATGATTATGGAATAAAAGATAATTTAGATTCAAATCATTCTAAAATAGAATAAGATATATGGTATCAATTCATATCAATAAAATGTGATCCCATTCAAGGGAAGTGTAAGGGATTTAATAGACAAATCATTTAGACCTTAAGAGATATCTCCCAAGGAATATGGCCAACTAATCAAGGTTTGTATGACACAACATAGGGGTTCCTCCCAAAGGGTTATGAAGTATAAGTGGAATAAAAGTTTTAATAAAGACAAAAGAATAACTGAGGACAGTTCTCCAAAACATAGGGGATCCTTCTAGAGGTTTAGGAAGCCTGATTTGAAGGAATCCTTAAGGATTGCATAGAAATAAATGAATATCTAAATATTGATTATTATAATTAAATTAATTATTTTTACTCACAAATATTTGTAGGTTAATCTCATTGAGAAACAAATTAAGGAGGGGGGATATTATGGTGGTATCAAAGGATGATCTTGTCATTCTAAGGGTAAAAGAGTATATGGGAAAATAATTCATTGGAAAGATGAATATGGAAAGTTGATGGAGATTAGAATAGGTTAAATCATAGCCCTAATAACAAACTAAGACTTTGGACTAAAGCATTACATCTTTCAAAACAATAGAAGAAATCATCCAATTGCTTAAGGATAAGCAATTTGAGGAAGGATGGACTGTCATGTCCCCATTTCAAGATATAAATTTAATAGTAGTTAGATAAGACAATATTGTTAATTAAATAATGAAAACAATATATTAAAAAAAAAAAAAAAAAAAAACAAATCTATAAATAATAACATCTATATAATCTATTATCAAGAAAATAAGGCTTAAAATAATTAAATAAGAATAAGAATACAATTTAGAAATAAGTAAATACAATTAAATAAAAAAGAGAATATTGTAGACAATATGTTACTTTCTAATTAGGATATAATAATAAATGATAGTAAAAATAAAATAAATAAGTAAATAAATAATATAATATAGACTAATATCAACTAACTAAATCTAATGAGAAGTCGAGATATGCAATAAAGAGATGTGACTCTTTCAAATTAAGATATAAAATGGAGGGGAGTTCATTTGAAAGAGAAGGGAAGAAGAGGAGAGGATAGAAGTTAAAGAGGGATTAATGGAAGAGGAAATGAATGAGAAGAAAATAAGGAAGGGGCCTTTTCAAAATATTTAAATGATGAAGAGATGTGACTCTTCAAAAAGGTTATTATTATGAATATTTATAACTCATTGAATGTCATCATTATGAAATGTTGTGACTTTTAGAAAGGATTATGATTATAAAGGGTTGTGACTTTTTAGAAGGATATAGATGAAAAATAAAATAATATTTATAATTATAATTGAATAAGAAACAAACAAGAAGAACTTATGATTGTGGAACAAAAGATAATTTCAATTAGAATTATTCCAAAATAGAATAAAATACATGCCTTCAATTCATGTCATTGAAATGTGATCTCATTCAAGGAAAGTGTATTGGATTTGATAGAAAAATCCTATAGACCTTAAGAGATATCTTTCAAGGAAGATGACTAATTAATTGAGGTTCATTCCTCATCAACATCATTGCCATCATCATCATCATCATCTTCTTCTTCTTCTTCTTCTTCGTCAACTAACTATTGTTTTGATCATCATCTACTTCTTTGTTGTCTTCTTCTTCAATTACATTATAATTTACCCATCTTCCTCTTGGATTGTTTCTAAAAACAAATGACCAACTCGATTTATGTGGAATGTCAAAGTAAAACACTTGATCACATTGGCTTGGAAGAAGATAGGGTTCATTTCCAATAGGCTCAAATGGCCTTGTATTAATCATTTTATATCCAATATCATGTTCAATAACAATTCTATTGGGATCATTTTGATTCATTTATAGCCTGTACCATTTGATGAAGAATATAACTAGTTTGAAGGAATTGAAGTTGCACTAAACTATATTATCCAAAATGCCATAGTATCGATTTTTAGATTATCAAGGATGTGCATCATTTCTAGATGAAATATTAGTGACCTCAAAGACTACAGTTATCCCAGAATCACAAGTTTTATTTGTGTCATCCAACTTTTTATGCAAAATATATGGCCATGGCAGTACAATCTTTGTGGTGCTTGACTTGCAAATTTTCAAACATGTCAATATTATTTGCATCAATCTGTGAGTTTATATTAAACATATGGGTTATGATAGATAAACTTATACGTATATTTCTACCTCTTAAACTATATGCTATAATAATTATCATTGGCATAACATTGGAATCTCCATTATGATGTGCTCCCTTAACTAATGAAGAAACACCTTCCCATGTTAATGAGAGATCATTTTTTTGAGATTGTTTAATCCATACTGTCATGTAATGTTCCAAAGGCAAAATCGACCTAAAGGCAATCTCGACCCAAAGGAAATATCAACCCAAAGGGGGTTTCATCGCAAAGGGAATCTTTATCCAGAAACAATCTCAACCCAAAGGAAATCTTGACCCGAAGGGGATCTCAAACTGAAGGTAATGACTTCCCAAAGGGGATCTCAGCCCAAAAGAAAAGACTTCCCGAAGGGGATCTCAATCCAAATTAAATGACTTCCTGAAACGGATCTCAACCAAAAGGAAATGACTTCCTAAAGGGGTTCTCGATCCAAAGGCAATCACTTTGATACCACTATAATTTTTCACTTCTAGAGGGCACTATGTTAGCGTATGGTCATATATGAGTATGTCGTATAGTGTCAATGTTTGGCACATGATAGTCACAGATGACCTATGATTATCCATACGATAGGGATATGATGGGGGGGCAAGGTTGTACAATGATAAGTCTAGAGGATGCAAGAAGTTGTATAGTAGTTTCTAGAGGTCATACGATGAAGATCAAGGAAGTTGTATGATGAAGGGAGTGAGTTAGAGGGACCATACAGTAGTAGAGATGAAGTGTACCATGGAAATGAGAGTTATAGGAGTAGTTGTATGGTGGCCATGACAATGAAGAGAGTGGCAAAGAGGAATGGAGATATGTAGGCTACATGAAGAGTAAAATAACAATAAGAAGTACTAACCATTAATGATAATGTCAATCATGCAATTAACAATGAATGAAAAATTAATACTCACACATATAATATAGTTGTTATTTCAATCATGAAATATAATTGCATACAAATATGGTGCTCCAGATGTGCCAGATTTGAAGCAAAGTAATACACAGATGGGATAGGGTGAGGGTTGAATCCCACCAAAACCAGAGAAAGCCAAGTAGGGAAGACTTGCCACTTCTGAAATGGTGAACAATACTGAACTCCAACAAGAATTCACAATGCAAAGACATAATCCAAATCCCATACCAACTACTACCTACATGTCATGTTTATATACCCTTCTAAGAAACTTCATGAGGGATTTCAAAGATAGCCGATGTCCACACCTACAACAACAATTAAATAAAAATGGTTCTGAGATATACTAAATCAATCAGGGACCACAAATACACATATCCTTAACTTGGGCCCCACATAAATAAATTTAAAGTAACTAATTAAAGGTCCAATTATTATATTATTTAAATTATGGAACCAATTAATTAAATTAAATTATTACATTAAAATTTGAGGACATGACACGTCGTTCAATCAAGAATGTTTGCAATATACAAATGTGGTGTATCCCACTCATGAGAAATTGTATAAAACATATAGACCACTTAGAAACAACTTATATTGAAGATTTATAAGAATTAATTAACTACAATAACATCTTATAATTATCTCTCACTTTCCTCAATCTACCTTTCCCCATCAAGTACTTCCCTTTGAATTTGTTAATAGGGTTGGGATCCCAAATGTGATCTAAATGGATTTTTGCTACAAACTTGAGAAGATATTCACTAATTTACAACATGTTTTGGTATACCAAATATCCCTCCACCATCAAACCCTCAGGACGTGCTCTTTGTCGAACTAAGCCCTTCAAAAATTTCAAGTACCTCTCAACCATCCACATTGACCTAGTTGGTACAGGTCCACACAATTCACTCTCCTTAACTTGATGTATGAGGTATTGTTCTTGAGCATTGACAAAGTTTGAAGGCAATTACTTTTTCATTTCACACATAAGCTGATGAAATTTTCTCTTCCACTATTTTACATTTTTTTAAATCAATTTGTTTAGATGACAACCATTTAGAAGATATTCAGCACACAAAAATATATAAACTAGACTTTACAAAAAATTATAGAAAAAGTAAACAAGACACAAATATAATATCTAAATAATAAATCTAAGAAATAACACTTCTAACCTCATCTATTTCCCACTATCGTATATAACTTGTTTGACACTGTTATCAAATTTGTGTGGGGTGAGATAGAGGTAGAATATATTGTGATAATTATAAAATGATATTTTTAATGTATTATAAAATAATATATTTAAAAGTACATGAAGTTTTATAGATATATTGTACATAGAGAAAAACATGACTTACCTTAACGAAGGTATGCCAATTATGAATTTTCAACCCTAACCCAAAATTACCTTTCTTTTAGTCAAGAATGCTTATATTTGCAGAAAACCCTATGAGAAATTTAGATTTTTTTATGACTTCTTTGATGGCATCACTTTGTTGTTGTGTTAATAACCAAGGAAGGGCACTCGTATTGATCTGATTTCTATTTCTATTTGATTCAATGAAAAAATTTAATTAATGGTTGGATTCATGAATGCATGGTTGGATTCATGAATGCATGATTGGATTCATTAAAAAAATGACAATTTTTTCTGTGTCACATCTTCCATCCAATATTTTCCATAGTATCTTTGTTACATTCTTTCCAATATGCATAGCATCAAAAAAATGCACAATTGGGAGGTGCTCGTGGTACGACAACCTACTAAATTGTCTAGGATATCTTTTTAGTCCTTTTGGAAGTTGGTCATCAATGCCTTGAAGACCTTCATGAGCATCAATTACATCATTAGTAAACAAAAGACAATGTCCAAATACAAATTTCAAAAAAAAACCATCAATTGAAATTACATTACCTTGATGATTTATTCTATTGTATTCCAACTTCCATAGGGGAGGTGTCATTCTTTGTGGCTTTGATGTTGTCTCTTTTTTCCCATTGAAAATACATTTTTTCCTTAATTTGACACTTATAATTTTTGTGGAGAAATTTCTTATGCACATTGAACATCTACTTTCCTAAAATTCTTGAATGATGAGATTTCATCTTGGACCACAAACTAAACATGTAAATTTTCCCTTTATCTAAAGACCTACAAGATCATGTACGATTGGATGAAATATGTTTTAATATTTATAATTATCATGCAAAACTTAAACATACAACAAACATGTGTTACTACTATAGCATACTGAAAATATGTGTTAACAATTTTACATACAACAAAAATGTGTTAGCCTAAGGGCATCATGTATTGTCTATATAAGCATTACATGAAATTGAAATTTTCTTTGTCCTATTGGTGTAAAGGTTTCATACATAGTGACCCCATTGCATAACTCCAACAACTCATCAATAAGGGGCTCACACTACTATATTTGGACTAAATTTTTTATCTGAATTGGTCAATTTTTCTATACACATTGGTCAAAGTTTCGACCAACATATGTGTGCATCTATTTATTGACGTATATCTTTGTCAGAAAATAGCCCAAACTCTTGCAAAAGAGGCATTGAATATTATTTGATTCGATGAGGATGTCATGTCATTGATGAAATTCCTTGTCGAAATATCTACACGTAATTTGAAATCTGTTGAAAATACAAATAGGAAATGTATACTTTTGAGGGGGGGGGGGGGGGGGGTGGCGGGGGTGAATTAGAAGGACCAATCTCTAACCAATAAAACTTTTAACTTTAAAACAATGCATACACAAACATATTGAAATAACATGTAAAGTAAACATATCCACATAGACACTTGACACCAGATATGATTACCCATAAATCCTCCAATGAGAAGGTAAAACTAGGGTGGGGATGACACCCACAATTCTTCACTACTGCAGCAATAAAGTTCACTTGTTAAGGTTACATGATTTGATCATTCTCATGATCTGCTCTGTGAAAGGCCTGCGCTATTAGAGGCTTACAAAGGATTATTAGATCCCACCCTATTAAAAGTGTGCCTGGCTAAAGGACTTTAGAACACTCACTCGGAATGTCACCCTGTTAAAGGATTTTAAAATGATTGTTAAGTCAAACTTAATACAAAGGATTTCATCCTACTAATACAATTGTTAGAAAGTACAATAGAATGTTTGATTTGATACACTTATAATCTGGTATTGCTGATTTCGAATCTCAATTCAATCCTTCTTAATCATTTCTAATCTGATATGGAATTGCTGCACCCTCAATCCTTTGTTCTAATAACTGATTCTACAATTTTGTCCTTCTTCTAAGTCACCTTGAATGTATACTGATCAATTCACCCCTTTTCATTTCCTTCAGATCTTCACTAGTATCAACTTTTCACATGCATTCTCTAATGCTCTCTTAAACACATATTGAATTATGGGGCTTCATCTCCCTTTAAAAAGACTTTGATGGCTTAGGGTTAGGTATGAATCTGCGATTGAGATTCATCCATTTTTTCTGCTCAATTCTTTCCATTCTTCTGATTGGTTGCATGTTGATCACATAGGGAATCCAAATAGATTCAATCTTATCTTCAAAGCTTCGATATCTATCCATATGTTAGCTCAAAAATGGTTTACATAGTTTTGTGTGTCATCATAAATAATTAGGTCAATTATGTGTTACTTGACACTTGTTAATACTGATGCTCAACACATACTATAATTATGTTTGGCTCGACACTTGAACTTTCTCAGCATCTACTATTTGCTTGGCACTTGAAACTTTCTTGGCTTTGTCTATTTGCTCGACACTTGATGTACTTGACACATGAGTGGCTCGACACTCATTGCAACTTGGCATATATGCACATTATACTCGACATATGTTACTAGCTTGACATGAACTTAGTAAAAAGCTTAAGTGTGTTGACACTCAATTGTCAAAACCAAATTGAGATCAACAATCTCCCCCTTTGACATGAGTGGAAAAAACACTTAACTATACATGATTAATCTAATCTCCTTGAGTATAATATACATCCAATTTGACATATATACAAAACTTCAAAATTGTTTAAAATTTTGTAAAGAACTATATACCTCAAAATTTAATAACTCCCATTGAGTTAATGTGTCTTTTCTGTATCCAAAATATCTCTAAGTAGATTTGACTAGATTTGCCTTTGCTATTTCTCTTTGGCTTCAATCATTCTGATACTCCTTATCTGCTATGTTTTGATATGCCCTGTTTTTACTTTCCGACTGTTTACTCCCTCTTTCTTCTCTCTATTTATTTTTTAACTCTCCCTTTCACATGTCTTCCCCTTGCATATATCTTCTCCTTTAATATTTCTACCCCTTTTTGAAACTGATGTCAAAGGGTCTATACACTAAGTGTGTATTTATCCAAGAAGTTCTTATTTACTTCCATTATGATCTTGAGAGTAGCATCCTAGTTGTCTATTGCAACATCTAATGATTTGATTTTGATGGTTGTCTTTGCTGCATGGTGAACTAAGTTGTCAAGAGTTGAAAGATTAGGATTTTTCTTGAGTACTATTTCAACATAGGCTAGTTATTTTTGCAATATTTCCATGTAAAGTGTTAGGGAAGCTTGAATCTGGATTAACTTGGCTCTTGTATTAGCCTATTTTGTTGTTAATACAACTAGTTCCTTATGTGTGTGAAGTGTGGAATGAAAGTGCTTCTCACTTTGAGATGGGTTTTGTGGTAATTGTATACTAGATATTTTTAAGTTTCTTTCCAGACTCATAATCTTCTAGCTCGTTTCTTGTGTGAAGAGTGTGGGGTCACACAATTTATTGTACAGTGAGAATATATTCTCATGTATCTTCTTCACTTTTTCAATTTTTATAGCTAGCTCCACTTGTGATAGTGCTATTCGACTAGATATTTTTTCATTTTCCTTTCCTTGAAACTTATTTTCAGACCATTCCATGAGTTTTGCATTGGTTTCCTAGTCTTCATTTGTCACCTATTCAATAATTGAATATAAATCATTGGGCATTGTAGTGTCAAATTCAAGAGGATTATTCTTGAATTTTGTCATCATGGCATACACTGATTCTTCAATCTTATTTTCATCTTCTCTACTTAATTTACTAAATTCAATATTTTTCAAACTATTTAAGTCTACATTATCCCTAATATTATCACAAATGTTTTCAATATCAAACTTGGGAGCATGACTTACCACTCTGAACTGGCTTGTGTCTTCTGACTCAGTTCTTTCTTCATTTGATTTTGGTTGTGCAACATATTTCCTAAATTTTTTTGCACTAGACCTTGTTGTTTAGTAGCCTTCTTCTTCTCTTTTATTTTCTCCTTAGCCTTTTGAGCGGTGGCCCTTGTGGTTGCTCTTGTGATTGGAGCTGTAGGCTTTGTAGGGCTTGGTTTTGTAATTTTCTTACCCTTTGGCTGAGTTGTAGGCTGTGACTTAGCCTTTCTCTTCTTTGTTTCTTGTTTTTCTTGTGCTTCCTTGGCTTGTTCCTCCTTGACACCTTCTTCTTCTTCATCTTCACCCATACCTTGGGTTAGGGCAAGAGGTTCTTGGCCCTGATCTTGTTCTTCCTCTTCTTCTTCTTCATCATCATCATTGCCTTTAGATCCCTCACCAAATTTAGCTCTAAGATTCTTTACCATTTTATCCTTTTTCTTTAGAGTTGAGGGAGTTTTCAACTCCATTTCAAATTTGGATTTGACAGCATCATAATTACCAAATATTTTTGTTGTCTTGTCAACTTCTTCTGCAATTAGTGCAATGATGGCGACTGATGCCTCATCTATGTTGATTTCATACCCCAAAGGCCTTAGCCATCTCACTCTAGGTATTACAGCTTGGATAAAGGTGTAATCAATGTCTACCAAGAAATGTATGTCATTTTAGTACTTCTCCACCAAAGAAACAAGAATTCTCAACCTCTGTTTCATTGACTACTTGAAATCCTCATAATAACTAGTCATCACAGACTCAAAATTGTCTCCCATTTGTTCAATGTACTCATTTATTTGTATAGCCATAGACCTATTGGTCTTCCATCCTACCTTACCAAAAGAGGGAAAATCATTTTGAAAATAGAAAAATATACATATCAAAATTGAACCAAATTTGCATTGAGCACTTTTGGATCTCCTTATTGCTCCTAAATTCTCAATGATTTGCTACAACTATAGCTCTGCAAGATCATAAGTATGATATTTCTTCACAATCTTGTATCCTACATCAATTGCAATACATGGCACACTATTCAGTCGGCTTGACTGATAGAATTTGTCAGATATGACCCTTACTGCAAATTCAAGAAGTGGATCCTTGATAGTATCTATTGTCATTCCTCTCTTGTTCCACTTTACCCCTATATTTTTCTCAATTGCTTCCTTAGAGTTGCTTCTCAGGGTCTTGGGTCATTCTAGGGTTGGATATCCTGTAACCCTATGCATAATCCTTTTTGAAAATTTGATAGGTCCTCCTTCTAGCCATAGGCGTCCATCATGGATTCTACTCAAGACAATTCTTATCCATTCCATTTTGAAGATAGTGGGGAAATCTAGGGCACAGGTTAAGCCCTTCCTTTCTATGATTTCAAATTCTTCTTTCAACACTCCATTTTCACATAATTTATCATATGCTTGACAAATTTCCATATCTCCAATTCCTCCAACCTTGCAATTATAACACTTTCTTACATCTTGAACCGTTACGACCTTGGGTGGAATAATAAATAATGCTCTTGCTCGGTCATTTTTATATGCAACCTCAAGAATAACCCTAAATTTTGGTTGTTTTACCTCATTACTAGCCAACTGAACTTAAAATGGTTCCTTATCCTTAGGATTCCTAGAGGTAGAGGCCATTTTGCAAACTAGGGTTTCAATAAATACAGAACTGTGTAACTGCGTAACTTGACACATGAAGAATACCTTTAGATCAATGAAATGATGCTTGATCTTTGCTGGAATTTCTGAAAATGCTTCAATCTCTACTTGGAAACTACTTCTTTACTCTACTCTCTCTTGCTCTATGTTTGTAATGATGAAAAATGAGCAAAAATCTGCCTTATACCCTTTCAAAATATCGCATTTAATGCATGGTGCATGTACAGTTGTAAACTTGGCTTCTATGCAATTTTTGCTTTACTTGGCATCCATTGATTTTCCCATCATTTGGTAGCCTATTCTTACTTGGCTTCAATAGGAATTTCCTCCACTTAGTAGCTACTATTGACTCGGCTTCAACTAGCTTTGGCTAACAACTCAACATGCTCTGGAATTTACTTGACAATTGAAGATGACTTTTCACACTCTACAGTAAGATGAAAACTTAAAGTTTAACCTTGATTTTTCCTGGTTGACTTGCATCTTAATTCATGCTAGTTTACCCTTTTTTTAGCACTAAGTTATCTTGGAACTGATGTATGATGAAGCACTTAAATATCAGTCCCACATACCTCTTTTTGCTTAGTTTAAAAATGAGATTTGATCACTTGACCTTTTAGATGAAGTGACCCCTTCCATCTTTCTTCGTCCATGTTTTTTTCATCTCTCCTCTAATGTGCTCAACGTCTACCTTTCCTTTTCCATTTTTGAACTTTGAGCTAGGTGCCTTTGTCCTTGTTGGTCAGTGCTTGCTGATATGAACAGTCTTCAAACAACTAAAGCATGTAGTTTGACTCAACCATCTATTGTAGCTACCACTGAAATGTGTTCTTATGCAATTCTTAGGGATATGTCCATACTCTTGACAATAATGATAGCTATTTCTTGTATTGTAATCGCAATTATAGGAATTTAATGGTTTCTTCCCTTATTTGATGACCACATGAACTTGGATCTGCATTCAAAGTCTTTGTGTCCAAACATTTGACAATTGTAGCAGTGTCCTTCAAATTTTGGTGCATGCATGGTTCTAGTTCTGCATTCATGTGCCTGATGACTATGTTTGTTGCACTTGTAATAATGTGTCAAGTTCTTTGGCTTAGCATTCTGACCAGCATTCTTGCTCCTACAAACATTAGTTGTATGTACTTTCTTTCCACAATGATGACAAGTAGGTTTATAATTCTTGCCTTTATTATTTTTTTCTTTAGCAGCTTTGGATGATTCTCCTTCTTTAGTGCTTGTGTAGCCCAATCCTGATGTGTCTTTAGTTGATCTAGGGGATTTCAGTAGTTGCTGAAAGTACTTGATGGCTTCATTTGGCTTTTTGAAACTTTTTGCAAAATCCTTTTGTCTTTTTAAGTCATTCTACAGTTGTTCATTTTGCAACTTCAATGTAGTTATCTCAATGTCCTTGACATTCAACTGACGATGAGCATTGATCATTTGGCTTAGGGTGTCCAATTGCATGTTTGAGATTCTAGATAGCTCTACTAATTTTTATTCCAATTTGTTTGACAAAGTTATTTTGTCTTCTTCAATCATGGCCTTGTCTTCTATAGCTTTCTTCTTTTGTTCAGTCACCTCACATAGCAATATTGCTTGTGATTCTTGCTCCAACTTGAGATTTCTGATCTCCTCAATTTGTACTCCATTTTTGTCCATGAGATCTGCAATTGCTACATCAAATTCATAGGAGTTACCATCTGAAAATAACTTTGTGGTGTCAATCTCCTTGTATTAAGTCTCATTTTCTGGCATAGCAATCTCTTTCCTTCTTTTTAGTGAACTTATCAAAGCATTTCTGGCTTCATCCAGTTGTTATAGTAAGAGATGTATCTCAATCTCCTAATTCTCAATGGTCTTTCCCAACTTGTAAACTTTCATCTCAAGATCTTTTCTCCAAGCTATAAGGCTTCTTTTGATGAGAACCTAGCTCTAATATCAATTGTTGGAAATACAAATGGGAAATGTATACTTCTCGGGGGGTGAATCAAAAGTACCAATCTCTAACCAATAAAACTTTTAATTTAAAAAAAATTAATGCACAAACATATTGAAATAACATGTAAAATAAATGCATCCACATAAACACTTGACACCGGATATGATTATCGAGAAACCCTTCAATGAGAAGGTAAAACTAGGGTGGGGATGATACCCACAATTCTTCACTACTGCAGTAATAAAGTTCACCTATTAAGGTTACACTAGCACTTGCACTAGAAATAGGTGCAAGGGGTATGCCAATAGGTTTTATTAGAAAAGAAAAAATTAAGAGATGTAAAATTAATGGAAAGATTTCATATTGATAACATATAATCAAATTTTTATATAGAATAGTGGCATATACACATCATTAATCTTTTTAGAGGTTCAAACATTGTACAACATCCCAATTAAAGAGTTGGTTTGAATAGTACATTTTTCGAAATATTTTTGAACTATAAATACATTTAAATGAAACATTTGCAATATCATGCAATTAGTCATGAGAGGGTTTTTTCTTTCCAAATTCATTGAATATAACTGCCCAATTCCTTAGCTGTAGCCACTCCATCTTGTATGAACTCTTTGGCTTCACACTTTTCCTCATCAATTTGTAACTTAATAAGAATTATACGAACCTCAATCAATTCCATTTTCATCTTGTATCCAACATAATCTTGTATAAAATAGTTTAGGATTAGAGATTCCATGTGGCATGAAGATTTGTTGGTTCATAAAAATGACATACCTTTACCATCCCCTTTGAATTTCAATAAAAAATTCTCTTAGAATGATCGTATAATGCTAGATTTCTTTTCTACCACCAACTGAATTATGTAGATGGAAATGAATTCTCCTTATGATTGTTTGATTATAATGATTACATTAAAATTGTAAAATATAAAGTCATAGACATGTTATAAAAACTTGTGTTTAGTGGAACCTAAGTGAGAAGGTGATCATGCTTGATTAAAAAAGATTATCTATGATAGGACAACTTCATGTTTATGCATTAGTCACAAGATAGGAAAATGACTCTCACAATGGATAATTATGCATGGAATAAAATATCAAAATGGCATCCAACATCATTCAACCATGTCAAATGGTTGAAGAACATTATTTTGACCAACGTATTAAAAATAAAATGTTAAACAATTTATTTAAATGCCCACATATCCAGAGTTATACAACAATTTGTAAAACTATTTCATTTATAAACAAGAGACACAATGCAACATAGTTCCTGGCTAAAGCAAGCATATTTTAAAGTAGAAATGAAGATAAAGAGGGTAGGGAATCAGTAAAATAAATAGTTGTGGAGAGAAGTAGGAAAAAAAACAGTGAATGGGATGAGGGGATCAAGAATCTTTAGATAAGATACGAATACAACGGAGAAGATAAATATAGAGATGAATACAAACACCTAAACATAAGAGTATGAGACATAGGTAAATTGTAAAATTTTAGGAGTGTTGGTTTTCCATTGGTAGCTTGATCTTGTAGCATTCTGACCTATTAGTTGACAAAGTTTGAAAATGCTAGGACATTTCTACATGCTCATTGAAACAATGTGCATGATGCAAAGCCACTTTTCACAATGCATGTTGACAAAAGACATCATGAATATTTCATTTATTTCATTAGTCCTTCTTTTTACATACTTTATTTATATATTTTTCTACTTTTTTTTTTCCCCTAATGGAATTGGGATGTTGGAAATGATCGTGGTGTGCAAAGAGTGAGTAAAAAATGGGTGAAAAGTCAATAAAACAAAAAAATGGTCTTTTTTCACATGTATTGATGTAGTAAATAAGGATGAGGTTAATTGATAGTTCATTGAGAAAAGGATTTTGTTTGTTAGCAAATGTTCTAATGGACAAGTGATAGCTTCAAAGGAAATATGCATCAATTTTCATGAATGTTTGAAATAAAACCTTTGAATTGTCACCAACATGCTTGTTTTATGTCTACAGTGGAGAAAGGGATAAATAAGGAGAGAAGGGGTAGAGAAGAGTGGGGGTGGGTGAGGGGAGGGTGTGGGGTGAGGTCCATTAGAGGGAGTGAGAAAGACAGAGATAAGGGGAGACATGTCTAGAGATAAAGAAGAGAGGAAGTTAAAAGTAGATGGGAAAATAGTAGGAGATTGATAAAGAAGAAGAGATAAAGAGACATTAAACATTAAATATATATAAATATGTAAAAAGTACTTTTTATATTTATGAATGAAAAATATATATATATTTATATCAAACATTATAATAATAACAAATGTAAATAATGTAAATATAATCTAGTACATCCTATAATGTCCCCATCATAAAATAAATGTATTTAATTAAACTTTGTAATAGGCTGATTGATTTAATTTATCTCAGACCCATTTTATTTTGTTTTCATAGTTTGTGTCACTGTCGGCTATCTTTGTACACCCTAGGAATGGTTTCCTAATGGGTATTTAAGCACGACTGTAGGTAGTCTATAGGTATGCTTTGGATTATATTTTCTCTGTACCACAGATTCCTATTGGAGTTCAGAATTGTTTCCCATTTTGGAAGTGAAAGATCTTCCCTATTTGGATCATCCAGTTTTGGTGAGATTCAACCCTTACCCTATTCCATTGTTGCATGTATTACTTGGATCAGATTTGGCAAGTTGGAGTATCTTTGGTAATTATTATTCGCATCTAAGTCTTTGTTATTGTGGATTTTTGTATGGTGTACTGTGTATGAACCACAATTACATTTTGTGTTGGATTTTGGTTCCTATCCCCCTTTCTTCATACTATCCTTCCTCACAACTTTCATCGTACATACAACTCAACTTACCCATCATTTCATACTGAGATATGTCTTTTGCATCACCGTACAACCCTACTACAATCACTGTACGACCTGCTTCAAGACATCGTACGACCATGTCTAATCCACCATACGACTTGCTCTAATTCAACCATATGACCTTCTTGGCACAACGTATGACATTCTAAATTTTAGCCATACGATTTTGTTTCACTCGTCCAATTTAGGTAGCGTAGCAGGGGTAGTGGTCACGCAACACGGGCAGTAGTCACACAACACGGGTAGTGGTTGCATTGCACAGGTAGTAGTCACACAACATAGGTAGTGGTTGTGTAGCACAGGAGCATCTCCGAAACCATTCGGGAAAGTGTCCATGCAGCATGGGTAGTGGCTGCACAACATGGGCAGTAGTCGTGTAACACAGGTAGTGGCTGCACAACACAGATTGTGACTGCGTAGCATGGGCAATAGTCACACAGCACGGGTAGTGGCCGTCTAGCATGGGTAGTAGTCACCAAGCATGGGAAAGTGACCACACAACATGAGAGCATCTTTGAAACTGTTTAGGAAGATTACACATCCTAGATAGAGTAGAATGCATGTCTTCCATGTTTTGTTAACACAGCTATGGAAAATGTGTTTCACCACACAAATACACATATAGTTGACCCACTTTATGATTGGCATTGGTGCATTTTAATTATATAAAAAATTGCACCTTCTAAATAATATTACATTAACATTTTTATATTTAAAATACTATATTAAAAATAAATCTAGTGATGAAAAATAATTATTATTACATTGGTAGTAGAAGGGTTTGTGCAGTACTTTTCTTTTCACTCTTGTAATTTCCTTGATCTGTCTCTTGTTTAATCCATTTCTGATAGTGCTTTTAGGAATACTGAAATAGATTTTCCCTCTATGTATTTCCATCTGACCTCTCTATCCATCATGCTTAGATAGATGCTTGTATTGCCAAATATATGCCTTCATCACTGCCTTGAGATGAAAACACTTTGAATGTTGAAAAGGTTTTATAGGTATCTGCTCCTAATTATAAGCCATCAAGCTATGGTCAAGCACAAATTTATTAGGAAAGGTGATAATCAATCATAGAGGCCAGTTTGAATGTTGCATTAGTAGTGAAGATGATAGTGAAGGCCATCAATCTCAGTGTTGTGGATGCCAATCAGACTACTTATATCTGTGAGGTGGCATGGTCTTCTTTCATGTTTCCTCTGCTAATTGGATCAAGATTGTATATCATAAAAATGCCTTTAGTCAAGCTCCAAATTCCATGAGATCATATTAGCTTGACAAACCTTTTTATACAGTATATCGAAGCACTCTACATCATCACCCTCGCCAATTACTCTATTTAAAAAAAAAAATGTCTAGTTCCCCTTTTTGGTCAAATTCATTTTGTGAATACCTCAATCATCATATTTCTCAAATTGGATCCTTTGAGGAGTTATAACGAACATATAGCAACCTTTCTCAATTTCCACATCCTCCATACATATAAAGTAGAAACTGCAACCATAAGACTACGCTTTCTTGGGAAATTTTTATGAACAACTCATAGCCTTTTTTTTGCACATTCACAAATTGATTTACTATATCGACACACATCCAACCAGTTTTAGATTCTGCTAACTAATATATTGCTATTGCATTTTGCTCAATTTCATAGGCTTGTGTCTTGCTTGTGTGTCACACTTCTAATATGTGACGGAAATATTCTAAATATTAATTTATGCACTTACCATTGATAAGCATTTCCCTTTGATACCTGTTAGCACAACTCTCACATGTGACTTTGAAGAAATTTGCAGATAAAGATAATGGTCAATTGGCAACCATGACTATGAAGTGGGTTCTTATTATAGCCGCTTATAGTTGATTGAAATTTAGTAAAGAACTTTCAACAAATCCATCTTGTGCGCACTGTACAATCATTTAATTTGATCCTTCTAGATGCCAAATTCATCAAGGTGTTTTTTCAATCAATTAAAGTGATGCCTCTATGCTTCCAATCATTTCATTCTTAACTACTTTACTCATTCGGGCATTCCGTCTGTAATGCCCCACCAAGGGATCCAAAGAATTAACCTAAAATTTCACTAAGTTTGGTAGCATTTTTTTTAAAAAAAATTTTGAACATGAAAGTAACACCATTCATAACAAAGTAGCGAAAGCAATATCCAACTGAAAGTAAACATGAACATACACACATAACTAGTTACATTCTTAAGGATCCCTTAACGTTGAATCACATCTAAATTAACTATTAATGATTCCATCTAATACAACATCCACATGAAATAATAATGACAAGTCCAACGTTCTTAAATTACATTTTTGATTGCTCAATCGTCGACTGTACATGCCACAGGGTATGAAAGGCTTAAAAGAATATACATATGTGAAATAAAGTACATCATTCTATTCTAATCCATAGTGAAAATGTAGCAAGTAAATGAAACCAAATACCATACATGATACATCATCATCATAAATGATATAAACATTCATCGTAACAGATAACCATAAATCACAACATAATTAATTAGGTGCACGGTTCTTCCCAACTGTTAATAGCATCATTAGACCATCGTGGGCCCTAGCCATCCCTCCGTGCGTAACATTCTAAATCACCGAAGAAATCATCGGTATTAACATAGTAGGAATGTCACTCCTAAAAACATACTACATCATATGCAGAAAAGAAATCTAACATGCAAGTAAAGCATAAGATAACATCATCTAACATATACAAAACATCAATGTAAGGATACATGTCCACCATCATAAAGAATGCATCAGCCACGATGTCTCAAACAGATCTCAAATGATAAGAGTGGAAAAGCACTACCACCCAACGATGTGGAACCTAAATGGTCCACTCCCTCCACGCTGAGGAGATAATCTCAAGTCCCAAACAGGCTATCAAATAATATAGCACAAACACTCTCTAATTCCAAGAATCCTAAAGTATACTAACTCAAAGGTTCCAATCACAAACTGACATCTAATCCCAGAGGCACAAAAAAGACATGTACAAAACCTACTATGCAAGTGAGAAAGTGTCATTGCATGGATCACGCCCTCTCATACAAACGAGGCATACTACAGAATGCAAGGTCGTAACCAAGCGTTCTCTCTACTCCAATCCTAGTTTGTACTAGCACTCGAGGCATGGGCGAGAACACAAAAATTATCTTATTAGGTTCATTTAAGTCAGTATTAGGTGTGAATGTTTTCACTTATTAAGACAACTTACAATGAGTTACCTTGGCAGCCTCTTAGGGCCCCAACCCCCATTGCAAGCCACTTCCCGACACTACAAGTAGATAACCTACCCTAAGCTCATGGAATCATAAATCACAAAATCACCATAGTCCTATACAAGTGACTGAAAAATATCGAAAGATAATCCATAATAAAAGCATCAAATCTCCATGAGCAAAAGAAAAGCATCCATAGATAATCACGACCACAACAGTTCTCTATTGGCAACTAAAGGTATCCCTGATAATCACAATATTCATTGGTTCTTAACAAGCAACCAAAAAGTATCTCAAAGTAATATTGATCGAAGACTCCAAAATGGTCAAGTCAAATACATGTCACAACATGACATCATCAAGATCAGATAAACAATTCAATCCCAACAAGGTGATTGGAAAGTAATTCAATACAACTGATCGATAACTCATAAAAAGGTTACATAATCACAGCTTAAACAAGAAAACTGAAGACAATATCAATCAGCATGCCATCACATAACCATGGTTGAGTTTATAAAGATAAGAATCAAAATACATCATCATGACATCACAATCATAACCCTCGAGCTTTTGGTAGACGTCCTATAATTGGTCAACACTAGTCAACCCAAAAACCCAAAACAAAAAGCATAGATAAAACACAATGCAAGCACACATTTTGGTTTGCTAAAATTTTATAGTTGAATTAAGTGTGGGGGTCTCAGTTTTCGTTTTTCCAATTTAAATAGTGAATGGAGAAATATTTTGTACATTTTTTTCCTATCCCATGTATTGTTTTGATGAATAAAAGTTTTTCCCTCTAACTCTTGGAATTCAATTTTTTAAATGTTCTAGGTATAAATGTTATACGTTATTTTGGTAATGAGTTATCATTTTCTAATAACTCAATTTACTAATTTGAGAAGAATCAAAATATTTGATAACTTAGATGTTATAACTTTTAATTAACCCTAATTAGACTAAATTCTAATTAAGTAAATTGATTAATTTAAAACTATATATATATATTTTTTTTTAAAATCTAAAATCTAATTAACTTGAATATTAAAAATTCATCAATATTATATGTATATGTATATGTATATGTATACATATCTATACATACATACACATATATATTTATGTATGTATGTATGTATGTATATATATGTATATATATATATGTGTATACATATCTATATATATATATGTATGTATATATACATATATATCTATACATATATATCTATATATATATATATATATGTATGTATGTATGTATATATACATATATATCTATACATATATATATCTATATATATATATATACATATATATATATATATGTGTATACATATATATATGTATACATATATATATATATATGTATAGATATATATATATATATATATATATATATATATATATATATATATATATATATATGTATAGATATGTATATGTATACATATATATATTTATATATATATATATGTGTGTGTATACATATATATATGTATACATACATATCTATATACATATATATATATATCTATATACATATATATATATGTATAGATATGTATATGTATACACACACACATATATATATATATATATATATATATATATATAAATATATATATATATACGTATATAGATATGTATGTATACATATATATATATATATACATATATATATATACATATCTATATACATATATATATATCTGTATATATGTATACATACATATATCTATACATATCTATATACATACATATATATATATATCTATATATATATATGTACATATATATATATATCTATATATATATATACATATATATATATCTATATATATATATATATACATATATATATATATCTATATATATATATATACATATATATATATATATCTATATATATATATATACATATATATATATATATATATATATATATATATATATATATATATATATATATATATATATAACAATTAATAATATATATATACATATACATTTATGTATAATAACATATAACAATTAATATAAAAATTACTAATGTATCTATTAATAAAAATTGAATTGTGTTTGATTGATTCATATCAACATCGATGCATTATAAACAAAGGTGAGTTATATTAATAACCGCCGGTCACAACGTGTGCGGCCTGCGGATCGTAGGTACACTGTGGGTCGCAAGTACACTGTAGATCACAAGTACTCTGTGATACTGCAATCCTACAACACGTCATCGTTGGGGGTGGGGAATGAGTCCCTCCTGCCCCTCATTAATTTTTTTTAAATTTTTGCTTTTATAACATTTTTAAAACACTTTTCTCAAACGTGAAGCGCGACTCAGATTTTATAATGAAATTTTTCGATTGCGATTATATATATATATGTATATATATATGTATGTATATATATATATATATATATATGTATATATATATATACATACATACATATATACATATACATATACATATACATATACATATACATATACATATACATATACATATACATATACATATATAGATTATTATTAAGTATTACAGCATACACACACACACACACATGTATATATACATATATGTGTGTGTGTGTGTGTGTGTGGGCGCGCACAGATTTACATGTTTTTAAAAGAAAGAGAACAACACAGTGTTTTTAAAACAAAAAGGGCTTTCTAATTTCTTAAGAATTTCCTTTAAAAGTATTTGTTCTCTAAATTTTACCCATTAATCCTTCTAATAAATTTTTAACCCTAGTCCATAGAATTCTTAGATCTACGCTTGTGGGGTTTTCTCACATAAAGAATTTAAATATCCATGACAAGATTAAAACAACTGGAACATTCACACATAAAATCCTTCAAAAGCATTTAGAAAACACGAAGAAGACATGAAGTGCAAGAAGCAAAATATCACATGCAAAAATCACAAGTGTCTACCTGGACATTGATGCTAAATCACTTTTCCTCAGAATTTCACAGAGCAAGCTCCTTCCTTCTCCAACATTCCCAGTCCTCCAAACGCGCTCTCCCTAAGCTTCTAGGAGTGCCTGAATATAAAGAACTCTCAGGAAGCACCTAGAATGTCTCTAGAAACAACCAGAAGGTGTTGACAACTAAGCATGAGTCTTTTCGAACCTTCTAGATGATTCATAAGGTTGTAGACACCATGTGCTTAATTTGTGCGCTAACTCCTGTGTTGTTGACATATGTGCAATCAAAAGGTGCGTTTACTCCTAGGCAAGCTTATAACTTTTATTTTAATTATTTTATCTTTTCTATTATTATTATTTATTTATTACTTTATTATTATTATTTTTTAATTTCTTTTATTTAATTCTTTTCTCAATTAATTCCCCATTTAATTAATTAAAATCAAAATATCAAAAGATCATAATATTATTTTAATTTTTCCCAAATAATTAAATTATTAATTAAATCTTTTTAGATTTTAGACTTAATTAATACAAAATTCACCATAGACCTCCAAGATAAAATATGGAAACCCATCATAGAACAATCCATACAAAATCAGTCTAAAGGGTTAAAAATCATGAATTATGTCATCCAACACATTTGGAAGGTAAAATATCTTAGATACTTGTCCTACCTCACTAGGAAAAATGGTTTAGGGGTTTAGGATTTGGACTTGAGAATTTATCTCCTATCTCTTATCATTGAGACAGTGCGATAGGGTACGCTCATCCTGGCAATTTAGGGAAGTCGATACCTAGTACCTGTAACCTACATAAAAACCATGCATATGCATACAATATATATATGCTAAGCTAAATAGGCAATGGCAGGAAGTGGTGCATCATGTAGATCCCAACTAGCAGGTGACTACGACTCCCTTCCTTAACCACATCAGAAATGCCATACATAAGAACAAACACGCACACCATATACATGCAAGTATGGGTTAAGTATCCATAATAAAACACATGTGATAATAAACCATCTAACTAATCATCATCAATAACTGAAAACAATATAATAATCATCATGCATACATGAAATGTAGAGTCTAAATAATCTCATCATATATCAACTGAATCCATAACACAATATCTGATAGTCTCAAAACAATGCTACTAACCATCAACATAAAACTAGTCTAACATAGTCTGACAGTAATAGAAACAATGTGTCTAGAAGAATGTGAATGAGGGCAGGCACTACACTGTCAAATAGTTTATGTACTTTGTTTGTACTTTTCCATTTGACTTCATTCCTCATAGGTTCCATCTTTCTCATAGAGCTTACACACTTTTAAGAATGTCTTTCACAGTGCAGATTTGTCAAAAACTAGCAGATGACATTTTAACATGAAAGGTTATTACAACGATACAAAATCGTCAGCATTTTAATACTAATGCTAATCAGTTTGATGATTGTGTTCCAAGTTTATTATATTTATGTGTACTTCTAATAAATGCCAATTGAAACATACCAATGCAAAAATAAGAAAACCACCTGACCGCTTATTAGTGGCTCCAAATTCAACTTGATTTTCCAGCATCTTCTCGTAGGGCATTTTTTATGGAGATGCAAATAGCAGAAGAATCCTTTTTAGGATCTTGTTGGGTTTTATCCTTGTGGTACCAAGCTAAGTATTCTTTTGTCACAAAGCTATGGAACAATCCCAACATGTGATTGTATTTCGCTAGATCTTAATCTTCTTCAATCCAATCTAGTTTTTCCTCATGAAATCCCCTAGCCAGGAAAGGGTGAACTATTAAACTTACTTCTCAAAGCATTCTATACAATTATTTCCAAAAACTCTCCTTCAAATCCATCTCCTCAATGTTAGTAGTTAGAACGTGGGTTAAATCAAAATCTCCTCATAGATCAGAGAAAAAGCAGGGAAAAGTATTTACAAGTGTAAGACAAATTTTGGAAAATTCTGGTTGGTGTGAGACAAATTCTGGTTGGAGTGAACTCTAATGGGAAAGCCTATCTAATAATGATTTGATCATTCTCATGGTTCACCCTATGAAAGGCTTGCCTTGTTAAAGGCTTACAAATGATTATTAGATCTCACCCTGTTAAAGGATTTTAACACCTTGTTAAAGGATTTTATCACCTTGTTAAAAGTGTGCCTGGTTAAAGGACTTTAGAAAACTCACTTGGAATGTCACCCTGTTAAAGGATTTTACAATGATTTTTAAGCCAACCTTAATACAAAGGATTTCATCCGACTGATATAGTTGTTAGAAAGTACAGTAGAATGTTTGATCTGATACACTTACAATCTAGTATTGCTGATTTTAGATCCCAATTCAGTCCTTCTTAATCCTTTCTGATTTGATATGGAATTGTTGCACCCTCAATCCTCTATTTTGATAACTGATTCTACAATTTTTTCCTTCTTCTAAGTCACCTTGAATGTATATTGATCAATTCACCCCTTTTCATTTCCTTCAAATCTTTGCTAGTATCACCTTTTCACATGCATTCTCTAATGCTCTCTTACACATATATTGAATTATGGGGCTTTGTCTCCCTTTAAAAATACTTTGATGGCTTAGGGTTAGGTATGAATCTATGATTGAGATTCATCCATTTTTCTCACTCAATTCCTTCCATTCTTCTAATTGGTTGCATGTTGATCACATAGGGAATCCAAATAGATTCGATCTTATCTTCAAAGCTTCGAGATCTATCCATATGTCGGCTCAAAAATGGTTTACATAGTTGTTTGTGCCATCACAAACAACTAGGTCAATTTTGTGTTACTCGACACTTGTTAATACTAATGCTCGACACATACTATAATTCTATCTGGCTTGGCACTTGAACTTGCTTGGCATCTACTATTTTCTTAGCACTCATTGCAACTCGACATCTATACACATTATACTCGACATATGTTACTAGCTCGGCATGAACTTAGTAAAAAGCTTAAGTATGTTGACACTCAATTGTCAAAACCAATTTGAGATGAACAAAATATTGTAAGAATGAAATTATATAGCACAAAATTAATCCACTTCTCATAACATACCCATCATACGAGGTTCAAATGCAAGTGATATTGTATATCACGATGAAGGCCTATGAGTAAGCAATGGAAAAGTACCTCTTCATCAACCTCTTGAGTAGCAACCCATTTTTACTAAACATAGAAATGAACACACTCATAGAGATCTTGAGGTAGTTTATGATATATTATTCATTCCTTTGCATCCTTTCTTTTGACTTTCTACTCTTCAAGCCTAATTATTAGAGATTGTAAGAAAGTTTGTAGGAAGAAGCATACCAAGGCATTTAGATGAGTAACATAAATCAATTAGATGTATCATAATAAAAAGCATATTTCCATATCGAAATAAAACCCTAAACTTCTAACAAAGAGAAGATGATATTCTAGGATTTGAAGTAACTAGTAAAAGAACATAAATCAGACAAAAGAAAATATCCAAATACCATTATGGTTCCATATTTAAGGAAAATTGTCTTGTATTTAAGGAAAAGAAAGAAAGACTATAAATATTCTAACCTATGGTTTTTTGACACTTCCATCCATTATAATAAGCCTGCAATATAACCACATTTCTTGGCATACAGTTACCGAAATGAAATGTATTTATATGAAATAATTCTCAATTCAGTTTTTGTCATAGAGAATATAAACTCCCTTCTTGACAAAAAAAAGTGTAATGTTAAACATCATCAATGGTTGGCCTTAGAAAAATATCCAATTTTGGTATGATGACAATGTATCACATGTGTATGCAAAATCTGATCAAGATATTGCCTTCTGCCACTTAGAAATATTTCATATTCCAAAAGTTGTGTTGGATCAAATATGGTAGAAAATTTAATTTTAAACATAATTTTATGGTGAATGCTTACTAATGACATCTAAAAAAAGCATAGTTAAACATGATTTACAGAATCTATTGTGATCATGAATAATGTATTTGCATATATAAAATGAAATCTTCCTTGAGAATCATATCTATTGATAACCTCATTATATGTTCAAACATGCAAGCTTGCACAAATGTTGAAAGAAGTTTTACCTACATATTTCCAATCACATGTGCAAATAATACCAAACCAACAATGCAAATAAGTTCTCCTAGATATAAGAACTATAAGCACACAACACACAACACACAACACACAACACACAACACACAACACACAACACACAACACACAACACACAACACACAACACACAACACACAACACACAACACACAACACACAACACACAACACACAACACACAACACACAACACACAACACACAACACACAACACACAACACACAACACACAACACACACATTGTTACTATCATGTGCATATCAAAGGCTAATGCATGTCTTAGATCATATTTCATTTAGGCATCTTGTATCTACCCACATGTCTAAATTATTGTTTTAAATTTTGCATGTGTGCCTACCATTGCTACTACAAAGATAGGCTCCAAAACTTCCATTTTGGTCTGAGATGAGGGATTCTGATAAATATTGTGGAAACTAATACTCCACCAATTAAATAAAATTTTGTTTGTAATTTTCTAAAGTCTTTCTTTGTTCAAATCCATTTATGTGTGTCATTGGTATTTTCAAGGTGGACCTTTATTCAAAATCTACATTTGATATGGTACTCTTATAGATATGTTGAAAATTAGGGAGAAAACAACATATAAATCTGCATATGCAAACAAAAGATGCAGGTGTCATTCTCTAGTACATTGCATGTGGAATGGGTAAATTAAGCTTTTGTGATTTTCTTGAGTCTAAGATATATGTAGAAGAAATTTTACTTGATTCCTTTTCACAAGTCAATAATTTAGATCACATGGGTGGTAAGTTAGATCACAAATCAGATTGACAACTTAAGATAGTCTATGTAAATTTCATGCTCTATCTTCATGAATCATAGCTACATATGATTATGGACATCTTCCTATGACTAAATAACCCATAATTTTTAGGCTCCTAGAGAGATTATCTAAAAGGTAGGTTCTTGGTCAATACCTTGAGGATAAGATACAAGTGATCAACATGAGGTGGACTACTCCTGTAGTGTTAGAACAAAGCTAGTGACAAAAAAACTAAGAGGAAGAGTTAGCTTTTTTAATAATAATTTGGACACTTTCACGCACAAGGTGGTCCTGAAGGAGAGCTAGTTGTTATCTAGTATGACAACCAAATTGGTAGACATTGGTGAAGCTTTAGCTAAGATATAAAATGATATTAAAGATCAGTATATGGTGGTACTTACTTGTTATATATGGACCAATTATATCTATTGGTAATGATATAATAGAAGATATCTATATATAATTATGGTTCAAAAAAATTTGGAGTTAGGTTGAGAATTGTGAAGTATTTGGCTATGTAATTTAGAATCCAGTCAAGTATTCTGATCATACAACCCTTTGATTTTGGCTAGCAAGTATCTAGGGGCACCATAGATTTTTATCTTCAAAGGATAGTTGGGTCTTTCTTGGTGAGATGTAGCACTTCTTTATATATAAATATAATGTTTAGGTCTATTAGCCTTTTACCTCAAACAAAAATACAGACAATGTTTTAGAACACGTATGGTAGCTTATTTCAACACCTCATACCTTGTAAGATCCATACAATCCCAAATTGTCAAGACAATGTTCAATCTTTCCATGGTGATTCCAAATTCTTTTCCATATTTTCTTTATCCTTGAACTAATTTAGAAATAATTCACTTCGAACATTTTGCAAATATACAAAGTCAAATAACAAATAAGAACCTCATAGTTTTACAAATCAAGATAAATTTAAAAAATACATTGGAGTAGTTATAACATTTTCTTTGAGAAAAGCCTATTTTAGTTGAAGGGAGTCATGCTTTAAATGACATTTAGGATAAAAATTAGCTATTTATTTGGAGTAGGCATATATTAATCATATTTAGCCCAATCCTTCAATGAATATACCTATGCGGATATGTTAAATCAATGTAATTAAAATAAATCTCTAGGTAAAAGGTAATAGTACTTAATTATCACATTTGAAACTATATGAAAAATAATATTTCAAGAACCACTTTAAAATTACCTTTGAATCAAGGATTCCTTCAAGTCTAGAAATTTGGTCCTCACAATTTATATCTTGAGAGATGCCTTCAAAATAAACTATAAACATTAATAATATAATAGTACAATAGGAATATTGTTCCAAACTATGTTAAGTTAGATGGATTTGATAGAATAATAACCTACAGTTCTAGGATTTAAGTTGAAATTATAATTGATCAATGCAAGCCACTTACATTAGGAAAACTAGAGTAGTAAATAGGAGATGAATTGAAATAAAATAATGTCAAATGAAACACATTCCAACTCAGTAAGCAAGCTGCCTTTTTAACTCAATTCATAGCTCAATTTTGTAATCATAAAATCTCATTAGATATAGATTTTGTGACCATGTACACAAGGAAAGGAAGAACTCTGATGAAGTTTAAGACTTCAGACAAATTAACAAGGTGAAAGGCCTATCGAATGAGTAAATATCATCAACAATGGATTTAAGTTATTAGATCTACTTGGATTTTGATAAGATTTGAATCAACAATAAAACATAAGGAGACTATCAACAACGTGAACAACATCATTGAAAGATGTGATGAAAATTATTATGGCCCTACCAAAGACCACGTATGACATACAATTAACCAATTACATGGATTATTAAACTTTGATAAAATTATAAGATTCAATGAGATTGGAGACTATTCAAATGATATAGTTTACTTCATCAAAATATACAAATTATTGTGGTCCCCACTAAAACTTATGTTGACACACCATGTGGAATGTGGATCTAGTAATAGGGACTTTGATGTAGTTTTGTCTTCAACAAAACTTTGAATTAGTAGGTCTACAATAGTGAACATTGTCGAGAAAACAAAGATGTGACTTTGATAAGATTGAATACTTTGATAAAGTAGAATACAAATATCATTGATAGGGATTAGTTTCATTGAAGAAGGTAATTTCAAAAAAAAAGTGACCTTAAAAGAATGAAGGAAGATTCCATGAATACATGAATTCAAAGAGCATATTCTAGCCCCATTGTCAAACAACCAAGGCCCAATTACTAGTTTGTTTGTTAAGGTGAAGGTGGATAGTTGTAAAATATCTCAAACAAAGGCAACAAGTCCATGCCTTTGTTAAAGGAGGAACATCGAGAATCTCTTCATAATTATCCTCCTCTTGTGATTTTGATCTTGCAACATGACATTTCCTCATCTTTTTTCGACCATGAGGCTGATGCGCCAAAGGGGGGTCGACTGCAACAACAAATAAATGGGTTTAATTCAAAACATTTTTTTATTAATATTACAAGTGTTTCATTAATCAAAAGAATATAACATGGATTTTTCTTTACCTAACAATATGACATCATCTACAATCATATTTTGTTCAACCCCAACCTCAACATTCTCAACACTAAAATCATGCTATACTCTGTCACCATGGCATTCTACATAGTTTAAAATATTCACAAAAAGGTTACACAAATTGCAATTTAAGATGGTAAATTTTATTAATAATTAAATAATTTATTTTCAATAGAAATTGAATACATAACTCTATCACTATGATGCACATCAGGACCTTTGTCATGTGTAGGATCTATGCCAGGATTAGAAGGTTGTAGTGAAATGTCATGCCCATTGTTATCATTGTTCAAAATTAACATCAAATAAATTATTTCTCAAGTACTCAATTTGAGTTATTATTCATTAGGTATATTTACTTATGTGTGAACCAATTCCAAAATCTTCTCTTTAGCCACTGGATTCTTTGCAGTGGCGGGAAATCACAACTTTATAGCCTTTCTTGAAGCCAATTTGTTTGTCCTCTTCCATGGGCACCAAATTAAATTCAAAGTGCTATATTTTTCACATAATAACATCAATATTTAATTTTAATTTCTTTAAAAAAAAATTTATATTAAAAATTTGATATGAAATTTTATTTACTGCTACTTACAAGTTGTGCATGAAGTTTCATATATCCACCATAGCCAAGATGGTGTTGGGCAACCTTATATTTTCTAGCATGTGTAGCCTTTGATGTGTCCTGAAACCTATATATGTAAATTTCAAAATATGTTAGATTATATCAATTTAAAAATCACTAATTTGTGCATAATTAAATTAATACTATCACATACCTATTTTTATCGAGTAGTGGTTGAATTCCTTTACCTTTGAGTGTTTTCTCTTTTGTATCTTCAATGATTTTATTCCACTCCATCTGTAGAACCATAGGAGGATGCTTGTACTTTGGATTTTCCTTTAGAGCCCTTTGGTATTGGTCTCTCATAATCTTTAGATGTTTGCAAGCTTTCTAAAGAATTTTGGCTTTTTAAAAAATATTCTGACCAAAGAGATCCTCTAGGGATTTTGTGAGTTGATCTTTTAATTTAGGACCTTGGTCATTCTACCTTTTGACAAAAAACAAAATTTTTGGATACATTTTTTAGCTCAAGCTAAATTCCTTGAATATATTACATAAATGGATGAACATAAGAATATTCTACCAATTATATGAAGTTACATACCTTTTACGTAATGTGGGTCCAAATAACTTCAATGTTACATCATAAAGATTTTCATAAACAATATCATTTCCTACAAAATTATCATGGGATCATTAGTTGAAAAAGAGTTATGAATAAGAAAACTACAATTACACTCTAAATAATAACAATTTTAAAGTACTTGGAAGCTTAGACAATTTTAAGGGAATCGTATCTTTCTCGGACAATAACAATGACACATCCAAAGGATAAGAAAAACCAGGACAATAGCCAGAACATCCGCAGGGGCCAGGTGACCACAGGAAGGAAGAGAGATCAAGAAGGTAGTTAGAATATCTGTAGCAGCCAGGACACCAGGGATAGTCAAAATATCTGTATTACGGCTCTAAGGATAAGAAAAACTAGGATAGTAGCCAGAACATCCGCAAGGACCAAGTGACCACAAGAAGGAAGAGAGATCAGGAAGGCAGTCAAAATATCTGCAATGGCCAGGACACCAGAGATAAACAAGAGGATAGACTCTCCTTGGTTGAACAGAAAGTCTAGAGGTTTGATTCCATCCACCAGATCATGAAAAAAAAAATTATGGACACTCTACACGCCCTGAATGAGAACATTGTCAATTTGGGGGATTCTCTGATGAGAGCCAAATTTGGTGGGGACACGATGCAGAAGACTAGGTTGGACTTTGGGCAAGAAGAGGCTGCTTGAAAAGACTCTAGGGACAAGGTGAATCGGGTGGACCAGGTGGAAACCCAGAACAAGAACCAGGAAGGAACGAAAAATTTGAAGGATAACGAAGCTACATAAACTTTGCAAGATTTGGATAAGGACAACCATTAGCCTACTTCTCTTTTGGTTTTTCTCATAGTTTTGTTGGGTGTTGGATTTTGCCTCCTAGCCTTGGGCCTTTTGTTGGTTTTGGCTTTTTGTAGCAGTTTCATGTTAGCTGGACTTTTTAAATTTCTATCTTTATGCTGTAAAACTTTTGGGTTTTAGGATCCCTATAAAACCTATTTTACTTAATAAAAAACAATGACACATCCAATGATCCAATACAAGCAAAAGGGATCGATCTAGGAAATGATGGTAAATAATCACTAGTGCTGGTCTCTATTCTATTATGAGGTGTACTTGTCACTACACAAAGTTAATAAATGACTATGATCAAATGAAGCCAAGAAAGTATAAAAATCATATTTAACACATAACAATATATAGCAAAACAAGGATTTACTAACTCTAGTCACAACAAGCATGGATGGATGTTCGTATGCTCCCTGTTATTGATCTTGTAGTCAACAATCTCAAAGTGGTGGTCAACCTCCTTAAAGGAGACATATGTACCTCATTACTGTTGGAAACTACAATTGAAACAATTGTTATGTTTTTATTGATGTCAAATATACTAATGACACATGTTGCTATCTGATCTAAATGTCATATCTATTTGATTGATGAAGAGGATTTCAAAAATTTCTCATAACAAAAGCACCTAAAGGAAAGGTTGAGTTATGAAAAGGAAGCTACAATGGATGTTTGATTAGTTAGACTTTGACAAGATAATTTGATTATTTACATTATGAAGACATGTAAAGAGATTGACTGATTGCATATGCTTGACCGAGGAATACAATAGAAGATTAAGGAACTTGAATTTCATGCCAAGGGATGCTAGTATTGACTAATCGCTAGAATAGAGAAAGTCAAGTGGTAGTACAAGTTGAGTGAAACTTAGTGGTGACCGAGCATCAATATTGACCGAGTGAACAATGTAAGTATTGAGCAAGTGATACAGTGATGACCGAGTTTCAGAATCTAGTAATGACTGAGTGACAATATTTTGAATGCATATGAAAAATTGTGAATTCCAACTGATTCAGTTGATTTCTTGGGATATGGAAAGTATGTTGAATATAAGGATTGATGAGTTGGATCATTTGATTCCAGGAGAGGATTAGGTAAGATATATAATGAACTGATTACCTGAGAAGTTTCTAGAAGAGATGTAGATGAACAAATACAATTAATATGGATCATATCACAAACCCTAAGATCTATAGTGATTATGAAAAATAGAAAAGGACCATAATTATCTATTTTAGGAGGCACAATGATGAAATTTTCAAAGAGAGATGTGAAGAAGAGTAGAGAGAAGAGAAGTTGTACGTGTTTGAAAGATTTCTAGTGAGATGGAACAAAGTTGCTGAGTTTGATAAGAAAATCTAAGTAGAAAGCTTAAGTTTGTTGTGAAGAGAAGGGTGAATGTTGGAAGGGTTGCCAAGAAAATGAAGGACAAAGGTGACAAGGAAGGCTTATCTGGGATTCAACATATGAACTGAATAAGAGATTTGAAACTACAAAGTGAGTTACAATCAAATAGATCAAACCCTATTGTTTTCTTTCTGATCATTGTAAATAGTTTGCATTGAAATGATTTTAATCAAAGGTTGACCTAACAGTCATTAAGGACTTAACAATCTATGTAAATCCTTTAACTAGGTGACATTCTAATGGAATGTTCTAAAGTCCTCTAACAAGGCCACTCTTAATAGGGTGATTAAATCCTTTAATCAAGTCATATTTAATGATGTGCATTGAAACCTTTAACAGGGTTGGCTACTAAAAAAGCTAACTTCAGAAGACTAAAAAAGTGGTAACATATTGTTGGTAGTTTTTCCCAAATTGAGTTTCCATGTTAATCCCTAAACTTGAAAGAGAAAAGTTTTCAGCATGGTAGGAGTTGATGAAGCTACATATATCAAGCATCAGTGATATTGGTGTATTCTACTTGGAGAAAAAAAATGTGCCACCACCCAAGCCTATGACTGTGGAGCAAATAAAAGAAGCAAAGGATCACAATATTATGATGATTGATATTGCATCCTCTTTGAACTATTTTGAATTTGATGAAGTCAAAGATTGTCCTACTAAATTTGACATGTGGGAAAAGCTAAAGAAAGTCTTTGGAAGTGACAAAAATGTACAAAGAGCCAAGGAAAAAAGTTTAAGAGGCAAGTTTGATTGACTAAAAATGAAAGAATGTGAGAACATCACCCAATATAGTGAAAGGGTCAAAGAAAGTGTAAGTGCAATCAAAGTTGCAGGAGATAAATAAATGATGAAACAATAATCAACAAGGTACTAAGAAATCTTCTTCCTATTTATGTAGTTAGAGTTTCAGTTATTTAAGAGATGAGATGCAATCCAACACATGATTTAACACTAGATGCTCTTGTGGAAAAATTGACTACTTTTGAGTTGGATAACTTTGATAACTATGCTACTTAAAAATCTTGAATCTGCATTCAAAGAAAAAATAACCCTTGGTGGAAATGAAGGTAACTCAAAAATAAAAAAGCTAACAGTGAAGATAAAGATGAATTAGATGAAGATCTTGAAGTCATTGAAGCTCTTCTAACAAAAAGAATAGCAAAAGGAAAAGGAAAATTTAGGGGAAAAATTTCATTGGTTTGTTTCTCATGTGAAGAAGTTGGTCACATTGCTACAAGGTGTCCAAACAAGGAAGATAAAGATGAGAAAAGCTTCAACATGTTCAAAGGCAAGAAAAACTTCAAAAGCTACAAGGACTATAAAGGAAAAGGTAAGAAATCATGTTACATTGCAAAAGATTTTGATAGTGATAATGATGAAGATGAAGTACTTTATATTGTTGTTAAAGATGAATCAAATGATGAGGAAAATGAGAAGATGGAACTTATCTCTCATGTTATAAAAAATAATACATGGATCATAGATAGTGGTTGTTCTCATCACATGATTGGTGATAAAACTAATTTTGAACATTTGGAAAACAATGATGGTGGAAGTGTTACATTTGGAAATGATGAACCATGTTGTGTAAAGGGAAAAGGAATCATAGCACTAACTGTTGGAATTAAATGTGAGAATACCTATTAGGATGCAGGATTAAGACATAATCTTCTCAGTGTAGCACAATTGAATAATATAGGATACAAAGTTGAATTCATGAATGGAAAAGCTAAACTATTGGATGGAAAAGGAAAACTAGTTGGAACTAGAAATAAAACAAAAAGAAATTTATTTTTGCCTAGATCTCACTGAAAGTACATGCTTGCTAGCTCAGATAGAAGAAAGTTGGCTATGACACAAAAGAATGGGTCATGTTAACTTTGATAACTTGATCACCATGAGAAAGAACAAAAGAGTAATAAGCATACCTTATCTAAAGAAACATGAGATGGGCATGTGAAAACAATGACAAATTGGTAAAATGAGTAAAAGAAGTTTCAAAAGTAAGTCCTACAATTATGAAGAAGTTTTGGAACTTGTTCACATAGATATTTGTGGGCCAATAGGTGTGCAAAGATATTATGGAGATATTTATTTCATTCTATTTGTTGATTATTATTCTAGGATGATGACTGTAATATTTTTAAAGGATAGTTCTAATGCTTTTCAAAAGTTCAAATGGTATTTGGCTAGAGTTGAGAAAGAAACAGAGAAGAATCTAAAATTCGTGAGATCAAATAGAGGAGGAGAATTCATCAATGAGTTTTGCAATGAAGGAGGAATCAAAATATAGGTATCAAAACCTATAACTCTAGAGAAAAATGGAATAGCAGAAAGAAGGAATAGATCCATCATGGAATATGCAAGAACACTAATGATAGAGAAGAATGTTGCACCAAAATACCAGAGACAAACAATCAACACAATAGTTCATAGATTGAATTGAGTTTAATTGAAGAAAGGTACGAATAAAACACTTATGTATTATAGTATGGTTACAAGCCTAATGTTTTCTATCTCAGAGTATTTGGAAGCAAATGTTATATCTTAAAAGATGCAAGGAAAGGAAATCTTGATACAAAAAGTGATGAAGGAATATGCCTAGGGTACTCAAATAAAAAAAAGGCATACAAATGTCTGAATCTTACTAATCACAAAGTCATAGAAAGTGCCCATGTAAAGATTGATGAGTTTGCAAAAAGAAGTGAAGAATAAAGCAACAAAGAGCCTGAAGATTATAATAAGTTTATCTATTATGAAGAAGAACCTAAGACTTTAACTCAGAAGGTTGAAGCCAATCAACAACCAACTATACTTAAAAATTCATTGGCAGTTCATCATGAGTCATAAATAATGGCACCCAAGTCCCTTGTAGCTCAACCTGAGTTGCAACTTGATATAGTGCAACCCAAGTTACAGATAGTGCAACCCAAGCAACAACCAGATCAACCAAAGGAGTCTAAGAAAAAGGATAAAATTATTGGAGAATCAAGTGAACCACGTTTAGAATCAAGAAAGAAAGATCTAAGAATTTCCAAATACATCATAAGGCATCATGCACTTGAAAAAATAATTGGAGGAGAGACAGAAGGCATACTAACAAGGAACAAACTAAAAGATACATGTTTACTTAGTGAATTTGAGCCTAGATTTGTAAAAGTTGGTTTAGAAAATGAAAGTTGGATAGAAGTAATGAATGAAGAGATTGAGAAAATAGAAAAGAATAAAATTTGGTCTCTTGTTCCTAGACCCAAGGATTAAAATGTGATTGTTACAAAATGGATATTTAGAAATAAGTTGAATGAGAAAGGAGAAGTGACAATAAACAAGGAAAAACTTGTATGTAAAGGTTATGCTCTAGAAGGAGGTATTTATTATGGAGAAACATTTTCCCTTGTTGAAAGACTTGAAGGAGTCAGAACACTTCTAGTATATGCAACACAACATGGATTCAAAGTATATCACATGGATGTTAAATCAACTTTCTTGAAGACTCTTAGAAGAAGAAGTCTGCATTGAACAACCTGAAGGTTTCATTGATCCGAGCCAAAGAAACATGGTATGTAAACTTCATAAATCCTTATATGGATTAAAACAAGCTCCTAGAGCATGGTATGAAAGACTACATGGATATCCGATAAAAAATGGTTTTAAAAAGATATATAATAATAGAAACTTATATATTAAGGACCACAGGACAAGATATTGCTTGCATAAATATTTGTGGATGATATCATATTTGGTGGACATGAGATATTATACAAGGAATTTTTTGAAGCAATGAGGACAAAATCTGAAATGTCTATGTTTGGAGAGATTAAATTCTTTGTGGGTCTACAAGTTCATTAGATGAAGGATGACATAGACATAATCAATCAAAATACATCAGGGAAACATTGAAAGTATTTGGAATGAAGGATTCCAAACCAATTGGGACACCTATGTCTACTAGATATAAGCTCTCAAAGAATGATAATTCAAAGGAGGTAAATCAGACTACTTATAGATCAATGATTGGGAAACTTCAATATGTGGTTCACACCAAACCTAATATTGTATTGGCAGTTAGCATAGTTACAAGATTTTCTACTAATCCTAAAGAAAATCACATGATGAAAATCAAAATAATTTTGAGATATCTAAAAGGAACTAAAGAATATGGTTTATGGTATAAGAAAGGATGCAATCTTGAATTAAGAGCCCTTACTGATGTAGACTGGGGAAGAAGTATTGATGATAGGAAAAGTACTAGTGGTGGAGCATTCTTTCTTGGAAAGAGGCTAGTGTCTTGGACATGAAAGAAGCAAAATTGTATTTCTCAATCCACAATGGAAGCAGAGTATGATACTATAACAGTTAATTGTTCTTACATAATGTGGATCGAGTAATTGATGTCAATTTTGAAGGAAGAAATAAAGTAAGCAATGATTATCTATTGTGATAACATAAGTACAATCAATATAACTAAAAAACTAGTGATGCACACAAAGACAAAACACATTGCAATAAAATATCATTTCCTAAAGGAATTGGTTCAAGACAAAGAGATGAGATTGGAATATGTGAACACCAAGGAGCATACAATAGATATATTTACTAAGTCTTTACCTAAGGATAAATTTATGTATCTTAGAGTTAAACTAGGGGTCATTCCCCTATTTGATGCTCACTAAATAAAATGATAGTGTGGAATCAACCAAGCTCCAAGATCAATCAATTTGATGTAGTGTAATAATACAAAGCGTATTGCATATGAATCTGTACACAAGGTACATAGTAACTTCAAAGATTATATCCTTTGGCTATTGATGTCAAAGAGGGGGATTTTAGTGTCAACATGGAAGATTATGGGAACTTCAATATTAATAAGAAAGAGGGAGAGTCTTGATATTTAGATAATGGAATGTATAGTTAAGAGGGAGAAAATTATGGCAGAGCATTTATAGGGAAGTAGGGAAGACAAATCCAAGCAAAATCTTAGACGGAGTAAGTATTGATGAGAATCAGAATGAAACTAAGTATATTATCTAACAGCTCATACTTGAGATGTTGTGTTTCCATCAATTCCAAAGAGGGATTTTGGTTGGAAATAATTCTTCAATTGTATATTTTCATTGTTGTTTATACAAATGTCAGTATTAATTGAGCAATGTAGTAGAGTTTGCAATATTAACCTTGTATATCTCAATATTGACCGAGTGGGGGCATTGAAGGCTTACAATATTGACCAAGTGGTCAGGCATCGAAGGCTTGCAATATTGACCAAGTGGTTGGGCATCAAAGGAGTGCAGTATTGATTGAGTGGTCAGGCATCAAAGGAGTCATGGTGTTAACCAAGCATTCAATCCCAGTATTGAACAAGTGACAAAATAATGCAATTGTTAATTAATCGACTAAGGCTAACTATTGGGATGTTTATTGAAGTTTTGGAAGGGTATTCAAGATGAATTCTCTAATCTTATGATTTATAAGAAAGGCCAAGTTATGAGGACAAGTAGAAACAAGTGAAATAAGAAATAAGATGGATATGTGAGTGAAGCGAAAAGTAGAGTAGGAAATTGTGGAAGATAATCTGCAAAGAACATCTAATTAGGAAGGATCTAGAGGTCAAGCTAGAATAGAGATATAAATTTTCAAATAAAGTTTCTTTATAAATCAGGTCAAATTGTTGTTGCTTTCTAACTATTGTAGTAGTAAAGAAATCTCTTAACAGAGTTGACTTAACATTCATTTTGTAAATCCTCTAACAAGGTGATATTTCAAGATCTAAGCATTTGAAGAACTCTAACTAGGACACTCCTAACAAGGTGATCTAAATCCTCTAATAGTGTCATACTCAATAGTATTTTTTGTAACCTTTAAGAAGGTTGGTTCATAACAAGGCTCACTTCTGAAGTTTGAAAATTATTGTCACTAGTTGCAAGATGGTTTTTCCCAAATTGGGTTTCCACATTAAATCTTGATGTCATTTGTATTTATGTTATTTTCTTATGATTTATGTTTTTGCAGCTAAGTTACTAAAAGGTTAAACTAGATTAACAAATCATAAGACTGCTTTGTTAATCGAGTGATAATAAAATTCTAATGTTAACTAATCTATCCAACATTGCAATATCAGTGGAAGTTTGTATTGACATCTAAGGGAAAAGGATTTGTTTTTGTGGTAACTAATTCACCCCTCCCCTCTTAGTTACTCTCTTACATTTCCAATAGCTTCAGCCCTAAGCTATGCCGAGTTCAGTGACATAAAAGAATGTGATAGTGCAAAACAAATGTGGGTCAAATTGAAGACAATATATGGAGGAGATGGCAATGCTTTGAGAGCCAAATCAGAGAGCATGAGTGGAAAATTTGATGAAATGAGAATGACATAAGGTGAGAACATAGTGCAATATTGGACAAGAATCAAGGAAGTTATAAATGTTAATCAAGATACAAATGAAATGATTGAAGACAGAATAGTGATAAGAAAGGTATTGAGGACTCTACTTCATGTATATGCCATTAGGATTTCTAGAATACAAGAGCTGAGATGCAATCCAGGCAATAATTTGACTTTGGAAGGTATAATTGGTAGACTTGGGATGTCAAATTTTGATAACTACACACCTACTACCATTGAATCTTCTTAAGTCACAATTAGTTCTTAGAAAAAGAAAAGGAAAACATGCGAAGAGTGATAGTGACACTTCTAATAATAAACTTGATGAAATTGAAGCACTTATTGGTAAATATATAGAAAAGGAATAGGTAAATACAATGGTAAATTACCTATAATTTTTTTTTCATGCAACAAGGTTGGTCATATTGTTGCAAGATGCCCTGATTGACAAGACAAGGATGAGAGAAAGGAAAAAAAGTACTAAGAAAGAAGAGATGACCAAAACTACAAGAAGAATAAGGATTAGAAAGATAAGAAAAATTGTTACATTTGCTAAAGAAGAAACTAACACTAAATTTGAAAGCAATGATGATGAAGTGGTCTATGTTGCTATGAAAGAAGATTATGATGAAGATGAGAAAATTGCTTTAATTTCATATGTGAACAAAAGTGATAGATGTATAATTGATAGTGGTTGCTCTAATCATATGATTGGTAATAGAAATAAATTTGAGGACATTGAATCATACTGTGTTAAATTTGGTAATGATATTCCATGTAACGTGAAAGGTAAAGGGACTATTCAATTAATTGATAATATCGAGCATGATAATGTTTACTGGGTCATAACCTGTTGAGTGTTTCATTGTTAAACAAATTATGGTACAAAGTTGAATTCCATCATAGAAAGGCCAATATATATGATGTTTATGGCAAGTTGATTGGAAGTGGTAATTAGATAAGAGGTAATTTGTCCTATCTAGATTTATCTAATGAGACATGTTTGTTTTCACAACAAGAAGATGTTTGGTTATGTCACAAAAGATTATGTCATGTAAATTTTGACATTTTGGTGAACATTAGTAAAATAAAGAAAGTAAGAGGGTTGCCAAAACTAAAGAAGCTTGATAATGCTATGTGTAAACAATGTCAATTGGAAAAAGTGACAAAGTCTAGTTTCTAGAGAAAAACATACATATCTAGAGATATTTTGGAAATGTTTCATACTGACCTATGTGGATATAATGATGTTCAAATCTATTGTGGAGACAAAGTATTTCATTTTTTTGTTGTTGATGATTACTCTAGGATGAAGACTGTGATGTTTCTCAAAGCTAAATCTGATGCTTTTTAGTTATTTAAGTGGTATTTGGCCAGAGCTAAAAAAGAAACAGGGAAGAGTTTGAAGTGTTTGAGATCTTATAGAGGTGGTGAATTCATTTCCAATGAGTTTAATACATCTTGCAATGAGAGAGGAATTAAAAGAAAGATGTCAGCACCAATGACCCCTCCTTAGAATGAGATAGTTGAAAGGAGAAATATATCAATCATTGACTATGTTATAATATTAATGATGGAGAAGAATGTATCACAAAAATATTGGAGAGAAGCTATTAGTACTGTTGTCTACACCTTAAATAGAGTTCAGGTCAAGAAAGGTACAAATACTACACCTTTTGAACTATGGTATGGATGTGCTCCTAATGTGAAATATTTCAAAATATTTGGAAGCAAATGCTACATATTTAAAGATAACAGGAATGAAAAACTTGATAGTAAGAGTGATGAAGGTATATTCCTAGGATACTCCATGAAGACTAAAGCTTACTAATGTTGAAACTCTAACACTAATAAAGTTGTGGAAAGTGCAAATGTGAAAGTTGGTGAATTTGTAAAAAGAAATGATGTTGAATGTAAGAAAGAACCTAAAGATTACAGTATATTCATATATGTGGATGATGGTCATCCTAGCACTCCTATTGAACAAGAAAATAAAGCTGCACTTGCCCAACAGATAGGGAATACCGAGGTGCAAAAATTGATTGTCGAGCAATAGACAATGGGTGGTAAGCAACATGCAAAAGATGCCTAATTACAGATAGATAATGTCGACCATAAAATAGATAATGTTGAGCATGCAAAACTAGAACCAAAACTTGAACAAGAAAGAGATAATGAGCCTGGGATTATTTTTCAAGATGAACCTATTGAAGAATAGAGAAGGAGACCACTTGTGCTAGCTAAGTATTTAAGAAGACATCATAAACCTGAACAAATTATTGGAGATGCATAATCTAGTGTTATAACAAGGAAGAGACTCATAAGTGATACATGCTTACTTTGTGAATTTGAGCCCAAATCAATAGAAGATGCTCTATTAAATGAAGATTAGATTTAGGAAATGAATGAAGAAATTGAACAATTGAAAAGAACAACACTTGGACTCTAGTACATAGACCAAAGGAAAATATGTAATTGCAAGAAAGTGGGGTTTTAGGAATAAGTTAAATGGAAAAGGTAAAGTTACAAGGAACAAATAAATATTGGTATGTAAAGAATATGCTCAAGAAGAAGGAGTTTTTTATGAAGAAACTTGTGCTCTCATAGTAAGGATAGAAGGAGTCAAAACTCTGCTTGCATACTCAACCTACAATTTTTTTAAGGTATATCAAATGGATGTTGAATCTACATTTTTGAATGGTATACTTGAGGAAGAAGTATACATAGAACAACCTGAAGGGTTTGTAGACCTAGACAAGAAAAATATGGTATGTAAACTGCACAAAGCTCTATATGGATTGAAACAAGTTCTAAGAGCATGGTATGAAAGACTTCACAATTAATTGATGAAGATTGGTTTTGAAAGGACAAATGGTAAAAGTAATCTATACTTGAAGATTGGTAAGAAAAATGAGGTACTGCTAACTAAATTTTTTGTTGATGACATTATATTTGGAGGAAAAGAAGCATTATGCAAATCATTTTCTAATGAAATGAAGGAGGAGTTTAAAATGTCAATGTTTGGTGAAATCAAATTCTTTGTTGGTTTGAAACTATATTAAATAAAGTTTGGTATTTTGATTACTTAGTCCAAATACATCAAGGAGATACTAAATTTTTTTGGAATGGAGAATTAAGGCCAGTGAGCACACCTATGTCTATAGGACATAAGTTATCTAACAATAATGAATTTGTTGATGTGAACCAAACACTCTATAGATCAATGATTGGAACATTGCAATATCTTGTTCATAGTAGACTTGATATTGCATTATATTTTGGGATAGTTGCTAGATTTTTAGAAAATCCTAAAGAGAACTTTTGATGATTTTCCCCCCCATTTTTTTCCAACTATTGACAATCTCATGAAAACTAGGGTGGTAGCCATGTCTATGTCCATTGTATTATTCATTTATTACCATGCAAGCTAATAGGGATATGATATACTTTGAATTTTACTTTTATATCCCTAAAGCCTTAAAATTTTCATGTCAAGGGAAGAATTTGAGTTACGATGATGCAAAACCCCCTTTTCGCTCGATTGCTCTAGTTAGGGCTTAACTAAAAAAGGTGGTCGCAAAGGTGTGATGTGGTCAATATCATTCTCAACATAGCTTTACACGTTAGAAAGCTAACACTTGGATTCTAGTTATGATGCAATGATTAACTTGAATCACATTATTGCATGCAGTTTCAACTTAAGCAAACTAAAGCTACAACTGTGTAAATTTAACTACAGCAGTTAGGTTTTATGTGCTTTTGCATCATCACAAAGGGTCAAGGATAACCTGAGGTTAGAGTGGTGATGCTATGAAATACTCTATTTTCATGTTCATGAGGTTAATAGATAGGTTAATAATTCAAGTGAAGAAGTTGCGAAAAGGTCTTGTTCGCACTATCGCAGGAGATTAAGGGCATATCATGGTTAAGGCTACAAAGTAGCAAAATAATTTGTGTGCACCATCAAAATGTTAACCTTTGGGTTAATGATTCTAGTTGCAATAGTGTGATGAAAATCAGTGTAATGGCTTCAATTGTTTGCAACAGTTAGTGAAAAGGATCAATCGGTGATTCTAATGATGCAATCATGGTTAGAAGGTTATTGTCATAGCTTCACAGGGTATGATCCACAATTATGATAGATGGTCATTATTTTGTGATGGAACATCAAATGGTCAAGGATTTTTTTTTCACATAGTTGTAGGTGTTTGGATTGTAATCAAATTTTGGGTCGTACTAGTCCGAAGAGTTTCATATACAGTCAAGGTCTATGTTATCACAAATTCACTGGGAGTTAATGTTAAATTGTGATCAAGGTTGTGATAAAGAAAAATACTTTTTTTTCATTTTCACATGGTTAGGATTGTAGTTAAGGGGATAAAGTGAAAACAAACTACAAAGCAATGATAAGCATGGAATATGAAGAGGTCATGATTTTACAGAGCCAAGTAGTTAATAAGGGAAATGAGTTGGAAAATTGCAAATAATATAATTTAGTGATATGCTTCAATGATATAAGACCAAGTGGCAAGGTTGACTATTCAAATGATGATATATAAAATATTTCATGTCGAGAACACAATCAAAAGTGGCTTGTTAATGGCAATCAGGTCCTCGATCATTTGCAATCACCCTTTTTGGTGTTCTCCATGCTTGATAAATGCAAAGGACACTCCTTCTCTACCTTGGGTTATCCATCTACCCAGACATGTAGTTATGGCGATCACTTTTGTCTCTACAAGCCAAATTTGCACATAAAAGATTAAATCTTTTGTATGGGGATGTGCATCTGATCATGATTTCTTCTGCTCAATAGTTATTGCTCTCCTCTACAATCTCAACTCCACCTAGTTGGAGTTTGAACTCAATGTAATATCAAAGTTATGCCTAAACTCTATAAAAGGTAGTTATAAATATGTTTTGAGGGTTCCTCTCTATTCTTCCCTGTTCTATTATGTCTACTTGCAGTAGCCTCATGCTCTGTAACTATATTCCTTGCTTTTCATTAGTGATGTAGTTATGTTCTTTACCTCTTCTTTCCATTCATGATCTGTGCATATATTTTTCCTTATCTTGAATGTTTTTGTCTAGTTTCTAAGGTTTATATGTTGTGTCTAAACTATTGATGATTGTTTTATTGTGAAGATGCCTTTCTGCTCAACATTTGATCAGTTCTAAACTTGCATATGATTCTTCAAGAGTAGAATAGAGTTAGGATCTGCATATCTAAGCTTCTCATTGATGTATTGTGCATACAAGGGCAGAGTTGTAACCATTTCCATTATGTGCATCACTCCCTCTAGATTAGATTAGGTAGTTTGATTTCATGCATACCCTTCTCCCTTTTTCTCTCAAGCAGTAGTTAGGTGCATCCTGATTGTAAGGAAGCCAACATTCTCTAGAGACTCAATCTCATAGTTCAAGTCCCACAAATTGGAGATTGTTTCCATGTTACATGAGGTCACTTGAGAGTCATACCTCAAGAAAGGGTGTAAAATTTCATGTCAACAAGAACCATATGATGGTAGTTGATGCAACACAATATAACCACACAATGAAATCACAATAACAATGCAAAATCTAATACCAAATTACAATAATTTGTTCATAAAATATAATTGATTACATGCAATATGTCAGGCTGTAAGGCCTTCTAGGTAAGGGCCAAATATAAATAGCAATTATAATAACAGTCTACAAGATCCCTCAAGATCCAACTTACAAAACCAATCCCAACTAGCCCAGATCTGTAACATAACATCAATCTAGAAGAAACCACCAAGGAAATATAAAATTGTTCTCACAAGCCCACCAAGCAATCTCCTTGTTTTCTAGCTATAGCCCTAGATCTTCATCCAAGATCAAAGTGTAAAAAAGCTCACATTTGGCACTCTATCCACACACTCACAACTTCATCACAATCGTGCTATAAACTACCTCACATTTAGCACTCTATCCACAGACTCAATAAAACTCACCCTTCAGCTTCTCCCACACTCACTCCTCTTCTGAAAAAATGAATCACTCCATCAATGAATTAATAAAAGACTCCTACACAACCCCTAATTATACCAATATAGGCCACAAGTTGGCCCAAAATGCCAAAAACTAATATTAAATACTTGAAGAGCCACAAGTCGGCCTCCAACAACAATTACATGTCCAAAAATTGATACCCGAGAAAAATTGCGATATCTCCTAGCTTTGATTGAATTAGAACTTGACCTTTGAACTAAAGGTAGAAATTTAGCTCCTCTAAAACCCTTGGAATGTGAAAAGTATGATTCAACAAGGATATCTACTCATCCACCCTAAAATTCATGCACAAAAACCTGTCGTGCAAACTGCCAAAAATTGATACTCCAGGAGAATTTCCATATCTCCCAACTTATAAAGAATTAAAACTTGTTCCTTTAATAAAAGATAGTAATCTATGCCTTCTTCAATACCTAAAAATTTAATCCTCTCATTCATTTCAAAAAATTAGTTACATGGAATACAATAGGCACCCAAAAACCAAAAGATGCAGTTCCAACGACAAGGTAAAAAAAGTTCAAACTTCAACTCAATCCATCCAATCTCTATGCAATTATGAGGAAAGGTTCCCAAATGTGTCTCCAAAACATCCCTAACCATGAAAAGCATAACTTCACAAAAATCCAATCTCGATGCTCCTGCATCAGACTCCCCAGGTAAGTAGAAAAGGATGTCCCATACTTTGATGCCCAAAGAAAGATATGCAACCAACTTCATGTTTACCAAAGGCTTCCACTTCATCAAAGTCAATAGAAAAAATCTTAAAATAAACCATCTATGCTTTATCCATTAAAGATCAAAATAAAATACATATCATAAACCCAATCAGCATGCTCACATCCAAGAACAAACTGAACATAATGCTTCATCAACAAATCCTCATTCACTTTAGGAACTAGTGAATCCACACCAACAACAACAAACTTCACATTAGTAGCAATATGTAACTCCTCAAAAACATATGACAAAATCTCAACACCAAGATCAACAACAATCAAATCATCCATGACCAAGTGCTTTACAATTTCCATGTTAGATCCAACCTATTGATCATGCAAACCAATGTCTATCCTAGCATCAACAAAGTTAGGAATATCTTCAACAACAACCTCTAGTTGCTCTGCAAGTTTTGTATCAGAATTCACAAACTAATCAACAAAACTAATGTCTTCCACCTCAACCTTTCTATGCCATCCTTTATCATGAACAAGTCTCCTAACTGGCTAGACAACTCTCTTCCAGATTGGTAGACTCCAACTCCACAAACATCTACGAAATGCCTTCCTCATCCTGTCCTTATCTCGATCAGTTGAATTAGTTTCAAGTAGAGCAACCACCTCCTTAGTTCAATCAGAAAAACTAGCTTCAACCTAATTATACATCTTAGAAAACCTCCTCTCCACCACATCATGAAGATTTACAATCATCTTAGGGTCTAATCCTCTCAGAGCCATCTTCCAAAATCTTTGCAAACTCTTTGCAACAAATCCTTCCCATGCTCCTTGTGACAAAAATGAATTGTTAGAAAGTTAGATCATAGCCTATCACCTTGCACAAATAATAAAGAACCACATCACATTCCCAGGACCATGGATCTGCAATCTGCAAACTATCTACAATCATGCCTCAGCAAGATCAGTCTTCCATCTTTGCATCCACCGATCCATCTACAAATCCTCTGTAATTGCAAGTCAGAACCATGATTTCCCACCTCAAAACCAAGATATTTAGGACTCTAAAAAGAAAATTCACCACCAAATCAAGATCAATTCAAATCTACTTCTCCAACCCAAGTCCTAGTTTAAACTACCTCAACTTTTGTGATCTATCTACACGGTTAGGAACAACCTTAGCTCTTCAGCTGCTCCCACACTTACTCCTCCTTTGAATGAATGAATTTCTCCCTCATGAATCAATAAAAGACTCCCCCATAACCCCTAATTATACCAATATAGGCTAAAAGTCAGCCCAAAATGCCAAAAACTAACATTAAATACTTGAAGAGCCACAAGTTGGCCTCCAACAACTATTAAATGTCCAAAAATTGATACTAAAAAAAAATCGTGATATATCCTAGCACCAATTAAATTAAAACTTGACCTTTGAATAAAAGGTATAAATTTAGGTTCTATACAACCCTTGAAATTTGAAAAGGCTGATTCAACAAGGATATCTATGCATCCATCCTGAAAGTCACGCACAGAAACCTGTCATGCAAATTCCTAGAAATCGATACTCTAGGAGAATTACCATATCTCCCAAATTATATAGAATTAGAACTTGCACCTTTAACCAAAGATATTAATCTATGCCCTATTAAATTTCTAAAAATAAAATCATATCATTCATTGCAAAAAATTAGTTACATGACTTGCAATAGGCACCCAAAAACTAGAAAATGTAGTTCCAGCATCAAGGTAAAAACAGTTCAAACTTCAACTCAATCCATCCAATCTCTATGAAATTATGAGGAAAGGTTCCCCAATGTGTCTCCAACACATCCCTAACCATGAAAATCATAAATCCACCAAAATCTGAGCTTGATGCTTCTACATCAATAGTGAAAATGATACTAGGATATTTGAAAGGTACATAATACTATGGATTATATTACAAGAGGAGTGATAGATTTGAGTTGAAGGTATTGATTGACTCTGATTGGACAAGAAATATTAATGATAAAAAAGCACAAGTGGATGTGCATTCTTTATAGGAAAGAGATTAGTGTCACAAACACACAAGAAATATAACTATATTTCCCAATCAACAACTGAAGCTGAGTATGTGGCAGCTACAGTGAACTGTTCAAATATTATGTGGATCAAGCAATTATCGAAAAGAATGAAAGAAGAAATTACAGATCTAGTGCTTATCTTGTGATAACAAAAGTAATATCAACATATAAAAGAATCCCATGATGTACACAAAAAAAAAGCACATTGCTATCAAGTATCACTACTTGAGAGAACTAGTTCAAGACAAAGAAGTGAAGTTAGAATATGTACACACCAAAGCATAAATTGCTAACATATTCACTAAAGCCTTACCTAAAGATGCTCATAAATATCTCATTGGTAAACTAGGGGTCATTCTCACAAGGAAATATGGTGTTATGCATCAAATGTGCTAATTATAATACCTTACACATTGATCCAGACAATTCTACTTTAGGAGGTGCTTAAGGTAGTCAAGTTAAGCAAGGACAAATAACAACATAACATATGAGTCATATTTAGATGAAAAATGAAAAAATTTAGCCCTAACATGTAATTATCTACATAATTAAGATATTTGAAGAAAATGAAGCCAAGAGAGATAGTGTCTTTGGCATTTTTGTCAAAGAGGGAGAGTATGTATACACGATGTAAGAGGAAGAATTTACAGAGGGAGTCTAAAATCAGAACTTAGAGGGAGATTCTAAAATTGCATGGATGAGAATCATAATGAAACTAAGGATATTTGTTACTCATAGAAGTGAACTCTTTTAGGTTGCATGGTAACAAAGAGGGAGATTGTATTCATACAATAAAATACTTGAGGCATTGTCATCAATGCTAAAGAGGGAGATTGTTGGAAACTGCATTGAAATAATTGTTATGTTGTCATTGAAGTCAAATTTACTGATGACACATGTTTCTATCTAATCTAAATGTCATATCTATTTGATTGATGAAGAGGATTTGAGAAATTTATCATAACAAAAGCACCTAAAGAAAAGGTTGAGTTATGAAAAGGAAGCTACAATGGACATTTGGTTAGTTAGACTTTGACAAGATAATTTGATTGTTTACATTATGAAGACATTTAAAAAGATTGACATAATAGAAGATTAAGGAACTTGAAGTTCATGTTGAGGGATGCTAGTATCAACTGAGTACCATAATAGAGCAAGTCAAGCACTAGTACAATCTGAGTGAAACTTAGTGTTTACTGAGCATCAATATTGACTGAGTAAATAGTGTAAATTCTGAGCAAGTGATCTAGTAATGACTGAGTGAGAGTATTTTGAATGCGTATGATAAATTGTGAATTCCATCTGAGTAAGTTGATTTCTTGGGATATGGAAAGCATGTTGAAGATAAGGATCGATGAGTTGGATCATTTAATTCTAGGAGAGGATTAGGTAAGATATCTAATAAACATATTCCATGGGAAGTTTCTAGAAGAGATGGAGATGAACACATACAATTAATTTGTTAGATAAGAAAGAAAACCCTAAGATCTATGGTGATTGTGAAAAATAGAAAAGGATTAGAATTAAATATTTTAGGAGGCACAGATGCAAACTTTTCAAAGAGAGATGTAATGAAGAGTAAACAGAAAAGAAGCTATATGTGTTCAAAATATTTTCAATGGACAGAGCAAAGTTCTTGAGGTTGATAAGAAAATCTAAGTAGAAGGATTACGTTTGTTGTGAAGAGAAGAGTGAATCCTTGAAGCGTTGTCAAGAAAATTAAGGACAGAGGTGCAAGGAAGGCTTATTAGGGATTCATCAAATGAACTAAATAATAGATCTAAAACTGCAAAGTTAGTTGTATTCATACCGATAAAACCCTATTATTTTCTTTCTAATCATTGCAAACAATTTGTATTGAAATCCTTTTAATCAAAGTTTGACCTAATAGTCATTAAGTAATTAATAGTCTATGTAAATCCTTTAATTGGATGACATTCTAATGGAATATTCTAAAGTTCTCTGACAAGGCCACTTCATAGGGTGATTAAACCCTTTAACTAGGTTTCATTTAATAGTGTGTATTGTAACCTTTAACAAGGTTGGCTCCTAACAGGGCTCACTTCAGAAGATTGAAAAAGTGGTGACATATTACTGGTGGTTTTTCGCAAATTGGGTTTCCACGTTAAATCATAGTGTCAAAATTGTGTTGATTTTTTTATGGTGTTTTACATTTCAAATGTTTACATTTAGCAAGTATATTATATTAGGACAATAAACTACCAGTTATATTGTTATTTAAACTACAATAGAGGCTAAACTGTAGAATAAGAAAAATATAAAATGTTTAAGTGTTTTATTGCTCAATTTGGTACTAATGGACCTTGAGTAACTAATTCAACCCCCTCTCAATTATTCTAAACATTTTAACAATCATGACTTGAAAAATAATCATGTATACAATGTATGATGCAGGAGCATTCGGGTAAGAGTGATCTTGCATCAACCAAAAATATTTCATTGTAGTTATTTGAATAAGGGTTGTCTTAATGCAAAGTTTCTATCTATGGAGGCTTTCTACTCAGTAAGTTAGTCATATGATCCTAGAATGTCCCAATTTCAGAGGTGGAGGTTCATCTCAGTCATATCAGCTTGCTAGTTGAGGCTCAACGCCATATCATAAATATTGATGAAGTTATTGTGGATTTTTGGTACAATAACTTTGGGATCACTTTGGAAAGCCTAAGTGTGCCCAAAAACTTAATGGATGTCACTTGTGTGGATTCAAGCCTATAGATCAGAAGCTAAGGATTCTGAAAAGGGGTTACGATAGAAAATCATAGCAACAATTTAAAAGTTATGGCCTTCCGAATTTGAGCTGACCAAAACTTTGAAAATAAATGTCAAAAGTGTATTTGGCCAACTCTATATGTATTGTTAGGGTTTTTCAACCCTTAGTATTAAGTTTGAGTGTCTAAAGCCTTCCTAGACGATATAAAATTGCCTATTTTAGAAATGCCCTGAGATTGTCCAAGATAATTTTGGGTGTGATAGTTTGTAGCTTTGCCTTGTAGAATACTGTAATGAAGGCACCCATGTGGGTTAGTATATTGTAATTCTAAATTTTGTAATTCTGCATATGCAACGATAATAAGAAACTCATATTTGTTCTTACAAATTATTGTTATTTCTTTGTTTCTATTATGTGTTTAAGGTATTAAGAGGAGTACCATTCATCAAGTGGTATCAATATTGGAGTTCTTGAGTGTCTAAAGAGATCACCAACTGTGAGTTAGTTACACCAGGATCGTGGTTTGGGCTGAGCATGTAGACAAATCATTGATTGTGAGGAAGTTTGTACTAGGGTTTTAGTGGAAGCATGAAAAAATACCTCCACAAAGAGAACATGAAGGGAGAGTCATAGGTGTTACACATAAGGATTTTAAAGCCCACCATAGATAGATGCAAGTATTGGAAGAACAAATGTGTAGAGGAATAAATAGTGTTGTAAGAGATGAAAGCAAGGGTGAAGGCAAAAAAGAAGAAAATGTTGAAGTAGATACGATTTTGAACCTAGAAGAAGAAATACTTTTCAAGGCCGACTTCAAGAACTGAAAAAGACCTAAGTTTGAGTTTCCTACATTTTTTAGAAATCTTATTGTAGAGGATTTGATTGATTAGATCAATGAATTGGAGGAATACTTTGAGTATGAAGATATTGAGGATCTTGACAAGGTCAAGTTTGCACAAGCATAACTGAAGGGACATGTAAAGATCTGGTGGCAAGAGATTCAAATGAAGTGAAATAGAAGAGGGAAGAAAAAAACACTAGATGGAATCACAAAATAGATAAATTTAAGTGACAATTGATCCTCATGGATTATGAGCTTGATTTGCTAAAGAAAATACAAGGGTTGAAGCAAGCGAGAAGATCTATTCAAGATTATATAGAGGAGTTCTATTGAGTTCTCATCCAAATTGGTTATGCAAAAGCTGATTGGGAGAAAGTCACTCATTATCTTAATGGGTTAAGGCCAAGCATTTAGGAGGAGCTAAGTCTGCTTTGAATGACCAATATTGAAAGGCATACCAATTTTCCCAAAGAGTTGAGGAAACGATAAACAAGAAGCTTGATAAGAAGAATAGTGGAAGATTTGGAAGATGGCCTTATGGAGGTTGAAATGATGATCAAAAGAACAAAGATGAGGAAAGTAGTAGTATTGAGAACTAGAGGGTAAATAATTCCAACTGTTTCCATGATTAGTATAATAGAGATTAGAGAGGAAGATGTTAGATTGTGGTGACTGATCATAGAAGTACTGTACATACTCCATAATTCCTTGGTGGGGTTTGGGGCCCTGTTAGGCCTTGAGAGGGGGTTTGGGGGTGGAAGTCCCCAATACAACCGATGCCATTAGGCAGCTACTATCCACGGGTTCAGGGGCAGAGCCCCTGACAAATTTTTTTTGGGCCCTATTTTATCAGGATTTTGGGTTGATATATAATTATTAATTATAACCCTAAAATGTTAAAAATACTTGTATAAAAGGGCTTATGGTTAAGGATTCTTTCATAGTTGTGATGTGAAAATTGGTTTTTGAGGCGGTATTAAGCTGTAAGGGATTACAGATTGTAATCACTGGATCGTAATAATATCGAACTTGTTGTTTAGTGGACGAAGCCCAGGGATTGGGTGAACTATGTTAAATCTTGGTGTCTTGTGGTCTTTTCTATGTGATCTATTATTTTTTGATATTGTTTATATTTGCATGTAATTATTATTTTTGTCTGTGGTTTAATCCTAATAGAAGAGGAAGAGGACAAGGATTTAGAGAGGAGGCTTTCGTGGGAAATATTTTCACTACAAAGAAGAAGGGCATAGAGAATTTGAGTATTCCTAATGCCAAGGAAGGAGAGATAGGAGAACTGAAGGCCATGCTAGAGTTGCAAATGTTGATGAAGATGCCAAATCATCACATTCTAAAGACATTGAAAGAGGAGAAGTCCTAGTTAATAGGAGAGCCTTGCTGAGTGAAGAGAATGAACCTGATCAAAGGAGGAGTTTATTTTGCACCAGGTGCAAATGTGAAGATAAGTGTGGTGATATGATCATTGATGGTGGAAGTATTTACAATCTGGTGTTAGAAAAGATGGTCATAAAGTTGAAGCTAAAGAGGAAGAAACACCTGTGTCCATACCATATTACTTGGGGGCAAGATGACCACAAAGTCATGGTCAGTGAGCAATGCTAAGTGAAGTTCAAGAATGGAAGCTACTAGGATGAGGTGTTGTGTGATATTGTACCTATGGACATATGCCATATGTTTTTGGGTAGGTTCTGGTAGTTTTACAGGCATGTTGTACATGATGAGCTTGCAAATACCTTTGCCCTGACAAAGGAGGGAACGAAACATAAGATGAAGCCATTGAAGAATATAGATGAAAAGGTATGTACTATTGCTAAAATCTATTTTATTGATGGAAAGAAGTTCCTAGAGGGTATGAGATGTGAGCATATGTGTTTTGCGGTAATTCCAAAGTATGGAAAAGAAGAAGTAGAAGAGGTACTTGTAGAAGTTACAAATTTGTTGGAAGAATTTCTAGATATTGTATTTGATAATATGCTCGATTGATTACCATCAGGAAGGAAGATTAATCAGCAGATGGATTTGATTCCAAGAGCTAGTTTTCCAAATAAGGCAATGCATAAATGACACTAGCAAAAAGTGAGGACTTGAATAGACAAGTGCATGAGTTATTGCAGAATGGGTTGATTTGGGAGAGTTAGAGTCCATTTGTTGTACCAAAAGTATTAGCACCTAAGAAGAATGGAGAATGTAGGACATGCATAGATTCTTGTACTATCAACAACATCACAATCAAGTATATATTTCCATTGCCAAGGATGGATTATATTATGGACTATTTGAGTAGAGCTCAAGGCTAACTTTAGTGGCTAATATTTGCCAATCGGCTAATCTCACTCATCGAGGACCCCAAATTTGGCTAATTTGTTTGCACTTTTGGGGTGTCCATGTCACTTGCACTTTACCAAAATAGGGTCCCATGCTTAGTCTATTTGCCAATAATAATATAGAAGTATTTATATTTTAGTGATGACTTCGCCAATGGAATCTAATTTTTCTACATAGTAAATTAAATATTTTTTATTACAATTTTCAAGGCTTGTCTTAATTAATGGACATATTCACCAATAATTGGTAAAAAATTAAGTTAGACTATAGATTAAGTATGTAGATTTGACATGTCTCTCTATTATTAAGATATTTCATGATACTTTTCATCATTTCTCACTTTTCCATGAAATAGATTTGATTGGGGACACGTGTCTTTACTTTGTGAACTTTCTTTAAAACTTGGTATCATTTTAAAAGTTTGTCTTGAAATAAGATTAAGGCCATTTATTTAGGATTATCCAATGGTTAAAAATTATAGGGGTGATTCCCCAAACCACCATTCAATAATTCAGAGGGAAACTATAATGATAAAAGTGGGCTAAATTTAACCTTAAAGTTTGATAATTAATTAGGCTCCATATAATAATAATAATCATTATTTCTAGGTACGTGTACTTTTTTCTATGTTTTTCATCAATAATGGAAGATTTGCCAAGATTTTATAGAATTTTCATATGATTGAAAAACAATTGCCAATAAATTTAAAAAAATTCCTTCTTAAAAATTAAAATTTGCCAATAGAAATTAATTTTTTTCCTTGAACTAATGTTTGATTTGCCAAAAAATTATACCTTTTTCTAAAGGGGGGTTTCTTAAAGTTATCCCTGGTAGAGCTGTATATTTCACAAAGATAGATTTGAAGAGTGGATACAATCAGACTTGCATTAGAGAAGGCGATGAGTGGAATATTACTTTCAAGATAAGGGAAGGATTGTATGAGTGGCTAGTCATGCCTTTTGGGCTAACCAATGCATCAAGCACTTTCATGTGGTTCATGAATGAGGTACATAAGGAGCTTCTGGGTAAGTTTTTCATTATTTACCTAGATGATATTTTTATCTTTAGTAAGATATTGGAGGAACATTTGATGCATATTTGAAAGGGGTTTGATAAATTGTGGTAAGAAAAGTTGATAATAAACCTAAAGAAGTGCAAATTTGTGAAGGAGTTGGTGTACATGATATTTATAGTTTTAGTAGAAGGTTTGTAAATGGACCCAAAGAAAGTGAAGGCTATCCTTGAATGTCCTACTCCAAAGAGTGCCATAGAGGTAAGATCTTTCCATGGACTAGCTAGTTTTTACAAAAAATTCATAAGCTATTTTAGTAGTATTTGTGGACACTTGATTGAAATAAAGAGAGGGGATAAGAAATAATTTAAGTGGACTATAGGAACATATAAGATTTTTAATATGTTGAAACTAAATGTTACAGAGTGGCCTAGTTTAGCACTTCTAGATTTTAACAAGGTGTTTCAAGTAGATTGTAATGCTAGTGTTACTGCAATATGAGTTATTTTGAGCCAAGAAGGTAGCCCTATTTGCTTATTTTAGCAAGAAGTTGAATGATGCCAAAAGAAAATATTCTATTATGCTCAAGAATTTTATGCTATAGTTCAGGCATTGAAAAAGTGGACACTTTATCTTCTTCTTAAGGAGTCTATTTTGTATACAGCTCATCAAGCTTTGTAATATTTGAATAGTTAAGAAAAGTTAAACCAAAGACATTTGAAGTGGGTTGAGTTTTTGCAACATTATATATTTGTTTTGAAACATAGGAGTGGGAAGTCTAACAAAGTTGCAAATTCTCATAGTATAAGACAACTTTTGTTGACATAAATGTAGATTGAGATGGTTGGGTTCAAGGAACTCAGCAATTTATATCCAGAGGATCCTATTTTTGGTAAAGAATGGAAGGCTTGTATAAAACCTGTTACACTTGACAAGATGAAGTGGTTGGATTTCATAATCCAAGATGAAATGTTGTTCAAAGGAAGCCAATTGTGCATTCCAAGAAGTTCAATTAGAGAGAATCTCATCAAAGTAAAGCACAGTAGAGGATTGACTAGACATTTTGGTAGAGATAAAACCATTGCTTTGGTTGCTGAGAACTATTATTGGCTACAATTGTAAGAAGATGTCGAGAAATTTGTACAAAGTTTCATCATATGTCAAATGATGAAAGGAGTGAAGAAGAATACAAGGTTATATCAGCCATTATTTGTACCAAAGAAGCCATGGGAGGATGTCAGCATGCATTTCATTCTTGGATTACCAAGGACTCAATGAGGGCATGATTCTATTTTTTGGTGGTTGACAAGTTTTCAAAGATGACACATTCCATTCCCTACAAGAAGGCTAGTGATGTTGTTCATGTAGCAGAGTTATTTTTCAAAGAAGTGGTGAAAATACATGGTTTGCCAAAGAGTATAGTTTCAAATCAAGATACCAACTTTATTGGGTATTTTTGGCATACATTATGGAAGAAATTGAAAACATATTTGAAGTTTAGTTCATCACATCATCTATAGATTGATGGGCAAATAGAAGTTATGAATCACAGTTTGGAAAATGTATTGAGATGTTTGGTTGGAGGTAAACCAAAAGGATGGGATCTAATTTTACCACAAGAAGAATTTTTGTATAATAATTTGGTCAACAAGAATACTAGAAAATCACCATTCTATACTGTATATGGGAGCAGTCTCTGAAATGCTTCTGAATTGAGGTAGTTGGATAAAGGAGAGATAAGTAGTGCTGAAGTAGAAGAATTTGTTGAACATTTGAAGAATATCCATGAGGAGGTGAGGAAGGCAAATGTGAAAAGGAGGTAATAGGAAAATTAGATTGGAGATGAAGTCATGGTGTATTTGGGAAAGGAGCATTTTCTAGTGGGTACATGTAATAAGCTGACAATGACGAAGTTTGGACTATGCAAGATAGTGAAAAGACATGATTTTGGAAATACCTGTGAAGTGGAGTTGCCTACTAAAGTGAATATTTCACCAATATTTAACATTTAAGATTTGACGAAGTATTATGAAGGAGGTGATGAAGATGAAATTGTAGAAGTACATTGTAGTATTCCATTAGCTAGTTCAACTACGAAGGAGACTGAGGAGATACTAGACAGTCATGTTGGAAAAAGTACAAGGAAATTTTTTTATGAAGAATACTTGGTAAAATGGAAAGGGGGAGCTAGTAGAATATTTATCATGGCTAACAAGGGAGGTGGTTAAATATCTTGATTTTCCTCTGAAGACCTGATATGTGATGGGATCACTTCTCAAATTACCTCAGGTGTCTGAATGGTGCAGGAGCACCTAGGTAAGGCTACATGGTAACCTAGGGTTCCTAGTCAATTTTTGGCTTGTAGTGGCCTTAGCCAAGCCACTAGTGAAATAATAGGGGCTAGTGAGTCCAAGTGAGTGTCTTAGTCATTAGGAGGTCTAATTAGGTCCTTAGAAGTACTGAATATTACTTGTTTGTCCAAAGTTGTTGGGTAGTGGGCAATTATTGTCAAAGTTGTCAAATATGACATTTGGGAACTTAGAGGGCTAGATTGAAAAAAGGAGGAGTGGAATAGTGATTTCATGTCCCAAGGATCATTATTAAGCATTTGATAGAGTTTCATGAGGCTTTGACTAAATTTGGTCTAGATATGCAAAAAGTTGTCAAAAGTGAATTTTAGAGTAGTAGGTGAAATAACCACCTCAAGGTATTTGGAACATGTGTTTTGAACCTATATAAGTCCTCCCTCAACCTATGACAATAGTTGGATGGAATTTTCATTAAAGTTGATTAATAAACAAACAATTTTGTTGAGCATTTTTACCATAGTTAGAGCATTTTTAGTTCATTGAGCCATTGAATGGATTGAATCCTAGACTTTGACCTATGAATGAGTTAGTAGATGTAAATATTACATTTTGTGTGTGATTAGATAGGTATTTTGGTTTCATTTCTTTGCATTTTAGAAAATCTTTTGTTTCCTCACTATCATTGGTATGAACCAAGTAGTTTTTGAAAATGGAGTTATAAGTCACCTTTCCACCATGGTATCTCATGGTCTCTTGGAATGTGTGATATGACTCCTTGTACTATAGGTGCACAAGTGTGTGGGCCCTATAAAGCATGTTTTGCATTTCTACAATGATGCCATAGGCAAGCCAAATATTATGGTTAGGGACCACAATGATTGAAACAACACTTGATGGGATTGAGTCCATTGGTTGCTTCAATCCAAGTTTATGGAGAGAAGGATATAAAGGTGGAGAAACCCTATACCCACTAGGAATATTTGTCAACATGTTTTGTTAGGGATTTGATGAAACCTTTATGAATACTATCAATACATTGGTGAAAACCTTTATTTAAGGCTTATACATAGCAACCCATTGTATAAAGAACTTGGAAAAGTGAGACTAGGTAAATTTGAAAGACTTTTAAAAAGGGTATCAGGAAATGACATTTTTTTTCACCTTATTTGTTGGAAATTTGATTGAAAAGCTCATTGTTGAAGATCAAAGAGGGAGATTGTTGAAAGAAGGAAAATAATGTTTTCAATCATTGTTTTGTCATTGATGTCAAACCTGCTACTTACAGGAATGACATTTGATTATATGATCCAACTATTGTCACTTAGTTGATTGATGAAGAGGATTTGATCAATATGATGTAACAAGAGAACCTAAGGGAAATGTTGAGTTATGATGTTGTAATGAAGAGAAAGGATCAGTTAAGACATTGGTTAAATGATGTATTGATGACATACTCAAAGTTATAGAGGTTTGTCACACTTAGAAACATTGGAGGAAGAAGTTGTAACAAGGATGAATGCAAAGCTTAAAGTAAGATCATTAGTGGGTGTCGAGAAACCTAGTTGAAGCCAAGCAAATTTCTAGTTAGAGCCAAGTAATAGGAAACTCTAGTGTGTACCGAGTAATCTTCAAGTGCCGAGTGAAGATTAGGTGTCGAGCATCAAAAAATTCTTAGTTAGTGCCAAGTGATCTTCAGGTGCCAAGCATCAAGAAAAACACAAAGAGTGCTAAGTAACATAGTATGTGGCGAGCACCAGTATTTCAATAGTGTCTAGCTGTTGTATTATTTCAAGTGATGAAGATTTTCCAAATTTGAGCCGACATAGTGGTTACATTGAATTTTGTGAATGAGTTGGAAGATAAGGATGATGAGTTATTGGCACAAAATCCAATGTAAACCATTTTTGGGCAAATTCTAAAAGGATTATTCAAGAAGTTTCTAGAGGAAACAAAATATGGGTTAGATGCAATGAATCCTACCTAATCCATGCAAATTGGAAATTTAAGAATGGAAGAACCGAGTGAGAAAAGGTACTCCAAGACTTCTATTTAAGGAGTCATAGACCAAGAAGCAAAGAGCTGCTAATACTGTTGCTGCTAAAGAGCCAAGTTTGCAAAGTGGTTGAAAGGGTGTCAAGGGGGAGACATCTAGGAGAAGGAAGAGCACAAAGGCTTTGCTTCTACGAGTGATCATGAAGAGATGATTGCACTAGTACATTGAGTATTGAAACTCAAGGAGACTAAGCTTGAAAGGAGGACAAGCTATTAGAATTGCAGAAGATTGAAGGCCAAGCAAGGGTATGAGCTAAAAAGTGATTTGAGATGTGCAAGATAAGTTGTATACTGTAGTCAGGTTAAGATTTTTCTAATATTGTTTAGCAATTGTATTAGATCTAAAAATCCAATGGACTTAGGTTGGCCTAACAACCATTTGTAAATCTTTTAATAGGGTGACATTCCAAGTGAATGTTCTAAAATCCTTTAACCAGGTCCACTTCTGACAAGGTGGATAAATCCTCTAACAAGGTCACATTTGACAGTGTGTTGTAAGCCTTTAACAGGGCATCACTTTAGAAGGGTGAGAATTGAGTAGCATGTTACTGGTTGTTTTTCCCAAATTGGGTTTCCACGTAAATCATTTTGTCATGTGTTGATTTCTTATGTGTTATGCTTTCATGTTTATTTACAATAACTTGCTAATTAGATAAGTTAAAGCATGGATGAATGAATGATTAAATGGGTTCACTATACTTAGTGAAAAAATTGAATAGGATATTTGGACCTTGAATAATTGTGAAATGTCCCTTTTCTGATTTTGTATGAAATTTCCAACCTTTAATCAGATCTTTAAGATCAAACAACTGATATCACAAAGATCCACCAAATTTCTTAAGAAACCCCAAATCGGGTATGTCGAAAATAGTGCCAAAAAGCTTCACAGCTTCACCTGTTATTAATAAATCTGAAAGTAGAAATTTTTACAAAAATTTGAGCAGCATAACAGCCTATAAAATTTCATTTCCAGATCTATATAGCCTTTACAAAATAGCTCACAAATGTAGGACAAAAACTATGCTCATCGGGCTCCTGAAATTAACACAAAAATGCCCGGAAACACCACAAAAACACTAATAAACTATCTCAGAAGTTTAATCAAGTCCCAATACATATATTCAGCTCTATTTTAATAGCTTAAAGTCTGAAATAAAGCAGAAAACAAAACTGATATGAAATGCTCAACTGAAAACACCAAACTCATGCAAAAAACCACACCCAAAAATCCACAAATCTACACTGTTCAGCACAAAGGCAAACTCTGTATGAGCATGCACATGGAATGGCTTCAAACTCCCATCCTTAGCCTTCCTAGAAACCTACAAACTCCCGTTCTTGGGTCTCCCTGGAAACCTGCAAACTCCTGTTCTTGGGTCTCCTTCTCCACAGGTTTGGCAGCCTCTGAAGAATAACAAAGAATGAGCAAAAAACAAGTTCTGGAATGAGCCCAAAATGCCTCCAAACCCCTTAAAAGAGGGCATAACTGTAACTCACATCCAAGAGAGGTTAATGAAACTTATTTTAATAATAATTTTCATTTATTAGTCCAACGGTTTCCAAAGATTAACCCCCCCTTTTTTCGAAACTTCACTTTCTTGGGCCTGCCTGCCTTAGCAAAGATTTTCTTTTTTAATTATTTGAAAAGGGGACATGACAAGTCCTCCCCTCCCAATCATTGCTTGTCCTCAAGCAATGGCTGAACAATAAACCAATCAATCCACCTGGATCCCAAATGTAGTCATGAACTACACTACTACCAATTAACACAGGCTCCTGCAATATCCTCTGCAATATGACCAAGAGGAATCCATAATCAAATTGACAATTATAGCTCAACCAAACTCCGAAATCACCACTACCACAATCAAAAACCCATGAGGCACAAACTCTTAGAACATCAGAACCCAAGTAAAGTGGACAAATCAAACTACCAACATAGTAAATACCATCAACGCATCCCACTGGCCTATATGGAATGTACAATCCAGCTCTGCAACAATGGTGAACCCTCTCGAATGAAACTGTACCAAGTATGGAGAATCCACACACTATACAACTCCTGCAGTCAACACAACTCTGCAAATCATCGGCCACTATCTCATAACCATAACTCCCATACACTGCTGATGGTGAAAAGACATTACAAGATAAAGAGTAAGAAATGGAATCCAAACCAAATTTGTCTGCCATCAACTCCTCAGCACAAGGATCAAATGCTAACTGATGTACATACCCTGCAATATAATGTTGATAAAAAAAACCAACCTCAGTCAACAGCTCACCATGAAGAAGTGATACAACCCACTGTGACTGATCACCAGCTAAGTCAAGAGATGTCATAGCCAAAGGAGTAGAATCAATAACAACACCTGCTAAAGCATCACTCCAAAAATCCTGCTCTAAGTCATGTATTATCAACCTGTCAATTGCAGGACCTATCACCATGTCATGCCCATCACAACTCTCATCCCGAGGCATCAAACTATCCCATAACTAATGATAAGCACTAGGAACCAAAGTGCATCTCTGTATCATCATCTCATCAACATGGTCATCAAAGGTAGATAGATGAGCATACCTCACAGTGTAATGCCGATAGAATGCACCAATCTCAGTTAGTGGCTCAGACTGCAATCCAGATGTAACTAACTGCAATCGATCATTAACCAAGTTGGAACTGACTACTACCTCTGAAGACATTGCGAAGGGAGTAGTATTACTAGTAGGAACCATGCCAACTATCAGCTCACCAATGTCACACATGGTCTTTGATACAACATCTCTAGTCTTCGTGCCATTAGTACTAGAGGTCACCACCATGTTAGGCACACCACAAAAATCTGCTACAACACCCAACTCAATTGAACCTGACTCTAGTGGGAATGAACCTGATATGCCAATGTTAGTATCAAGGATGGATGCATCCCCATCTCCACTGTCTCTAACAATCTCGGCCATGGACATCCTCGGATCACCAAACACCACAGCTTGTGACTGTATAGAATTAGGTAAAGACTGTAGTCGCTCTAACTCCATGGTCACCTTAGCCAAATGAAACTGTGACTCCTTGAGAGCCAACTGTGTACTCTCAAGAATCTCAGAAGTCACCTCAAGCTGCTCAGTAAGCTCACTCACCTCATCTTCCTTGGCCAACAATGCATCATATGCTGTACTGCCCCACTCCATAAGATAATCTCTGTCGGCTACCAACTGCATATAATTTTGTCTCAAAATCTGAATAGCCTCCCATAAAGAGTGGATCTCTGTCAAGGAAAGATAACTTTCTCCCTGCTCATCACTAGTAGGAGAACCCCATCCATAAACTGCTAACAACTGACGAGCAGCATCGAAATGTTGGCAAGTGATAGCAATGTCTTGGTCACTAACTCTCAACTGATTAGACACATGATAGCACTGGCTTGACTGTCTCCTACAAACCTCCTTTGATGCACTGTCTGAAGGAGTGTCCTCAAAGTTACTAGTCTCTAGAGTATTACCATCCATATCCTGTGAATCAAATCTAAAGCTCATATCAACATACAGAGTATCAAAAACATTAGCATTGCTGTCCAACTCCTCTGTACCCAAGGAAACTAAGTCTTCAAAACTGCCCACTGCATCCTCCTGGATGTCATCAATGCCAATATGATCCTGGGACTCATCTATACACACTGCCAAATATGAAATATCATCAACACATTCCAGCAAGTATGGTCGACTGGATATATGAACAAAGCCCAACATTGGTGTATAAAAACTAATACCAACATCAGACAAGATACTGGCACAAGAAAAGACAACACCGTGTAATCTGCTAATCAAATCCATGATAGCACCCAAACAAACACTGCTACCAAAAAGTGTTAAAGATCTCCAGTCAACTGAATCCCTAATGCCAATATAACAATCTCGAGTCCATATCCGTAAACTAGAATCAACTGGTAACTCAAGCAAACTCCTCACCTGAGTAATATGACCAATACCAACTAACTCCACATACCTGTCATGATGAGATAATGAAGTCACAATACTATCTTGGTTCACCTTCAGCTGGCTGGACAAATCATGTGAAGTACTACCAGCCTCAACCTCATGTGATGAAGCATCTAACTGTGCCTGGTACTCTTTCTCAGCAAAGTCATGAATGCTCAATGTCTGCTCATCTCTACCAGGTATCTCACCATCCTGCACAACAACATCCTCATAATCATCATCTGAACCCACTACACTGTAGTCACTGCCTGTTGTAACTATACCATCTTGAATACCTGTGGCATCACCCTTTGATGACCTATAAACAATTGTCTCAATTTGAGTATCAAGTTGACTATTACTATTAATTTGTGTGATATCCTTTCCCACCACCTCCTGTGGCAGAGTAGAATCTGAGACCTCTACCTGGCTATCAGCTAGTTTCTCAAACTCCTCATGCAAGTTCTTGGGAATTGTGTCATCTGTCCTATGAGAAAATCTGCCAAATAGAAATCCAGTCAACTTATCCACCTTAGCTGGGTCAGATAACATGTCATTTATACGGTGGTGCTCAACCAACTGTTTAGACATGTCATGGCTTATTTTCATAAGTTTATCTCGAATGTCTAAATAACCATCCTTTTTACTATTTTGACTCTGGCTATCAATTTTCTAAGATCGTTCCCTCTGAGACTCTGTACTATACCTGTCCATTCTGGATAAAGTAGAGTGTAACCCCAATAGGATATAACTTCTTCAAGCACCAAGAACTAACATGCAAATGATTAGAAGTAGCATGCAACCATAGATTTGGACATGCAACTGATTAGAAGCAACATGCAACCACCAAATTATGACATGCAAGATCTGGGTAGTTGTCAAAACTAACATGCAAACTTCTACAACCACCAAATTCACCAAGAACTAACATGAAAATGATTAGAAGTAGCATGAAACCATAGATTTGGACATGCAACTGATTAGAAGCAACATGCAACCACCAAATTATGACATGCAAGATCTGGGTAGTTGTCAAAATTGACATGCAAGATCTGGGTACTTGTCAAAACTGAAATGCAAACTTCTACAACCACCAAATTCACCAAGAACTAACATGAAAATTATTAGAAGTAGAATGTAACCATAAATTTTAACATGCATCTGATTATAAGAAACATGCAACCATAAATTATGACATGCAAAATCTGGGTAGTTGTCAAAACTGACATGCAAGATCTGGGTAGTTGTCAAAACTGACCTGCAACTTCTACAAACCCTCAGGCTGGCAAGATCATGGCTTTGATACCACTAAAATGTCCCTTTTCTGATTTTTTATGATATTTCCAACCTTTAATCAGATCTTTAAGATCAAACAACTGATATCACAAAGATCCACCAAATTTCTTAAGAAACCCCAAATCGAGTATGTCGAAAATAGTGCCAAAAAGCTTCACAGCTTCACCTGTTATTAATAAATCTGAAAGTAGAAATTTTTACAAAAATTTGAGCAGCATAACAGCCTATAAAATTTCATTTCCAGATCTATATAGCCTTTACAAAACAGCTCACAAATGTAGGACAAAAACTATGCTCATCGGGGTCTCGAAATTAACACAAAAATGCCCGGAAACACCACAAAAACACTAATAAACTATCTCAAAAGTTTAATCACATCCCAATACATATATTCAGCTCTATTTTAACAGCTTAAAGTCTGAAATACAGCAGCAACCAAAACTGATATGAAATGCTCAACTGAAAACACCAAACTCATGCAAAAAACCACACCCAAAAACCCACAAATCTACACTGTTCAGCACAAAGGCAAACTCTATATGAGCATGCACATGGAATGGCTTCAAACTCCTGTCCTTAGCCTTCCTGGAAACCTACAAACTCCCGTTCTTGGGTCTCCCTGGAAACCTGCAAACTCCTGTTCTTGGGTCTCCTTCTCCACAGGTTTGGCAGCCTCTGAAGAATAACAAAGAATGAGCAAAAATCAAGTTCTGGAATGAGCCCAAAATGCCTCCAAACCCCTTAAAAGAGGGCATAACTATAACTCACGTCCAAGAGAGGTTAATGAAACTTATTTTAATAATAATTTTCATTTATTAGTCCAACGGTTTCCAAAGATTAACCCCCCCTTTTTCCGAAACTTCACTTTCTTGGGCCTGCCTACCTTAGCAAAGATTTTCTTTTTTAATTATTTGAAAAGGGGACATGACAAATTGATTCACCACCCCCCTACCCTCTCAATTATTCTAAAACATTTCCAACATTATTAAGTCATTTTCTAAGTTGTGTGCCAAAAGGTGGGTTTGGTGGCCTAATTCCTTATATTCCTATTAGGCCCAGTTTGGAGCAATTTCATGAAATTAATAGAGATTTCTATGCATTTTTGGTTGATGAGCATTGTATTGGCTCCAATACCCTAGAAAAAAACCTCTCTCTCCATTGTGCGATAGTTTTGATCATGTGTGGTCATTTGGTTTGGATGATCCTATAGAGCATCTAAGGAGAATTATTTGGATTGACTTGATTCCTTAATTAGTGTGGACAAGTTGAAGGAGGGAAGGATCAGAATGTGATCTTCCAAGATAGGGTTAGAGAAAGAATCCTAATAGGCTAGAGAGGTATCCTAGAGACCCTAAGAGAAGGTAGGGTTGATAAGAAAGACATGTTCTTACATCACTAAAGTAGGAACATCCTAGGTGCAAGAGCAGTCTTTCATCAACCAAAAATACTTCATTTTAGTTGTTTAAATAAGTGTTATCTTAACGTAAAGTTACTATTTGTGGAGGCTTTCTACATAGTAAGTCATTCATACAATCTCAAAATGTCCTAATTATAGAGGTGGAGGTTAATCTCAATCATATTAGCCTACTAGTTAAGGCTCAATGCCATATCATAACTATCAATGAAGTTATTGTGGATTTTTTGTACAAAACTTTGGGCTCAATTTTGAAGGCCTAAATTGATGCAAGGAGGGTTAGAATAGGTAGGGCCAAGGGAACACCTAATTGCCCAAGCACCTTGCTAAGTAAATAAAACAAAAGAAAACACATAGATAACAACACCAAGGAGAGAGAGAACAAGGACTTTTATTGATTCATCAAATTTTTAGCATACATTCCCAATTGTAAAAACTTTTGGGTTACAACTAGATACAAAAATACAACTTCAAGATCTATAGTAAAAATTCAAACTCATAACATCTACTCTAAACTCTCTAAGTCCCTTTTCCTCCTAAGTTCAACCCCTAGACTAAACCAAATATCTCTACTTATACTTGCCAAAATGGCTTATAAAAGATTCTAGAACATTAAAAGAAGAAAGGTCAACCTCAAAATGATCAACACTCATCCCTATACAAGATACTATCATTAAATTCATGATCTAAATTAAATAAAAGAATTATCTCAAACCAAGAACCAAAATATAGACAATTCGGTCAAAGAAAACCTAAGCATCAACAACACAGGTTCACTCAGTGAACAAAAAAATGCTTAGTCAAAACATGAAGAGCTTGGTTAGACTGAAAAAACTCAATTGACACTAAAGAGCTAAGTTCATACTAAAATACTCAGTTAACACTTTAACTTGAAAAGGTTTGAAATAACTCAGTTAGAATTGTAACTCGATAAGGTTTGAAAGAACTCGACCATAACTACAACTTGGCAAGGTCTGAAAGAACTTGATTAGAACTGCAACTTGATAAGCACATACAAACTCAATTAAACTTCTAGAATGAAAAAAAGTTCATGATTACAAGGAAACCTTGGATGCTCCTACATAAGACAACTAGGGTTCAAATAAATGGTTCTCCTTAATCATGCAAGTGTCATAACCTGTGCTGAATCCAACTTAGATTGAGAAAGCCATGTAGCATCTTCAACTAGTCTATTCTTCCACTTCACCAAATACTCATAGTAATCTTTTCCTCTTGTTCTCTTACCAACTATCTAATCCAATATCTATTCATCCTCTTCAATCTTCCTCTTAGGCTAATCATCTGATGTAATAACTTCATCATCTGACTCATGATACTTATACAAATAAACAACATTGAATATAAGAGATATATCCTATATCATCAAAAAATGGAAGCGCTTCCATTTAGGACTAGTTTAGCCCTTTGAATAGGTGGTCTAAGGTCATGTCAAGTGCCTTGGGTGGGTATTTGACTGGATCTAGCTTTTTCCCTCTATTCTACTTCTCTTTCCCCAGTTTTCAGCCCTTTTTTGACAGCCTTTTATGGAGATATGAGATCTTCGACCTTTTGGGTGAAGGTCAACCTTGACTTTCACCTAGGTCAAGGATGACCTTGACCTTGATGTAGGTTAGAGTCAACCTTGGCCCTGACCCTAGGTCCAAATTTCAAGTTCCAAAGGTTTTGGGATATCGGGCTTTAGAAAGTTTCATTGCCTACTTTCGGGTCAGCTATTTTAGATTTCAGACTAGTAAACTCTTAAATTGTATTTAATTTAGGTCCATTTCTATGGGTTAAGGCTTATTTTGAATTTAATTCTCCTATGTCAGCTGCTCTAGAAGTCTGTGTCCTAGATTAGTATAAAAGGAAGCCTTTCTCTCTTATTTTCACAATCCACATATTTATTCCATGATCAAGCATCCACCTTCCATTGAATTTGATCATAAGATCAATAAAGCGATCAAGCAAGCAAGTAGAAGGAAAACATTCAAGAATTCAATTCATCAAGGAGATCCATTGATAGCTATTGAAGGATTCAATCTCTTTGGAGCCCTCTTGTTGAGGACTCTAACATCCACATTGGTTCAAACATCTTTCTATTCCAAGATCCATTCAAGATTGTTGTTGAAGATCTAATGCAATTTATTTGAGACATTCTACATTCAATTCCACATTTATTTGGAGCATCCATACTTGTGGATTCAAGGATTCAGATCCTCCATAAGGATTTCAACACAAGCAAGGTGAATAGTTCCATTTACTTTGTTTATCTATATTGCAATTTTAATTTCATTTTTAAATGCTAATTCCAAACTAGGGTTTGACTGAGGGAAACTCCTCATTCAACGAAAAATCCATTTTTCTTGTAGGAGTACGTGTGAGATAGTGAATATCAGTGTAGATTTGAGTACCCTTTTTAGCAAACTTTTAGGATCCACAAAAAAAATTTTTCACGGAGAAATGCAGATAAAGGTTGAAATAAAGGGGTAAGATCTTACCTTAGCTTTAGGTCAAGGTTGGCCTTCTTCATAAAGATAAAAGGTTTCTAGGTTTTCTTTGTTTGTGCATTTCTAGTCCAGATCCAGTTGTAGAATATCCCAAAAATGTATATAGACATCAGAAAATAGGATGTTCCAGATTTACCCTACTCTAAAGTTGGTATTTGTTTTCAATTCAATTAAGATTTCAATACATACTTTTCATAATAAAATATAAGGTTTTCTTCTCTATTCATATTCTCCATAGATTGATTCTTTTGTGCATTAGCCTTTTTGGTTAATCAATTTGGATCTCTCCTATGAGAATTTTGATTTAGAGGTAGATCTTATATCCCTTTCATTCCTCTACATTTAGATGAATAATCATTGTTCATCTTACATATCCATGTCATTAGGTAACTCAACTTCATAAGCATTTCAACTATCAAGCTTCCTCAAGATCTTACAAGGTCTAAACTTCTTCAGCTTTAGCTTATTGTATGTTCCAATAGGAAATCTACCTTACTTCAAATGAACTATCACCTCATCACCAACTTAAAAAGCATTATATCTTCTAGACTTATCAACATTCTCCTTATACTTCTGATTACTTTGATCCAACCTCAACTTCACTTCCTCATTCAAAGACTTCATAAACCAGTAAATTCTTCCCCCTCAACTTTTCTCTTCTCTCTACCAGTAACATCCCTCAAATTTGATATTCCTCTAGGCTACATTCCAGTAATAATCTCAAAAGGTGTTTTTCCTATATTCCTATTCATAGAATTATTATATGAAAACTCAACTTGTTTCAATAGTAGCTCCCAATTGCTTGGTTTGTCTCCAACTAAGCATCTGAACAAATTACCCAAGCTTCTATTCATAACCTCTGTCCATCCATCTCTCTCTAGATGGAATGTAGAACTAAATCTCAACTTAGTACCCATCTTCTTCCAAAAAGTCCTCATAAAATAATAATAATTCTATATTTGTTAGAAATAGTACTTTTTGGTAGTCCATGCAATCTAACAACCTCTTTGAAGAAAATCTCAGCAACATGCTCAACATTTGATGTCTTCTTACATGGTATGAAATGTGCCATCTTAGAAAATATATCCACAATAGTAAATATGGAATCATAACCTTTTGTTATCTTAGGTAATCCAAGAATAAAATCCATGCTAATGTCACTCCAAGGTTTCACAGGAATAAAAATAGGTGTATATAAACTAGTATTCTAACATATTCCTTTTGCAACTTGACAAACTCCACAACTCCTTACACATTTTTGAACATCCTTATATATCTCTGGATAATAATACTTATCCTTTAGAAAACTCAATGTCTTATCAATTCCAAAATGTCCTACCAATCCACCACAATGCTTTTCCTTAATCAAATTAACTCTCATGGCACTTCTTGGTATTCAAAACTGAATTCCCTTGAACAACATACACTCTTGAATCAAATAATGATCATACTTACTCATGTGATCTGAAAGATTTGGTGCTTTTCATTCTCTCCATGCCTTAGAAAAATCAAGGTTAGTATCATACAATTGCTTCATTTCATCAAAACCAAGAACTTCAACCTTCATCTTAGTCAGCAAAGAACATCTTCTACTCAATCCATCAACAACTCAGTTAAAAACTCCACTCTTATGCTTAATCACAAATGTGATACTCTATAAGTACTCAACCCACTTCATATGTCTCTAGTTTAATTTATGTTGACTTCCCAAGTACTGTAAAGCTTTGTGATCAGTATACAACATAAACTCCTTAGAAATCAAATAATGCCTCCACTTCTTCAAGGATTGAACAATAGAATAAAACTCTTCATCATCCATAGACTAGTTCCTTTTAGTATCATTCAACTTCTCAGGAAAGAAAGTAATAGGTTTACCTTCTTGACTCAATACAACTCCTATTTCACTACCACTTGCATCACATCCAACTTGAAATACCTTATTAAAATTAGGTAAAGCCAATATAGGTAACTCAAAAAACTTTTATTTCAAATTCTCAAAACTCTTATCAGATCCATGTGTCCACTTGAAATCCTTTTTATCTCCTCTCATTGTCTTAGTCATAGAATAATAAAGAGAACTGAAGTTCCTTATCAAATTTTTATAGAAACTAGCTAAACCATTAAATGATCTTACGTCACCCACATCCTCAGGTGCAAGCCATTCCAAAATTTCTTTAACCTTCTTAGGGTCCATTCTCAAACCATCGACTGAAATCACAAATCCCAAATACAAAATCTCATCTTGCATAAACAAATACTTTTTAAAGTTAATCATCAACTTCTCTTCTTTCAATCTTTACAATACTTATCTAACATGCTCAATATGTTCTCCCTTAGTCTTACTAAATATCAAAATATCATCCAAATAAACATTCACAAACTTTCCCAAAATTCTCCCGAGAACTTCATTCATCAACGTCGTGAAAGTACTAGGTGCATTTGACAAACCAAAAGGCATTACCAACCATTCATACAAACCATATTTTGTCTTGAAAGCAGTATTCCATTCATCACCTTCTCTGATTCTGATATGATGATAACCACTCTTCAAATCAATCATGGTAAAATACTTTTCTGCACTCAAATAATCCATTATGTCTTCCATACTTGGCATATGAAACCTATATTTCACTATGATTTGTTAATAGCTCTAGAATCAATACACATCCTCCATTCTCCATTCTTCTTAGGTGATAATACAATAGGTACAACACATGAACTCAAAATTTCTCTAATTAAACCTTTCTATAACAACTCATGCACTTGTCTACTAAGTTCTTTATTCTCTGTAGGTGTCAATCTATATAGTGCTTTTTTTGGCAAACTAGCTCCAGGAATCAGGTCCATATAATAACTTATGCTTCTTACTTGTAGTAAAACATCAAGTATATCCTCTTCAATTATATCTTTATATTTCTTTGAAAAACTTGCAATTTCTATTGGCACTTAGTTAATACTACTAGTTTCTAATGTTAGTCAGTCACCACTAACTTCTATCACTCGGTCACTACTGACTGACACTTGGTTATTATCAAATTTCACTCAGTTATCATTATTTTCTATCACTTGATTATACTAGCATAATTTGGTCTCCTAAGAAGTATGATAAAAGAAATTTTATTCTTCTTTATTTCCTTTTCAAATTGCTTTCCATTAACCATGCAAATCCCCATAGTAGTATAACTAACCTCATCCAGAATTTCAATCAAAGGCAACAACGCTTGCTTTCTCCCATTCACCCAAAGAGTATATTAATTCAATCTTCCATCATTCACAAAATATCTATCATATTGCCAAGGTCTACCCAACAAAATATGACAACAATCCATAGGCATAATATCACATAGAACTTCATCAAAATAATGTCCAATCTTGATCTTCACAATACATTGTACACTTACCGATGTCTTATGCTCATCCTTGATCCATGAAACATGATAGGTTTTAGGATGCTTTAACCTCTAGAACTAAAATTTTGTAACCAATTCTTCTAATGCCAATTTTTTTGAAATTCCTTGTCAATGATTACCTTGCATCATTTTCCAACCATCTTACATCTAGTCTTGAAAAAACTTCTCCTTAGAACAGGTTCCTCATCACTTCCTTTATTATGAAAAGTTCTTCTCACCATTAGATTTTTTCTAGCCTTAAGTCCACTTGGTGAACCCTCAATTTCCCCTTGAATTAGAGCAATTTTTTTTTACTTTGGTCAGTCTTAGCGAATCTTCACTAAAAGGATCTATGCCTTTCTTTGCCAAATTTGAAACAATTATCATGAAAACCACATCTAGAATAAGAATTACCTCTTCCTCGGTAAGAACCAGTATCTCCTCAGTAATAATTACCACCTTCCATTCAATCTTTCCTTTGTCATCATTTATCCATTCAAATTTTACCATATCTTGCACAATATTATCAGATTTGCCACCTTCTCTACCTCTACCTCTCTAGAATCTTCCACCTCTACCTCTTTGTCTTTGTTCATACTTCTTTGTCAAGATCTCAACTTTCAAGGTATATTTAAATGCTTCTTCCACACTTTCCAATTTCACAAAGCTTATTTGATCTTGAATCCTAGATCTCAATCCATTTAGATACCTTGCAACTTTCTCAACATCATCATCCACATGTCTAGATCTAATGTCCAATCTATAGAATTCCTCATTATACTCCTTCACATTGATGTCTCTTTGTCTTAATTTTAGCATTTTTCTCAACAAGCTAACTTGGTAATCACTAGGAAGGAACTTCTTCACCTTGTTAACCATTTTCAGCCAAGTCTTAATCTTCTCCTTTCGTCTCTTCTATCTATAAGTTTGCAAATGCTCCCACCATAATGAAGCATGATCCTTCAACATAGTGACAACAATTTTCACCTTCCTATTATCAGGAGCTTTTTCAAACTCAAAGAACTTCTCCATGTTAGAGATCGAATAAAACATAGCATTGGTGTCCAATTTTCCATCATAAGGAATGACTTCTACAATAGGCTTTGAATGTGTCCTAGACAATACTCTCAAAAATCTTTCCTCATCTTGATCTTCTTCAAGTTCTATATTAGGGTTTGGTGCTAAGGCTTCATCATCACTAACATCATCAAGATGTGTTCCTCTCCTCTTGGCTATCTCCATAACATTTAATATGGCTACAATATATCTCAATGTATCCAATATGGAATTGTCAGCCTCAAACCATCTTTATAATCAGGTTCTTGCAAGATCATAACCCTCTACAAGTTATAGTTCAAATAGTTAGATCTTCCACCCTACAACCCAATTCACTTAGGGTTCTACATGATCCAATATTCACAAGGATGAACCTTAATCTCTAATACCACCTAGTGCAAGGAGGGCCAAGGGTACACCTAACTATCCAAGAACCTTTTTGAGTAAACACAATGGAAGATGACACACAGAGAACACTTCCAAGGAGAGAGAGAGAACAAGGACTTTTATTGATTCTTCAAATTTTTAGCATACATGCTCAGTTGTAAGGCCTTTTGGGTTACAACTATATACAAAAATACAACTTCAAGGCATATAGTACAAATTCAAATTCACAACATTTGCTCTGAACTCTCTAAGTCCCTTTTCCTCCTAAGTTATACCCCTATACTAAACTAAATACCTCTACTTATACTTGCCAAAATGACTTACAAAAGATTCTAGAACATTACAAGAAGAAAGTCTGACCTCAAAATGATCAACACATCATCCCTAAACAAGATCTTATCATTATATTCATGATCTAAATTAAATACAAGAGTTAGATCAAACTAAGAACCAAAAAATAAACAACTCAATCAAAGAAGGACTTGAGCATCAGTAACACAAGTTCACTTGGCGAACAAAGAAATACTTGATCAACACAAGAAGAGTTTGGTTTAGACTAAAGGAACTCAGTTGACATTGAAGAGTCCGATTCATACTTAACCACTCAGCCAACATCGCAACTTGACAAGGTTTAAATGATCTCGAAATGAATTACAACTCAACAGGTCTAAAAGAACTCGATCAAAACTTTAACTCGACAAGGTCTGAAAGAACTTGGTCAGAATCACAACTCAGCAAGCACATAAAAACTTAATTAAACTACTAGAATGAACAAAAGTGTAGTATTGCAAGGAAATCTAGGATACTCCTGCATCATAAACATGCATAGATGAGGCCTAAAAACTTTACAGATGGATGCTTGCACCGATCCAAGCCTATAGATCAAAAGCCAAGGACTCTAACAAAAGGGTTATAAAAGAAAATCAAAGCAACAAGTTAGAAGTAATGGCCTTTCAAAGTTAGGCCAAAAACTTCTAAAATAAATGTCAAAGGTGTATTTGGCCAACTCTATATGTATTGTTAGGGTTTGTCATCCCTAGGTATTAAGTTTGAGTGTCTAGAACCTTCCCGAGTGGCATAAAATTTCCTATTTAAGAAAATATCATAGATTGTCTAGGATAATACTAGGTGTGATAGTTCACAGATTTGTCTTGTAGATTGCTATAATGAAGGTGTCTATGTGGGTTAGCATATTGTAATTCTGCATTTACGATAATAATAAGTCCATATTTTTATTATCACAAATTGCTCTTATTTCTTTATTTATGTTATGTATTTAAGGTATTAAGGGGAGTACCCTTCATCAATGTATCATCTTTTTAAAATATAGATTGTAAAAATATGACAACACTAATATAGTTTGCCTCTTTTTGTAAAATTGTCAATAATAATCATGAAGAAAATTATGGTACAATTTTGACTATTAATGGACTACAATAGAGAAGCATGGCATATGGTGATTTTGACGACATCCCTTGTGATGGTTGAAAATTTGAATAACATACCTGTACGAACTGTGCTAGTACCCTCATCACATCCAACAACTTAGTGGGGTCTCAAAAAATTCTGTACGAACACATACATATTTTAGTTCATGATCCATAAATTAGTATAAAACATAAAGCTTTATTGAACTATTGTACTAGATAAAGATTCATTGTTGCTTACTTTGAAACAACGTTCTCTCTGACGCAATTCATTTCTTGTCACCTCTTTCTCTTCGATTGGATTTGAATCTATCACAAACACAAGAATTTGGAGATTGATACTTTTTAGGTTCTTTTTACACATTCTTATAGGGGCATTGGTATATGTGATGTCATCATCACATAATATTGTGGCCACCATATCAATAACTAATCACTCTTGTGTAATTGGTCCTTTTCCCTTTCCCTAAGCGTCAAATTATGATAGAAATATCAGTAAAACATTCAAAATAACTTGAAAGCCCTATTGAAAATAATATAATAATATATTTTGTACAATTACATTAATTTTTACAAAAATTTATACTTTCACTAAAGAAGGGGTGGGAGGAACATTCTTGCCTCTATCATTCGATGGATCCATGGCACCTTGTGACAAAGAATAAATATAAAAACATCAGCATAATGAAAGCATTAGTGAACTTAGCAAAAACACCTATTAATAAATTGGTATATTGTATAGTATAGTTATTAATTGGAGGTAATTAGTTTAAATATTACATATATAGTACTATCAAGTCCCATGGTAATAATTTTCTTTGTATCTATGCGATTCAAATTGTATCTAAGTTGATTCCAGTTACAAGATAGTGCTTTTCTTTTCTGTTTAGATTTACTTTCAAGCCAACTTTTTTGTATGATTTTTTTGCATATTCACTTTTTCAGAACCAATTGCTTGATAGGAGTTATCAAGTAATTGAATGAGTACAAAATTTTCTTACCATTATCTAAAAATATAACATTTCTAGTGATGGTTTTGTTTTCTTTCCGGTTAAGAAAAAACAAGAAAAAATGTAAAATCAAGAGAGACAACATTTCCAAAATCTATTTGCAACTAATGTTACGAGTTCCTAAAGGTCTCAAAAACTATTTTATATCTTTTTAAAGAGATTTCAAAGTTTTGTGTCATTTCTGTGAAACAATCTCGTGGAAATATTACATCTAATGTAGCTAATCTAACTTGATGATTACATCCCTAAATATGAGTATGTTAGTAATGGTAGAAAGTAAGTGAATGCAAAATTAGGTCACATGGAAATGTAAAGGAGTTTGTGGGGCTGTAACTATAATCAATAAAGGATTATTTGGATTGTCTGGTGCATGATCATATAATGGCCATGAGACATAGACCATGAGGGCACAAAAAGAGAAAAAATGTATATTCACTTCTAAATCGTAAATGAATGAATGAATTAAAATTTTTTACAATCTATAAAATATTTATACCTTCTTGAGTTTTGAGGATTTTTAGAGTAGTGTACCCTTTTTTTGTTCTTCCCTTTCTTCCTTCTCCAGTATAGAAGAAAATTACTGCAAAGACATCAATCACAAGGACAAGGCAAGAGATATCAAAATGTATATTAACTCGTCAATTGTAAATGAAAAAAATTAATTGAAATCCCTACCAGACAAGGGCAAAAAATAAAAAAAATCATACCATGGAAGGGTTTTGAGGCTACTCTAACTTAATTTGGGTAAAATAAAATGATTTAATTTTTCTTCAATTTATTTTTGGCTTATATTGCCCCTTTTAATTTTTACAGTAAAATGTTTTATTGTTTGTTTGTTTGTTTGGCTTATATTTTCTCCAACATCAAAAATTTGACCACTAACATTGTAATTTCAACAAAAATCTTATATAAGGTTAAAATTTCAACCTTCTTAGGACATATATATATATTTTTGAAAATCACAAGCCAAAATCACCTTTAGTCAAAAATCAAGGGAAAATGTACTACTGTCAATATATACATTCATATCTCTCACTTGGTACTTGCCTATTTAAATGGACATAGACATTACATTATTATTATGACTATTTCAATGTGGTGCTTATAAGTTAATTTTGATGACTATTAAATAAAAAAATACTTGGTACAATCTTTTCCAATATTCTGTGCTTTATAGGCCAGGCTGAGCTAATAGATCTCATTTCTCCAAATGGATTGACATCATTCAGTTCCAATGAAAGGTTGATATTATGAGGTTATTATTTGAAGAGTGGCCATAGATATTATATTTCCTTAAATTAAGAACCATTCACATACATTCACATAATTTCATCTTGACCTCTATTGCGTGCATGGTAATCCATAAATTGTACCAAGCTAGTGCACACAAATAATTGTTGCAGACGTGGAATAATAGGAATATACCAAGAACCTTGCAAGGTACCTTTTTTGTTATTTGATACGATCAATATCTACTAATGTGATAATCAGTGCATTATGTTGCAAATCCATGTTGTTTATGATATATAATGTGATCACTAGAGCATGCATTTATTGTTTGATACTCCATTCTAATATATTTCATAATGAAAAATAATTCCTTGTATGAGTAAGGTAGAATGTTTAATGGTGGTAAAAAACATTCACCTATAAATATGAAAATAGAATAAAATTTGTTAATATAAAGAATATTAATGGTACGCTAACATAGAAGATGACAACAATGGCATACCTTAGCATATGTGAGATTGGTACATTGGAGTTCACCAACAACAATACAATAAAAAGAAGATTTTTTTGGGAGCCTTTATATAGGGGTTCGTATGCATTTTTAAGTATGATGTATATCAAGGTTATGTTCGTAATCATGATTATATGCACTAGTATCACCATCTTAATCAACTGTGCCAATACCATCTTCTTCAATCGTGTTCTCTAGCATATGATCAATTGTGCCAATACCAACATTCTCAATTGTGTTCTCTATTGCATGATCATATTCTTCCATGTGAGCGTTACCTTTTTCTTCAATATGTTGAAATTTGATTGAAAATATCATTGATAAGAGAGATTGTTAAGAGGGATAATTGTTGAAGAATACTATGTTTCAATCATTGTTTTGTCACTAATGTCAAACGTACTATTTGTTGGTAGGATAGCTACTTATAAGATTCAAGTACTATCACTTAGTTGATTGATGAAGAGAATTTGATCAATAAGAGGTAACAATAGAACTTAGAGGAAAGGTTGAGTTATGATTATATAATGAAGTACAAGGATTAGTTAAGACATTGATGACATGATGTATTGATGATCTACTTAAAGTTACAAAATACTAGCTACAGTTAGAAAATTTAGAAGAACAAGTTAAATAAAGTTTGTCTACCAAGCTTGACCAAGTGGATAGTAGGTGTCAAGAAAATTCAGTGCAAGCCGAGTAGAAAGTCAGTTGGAACCAAGTCAAAGCAAATTCTAGTGGATGTCGAGAAAAATAGTTGATGCTGAGTAAACTTTAGTTAATGCTGAGCATCAATAAACTTTAGTTGATGCTGAGTGATTTTATAGTTGATGTCAAACAACATAGTATGTGCCAAGCATCAGAAGATTGATAATGCTAAGCTGCTACATTATGTTAAAGATCAAAGATTCACCAAATTTAAGCCTACAAGTTTATTTTCTTAGAACTTGTAAACGAGGAGGAAGATAAAGTTGATGAGCTCATGGTACAGAATTTGATGTAAATTATTTTTAGGTGAATTCTAATGGATTCTAGGAGAAGTTTCTAGAAAAGAAAAGATATGGGGTGGACACATTGTATCCTACCTAAGCTATCCAAAACCCTAATTTGGATGATGAAAATGAGTGAAAAAATATCCTAATTTTCTATTTATAGGAATGTCTCATCATGAAGCAAAGGTGGTTGTTTTCATGTGTGAGAACCTAAGGAGGAGAAGGAATTAAGGGTTTTGCTTCATCAAGTGACCCAAGAGAAGAGTCTGCAATGACATGTTAAGAAAGAAGGCTTAAGGTGATGAATGCTTGAAGGGTGAACAAGCTATCAAAATTGCAAAGTATGAAGGCCAAGCATAATGGAGGACTGAATAGAGATCTATAATCTACAAGAAAAGTTGTAAGTTGTGTCAGATCAAAGCTCTACTATTACTCTCTAACAATTATATCAGTCTAGGGTAAATTCTTTAGATTGAGCTTGACTTAATAGTCATTTGAAATTTTTTAACCAGGTGGCATCCAAGTGAATGGACTAAAGTCCTCTAACAAGGCTCACTTCTAATAGGGTGATTGAAATCCCTTAATCGGGTCACATTTAACAGTGTGTATTGTAACCTTTAATAGGGTTGGCCTTTCAAAGGGCATCACTTTAGAAGAGTGAAAACAGAGTAGCAAGTTACTAGTGGTTTTTCCCAAATTGGGTTTCCACATAAATCATTGTGTCAAGTGTGTTGATGAATGTGTTGTGTTTCATGTTTTACATTTTTGCAAGTTGATTTGATAGTAACGTATAAGTTTTAGTAATTACCTGATGGATGCATGCATAGGTATGAATGTTTTCTGGGTTCATTAAGTTGTGAAAAGTTTATTTATACATTTGGACCTTGGATGACTAAAGTATTCCAACACAATATTCACACCTCTATGTTCCTCAAATTAGAAATTTACATTCCATAATGGACAAAATCATTTCCCCCTTCAATGTGACCATGTTGCCTAAAATGTCTCTCAATTGTTGTGATTAGAAGTCTTTGATTCTTTAAGGCCTTAATTTTTTTTTTAGGTACAATAAACTTTTCCATCACCTTTTCTTTTGAATTGAGACCACATTCTAGCAATTGTCTCCTTATTTTGTTTTGGGTTCATATTGTCAGGCATGATCTTTCTTGGAATTAGAAGAGTAAGAGAAAAGAGTGAAAGATATGTTGGCACTAGAAGTGTTAGCACTAAAAAAAGAAAAAGAGCTCAACAAGCCCTCAAATTTGTACTAAGTATATGATTTCTCTATAAAAATAATTAGACATTTTGTATTCAGTGAGAAGCTAACTTCATGGTTAACTTAATAGATATATATTAGAGTTATATTAAGTACTGAATAGCCTAGCTAGTGAATAGACATAGTTAAGTGTGTTTCAATAGACATACTTACTATTTTTTTATAAGGTTCCAAATACAAAATGTGTGTACAAGAATCTAATAGACTAATACTTTGGGCATGGAATGAATAAAAAAATAAGATATGTGCATGAGCTTTTCTTCTTCTAGTTGTAAGGATCATATGATCTAGTGACAAAAGCCTTGTTTATTTTTTGGGGCAACTTGTAAGTGCTAGATAAATATCAAAGATGGAAAATTTGCAATACAATTGGTGAAGAATATAAAGGTATTTTTGATAGGAAAATTCACTCTCAAGTTGTATATTTTGGGGTCAAAGTTTGACTCTAATAGTCAAAGAGTTGGCACCTGTTGGCCTGGGAATACATTCAAACTTTTAGTGAATAGTGAGATCTATACATTAATAATCTACTTCCAATAGTCAAATACATTATTCACTCCATGACATCTTAGGTAGAAAGAGCTTCAACACACCATAGTTATGGATAAATTAAGTTTCATCAAGAAATTTGAGGGATGAGAATTTTATACATGGAAAGTATAGATGTAATTCCATTTGACTGAAAATTTTTTTAGGGATGTTGTCAAATTGAGCTCAATCTCACTAACTAATGAAATTGAATTTGCTAAGTGAAACATCAAAAAACAAAAAGATTTAGGAGCTATTGACCTTAGTTGTTAAAAGCACACTTACACAATGTGGATTCTAAAGTCTGCATTACTATACTGTAATTCACAAATCTTGAAAATCTTAGTGGTAATCTAGAAAACCACAAGAGCTGAATAGATAGAGGGTGTCTTTGTTCATGTCCAAGTTTGTGGTAAACTATTGGATACAATTGATTAATTGTGTATTGTCTTTGATGTTACAAAAAATTCATATCAGTTGGTAGTCAGTGCATGTTGAGCTCACTTGGTCAGTGAAGACAATTTTCCTAGTCTACTGAGCATTCCCAGAAGGCAGTCTCTACCGAGCTCACTCAGGCGTCAAAGAAAGTTAAGTAGAAAAGAGTGTTAACTAAGCTCACTTAGTTAACAAAGGGAAAGTTGAGCAGAGTCAGTATTAACCGAGTTCACTCAGTTACTAAAGAAATTTTGTAAGTTCGTAGTGTTAACCGAGCTTCTCTTGGTTAACATAGGAAATCACTTTAGAATTAGTTTCTACTAAGCTGAGTCAGCTATAAAAGGATTATCTTATTTTGGCATATAAAGATTAATTATTTTACCTATTGATTCTAGCCAATTGAGGTAATGAATATTGGTTATTCTAAGTTGTATTTGAGCTGACTTGACAATCTAAAAGGTATAAGTAAAAGGTCAAGTTGTGATTTCAAAGTGTGTGAGATGCAAGTTGAATGAGTTGAAAGAGATAATGAGAGGAAGCAAATTTGAAGAATAAATAGATATCCTTGTGGAGTAGAAAAGTATTATTTGATTAGGAAGGATCAAGTATGAACCAGAGCAAAGATCTATAATCATCAATTTAGTTGCATCAAAATCAGGTCATTTTATTGTTACTTTCTAACCATTGTAGCAGTGAACCAAAATCTCTTAACTAAGTTGGTTTAGCAACTATTTGTAAATCCTCTAACAAGGTGACAATTCCATTGAATTATTTTAATACCTTTTTCAAGGCCACTCCTAATAGGGCAATTAAATCCTTTAATAGGGTCACACCTAGTAGTGTGTTTTGTAACCTTTAACAGGGTTGGCTCCTAACAGGGCTCACTTCAGAAGAGTAAAAAATAGTAACTAGTTACATTGGTGGTTTTTTCCAAATTGGGTTTCCACATTAAATCCTAGTGTCTTATGTGTTCATGTTATTTCTTTCATGCTTGCAAGTAAAAACTGATAATATCTTAAGATTCACTAAAGTAATTCACACTTTGAATTTACTGAGTTACAACAATTTCTGTGTGTTTACTAAGTATTAGCAGTAATCAATTTTATCAGTTTTATAGTTGACATCTAAGGGATCTCAAATTTATTTTAGTGGTAACTAATTTACCCCCCCTTAGTTACTCCTCTTATGTTTTCAACAATTGGTATCAGAGCTTTTGGTGCTTGCAGAGAAGGTTTCAAGGACCTAAGCTAAAGATTAGGATGTCTTTCAAGAGAGAGATTCCAAAGTTGAATAGAGGCAACTATGCAACATGGCAAGGAATTATGAGGCTTCATCTGGCTACCAATAGTGATTTAGGATGCAAATATCTTGATGAAGAATATAAAACTCCCACTGGAACATTATTAGTTGACGATATTACTGAAAAGAAGAAACATAACATCATGATGATTGACATTGCATCTACTCTCAGTTATGTTGAATTTGATGAAGTTAAAAACTATAAAACTACTTTTGATATATGGAACAAGCTGAAAGAAATCTATGGAGGAGATGACAATGTAACACTAGTACATTTGGGCTCATTTTTTGACCTTTATTGGTCAAAATTTTGACCCATTTTTCGACCAAACTTTGACCAAATTTGACCAACAGACTGGTCAAAAATTTTCTAGTCAAAATTTTGACCAACCTACTAGTTGGTCAAAATTTTGACCAATACGTTGGTCGAAAACTTTTGAAATTGCCAGCAGATTTTTTGCCAAGCATTGGTCAAAATTTCGACCAATGTTTGGTAGAAAACTACTGGGCATTGGTCAAAATTTTGACGAATGCTTGGTAGAAAAATGTAAGGCATTGGTCAAAATTTTGACCAATGCTTGGTAGAAAACTGTTGGCATTGGTCAAAATTTTGACCAATGCTTGGTAGAAAACTGTGAGGCATTGGTCAAAATTTTGACCAATCCTTGGTAGAAAACTACTGGCAATGGTCAAAATTTTGACCAATGCTTGGTCAAATTTTCTTTGAGGCTCATAGTTATTGAGGTCCACTTCAGCAATGGCCCTTCTTGTGAAATTGCCATGTAAAACCTTTCTAATGAGATAATGTGTTATGAGCTCTTCATTAGTGGGATGGAACATGAATCCAGGAGGTAGTTGTGCATCATCCATATCATGGATTATCTCATTAGAAAGGTTTTAGATGGAAATTTCACAAGAAGGGCCATTGCTGAAGTGGACCTCAACAACTGTGAGCCTCAGGGAGGGTTTAATTCCCTCCTTTATTATTCACTATATGGGTGATGCACAACTGACTCTTGGATTCACATTCCATCCCACTGATGAAGAGCTCATAACACATTATCTCATTAGAAAGGTTTTAGATAGAAATTCCATAGGAAGGGCCATTGCTGAAGTGGACGTCAACAACTGTGAGCCTCAAGGAGGGTTCAATTCCCTCCTTTATTATTCACTATTCATATAATCCCATACACCCATTTGATCTCGAATGATGATATGTACTGAATGTTGAGTGTCTGTGCTGAGTGCTCCAAAACCATCCATTTCATGCCTTCATCTGTACAAAATGTCTTTCTAGTTTCTTTAATTCTACTCGTATGCCCATTTTATTTCATATGATCATCTGAAAATTGTGTCACTCTAAGCTCTCAATTTTTTCCTCTTGATTGATCATCTCATAACTACTAAATGAGAGCTTTGGGATAAGCTATAGACATCCATCAAAATTTTGGCCAAATTTTGATCTAAGTCAACTCTTTAAGTTTTCTCACCAAGTTGACTCTTTAAGTTTTCTCACCAAGCCCATCCCCTAGGTCAACTCTCCAGGTAAGCTTGCCAAGTCACTCCCACCCAGTCACCTCAATGAGTTGACTCTTTTAGTTAGCTCACCAAGTTTACTGTTCAAGTACGCATGCCAGGTCAGATCGCCAAGCTAGCCCACCAAGTCATGTCACTAAGTTGACTGTTCGAGTACACTCACAAAGTTGACTCTTTAAGTTCACTCATCAAGTCACCCCACCAAAGCAACTCATCAAGGTCAGTATTTAAGTCTGCTCACCAAGTCAGCTCACCAAGTCATTGCACCAAGTTGAATCACCATCTCACCTCACCAAGTGGACTCACTAAGTCGGCTCACCAACTTACCCCACCAAGTCGACTATTCAAGTATGCTCACCAAGTTGACTCTTTGAGTTCAATCATCAAGTCACCCCACCAAAGTGCCTCATCAAGGTCAGTCTTTAGGTCCACTCATTGAGCTTGCTCACCAAGTCAGCTCGCTATGTCATGTCTCTAAGTGGCCTCACTAAGTCAGATCACCAACTTGCCCCACCAACTTGCCACTTTAAGCCCACTCACCATGTTAGATCGTCAGGCTGACTCCCCTAGTCAGCTTGCCAAGCTAATAATTAAAGTACGCTCACCAAGTCGATTCTCTAAGTTCGCTCACCAAGTCAGCCCCCTAGGCCAACTCTTTAGGTCAGCTCACCAAGTCACCCCTACTTGCCCCACCAACTTGCCACTTTAAGTTGACTCACCATGTCAGCTCGCTAGGCTGACTCCCCTAGTCAGCTCGCCAAGATGAAAATTCAAGTACGCTCACCAAGTTGACTCTTTATGTTCACTCACCAAGTCTACCCCCTAGGTCAGCTCACCAAGTCACCCCCACCTAGTCACCTCAACGAGTTGACTCTTTAAGTCAGGTCACCAAGTCAGCTCACCCAGTGCTTTTACCACCTTGCCTTAGCAAGTTGGCTCGTTATGTGTGCTTACCAAGTTGCCCCATTGAGTTTCTTCTCTAAGCCCACTCACCATGTTAGCTCACTTGGTCAGCTCACCAAGTTGACTATTCAAGTACGCTCACCAGGTGGGCTCGCCAAGTTACCCCACCAAGTCATGTCACCAAGTTGATTGTTCAAGTATGCTTGCCAAGTTGACTTTGAGTTCGCTCATCAAGTTAATTTTTATTGTAAACCTATGCTTACATTTTGACTAGCAGTTTTGAGCTAATTGAAGTTCAAGTTATTCCAAATTGGACACTACGATGATGTATAGGAACTAAAAACAATTCAAATAAATCATCTGCAAGAGTAAGAAACATACATTGATCACATGGATGCTAGCATTGCATCATTTTCCTATGAGCATACTACATGCTTTCTTATTGTTCATCACTCAATCAGTCCATCTAGGAGTCCAACCAAGGAGATCATAACCCTCGCAATTCAACAGATTTCTCAAAGGTGTTTCTCAACACTGCAAGTTCCTTATCACATGGAGCATATAAAGTGGTGAAAAATCCAAATAGTAGAATTTAGCCAGATCTAATCCACAAATTACAATAACAATTCTGCACAAAGTTGAAATCCTCACTTGTAGAGATCACATCCACCAACATAAATTTAGCAAGGAGTTTTACAATCGAATTTCCAAGTCAGTAATAGTCATCTAATAGGTTCTAAAATTATGATATCATGACGAATAGACTTCTGACATCTTCATGGTGACATCATCAAATTTAGCGCCAAGTACCCATGGATTGAATTTAATTGATTCCACATTTACTATGGCATTTATCATAATATCTAATGTCAGTTCCAGCATGTTTATCTATTTAATTGTTATTTTCTTGCTTTAATTTATCAATTAACCATATATAATTATGCAAGTGATTTATTTACTTTTTCATTGTCCTCAATGATTGTAAACATAGTTGGATCAAGCATTTGTATTAATATAGGTTCCAAAAAATAAGAGCGAGATAATGAGCATTTGCAATATCTAACCGTAAAGGCAATAGGATAGAGAGGACAAACAATTATCAAGTTTTCATCCCATATGAGCTTAGGTAATGCAGGGCTGACAAAAATTTCCAAGGAAGTCCTTAAAGAGAGCTCTTTGACATCTACACAAGAACATTGCTCCCTCGAAATAAATTGTCTTAACTCTACATTTTCTCTCAGGATACCAATATAAATTTGGATATATTTAAGATGAGAACTTTATGTGAAATGGAGAACCAACAAGAGGGAAGGAAGAAAAATAAGCATGTAAAATTGTAAATGGTATAAATCACTATAACAAAACTAGGGATACTCAGGCATAATGGAGCAGCAATAGGGTGTAGTTCCTGGCACTTCACCTACTGTTTCTCATACCCAGGTAGTCAATGCAAGGGTTCCAGTTGTCAAACTCTAGGCCCACTGAACTATTAGTGCATAGCTTCCATTCTATATATATTTAGAAGCTTATTCACCTAATAATGGTTTGGAAATTACTGCAAGGTGTATTCACTGTAAAGGTCTTGTTCGTAGCCTCTCATATATATATATATATATGGACACACACACACAATGTTTAGTAGAATAAGGTAGCAGATGTGGACATAATCTCCAAAGTTTTCTGTATATATCCAACACTCAACATTGTTTGGTGCCAAGTAATGTCTTTCTTTTTACAAGTATAGGAGGGACCCATTTAGCTCTCATTTTATTGAACAAAAAAATAATCAAGTTATAGTGCAATGAAAGAAAATATGCAAGTATCAAAAAGTTGAAAAAAAAAGCTATATTTATTTTCTATATTAATAATAAAAGTAATAATACCTAAAACAAGAAGTCATCTCAAATCACTTTTCAAGATCTACAATCAATGTTGGGGAGACACTACCACTTGGGGGGTGTTTTCTTCATCAAGCTGAGTTAGACATCATAAGAATTCAATTAAATTAGGGGCAAATATGTCTTCAAATATCATATCACATGAAGGTTTCTGAACATGAACAGTATTTGAACTGTTCATTTGGAAGATACAGTCCCATTAATCATTCCACAAAGAAAAGCTCATCAGCCAATCATAAGCAGTGCCAAAAGTTTTTCTACAGATCCCTTGTCAGCTTTCAAGATCTCTATAATAGTCCTCTTCTGATGTAACCAAAATTTGATATTATATGTTGATATTTCTAAGTCATGCTATTGTTAAAACTTAGTCTACTTTAGTCAATAACTAAAGGACATTCTAAGCCTATTAATCTTTGGATGTGTATGTTACTCTTAAGATAGACATGGTTGTTTAGGATCTTGCTAGTCCTCATGGCAGTCATGACACTTTTTGGTAGATAATAATTGTTACAATTTTGTCCATGATTGTGTCTAGTCCAGGATACCTGGCCTTCCTTGATAGCTTGTAAGCTTATAGACTTACAATTTTTATTAATACTCCTATAATATAAACTTCTCCATTTGTTTTCATGAACTAAAAATAATGCTAAGACATTTTAACCACATATGCAAAAAGATTCTTAGTGACCATTAACAAAAGAGACCTCTGTTAATGGAAAATAATCAAATAGGCATAGAACAATAAAAAAGATTACCTAAATGATGCATCCCTTAAGATGGACTAATTCCAATTTTGCATAATACAGTAACACTAAGCAAATATCCACTACAGATTGTTGAGCATAAATTGTTAAGCATAATATAGTAACGCTAAGCCAATGAAGTTTGATTATTCTTGTACTTGCTAAAAAGACAAGGTTGAGATATACCCTATTGGTGAGAATGCAAAAAGAAGTGCACACACTACAGTTGACCACTACAACAACTCTATTGGAATTATGATCAAGCTGCCAAGAATCATAAGAGCTCTAGACACACTTAATGCTCTCCTAACCTATATAATTTAGTCAGAACCAGTTCATACCATTGTTAACACAATAAATTTGAAGTCATATAACATCTAAAATATGGCTAAAATAAATTAATCATCCAAAAAAATATTTTTCTTCACATTGTTTTTCCAATGCATAAACATCTGAAAGACATAAGAAAAGGGCGATCATTACAACATACCTTTGTAAACATGGTGCTTAGTGCAAATGCCATGGTAATTAGAGATAGTGAGTAAATGTAAACAAGTAAGAAAATCAATTTTGTGTTTGATACAACAAAAAGTCTAGCAAATTTGGCTGACAAAACCTGTCAATAATAGTGCTAGTGAATTCCTGAAAAGATGTTATGATAATAGAAATGCATACAAAGGACACATGTCAAGTAAATGACAACCATCAATTTTTTAATACAATTATTATCATCTATGAAATATTTTATCAGCATACATATTTCACTAGCACTTTGAGTCAATTAAATAATAATATAAACTCTGTCAAACAAATAGAACTGTTTAAGAAAATCAGTAACTTGATGGTACAATAATGATTTATAAGGTTGAGGAGATTCTCTCAAATGAAATTTCAATTGCTTGATGTATTATAAGCTGCAAAGTAGTAATTGCCTTTAGTATGATAGGAGAATCTTAGCACCAAAAGGAATGCAAATTCAAATCAATCGTCATAGTTCAGCTTCAAACAAACCAAAACTAGTTAATAGAAATGTTGAAAGTATAAGCACCTCTCTTTCATGATTCTTTCACAACTCTTATCAAGTTTGAAGCAAACCAAAAAAATATAATTATAGGGTATCCATGATGACAAAGAGGAATATTTCTATAGAATCTACCCGTGCTTGTTCCTTCACATTATAATATTGGATTGGCAACATTTCAAAATATGTTATGATCAATTGTAACTACAGTGAGGATAACAAAATTCTTCTCTACTAAAAGAAAATGCCACCATCTCAGTTCTATAGCAATAAAACAAGATAATGAAGATTTTTCCAAGGTGAACATGTTAGATATATTTGTGGGCATCACCTCCTCCAATTTTTTTGCATTGTGGTGGTTATTGGACCAAAAAAAATCTAAAATGTGAGTACTCCACTGTTCCTAAACAAAAGAGCCACAATCTGAGGCCATCATCTAGTAAATGATGGTTAATAAAAACTTTATTTCCTTAGTCAATGTGCACTATATTTTTTATAGTATCTAATATTTTAATAAGGATTTTGCATTTTTCCAAGTACATCTGCAAGATCAAAATAAGGTTGCTACACAAAATGGGTAACTATCCTAACTTTATGGTAAGCTCTGTGAAGTGAAAAATGAATAAATAGTCTTCTGACATTTATCTGCAAAGCTCTCCTACCTCTTTCGTACTCTTGGTTCCCATTTATGCTAGTCATTAGTTCTCTAGGCTTCCATTTTGGGTTTCGGGGTTCTCTTTTGTTTTGATGCTTTCACTTATGTCTTTTCCCACTTTTATTTGAATATTTTGTTTTGTTCTTTTTTGATTGATACTCCATTAAGGCACCTGAATGTACCCATCCTTTAATTCCCAATAGTAATAGGGCCTTTAGTGGAGCTCCTAAGGCCCCCATGGCTAAGAGTGCATTGAATGCTATAATTGGTAGAGAAGAAAGTTAATCTTTCCATGACATTTTATCAGAGGATGTGGCAGTGATTGTTCCATAGTCGAAAAAGGTTCAATGTTAGAGAGTATGAAAGGCTTGATGAAGGTAAATAAGCTAAAGGAGATGTTAAGCCCCCTCCTCTGGCCCTACATCCCTTGTGGTTGTTCTAAGTTTTGATATGGTCTCTGTGTTAGATAAAGAACAGGATAAATTAAAGAATGTGGCTATCCGTTTTTGTTGCTTTAGACTATAGCAAGCTCCGTACAAGAAATATTCTAGATGAAAGGATTGCTGATGTATGGGGCAAGAGATTTAACATTCATGTTACATTTTGTACAATGGCTTTACAAAGGGTTATTACTTATGTCCTTTAAAAATTATTAAATGCAAACTAGGCTACAAAAAGCAATTTTAGAATGTTTAAAGCTCTAATTATAGGGCTCTTGCTTGGCCACAAATATGCTAATCAAGGAGGGTTTTACCTCTCCTCAACTTTGATCTTTTCTGCCACAACTCCTATCCTTGATAGGTAAAGTTCATAAAATGAAAGATCCAAGAATGACTCTCCTTCATATGAATGCCAAATTATTGGTTTCTCAGAGCCCAAGATAAATATCCCTCAAGAAATTGAGGTTGAATTACATGAAAATCTATTTACTTGTTGTTTAGAAGTTTTGGGAGGCTTGAATGTAGGTAACCCTAAGTTCTATCCATAAACGTTTGATGCTAACCATTAATAGCCTAAGAATGAAGGATAAAAAAGTAGTAGTCTTTGTACAGATGGGGTTGTTGATACTATGGTTGGAGTTACGATTGACCTCCCAAAAGAAGTTGAACAAGTTGATATATATCTATTTCTAAAACTGATCTTGCAAAAGATTGTCATATAAGTGTTAATAAAGTTGACAACCTATAACTTGTGCCTAATTCAAATACACCCAACAATTGATCAAAGAGAAGATAAAACAAAGGCCTCCAAACATTAGATTTGAAGGCATAAAATTTTTCCATAGCAAGTCAAATTATGATATTGTTATGCGGATTCAACTTTGTAGATTTTAAGTCAAACTCATTGACCCATGTTTCATGAATAATAGTTCACAAGGACTCATCTCTCACGAGAATGAATGGAACACTTAGCACTCATTGCAATTAGATGATGCTCATAGGTGGTGGATAAGCTAATATTATAATTTATTAACTATAAACTAACACTATGGATCATAAACAAACAAAAGACTAGTAGATTGAAAATGTGTTCTTAGCAACAATAGTTGTCTATCATTTAATGTGATAAGAATGTATTCAGAGCCATGCATGAGAAACTCAAAAGAAGTTCAGACTTCACTATTTGACTGTCATGGCTATACTAGGATAACTGTGGTACAAGGGGTGAATTGATAAATTTGTCCCTACAATTGGGACTGGCAATAGCAACAAATAAATAAGAAATATTTGAGAGAGATTTAAACAACATAGATCACCTGGAAGGCTCTTAAGGTTGGTGCTACATGAAAAAATCAGAGGTTTGAAAAGCATTGTTGAATAACTAGTCACAATGGGAAATAGAGGCTTGCTGCCTACCACTTGGAGAGCTAATGTGGATCCAGAACTATAACATTTCTCATTCCTATACATGTGATTTGAGATATAACAATGCCTTAATATTGACTATGAAACTTAGTCTTTGCTTCTTTATAGTCAGTTTTGCAATAGGAAGCCATTGTCTACACAAAATAAGCATCAAAAGAACATATCATGGCACTTAGAAATGGAGAACAATATAACTAGTACACTGACAAATAATTTAAACAAGCAATGTAAATAGCAATGCAATATTATCTTTTACTCCTACTAGTGAAGAACAAAATGAGTGAATCAAGAAATCGACATCAATATTCAAGTGTATCATTATGACTGACCTATGGCTCTTCCATTGCAAAGCGGACCATATCCTCATGATTTACTTCCAATGGATCATAACCTAACTTTTCTTTTGTAACAGTCTACATTAGAATGCAAAGAAAGAAAGAAAAAAGGTAGAAAATTTATTAACGACCATGAATGACCTAGAATAAGTCAAATGGCTTGAACATAGATTAGATATAATACAAGAAAACTAGGAAAACTTGTCCTAGGACAATTAACTGAATTGTTAAGCACTGACATAATACTTGCATATTTATGATTCATTGTCTATAGCTTAAAACAAGAATACATCTACTAAACATAATACAAATCACTCAACGAATTTGAATGTGGTAGAAGAGTGATCAACAACACAGTGAATCAAGTCTATAGGTGGCACTTGCTGGTTTGAGAAGAGATTCAAAAGGAGGACTGGTTGAGGATGCATTTCAACAGCAACCAAGAGTGAAGAGATGATACAGACATCACTCTAATGCAAAGACTGGCAATGAATAACACGTAAACATATGCTTATTTTATAAACTTCAATGAAATCTATTTTCTCCTGATCCAAGAAATTATACCAATGCCTAGCAGAAATAACTAGAAATAGATTAAAAGAAGCAGAATGTATAGCACGTACAATAGCAAGGGAGTGAAGAAAAATAGCTATAGTCATGGGGCAAAGAGAACAGAAAAAAGTGGACTTAATTGAAGCATGGGGTGAACCTGAGAAGATTAATTGCTAAGCCAATACAAAAATTAATAGAAAGGTAAGGGAAGAGCCTACAAAATAGTAGAAACAAAAAAAGGCCACTCTAAATGGGTGTGTGTATAATTTTAGTGTTGTGACCTTTTCATATATTTCCCCATTGAAAATGGGGACTCCCTCACTTGCTTACTGGTATGGTCATTTTAGGCTTAGTTGTGGTAGTTGCTTTGGCCTCTAGGTCCTCTCCTTAGGAAGTGAGCGAGTCATTAACCCACGATCTAAAATTCATCAAGGATTGGAAGAAAATGGTAGAAAGTATCAAGAAAATCACCAAGGAAGTTGTTAACAAGTTTCCCACAAAGTGTCATGGAGACATTGACAAGAGAGTCATCAAGGTGGGTCATGGAAATGTAGAAATCGTGAACCAAGTCAAACTGAAAGCATGAGTAGTGGTGGAAATTCCTTTAGTTTGTAAGTCAAGTGGGATAGAAAGATGCAAATGTTAAAGACAAAAGTATTTAAGAATCTTATATAGAACAAGGAAATACTTAAGGATTCTTGCACATTCAATTGAAAAATCAAGTTAAGTTCCAGACAAATGAAAATCTTAGGCAAAAACCTTCCTTATTTCTAGCTCATTTCCTAAAATTTGGTCAAGATAAGAAACATTTCCATCTCCTTTTCTAAATTCCAACCTCCTCGAGAGCCAACTTCCAGCTCCTTGTCCAATTTTTGACCTTAGTATTGCATTTCGAGCTTGTGTATGAAATCCTAGTCTTTCTCCTCAACAATTTCTAGTTCCATCACTAGAATATATTGATATGCACAACTATGGATAAATTGTCATATTAGAGAATCAAAAACATGGATAAATCATCATTTAGAACTATTTTCACTAGTAGCTAAGATATCAATCTGCATCATACATGGAAGAAGTTGAAGAGTAGTCAATACACATCAACATCATGAGAAGAAGTGATTTGGTTAATGAACTGATTACTAAATCAATATGGACTTGGAGTGATGCAAAATAGAAAATGAGGAAACCTTAATGGGTATTTTGATTCCCAAGTGCTGATAAGTATGATAGCTACTATGAAGACCAAAAACCAAGTGATAATTGATCAATGATCATATGTATATCCAATGATGGTCCATGATTACTATGTAATAGGATGGTACACAAATTAGGAGAAGTTGTATCAATAAACATAAATATTCAAGAGGACATCAACAACATATGACATCGGTCACAAAACAAAAGTTGACACATCCTTTTCCAAGACGAGCATAGAGCCATTTGTAATGTATCAAAATTAACTTTGAATTGATTAGCACAGATTAACAACATCAACAAAAAATATATCAAAAAATATGAATATATATCGTATTTACTTGAGGTGGCATGAGTGTGGGTGGCCCTTGTCCACAAAACATTGGTTGGCTTAGACCTAGACCTCCAAGAGGCTATATAAGAAGACGAGTTGGCATAGCTTGTGCCATGCCAACCGGATTTTGCATTTGTGAGAATTGCACCTGCATAAAACAATCAAGAGATGCCAAATTAGTATGGCATTTCCACTGATAGAATACCAATAATTTCAACCAACCAAATAGACATTGTGAATCAATAATTCCCAAAGTCATACTAGTTACAACAATATTTTGAGTAAGAAAATACCTTCTAGTAATAAACACACATTTAGGAACCCAACAATTCCTAAATTTCTACCCAGACTTAACCATCTAACCTACTATCTATATTATTAATGCCCTTCCACCCCCTTAACCTCATGACCATTCTTTCCTACTCTTATCAAAAATAGTTCCATCAAGATAGCTCAAGTCCATACAAAATGTCTCAATGATTGAGTTTCTATATATAGTTATCTTATTTTAGGGCACCAAAATGGGTTTTATCCCCTCACACAAGTAAATGATCTATTAAAATATCCTAGATTTGTAATTATAAAGCTTTGCTTTGAACAAAATGCCACAATCAAATTGTGAACTAGAGAATAGTGGAAGGCCACATAGGTAATTACTTCCCACAAATACTATGATAAGAAAAGATAATGCTCACACACTACTTGAGATCTAAAATAGAACAAGCTTCACCAATACATTGCAATATATATATTGATCTTTTGGCACTGTTACTAAAATTGTTTATCTTCTAGGTAAGAACATAAGTTGGTTTCAATATACAAATCTTCAAAAGGAATTTTGTATCAGAAAAAAGAAGTAACAAGAAATAAATTAAATTGCATTGCACTAGGAATAATATACCACATAATGAATACTAAACCTCAATTGAACAAAAGACTATACAATGGCTTCAATAAAACTGATGCTACACCTAAACCATCACTTGTAGCAAGCTACTTGAAGATATGTAGTACAAACAATCCAGAGAACAACTTCTACTTTTGCTGGGTGAAGTTTTACTTTTTGCCTTGGCAAAGTCAACCAGGTCTTCAAACATCTTGTCTTTAGGTTTACTTGTTTGCTGGAAGTTAAAGATTGTTGTGGATATGCATCATTGTAAGTTCCATCATGAATGGAGATGTTTTGTGTCCTTGATATCAACTCATCATGTGTGGATTCATTGTAACCATGTGTAGACTGGCTAGAACCCAAAGCTTGTTGCTATAAAGGAATGACTATTGAATGCCCTATGATTGACTGGGATTAACTTCTTAAGTTGTAGTGTCAAAGCTTATGCCATTGCACATAAATACTCATAACCCAGACATGGATTCAATGAAGAGATATATGTCTCTACCACTAATTAAAACTACAGGCTTCTCTGACTAAATTGATAGTTAATTAATACTAGAATAAAAAGTTTTGACAAAAAAGGTTTTCATATTCTGGACCAAAATTTTATTGTCAAGTGTAACTGCTAAAAATGAACTGCGGACACTGAAAAGAAAGGAATGATCATCCAAAAAAGCCTATATTTATTAAGCCAAATGATACCTCTCAATTAGAAGTCTCTTCCATCTTGTTGTGAGCTTGTCCTAGAAGCCATGACATCATGGCAATCTTGTAGCTATTTATATATACAATGAACAATGCAATTGCTTCAGCTTTCTATAACTATGACATTCTCCAACTTATATAACTTTTGGGGTGTGCTTCAACCTAGTGAGTATCACATACAAATCAGTCCTAAAATGTCAAATAATTCCAATTGAATGTAATTTTGAGTAACTCTTTATTTTATTTGAAATAAAATTAATTACTGATCAATGTAACTCAAAATAGTGAGAAGAATAGCCATATTACGTAATTGAGTACTGCATACAAATTCATTTGAATGTAATTTTTAGTAACTCTGTAGTTATTTGAAATAACATTAATTTATGATCAATGTAACAAGAAATAATGAGAAACATAGCCAGATTAGGCACATAGTCATAAAAAAGCATTTTCTCTCCATCCCAAAGCAAAAGCCAATTTGCCTGACTAGATTCTTATAATGAATATATGAGAGCACTTCAATTTTATTTTTGAATTCTACTGCACCGTGCACTTGTAGAGATCCTTTCTTGTTCCTCTTTGTGCCCACCACTTAGCCCACATTATTGAGTTTCCTATACAAGAAAGTCTTATAGCAAGCAATTTACCCAAGATTCTTGGAGTTGTTCCACTATAAGATATGATGAAATCATGAACTAATTGCCTATTATTTAAGAAAATGAAAAACACTATAAGACACTTTTTAATGCTGCAATAATAGCCAAATCACCAAAGTAGGCATGCTTTTTGGATCATATTCTCTCTTAGACACAGATATAACATGCATTTTGGTTGCAGGTGATTTCTAGGAGCTTGGGGTTCACTATCAATTCCAACACCTTTGACTAAATTTTTTGAACTAGATGATATCTATTCTTGGTATGATGAAGAGACTTATTTTAATTTCCTGCTTAAGAAATATACAATTTATTGTTGGTTTGATGCTTAATAAGAAATTATTAGAAAAAACAGCCTTGAACTTGGTCAAGTTTTTGCTAGAGTTCACAATAGTGGCTTATTTGGGATTAGAGACCTATGTAGGCTACTTGCTAATCCAGTCAAGCATGGAAGAATATCATGGAGTGTCCATTTTACCTTTGTAGAGAGAATTTCTAAAGCTGTTCTCAACATTGTGGTCTTAAAATACCCTCAATGAGTATTACTCCTTGACAGCCTACATATGAAGCACAAAGTCTTTGAATGCTCTAAATAACAAGATGGTGCATAACTTTTAGTGTTTCATTATAGTCTTGTGATGAAAAAGCAAGGACATCTATATAGTAGCCCATTTCTCCCCCAAGCTCAACTTGGATTTCAATACCATTGATAATTATTGAGACAAGGTGTTTTTCAAGCTTGTAAGTGGTACTCTATTTGTTGCCCGATCCCAAAATTCTATTGTGAAGATGCACCTGTGAAAAAGATAAAAAATGATGTTAGAGCCAAGAATATGCAAAACCTAATAGAAAATGTTGAAATAAGATTTTTTCCATCCATCAAAATCAAACCTTTGACAACCATTTCCATTTCTCCCTTGTCCACACAGAACATGCCAATAGGAGATACCTTTCTAGTTGTAGGCCGTTCATTGGCTGTAACTTTACTCCTCTTTCCGGGCACTGAGATTTTTTAGGTACATTCATGCAATTGCAAAAACCTTATAGATCATTAATAATTGATTTTTTTAATGTTGGTTACTAGACTTCGATAGGTGAGTTGAATTTAAAGGACTATTTAGTAACAAAAATATTGTACCTTTGGATGGATGCAAGTTCTAAACACAGAAGTATAAGTACCCAAACTATCTACACAAAAGTATTTTTACTATTTACAATTTGTTTTGCATTAAAATAATTTTATAATTAGGTTTTCTTTTTAAGATTTGTATTTAAGTATATTTACGGGATATTCATTAGTGAGCATCATAGTTAAGAGTCTTGGTTAAAATTTCTGATTTTTGTTTCAGTTTGCTGTTTGTATATCAGCTTGTTGTTTATCAAGCTTAATTCAATATTAATGAGTTTGAAACTTTTCTATAATAATGATTAATAATAACTTTATCATTGTTCAAGTCAAAAGTTTATCATTAGCAAAAATGGTAGATAATTTTGTTCATGGTCTCAAGGAAAACAAAGACTGCTTGACAATAGCAAGACACAACATAGATGACTTAGAAATAGTCTATTACAATGAAAGACATATTTTGCCCATCATAACACTAGCAGTGCTCTATTGTCTCATTTTTGGTAACAGAGACCAACATAGACATCAATATGAACCCGAGGTTTGTACTAAACAAATGCAAGGTATGTAGTGAACTCTAGCCAAAGTGCACTCAAATATTCAGACTTCCTTGGTATGCAGTGATTAATTTTTTTTTATTGTTTGATTGTTTTTTGATTTGTTAGAGGATTCATGTGCAGGAATATATATATAATAAAATATGCAGGTTTATATGCCAAACTAATTCCAATGTGGACAAATATATAATAATTGGGATTTAAACTAAGCAAGAACTATATGTTCAAGGAACCAAAAGATGATTGCAATGAGATTATTACAAGCGAAAAAAATTCAGTCTTGTTAAAGAGAATTGGGATGTGTGTTTGAAGACTTAACAAATTTGAGCTTCACTTGGTTTCAAGAATACTATAATATTCTCTACTTAACAAGTCCAACCACGTGAAGGTGGAAGCTCATCTGGCCTCACCCCCCTCCCCCTAACATCAATCTAAAGTACCCATTATCATCTAATTACATACTTCATTCATTTATTCATCCATTTATGAACTATAGCATTCAATCAATACAATCACATAACATTCATTAATATGATATAAAATTCATTAATACACAATACTAATCAAAACTTCATTAACACATAACAATATTCATTAACATAAAATAAAAATCTATATTAATACGCATCATTCATACATAATTACTTAAAACAAAGTTCTTTCATTATCCAACAAGGTTTATCAAAGAAGATTTTTAAAACATCATTTATTTTTTTTGTTTTTCTGAGCTCTCTTAAGAAAAGCGCTCATAGGAGCATCCATATCTGCTTCATTCTCCTCCTCTTCTGGTATGTGTAATGTCAAATTACGATGGCTCCTTCTCTTTGGAGGAGCAGGAGGTTTCTGCACTAAAGGGGGCTTTGTTGCAAGAACAAGTGAATGGGATAAATTGGCATACTCTTTTTCTTTTTCTAACTGTTACAAGTTCGTAATTAAGTACAAGTACAACATAAAATGCATTTTTATTACCTCACAATGTCACATCATGTACATTAAAATTTTGATTTTCCACTGCGTCAACATGTTGAACACTTGGAACATGGTCCACTCCTTCAGTACGATGTTCAACATGCTCTGAAATATTCAAAAAAAGGATACACGTCAAATTCCAATTGAAGATGTTAAATTATGTTCATAATTGCACAATTAATTTCCAATAGAAAATTAATACCTCCACCACTATAATGCACATCATGGCCTTCGTCACGAGCAGGTTCTATGGTAGGATATGAAGGCTGCAGTAAAATGTTATGCAAATTGTTATGTAGTCAATTTACATTTAAAACTAATACCAAAAAAGAATCTTCTCAACTATTTAATTTCATTCACTTTTCATCTAACCAATTTACCTGTGAGATATCATTTGGTGCACTGGATTCTTGGGCAAGGCTTATAGATTCTTCACATAGGCGTGGAACTACAACTTTATAGCCTTCCTTCAAGGCAATTTTTCTATCTTCATCTGTGACCTCCACATTGAAATCTGTACCCTATGTTTTTTGCTTGATAACATTAGTTTTCCATGTATGGTTTCATTAAAAAAAACTATTTGCAACATTATATTAAAAAAAATAAAAAATTCATTGCTCTACTTACAAGTCGAGACTGCAGATTCATATAGCCACTAGAGCCAAGTTTGTGTTGGCCAACCTTTTCTACTCTCGCTTTTGTAGCCACGAATGTGTCTTGCAATCTATGAACAATTTCAAACATCTTAGATTATATATTTACAAATATCAATAATTAGTGCATGATTACAATGTACTTAATACTATAATGACATACCTCTTTTTGCCCTGTGCTACTTCATTATCTCTTGTTGGAAATAATCAAGACTAACAAGGTTACTGAGAGGGGAGGGGTGAATCAGTAACTCTAAAACTTTAAATTAATTTTGCATAATAACATATTTACCATTCATCCATCTAATCTACTATATGCATGAAAAGATAAACATTTATAACACATGAACACATTGATTTGGTAACCCAAAAACCTTCCAATTAGAAAGTAAAACTGGGGTGGGGATGATGCCCACAAAACTTCAATACTGTAGTATAAAGTTGGCCTATTAAGGCTTACAATGATCACTTTTGATGATCTGCCCTATTAGGAGCAAGTAGGATTGCTAGATCCACCTTGTTAGAGGATTTACAAACATACAATGAAGTATGCACTCTGTTAGGAGATTTACAAAAGACTGTTAAGTCTACCCTATTAAAGGATTTACAAACTGATTCACGTGTTAGAATGAAGCAGTGGATCTGGTTACAACTGATTGCTGATAAGATCAATTATGCTCTGATCACCTGATGTGATAGATATAACTTTTCTGTATCTATGTTGACCTTGTTGTATTCCTCTGTTCTACTGCTGATTTGCTTTCCTTCTTCTCAAAAATATTGCAATATATTACCAACAATGACATACAACATTGCTTCTCTTCAAATGATATATACCATTCCAATATTTACACTAGCAAGGTCAGCCAAACACAAGTGAACAAATCTTTACTGAGTCAGCTAGATAGTAGAAAACTTGAGTTCCTCAAACTGACTTGGCGACCTTCTGATACTCGGCATCCACTACAATACACTACATCATCATGCACTTGGTAAGAGTAGAGGCACGATCCATACTAATCATTCTAAGTAGCTTGGAACTTGGTAACCATTGGTGACTCGATGAATATTGTGTCACTCGGTAAAAACTGAATCCATTGATAACCTTCTTCACTTGGTAAACATTGATTCCTTCATTTACCTTGTTTACTCGGTAAACACTATGTTATTCGTTTACCTTGATCACTCGGTAAACACTAAGTCTTTCATTTACCTTGACCACTTGGTAAACACTAAGTTCCTTTGTTTACCTTGATCACTTGGTAAACACTAAGTCCTTTGTTTACCTTGATCACTCGGTAAACACTGCGAAGCTCGGTGACCACTAACTGCTTGGAGAACACTGTTCTGCTCGGTAACCACTATGAACTTGGTAAACACTGTTGAACTACCCATATGCTCAGTTTCCAAGGGAATGCTCAGTATGAGCTCGATAAGCATTCAGAATCGAATAAGTGTTGTAACTAATGACAAATATATCATAATTCCAACATCTCTATCTTCACATAGCCTTTTCTCCTTTGCATCTTCTATTATTTCATTCCACTCCATCGGTGGAATCATAGGAGGACGGTTGTACTTTGGGTTATCCTTAAGAGCCCTTCTATATTGATCTCTCAGAGTCTTTATATGCTTTGCTGCTCTTTTTAGAAGTAGGCTAGTGTCAAAAATATTTTTCTCAAATTTCTCCTCAATAGATGCAATTAGCTGATTTTTTAATTCCACAACTTGTAAATTCCACCTTTTTAAAAACAAATAGATTGTTAGATCAATAACTTTAATATATTACAATAAATAGAAGAAAAGAAAAATAATGTAGCAATGATATGAAACTACGTACCTTTTACGTATGGTGGGTCCAAATAGTCTCAATGTCATATGAAAAAGATGTTCAAAGAAAGCATTATTACCTACAAAAACATAAAGGATTTATCGATCCAAAATGAGTAATATAAAAGTAAACTAAATTTACACTTTAAATAATATCAATTTTAAAGCACCTGGAAGCTTTCATTCTTTTGATAGAAACATAGTTTTCTTATTCAACAACAATGTCCCTTCATACAAACTAGTACTAATCACACAAACTGCTCCAGGAAATGGATCAGCTTCAATAGTACTACTCTCTATTGGTCTATCAACTGATACGTCATAACAATTAAATGAAAATTTTAGTACTACTCTTTGTTGGTCTACCTCCCTGCCTATGTCCATGTCTCTCTATGTGTGGGTATATATGTATGTATGTATGTATGTATGTATTCGTGGTGTGTGTATGCATGTGTTTGTGTGTATGTAGGCTTCTATAGACATCATTTAAGCACTGATATGCTACTTCATTGTTCATCAACTTGTAGAAAGACATTACAAAATATAGCACATTACAAAATATAGCAAAACAAGGTTTTACTAGTCCTAGTGGGCATAGACAATGATGTTTGCATGGTCCTTGTTGCCGACAAGGTAGCAGATAATAGTGGATCACCAACCGAAGGAGGAGTCCGCACTTCATCATGAGCTTAAGAATAGAATATTGTTAGCAAAGACATTTGCAATGGATAAAGATCAAATGGGATACTAGCGAGAAACGTCCACAAAAAAAAAAGGTAAGTGTTATAATGTTGATCAAAACAAAGTGTTACTTATACGAAGGTACTGTGCAAGAACCCTGACCATGTTCACCATGTGATGTCATAATTGGAACATATGTCTATACAAGAACACATAAAATTAGAGATCATGATCCATAAGATACTATAAAATATTAATATCTATTGAACTTCTATTATTGCTTTGGTTGAATTACTGCTTACCTTCAAAGATTGGATTCTACAGTCCAATTCTATTCTCAGTGCCTCTTTCTCCTCACTTCTGTCACCCTTGATGATAATGTTAACAAGTTCATCAGTGTATCTTTGTGTAATTTTTTGGGTGATGAATACAGGGTTAGTACTAAGGTCAATGTCATGTAGATATGACGCCCATAATTTAGATTGCATTTGATCAGTGATCATTGTAGCTTTTTCCTATCATTTGTGACATCAAATATTCGTATACTTTCATCAAAATAACTCCAAAGCCATAAAGAAAAGAACATAAGAATATGACATTTGTTTCTATATTAATATTAAAATTTACAATAATTAATATTTACCTCTATTGAAGGTGTCTAAGATGGTGCATCCATATCGCCCTGTGAAAAAAATTAGTAAGTCTTAGAAATCAATAGCGGAATTAAAGTAATAGACTTACCAAAAAAAAATATTAATAATAAAGTAGATTGTATATGTAAATCATTTGTATTAAGTTAAAAATTTAGTGTAACTAATGTTTATATCTAAAAAAATATTTGACATGTTCTACTTAATATTTATATGTGCACATATGGTTTGGAAAGAAATATTTGGTCATACAAGACCCCATCATAGTTGACATTGATCCTATCTGGATATTTCATTGATCATCATGATCTTCATCAATGTCATCATCATCATCACCATCATCGTACTTGTCACTTTGATCATCGTCGTCACCACCACCATCTTCATCACCATCATCATCCTCTTGATCACTATCATCATCATGACCATCATCGCCATGATCATCACCATCTTCATCACCATGATCATGATCGTCATTAGTATCATCATCATCATTATCACCATTATCATTAGCATGACCAAAATCATCACCATCTTCTTCTTCTTCATCACTGGGTAACTGTCGTTCTTGATAATCATTTAGTTCCTCTTGTGCTTCTTCAATATCTTCTTCTTCGATCACATTATACTTTATCGACCTTCCTCTTAGGTCATGTCTAACAACAAATGACCAACCTAGTTTGTGTGGAACACCAAAGTAAAACACTTGCTCGCATTGACTTGGAAGAACATAGAGCTTATCTCCGACTAGCTCAAATGACCTTATATTAATCATAGTAAACCCACTATTGTGTTCAATAATAGTCCTATCGGGATCATTTCGATTCAGTCGTAACCTAAACCATTTGATTACAAATAGAACTATTTTGAATGAATTAAAGTCACACTCAATTATATCATCCAAAATGCCATAGTATTGATTTTCATATTGTTGAGGACGTATGTTAGTTCTAGATGAAATATTGGTGACCACAAAGACAACACTTATCCCAGAATCACACGTTTTCTTCATTTCATCTAACTTTTTTGTGCAAAATTTATAGCCATGGTAGTACATAGCTTTGTGGTGTTTGACCTGCAATTATTCAAACATGTCAAGAATCTTCTCATTGATCTGTGAGCTGATATTAAACTTATGTCTCATGATTAGTAATCTTATGCATACCTTTGTATCTCTTAAGCCATATATTAGATCAAGTACCATTGGTGTAACATTGGGATCTCCATTATGATGAGCTTCTTTAACCAATGATGCAACACCATCCCATGTTAATGAGTGACCATTTTCTTGAGACTGTTCAATCCATACTATCATTCAATCAAGATTGTTTGCAATATACAAGTGTAGTGCATCCCACTCACGACCAACTATAAAGAAGACAATTACACTAGTTAGAAACAACTTATATATATTGATGATGGATAAGAATTGTTAAATTACAAAAAAAAACTTATAATTACCTGTCACCCTCCTCAATCTACCTTTCCTCGTTAGGTACTCCCCTTTGAATTTGTCATTATAGTTGGGATCCCAAATGCGATCTACATGGATACCTGCTGCAAACTTTGGAAGATATTCACTGATATACACCATGGTCTGGTATATCATATATCCCTTTATCATAGAACCCTCAAGATGTGCTCTTTGTCAAACCAAGCCCTTCATAAATTTCAAGTGCCTCTCAACTATCCACATTGATCTAGCTTGTACAGGTCCACACAATTCAATCTCCTCAACTTGATGTATGAGGTAGTGTTCTTGAGTATTGAAAAAAATTGGAGGTAAACACTTTTGCATTTCACAAATAAGCTATGGAATTTTTCTCTTCCAATATTTTATATCTTTTTTATCAATTTCTTTAGATGATAACCAGCTAAAAGAGATTCAACATGCAAGAACACAAAAGGAGATTTCAAATAAAATTATACAATAGATTTCAGATAAAAAGCTACAAATCTAAGAAAAAACACTCTTCTAACCTCACATATTTTTCAAGATCATATATAACTTGTTTAATACTATTGTCAAACTATTGTGGAAGGGATAGAGGTAGGATGAACTGCAATCATTAAAAAATGATCATTTCAATATATTATTAAATAATGCAATTGGTACTACATTCAATATTACAAATATATTGTAAATAAAAAACATGACTTACCTTGAGGAAGGTATACCAATCATGTATTTTCAACCCTGGCCCAAAATCACCTTTCTTTGATAGAAGAGTGCTTATATTTGCAACAAATCCTGTTGAAAATTTTGTTTTTTTTATGACTTCTTTTAATGCATCACTTTGTTGCTCCGTTAATAACCAAGGAAGGGCACTTGTATTTATGCGGTCTCCATTCCTATTTGATTCAATGAAAAATTTTAGTGCATGATTGGATTCTTGAATGTTAGTACAAATTTTAGCAATTTGTTCTCTATCACACCTTCCATCCAACATTTTTCATAGTGTCTCTGTTACATTCTTTCCAATATGCATAGCATCAAATAAATGCTCGATTAGGAGATCCTTGTAGTATGGTAACCTACTAAATTGAGTAGGATAACTTTTCATTCCTCTAGGAAGTTGGTCATTGATGCCTTGATGACCTTCATAAGCATCAATTACAACATTAGTAAATATAAGACAATATCAAAATACAAATTGTAAACTTCAGATGACAAATTGGACATTACCTCGACAATTTAGTCGATCGTATTCCAACTTCCATAAATGAGGTGTCATTCTTCATGGCCTTGATGATGTCTCTTCTTTCCCATTGAAAAGATGTTTTTCATCAATTCGATACCTATGATTATTGTGGAGAAAGTGTCTAAACTCATCAAACACCTACTTTCCTAAACTTCTTGAATGATGACATTTCATCTTCAGACCACAAATTGGACATGCAAGTTTTCTCTTTGTCTAAAGACCTAAAAGATTATGTATAATTGGATCATGTACAATATCATGCGTAACTTAAGCATTCGATAGTAATGTGTAAGCACTATAATAGACCAAAAATATGTGATCTTAATAATATAACATACCGCAAAAATGAGTTAGTCTAGGGGCATCATGTATTGTCCATACAAGCATTGGATGGAATTGAAATTGTTGATGTCCTATCGATCTAGAGATGTCATACATAGTGATGCCATTCCATAACTTCAACAACTCATCAATTAGGGGCTCAATATACATGTTCATATCTTTAACTTGGCATTTACCTAGCAATTAAATGAACATAAACATTACGTAATTATTATAACCATTTTCATGCACTATTATAAATTAATTTAGATAACTATAAAATAAAAAAATACCTGGCACAATCATTGACAACATTATGTGCTCCCTCTTTATGGACATCCAAGGAGGAATGTTATTCTTAATAACAAAAATAGGCCATACTAAATAAATAGATCTCATATCTCCATATGGATTAACACCGTCCGTCGCTAATGAAAGTTTCAGATTACGAGGTTCTTCTTTAAAGTGTGACCATGTTTCTTCTATCTCTTTAAATGTAGAACCATCGACAAGCATTCGCATAATGTCATCCTAACTTCTATTGCGTGCATGGTAATCCATAAATTGTGCCAAGCTAGCGCACCTGAATAACCGTTTTAGACGTGGAATAATGAGAATGTATCAAAGAACCTTGTGAGGCACTTTTTTTGTTATTTGATCTGACTGATATCTATTAACATGACAATCAGGGCATTCTATTGAAAATTCATGTTGTTTATGATATAGAATGTGATCATTGTGACATGCATGTATTGTCTGATACTTCATTCCAATCTGATCCATAATGTTAGATAATTCTCGGTACGAACAAGGAAAAATATTTGATGGTGGTAACAAAAACTCACTAATCAACCTACAACAAAAAATATGCATTGTTAATATAATGAATAGTAATTGTATGCTAACATTGAAGATGACAAAAATGACATACCTTAGCATACATGACATTGCTACATTGGATATACTATTCATAACCTTTAAGTTCACCAAAAACACTATAGCCGACAGTAGAGTTGTTTGGGAGCCTTCATATAAGGGCTCATGTGCCTTCTCAAGTAAAGGTATATCAAGACCATCTTCATCATTATTATCAGATTTGCTAGTACCATCATTGTGAGCCTCTTCATCACTTACCCCAATACCATCTTCTTCAATCATGTCCTCTAGAACATTATCATCTTCTTCCATGGGAGTGTTATCCTTAGCTTGGATATTCACACCTCCATGTTCCTCTAGTAGGAAATCCACATTTAGTGATGGACAAAAATCATGGCCCCCTTCAACATGATCATATTGCCTACAGTGACTCTAGGCTATTGTGATTAGAATTCTTCGATTCTTTAAGCCCTTACACTTTTTAGGACAATAACATTTATCAGGTTTTCTTCAAAATTGAGCCCACAATGCAGCCATTGTCTCATTATTCTATTCTGGGTTCATATTGTCAGGCGTGGTCTTTCTCATTCAATGTAAGTCTAGGCCTCTTATGTTTAATGGGTTTTTGAGTTCATATTTTCTTGTGGTGGAGACAAAGACACAATCAATAGGTTTTCTTACTTGGGAAAGATCTTACAGGAGACAAATGCTCATGCCTTAACTTTGGTCCCAATAAATTTTCCTTCAACACTTTGAGGTTATCCTTTCCATAACAATCCACCACACTGGACTAATCCTTCCCACAACCAAAATATTTTTATTTAGGTTGCCCTTTACCTCTCTTGATAGTCTCAAAGCTTGACTATGGCACTTGAGAATTGCTTGGGGTAGACTTTAGTTGTGAAATCCTCTGAATTAGTACTAATGAATTTGTATAGAGGAAATTCCCATATTTTCTCTAATTAATAAATATAGTGTAAACAAACTTTTACAAAATCAAATATTTTCTCTCCTAATGCAATAATGTTTGGATTTTCTCTTGTTAAACATGCTAAACAAAAAGTTGTGATAGAATCAAAATATTGAGCACTAATTTTAGAGTTTCTTCATCATGAACCCTCAAATATGATTTGATTTAAAAAATATAGACACTTAATCAAGTAATTTCACGGGAGCTTAGGAGTTCAAGAGAGGAACAAGAATAGAAGCTTCATGAGGTTATGGTGAAAAAGACTAGAGAATGGGGCAAATCAAAATGTGAGCTTGATTCTAGAATAGTAGAATTGGAGCAGCTGCTAAATGAGGCAGAAGCAAGAAGTAATGCAACATCCACATCTCTTCAGGAAAATTCAAAAACATTATCTGATTTGCAAGAAGCTAGAAAGTAAGTTGAGTTTGAGGCTAAAGTTCTTCAAACTAGACTTGAGATGTTAGAAAGTGAGAATGTTGGCCTCAAATATAAACTTCATGTTCTTAACAAAGAATTGGGTATAATAATTGATGAAAGGGATATTAGTAAGAAATCTGCCTAGGCTGCTAGCAAGCAACAAATAGAAATAGTTAAGAAAGTTACCAAGTTAGAGGCTGAGTGTCAGAGGCTAAGAGGTTTGCTTAAAAAATGATTACTAGGGCCTACTACACTGGCTCAAATGAAACTTGAAGTAGATACTGTTGGAAGGGAGTCTGGGGATATCAAATTGAGGAAGTCACTTAGTAAGGGTGCTAGTTCACCATGTTCTTCAGTAGAGACATTAAATGATAGACACAAAGAACATTCTCAAAAAGCAACTGAATACCATACACGAAAAGTACCGATAATAGAAGAAGAGAACAAGATGCTCTCTCAAAGAAAAATGGTGAGCTTAAGGCTTCTAGAGTCTTGTGTGCTAGAACAACAGCCAAACTTTCCACTGTTAAACAACAGTTGGAATCTTTGAGGCGAAGGCAAGGAAAACCTGCACTTGAGTTGCATTTGGAAGGATCAAGAAATGAAAGCACAAGCAATCTACCAAGCTTGTCTTCCATTTCTGAGGATAGGAATGATGGTGACCCTAGTGCAGAGTCATGGGCTTCAGCACTGATTGCAGAGCTGGATCATATCAAAATAGAAAAGGTCATTGGCAAAACTAAGAAGCTCAGTGATGTGTCCAAGGTAGGTTTGATGGATGATTTCCTTGAGATGGAGAGATTGGCTTCCATGGATTCGACTGGATTGGATCAGGTAGAAGTAGAAAATTTAGATGAAATAACTGACAAGAATGTTTTAGGAAGTTTTGATATTTCATCTAATCAAGAAGATAGAGCTTTCTTAGAAGAAGATCTTGCACAAAAAGAATCAAAGCTTCAAATTGTCAATCAGGAATGCTCTGAGTTGTTAAAAAAAATTAACCATTTACAAGAAAATCTAATTGTTCTGCAAGCTAGAAACACTTGGAATGAATCCACCCTAGTTATTCTCAAAGAAAAGCATGATATGATCCTTGCTGTTGATGTTGAGGGTGCAGACTTGCACAAAATACTAGATGAGGTCAAATATGCCATGGCAATAGATGTTGAAAGTACTAGAGATTCTCAAACACATATATGGTCTTCTGTGAAAGCTAACTTCACTTCTCATTCTGATACTAGGATTAGAATTAGCTCTATTGATGTAGAGTTTGCAACTACTATTGTTAGCATCGTTAATTTCTTACAATCTATAGCCCAAGACCCTAAAAAGACTCAAAAATTTAAATCATCAGATACTAATAAACTAGTTTTTAGAATTTAAGAGTTTTCTCAGTTAGTGAATTAATTTTTGTAGTGCAAAGAAAATATTACAGAGTTAATTGTTGAACTGATATCTTTGTTATCTCAATTTAGGAAAATGTTTGCTCTTGGTTTCAGTAAAATCTTCCAAAATGAAGCCACAGATTTTGGCAACCAATTGCCCAACCTGTTGCAGTCTAGTTTTCTTCATAATTCGATTAGTACAAATAATTTCACAAGACAAGAAAGTGCTCAGGATCTTTTAGGAGAAGAAAAGGCTAATAGCCTACGCTTTCAACTAGTTGGTGGCAATTTATACATAATTAGGAAGCTTAACAACATTCAAGTAGAAAAAAAATATTTGGAATCTGAGTTGAAGGCCTAGGTAAGTAGAATTGGAGAGTTAAAAGAGGAGCTCATACGTCTCAAGAGTGAGGTTGCTAATCTGGAAGGAGTCTTCACTATAACAAAAGAGAAGCTTGATCACATCCAGCATCAAGTTACAGAGTTGGAGGAACAACTTACGCATTTGAAGAGTGACGATGCTAATCTAAAAGGTAGTCCTAGCTGCAACTAAAGAGAAACTTGAACACACAGAAAGTCAACTTACTAAATCAAAACAAATGCTGTAAAACTTGCAAATGCAGCTTGAATCTACTAAGGAATCAAAGAAATCATTAGAGAATGAACTAGCAGCCATGATTTTACATAAATCAGATATTAAATCTCAATTCAAGGGAACAGAAACTGAGATGAAAGGGTTGTTTGAAAAAGTCGATGCTTTGGAGCTAGAGCTTCAGGAGGAGGGCATGCAATGCAAAGATGCCATTACCAAGTGTGAGGTTTTAGAGGAGCAGTTACAAAGGTTTGTGAAATGCTTCAATCTTGTTTCAAATATACCAGATTGATGTATATTTTAATTTCCTAAGATATGTTGAGTTCTATCTGATTTTTTTTATAACTTCTTCAACATGCATGTATTCAATTTTAGACCTAGGGTTTCTGAACTAATGTGAAGATGTTTAATTGGATATGAGGAAGGAACAATTTTTTGAGTATTCCTAAAGTTTTGTATGAGAGGAATAAATTAGAAAGAGATTGGTATTAACCAACCTACTTGGAACCCCTCATATTTAATCTATGTTCTTTTCTTATTTGCTAAATATACTAATAAAAAGTATGCATATATTACTAATTTGTGCTTGCTTTCTATTTATTCTCCATGCTAACCAATGTAAAGTTCATGGTTGAAGTACACTGACATTTTCTATTTTATCGTCACAATGAGATTTAAACTATAAGCATGAAGATCTGCTTGGCATGAAGCCATGTTTTCCTATCTTGTTTATGTAGAAGCAGATTTGACGATAATAAATGTCCAAGAATGTATCATGAATAATTGACATGCCTTAAATACAGGTAAGTCTACCAGATCTTCACAATCTATGTTAAATGTTGATTTGTTTCTGGGATAAATTGTGTGACAATTTTTAGCATCAACATTCCAGATCATACTACATGGTCCATCATCAGGATACAATAGAGTAATGTTGATAGATCACGTAGGATGATCCAAAACATTGATGCTAAAAACTGTCACAAAATTGATCCAAGAAAAAATTAACATTTGAGTATAGTTGCCTCGAAATGAGGCAGAACTATCCAAAAGGGACTATATACACTGAGAAAAATATGGTAGTTTTGTGATATGGATATCTAATACAAACAACTTTCTCTCCTTTTAATATCAACTAGATAAAATGGTCTAAAAGGTTTTATCAATGCTTTCATGAATGATTTTCAATATGAATTTGTAGAAAGCAAGTAAGAATATCATCTTTGTCAAATATGGCATATGTTTAATTCTTATGTTTGTCTTTATTTGGATAATATTCCTACTTCTATGTTTAATGCCCATTGATATACTTATGAACATTGACAAAATTATTATTTTCCATGACATACAAGGGTCTAAAACAATCAGAATTGGACAAAATAGACCAAAAATGTTAAATTGAGAAAATACTCAAAATTATAGTACTACAACATTATAAATAAGCGATTTTCAAAAAAATTGTAAGCATTTACAATGGACTTAAAAATACTACACATTTAAAATTATGGACAATTGTTATGTAAATTGGATACTTGCCTAAACCATCAACTTTCTTGCAGAAATGAAACTTTGCTCGATATGTTTATGAAATCAATATAAAAGGGTCTTCTTCTGAGGTGGCTCTTGCTGCACACGCTACAAGTAAATTATAGTTAGAAATCTTTTACATAGTAGCTCTATTGCTATTCCACAAGATTTTCTAATTTGGGAGATGAAAGAATTTTATAAATTCTTTCAGGTCTGCTAGCAATAACAATTGGTGCTGGTGAAGTAGCCCATAAAGTGATGGAAGACTCTATTCCAATTTTTTCTTATGCATGTAAAATTGCATCAAATGCAAAAAATTACTCAATGGTATGAAATTCTAGTTTGTGGCCACAAGTTAGATATTTGGTTTTTTTTGGAAATATTTTGAAAGTCTGGAACTCTAATGCGGAGAGCACTTTTGACATGCACAACTAACCTACAATATTGCCTAGCTACTCATTGTATTTCCCTTAGTCTACATCACAAAATATTTAGATTTTGATTGTTTTTTATGCATAGATGAGTGCAAAAATGTGGAAAATAATGCAAACCTTGAATGTGAATATTAAGATTCTCTATCTTTTCCTTGGCATTGGAGTATAGAAGTGTGAATGGCAATATTCCCATAGTCCAGAATCATAAGGTTACACAAAAACCAAGATTTATTATTGGACTTTCACTCGAGGGTGAAAAAATTTTAGATTAGATGATGAAAGACTATGTCAATTAGTGCATAATTTTGGCTTATTTTTTTATGTTATCCCTAATAGAGCCCAACAAAAAGAGAAGGCACATGAAAGGCCTCTAAGAATTCCAAACAAATTTGAGTTTTAGTAGCATATAATATTTGTCAATTGATGCACCATACAAAGTTATAGTCAGTTTTCTTTATAACATATGGCTTAAGATAATAATGGAGGCCTGAATTCCCAAATAGTTAAGCCTTTTTTGGTACATCTAGAGTGGCCAAACACTTGGCAAGTTGAGGTAAAGCATTGTTATAGAAATGATTAAGGATGGGCTGAACTTGTGTAATCACTTAGTGCATCATTTAACTTTCCAAATGAATTGGGTATAAAATGCCCCACTTTTGTCTCTGAAATCTAAGAAAAAAATCCAAGCTATATATCATCTTGGTATTGTTGTGGCACACCCCCATTTTTCATTCCCATTCTAAGATTCTTAGGCACCTGAATTGACACTAGTTTATTAAATATTTCTTTAGATATCTCATGGTATAGCATCCCTCATTATATTTTAGGAACTTCTATCTATCCCCAAATAGTAATGGTGAATTTATCATGGCATCTAATCATTCTTAAAGAGGGCTTGGTTTTTGTTAGGGTGATTCAAGCCATATGTAAACAGAGCTGGGAATGTGCAACCATCCCCAAAATATAAGGATTCTTGAAATCTATTAGAATTCTCTAGAGTTCCTAAAGTATCTTGGAAGTGTCTAGGCATTCTCTAGTTTAAACACCTAGGAAAAACAAAAGGAAAAAGGAAGGAGTTGGCCCCAAAGGCTCCTCTACTTTACTGCAAATGCTTCTATTTGCAAGTGATAATGCAACCAGTTCTTAGACAAGGTGTGAGGGGTTGTAAAAATTTAACCTTGAAAAAAGGATTAAAGGTGGGCTTGATATGAATCCCTATAAAGCTAGTTTTGTTGTAGGTAGAGATAGGTTATTGCCAAAAGATGATACTCAGCCTCAAAATAGTAAAGTAGATTTGGTATAGTCAAATGCTTACACATATGGGCTATTTATGAATCTTAAGACCTCAGAGATAGTTCAGAGGTGTGCAAATTCCTCACTTATCAAAACTTGTGAGCAATGGTGTAGATAAGAACCACTTACAATACTAGAAGATGATTTTAGTTAATGAATCTAGAATTCCCAATCCTAAAATTCAGGTAGAAAAATGTATTATAATGGCTCATAAAGAACTTACACAAAAAATGAATACATAATAGAAGATGAAAACCCTCAAGTATTGTATGAGACATCCAAAGGGGGAGATATATTAAAGGAGGAGAAATGCATATAGCAAGAAGATAAGGAGATAACAGGTTCAGAAGTTAAGAATAGGTCAAAGAACAAAGTACATTAGGCACAATGGCACAAGACATCAAAATTTATGACATAATCAACTTAGGGGGAGTCATAAGGTATATTGTTGTTCACAATATCTTTTTTTTGAAATTTTGTAAGTGAAAAATGGACACACATAATGTTTAGATCATGAATGATTAGTTAAGTGTTTTTGACACTCATGTCAAAGGGGGAGATTGTTCATGAAATAAGTAAGATTGAAAAATGAGTGTCAATAGACTTAACCATTTTCACTATACATGCTGAGTATACAATAAAAGCTGAGCTAGAATTTCTTTATGTGCCGAGTCACAGATTGTGCTGAGCAAACTACAGTTGTTTTCGAGCAGAACACATTATAGTATATGCTGAGCTATATAGAACTCAACATGTGCCGAGTAACTTAGGATCCAACAGGTGATGAGCAATGAAGAAAACTAATAGGTGCCGAGTGACATAGTAATTCTACAGGAATTGAGTAACGTAGAAACACAGTGGATGCTGAGCAATCTAGAATAGATGATGCCAAGCATTAGTATTACTTCATGTTCCAAGCAACACAGGATTAGCATAAGAGTTTGTGCCAATACAAACCATGATGTGAAATGGTTATGCATGACTCATGACAGAATAAAAGGATAAGATCAAATCCTCACAACCACCTATGAAATCCTCATGCATCCAATCATAAAATTGGAGACTGCATGCAACCAATAGGTGAATAGGTGAATTTCAAGGGTTTGAGCAGGAATATTTGAATCAAGGATGCATAACGAACCACTAATCTTTATAAGGGAGTCTTGACACCATTAAACATTGTAAGAAAAGAAGTCAAAAGAAGAAGGAAAACTAGAGCCTATTGTTAAGGTCACTGCAGAACATTGGTGTCCAAGATTTAGTGGAAAAGGATGACATTTACACATCTAGTTGATCAGAATAGAACAAGGAACACAATTAGCAGATCAAATCTAGTAGAGATCAGTGATAAAAGAGCAGACCAAGAGCCTGAGATCAACATTAGGGATTGCATTAGATCAGGTGTATTATTCTAATACTCTCTCACAATTGTATTAGAAATTTGGAAATCCTAATGAGTTAGGTGGGTTTAACAACCTTATGTAAATCCTTTAACAGGGTTGCATTCTAAGTTGAATGTTCTTGATTCCTCTAACAAGGCACACTCCTAATAGGGTGTTGAAATCCTTTAATAGGGTCACATTTAATAGTGTGTTGTAGCCTTTAATAGGGTAGGCCTTTAATAGGGAAAACCATCAGAAGTGGTTAAAATCAATTGCTGCAATAATTTTGTGGGTATCATCCCCACCCCAATTTTACCTTCTTATTCCTGGAGGGTTTCTGGGTCATCAAAATCTCAAGTGTTATGTGGTGATGCATGTTTGTTTCTCATGATTGTTTAATGTTTTTATGCATGCATGTTAATTTTAGTTATATGTTATTAAGGATTTAAAATAGGTAAAAAGGTCAGTACTTTTGATTCAAACCACCCCCCTCTCAGAAGCACTCTTCCCATTAAGACATTCCAACAGAAACCTAATGTTGGATTATGCAAGAATTGCCAAATTGATAAATTAGGAAAGACTAGTTTTAAGAGCAAAAACTATCAGTCAGAAGATGTCTTGGAAAGTGTGCATATTGACTTATGTGGACACATTAGAATAGAAACTTATAGTGGAGAAAAGTTTTCATTCTTTTTGTTGATGATTATTCTAGAATAATGACAATCATGTATCTCAAAGAAAAATTAGAAGATTTTGAGAAATTCAAATAGTATCTAGCTAGAGTAGAAAAAGAAATTGGAAAAATATTGAAATGCTTAAGATCAAATAGAGGTGGTGAATTCATCTCAAATGAATTCAACAATTTCTACATTGAAAGAGGAATTAAAAGACAAGTATCAACCCTTGGTACTTCCAAGCAGAATGAAATAACTGAAAGAAGAAACATATCCATCATGGATTGTGCAAGGACATTAATTATTGAAAAGAATGTTGCTATCAAATACTAAAAGGAAGCTATTAGCACTGTAGTTCATACTTTGAACTGAGTTCAGTTGAAGGACTCAAACAATACAAACCCAATGTAAGTTATTTGAAAGTATTTGGTAGCAAATGTTATATCTTGAAAGAATCTAGAAAAGGAAAATTTGATGTAAAAGGTGATGTAGGTATATTTCTAGGATATTCTTGCAAAAGTAAAGCATACAAATGTCTAAATTTGTCTACTCACAAAATCATAGAAAAGTGCATATGTGAGAATTAATGAGTTTGTAGAAAAGACTAAAGAAGAAAGTAAAAAAGGAACTAGAAGATTACAAAAGATTTGTCTACTATGACCCTGATACATTGCCAAACACATTTGACAAAAAAGAGACTTCATCTCCCGAGCTCTCAAAATGTCCACCAGCTACCAAGTTGTAGGGAGTTCAAACTGAGTCACAAGGACCAAAGTTACATTCAAAGGCTATCGAGTTAGTGTATACCGAGTCTGAAGAACCTAAGCCACAAATAGAAGGACCTGAGCCAAAAGTTGAAATTCAAAATTAAGATAGTACTACTCATTCAAAAATCAAAGAACCTATATTGGCTTAATATGTCAGAAGGCATCATGCACCTGATCAAATTATTGGAGACAAATCTAATGGAACAATGAAAAGAAGAAAACTAAAAGATACATGTTTACTTGTTGAATTTGAACCTAGAAGTGTTAAAGATGCATTGGAAAATGAAAGTTGGATTGAGGCTATGAATGAAGAAATAGAGAAAATAGAAAATAATAAAACTTTGACTCTTGTACCTAGGCCCAAAGATAAAAATGTGATTGGTACAAAATGGGTATTCAAAAATATGCTGAATGAAGATGGAAAAGTGTCAAGAAACAAAGCAAGGTTGGTATGTAGATGTTATTCTAAAGAAGAAGGTATTGATTATGGTGAAACTTTTTTCCTTGTTGGAAGATTAGAAGATACTAGGACTTTATTTGCTTATGTAACTCACAAAGGATTTAAAGTATATTAGATGGATGTTAAATTTGTATTCTTGAATGGAATTCTTGATGAGGAAGTCTACATTGAACAACCAAAATGTTTTTTTGATCTAGAGAAAAGGGACATGGTTTGCAAATTACACAAAGCCCTAAATGGTCTCAAACAAGCTCCTAGAGCCTAGTATGAAAGACTACACAACTATTTGGTACAGATTGGTTTTCAAAGAAAAAATGATAACAACAACCTATACATCAAGGAAGGACTAGATAAGAAGATTGTATTAGCAGAGATATTTGTGGATGATACTCTATTCACAGGAAATGAAGACCTATGCAAAGCATTTTAAAAAAAAATGAATAAAGAATTTGAAATGTCGATGTTTGGTGAAATAAATTTCTTTGTTGGATTGCAAATACAATAGAACAAGAATGGTATCTATATCACTCAATCTAAATACATCAAAGAGATACTCAAGAAATTTGGAATGGAAGATTCAAAACTAGTTGGAACCCCCATGTGTACTGGACTTAAAATTACAAAAGATGAGGACTCCAAAGAAGTAGATTAGACCTTATACAAGTCAATGATTGGGAAATTATAGTATGTGGTACATACAAGGCTTGATATTGCCTTAGTAGTTGGGATAGTGGCAAGATTCTTAGCTAAACCTAGAGAAAACCACATGATGGCAATTAAGAGAATCTTGAGATATCTGAAAGGTATTGAAGACTATGGCTTATGGTACAAACTTGAAGATAACCTTGGCCTAAAAGTATTTACCGATGCTGATTGGGCAGAAAATCTTGATGAAAGAAAGAGCACCAGTAGTGGAGCATTCCTTCTTGGTAAAAGACTAGTATCTTGGACAAGAAAGAAGCAAAACCACACATCACAATCAACAACAAAAGCAGAATATGTAGCAGCAGTAGTGAATTGTTCTAACATTGTTTAGTTCAAATAGTTGTTAGAAGGAATGAAGGTTGAAATCAAAGAGACAATAGTGAGAACACTCTAGGAGAATTTTTCTATGCATCAATCAAAGAGGGAGAAACTTTCTGATAGAGGGAGTCTTGTTCTCAAAATTTCATTATGCAATGACATGTTGTGTTGCCATCAATGCCAAAGAGGGAGATTGTTGGATACAATTGATTAATTGTGTGTTGTCTTTGATGTTATAGAAATATCATATCAATTGGTAGTTAGTGCATGCCGAGCTCACTTGGTCAGTGAAGACAGTTTTCCTAGTCTACCAAGCATTCTTGAGTTTACTCTGTGCAGAAGGCAGTCTCTACCGAGATCACTCAGGTATGAAAGGAAGTCAAGTAGAAAAGAGTGTTAACTAAGCTCACTCAGTTAACTAAGGGAAAGTTGAGCAAAGTCATTATTAACCAAGTTCACTTAGTTACCAAAGGATTTTTGTAAGTTAGTAGTATTAACAGAGCTTCTGTTGGTTAACATAGGAAATCACTTTAGAATCAGTTTCTACTAAGCTAGGTTGACTACCAAAGGATTTTTCTTATTTTGGCATATAAAGCTTAATTATTTTACTTGTTGATTCTAGCAGACTAAGGTAACGAATATTGGTTATTCTAATTTGTATTTGAGCCAACTTGACAATCTGAAAGGTATAAGTAAAAAGGTCAATTTGTGATTTCAAAGTGTGTGAGATGCAAGTTGAATAAATTGAAAGAGATAAGGAGAGGAAGTGAATTTGAAGGATAAGCAGATATCCTTGTGGAGTAGAAAAATATTATTTGATCAGGAAGGATAAAGTATGAACCAGAGAAGGGATCTGTAATTAGTAATTTAGTTGCATCAAAATCAAGTCATTTCATTGTTACTTTCTAACCATTATAGCAATGAACCGAGATCTCTTAATAGAGTTGGTTTAATAGCCATTTGTAAATCCTCTAACAAGGTGACAATTACATTGAATTTTTTTAAGACCTTTTGCAAGGCTACTCCTAATAGGATGATTAGATCTTTTAATAGGGTCACACTTAACAATGTGTTTTGTAACCTTTAACAGGGTTGGCTCCTAACAAGGCTCACTTCAGAAGACTGAAAAACAATAACTAGTTACATTGGTGGTTTTTCCCAAATTGGGTTTCCACATTAAATCTTGGTGTCTCATGTGTTCATGTTATTTATTTCATGCTTGCAAGTAATTACTAATAATATCACAAGATTCACTAAAGTAATTCACATTATGAATTTACCAAGTTACAACAATTTTTGTGTGTTTAATGAGTATCAGTAATAATCAATTTTATTAGTTTTATAATTGACATCTAAGGGATCTAGGATTTATTTTATTGGTAACTCATTCACCCCCCCTTTCAGTTACTCTTATATTTCCAACATAAACTTATGTGAAAATCATGAAAGGTTGATAAGAGGTTCATTTTGTTTGAAACAAGATTATGAAACAAAATAATTGGTATTAATGTAGTGGAAAAGAGTAGTTTCTACCATTTTTGGACTAAGGGGGGAAATGCTACTAAATACATTGTTTTTAGGTGTATTGCTATGACATTTTTGGGGCATTTTAACAACTCACCAATATTAAAGTGAGCAGTAGAACTGCTTGGATAAAATTAAATAAGATTCCTTAATATATGGATATATCATCCTGAATGATTAGTATGGCATAACATAATACAATAAGTTCTATTTTTGAATATACTATTGATTCCTTTTAGAATATACATAACTAATATTTAGGTTACTATTTACTACAAATACAAAAAGTGTAATTCTACATATTTTGATCATACAATCCTTATGATTAGAAGAAGAAAAGCTCATGCACATATTACAAATACAAAAAAAATAATTCTCCCCTAGGTGCATCCACAAGAAAGATATTCATTAATAAGAAATTTGTTTTATAAGTATATTAGAGTTTTGAAGGTGAGAATTTTCAAAGTTGTGAATTGAGGGAGTTGCAAAATTTTACTTAGAGTTAAAGTTGTTAGAGTGTCATGAGATGTCATTAAAGTTGTCAAAATTTTGCGAAGGCGATGAGTTAAATATGTGAATTGTGAAATGGTGGAGTATAAAAGTGTTGTAAAAGTGTTAGAACTATAATATACCAAAAATATAACTGTTGACAATGTTACATGAAATTTATACATGGGGTAAAAAGGCATTATGAATTCTCTATATTATATATGACACATGAAAGGGATAAAATGAAGTGCATAAAATAAACCACGAGAAGAAAATTATAATAGCCTCTTACTTTTGGGGAAATATGAGATGAGGAGGAATGGTAGGTTAAAAGTAGTACTGAAATAAATTAGAATGAATGAAATGAATTCTTGATACTAGAGGGGAGGAACTGAGATTAATGATTAGTTAAATATATCATCAATAGTGGAAAGGACAGGTAAAGAGAAAAGAGGAAGCCTATAGGAGATTGAGGATTGTGAATATTCATAAAGTAGAGGTAAGTTTTATAAATTCAAAACTTGAGATTTTGGAACATATAGAGCAGGCATAAAGGATCACGAATACTAAATATTAAGTGTTCAACACACATTGATGAATTTATGTAATATTAATAGACTTGTTATCTACATGTGAATGAGAAATTATAATGTAGGCATGTTTGGACTTGAATAAAAGGCATATTGGAATTACAAAGTCTTTAAAGTTGACATTATGCAATACATAAGTGTTCCCCAAATCCTTGACCCTTGGAAAAATTAAGCATGTGCCTATTTTAATTTTATTAATTCTTTCTTTTCAAATGTATAACTAATTCTAAATGTGTGTCTATATATTTTTTTGATTTTCCAAGAGTGCTGGAAATATACTAAGCATTGCCATGTGTTTTCCAATTTTAGCCACCTCTTATATTTATAAGAGAGTGAGAGAATGGACATGTCCCTTAATGGGATATGTTTGTTCATTAACATAATTAAAATCTCTTAGTTATAAATTATATATTATAAATATAAATATTATATATGTATATATGTGTATATATACATATCTTGATGTAATTGTTAGAAATACTTTAGAATAACTAAGAGGGGAGGGGGGGTGAATCAGTTATTCAAGGTCCAAATGTCCAATTTAAACTTTTTCACCAAGTGTAGCAAGCCCATAAAACTTTTCATTCATCCAAGCTTGAAACATTCCTATTCAACAAGTTACTGTAAATCAACATGCAAGCATAACACATGAAAAGATCAACACATGACATAGTGATTTACGTGGAAACCCAATTTGAGAAAAACCACCAGTAACATGCTACTCAATTTTTACTCATTTAAAGTGATGCCTTGTGAAAGGCTTTCCCTGTTAAAGGCTATAAAACACTGTTAAATGTGACCTGGTTAAAGGATTTATCCACCTTGTTAGAAGTGGGCCTGGTTAGAGGACTTTAGAACATTCACTTGGAATGCCACCTTGTTAAAGGATTTACAAATGGCTATTAAACCAACCTAAGTACATAGGATTTAATCCTAATTGATACAATTTCTAGACAATAACAATAAGGGATTTTGACCTAATTACAATTCACAACTTATCTTGTAGATCTTAGATCACTCTTCAACTCTTTACACTGCCTGGATTTTAATCTCTTGAGCTCTAACAGCTTGTCCTCCTCTCAAGCTTTGTCTCCTTGAGTCTTCATGCTCAATTTACCAATGTAATCATCTCTCTCTGACCACTTGTCGAAGCAGAGTCTCTGTGCTCTCTTTTTCCTTCTCCTAGATGCCTTCTCGTTGATACCCTTCAACCACTTCACAATTTGGCACACTAGCAACTCTTGCTTCTTGGTCTGTGACTCCTTAAATAGAAGTCTAGAGATCTCTTTCCTGCTCAATTCTCTCATCCTTTAATTTTAGTTTGAATGGATTAGGTATGATTCATTGAATCTAACCCACATCTTGTTCCTTCTAGAAACATCTTGAAGAATCCTCTTGAATTTTATCAAAAATGATTTACATAGAATTCTGTGCCACCAACTCATCATCCTTATTCTCCAACTAGTTCAAAAAATTCAAGGTGACAACTTAGTCAGCTTAGATTTGGCAAATCTTTGGCATTTCCAAAAATACAACAACTCAACACTATTGAATTCTGGTGCTCAACACATATTGTGTTACTTGGCATCAACTACATTTGATTGATGCTTAGCACCTACTATGGATTCACTCAACATTCACTAAGTTTTCTATTTTTTCGGTTCCTTCTATATCACTTGACACTTGAACTTCACTTGGCACCTAAAGTTCACTCCACACACTAGATTTTGCATTTTCTTGGCTCCAACTAAAAATGTTCTTGGTTTGAACTAAGTTGCTCGGCACTCACTAATGAACTTAGTTAAGCTTTGCAGTCAACCTTGTTACAACTTATTCCTCCAAAATTTCTAAGTGTGACCAACATTTGTATCTTCTAGTATACTATCAATACATCATCTTACCATTGTCTTAATTGATCCTTGCACTTCATTACAAAACCATAACTCAACCTTTCCCTTAGGTGCTCTTGTTACATCTTGTTGATTAAATCCTCTTCATCAATCAACTAAGTGATAGTACTTGGATCTTATAAACAATTGTCACTCCTATAAATAGAAGGTTTGACATCAATGACAAAACAATGATTGAAAACATTATTTATCAACCAACTTCCTTCTTTGCAACAATCTCCCTCTTTGATCTTCAATAAGAATTCTTTTCAGTAGATTTCCAATAATCTCCCTCTTTAACATTGATGGCAAACCAAACTGATTAACCATCAGACCAAACTTATTCAACCAAGTTCTAAAAATGCTAACTAGGTTAAAATAGTAAGTCAAATGCCAAAAAGAAAAATGTGTTACCATCAGTTTTCACTTCTCCCTTTTTTGATTTGTATCTTGATTACTTTTTACTTCTACTTCATATCTCTCCCTTTGTTTCTAGATTTGAAATGAGTTTGTCACTGCTATTTCTCCCTTTATCCAATTGATAGCTATAGAACAGCTTTTGCTCACTTATCCTTCTACTTCTTTGTTCTCTATCCAATTGAATGCTGTATATTTCTCCCTCTTTTTCTATTGATCAGTTTTTATATGTTTCTTCCTCTTTGAAAACAATGCCAAAGACACATTACTTCAACATCCTATCATGCAAGTATAGCATTTTCTAGAACTTTCACTTTCTCCCTCTGTCACCTTACTTGTGACTAATTTAGAATTTTAGTACTTTGATTACTTCAGGAAAAATCTTAAAGTAAGTATCATCTACATTAATTTGTAATATTTCAATAATAAATTCATTTGATGTAGGGCAATGTTGTTATTGCTTAAGTAGCCTTGCCTAGGGGTATCCCTCCTAACTTACCTCTAAGATATTCAAATGCATCTTTAGGTAATAATTTTGTGAAGATGTTAGTAATCTATTCCTTTGAGCTAACATATTCCATCCTCACTTGCTTGTCTTCCACCAGTTCTCTTACATAGTGATACTCAATTGCAATATGCTTGGTTTTGGCATTCATTACAGGATTCTTTGATATGTTGATGGCACTTGTATTATCACAATAGAGTATCATAGGTTCAGTTATTTCTTCCTTCATACCTTGCAACAAATGTTTGATCCATACAATATTAGTACAATTGATAGTAGTTGCAACATATTTAGCTTCTGCTGTGGACTGTGAGGTGCAACTTTATTTTTTGCTGGTCCAAGTGATCAACCTTGTACCTAAGAAAATTGCTCCTCCACTTGTGCTCTTTCTATCATCAATATTACCTCCCCAATCTGCATTAGTGTAGGCTCTCAACTCAATTTTTTCACTTTTCTTGTAGTATAAACCAAAGTCATTAGTTCCTTTTAGATACCTTAGTATTCTCTTTATTGCCATCAGATGATTTTCTCTTGGATTTGCAGAGAATCTTGCTACTATTCCAACTGCTAATTCAATGTCTAGTTTACTATGTACAACATATTGCAATTTTCCAATCATTGATCTATACAATGTCTAATTTACTTCAACAAATTCATCATTCTTGGATGGCTTATGTCCTATTACCATTGGTGTGCTGATTGATTTTGAGTCTTCTAGACCAAACGTCTTGAGTATCTTTTTGATGTATTTGGATTGGGTCACAAACATGCCATGCTTTAGTTGATGTACTTGAAATCCAACAAAGAATTTGATTTCTCCAAACATTGAGATTTCAAACCCATTTTTCATTTGATCAAAAAAATCTTTGCATAGAGCATCTTTTCCTCCAAATATTGTATCATCAACAAAGATTTCAGATATCAAAATATCTCTACCTTTGTTTGCTTTGATATAAAAGTTGTTGTTTGCCCCATAATCCAATCCTTCTTCTTGTGCATAACCTTTGCAAACTAGTCTATCCTTGTTTCTTGTTATCTCACCATTCTCATCAAGTTTGTTTCTAAAGACCCATTTGGTACCAATTACATTCTTGTTAGCTGGTTTGGGAACTAGGGTCTAGGTTTTGTTCTTTTCAATCTAGTCTATTTCTTCTTTCATAGCTTTATACTAGTCATCATCTTGTAGTGCATCTTTCACTATTTTGGGTTCAATCTTGCTCATCAAACATGATTCATTTCTTAGTCTATTCCTTGTCACCAATGATTTGTTCTGTAGGGTGATGTCTCCTCACATACTTGGCTAGTCTTAGTCCTGTTCTTCTTTCCATGTTTGGTCCTTCAGTTTCAAAGTCATTTTGCTCTTCTCCATTTGGTATTTCATCATCTCTTCCATGTATACTATTTCAGAGTCAGACTGTACATTATCTTCATTTTGCAACTTATCTTCTGAATGTAGCTCGACATTCACTAGTTGTGACTCAGTTGCTACTGAGATTTGTTGTTGGTTTCTAGCTTGCATTCCTTCATAGAGGTATACAAAGGATCTATAATCTTTTGATTTTCTAGATTCATTAGCTTGGACTTCTGCATGCTAATCATTATTTACATTTGCACTCTCCACAATCTTGTTAGTGTTAGTGTCAAACACTTATATGTTTTGCTTTTAGTGGAGTATCCAAGGAATATGCCTTCATCACTCTTTGAATCAAACTTTCCATTTCTAGTATCTTTAAGAATATAGAATTTACAACCAAATACTTTGAAATGTTTTACATTAGGTGAGTGACCATACCATAATTCAAAAGGTGTTGCATTTGAACCTTTCTTGACTTGAACTCTATTTAGGGTGTAAATAGCAGTGCTTACAGCTTCTCTCTAGTACTTTAGAGCAACATTTTTCTCCATCATCAATGTTCTAGCACAGTCTATCATTGATCTATTCCTTCTTTCAACAATTCAATTCTGTGGTGGAGTTCTTGGTGCTGATGTTTGCCTTTTGATACCTTAATCATTGCAGAATATCTCAAATTTTTTTGATGTAAACTCTCCTCCTTTATCTGACCTTAGACATTTCAAAATATTTCTTGTTTCTTTCTCAACTCTAGCCAAATACCACTTAAACATTTGAAATACATCAGAATTTTTCTTCAAGAACATGGCAGTCATTATCCTAGAGTAATCATCCACAAATAATATTATGTATCTGTCTCCTAGGTAGCTTTGTACTTCTATTGGTCCACATAAATAAGTATGGACTAGCTCTAGTACTTCTTTGAAAGTGTATGTTTTGCTTTTGAAACTAGATTTAGTCATCTTTCCTAGTTGACATTGTTTGCACATTGTATTTTCAGATTTCTTCAGTTTAGGAAAACCCCTTAGTTTCTTCTTTTTGCTAATGCTAGTTAGATTGTCAAAGTTAACATGACACAATATTTTATGCCATAGCCACACATAATCAAGTCTAACAAAAAGAAAAGTTGCATCATCCATATCTAGGTAAAAAAAGTTACTCCTAGTTTTTTCACCTCTACCTATCAAATTTCCATCAGTGTCATAGATTTTGGAAATTTTGTTTCCAAATTCTACTTTGCAACCTACATTGCCTAACTATGATACACTCGATAGATTGTAATTTAATCCTACAACATAATATGTATTATAACATGAAATATTCTCTATAAGTTTAATAGATCCCTTTCCTTTGATTTGGCATGGAGCATCATTTCCAAATCTAACAATATTTCCATCATATTGAGTAAAGGTAATAAACTTACTTTTGTCTCCTGTAATGTGATGTGAACATCCACTATCTATGATCCACTTGTCATTTTTGTTCACACAGGTTACCAATTCTATTGCTTCATCTTCATCTAATTCATCCTTCATGGCTACATAGACTACTTCATCATCATTCTCATCAAAATCTTCTTCAACAATGCAGCATCTTTTACCTTTATCCTTGTAGTCTCTGCTGTCATCTTCTCTCTTGTTCTTGTACTTGTTTCCTTCTTTAAAGTTTGTCTTTTGTGTGTACCTTGCAGCAATATGACCTACTTCATTGCAATTAATAATAATAATAGGTAGCTTACCTTTGAATTTACCTTTTCCTCTATGGAATCTTCTTACCAATAATGCTTCCAATTGTTCCACATCTTCCTCATCTATGCTGTTGTCACTAGATGCATGTTTTCATTTTCTACTCTTTTTCTTTGATTTCACCTCCTTAGTATCTTTCAATGTCAACTTGGCCTTGAAATTAGATTCAAAGTTCTTAGGTCTGTAGTTATCAAAATTGGACAGTTCAAACATAGTAAGTCGTCCCACTATTCCTTCAAAGGTTAGTGTGTTTCCTTGTACACACTTTAGCTCTTGGGTGCCTGAAACTTTAATAGCCTAGATAGGGATTAGGGTTCTCAGGTATTTGCTATTGATAGTCTCTTCTTCCAATTGACCACCCAAACTTCTTATTGCACTTACCACTTCTTTCATTCTGGAGCCATACTGAGCAGCATTTTCTCCTTCCTCTATTTTCATGTCATCAAACTTTCCTCTGAGACTTTCTCTTTTTGCTCTTTGAACATTCTAATCTCATCCATAGATATCTGTTAAGGCTTTCCACATCTTCAATGCAGTGTCACATCCTTTGATGTCATCAAATTTAGCATAGCTAAGTGTAGAGGCAATCTCTAATATTGCTTGATTATGCTCCTTCCTTTCGTTCAAATCATCTATAGAGAGGGGTCTAGTTGAATCTACATGCTGCACTCCTATTGAGGTTTTTTCATAGTCACCTATTGATCCAAGGTGCAATTTCATCAAACTCTACTATGCAACAAAGTTGTCTTTGTTGAGCTTGGGAACTTCTCTCTTGGGCATCTTGATCTTTTTACTTCTAGTACCTTTAAACTAAAACAACAGATGGCTCTAATACCAATCGTTAGAAATACTTTAGAATAATTGAGAGGGGGGGGGGGGGGGGGGGGGTGAATCAATTATTCAAGGTTCACATGTCCAATTAAATTTTTTTCACCAAGTGTAGCAAGCCCATAAAATTGTTCATTCATCCAAGCTTAACATATTCCTATTCAACAAGTTACTGTAAGTCAACATGCAAGCATAAGACATGAAAAGATCAACATATAACACAATGATTTATGTGGAAACTCAATTTGGAAAAAACCACCAGTAACATGCTACTCAATTTTCACTCTTTTGAAGTGATGCCCTGTGAAAGGCCTACCCTGTTAAAGGCTACAACACACTGTTAAATGTGACTTGGTTAAAGGATTTATCCACCCTGTTAGAAGTGGGCCTGGTTAGAGGACTTTAGAACATTCACTTGGAATGCCACCTTGTTAAAGGACTTACAAATGTCTATTAAACCAACTTAAGTCCATAGGATTTAACCCTAATTGATACAATTTCTAGACAGTAACAATAAGGGATTTTGACCTGATTACAATTCACAACTTATCTTGTAGATCTTAGATCACTCTTTAGCTCGTCACATTACCTAGCTTTCAATCTTTTCAGCTCTAACAGCTTGTCCTCCTCTCAAGCTTTGTCTTCTTGAGTCTTCATGCTCAATTTACTAGTGCAATCATCTCTCTCTAACCACTTGTCAAAGTAGAGTCTTTGTGCTCTCTTCTTCCTTCTCCTAGATGCCTTCTCCTTGACACCCTTCAACCACTTCACAATTTGGCACACTAGAAACTCTTGCTTCTTGGTCTGTGACTCCTTAAATAGAAGTTTGGAGATCTCTTTCCCGCTCAATTCTCTCATCCTTTAATTTTGGTTGGAATGGATTAGGTACGATTCATTGAATCTAACCCACATCTTGTTCCTTCTAGAAACATCTTGAAGAATTCTCTTGAATTTGCTCAAAAATGATTTACATAGAATTCTATGCCACCAGCTCATCATCCTTATCCTCCAACTAGTTCACAAAATTCAAGGTAACAACTTTGTCGGTTCAAATTTGGAAAATCTTTGACATTTCCAAAAATACAACAACTCAACACTATTGAATTCTGGTGCTAAGCACATATTGTGTTACTTGGCATCAACTACATTTGACTAATGCTTAGCACCTACTATGGATTCACTCGGCATCCACTAAGTTTTTTGTTTGCTCAGTTCCTTCTATATCACTCGGCACTTGAACTTCACTTGGCACCTGAAGTTCACTCGGCACACACTAGATTTTGCATTTTCTCGGCTCCAACTAAAAATGTTCTCGGTTTGAACTAAGTTGCTCGGCACTCACTAATGAAATTAGTTAAGCTTTGCAGCCAACCTTGTTACAACTTATTCCTCCAAAGTTTCTAAGTGTGACCAACATTTATATCTTCTAGTATACTATCAATACATCATCTTACCATTGTCTTTACCGATCCTTACACTTCATTACAAAACCATAACTCAACCTTTCCCTTAGGTGTTCTTGTTACATCTTGTTCATTAAATCTTCTTCATCAATTGACTAAGCGATAGTACTTGGATCTTATAAGAAATTGTCACTCCTATAAAAAGCAGGTTTGACATTAATGACAAAACAATGATTGAAAACATTCTTTATCAACCAACTTCCTTCTTTGCAACAATCTCCCTCTTTGATCTTCAACAAGAATTCTTTTTAGTTAGATTTCCAACACTAATTTATCTGATTAAAGCTACAAAACATCAACACTCCCTCTTAGCTAGGGAGGATAAAATCATAACCATATATTAACTCAATGTAATATAAGAATATCTTTGATTAGAAGATATTCAACATTTTGATATCATGAGTATTGATCTTCTAGGATATCAACATTTGATATTCACCAATTACTAAATAAAGTCTGATATCATGAGTATTGATCTCCCAAAATATCGACATTTGATAATTACCAAGCACTCAAAAGTTTTGATACCACATCAAATATCACGTATATTGGTCTCCAGAATACATGATTTTCAGCAATTACTCAATTTTTTTTTTGTGTAGACACCTTAAAATTGGCAAAGACCTAAAACTACATGAATTTTGATTAAACAACAAAAATTAAAGACAAAATTAGTTAAAATGAAGAAAAATAATGGACTTTTAAATTAGTTTTAATTTCAAATCATTCGAGTGGTTAATTAATTTATCACCTATCAAATTCAAAAAGACCAAAGTCACTTGTAAAAGAGGAAAACCAATTCATAAAAACAAAAAAAATGAAATAAAAAAGTGAAAATGTAAAGACAAAATTAAAAATAAATGCAACATTTACTAAACCAATAAAAAAACATTTATCCTCTTGAAAGTGAAATCCACTCCTTTTGGAATTTAAAACAATTGAAAATCCCCATTTATCCTCACAAACCAAGTTTGTTGGACTGTTCCTCTTGGGGTCTTATGAGATATTTTTAGTTTCATCATTACCCCCAGTAAAAGGTATAATTCATATCCTTATCCCAACCCCCTTCTAAAATCCTATAAATAGAAGGGAAAATCAAGAGCAATGGGACCTGAGTTTTATGCATCTATAATATAGTCATATTAGAGCTCTCATTTTAGCAGCATTGTTGTAGAGATTTAATGTCATTTTAGTGTCATTTTAGCATCATTTTAGTATCTATCTAGCATTTCTTAGCATTGTTAGTCTAATGCATGCACTTATTTTAGCATTTTAATATTCTTATCTTATCATTTTCATATAGATCTCATATAGCCATTCATAAATATACATCAATAACATACTCCCATTCTAGAAGTGTGACTAAGATGTTGGTTTGAGAGCAATTTTAGCAATTGTAGTTATGGAAACATGATATGTTCATAGAGTTTTTATTTGGAAATGCTTTCTTGGGTCTAGATTAGCTTATTGTTATTCTAATTACACTCTGCACCAAGGTTTCATGAATACATGATTCCACCATGTATAAATTGGCGCCCACCATGCGGCTATGTTCTAAAGCTTCATTGTTCTTTAATCTTTCATTCTAATCTTTGAATTTTCTTGTAGATCTATGTGTTGCTCTTATTTCTCATGTAGATCTAACTTATTGTAGGATTAACAACATTTGGGAAGACTCATAATTGGAGAAACAACCTTTCAAAGATGATTTTGGATGCACAAATATTAGATTTGATATTTATTCGATGTTCTAGCACTTTTGGAAACTCTTTAAATGCTTTTATATTATCTTATTATGCATTTCAAGTGTTCTATAATGCATTTGAAAGATTATATAACACATATGCAATCTTTCATAGCGTATTTACAAGTTTTCTAATGCATACACATCTTTCTCTAGAATGTTTTTAAGATTATATAATGCATTTGAGTAATCCTGTAGCGCATATGTGCATTTCTATAGCACTTTTGATCAGACTCAAAATTTTTCATATCTAACTTACAGATCTAGTTTCTAGGCATTTATAGGCCTCTTCCAAACTAGATAAGAGCTCATAGGTCACTAAATTTTCAAGAAAGCAATGAAGACGATAAAAATGTGCCTAACCTTTGCTAGCATCAAATTAGGCAGGCCTAAAACTCTTGTAAATTAAATTGCAACATTTCAAAGTTCACAACCTAGCTTAAGTAAGAAGTTTGATTTTTTTGATCTACTTGGAAATAGGCCTATGCTTTTAACTCTTTGGCTTGATCAGAATGTCAAATCTTTTGAAAAGGTCAAAAGGAATCAATCTGGGAATGACGAAACACATAGACTAAATAAAAACCTCTTATTTTCCTAATTAAAGGCTTGTAACTGAACATCTTACTTGCTATTTTTTAGAAGTTGGAGTATTAGGGATATGCTCTCACCCTTTTAGGGTGATCAAACTCCCAAACTTGCTTTCAATTTGTGTTTCTCATGCTCTTCCATAGGTAGTTTTACTTAGTGGTACAAAGGCATACCTCCCAAGATTTGCCTTAGTAGGGCTAGTGAGAGGAAAAGCCTTCCTTCTTGTATTCTTAATTGAATGCAAGTTGATTGTATTCGAAACATAGCCTTCTTATAGTATTCTTGAAAGAGATTGTGCCAAACCTCCCTCACATTGGTGGGAAGTTCTCTTTCATAGAGAGGTAAATTCAAACATAATCAAATAAACACTAAAACCTCCTAGTCACTAGCCTTAGAAAATCATTGATAGGAAGCCAATTTTTTTTTACATTCTAGGGTTGTGCATGGAATATTTCATTTTCATTTTTGATTGTTGTGCTTGAGAGTTCCTATTGATGCATGGTAAAGAACTTCAAATTACAACACCTCCAAGAAAACTCAGACATGACTACAAACCAAACTTGAAATAGATACAAATGTTGTAATATGCCTTGAAAAAATGCATTTAAAACATTAAACAACACATATACTTACTCTTTTAACACATTTACAACCTAGAATAGTGTATTTGAATGATAAAACAATGCATTTGAATAGAGAAACAACACATGTGAGAACTTAAATAACACATTTTCCTTTAAAAATAATGCTTTTTCGCTATAGAAAAACACTTGGTATAGAATTATATAATGCATTCAAGAAATTAAATAGTGGATACAAGTATTTATACAACACATTTGAGAAAAATTGTTAAATACTAGTTGTTTATGCATAAAATACCACAAAACAGAAAGCATATCTGGATACCTTTTCCTCTATTGATACTCTACAAACCTGATGACCTCTAAAAATGACCAACACCTTTAAAGATCAAGCAAGAAATCTTTCAACTCTACTTAGGTAATTTTAACCAATAGACATCACCACCTTAGCCTCGTATATCAAGTCAAACATAAAATGACACACACATCCTTTCATCACCCAACTTCACAAAGCTGAGTCCTATCATCACCAATGTTACTAATTTTTTTTGAAAGATAGCTTGATACTTTATCATAACTTTGTCTAAAATAATTATCCTCGCAACATGAAAACATAGGACTAAAGGGTTCTATTCACATCTCATGCCATTGCAGAAAACTAGTGTAAGTGCTAAACAAAAGGAACTGAAAAGATTGCCTATATGAGTAAGTGCCAGAATAGCAAAGCAAACAAAAAAATCTACATAATCCTCAAGCACCATTGATCCTATAACACCCATTGATTTCTTGTTAGCCATCATTTTTGAAGAGCCACCCCTACTTAAACAATAGATTCATAACCTGCTAATGAAATGGGTTTGCCTCATGTATGGGGCAATAATATCCTTGAATTATAAAATATCAAAGACTTTCAAAAAAACCCATAACTCGTCGATATAATGTAAAAACTACTAGAATGAGATAAAGAATGCTACTTGTTATCATTGCACAACAAGGTGCAAAACTACTTGCAGATTTTGATATATCTAACCTTATAAGGGATCAAGAAGATTCACCCTTAGAGGTTGTTACCCAAAAGCTCCAAGACCTACAAATGGAAATGGAAAAGATGAAATAAGGGAAAGTCCAACTAGCAGAATCTAGTCTAGAGAGGATATGTCCTCTCCCCTTTGATTAAAGTGTCATCCTGACACCTCTTCCCCAAAATATTCAAATACCAAAATATGACAAATATTTTTGTACATCTGATCCCTAAGATCATCTTTTCTAATTCTATACCTTAAGTATGGAATTTGTGCATGACACAACTTATCTTATTTGCCTGTTCCCTAGAAGTTTGGGAGGACAAGCCATGGAGTGGTTCTTAAAACTCCCCTTGAATATTAGATTGCTTGATTAACTAGCCTCTTTCTTCATTGCACAATACTCCTATAAAATAAAATGAGAGGTCACTATGATTGACTTATGTAACATGAAACAACTCCTAGGGAGTCTTTCAAAGTTTTCTTATAAAGATGGAGGCATAACTTCACCAAATACCATCCAGATATCCCAGACAAAGAGAAAACTGATACATTTACCAATAGCTTCTCCAAGCCTATGAATTATTAGCTACAACTTGAAGGTCCTAAATGTTTTAAAACCACATTGGAAAATGTTGCTAAAGTAGAAGAAACCTTGTTGAATAATGATATCATTAAAGTACCAAATGATGGCAAAGGTTTCTCCAATAATTCCCCACAACCACACAACTCATCTGATTGGTCAAATGGATAAGAAAAAATCATGGTGGAGAAATAACAACAAAAACATGAAAAATGATAGGATGGTAGAAGAAAATAACATTAAACCATAGCTTCACCCCTCTCCAAATCAACACTATCCAAATTTCAATAAAACCAACGTGCCTTCTTGCTAGGAGACACAAAGGCAAGTCCATACTCATCTATTCTATCACTAAAACACAACCAATCCTCCAATACAAAATACCCAATCAATAGGTGGCATATAACCAAGCCCCTCTACTGAAAGCATATAAGCTGGTTAACCAACCTAGAGTATACACTACCATAGGTGAAATAGGCAAAAGAGAATTACAAATGCTCTTAGCTGATGAGCTTATTGTGTTACTAGAAACCAAAGCCTATGAACCACAAGTTAAAATTTTGTGGTGGAATGAAAAATATTTTTTTTGCCTATCATTGAAATAGAGGGCATCTCACCAATAATTGCTATGCCCTTAAGGGAGCCATTCAAAAATTGATCGATGATGAGACACTTGGAGTATGCAATTTTCATAATAATGAGGATCACACAACCTTTAAAAATACATTCATGAGCCATGAGAAGGGTGAATCTACTAAAGATAACCAAACCACACCTTCCAATGACAAGGTCAATTATGGCTATAATTATGATAATACAAACAACATGATCTTTGGCTTCAATGACATTGTCAATGTTATCATTGTCAAAGACAAGCACAAGAAACAACCCTTGAATGCCATCACCTGAGGTCAAGCCTCTAAAGTGGTTTTTCAATGGGAAAATACCAATTTAGAACAAACAACCACAAGCTCTACCATATCCAAACATAGTTTGGTTAATCATCTATTAAAAACTCCTGCCCATATATCGATCTTTGAACTGTTACAAATATCTTCGGAGTACCAAAGGATCCTAACCAAAGCCTTAGTGCCAAATGATCTTGATGTCAATAGATTCCAAAACATGGTAAGCAACCTCATTGCACCTCATTTTGTATACTTCTCAGCACAAGACAACATGTCCATTGCTCATCCACAAAACTCCCCATAAAATATTGAAGTCTTTGTACCCACAAATAGAGTAAAGAGAGCTTTGGTTGATAGTGGGGTCGGTCTAAACATTTGCACTTTAAACTTAGTAAATGTTGAATTTTTTTAGAATAACTAAGAGGGGGAGAGGGGTTGAATTAGTTATCCAAGGTCCATATGTACAAATAAAACTTTTCAATGCTTAGTAGACCCATATCCATAAAACTTCAATATGCATGGATCCATTAGATCAAACAACACTTAAACTTTGTAGGTTATTATCCTAGGTCAAAAATTTTTTGCAATAATGTAAATGTGAAACAACATAAGAACATTCACATAGTTTGACATAAGGATTTTACGTGGAAACCCAATTTGGGAAAAAACCACTAGTAACATGCTACCAATTCTCACTCTTCTGAAGTGATGCCTTGTGAAAGGCCAACCCTGTCAAAGGTTACAATACACACTGTTAAATGTGACTTGGTTAAAGGATTTCAATCACCCTGTTAGGAGTAAGCCTTGTTAGAGGATTTTAGACCATTCCATTAGAATGTCACCTGTGTAAAGGATTTTCAAATGACTCTTAGATCAACCTTAATCCAAAAGATTTACCCTAAATTGATACAATGATTAGAAAGAAATAGTAAGGCTTGATTTGATAACAAATTACAACTCACTCGTAGATTATAGATCTCTGTTTTGGTCCTCCATTCTACTTGGCATTCATAATTTTTAGCTCTGATAGCTTGTTCACCCTTCAAGCATTCATGCTCTTAAGCCTTCTTTCTTTGCATGCCAACTATAGTCACCTCTGTTCGACCACTGCATGACAACCTTTTCTTCTAACCAACTATCTCTATAAATAGAGAATTTAGATCTTTTGCTGCTTAACCAAAATCGTCCATTTTAGGGTTAGGTAGGATTAAATAAATCTACCTACTATTCCATTTGGTTCATCTAGAAACTTCTTCTAGAATCTTCCTTGTATTTGCCACAAAATGGTTTACCTTGAATTCTATGCCACCAGCTCATCATGGTTATATTCCACATACTTCACATAATTCAATAAAACAAAACACTCAGCTTAGATTCATCAAATCTTTGATTTAAAATTGTTTGTTGTCACTCGACATCTATACTATTATGTCACTCAACCAACGCTAGTTCACTCGAAAGACACTTAAGTTTACTAATGCTTGACACAAACTAAACTTTACTTGGCATATACTAATAATCAATTGAATTGCACTATTTTTCATCTTTTCTCGACACCTCTTGATCTTCACTCAACTTCTACTAATTTTTTCTTGGCTTGCACTTACTATTCAGTAAAACTTAACAGACACTTTTCTTACTTGATCTTCTTCTAGTCTCAACTTGAGCAGTCTTTCATTTTAGACTTTAAGTAGATAGAAAATACACTATAGTATCAATGTCTTACTTGGTCTTAGTGCTTCTTTTACATACCAAATAACTCAACATTTCTCTAGGTGCTGTTGTTATCTCCTCTTGTCAAATCCTCTTCATCAATCAACTAAATGATAGCTTTTAGACCAAAAATTAATTTTCTCACCAGTAGGTAGTAGGTTTGAAATCATTGAAAAAATAATGATTGTTCCATTATAGGTTCTTTAGTTCAAAATAATCTTATATCAACAATCTCCCTCTTTGGCATTGATTGTAAACCAAGACCGGCAATAATACCAAAAAGAAAATAATATATTTGAAAATTTTCCCTCTATCAGTATATGTCCTTCCTTTGTATAGGGTAATGTAAGCTTTGTCAAACCAAATAACTCAACCTTTCTCTAGGTGTTATCGTTATCTCCTCTTTTCTATTCATCTTCATCAATCAACTAAATGATAGCTTTCAGACCAAAAAATAATTGTCTCACTAGTAGGTAATAGGTTTGACATCATTAAAAAAATAATGATTGTTCCATTACATGTTCTTTACTACAATCTTATATCAAAAATACCCCTCTTTGGCATTGATGGAAAATCAATACCAACAATAATACCAAAAAGAAAATAATATCTTTGAAATTTCTCCCTTTGTCAGTATATGTCCTTCCTCTGTATAGGTTAATGTAAGATTTGTCAATTTCCTTCGATTTATCTCCCTTATATCTCCCTTATTGGATTATATAATATAATATTTAGGTACTTATCTCCACTTATCTCTTTTAGTACTTATATCCCACTATACTTATATCTCCCTCTTTGACAACAATGCCAAAGACTTGTCATCTCTGTATGTAGATATAATCAATTCTAGGTTCTCCCTTTGTCACCTTGCATGTGACTGTAAGTCTTCTAATTCAACCCCTTCATTACTTTAGGCATATCCTAAAGTAATATCCACTACATCATGTTTTAAGATACAACATTCAACTTAGTTAATGCAGGGCACTACTCATGCTTCTTAAGTAGCTTTGGATAGGGGTATCATCCCTATTTTACCTCTAAGTTATTATTATGCATCCTTAGGTAAAGCTTCTATGAATATATCAACTATTTATTCTTTTGTATTCACATATTTCATCCTCACTTCTTTATCTTGAACCAACTCTCTCAAGTAATGATACTTGATTGCAATGTACTTAGTCTTTGTGTACATCACAGGGTTCTTTGATATGTTTATAGAACTTGTATTATCACAATAAAGTACCATAGATTTAGTGATTTCCTCCTTCATACCTTTGAGTAGCTATTTGATCCATACCGCATTTGTACAAATTACTACAACAACCACATATTTAGCTTCAACAGTAGATTGAGATATAAAATTTTGTTTCTTACAGGTCCAGGTGACCAATCACTTTCCTAATAAAAATGCTCCATCACTTGTGCTCTTTTTGTAATCAATGTTTACAACCCAATTAGCATTTTTATAGGCTCTTAACTCAATTTTTAAATTTTTCTTATAGTATAGACCATAGTCTTGTGTTCCTGTCAGATATCTCATAATTCTCTTTATATCATCTTAAAATGGAAACACTTCCATGTTAAGAGCATTTATTCATTTAAGTAAGTGGTCTGGGGTCATGTCAAGCACCTTGAATAGGTCTTTGCATGGATCTGGCTATTTTCTTCATATTTTGCTTCTCTCTCTATTTCCATTTCTTTTTGACAACTTTCTTTGTGAAATTGAGGACTTTGACTTTCTAGGTCAAGAATGACCTAAAGGGTCAAGGTTGACCAAAACCTTGACCTAGGTCAAGGATAACCTCAACCTTGACCTAGGTCAAGGATGACCTCAAACTTGACCTAGGGTAGGGTCGACCTCATCCCTGACCCCAAGTCCAATTTTCAATTTATGGAAGTTTTGGGATATTGAGCTTTGGAAAGTTTCATTTTCCCACTTCTAGGTTGGCTATTTTGGGTTTCAAAATGGTAAAATATTAAATTGAATTTAATCTAGGTCCATTTCTAGGGTTAAGGTTAATCGAGATTTAATTCTCTAATATTAGTCTTCTTTAGAAGTTTGTGCTATAGATCTCTATATAAGGAAGCCTTCTTCCCTCATTTTGACATCGACCTACTATGAAGTTTAACACACAAGAGAGATATTAGATGAGTGATTATTCAATAAAGTTAAGATCTACTATCCATCAAGTGTTCAAGCATTCAAGTATTCAAGATTTAAAGCATCCAATTCATCAAGGAGATCCATTATTATCCATTGAAGGATTCAATCTCTATCGAGCCCTCTTGTTGAAGATTTCTCCATCCATATCCATATTAATCCAAGCCTTTTTCTATGAAAAGATCCATTCAAGATTAGTGTTGAAGATCTAATTCCATTGATTTGAGAGATCTTACATTCATTCCTACATTCATTCAGAGTATTTGTACTTGTGGATTCAAGGATTTAAATCCTCCATAAGGATTTCAATATAAAGAAAATGAATAGTTCCATTTACTTTGTTTATTTATATTGCAATTTCAATTATATTTCAAGGTTGATTCCAAACTTGGGTTTAACCAAGGAAACCCCCCCATCCAAATAAACAAACCATTTTTCTTACAAATACAATTGTGGAATAATGAATTAAAGTGAAAATTTGAATATCCTTTTTGTCAAACTTGTGGGATTTGTGAGCAAAATTTTTATCAGAGCAATGCAGGTCAAGGTTGACTTTTTGGGGTACAATTGTGCCCTAGGGTAATATTATGCCCCGATATTTGGGTCAAGTTTGACCTACCTTCAAAAAGATAAAAGTTTTTAAGGTTTTCTTCATCTTGACATTAACAAGTTTTAGAATTCCCTAAAATTAAACACAAACATGCTGAGTTGTCATTTTGCACGATGATTAATGGTAGGAATCCTTTCAAATTCCTCTCTTGAAAAGCTAATTTGATGATCAACTCTAAGGTTCTGGGTGATCTTGTGACCTACAGGAATCCACTCAATTGAAGATAAATGTTTTTGTTCACAAGGAGGCCTTTGTTGGTTCAGATGAGACATAAAATTTGTTCGCTGCTTCAAAATAAAACATGCAAAAGAACTATATTTTTGTATTTTTCTATTTTTTATGAATGCAATCTAACAATGCAACTAATATGAATTCCTAATTTAGCAAGGGGGTAGTATAGAAAATGACAAAGATAGGGTAACAAGAATTTTAAGCAAATAACATAACATGAAATCCTAATGGACATAAGCTACGAAAATAACATTTCTGCGAGTCAAGCTTTCAAAGAGATTGGTGGGTAACAAATGAAAGTAGGAGCAACGCTTCCTTAATTCAACTGATGCAATTGTCGATGGGAATTTAGCAATAATAAGACGTTTCACTTTTTATCAAATCAAAAGCCATAGAAAGTGCACTCATGTGAGACAAAAAGCTATTTAGGAACAAAATGAGTGATCTCTTCTTCAACTAGATACGTTAGCAAAATTTGTAAAACCGTAGTAAACACTAGAATCAAAAGATCGCACAACCAAAAATAACACAATAAATTTTTGGCTCAATCACAACTCCATGAACATACATTCACAAAAATATGACACACTTAAGCAAGAATCACTACACTCCAAATGCAAGCACCAAAAGCATATATTATTGCAAAATAACAGTGGCCCCGATTACATATTACAATCCCATATTTATAAGAAATCATCTCCTCAATTTGTGTTGAGAGTGAGAGATATCTTGATGCAATCATATGCTTCTAATTTAATAAAACAAACTAATTATATACAAACTAACTATCTAACTAGTGCTTAGTAGGACTCCATCCATTTTTATATCATTAATTGGATGCATGAGCCTTTACATGTAATAAAATAAAAAAATAATGAGAAAATAAGAAGAAGAGAGCCACGAGTTGATGTAGAAGTGTTAAGAAGTGTCAAAAATAGAAGTTCAACCTTCACTACGCGTCTGTCAGAGTTAAATTGCTATTGGAATGCATTTTTCATGCATGGAAAGCTCTATTTTTGGAACTAGCAGTTAACTATTGGCACACCTTTGGAAAAGTGCACCTTGAAAGAAGTGGACCTGGTACACCTGCCCACCTATGAATTCTCCAAAATTATTCCAACACTTTGTTGCAAAAAACACACTAGCACACTTGGCACAACAGGGCAACAACGCACCTCAAGGGTCCAAAAATGCAAAATTTCACTGAGTGTCAAAAATGATATTCTGGCTTCTAGGTTTTGTTCCCCTTCATACTAGTGCTATGTTTGGATGTTTTCCCTTTAATTTCTCTATTATTTTAGTGACCTTTTTCGCATCTGCTAAATCCAAGGTGTTATATTTATCTTTGACTTTTTGCTTGTAATTATCTACCTCTATATGTGTTTCAACAAAATCCTTGAGTTTAGTATCCAGTTCTAACAAAGCGTCTTCTATCTTGAAGGCTTGCAAGATGTCTTCATTAGTAGAAACTTCTTCAAAAATCTTCCTAAATCTCTACGCAACCACCTCTACTAGTATCAATTTCTTTCGAGCATCATTTTCAAAATTATCTAGGCATGAATCACTATAATGTTTCTTTGCTTCCAAAATTTTCTCTTAGGCTTGGTCCTTGAGCCAGTGGATCTCCACATATAATGATTCCATTACTTTATTGCTATCTGCTATTTTTTCTATCCAATCATCAATTAAATCTAACTCTTCTATAGTATATACATCCATAAGCATTCTATATCTTTGGCTTTTTATTGCTTGCAACACCAATAAATGCTTTAACTAGCTATGTACCTCATTCATAAGACTAGAATCTTGATTCAAAATTGCCACCATTTTATCCACATTCTCCTACATAACATGTAGTAGATTCAAATTTCCTTGGATGATAATCACACCTTTCTCCTCAAAAATTTGCCACCATTGCTGATAGGCATTAAAAAATGGATCCAATTGCACCCCTCCCCTATCTCTTCTTTCAATAACTACATTTTGAGTTTCTTTGGGGTTAACAAGGTCTAAAGGGTGACCAAATTCATTCAAATACCCTTTTAGGATTTCATTTTCTCACCAAAGTGTCACCAACTCTACCCCATCCTATTATAGGCTTTTGAAAACTTTGTTCATCCTTGTTGTGACCATCAACTTTGCTATTTCCAAGGTGGGGTTCTCAAGCATGACTTCTTAGATATGGTAATCTTGTAGAGTTAGTTCTTCAATATTTGATTACAGAGGAGGAAGAGCTACATGAGCAAAAAGGTCTTGATTCAAAAGGTGATTCAGGTTTCCTTAGCATTTCTATTAATTTCATTCTATCCTCCTAAAATGAAGTGAACTATTGCTTCTTGCTCCTAATTACTTCTTTTTGGAGCCACCTTATAACATGCTAAGCTAAAGACTTTCCTTTTAAGGAGGAAGAAGTTTTCTCTGCTACCCTCTTGCCCTTGTCACTTCTTGCCAAGGTTTTCTCCCTCTGTGACAACTCTTTACCAAAAATCTCTATTTTTGTGGAGCCCACAGTTCTTTCCTTAGTATCTTGGAAAGCTTGCTGTGGATATTCAACCATTTGTCCTTCTTCAGAGACTTCATTGATAGGTACTTGTTGTGGCTCTTCCTCCTGCTCTTCTTGAACCTGTTCTTCTATATTTGGTGATAAAGGAGTAGTAAAGCCTTTATCTATGACAACTGTGATTTGTATAAGAGATGAAGGGGTAATTTCAAGATCTTATGACTCTAGTGGCATCTAATTCCAATCCTCTTGTTGAGGTTGGTTAGTTGGTGTATCTCAGATCTTATCTCCCACCAATTTAGTGCCAACAGGCATGAAATCAAAATCTAACATCTTAAAGACATCAAACCCATCAATATCCTGCTCATTAATCCATTTTTGCATTTCATCCTCATATGTGGTAGTTTGCAAGGGTTCTTTTGGGATTGATGGAGGGGTAAACTTAGAACTTCTTCTTCTTTCCTACTCTATGGCTCTAGCTAGTTGGGTCCTCTTAATCAAAGGTATAGTATCCTCATCATCCTCTTCTTCATATTCTTTAGGAATAGGCTCAAGGATTGATGGGCTAGGAACTACTTTCCTGATCACCCTTTGCCTCTTTTTGACCAAAGTCTTGATCTTTCTTCCCTTCTTGGGCACAAAAGGGGATGGTTTTTCTATTTGTTGTGGTAGGGAAACTTCTTGAATTTCAACCTTTGTTTCCATTTGGCTTGGTGCAACAGGTGGCACTTGAGGGTCAACCTAGACTTGTAAAGCTTCAGTATCTTTTGACCCTTATACATTTTCTTCTCCTTGCTGCATAGGTGCAATGATTTCACCCTCTTCTAGCTCAACTCTCTGAGGGGAACTTCTTTTCCTCTTACCTTGGTCTCTACCCTTTTGAGCTCGATAATAACCAATCAGCCTATCAAGTGCGTGTACCATGGGTGACTGAGCCATGAATGTAGGGATGGTGATTTTCTTCCCTCTACCTTTGGCTAGACGGGCTTGTGCATGAAAGATTACTATTTTAGGTATTGGATCAAGTTTAAATGGTTTCTTGATCCAATCCTATGCCATTTCAATGACATGCCTTGCCCTATAATTAATATCTAAATTTTCCTCCTTATCAACCTTAGAATTCATAATAGGCCTATCACCTATCTTATCCTTCTTGAATAGAGGATCAAGCAACTCCTCAAAATCTTGCTACAATATCTTCAAGGGAATCTTTATTTTCAGGGTTTTCTCTGCCAAGTACAAATTCATCCTACAATAATCCCTTATACAAACATCATAGTCATTTGTAGCATTCATCTAATGATCTTCAATAACCTCTTCATGCAACAATGCACGTCAAGGTTAACTTTTTGGGGTACAAGTGTGCCCTAGGGTAAGACTGTGCCTCGCTGTATGGGTCAAGATTAACCTACCTTCAAAAAGACAAAAGTTTTTAGGGTTTTCTCCATCTCGACATTTTCAGTCTAGAACAAGTTGTAGATTTCCTTCAAACTAAACACAAACATCAAAAATCAACATTTTCTAGATTCACTCTACTTTGAGGTTAGTATTTCTCTTATATTCATTCAAGGTTTTACATACTTACTTTCTATAGTAGATTATAGGATTTCCTCCTTTCTTCATATTGTCCATCATCTCATTTATTTGTGCATTGACCACTTCCTTGTGATTGATACATTTGGATAATTCCTTTGGGGATCTGGGTTAAGGAAAGGTCCTATATTCCTACACTCATCATATTTTTCTCTATTCATTTTTACTTCTATTCACTTAAAAACTATCAAATGATTCTCCTTAGGATTTTCAAGAAATCTTGCAACAATCCCAACAAATAATGCAATGTCAGGTTTGCTATGTACTACATATTACAACTTGCCAATCATAGACCTGTACAATGTTTGATTCACATCAATAGAATCATCATTCTTTGATAGCTTGTGTCATGTTACCATAGGTGGGATAACTATTTTTTAATCCTCCAATCCAAAAGTTTTTAATATTTCCTTCACATACATAGATTGAGTGATGTATATACCATATTTCATTTGATATACTTGTGAACCAACAAAGAACTTGATCTCTTTAAACATAGACATCTCAAATTCTTTCTTCATTTCATTTGAAAATATCTTGCATAATGCATCTTGACCTCCAAATATGATATCATCAACAAAAATGTCAGCTAGTAAAATACCTTTACCTCCTTCTGTCTTCAAGTAAAATTTTCTATTATCATTAATCTTCTCAAAACCAATCTTCACAAGATAATTGTGAAGCCTTTTGTAACATGCTCTTGGGGCTTGCTTTAAACCATGTAAAGCTTTGTGTAGTCTACCATGTTCTGGTTATTTGGATCAACAAATCATTTAGGCTATTCTATGCAAAGTTCTTCTTCTAATATACCATTCAGAAATGCTTAATTCATATCCATTTGATAAACTTTGAAATCTTTGTAGTAGAGTAAGTAAGGAAAGTTCTTACTCCTTCCAATCTTGCAACTGGGGAAAATGTTTCTCCATAGTCTATTCCTTCTTGTATGTACCCATTTCAAATGAATCTTTATTTATTTATTGTGACTTCACCATTTTCATCTAACTTGTTTCTGTACAGTCCATGTTTTGTTCTTCTCAATTTGATCAATCTCTTTTTTCATGGCTCTACTCTAGTCCTCATTCTCTAAGACATATTTTAATATCTTAGGCTCATGCATGCTCAACAAACATGTATAATTTCTCATCCTATTCCTTATCATTGGTCTAACTTCTTTATCTCCAATAATTTGTGTAGCAAGGTGATGTCTTTTGACATACTTTGACAATCTTGGTTCTACTCTTCTTTCTTCAATAGGTCTATCAACTTGAGAATCAATATGTACTTCTCTAATAGGTAGATCAACATAACTTTCATGTAAACTTATCTTAGAATCAAAATGTGTCTTAGATTCTATCTGCAACTCAGTTCCTAACTATAACTCAGTTCTTGAATGCAACTTGACATTCATTTTATGTCACTCGATAGTCATTGAAACTTGTTGATTTCCAACTTGGTTTACAACATCTTAATAAATAGACATACTTTCACAAAAGTATATAAAAGATTTGTATTCTTCAGGTTCCTTCATAGGTTCAGCTTCATGTACCTCTGTATAATCATCAAACTTCACACTTGCACTTTCCACAACTTTTTAAGTGTTAGTATTCAAACATTTATAAGCTTTACTTCTTGTGGAATAGCCAAGGAATATACCTTCTTCACTTTTAACATCTAATTTACCATTTCTAGAATCCTTAAGAATGTAGCACTTTCTTCCAAATACCTTAAAATATTTTACATTGGGTGACTATCCATACCATAGTTCAAAAGGTGTTGAATGAGTACCTTTCTTGACTTGTATATAGTTCAAGGTATAGACAACTGTACTTACAACTTCTTTGCAGCATTTCAAAGAAAAATTCTTCTTTAGCATGCATGTTCTAGCACAGTCCATTATAGATATGTTCCTCCTTTCAACACTCCCATTTTGTGGAGGAGTCTTAGGTGCAAAATTCTAAAAGAAAGTGCAAAATGCAACGTAAAGGAGTAGGAGAATATTTAATGTCTTAGTTCTACCTACCACTATCTCCTAAATCTCATGGAATACCAACTTCAACCATTATTCTTAGACCCTACAATGATCATTTTTTTAAAGGAAGTGATATATATTTGAACATCAAAGAAGAGGAAAACAATAGGATACAAAAAATTGACATTTCCCCTCACCTTTTTGGAAAGGGTTATGACCTCATGAGGAAAATGGGTTATCTGGGAGAAGGCTCTTTGGGAAGAGACAAAGGTATTGTTGAAACACTAGTAGCATAGTTTAGACCCAACAAACTAAATACAGGAGTAGGCTATTCAGAGCAAGAAAATGAAGGTTTTCCACCTTATCCCAAGCCACCATACCTTGATAAGTGATGACCTAGATACAAAGATTCCTTGCCCTCCACTTTGATTTGGGTACCTAAAGAGAAGGACATCATAGGTCAGAGTGCATCCCATCTAAAGAATGTAAACCTATCTATCCCTGATCTACATGTTGTAAAAGAAACATTTGTGGATGTCATTAATGATAGAGATGATGACGACTCTACCAAATGGGAATTTGATTTGATATATGAGGAATATGATCATGATAAAGAATGTGATATAATTTACATTTCTACATAGAGCATTGCCACAACAAAAGAATCTACCTCTAGCTCAGACTCCCTTTCACTACATAGAGTCAATTCATGCCAAAATGATTTAGAAGAAGATATAGAACAAAAACCTAATGTCACATCACAAGGTGATGATGAACCTAACGAAGGATTCCAGTTCTAGACCCTATTTCTGGATTTCTTTTTGGCATAAATTAAAAATGAGGATAATGAGCAATTCAAAGCTTTAGTTTCCTAGATAACTTAGAAGAAGTATATGTTATAGACTAACCAGATATGATGCATGAATCATCAAGTGAGGTCATGTCTTTGAACCCATCTGAACCATATCCAAACCCTGAGTCATGATCCTTGATCCATCTCGAGTTTATTAATTGGGATACAACTAAGCCTCACAACATTCCAAACTTTGATACTGACTGTGACATCTTTGTATACCATAATGTAGTTCAACCATCTCTAGGACTAGAACAAAAGGAAGCACCCACATATGGGTCTAGTATCAATCATCTCAGTTACACGAATAAAGGTCTAACACCTCACAAATCTAGCAACCTGAACCATGTTGTGGTAATTCTGGATAAAAAAAATAGAAAAAAACATAAGTGACATATCTAAGGGTGAAAACCCAATTGTGGCACCCAATGATGAGATAATTGATGGTTTATCCAAATATTTAGAAGAGAGGTCATCTATTTTAACTAAGCCAACATAGAAAGTCAACACTAGGGCAGAAGTAGGACCTAAAATCATTCACCTAGCACATTCATTAACTTCAAATGAAAGAAGTGAATTCATTCATTTCTTCAAGCAAAGGAAAATCAAATTTTTATGGTCCTATACTGACATGTTGGGTTTAGACCCTAATTTGATTCTTTATCACCTCAATATTTCTCTAGATGCTAAACCGGTCAAGAAAAAGCTTAGAAAAATGCATATTTATATAGCATTTTTAGTCAAAATAGAGTTAGACAAGTTACTTCATACTAATTTCATCAGGCCATTGGTGTATGTTTTATGGATTTCAAAAATTGTGCCTATTTCAAAGAAGGATGAAAGTATGCAGATCTGCATTGATTTCTGGGATGTTAACAAAGCATGTCCCAAAGATGACTTTCCTTATTGAGCATTGATGTCATTGTAGACCTAACCATAGGACACTCTATGTTCTCTCTTATGGATGATTTCTCTAGTTATAAAAAAATCCAAATAACACCCAAAGACCAAGAGAAAATAGCCTTCACTTGTGCATGTGGGACATTTTGTTGGAATGTCATGCCCTTCAGTCTCAAGAATGTAGAAGCCACATATCAATGATACATGGCCTTAATATTTCATGACATGATGCACACATTTATGGAAGATTATGTAGATGAACTTCTATCAAATTTTCATACTCATGAAGACCATCTTCCAATTCTAGACAAGATATTCACACGTCTAGAAGTTTTCAAAGTTAGGTTGAATCCTAAGAAGTGTGCTTTTGGGGTGTAATATAGAAAAATCCTGGGCTATATTGTCTCCACCAAAGGGATAGAAGTAGATCCTGAAAATGTACAAGCTATTGTCAACATGAAACCTCTCAAGAACCTGACCCAACTATGTTCTCCAGCCTATCTAAGGATTCATATCTCTGGTAGCGGAGAAATGTGTGCCTTTTACTCACCATTTTCACAAAGATATAGTTTTCAAGTGGGACAATCAATGTCAAACAAATTTTAATCTTCTCAAGAATTATCTAATAAATCCACCTTTCTTGGTGCCCCCTATGCCACACAAATCTTTATTGTTGTATATCTCTTTGATAGAAAAATCAATAGGAACCCTCTTGGCACAAGAAAATAACCAAGGAAAGAAATGAGCCATCTACTATATTAGTCAAACCTTGGGTAATTATGAGCTCAACTATACTTTCATTGAGAAGGCATGTCTAGCAATAGCTTTTGATTCCCAAAAACTATGCCACTACCTCCTAACACACAAGGTGAAACTCATAGCCAAAATTGATCCTCTCATGTATCTTCTGAGCAAAACTATGTTAACAGGCAGATTGGCCAAATGGGTGAAGATTGTAAGTGAGTATAACATAGAGTATGCTAGTAGAAAGGCCATAAAAAAAAAGCCATTAGAGATCAGTTGGCCGAGATACCCCTAGAAAGCTCGAATCCTGTCTTAGCAAATTTTCTAGATACAAACATCCCTTAGATAGAGCCAATTACATGGAAGTTTTATTTTGATGGAGCATATACACATCATGGTTCAGGTGTAGGGATTCTATTAATCGTGTCTTTAGGCATGACCATATCAAAGTCATACAAATTGTTGTTCCCATGCACTAATAATATGGTAGAATATGAAGCCGTAGTTCTTGGTCTTAAATTAGCCTTAAAATGGAAGTTGACAACAATAGAGGTCTATGGAGATTCCTAACTAGTCATTAATTAGGTGAATGGAACGTATCAAAGCAAAGAAGAAAAATTGCTACCTTACAAACATTTAGTTGATCCTATCAAAGAACTCTTTGTTTATATTACATTTGAGCAAATTCCTAGAGACAAGAATATTGCAGTTGATGCTATGGCTACTTTGGCCTCCTTGCTCCAGCTACCAGACCAACAAGAGCGATATGAGTTCTTAGTAGAGGAGATAGTTCAACATGCATTTACTCAACCATAATCTCACATTGTTTTCCTCTTAGAAACTCCTAAATCCCCTTGGTATGACTCTATTTCCACCTACTTACACAATTGTTTGTCTTAGATGGTTTTGACATTTGAGTGTCAACACACTTAACCACTTTTTATATTGAAGCCAAGTACACTATGTATGCCAAGCCATAGTTGGTGTTGAGTCAGAATTTCAACAGGTACCAAGTGACTTCAGGTGTCAAGTAAGCAATATATGCCGAGTGATATATAGGTGCCAATTCATAGTTGATGCCAAGCAAGTTAGAATGCATATGTTGAGTAAGCCAGAACTATACATGTGCTGAGAAAGACAAAATGTGATAGGTGCCTAGCAATCTAGGATCAAACATGTGCCAAGCACTAGTAGTCTAGTATGTGTTGAGTAACACAGAATCAACATATGAGTTTGTGCCCTCACAAACTCAGATGCAAACCATTTTTGGAGTTGACATAGAAGGATTTTGAAGGAAGAAAAGGATAAGATAAAATATTTTGCATTTACTATGCAATCAACATGCAACCAATCAAAAAAATGGAGAAGGCATGCAACCAATGAGAAAAATGTAAGGACTAAGTAGGAACTTAAAGATTCAATATGGATCATAGATCCATATCTAACCCTAAGTCTTTACAATCTTTATAAGGTGGACAAAAAATCCATTGTGTGTGAGTAGTAGGAATAGTGTATGGGTAAACTATAGTGAAATTCATAGTGAAGTGGGAAAGACTTACAGGAACAGAGCAACAATTACATATCCAGTTGATTAGAATAGTACAAGGGACAAGGAACATGATTAGATATCAGATCTCAGAGGATCAAGATTAGAAGGAGCAGGTCAAGTGCCTAAAATTAGCAATTGGAGATTGTGAACAATCAGGTCAAATGTTTGTAATACTTTCTTACTATTGTATTAGATGTTGGAAATCCTATATTGATAGGTTAGCTTAATAGCTAGGTGGAAGAACCTTTGGAGAAGGTGATTGAAAATCCTATTGAATTATTTGGGCTTAATAGCCTATTGTAAATCCTTTAATAGGGTAACACTTCATGTAAAGTGTTTGTAAATCATCTAACCAAGTCACTATTAATATAGTGTAAAGCCTTTAACAGGGCATGCCTTTCACATGGTAGACCATCAAAAGTGGCCAAACATTTATTGTTGCAGTGATTTTTGTGGGTATCATCCCCACCCCTGTTTTACCTTCTTATTCTTGGAGGGTTTCTGGGTTAGCAAATTTGGTGTTATGTGCATGTGTTTTCTTTATGTTTACTTAATATGTTTGCATGCATGCATCTTATTTTCAGTTATTTGATTTTAAAGGATCAGGAAAGGTTAAAATTGTGGTACTTCTGAGTCAACCCCCCCCCCCCCCCCCCCCCACTCTCAGAAGTACTCTTCCCATTTTGAACATTCCAACAACAATAACATTATTCCTTCCAACCTATCCCAAAACCAAAAAGGAAACTTTAATCAACAAATATCGCATTACACATTGGTGGCTGATACATTGTATAGGAAAGGTCTAGATGGAACTTTATTTAGATGTCTAGAAACTGATGAGTCTAGGGTTTCTCTATGAGAGGTTCACACAAATATTTGTGGGTCACATTCTAGTGGATTCACCCTAGCCAAAAAAACTCCTTAGAATGGGCTATTTTAGGCCCACCATGGAAAAATATTCTATCAACTATGTCAAAGCTTGTAAGAAATGTTAGGTCCACAATAATCTAATTCATGTACTAGCTCAAGAACTCAACCCCTTGGCCAAACCATGGCCTTTTTGATTAGTGTGGTTTTGACTTGATAGGTGTCATTGAATCATATTCCTCTAGTTGACACAAGTAGATTATCACAGCGATAGAGTATTTCACCAAATGGGTTGAAGCAGTACCACTCACAAAAGCCACTGACAAATAAATCTCCTCGTTTATCCTTAAATACATAATTTGTCAATTTGGCATACCTCATGCTATTCTAATAGATAATGAATTGTATTTCAAAAACCAAATAGTTGATGAGTTGTGTGACAAGTTCCACATCATTCACCATTCCTCATCAATCTATTATCCCTAGAAAAATGGCCAAGAAAAGGCCATCAACAAAAGCATCATTAACATACACAAAAGAATGATCAATAACACTGGTTGGGACTAGCATTTATAGCTCAATCCTACACTCTAGGCCTATAGAACAAGTGTTTGGACACCTACGAGCATAACCCCCTTCTCTTTGGTCTATGACAGTGAGGCAATTCTTCCCCTAGATGTTGAAATCCCACCTTTGAGAGTTACGTTACATGATGTTATGACAGATGAGGACTATAGAGTGGCCCATTTAGAACAACTAGAATTCCTTGAGGAACATCAACAAACAACCTATGAACATCTCAAAATGTATCATAATAGGTAGTCTAGACACTATAATAAGAAGGTGAAGCCACATGTTTTTCAAATTGGAGACTTAATCCTTCAAGAAAACCCTAAAAACCAGGCAAATCGAGAAAAGAAAGGAAAGTGGGAAGCCAATTGGATTGACCTTTATATCATCACAAAATATTTTGGGATAGGTAAATATAAATTTTCTAATTTGATGGAGAAGAACTAGAAAAACTCATTAACATCATCCATCTTACAAAGTTCTGTGTCTAAAGTTGTGAGGAACTAGCTCATATCTAAAAATATAAAAAATATAAAAAACAACTTGAAAACACTCCAAGAAACAAAGGAAAAAAAGGAAGATATTTGGTATAAAAGGAGTGAGAGATACCACCTTTGGGCTACCCTAACAACACATTCCTTCAATGTGAAATTACAATAGGACATGGCTACAACAAAACTATCCACACCAATTTTTGCTAGTTTGTGTTGGAAATTAAGTTATGAGAGGGGGGGCGGGGGGACGGGGCCGATGAATCAACACTTAAAACTTTTGCCTCTAAAACATATCATTGACATACATCTCATAATTTAAAATGTAAACTAAAATAACATAACATACGTCACATCCATAGCATCAAATAAATAACACATAACACATTAAATTGTTTACCCAAAAACCCTCCAATGAGAAGGTAAAACTGGGGTGGGGATGACACCCATAAATCTTCACTACTTCATTTATAAAGTATGGCCTATTATGGCTACAATGTGTTTGATCATAATCTACGATCTACCCTATGAAAGGTCTACCCTGTTAAAGGCTTACAAAGACTAATAGGTCTCACCTTTTTAGAGCATTTGAACTTACAATAAAGCAAGCACTCGATTAAGAGATTTACAAAAGCATGTTAGGAATTGAAGCCTATTAGGACTACTTGGTAAGAGATTTTCTCTAAATCACTTGTTAGAATGATTCAACACCATGATCCTTTAGTTAGCACATCTCTACTTGATTTTAGATCTTCTCTTTACTAATTAAACTTTGATCCTCCTAATCAGATATGTCTTCTCTGTCCTTTCACTTCTATACTGTGTTCTTCTCAAACTAATTCTTCAAGGCATAGCTCTATCATAGCAATCTCAAACACCATGAATGCTCTCTCTACACTTATCATTCATCTCTTCTGACACTCTTACAAACTCTTTAGGGTTTGCCTTGCTAAATAAGCATTGGCGAGGATGGATTAGGTAAGAATCAATGACTATGGTTGATCCATATTTCCACCTTAAGCTTCCCTTTTTTCTGATTGGTTGCATGTAATGCATGTAATGCATATGATTATGTCAGCCCAAAAATAGTTGAAATAGAAGTCTGTGCCATTACAAACAACTATTCCAAAAAAATTTCACTTGGCATCCAAAGACTCTGATGCTCAACCTTCATTGTGATGCTAATGCTGTTACTCAGCTTCTAAATAGCTTGACACTCTTTATTTACTTGGCAATTTAATCCCTTGACATGTATAGCCTTCTTGAGACTTGAGGGACTCATCACTAACTATCCATAATGCTTGACATATATTGGCTGAAAAATTATGCTCGACATACCTTGATCACTTGGCTGACACTAATTGCTCAACTCACTTTGATCACTCAACGTACACTATGTGCTCAACTTGCACTCTAATCTTGCTAGATTATGACTAAGTGTTTTTCATTGCCTTATCAAAACCAATCTTTTATTAACAATCCCCCCTTTTGACATCAATGGAGAAAATAAATTTTTAGGGCATATACATCTGTATATTATGCATAAGTCAAAAAATATATAGTTCTTTACTCGGCTCATATACAAAAACCTAAAAATTTCAAAATTTTGCAAAATTTCTATGTCTCTCATACTATATTACTCCCCTTGAGTAGATGCTTCATTTATGTTTTTTCTCTAATACTCTTGTTGAGTAAATATCTTCCTTGATAAACATTTTCCTTCAAAATTCTACAATCCCCCTTTTTGACACTTATGTCATTTGGGTTGTACACCTATTGTGTATTTGTCAAAAAATGGATTGTGAAGCTGCATGATTATCTTTAGAGCTACATTTAAGTTATTGCATGCTACCTCTAGAGATTGAAACTAAATGTTTATCTAGGTAGCAAGGTTAATTAAACCATTATGTGTTGAAAGATTAGAATCTTTCTTCATCAAAGTTTTTGCATAGGATAGTTCCTTATGCAACACTTCCATGTGAGGAGTTAGCATTAATTGAATACTTATAAGAGTAGATCTAATGTTAGCATCTTGTGGTTGTAACTTGGCAAGCATACTTTGAGTCGATAGTAGCCTCTAGAAATGTATCTAACTTTGACCAAGAGATAGCTTGATAGTACTACTTGTGAGTTGTACATCTCCTTATAGTTGGTTAATAGCCCTGTGGGTCTCTTGTGTGAATAATTAAACATTTCATAACTTAGTATATAGAGAGAAGATATTCTCTAAGACTCTCTTCACACTCACCTTCTTGGTTGCTAAGTCAACCTATTTAAGTGCAATAGAACTATATCTTTTCTATTACCTTGGTATGAAACTTTCTTTCTAACCAATCTAATAATTTGACATTAGAGTCCAGGTCTTCATCCTTTATCTTGTCCACAATAGTGACAAGTTTCTCTATGATAGGCTTATTTTCATTTATTTTTGGGAGCGTGAAAGCATCAAAGAATATGCCTTTAATGTCATGTAGGAATTTCTTTTGCTTGTATTCCCTTCTCAATATTTCTTGCCACTTTTTCCTTTAAAGAGATTCCTTTAGTATACTCATTTCTTCAATAGTGATTGTGTTTAAATCAAACTTTGGGCTTTGAATCACTTCATCTAGACCTACATCCTCAAATGATGTAACTTCAACACTCTTGGGTGTGATGGTACTTGACCTTGATATTTGTAATGGGGTTTCCTGCATACTTGGTTTTTGAAAAGTTTGACTATTAAGAGTAGATCTAGAAACTAGCAATGTGACCAGTATCTATATGGTAATCTATTCCTATGTCGTATTAGTCAAATCTAACTCTTCATTTCTATCATCCTTTTTTTGTACTTCACCTTTTTGTGGTAGTATAGGTACATGACTTGCTTTTTGACCTTTGTGAACTTTAGTTCCATCCTTTTCAATTATTGCCACTAGTGATAAACCTAAACTTTGTAGGTTTGACACTGATATATCTACATGTTGTGCTTCTACCTCTTTCATCTAGAATACAACTATTGGCATTGCAAATGGTGTCAGTTGTGTAGCCTCTTGTCATTCTTGGTTTATACTTTGATCTTGTGAAAAATCCCATGTCTCCTTTTCTCTTACCTCTATAGATGGGGGGGGGGGGGGGGGGGGGGGGGGCGGGGGGGGCACATTTGATTTTTCTTTTGGTCGCTCCCCTAAAAATACAAGTTTTGCCTTCTAAAATTCATCAACTCTCACCAATATAGGATTTGTGCTTAACATTTATACACTGGTAGAGTCTTGTAGGGATTTTCTTCAAGTCATCCTCAGTCAAAGGATTCACATTCTATGCTAAATTATTAGAAACATCCATGATAATAACAATTAATTTGTGTTGACTCTCTTTGTCTGTATGTGGAGGACTGGTACTTGACACTTGTACATCCTATACATCTTGTTGCTCATCTTCAATTATAGCCTCTTCTACTGCTTCTTCAGTACCTACCACATTAACTTCCTCGATTGGGATTTTATCCTTTTCTTTTTCTCCTTCCATATTCTTCTTAGGCTCTTGTATTTCTTTCTCACCTTTCTCTATGATTGCTAAAGTGGTTAACCCATAGATTGATTTCAAAATTTGTGGAATTTTGTTAACCACATCTTCAATATTCTTCTTCAAGATATGGAAAGATCTATATTGAGGGGAAAATTTACTCTTATGCTTTTCCATATCTTTAACAATCTTCCTTTTATCTAATTGTAGAATAAACTGGGCTAATGTTGTTTTCCTGATTTGTTTCTCTGTTTACAAGCTGTATTTCTATTTCTACTCAACTTTGTTATATAGGCTTTTGGGTAATGAGTTGGCAATTTCTATAGGAGTAGTCTTAAATGTAGCCATCATGTCATATGTGTCCTCCTCTACTTTATTCTTATCAACTTTTCCTAACTTATCAAAATCTACATGTGTAAAACCAGATAAATCTGCATTTGCAGTTATATTTTCACACAAGAATCAATATCAGAAGAGGGATTATGGCTTACTACCTTCTATTGACTCAAGTCATCTGACTCATTCTTCTCCTCATCTGAATCCCTCTAAGGTGTGATTTTCTTCCCCTAACTTTAATAAGTATTATTAGTAGGCTCACTCAGCTCTATTGTATTAGCTACTCTTTTAGCTTTAGGCTTTGTCACTTCTATAGCCTTTAATAGTGGCTACCCTTGTTTGACCTAGTCATAGGTATAGCTAGCTTCTACTATCCTTTCTTCATAAGGCTTCTCTGTTTTCTCCATTATTTTCTCGCTATCTTTTCTCTTCTTAGTATTTTATTTAGGTGCTTCCTCAACTTCTTCTCACTAGGCACTTTTTGCATAATTACCTTGACCTTCACCAAGGCCTTGTGTTAATTCTAATGGGGCTTGGCCTAATTCTTCCTTTTCCTCCTCACCTCCTTCACCAAATTTCTCTTTTAGCTTCTTCACTAGTTTTTTGTTCTTTCTAAGAACTATAGTTTTCTTCAAATAAATTGTGATCCTAGATTTGGCTTCCTCATAATTTCCATATGAGGTTGAACTCTTGTTAATATCTTCTGCTAATAGAGCTATAATTACTACAGAGGCTTTATCCACATTAATTTCATATGCTAAGGGTTTCAGCCATCTAACCCTGGGTATTACTGCTTGCACATATGTGTGGTTTGTGTCCACTAGGAAAAAAACATCATCATAATGTTTTTCCACTAAGGATACAAGAATCCTCAGTCTTTGCTTCATGAATTTTTTAAATTCCTCAAAATAACTAGTGATCACTGGCTCAAAGTTATCTCCAAGATGCTCAATAAATTCATAAATTCATTGTACAATTGACCTATTGGTCTTCCAAGCAACTTGACCAAAGGTGGCGAAGGTGTTCTACAAATAAAAGAATATGAAAACAAATAAAGAACCAAAATTTCATAATAGACTTTTAGCTTTCCCGATGGCCTCCAAGTTTTTTGATAGTTGCTATAGTTGTAACTCAACAAGGTCATAGGAATAGTCTCTCTTTACTATCTTGTAACCCAATCTACAACCACACATGAAACACTATTCAGTCGGCTAGACTAAAAGAACTTGTGAGCTATCACTCTTAATACAAAGGAAATTAGGGGATTAGATATAGTTATTACTCTTACTACAAAGGGAATTAGAGGATTAGATATAGTGTCAATAGACGTCAATCTCATATTCCATATGACACCTATATTCTTTTCAGTGGTTTCCTTTGCATGACTTCTCATACTCTTAGGTTGATCAAGGGTAGCATACCCTAATACTTGGTTTATAATCCTCTTAGTGATCTTGATTGGTCCACCTTCTAACCAAATATAGTTTTCCTGTATCCAGCTTAGAACAATTCAAATCCACTTGATCTTGAACATTTGAGGAAAATCTAGATCAAGGTTTAACCCTTTTCACTCAACAATTTTATACTCTTCTCTCAAGACTCTATTATCAAATATTTTTTTGTAGGAATCTCTTATTTTCATATCTCCTACTTGTGTAATCTTTCTAGTATAACAACATCTGACATCTTAAATCATGAGAACCTTGGGTGGTATCATAGATAACACACTAGATAGATCTCCTTTGTAAGACATTTTGGGAATAACATGAAATGGGGGTTATCTAAAATCATTACTTATCAATTGAACATTGAAAACCTCTTTGCCCTATTTCCTAATAGTGCAAAAGAGCTAACTACCATTTTGATTACCTAGGGTTTGCAAGAAATAAAATAGTGTAGCTTGACAAATTTAGCTAAATATCTTTCAAATTTGATGAATAATGTTGAGTAGAGGTTGAATTCGGTTCACAAACACTAGAATATTCTTTTATCATTTGTTTTCATGCTCTTTGTGTGCTCTATAAACTCTGGTAAGTGAAAATGAGTCAAAAATTGACTAATAACTCTTCATATTTGACATTAAATGGTTAGTACTTACACAACTTTAATCTTGGCTATCATAGGAATTTCAACACACTTGGTCAACATAGCGAGCTCTGTACTTACTACCAAATATCCTTAACTTGGGTATAACCACTATTCCTTTCCTTTCGTAGCAACAATAGTGAAATCTTCTATGCTCGACACCAATACATAAAACAAAAAAACTATAGATTTCCTCCAGGTACTAATTACTATATTGCATCTTAATTCAAGCATATATGATCTTTTCAGATCTTAGATTCTTGGAACTGATGTATAATATAACTTTTAAAACATCAGTCTCACACATACCTTTTATTGCCTAGTTGAGAATGATGTGATCACCTGATCCATTGGATGAAGTGACCTCATTTGAGCTTGATGTATTGCATTCTTCCTTCTTCTTCCACGTCTTGTTTGTCTACACCTTTACCTTCTCAACATTGACCTTTTCATTGCCTTTATTGTTTCTATTACTCGACGCTAGTGACCTAGTTGGACAATTTTTGTTGACATGATTAGTCTTTAGACAACTAAAGCATGTAGTCTCACTTAACCATCTATTGTTTTTGCCTATAAAATGTGTTCTTATGTAATTCTGAAGAAAATTTCCATATTCTTGACAATAGTGGCAATTGTACCTTATGTTGTAATCCAAATCATAAGAATTTCCATTTTGTTGTCCCTTTGTCTAAATATTTGATGTCTACTTGACCTTAGATCTACATTTATATGCTTTTTGTCCATACTTCTGACAATTGTACCAATACCCTTTAAATCTCTGAGTGCTCATGGTCTTGGTCTTGAATTCATTTTCTTGATGTCCTTGTTTGTTGCAATTGTAGCAATATTCTCTTTAATTCTACTTAGGGTTCTAATTGAAAATTTTACTCCTACAAACATTTGTTGTATGACCCAATTTTTCACAATTATGACAAGTAGGTTTGTAGTTCTTACCTTTTTTACTCATTTATTCACCACTTTTGGATTATTCTCCTTTTTCAATATTGGTGTATCCCAATCCAAAAATATCATTTTTAGGTCTTGGAGATTTTATCAATTTCTCAAAGTTCTTGATGGCTTCACTTGGTTTGTTGAATCTTTCAATGAATTCCTTTTATGGTCTTAATTCATTTCTTAGTTGATCATTCTATACCGTCAGGGTTGTGATCTCAATGTCCTTTCCATTTGAGTCATGGATTGCAAGCATCAATTGATTCACTATATCCAATTACATCTTAGCAAGCTTTTTCACATCTAATGTCTTCTCTTCATGTTTGTTGGTCAATGTTATTTTATCATATTCAATAATGACATTGTCTTCCTCAACTTTCTTTTTATGTTTAGTCACCTCACTTAGTAATACTAATTGGACTTCTTGTTCTATCTTAAGATTTATGGCCTCTTCAGTTAGAGAACTATTCTTTTCCATTAGATCTATAATAGCTGCATCAAATTTACTTGAGTTTCCATCTTCAAACAATCCAATAGTGTCTTCTTCTTGGTATTGAGTATCATTTTGCTGAATAACCAATTCCTTTCTTCTCTACAATGAATGCTATAATTCATCTCTATCCTCCTTGAGTTGATGTAGGGAAAGTTGTATTTCAATCTTTTGGCTCTCAATAGTCTTTTCCAGCTTGTAGACTTCCATTTTCAAGATCTTACCTCCAAAGCTATAAAAATTTCCTTTCTAGAGAACAAAGTTTTGATACCAATTGTTGGAAATAAAAATGGTAAAGTAAGTTCTGGTGGGGGTGGGGGGGTGTGGGTGAATCAATACTTAAAATTTTTGCCTCTAAAACATATCACCAACATCCATCTCATAACTTAACATGTAAACTAAAATAACATAACATGCATCACATTCATAGCTTCAAATAAATAACACATGACATTGTAAATTGGTTACCTTGAAACACTCCAATGAGAAGGTAAAACTGGGGTGAGGATGACACCCACAAATACTCATTACTACAGTTGTAAAGTGTGGCCTATTATGGCTACAATGTGTTTGATCATAATCTATGATCTACCTTGTGAAAGGTGTACCCTGTTAAAGACGTAGAAAGAATGTTAGGTCTCACCTTGTTAGAGGATTTGAACTTACAATAAGGAAAGCACACGGTTAAGAGATTTAAAAAATCCTATTAAGACTTGAAGCCTATTAGGACTACTCAGTTAAGAGGTTTGATCTGTATCACATGTTAGAATGATTTAGTACCATGACTCTCCATTTAGCACCTCTCTGCTTGATTTCAAATCTTCTCTTTGTTGATTAAACTTTGATCCTCCCTATTAGATATGTCTTCTCTGTCCTTTCACTTCTATACTCTATTCTTATCAAACTAATTCTTGAATGCATAGCTCTATTCTATCCATCTCAACCATCATGAATACTCTCTTTGCACTTAGTATTCATCTCTTCTCACACTCTTAAAAACTCTTTAGCATTTGGCTTGTTAAATAAGAATTGGTAGGGATGGATTAGGTAAGAATCAATGGTTGTGGTTGATCCATATTGCTACCTTAAGCTTCCCTTTTTCTGATTGGTTGCATGTAATGCATAGGGATTCATAATATACATCCATAGTTATTTCTCATAATCATAAAACATGATTATGTTGGCCCAAAAATGGTTTACATAGATGGTTGTGCCATTAAAAACAACTATGCCAAAAATTGTTCACTTAGGATCCAAAGACTTTGATGCTCCACCTTCATTATGCTCCTAATGCTGTAACTAAACTTTTGAATAGCTTGACACTCTGTATTTACTCGTCACCTAAATCACTCAAGATGTATAGTCTGCTTGACACTAATTATCCATAATGCTCAGCATGTATTGGATGAAAAATTATGCTCAACATAACTTGATTTCTTGGCTTGCACTGATTTCTTGACTCGCTTTGATTACTTAGCATACACTATGTGCTCAGCTTGCACTATAATTTTGCTAGATTATGACTAAGTATTTTGTCACTTCCTTGTCAAAACCAATATGAGATTAATATTTTTTAGCCTTTCCATTGCATATCTTCATATTATCGGGTATAATTAATAGGACATCGAAAACAAAAGGGATGTAGGGTGCCATATTTGTGTCAAATTTTGCACATACCCAATTGAGAAACATTTTTGGGTTACAGTTCAATGGTTTCTCGACATTAGAAATAATTCATAGCAAAGACAACCAAAAAACATAAACAAAGGGAAGGTGAGAAAATTAGAGGAAAAATAGAGTCTGATTATGTTTTAAGATATCACATGCATGGATTATAGGAAAATCAATGCACATCTCAAATATCCCCCTCCACTGCATGGTCCCACAAATCTATTTTAGCCTTCATAAATCTCTATGTGGTCCCAAGAATCCATTTTAGCTCCATAAACCCATGTGTGGTCCCAAAAATCCATTTTCACCTCCATAAATACACACATGATGCCAAAAACCCACTTTTTACTTTCATAAATGAATACGTGTTCCCAAATATTCATTTTTAGTCTCCTTAACTCTTTATGTGCTCCAAAATATCCTTTTTGGCTCTCTGGTCATCCCCAATGATCTCCATATTCCAACAAATCTCTCTTTCATCCCCTTTTCATGTTACCACACCAAAAATTATCAAAAACAATAATAAACAATCAAAAGTTATAAAAATCATCAAAAATTATCAAAAAAAGTCAAAAATATCAAAAATCATAAAAATAGTAAAAAAAATCAAACATAAACAAAAATAGTCAAAAACATAAAAAATCATCAAAAACAGTTACAAATGAATAAAAACTATCACAAACAAATTAAAAAAATCAAACAAATGATCAAAAACATGCCACAAAAATTGTATTTGACTTTACATAAATTATTTTTGTATTTTTCAATCTGACAATCCATTGATTTCATGTGGAGCTATTTTCCATCTATAATTGCCACTCCCTTGAGATGGGTTTGCATACCTCGACCAATTTTATATGAAATCAATGGTGAGGCCCCATACATTGGAAGATATTAAAACATTTTATGGCATTATCCTTTCCCTATTACTTCCAACAAAGATAACAAATAAGAGCATAAATAAATCAAGAAGCAGTGTCTTATGTCTTGAAACATATATAGGGGCTTGGGAAAATCTGGCACACCATGGATAGCAAAAGACGTTTTCCTTTGTTTCTATCACAACAATATCAAAAGAGTTTTTCAAACTTATTTACATTACAAAGGCCACGATTGATCCAACACCCTTCAATAAATATATTAATGCTATCTTTAAAAGTCTTTGTGACCTCATGTCTCCTCTCTTTTATTTATGGACACACTAGTAATACGGGCATCACTTAGATTGCCACAGATATCCGTCACACTCTTTCATCCCCATCTAGCTAAGCTGCCATTTTGCATGCACCAACAATGTTGCTATCACTCTATTAGGTTGGCCTACTTCCCAATCATAAAAAGCAATTTAGGAGACTAAATGCTACACCAGTCAAACCCTTGACCCTTGGAGCCAATAGTGGCACATAATAAGCAAGCGTTTTAGAGACTACAATGGCCTTCCCCACCTTATAGTCACCCAAACACCTTTTTGGTTCCCTCTAGCACCTTTTTAAAGGCACTTAATGCCTTTTATAGGCCCACAACACCTTTTTAGGCGCAAACACCTTTTTTAAGGCCCCTAAGCACCTTTTTAGGCCACCCAACACCTTTTATAGGCCCAAAGCACCTTTTATAGGCCCCAAACACCTTTTTTATAGGCCCCTTTAACACTTTTTTAGGTCCTAAGCACCTTTTTCTAGCTATTCAACGCATTTTATAGGCCCAAACACCCCTTTCAAAACCACCTAGGACCTTTGTAGGCCTCCCAATGTCTTTTTCTAGGCCTCAAACACCTTTTTCTAGGCCCTAAAGACCCTTTTAGGCCCACCCACCTTTTCATTAGTGCATAAGTATCTGTCTTGACACACACCTAGACAAAAATCTTGACTTTGGCTCTAACTTCTCTAGAAAGGTTATCAATATACATAGAATCTTACACTCTAGTTCTGCTTGTAATTCATGGTTTAACACTTCCTACTTTTTCCACCTTGTGCACTTTTGCTCTCAAAATGTTACATATGTTTGTACGAGATCTTTCATTGAGAGCCCACTTTCGCATTTGGTTATCACACATAAGTGAAGGTTAATCCTCCTCTAAATATCCCATTGTTGACGCTTTTTGTGGATTTCGACAACCTTCCACAATTTCAAAAATACCAAAAATATCAAGAATAATTTCAACAATACTAAAACATCTAAGTAGACTAAAAAATACAAAGACATCCAGATAGAATAAAAAATACTCAAAACATCCAAAACATTTCAATGCAAAAATACAAAAATAAAAAATGATAATAATAATCAAACACTTTCAATTACATTGTAAATTAACACGAAATGAGCGCCAGTCACCCTTTTTGGTATAATTACATCCAAAGCAACACCTAGCAGATCACTTATTAAAACCTCCCTTATGGAGGTGGCATGTTAGGATTTTCAGCTAGGGGCATTTCCCCTAGCACAATCCTGGAAGATGAAGATCCTAGCATGGATCTCCCTCCCACCCAAACAACATCCATTGGTATTAGGAACCTCTCACTAAGCAGCTGAGCATTCAACAATTGCATAAATTATCTATCCACGAATTTGGTCTCCTATTGCCACTCTAATGAGATTGACTGATAATATAGCCTCATATAATAGGTAGCTTCTTGGTGTACTTTTGTGGTCCTTTGCATATCCATGAACACATTGTCAACTATTAATACCTGGCATAGTGATCATCCATTGAGCCATGTCCCACTCCTATTCCATCTAATTGGTTGCCATTCTCTGGAGCTCCACATCTACTTTTGTCTCAGTAAGCCACTACTGCAACTACCTCACCTTTGCCTCGCTAGCTACCAATCACTCTTGCAACTACAATGATATGGTGTTCATTTTTGACATCATGACCTTAAAAGACTCCAAAATCACTTGTACCATCCTCAGAGAATCCTATAACATTGGTCCCTATTCTCGCTCAACTTGGATCCCCATATTATTTCCCTCCACTCATGACCATTCCACCTGCAACTCAACTTCCAACAATCACACTCACACCTGTTCTATATCCAACACCACTTAGAGCCATCTTAATTCTATTTGTGCTCCATCCTTATGAGATTTATCCATTAAACCCAACAAAAGTGTGACTTCTTTTTTTGCATTTTTTGCTCGAACTCTCTCCACAACGAACATTTTTCGTAATTCCTCCACTTCACTTGTTGCTTGCACCCCCCCTCTACCTTTGGATATAGCTCCACTGCACCCAATATGCCCATCTCCTCACTCATTGACCTTTGTACCGAGATTCTTAGGCTAATTAACTAACTTTCTACACTTGTCACCTCACCCACACTAACATCCTTGGTCACCCTATGTACTTTTCTTGTGATCTTTTTAGGAGAGTCCATCTTCCCTGCACTTGTTGCCACTTTTGGCACACTTTTTATCATCTTAGGAGGGCTACTTTCTGTTTGCATCATAGGATCACCACCCAGTTCTTCTTGCAATTCCTATTAGACTACACTCCCTAACAACATCAACAATTCTAACAAAGGAGCTTCTTCCACCCTGACTATTGAGCCTCTAGAATGTGCTTGCACCAACCCTATTTCACTCAACTCACCATGGTAACAAACCAATGCCTAGAGCTCAGGATGATACACTAGTTCACTTGACATACAATGGACATGCTTGTCTCTCCATCCTTTCCTCACCTACCCTCCCTGAATGACATCCCTCATCTCCACCTCTTGTTGTGTCTAGTTTGGTAAGCCCTCCATGCTTTCAAACTCACACTTATTTCACCACTCTAAAAAATGGATCTCCCAACATCTGCACTACTTATTCCTTCACCACGCTTCTTTTCACATGCACATACTCAACTATTTATGACCATCACTCAACACATATTACACTTCACTAGCCTTGCCATACATTCCCTCTATGCAACTCACCACACCATTACCATGTACAATCACCACTCTACTTTGACATTACTATGCTACGATACACCTACTCATCCCCCACTGACACATATCTTCCAACATGATCACCATATATTCCATTGTAAAATCACCACTGTCACACTCCATGACTTGTTACACAACTCATACAATAAATTTAATCCATAGAGAATTGAAAAAACTTAACATTGTTGCACACAACTATTAGCATAATTATTTGCAAATATTGGCTTTTCCACTGTCACATGTTTCTATTACCTTGATGATGTATTTGACTAGAGGGAACATTATGAAACCATGACCTTTTACTTTCCTTCTTCTTTCACTTTTTTTTAATCCCATGATCCTTTGGTTTTATGCATTACTATTTTCCACTTATAAGTGCCCCCTCTCACCTGGATGGACATGTGTACCTTGACCAGCTTTGCATTACATCTCAGGTGAGGTTTTTAATTTGACATGTTTCTATCTATGTGAGCACTAAGTTTATCTTCATGTCTTCTTTTCCTACTTTTTTGTTAATGGGTGCCATATTTTTCTTCCATACATTATTCATTTTCTTTGGCAATAATCAACATGTTAGAGTATTCATATTACCATAGCTGAGCTAGTGGTGATTGTACTATATCCCTTTTTATATAGGTGGTCAATGATGACATTTAATTTGCATCTCTTTACATAATGTGACAATTAGCTACATTCATGTAGATTTCATTTCATATGGGGTCCCTTAAAATAAATGGTTGACACATAAATGAGGAATCAACAAGAATTCTCACACAACAGATCATCCAATAGATTGGTAACAAAACTGAGACATGTAGGCAACAAATGACCAAAAACAACATCACCATCACAATGAGCTTTCAATATTCAAGTATTGTGGACTTTATTTCATCACATAATTCATCACCTTATTATCCCATAATATCCATTTTTCCTTTTGCATTATGTGACTTCGAATATCAAAAGTTCTGGTCATTATTTCCTCTCATTGCCTTTTTCTTTTTCTTCCATCATCGATCATGTTCTATTTCATTCACAACTTCACCTTTCTCATTCACTTCATCACTTGTGCCTCAAGATTTCTTTGTAGCCTTTGCATCTCAAATTTTGAATTATTCATCTATCCCATTCTACTAATTTTCATCTCCCATTTATTTAGTATCATTTTATTCATCCCTTCATTTCATTATCATTCCATTATCTGATTTCCATCCCATCCTTATTTTATTATTTTAAATCATTGTATTCTCTTTTCATTAATCTATTTCATTCCATTTCATTATTTTATTTCTCATTTCCTTTTCATTTCATCATCCTTTTATCATTTTCATTACTTTCATTTTTTTTCATCACTTTCATTTCTCCATTCTCCATCATTCATTTCATTCCTTTTCTTATATTTCGTCATTTTCATAATTGGATTTTCAATTTGCTATCTCATTTTGCTAACATCCTCATTTATTTTAAATTTCATTATCTAAAAATTTCCTCCTATCATCACACCATTTCATATTCATTTCAATAATTCTTATCATTCCATCTTCATGTAATCCCACTACGTCATTCCTAGCCCAACTACTAACCATTACTTTCCACCTCTTTTTTCTTTTTTTTTTCTGTCCATTTTTCACCTAATTACATTATAACTATTCTCAATCATTTCCTATTCCTTTCATTTCATCATTCCATCCATTCATTCATTTTCCTATCATTAATTCATTTCATTACATTTAATTTCCTTTAATCATTTTCTTCAACTTCATTTTTATATCATTTCCATTAATTTTTTTTGTTATTTAAAATAAATAAATAATCATATCATTTTCATTTGTTCATTTTACGTTATGTTCAATTTATCACATCAATTAATTACATCTTTTCCTTAATTCATTTCATCTTATCACACTTTTATATTTTCTTATTTATTTTCTATATTTTTTTATCATCTCATGGCCTCATATTACAACATTGCCTTCATTGTCTTATTCTCATTTCATCATTACATTAAATCATTTTATATCTCTACACTACCATCTATTCCATTATCCTATTTTCATTATCATATCATTACATTACATTTCATTACATTTTATTATATTCATCCATTTCAAATCTATATTTAGCATCTATATGTTTTTTTCAGTACACTAAGCATTTATTTATATACAAATTCCATATATTATTCATCCATATTACATACACATGTACAACTATCATAAAAATAAAACAACATAAACACATCACATAAAACCATCCATGACATCAGTAATATAAAGTCCATGATACAAAGATATGAAGATCCAACATAAACACAAATATAAAAGATCAATTGAAATAATCATATATCAAAAGATCATCATCAACAATTATATGTCTGATAAGCCAATAACATGAAATAAAAAATGATACACATGATCACTCCTATGTCTCACCATTTGCATCATCTATATGTGTATGATCTAGAGGTACCTAATCACTAGGTGTACTCCTCCCATCTCTCAGATCCTGATCTAAGGAACCTATAGCCTATGTCCCGAGAATGGTTTGGGTCACCTGACTGGTGGTCACCCCATGTATTCGTGGTGACAAAGGTGGAGTTAAGGGCCTTGATAGCATTGATGCTATCAATGCCTACATTATGCTTGAAAAATAACTAATCTATGTGCCAATCAACCTAACTTGTTCCTCCATGGCATTCATATGGGCTTCCATATCGAATGACCCATCTAGTCTAATAGTAGGTGGAACAAAAGATCTAGACACCTATGGCTATCCCTATGGTTGTGCACTCTGAACCCTGTTGAGGGCCCCTATACTCAAGGTCTCTATCTCCTCATAAATTGGACATCATCTAATAACATAACCATGTGTTGAATTGTTGTACTTTGATCCAAATAATCTTCCATCCTACTTGGCCCTACACCACTACATGTGCCTCCTCCCATCACAATCCCACCTTCCCCAGATAGTGTAGATTGAGTTCAAGACTACTTTAAAGTGATTAGTATGGACCGAGCTTCTATATCTATTGAGTGCATGACAATGCTAAGAATTGATAGTGGTGCTTAGTATCAGAACTTCACCGAGTCAATCTTCAGAGCCTGAGTGTCTACACTTGAGCCGACTCTGTAATATTTGTGTGAACTTGTATAGTGGTCGACTTTGTAATTTTTTATAATTGGATTGGTATATATGCATTGTATTATATCACATCCAATGAGAGTAGTAATGATGCATATGTAATCTTAAGAGAATAGCAGAAAGTACGAATTACAAAGGCAATAATAGTATAAGGAGAAACAAAGATTCATCTATCACAACAAGATGATTTATACACTTAAAGGGATCTCATTTAGCAAACCAAGTTGTAGATCAAATATCATCTACTATTTCATCCTAACAGGTGGATCGGTCAAATCCTTTAACAAGGTAGACCTAATAGTCTTTTGTAAATCTCTTTACTGAGTGCATACTTCATTATATGTTTGTAAATCCTTTCACAAGGTAGACCTAGTAGTCCTTATTTCTCCTAAAAGGGTAGATCATTAGAAGTGATCAATGTAAGCCTTAATAAGCCAACTTTATACTACAATACTAAAGCTTTTGGGTATCATCCCCACCCTAGTTTTACTTTCCATTTGGAAGGTTTCTAGGTCACTAAATCTTTGTGTCAAAGTTTTATGAATGCTTTCACGTTTTTCAGTTTCTTATGCATACAATTAGATCAGATTATATGTGAAGGATTAAATGCTAATTGGACTATTGGATTAAGAGTTAAAATTGTAGAAGTTTTAGAAGCGACTAATTCACCCCTCCCCTCTCAGTAACTTAGCATTGTTAAGAATATTTCCAACAACTACATGGTAAAGGAATTGAACCAAAAAAAGGAAAAAGAAGGTATGTCATGATAATATTAAGAATGTAATCATGCACTAATTAGTGATCTTTGCAAATATATAATCTAAAATGTTTCAAAAATTTTACAAACTACAGGACACATCAAAAGCTATAGAAGCAAGAGTATAAAAGGTTGGCCTACACAAACCTGGCTCTGGTGGCTATATGCATCTTCACTTTCAACTTGTAAGTAGCAGCAATGGAATTTCATATATAAAAAAATTATATAATGTTGCAAAAAAAATTGTTTAATCAAATCATACATGCAAAGTTGGCATTATTAAGAAAAAAATATAGGGCACAAAATTTGATGTAGAGCCCACGGATGAAGATAAAAAAATTGCCTTGAAGGAAGGCTATAAAGTTGTGGCTACATGCCTATGCCAAGAATCTGAAAGCCATACCCAAGAATATGGTGCACCAAATGAGACAAGGTAAATTAGTCAAATGAAAAGTAAATAAAACTAAATAGTTGAGAAATTTCTTTTTGGTTGTTAGTTTGCAACATAAATTGATTGCATAACATTGCACATAACATTTTACTGCAGCCTTCAAATCCTATCACAGAACCTGCATGTGATGAAGTCCATTATGTACATCATAGTGGTGGAGGTACTAATTTTATATTGAAAATTAATTATGCAATTATGAATAGAATTTAACATCTTCAATTGCAATTTGGCATGTAACCTGTTTTGAATATTTTAGAGCATGTCGAACATCATGGTGAACAAGTGGAGCATCTTAAAAGTGTTTAACATGTTGAGGTGGCAGTGGATCAAAATGTTATTGTACATGATGTGGCATTGTTAGGTAATAAAAATGCATATTATGTTCTACTAGTTAATGAAATACTTATAAAAGTAAAAAAAAAAGAGTATGCCAATTTAACCATTTACTCATTATTGCAATAGAGCCCCCTTTAGTGCAGTAGCCTCATGCTCCTCAAAATAGGAGGGGGCATCACAATTTGACATTATATGTGTCACAAGAGGTGGAGAATGAGGAAGATATTGATTATCCTATCAGCCTTTACCTTAAGAAAACTAAGAAAAACAAAAAGAAGAAATGATTTTAAAAAAATTCTCTTTGATAAACCTTGTTTAATAAAATTTGTTAGATAATGATAGATTATTGCTATTTTAGGATGAGTTCTCTACAATTTTAGGACGAGAACATCACCTTAGATGAAGAGAAATTGCTGCTAACAAGAGAAGTCACTACTAATTAACAATATTAAAACATATTTTTTTTATATGTTAAAATGAATTCATATGTCCTTAATATAGGAAATGAATACCTTGATGATGTGTGTCCCTATGAAGGTCGACTTGACCTATTTAAGCATGAGGGAGGATTGATTCATCCCACCATCCCTCAAGGAATTATCTTGATTCATCTCTAAACTTCAATTCCATTCTTCAATTTTTTTTAATCTTCCTCGTTGTTCTATGTGAATTATGAAATCATTGATTATCTCCTTCCCTTTCCTTGTGACTTTGAGAGCTAACACATTTTCTACATTTTATTAGAATTTTTGGATGATAGCTTTTACATGTGAGCTTTAGTTTGCTTTCATGTGGATCCTCTATCACAACATGGCATGGAATTTTGTTGGGTATAATACATAACCAGAGAGGCAAGCAGAGAGGTAGAAATAAATGTTATTCATTTACACATTTGTTTTATTATCATAAAAAGTGGAAGTCTTATATATTTATCTCTATGAGTGAAGGTCTTATATGTTTATTCCTCTTTTAAACACTACAAAAACTTGGGTGTTGTGTTATGTTTTAATCTTGTAGATATAGTGGAGAATTTGTTACCAAGGTTCTTGTTGTGGATGTTATTATCACTACAATAGATCCATTCAAGGAGCCCACATTGATAATTGCTAATACAATTCCTTCTATTCTTACATTTGATTATCTAGTAGAAATTTTTTCTTGTTATATCTTAGATGATGTTGCACCTCCCATCACTTTTTACTCTCTTATAGAAACTTTGAGATTTTCTAAAAAATGGGTACCATTCTGTAGAAAGTTCAAAATAAAGAACAAGGCACCCTTTATGTATTTCACCAAAAAAAATGAGTCATCAGATCTCAATTTTTTTTGAAAATGGCAAGATATGAAGGTGATGATGTTGTGATTAAAATAAAAAAATCAATGGTTCCTATGTTATTAAATCATCATGCCTCCTTAACATTGTTAAATGATTTTTGTAAGATGAATATGAAGGTTTAATGATATTTTGTAGGATGAGTTTGAATAAGAATTGGAATCCATCATTCAAAATTTTATTTAACCATTATTGAAATTTATTTTGACACATAGGCATGTCAAAAACCTCAATCAATAGAAATGTTATTTCTTCATTCAATGTTTCATATATCACTATAGTTACATCAATTAGGATTCATGAGTCAGGATACACTAGTGATCGCAGTATGGTCAAAAGATATTTTGGGTACTACATCCCTATAGAATATAGTGAACTCTTCTATCACTATACAGAGAAGGCCTAATCTTGACATAGTGATGAGCAATGAGGAAAGTATATCATTCTGACATAACGATCCATTTTATCGCTATGCAAATAAATTGCAAAAACAATATAGCGATGAGCAATAATGGAGGATTATCGCTATCATATATAGAAATCATCAACAAATGGAAAAAAAATATAATCATTACAGTGATAAGCAATAGAGATGTTGTATCACTATAAGTCATGGAGATGAGGGTTTTTGGTGATAAAAAATGAAAAGATATAAAAAATGCATAACAGTTTCATCCATATTTTCATTATGTAATTCCATACATTTATACGCATCTCAATTAGGATTCATGACTTAGGATACACTAGTGATCGTAGTATGGTCAAAAGATATTTTGGGTACTACATCCCTATAGAATATAGTGAATTCTTCTATCACTATACAGAGAAGGCCTAGTCTTGACATAGCGATGAGCAATGAGGAAAGTATATCACTATGACATAATGATCCCTTTTATCACTATGCAAATAAATTGCAAAAAAAATATAGCGATGAGCAATAATGGAGGATTATTGCTTTAATATATAGCAATCATCAACAAATGGAAAACAAATATAATCATTACAATGATAAGTGATAGAGATGGTGTATCACTATAAGTCATGGAGAAGAGTGTTTTTGGTGATCAAAAAGGAAAAGATATAAAAAATGCATAACAATTTCATCCATATTTTCATTATGTAATTCCATACATTTATACGCATAAAAATTTCATCCAAACCTTACCTTGACTTTGTTGGCCTTAGAATGGTTTTGACATTTGAGTGTCAACACACTTAACCACTTCTTACATTGAAGCCGAGCACACTATGTATGCTGAGCCACAGTTGGTGCTAAGTCAGAATTCCAATAGGTGTCGAGCATTATATGAGTGTTGAGTGATATATAGGTGTTGAGTCATAGTTGATACCAAGCAAGTTAGAATGTTTCATATGTTGAGTAAGCTAGAGTCATACATGTGTTGAGCAAGATAGAATGTAATAGGTGCCAAGAAAACTAGGAGAGTATATGTGTCGAGCACCAGTAGTCCAATATGTACCGAGTAACACATAATCAACATATGAGTTTGTGCCCTCAAAAACTCATATGTGAACCATTTTTGGAGTCAACATAGAAGGATTTCAAAGGTGAACAAGGATAAGATCGAATCTTTTGCATTTCTTATGTGATCAACATGTAACCAATTAGAAAAATGGAAGAGGCATGCAACCAATGAGAAAAATACAAAGAATGAGTAGGAACTTAAGATTCAATATGGATTGTAGATCCATACCTCACCCTAAGTCTTCAAAATCTTTAAAAGGAGGATGAAAACCCCATTGTATGTGAGAGGATGGAATAGTAAATGGGAAAACTATAGTGAAATTCAGAGTGAAGTGTGAAAGACTTAGAGGAATAGAGTAGCAATTACACATCCAGTTGATCAGAATAGGACAAGGGATAAGTACAGAGATCAGATCAAGGAAGGGTCACATCAGAGAGATCAAATCAAGCAAGGGTCACATCAAAGAGACTAGATCAAGTGCTTAAATCCAACAATTAAAGATTGCATATTGTCAGGTTTATTGTTCTAATGCTTTCTTGCCATTGTATTAGATGTTGGAAATCCTACATTGATAGGTTAGCTTAATAGCTAGGTGGGATAACCTTTGGAGAAGGTGATTGAAAATACTATTGAATTAGGTGGGTTTAATAGCTTATTGTAAATCCTTTAACAGGGTGACACTTCGTGTAAAGTGTTTGTAAATCCTCTAACCAGGTCACTATTGACACAATGTAAAGCCTTTAACAAGGTAGGCCTTTCATAGGGAAGACCATTAGAAGTGGTAAAACAATTATTGTTGTAGTAATTTTTGTGGGTATCATCCCCACCCTAGTTTTACCTTCTTATTCCTAGAGGGTTTCTAGGTTAGCAAATATGGTGTTATATGTGTTATTGCATGTGCTTATTTTATGTTTACTTAATATGTTTACATGCATGCATCTTATTTCCAGTTATTTGGTTTAAAGGATTAGAAGAGGTTAAAAGTGTTGTACTTTTGATTCACCCCTCCTTTTAGAAGTACTTTTCCCATTTTGAACATTCCAAAAATTGGTATCAGAGCTCTGGTTCTCACAAGGAGAAGCCTAATAGCTTAGAGAAAAGGTCTAAAGATGGAAGTCTTCAAACTTGGAAAGATCTTTGATAATCAGGGGATTGATGTGCATCTTGCTCTAAACAAATTGGAAGCTAGAGAAGAGTTGAGAAAGTCCTTAAAAAGAAGAAAGGATATAGCCATAGTTGAAAATGAAATACACTAAAAGGAGATTGATACCACATGAGTGTTTTCCAATGGAGATTTCAAAGAATTTGATGTAGCAATAGCAGAATTGATGGAGAAAAACAAAGCACATGCTGAAGAAATCAGAATACTCAAACTTGAACAAAAATCACAAGCCATAATGCTTTGTGAAGTGACTGAACAAAAGAAGAGAGCCATTGAAGATAAGGTCATGTTAGAAGATGACAAGAGAAATCTTACCAATAGACTAGAAGAATTGAGTTTGAAAGAATCTCAAACATATAGTTGGACATCTTAAGTCAAATGATGAATGCTCATCATGAGCTAATTATGAAAGACATTGAGATCTCCACTCTAAGAATACAAAATGAGCAATTAAAAAATGAATTGAAAAGATAGAAGGAGTTAGTAGAAATCTTCAACAAACTCAATGAGGCCATAAATTACTTTAAGCAACAACTAAAATCACCAAGATCCAACAATGGTACTTCAAGACTTGGTTACACTAGCACTGAGCAAGGAGAATCATCCAAGACTGCAAAAGAAAGGAGTAACAAAGGTAAGAATACTAAGCCTACTTGTCATTTATATGGTAAAAAGGGACATACCTCTAATATATGTAGGAGCAAGAAAAATCATCAGCATGATAAGCCTAAAAATGCAAGCTTTTGTCACAAGTGCAAAAATAAGGTCATCGAGCACATGAATGCAAAACCAAGACCATGAGGACACCAAGATTTGAAGGACACTGCTACAACTACAAAAAGTATGGACATAGAGCATTTGAATGTAGATCAAAGCCTATGTGGACACTTAATCAGCTTGCAAAGGGAAACAACCATGGTCATCACTACAACTAGGATTACAACACCAGGTATAACTATCACTATTGTCAGGAGGATGGACACATTCTTGAAAATTGCATAAGGACACATTTTAGAGGGAATTATAGTAGATGGTTAAGTCAAACCACATATTTTAGTTGCTTGAAGACTGGACATATCAACAGATATTGCCCAACAAGGACCAAAACACCTAAGACAGAAGCCAACAAAAAGAAAGAGAAGGTTGATGTTGAACAAATAAGAGGGAAAATGAACAAGACTTAGAAGAAGAAAGATGAGTGCAACACATCAAATGGAGAGATCACTTCACCCAAAAGGTTAAGTGATCACATCTCATCCAACTAAGCAAGAATAGGTGTATGGGATTGGTATGCAAAGTTGTATCCTAAATCAGTCCCAAAGAACAAAGAAGCATTGCAAATGAGAAATATACATGAGAAAAGATGCCAAGTCAAAATTTTGAAGAAGCTATCGAGTTACCCTTGAATGTTGAGCAAAGCTCCAATGGATACCAAGTTTCTAATAATGACTGAGTTGATGGTTGATGCTGAGTTGAGATATGTCAATAGAAGTTGAGTGAAGTAGAAATCTAGTGGAGGTTGAGTAAATGAAATACAATGGAATTTGAGTCATGTTAAATCCTTCAAGTGCTGAGTTTATAGCAGTATGCACAAAGCATTCAATGCTAGGTTTTGACAGGTATAAGGCTGAATTTTGATCATTTTCATGCCATTCAAACACAAAGCAAAGAAAAGAAAAGAGCAAAAGTGATCATACAACAACCTTGAAGCCATTTGCATCAATCTCAATAGTGATTCAACATACATTTCAATGATCTAGGGTATTTATCAGGTGCCGAGCTACACAGAGTTAAATTTTTTAATACATTTAAACCCTAGATTGGTATAATGGCTTGTAGTTCAAGAAACCCCGAAGGAAAGGAAGGTCATGAGGTTTAGTTAGTGAGTAATGAGGTCAAATAACCCAAGTTTAGGCCAATCCCAAAAGTTGCCTATAGAAATGACCCAACTGGCACATTCTCTATCATTCCACCTAAAGTTGTCATGTTGCAAGATGTGAGAAAATGTTATAACTGCAAGATAGGTGTAGTAGGTGATCTAGAGATATTCCAAGACTATGATACACTGTGTCAAAACAAAATTCTAAAGGACAAATTCCAGATTGTTGAGAGAAAGGGTTTGACCAATGCCCTTGTTTACCCTGCTGGTTTCAAAATAGAATGGATAAGGATTGTCTTGAGCGTAATTCATGATGGATGTTTATGGTTGGAAACTGGACCAGTAAAGATTACAAAAAGGATAGTACATAGGGTTACATGTTTCTTGACCCTAGATCGACCTAAGACCCTACATAATGATTCCAAAGAAATCATTGAAAGGAATACTGGAGCCAAATGGAATAAGAGGGGTATTACTATTGATACTGTTACTAATCCTCTTCTAGACTTTACTATAAGAGTAATATCCCACAAATTCTATCAATCTAGTAGATTGCACAGTGTGCCATGTATATCTATGGATGTAGCCTATAAGCTGGTAAAGAAAGATCACACATATGATCTATCAAAACTAATGTTGCAGTGAATAACTAAAAACCTAGGAGCAATAAGGAGATCTAAAGGTGCTCAATGCAAATTTGGTTCAATTCTTATGTGTATATTCTTTTATGTTATGGAAGAGTTTCCTTCTATTGGAAAGGTGAATTGGAACCCTAAAAAAACTTCAATTACACAAATCAATGAGTTTTTTTATTAGATGGGTGACAATTTTGAGGCCCAACTGACAAGCTATTTTGAGAATTTTAAGAAATCAATGAAGTAAGGGGTTAGAATACCAGTTTCTCTAGTTGGAAAACACATCAATGACATATGCTTTCATATGCTTTTTGGTTGACCTTGACAACACCTACATCCAGGCAACAATACCAAGAGTAAGATGGCTAAGGCCATTGGGATATGAGCGTGATATAGATGAAGCCTCAACAACAATCACAACATTGTTTGCAAAAGAAATAGATAAGACAACTCCTCATTTTGGCACATATGATGTTGTCAAATCAAAAGTTGAGATAAACTTGAAGACAACCTCTTTTATCAAGAAGAAAGATAAAATAGTAAAGAAGATAAAGAAGAAATTTGGAGCAAGCATTGAAGGAGAAGTAGGTGAAGAAGAAGAAGAAGAAGTAGAAGGAGAAAGTGAAGAAGAAGAAGAGCAAGGTCAATACCCAATAGATTTGACACAAGGCTTAGGAGAAGACAAGGAGGAAGGTGCCAAGGAAGAAGAAGCCAAAGAAGCACCTACACTAGCTGAGAAAAAGAAAAGAAAGACAAAAACTCAGCCTGCAGCTCAGCCCAATCCCAAGAAGGTTACTAAGCCTGCACAAGCCAAGCCAACACCAGCAACAAGGGATACTACAAGGACAATAACACAAAAGGCCAAGGAACAATCAAAAGAGAAGAAGAAGGCTAGTGAAAAAATTGCTGAAGAGCCAAAGAAAAGAAGAAAGTATGTGGCACAACCAGATATATATGATGAAGAGAGAACAGAGTTAGAGGACCACAACCAATTCAGAGTGGTAAGTCATCCTCCAAAGTCTACAATTGATAAACTTTGTGAAAAGATTAGGAATGCAGATTTAAATGATTTAAAGACTCTTGATTTTAATAAGCTCAGTAGAGAAGAGCAAAATAAAGTAGAGGAATTTTTGTATGCCATGATGGAAAAATTCAAAAACACACCTCTAGAACTTGACAATACCATGCCCAAGGAACTGTATGAGATAGTTGAGAATAAATGGCATTATTGTCTAAAAATGGAAAGGGAGATCAGAGAATCTACCCTAGCTCAAGTAAAGCCTAACATGAAAAAAGGACAAATAAAAAATGCTAATAAGAAACATGGTGACAAATTTGCACCTAAGTATAAAGCCTTTAGCTTCCTTCAAAACAAGATTGAGGATGTAGTGAATAAGTGCACACAATTGTGGAAAACAATTTATAAGATAACTAATGACAAGGTAGAGGAAACAAATAAGGAAGAAACCAGTGCCAAGGAAAAGATAGAGGAAAAAAGAATAGAAGAGAAGAAAGGAGAGGAAGAGAAGTAAGAGGAAGAGAAGGAAGCAATAGCAAGAGCAGATAAAGAAAAGAAGAAAGAAGAGGAAGATAAGAAAGTTGAGGAGGAAAAAGAAAAAGAAGAGGAGGAAGAAACACAAAAGGAAGAAACTATGGCAACAAGTGAACAACAACAAGAAGAGGAATAGAGTGTGCAAGACACACAAATGTCACCTCCTAGCCCTCCTCATATAACAATCACACTTGTAGATACAATAACTATTAAGCATGTTCATGAAAATTTAGCTTAGAATATCAATCCCCTAATTGCAGAGGATCTCTCCAAGATCCTTCACCAATCTACTCTTCAGGAAAAATTATGTATAGGCTTTGTATTGGTGAGTGTTGATGAACTATAGAAGGTAGTAGCAGAACCACAAAGAGAAAAGGTGAAACCACAAGAACCATCTTTCACTTATACAACTACTAGCACTAAAATTTTGATGCTTCCACCACCTCCAGTATTAGGTTATATATTACAGAAGGCAAGTGCAGAGGAAGGAAAATCTAACGAGAAGGAGGATAAATCAAAGGAAAAGGAGCAGGCTACCATACAAACATTGGTAGAACTACCAAAGATAGGAACTCCTACAAAGACCCTTCAAAAGCCAAGCACTAAAGCCATACCATTACAAATTTAAACTCTAGGCTTGAGCTCAACCAGAGTGGCCAGGGTACTTCATTATGGAGACCTTGAATTAGATGAAGACATAGAAATACCTTTCTATGACTCTAAGACCATCACCATGGCTCAGATCACTAAAATGAAAAATGCTCTAGACAGAAGGAAGAGGCAGGAGATACTCAGGACAGAATATAAACACAAGCAAGCATTGAATGACATAAATGACATCTTTATGGATGCATTCAGCTTGCAGTCACTAGATGAAGCAAAGCTTGTAATAAAATAACTATTTGATATAGTTGACCAGGTGACTAGTGAAGACCAGGATACAAATGTTAAACTTATGGAATGGTCTGAGAGAAAATTTTAGGGGAAAGTAAGTAAAAAGATATCGAGTGGTATAGCACTTGAATAGGTAGAGTTGGCCAAGAAAATTGACAAGTTCAAAGTTGTACTTCATAATATTTTCTCATTGTACAAGAAATTGTGTGATTTTTCTAACTTCACATAGGAAACAAATTAAAGCATATTGAGCTTGGAAAGAAATTTGAAGATTTTTAGCATGCAATTTCCAAAAGATCTAGCTCAAAGTGAGAAGCATTTTGCACAACTGCTTCACACTCAAAGGGAGTTAGCTATACTCACAGCAGAGGAAGCCAATATAAAGGCTAAATTAATGCAGATTCAATCCTCTATCAACCCACACTTGGAAGTCATCCACAAGGAACAAGTTTATGCTGAAACTATTTTAAAGAAAGATCCAAATATTTCTACATTGGATGGACTTGTACATCATGCTACAGAGACTGCCATCCAACACAAGTCACTTGGCATTGCTTTGGAGAATTTGGATGCAACTCTACAAACAATAATGGAGGCAAATAGTAACTTTTTGGCTAAGTATGGCATTACTCCTTAGAACCGTTTGACATTAGTGTCAAAAAGGGGGAGATATATATTTTAGAAGAGATATAAGGGAGATATAATATTTTGATGAAGATATAACTAAGGGGGAGAATACTATAAATTTTGATCACATTCTTTCATTCATTTTGAGAATACAAAGGAAAGTTTGTCGATAGCCAAAAGGGGGAGATAAGAAAAAAAAGGGGAGATACAATTTTTTTGGCAATAATATGGAAGATAGCTCTATTCCATATAAGATTTGATACAAAATGCAAGAATTCCATAGCTCTGATAGATCAGATACAGAACACAAGTACAGAATACAAGAATAGGGCAAAAGGACAAAGTGTATCAGGCACATCAACACAAAATTTTGGTTTCAAGAATGAATAAGGCACAATTAGCTCAGGGGAGTTATAAGGTATATTGTTCCTTACAAAAATTTGAACAAATTTTGAAATTTTGCATATATGCTGAGTAGAATGAAAAATGTACTCATAAGGTCAGTTCAATAATGCATAGTTAAGTGTTTTTGATACTCATGTCAAAGGGGGAGATTGTTGGCCTTAGAATGGTTTTGACATTTGAGTGTCAACACACTTAACCACTTCTTACATTGAAGCTGAGTATACTATGTATGCCAAGCTATAGTTGGTGACGAGTCAGAATTCCAACAGGTGCCAAGCATTATATGAGTGCCCAGTGATATATAGGTGTTGAGTCTCAGTTAATGCTGAGCAAGTTAGAATGCTTCATATGCTGAGTAAGCTAGAGTCATACATGTGCTAAGCAAGACAGAATGTAATAGGTTCTGAGCAAACCAGGAGAGTATATGTGTCGAGCACCCGTAGTCCAGTATGTGTCGAGTAACATAGAATCAACATATGAGTTTGTTCCCTAAAAAACTCAGATGTAAACAATTTTTGGAGCTGACATAGAAAGATTTTGAAGGTGAACAAGGATAAGATCAAATCTTTTGCATTTCTTATGTGATCAATATGCAACCAATCAAAAAATTGGAAGAGGCATGCAACTAATGAGAAAAATACAAAGAATGAGCAAGAACTTAAGATTCAATATGGATCGTAGATCCATACCTAACCCTAAGTCTTCAAAATCTTTAAAAGGAGGACAAAAAACCCATTGTATGTGAGAGGATGGAATAGTATATGGGAAAACGATAGTAAAATTTAGAGTGAAGTGTGAAAGACTTAGAGGAATAGAGCAGTAATTACACATCCAATTGATCAGAATAGGACAAGTGATAAGTACAAAGATCAGATCAAGCAAGGGTTACATCATAGAGATTAGATCAAGCAAGGGTCACATCAAAGAGAGTAGATCAAGTGCTTGAATCCAACAATTAAAGATTGCATACTATCAGGTTTATTGTTCTAATACTTTCTTGCCATTGTATTAGATGTTGGAAATCCTACATTGATAGGTTAGCTTAACAACTTCATGGGAGAACCTTTGGAGAAGGTGATTGAAAATCCTATTGAATTAGGTGGATTTAATAGCCTATTGTAAATCCTTTAATAAGGTGACACTTCATGTAAAGTGTTTGTAAATCCTCTAACCAGGTCACTATTGACATAGTGTAAAGCCTTTAACAGGGGAGACCATCAGAACTGGTCAAACAATTATTGCTGTAGTAATTTTTGTGGGTATCATCCCCACCCTTATTTTACCTTCTTATTCCTAGAGGGTTTCTAGGTTAACAAATTTGGTGTCATGTGTGTCATTGCATGTGTTTATTTTATGTTTACATGCATGCATCTTATTTCTAGTTATTTGATTTAAAGGATTAGAAAAGGTTAAAAGTGTTGAACTTTTGATTCAACCCCCTAGAAGTGTTCTTCCCATTTTGAACATTCCAATAGACTTCTCTATATATTTCTTCAATTGCCCACCTCACTCAAACCATCAAATAAGCATTGGAATCTGGCATTTGACATTTCCTTTAATCGTTAATGAGATTTATTTTGTACAGGTGCATCAAAAAACTCAATTGATAGAAATATTGTTTCTTCATTCAATGTTTCATATACCACTATAGTTACAATGATTAGGCTTCATGAGTCGAGATACACTATAGTGGTCACACTATGGTCAAAAGAGATTTTGGGTACTATATCGCTATAGAATATAGAAAACTCTTCTATCACTATATGGAGAAGGCCTAATCTTGACATAATCATGAGTGATGAGGAAATTATATCACTATGACATATAGAGATTCCTTTTATTAGTATGCAAAGAAACTACAAAAATAATATAGTGATGAGTGATAAAGGAAGCTTATCAGTATAACTTATAATTATCATCGGCAAATGGAAAACAAATATCATCATTATAGAGATGAGTGATAGAGGTGTTGTATCGGTATAGGTCATGGTGATGAGTGTTTTTAGTGATAAAAAAGGAGGAGCTATAAAAAATGCATAACAATTTCATCCATATTTTCTATTGGAAATATTCAATATATGATAAGTTACTGAGAGGGGAGGGGTGAATCAGTAACTTTAGTTTCTTCCTTTCAAATTTGTCACAAACCAATCTATGCTACTATATGCATTAATATCGAAAGTTAAAACATTCATCACACAAAAGAACACAATATTTTGGTGACCCAGAAACCTTTCAAATAGAAAGAAAAATATGGTGGGGATGATACCCACAAAACTTCAATACTATAGCATAAAGTTGGCCTGTTAAGGCTTACATTGACCACTTCTGGTGATATGCCCTGTTAGCAGCACAAAGGACTGCTAGGTCCACCTTGTTAGAGGATTTACAAACATACAATGAAGTATACACTCAGTTAAGAGATTTGTACAAAGACTGTTAAGTCTACCTTGTTAGAGGATTTAGAAACTAATTCACCTATTAAGATGAAATAGTGGATCTACTTACAACTGAATTGCTGATAAGATCCTTTATGCACTGATCACCTTATGTAATAGATATAACTTTTCTACCTCTGTATTGACCTCGATGTATTCCTTGAACTAATGCTAATAATCTTTCGCATGTACTTCTCATTACTTCACTATTGCTTCCATACATGTGATATCTTACAATAAACCTTACATATATACCTTTCAAATTTACAAAACTACAAGGTCAGCCAAAACACAAGTGAACAAATACATTACAAAGTCTACCCAATAGTAAATAACTTAGGTTCATTAAATTGACTCAGTGACATTCTGATACACGATGTCCACTGCATTACTCGACTTCGTTATGCACTTAGTAGAAGTGAAGGCTCGATCCATACTAATCACTCGATGTAGTTCTAAACTCGGTGACCACTGGTGACTCAGTAGATGTAGTATCACTCAGTAGATACTAAGTTTACCTTGCTTCACTCGGTAAACACTATTTCTTCCAATGCTTTGTTTACACAGAATTTGCATGACACAAGCTTACTGCTCGATAGACATTGTGAAGCTTGATAGACACTACTGATCTTCATATTGCCTGTATTCACTCAGTAGCCATTGTTTGCTCGGTGTAAACTGCTAAACTCTTCAAAGCTTGGTTAACACTAGAATGCTTGGTGAGAGTAGAGAATTAAGTGCTGAGTTCGGTAGCTATACTGATATGGATAAGTGTTGTCACTAATGGAAATACTAACTTAATGCCAACAATCTCCCCCTTTGGCATTAGTGACAAAACAATTATAAGCCAAAACATATGTACATAAATTGACTCACTGAATTTTGTTTTTTCAAAATTGATCTTTGTAAAGTTGCTGCATATACATTTCTACATATATCTCCTTGATGACATATAATGTATATACAAAGATACTTATGCACATAGCTATACACATACACATGCTGACTCTATTGAGTGCTATCTCCCCCTTTCACTTATACTGATATCTCTCCCCCTTTTTGATAGTAATGCCAAAGGGCTACATGTACTATCTATATAGTTACACCAAAATGAGAGAGAAATTTAGAGTGTACCTTGAGAATAAGAGACAATGTCTTATCCCAATTATCTTGCAAAATTTTGCAGGTGGAGAGAGCAATCTGAACTTCTGCTAATAATTTGATCATGTGATCAACCACTGAGAAGTTCTAATCCTGGACCAATGTCTTGGAATGAGTAATATGTTTTTGCACTATATCCATTATTGGCAAGATCATGTTTTGAATATCAATCAAGGTTGCTCTTATTATTGCTTCTTCTCTTAGATGTTCTACCTGCACTTCTGCTAGATATTTCATCTTGGTGTGATGAGAGGAGTTGGAAGAGGGGTCAGCCTGCAACTTTGATGCACTAGATTTCATGTCAGCATCAATCTTATTTAGCTTCCCCTTTATTTCATTGGTAAAACTAGACATATCACAAAGTTTGGCAAAAAGTGATGCAGAATTATTAAAAGAATTTTCAAATTTATCCAAAAATGTGGACAACTCCACTTGTTTGATTGCAATCTGCTGAGCAATATGCTCGAGCACCTTGGTATCAAACTTCCTTTCAACTTTTTCAATTAGTTTCTCTTTTCCAGAAGAGTCCTCATTATATTTTTGTACAACCTCTTCTAACTAAATCAAAATATGTTGAGTGGAATCCACTTCAATACCTATAGCATCTATAATTATATTCTTGGAATTTTCAATTATTATGTATTCCTTATCCCTTTCAGACCTTAGCTGCTTTTGCGTAGCTTCCTTCTCTATGAGTTGACTAGCTAACCTCATTTCTTCAATAGTAAAAGTCTCATAGTCAATCTTAGGTATTATTATCTCTGTGTCTAAGTCAATGTCTTCTTCAATTTCCATTCCAATGATTAGAAGTTTCAATGGTTGCCTTTGTTTTACTTCAGTGATGATTGGTTTGACTTTTGGAACAGACATAGTAGTAGAGATAGAAGGTCTAACAGTGAAAAATTGAATAGGGCTTAAGGATTGAATGCCAATAGAAGTACTATCTGGACCAAAAACTGAAATACTTCCCAAAAATGGTGCCACACTCAGTAGAATACTTGTAGAAGTGTCTGAACTAACCATAATCAAAGTAGATGTAGACAATTCTGATAAAACAAAATTGTAGAGCTTACTAGAATTGATGAAGACAAAATTGTAGAACTTACTGATGCACAAACTAAAGATGCATAAGTAGAGGGAGCTAACTCGATAGCTGAAGAAGTAACAGTCAGCTCAGTAGATGAAGTTCTTGACACTTCTATTGTAGAAACTTGTAGCTGGGAGGTGACTAGTGAAGATTGAGCAATTGATGTTGCTATTGTGCTCATAATCACACTAGTAGAAGCTATCTCCACATATGTGATAGTATGTGGTGGAGTGTGAGGAAGAGATGCAATAGCTTTTGCTGTAATTCTAACTAGATCATCTTCATCCTTTTCTTCCTCTTTTGCTTCTTCTTCCTTTCCTTCTTCATCCATTTCTTCTACTTCCTCCTCCTCTTCCTCCTTCTCTTCTTCTTCCTTCTTCTCCATCAGAGCATGCAATTCACCTTTAGTAACTATGATAGAAGGAGTGTTTTCATCATCATCATCATCATCACTATCATCATCTTTAATTATAATAGTTTCATCTGATGGCTTGTTGAGATGATATACATCTCTCTAGATGTTTGAGGCATGCTTAACCACTGATTCTATGTTATTCATTAATATAAAACATGAGTTAAGCTTTAGAATCATTCTGTCTTCATGCTCTTTTATTGCCTTCTTTAGTTCAACATTAGTCAAATTAGGTACTAACTGTCTCAACTATTGTTCAAAAATGTTTTTTATAGTTTGCAATGTGTTCTCCCATATGAATTGAATTTTGGCAAAAAGATCTGCATGGATTTGAGGTTGCATTTAAGTAAGGGAGTATTTCCAAATACCCATCTAGTCCTTAATCTCTTTTTGCTCAGCTGGAGTCTGAGTCTCATATTTGATAACTTTGAAGTTACATATTCCTGCTCCAACTCTTAGCTGTTTCATCCTTTCCTCAAATGTAGGTGGAGAGTGAATGAATACTAGTTCACTTTTACCTTTCCTACCTCTCCTAGAGAACACTGTAGTTGGTTTTTTCTGAGGTTTAGTGATAATCACTCTACCTTTCTTCCTTGCTGGTTCCTCTTTCTCTAATTCTTCTTCTTCACCTTCATCATATTCCTCTTCTTCATCCTCACCCTTGCCCTTGGTAAGCATTAGAGGACTTTCAACTGTCTTCAATTTTGCAATTCTCTTCTTGCCTTTACTAAGAGCTTGAGGAATCTTTATACTGAGCTCTATCCTCTTCTTGGCTTCCTCATAAGTGCCAAATGCAAGAAGATTTGGATTGGTTGGCTCATTTACTAAAGCCTCAATGATGTCTCTAGCTTCATCAATATTAATTTCATAAGGCAATGGTTTTATCCATGCCACTCTTGGTATGACTGCTTGAATGTACACTCTATCATAGTCCACCATGAAGCATATGCCATCCTTGTAGTCTTCCACAAGCTTGAGTGGGATTCAAAATCTGTTATTCATTTTCTCTTTGAATGCATCAAAATAATTATCCAACACCCTTTCAAAGTTTTCTCCCATTTCTTCAATAAATTCATTTATCTGATAAAGAACATGGTTGTCTTTCCTCCATACAAATGTACCCTTAGATGGAAATTTTTTTTGAACATAAAAGAATAAACATGTAAGCAATGAACCAAACTTGAAGGAATTGTTCTTGGAAATCTTCACACTTTCAATATTTTTGTTCAATTGCTTTAGTAGTACATCTAACAAATCAAATTCAAGGTTCTTCTTTATAACCTTGTATGCTAGGTCAATTGCCTCACAAGGAACATTGTTTGATCAACTCAAGTTGTAGATCTTATGTGCAATGATATGGATGCCAAACCTAAGCTCTATGTTAGTGACATTATTTGGTTTCAAAACTCTACCATCCCACTCAGCTAGGGTTTTCTTTTGTAGTTCCTCCCAACCTAGGGTTTTGGTTGACTTGGATTTTCTTAGTATTGGTAGACCTATAACCTTGTGTATCATCTTCTTTGTAATTAGAATGGCTTGCTGCAGCCATAATTGACCATTGCGAAATTGACTCAATATGTATCTTATCCATTTCACTTGAAAATTTTGAGGCATGTGAGGGATATGAGTTAATCCTTTAACTTCCAAATGTTTATGCTCGAGTTTCAAAACTCCATCAACACACATTTTAGCTAGGGCAGTATCCATTTCTAGTGTCCCTAATTCTTGAACAAAACATTCAAAGTGAGTTCATATGTCATTAATTAGGAGTACCTTAGGCAAGATTTGTGACTAAGATCCATATGGATCAAGTGATTTAGCAACAACCAAAATGATTTTGAAGTTTGGTGCTTTCCATTCGACACCCTTAACCAGCATTTCAAAACCCTTCTTTGGTTTAGTGCTACTTCCATTGGTAGACACCATCACTACTCAGTAGATGATGAAATTTGTGAAGATCTTGCTACTAAATTGCTTGAAAACACTACAATGCTCTTTCAAATCGCTCTGCTCTTCGAATGCTATGGATGCAATGAAAAATGAAGTCAAAATTGCCCCTTTTGTTGAGAAATTTTCATAAATGCTTGGCACCATTATGACATAGTGTGTGACAGAATTTCATCCATTGACATAACTCGATGAGAAAACCAAATTTCCTTTACTCCCAACCTCACTCGGTAAGGTCTACAACCAACTTTCCTCAGTGGAGTCTGATACAACTCAGTGAAGGATAACCTTTCTATGATTCCTAGTGTATCTAGAATACTAATTGAATCATTTACATTCCTTATATTTCTTGAAACTGATAATGATTTTCTTGCTAAGTACAACTCCAATACATTCTTAGGAGTTTAGTTTGAGGGGATGGAGGCACCCACTTCTTGAGTGACTTCACTACCATGATTTGAGCTTGTATCTTTAGTAGATTTAGGAATCCATTGTTGCCTCATTTGTTTCCTTATATTGTTAGCCCTTGCTTTATTTTCATCTTCAATTTTGCCTATATTCATGCAATTTTTAGCTATATGACCGAGTTCAATGCATGTGTAACACTTTATAGTAGTATCTTTCGTTCTTAGGTGATGCCTTCCACAATTTATGCTAGTGTGTCCATATTATCCACAATAAAGAAATCTACACTAGGTATTGTAGTTCCATCCAAATATTGCTTTTATAAATTGTTCAGCTAGATTGAATGATTTGGATCTACATTGAGATGCCTTGTGGCCATGCTTTCTGCATTTGTGACATTTACCTTCAAATTTTGGTTTCTCCTTGCATTCATTGGCTTTGTGACCATGTTGATTGCAGTTATAGCACTTTCCATTGAATTTTCCTTTTCCATTGCTCCAACATTTGTTTGATGTATGATCAATTTTCCCACAATGATTGTAGGAGGGTTTTTGATTCCTTTTTGTACCTTTCTTGGAAGATTCACCTTGTTCTTTCTTGTATCCCAATCTTGCTTTACCATTTTGCTTATGAATATTTTGCTCATTTTGTTGATTCAATTAATTCATGTCTTCTTTTGATTTCAACATTCTCTCATTGATTTGTTAATCATCATTTAGGTCATTTTTCAAATTTTCAAAGATTTTCTTTTTACATTTTAGTTCTCTCATTATTCTTTCATTGATTTCCCTTTCATAATTTAGATCACTTCTTATTCTTTCATTCTGTGCTTTAAGAATTCTGATTTCTTCATTTGCTCGAGTGATTTGATCAATGAGGTCTTCATGTTGATTGGATTGATTCTATTCTTCATTGTTTCTTGCCTCCAAGTTTTCATTTTCCTTATTCCTTTGTTCTAAAATTTCACATAGCCTGATTGATTGGATTTCTTGTTCTCTTTGAAGTTTCCTTACTTCTTCTTGTAGATAGCCATTCTTTGCTAGGAGTTCTTTGATTGCCTCATCAGCTTCATCTGAGCTGCTTGATGGGAAAAAGTCTTCAATTTTTTCTTCAACATATCGATGGTCATCTATTTGTCTTACAAATTCATTCCTTCTTTTTAGGGATTGGGAAATATGCTCCTTTTCTTCTTTGAGTTGAGCTATGGCCATCTTCAGATCTAGCTTTTCATTTTCAATTGCCTTGTCAAGTCTGAATATCTCCATTTGTCCTTAGATCTTTCCTCAAGCTGTCAAGCTTCTATCCTTAGAACCACAATGCTTTGATACCAATTGTTAGAAATATTCAATATATGATAAGTTATTGAGAGGGGAGGGGTGAATTAGTAACTTTAAATTATTCCTTTCAAATTTGTCACAAACCAATCTATGCTACTATATGCATTAATACTAAAAGTTAAAAAATTCATCACAGAAAAGAACACAATATTTTGGTGACCCAGAAACCTTCCAAATAGAAAGTAAAACTAGGGTGGGGATGATACCCACAAAACTTCAATATTGTAGCATAAAGTTGGCTTGTTAAGGCTTATATTGACCACTTCTGGTGATCTGTGCTATTAGGAGCACAAAGGATTGCTAGGTCCACCTTGTTAGAGGATTTAAAAACATACAATGAAGTATGCACTCGGTTAAAAGATTTGTACAAAGACTATTAAGTCTACCTTGTTAGAGGATTTAGAAACTGATTCACCCGTTAAGATGAAGCAGTGGATCTACTTACAGCTAAATTGCTGATAAAATCCTTTATGCATTGATCATCTTATGTGATAGATATAACTTTTATGCCTCTGTATTGACCTTGCTATATTCCTTGAACTACTATTGATAATATTTCACATGTACTTCTCATTACTTCACTATTGCTCCCATACATGTGATACCTTACAATACACCTTACATATATAACTTTCAAATTTACAAAATTGTAAGGTCAACCAAAAGACAAGTGAAAAAATACATTACAAAGTTGGCCCAATAATAAATAACTCTGTTTCACTGAACTGATTCAGTGACCTTCTGATACACAGTGTCCACTACATTACTCAACATCATCATGCACTTGGTAGAAGTGAAGGCTCGATCCATAATAATCACTCGATGTAGTTCTAAACTCGATGACCACTGGTGACTCAATAGATGTAGTGTCACTTTGTAGATACTGAGTTTACCTTGCTTCACTCGATAAACACTATTTCTTCCAATGCTTAGTTTACATAGAATCTGCATGACACAAGCTTACTACTTGGTAGACACTATGTAGCTTGGTAGCCATTGTCTTTTTAGTGTAAACTACTGAACTCTTCAAAGCTTGGTTAACACTGGAATGCTCAGTAAGAGTAGAGAATTAAGTGCTGAGCTTGGTAGCTATACTGATATGGATAAGTGTTGTCACTAATGGAAATACTAACTTAATGCCAACAATTTTCATTATGTAATTCGATACATTTATACGCATAACAGTTTCATCCAAACCATTCCTTGACTTCTTTGTATATTTCTTTGACACCCTACCTCACTCGAACCATCAAATAAGAATTGGAATCTTTCATTCGACATTTCATTTAACTATTAATGATATTTACTTCACATAGGCATGTTAGAAACCTCAATCGATAGAAATGTTGTTTCTTCATTTGATGTTTCATATACCACTATAGTTACAACAATTAGGCTTCATGTGTTAGGATACACTACAATGATCACAGTATGGTCAAAAGAGATTTTGGGTACTACATTGCTATATGGAGAATGCCTAATCTTGACAGAATGATGAGCGATGAGGAAAGTATATCGCTATGACATATAGCTACCCTTTTAGTGCTATGCAAATAAACTGTAAAAATAATATAGTGATGAGTGAGGAGACTTATCACTATAACATATAGCGATCACCAGAAAATGAAAAAAAAATATAATCATTACAACAATGAGCGATAGAGATGTTGTATTGCTATAAGTCATGGAGATGAGTGTTTTTAGTGATAAAAAAAGGAGGAGATATTGAAATGAATAATAATTTCATCCATATTTTCATTATGTAATCCGATACATTTATACGCATAATAGTTTCATCCAAACTATTCCTTGACTTATCTATATATTTCTTCAATGCCCTGCCTCACTCAAACCATAAAATAAGCACTGGAATCTATCATTCGACATTGCATTTAATCGTTAGTGAAATTTATTTTGCATAGGCACGGCAGAAACCTCAATCGATAGAAATGTTATTTCTTCGTTTGATATTTCATATACCACTATAGTTACAATAATTAGGCTTCATGAGTCAGAATACACTACAGTGATCATAGTATGGTAAAAAGATGTTTTGGGTACTACATTGTTATAGAATATAGAAAACTCTTCTATCGCTATAGTAAGAAGGCCTAATCTTAACATAGTGATGAGTGATGAGGAAATTATATTGCTATGACATATAGTAATTACTTTTATCATTATGTGAAGAAACTACAAAAATAATATAGAGATGACTGATAAAGGAGGCTTATCACTATAACATATAGTGATCATCGACGAACAAAAAACAAATATAATCATTACAATGATGAGATATAGAGATGTTGTATCACTATAAGTCATGGCGATGAGTGTTTTCAGTGATTAAAATGGAGGAGATATTGAAAATGCATAATAGTTTCATCCAAACCCTACCTTGACTTTTGTGTATATTTCTTTGATGCCTTGCCTCACTTGAACCATCGAATAAGCATTAGAATCTATCGTTTGACATTTCATTTAACCATTAATGAGATTTATTTTGCATAGGTGCATCATAAACCTTGATAGAAATTTTGTTTCTTTGTTCAATGTTTCATATACCACTATAGTTATAGTAATTAGGCTTCATGAGTCGAGATACACTATAACGATCACAGTATGGTCAAAAGAGATTTTGGGTACTATATCACTATAGAATATAACGAACTCTTCTATCTCTATACAAAGAAGGCCTAATCTTTACATAGTGATGAACACTGAGGAAAGTATATCACTATGACATAAAGTGATCCCTTTTATCACTATGTAAAGAAAATGCAAAAATAATATAGCAATGAGTGATAAAGGAAGATTATCACTATAACATTTAGTGATCATCAACGAAACAAAAAAAAATCATTACAGTGATGAGTGATAAAGATGTTGTATCTCTAAAAGTCATTGACCGGGATGTCATCATGGGTTTGGTATCTTGGTTGATCAAGGGCTAGCATTGGTCAAAAGTTTGACTAGGTTTGGACAAAATTTTGACCAAAGAATCAACTAGGATAACATCATGGGTTTGGCATCTTGGTCGATGCTTTGGTCAAACTTTCAATGAAACTTGGTGAAAATTTTGACTAGTGGTCTCATTAGCAAGGAAGGCCATTTTTGACCAAATGCATCATTGAAATGATGATACTGATAAGAATTGGTCAAAGTTTTGATAAAAAAATTAGCAAAAAAATAGTTTGTCAAAAATTTGACCAACATGAGTTGAAAATTTAACCAATTTTTATCGAGAAATGAGTCAAAATATACTAGTACAAGGTCTTGGTGTAAACTACTTCACATTTGATGATCTATCCACATGCTTAGGAACTCCCACTCTGATACAACTAGTGAAGGATGCTCCCCTTAATACCTTAAACACATAACAAATTTTTTTAAAAAAAATGACAAAAATTGAGAACAAAATATGGGCGTCTTATTATTTTTGCAAATGGATTATTACAATATGCTAACCCACGTGGGCACCTTCATTCCAATAATATGCAGGAAAAAGTTTTGAACTATCAACCAGAGCTGTCTTAGACAATGTACGTGCATTTCTTAAATAGACAATGTTATACCACCTGACAAGGTTCTAAACACTCAAACTTGATACCTCAGGTCGACAGACCCTAATAATACATATAGAGTCGGCCAAATACACCTTTTTTTAGTTTGTGGTGACTGATCAAGGAAGTACTATACATACTTCATAATTCCTCATTAGGGTATTATAACCCTAAAGTGGTAAAAATACTTGTATAAAAGGGCTTAGGTTTAGGGATTGTTTCATAGCTGTGATGCAAAAATTGGTTCTTGTAGCGATATTGAGCTATAAGGGATTACAAATTGTAATTAGGTTGTAATCATTGGATCATAATAATATTAGACTTATTGTTTCATGGACATAGCCCAGGGATTGGGTGAACAATGTTAAATCTTGGTGTCTTGTGTTCTTTTTTGTGTGATCTATTATTTTTTGATATTGGTTATATTTGCATGTAATTGTTATTTCTTTCTATGGTTTAATCCTAACAAGTAGTATTAGAGTGAGGTTATTTTTTAGTTATCCTCTACAAGAAAGTCTCATAGTTGAGTGGGAGTGATGGCAGATGAGGGTAAGTTAAGGGTTAACAGGTTTAATGGGTAGAACTTCTAGTTATGGAAGATGCAAATGGAAGACTATCTTTATCAGAAGGATTTATGGAAACCATTGGAAGGCAAAGCCAAGAATTAGGGATCTATGTTAAATGATGAATGGGATCTTTTGGATAGAAAGGCACTTGGAAGCATTTGATTATGCCTAGCACCATTAGTGGCATTTAATATTACAAATGCAAAGACAACAGAAGAATTGATGCAAACCTTAGCGAAACTGTATGAAAAGCCCTCCACTTCAAACAAGGTATTTCCCATGAAGCATTTATTTAATATGAAAATGGAAGAAGGTGGATCTATTGTAGATCATTTAAATGAGTTTAATACTATTACTAGTTAGTTATCTTCTATGGGTATCAATTTTGATGAAGAAATTAGGGCTCTCTTGATTTTGTGTTCTTTGCCTAAAAGTTGGAATGACGTGGTAATGACTGTGAGTAATTTTGTTCTTAGATGTAGTACCCTAAAATATGATGATGTGATAGTGTTGTTTTGAGTGAGGAAACTTTTAGGATCTACATCAGGAAGTACTTTGAATGCACAAAGTCAAGGCAGAACAACTAAAAGAGGAAATAATTTTTGAAATTATGGGAAATCAAGAGGAAAGTCAAAGGGGAGGAGGTCTCAATCAAGAGGACCGAATGAATGCTGGTACTATGGGAAACTAGGGTACAAAAAGAAAGATTGTTGGAATCAAAAGAAAAATGAAGAGATAAACCAGATGGAGAAAAAGAGGCAAATGTGGTAAGTAATAAATCCGAAGAGGATGTTTTTCTTCTGTCTTTAGAAAGTGTTGACAATTCATGGGTTTTAGATTTTGGTGCTTCATTTCATGCTACCCCTCATAGAGGTTATTTCATTGATTATGTCCAAGGGGATTTTGGACTTGTTTATTTGGTGGATAATAAACCCTGTCAGGTTGTTGGAAAGGGAAAAGTTAAGATTAAGTTGCAAAATGAGAATCATTGGCTACTACATGAGGTAAGACATGTTTGAAGGCTAAGTAGGAATTTACTTTCAGCAGGGCAACTCAGTGATGAGGATTGTGTAGTTACTTTTAATGATAAAAATTGGAAGGTTTCAAAAGGTTCTCTTGTAGTAGCAAATGGTGTGAAAGTAGGCACCTTATATCTTTGTACAAGTCATATTATTCCTTCTACTTTGATTGTTTTAGAGAAAAATGAATGTTCAGGAACAATTGCTATAGTTGAGCAGGGAGAACAAATAGGTGCTATGAATTTTGATACAGTGTTGTGGCATAATAGACTTGGGCACATGAGTAAGAAAGGTATGAAAGTAATTCATTCAAAAAAAGTTTTACCAGGTCTAAAATGTGTTAATATGGATTTTTTTGAAAGTTGTGTATATGAAAAACAAAAGATAGTGATTTTTGTGAAAATTGGGAAGGAAAACAAAAAGGAGAAATTAGAGCTTGTGCATATAGATGTATGGGGACTGACTCAAGTATCTTCCCTTGGTGGCTCTCACTATTATGTTACATTTATTGATGATGCAACTAGAAAAGTATGGGTTATTTCCTTAGATAGAAATTTGATGTATTTTAAACTTTTAAGAAATGGAAATGCTTGGTTGAAAATGAGATTGGTAAGAAACTAAAATGTATAAGATTTGATAATGGTGGTGAATATTGCAATTATGAATTTGAAGATTATTGCTCCAGTAATGGTACTCATAGATAGAAAATTGTTCCAAGGACTCCACATGAAAATGGAGTGGCTGAACACATGAATAGGACTATAATGGAGTGTGCAAGGAGCACAAGGTTACATGCTAGGTTGCTCTTACACATGTGGGTGGAGGCTATCAATACTACTGTATATTTGATAAATAGAGGTCCCTTTACTCCTTTGGGTTGTGGTATTCCAAAGGAAGCATGGATTGGTAAGAAGGTGAGTTATTCTTTTCTCAAAACCTTGAGTTGTGAAGCATTTGCTCACATAGATTCCGAAAATAGAACCAAGCTAGAAACTAAGTCAAAGAAATGTGTATTTTTTGGGTATGAAATTAATGAATTTGCTTATAGGCTTTGGGATTTTGGAAATCATAAAATTGTAAGAAGCATGGATGTCATATTCAATGAGAAAGTATTGTACAAAGATTTGTTGCAGCAACATGAGAAGAAAGAATATGATTATGTAGTGTTGGATGATACTCCAAAAGCTAATGTTCTTGCCATTCCTCATGATGTGCAATAACCACAACAATAAATATCACACACATCGATGAATGTTAGATGATCAACAAGGCGAATTAGACCTCCAAAAATATTCTCTCCCTCTTTGTATTCAATTTTACTTACCGACGCTGGTGAACCTGAATGTTATGATGAAGCTATGCAGGTGGATACTAAGAGTTAGTGGGAGTTTGCAATGAAAGACAAAATGGACTCTTTGCTGAAGAATAAAACATGGGATTTATGCCAGTTGCCTATAGGTAAAAGAGCTTTACAGAATAAGTGGGTTTACAAGTTAAAAGAAGAGGATGGAGGTAAGAAAAGATTTAAAGCCAAGTTAGTTGTAAAAGGATTTGCACATAAAGAGGGCATTGATTTTGATGAGATATTTTCTCTTGTTGTTAAGATGACTTCTATCCATACTGTTTTAAGTATTGTGGCTACTGAAGATTTGCATTTAGAGTAGCTTGATGTTAAAAAAACCTTCCTTGATGGTAATTTGGATGAAGAGATATAGATGGCTTAGCCACAAGGATTTGTGGTCAAAGGTAAGGAGAAATTAGTGTGCAAATTGAAGAAAAGTTTATATGGCTTGAAGAAAGCACCTCGGTAATAGTATCTAAAATTTGACAGTTTTATGCATGAGCATTAATATCACAGGAGTCATTTAGATTATTTTGTTTATTTTAAGAGATCGGATGATGACAACTACATTATTTAATGTTTATATGTTGATGATATGCTTGTAGCTGGGTCTAACATGGATCATATTAAGGGGCTAAACGCTAGTTAGCACATGCATTTTCTATGAAGGATTTGGAGGTAGAAAAAAATCCTCAGTATGAAGATTTGTAGAGATAGGAAGAATAGAATATTAACGCTATCTCAGACTGATTATGTGGAGAAGGTGTTGCAACATTTCTCTATGGAGAATGCTAAAGCTATCAGCACACCTTTACTTAGTCATTTGTAGTTGATAAAGGAGATGTGTCCCAAGACACAAGAAGAGGAGGATAAGATGTCTAAGGTACCCTATGCTTCAGCTATAGGAAGCTTGATGTATGCCATGGTATGTACCAGGCCAGATATTGCGCATGTAGTGGGAGTTGTTAGCAGGTATATGAGTCATCCAGGAATTGAGCATTGGAATGCAGTCAAATGGATTCTCAGATATTTGAGAGGAACATCCAATAAATATTTACACTTTGGAGGCTCTACTACTGATTTACAGGTCTATGTTGACTTAGAGTTGGAAGGGGATGTTGATACCAGGTGGAGTACTACAGGTTATGTCTTTACTATTGGTGGGGCAGCCATGAACTAGTTTTCTAGGTTACAAAAGATTAATGCTCTATCCACTACAAAGGTAGAGTATGTTGCTACTATAGAGGTAGGTAAGGAGATGATATGGCATGAGTTCTTCTTAGAAGATTTGGGAAATCCTTAGAAGGATAATTATTTATTTATAGATAGTTAGAGTACCATTCATCTTGCAAAGAATTCAACTCTACATTAAAAAGAAAAATACATACAGTTGTGGTACCATTTCATTCAGTTAGTTTTGGAGGATAGATAGTTAAAGATAGATAAGATACATACAAATGAAAATCCAATAGATATGTTTACAAAGGTAGTAACAAGGGAGAAGCTAAACTCCTCTTTAGCTTCGATTGGTCTTCTAGATTGAACATGAATAAAAGAACAACAGTGTCTAGGGTGGTTTGATCTAGTGGGAGTCTCATGGAGTAGCAATATAGCTATAGGATTAGTCTCCAAGTGGGAGATTGTTGTTTGGTGTGGAGCCTGATCAGTCCCCAAGTGGGAGATTGTTAGTTTGTGGTGATTGATTAGGGAAGTACTGTACATACTTCATAATTCCTCGCCCTATTTTATCAAGATTTTGGGTTAACATGTAATTATTAATTGTAACCCTAAAGTGGTAAAAATACTTGTATAAAAGGGCATATGGTTAGGGATTGTTTCATAGTTGTGATGCAAAAATTGGTTATTACAGTGGTATTGAGCTGTAAGGGATTACAGATTGTAATCAGGTTGTAATCATTAGATTGTAATAATATCAAACTTTCTATTTGGTGGACATAGCCTAGGGATTGGGTGAACCACGTTAAATCTTGGTGTCTTGTGTTCTTTTCTATGTGATGTATTATTTTCTAATATTGGTTATATGTGCCTGTAATTGCTATTTTTGTCCATGGTTTAATCCTAACACCTTTGACATTTATTTTGGAAGTTTTGGTCGGACCAACTTTGGAAGTCCATAAATTTTAAATTGTTCCTCTAATTATCTATTATAACCACTTTTCAGAATCCTTAGCTTCTGATCTACAGGCTTGAATTCATGCAAGTACCCATTCATCAAGTTTTCAGGCCTCATCTAAGCACATCTAGACCTTCCAAACTGAGCCCAAAGGTTTTGTACCAAAAATTTATAGAAAAAATCCATAATAACTTCAGTGATACTTATGATATGGCATTGAGCCTCAAATGGCAAGTTGATATGACTAAGATGAATCTCCACCTTTGAAATTATGAGATTTTGAGCTCATATGATTGACTTACTAAGTAGTAAGCCTCCAAAGACAACAACTCTACATTAAGACAAGCCTTATTCAAACAACTAAAATGAAATATTTCTGGTTGATGCAACATTTCTCTTACACTCGGGATGCTCCTGCATCAGTTGTAGAAATCATGTGGACAACTTGACTAAGAGGATTTAAAACAAGAATTTATTTTTGTAGTTTTTGAATGTTTTGATTTTTTTTAAATTTTGAACTTTTCAGGATGTTTTTGGATTTTTCAGATTTTGTTCCTTTTTGGGGTTTTGAATGTTTCAAAATGTTTTTCAATTTTTGAATTTTTACAATATTTTGGATTTTTTGAAATTTGAAATAAAAAGTAAACAATGAAATATATACAAGAAACACATATAAGGTTCAATTTGGATGGTGTGTCCCTTTTTGGCTACAAATGAGAAAGGTTTAAATAATTAGGCATGTCAAATACACCATTAATCTTATAAAACTTCAACTAGGATATACAAGCTCTACTAATCTCATATTGGTTTTGACATATGAGTGACAATATACTTAAGTCATTTACTTAGTTCATGTTAAACAAGTAATACATGTCGAGCAGAAGTTGTCAGATAGTATATGCTGAGCAATAAATATTTAGTATGTCTCAAGTAAGTAGTAAGTGTCGAGTCACTCAAGTGTCGAGCATATAGTATGTGCCAAGTTATTTAGATACTGAGTGATCAGTGGATGTTGAGTCATTTAGAGGCCAAGTTATAGCATTGAAGTTACATTTGATGCTAAGCATCAACGACTTCAAATGCCGAGTTATACAGTTTTGACATAGTTGTTTGTAATAACACAAACTTCTATGTAAACCATTTTTGGGCTGACTTAAGGATTGTTTTACAATCTTTGATGATAAGGTCAAATCTTAATTGTGAATCTATTAGGTTTTGAAGATTGCTACAAATGTAATAGCTCTAGCATAATGTCTAGTATGTGTTTTCCACTTTGCAATAGTCTATTATTTATATTGATAATAAATCAAGAGGAGACATGTCCCTTCATGGGACATGTCTAGGGACATGTCTATTCATTAAAATGTTAACAGCATAATTATATATATACATATATAATATATCATAATATAATTTATTGTTCAATTAAATTACACACACAAATATATATATATATATATATATATATATATATATGTATGTATGTATGTATGTATGTATGTATGTATGTATGTATGTATGTATGTATGTATGTATGTATGTATGTATGTATGTATGTATGTATGTATGTGCATGTGTGTGTGTGTGTATATATATATATATATATCACATATATGTAACTTCAATTTTAGTCTCAAAGTTTATCCAATTGAAGCTACCAAACATTAACACTCCCTCTTAGCTAGGAAGGATAAACACAAGACATATATTATAATATCTTTGATCGAAAGATATCCAACATTTATATATCACATTTGATATCATGAGTATTGGCATCCCAAAATATCAATGATATTCACCAAGTACTCAAAGGATTATGATATCAAGAGTATTGGCCTCCTAGAATATCAACATCCCATATTCACCAAGTACTCAAATAAGGTGTGATATCACATTTGACATCACAAGTATTGGTCTCCCAAAATATTATATGATATTCACCAATTAATAAAAATAAGGTTTGATATCGCATATGATATTAGGAGTACTAGCCTCCCAAAATATCAAAGATATTCACCAAATACTCAGAGTAATGGTCTCCCAAAATGTTGAGATGCAAGACATTCACCATTTACTCAATCTATTAGATCTCATCACACAAGTTATTGCAAGATCATCACCTTACAAAAACTTACCCAAGAACAAGTGATGATCATTTGGAAGTCATCACTTCCTCATGATGTACACAAGGGTAGGCCTATCAAAATCACAGTCATAAGGTATATTCATGAATCATTGTCCTCTTGAGTGCTATAACTTATTGATCACTAGAGATTCCATCACAACATGGTTTACTCCCTTTGAATCAATATGATCAAGATCAAGAAAGGTTGACTAAATCATATCCTCTATATTACTCCCTTTCTTACAAGGTTGCCTCTAATGAAATTCTAGTCTCCCTTTCAATCTCCTTTTTTTTTTCCTTGTAATAACATTCTTAGAGGAAAGATCAAGGCACACTACTCTTATATAAAAGCTGAAAACAAGAGAGAGAGAGAGAGAGAGAGAGAGAGAGAGAGAGAGAGAGAGAGAGAGAGAGAGAGAGAGAACAATAATACTTAAATAAGATCTTTTCAATAAAATGTAGATAATTATAATCCACCCATTCCCTCTAATCTTACTTTGATAATGATCCCCATTATTCCAAGATATATAATTTAAATATATACATTGAATATATATGCACATATACATTCCATCTTGTATGTATATGTCATTCATGTATATTTTCAACATAATATTTCTTTATTAATCGCATACATAAATTGTATTATATTTTATATACATAAATAATCACCATATATTTTGATTATACTATCTCATATAATATAACGATGAAATTAGTAACAGTGACACATATTAATATACCACTAATAATGCCTTATAATAATAAGGAACTTAACAAAAGTTATGTACTTACCTTAATACCTTGGAATGCCTCTTTATCATTTGATAAGAATCTTTAACATCATGTGGGCAATGTGAAGTAGTTACTCTCTTTCCAGGGGCCACGTCTCTCTCTTATTTCTATTTAGGGTGTGAACCATTATTGTGTTTTGATTAAGTCATGCCACTAAAGTCTATGTAAAGACAAGTGCTGATACTTGCTGATTTTCCCTATTTCCAATTTCTCTTCTACCCTAGATCTTATTCGATGGATTTTTCCTTAATTTATATGGTGTTTGTGTTTGTCTTAATGATTTTAAGGCTGTGTTCACTACATTAGTTGTGTGAGAATTGAGAATCACCGCCATAAATCTCTGACTGAATATTTTAGCATTGTTAGCAAGTATATGATAGCTTAAAACTTTGGATAGTATTCCTTCACCATGTATCATCTATATCACTTCTATTCTAATTATAAATCACTACTTAAACTATAATCATGGCCACCTATCATATTTAACCAATCGCTACCTATTTGCTAGTTTACTCTAAACTCATGTTGTCTTATTCACTATGTTTTTGATGACACATCACCTCCTTTATAACTTGTATCACTACAAATTGCCACTTATTTAGTTGATATTTTAATTGCACCTCTGCGAAATCCTTTGAAACACTATAACAACTATGTATTGAAAATACTTTGCATTAAGTGGCTTCCTATTTAATAAACAATATCCTCGCTGCTGGAGTATATAGGGATATCACTAAATCCACAATGCAGTATTGTTATTAATTAAGTTGGCCTAACATTGGTATTAATTAAGCTGGCCTAACACACCAATGGAATTTTCCACATAATCTTTCTTATTTCTATTCTACACTAATCTCTCAAGTCGTTGGTTTTGTATATTCTCCTTTATAATACTTAGTATTTTCCTGTATATTATAAGGCTACTCACAACCCTCTTAATGGATCTGATTGGAGGCATATCATCCAAGCTCAAAAGCACACAACCCTGCAAATTAATTAGACCACACCTCTAAATATATGAATAACACTCAATTTGAAAATAGATTGATACACTTCTAGTCTTTAATTACTTTATTGAAATGTACTTCCTAGGCTTTGCTCTGATACCATGTTAAGTTTTGAAGATTGTTACAAATGTAATAACACTGCCATAATGTCTGGTATGTGTTTTCCACTTTGCAACAATCTCTTATTTATATTGATAATAAATCAAGAGGAGACATGTCCCTTCATGGGACATGTCTATTCATTAAAATTTTAACAACATAATTATATATACATATATAATATATCATAATATAATTTATTATTTAATTAAACTACACACATATATATGTATGTATGTGTATGTGTGTATATATCACATATATTAGACTTCAATTTTAGTCTCAAAGTTTATCCAATTGAAGCTACCAAACATTAATAGAATCCCTATGCATTACATGCATCCAATCAAAAAAAGGGAAGGATTAAGAGGCGATATGGGTGAATCACAATCATTGATTCATACCTAACCCTAAGTCACCTAGGTCTTCTTGATGAGGAAAAACCCTAAAAAATTTATGAATGTGTAAGGAGAATTAAAGAGAAGTTTGCATGCACAAACAAAGCATTCATGGTGACTAAGGAGTTATGGTTTGAGCTACATTGTAGAATTAGTTAGAGGATAACAAAGGAAAGGAATTAGAAGACAAAAAAGATACATCTGATTAGAAAGGACCGAGTACACATCATAAAAGAGGTGATCTGACATCAAGCAACAAAGTGCTAACTGAAGGATCATTGTTGAAACATTCTAATAGGTGAATCAATTAAATATCTTAACAAAGTAATCTTAACAGGTTGTTATAAATTTTTTAATAAGTTCTTACTTCATTATGTTAAAGTCCTTTTACTAGGCACACTTCTAATAGGGTGTTGAAATCCTTTAATAGGGTAAGATCTAACAATCTTGTAAACCTTTAACAAGGCAAACCTTTCACAGGGTAGATCGTGTTTAATGATCAAAATATTGTAACCTTCATTGGATACACTTTATTACTATAGTAGTGAAGATTTGTGGGTGTCATCCCCACCCTAGTTTTACCTTTTCCTTGGAGGGTTTATGGGTAACCAAATATCTTGTGTCATACATGTGTTGAATGTTTTACTTTCATGTTATGGATGTATATGCTTAATTTGGTATTTAAATTTTATATGCATAGATTGTGAAGATGGATGTGTGGTGAATATTTTTGAGGTTGAAAGTTTTAAGTGCTAATTCACCCCCTGCCCCTGCCCCTGCCCCAAAAACCCCTCCCCCACCAGCACTTAGCCCCCACCTCCCTCTTATAATTTACTTCCCTATTACAGTTCCAATAATTGGTGTCAGAGCTTTATTCTTTGAAAGTAAAGCTTTGCATCCTTGAGGGAAGATCTTGGAAATGGAAGTCTACAAGTTGGGAAAGACTATTGAGGACTAGATGATTGAAATACAACTTGCCCTACATTAGCTGAATGAAGAAAATGATGAGTTAAAGAAATTATTGAAAAGAAGGGAAGGGAATAGCTATTAAAGAGAATGACACACAATACCAAGAGATTGACACTACTAAATTATTTGCAGATGGAAACACTAATGAATTTGATGCAATAGTTACAGATTTGATGGAAAAGAATGGAACCCTAACGAAATGGTTAGAAATCTTAAGAGAAAACAAGTCCAATCAATATTGCTATGTGAGGTGATCGAGAAGAAGAAGAAATATAAAGAGGACAAAGTGATGATTAAAGATGACAAAAGGATTTTGACCAACAAACTAGAAGAGAAAACATCAGAGATGAGTAGGATTGCTAACATGCAATTGGAAACGCTAGGTCAAATGATGATTGCAAATCATGAACTGAATGCAAAGGATATTGGATCATAACTCTAAAGTTGCAGAATGAAAAATTGAGAAATGATTTGAAAAGAGAAAAAGAGTTTGCTAAAATTTTCAACAAACCTAGTGAAGCCATCAAGTACTTTGAGAAATTGATGAGATCTCCTAAATCCATCAGTGATTCTTCTGGATTGGGTTACACTAGTATTGAAGAAGGAGATGTTAGTTTGTGGTGACTGATCAGGGAAGTACTATACATACTTCATAATTTTTTTGGGTTGTGGTTGAAATTGTGGCTGACATATGGCTGAAATATGGCTGACATGTTGTAACCCTAAAGTTGCATAAAAATACTTGTATAAAAGGGCTTAAGGTTAGGGCTTGTTTCATAGTGGTGATGTGAAATTGGTTCTTGTTGTGGTATTTAGTTGTAAGGGATTATGGATCGTAATCAGGTTGCAGTCATTGGATCGTAATAATATTAGACTTATTGTTTGGTGGACGTAGCCCAGGGATTGGGTAACCATGTCAAATTTTGTTGCCTTATGTTCTTTTTTGTGTGATCTATTATTTTTTCTATTATTGGTTATATTTGCATGTAATTGTTATTTTTGTTTGTGGTTTAATACTAACAAGTGGTATCAAAGTGAGGTTGTTTTTTTAGTTATTCTCTGCAGGAAAGTCTCACAATTGAGTGGGAGTCTCACAGTTGAGTGGGAGTGATGGTAGATGAGGGTAAGCTGAGGGTTGACAGGTTTAATGGGTAGAATTTTCAATTATGGAAGATGCAAATGGAAGACTATCTTTATCAGAAGGATTTATGGAAGCCATTGGAAGGCAAAAAAAAGAATCAAGGATCTATGTCAAATAAAAATGGGATCTTTTAGAAAAAAAGACATTTGGAAGCATTTGATTATGCCTGGCACCATCGGTGGCATTTAATATTACAAAAGCAAAGAAAACAAAAGAGTCGATGAAAACCCTAGTGACACTGTATGAAAAGCCCTCTACTTCAAACACGGTATTTCTCATCAAGCATTTATTTAATATGAAAATGGCAGAAGGTGAATCTGTTGCAAATCATTTAATGAGTTTAATACTATTACTAGTTAGTTATCTTCTATGGGTATCAATTTTAATGAAGAAATTAGGGCTCTCTTGATTTTGTGTTCTTTTCCTGAAAGCTGGGATAGCTTGGTAATGGATGTGAGTAATTCTATTCCTAGATCTAGTACCCTAAAATATGATGAAGTGATCGGTGTTGTTTTGAGTGAAAAACTCATAGGAAATCTTTAGGTGGATCTACATCATGAAGTGCTTTGAATGCACAAAGTAGAGGTAGAATGACTAAAAGAGGAAGTAATTCTAGAAATCATGGGAAATCAAGAGGAAAGTCAAAGGGGAGGAGGTCTCAATTGAGAGGGTCGAATGACTGCTAGTATTATGGGAAAACAAGTCATAAAAAGAAAGGTTGTTGGAATTGAAAGAAAAATAGAGATAAACCAGATGGAGACAAGGAGGCAAATGTGGTAAGTAACAAATTTGAAGAGGATGCTTTGCTTCTATCTTTAGAAAGTGTTGATGATCCATGGGTTTTATATTCTGGAGCTTCATTTCATGCTACACCTCATAGAGGTTATTTCATTGATTATGTCCAAGGGGATTTTTGATTTGTTTATTTGTGGGATAATAAACCCTGTCAAATTGTTGGAAAGGGAAAAATTAAGATTAAGTTGCAGAATGGAAATCACTGGCTACTGCAAGAGGTAAGACATGTTCGAAGGCTAAGTAGGAATTTAATTTTAGTAAGGCAACTCGGTGATGAGGGTTGTGTAGTTAATTTTAATGATAAAAATTGGAAGGTTTCAAGAGGTTCCCTTGTAGTAGCAAAAGGTGTGAAAGTAGGCACCTTATATCTTTGTACAAGTCATATTGTTCCTTCTACTTCCTTCTACTTTAATTGTTTTAGAGAAAAATGAATGTTAAGGTACAGTTGCTATGGTTGAGTAGGGAGAACAAATAGCTGCTATAGATTCTTATACAATGCTATGACACAATAGACTTGGGCACATGAGTGAGAAAGGTATGAAATTATTCCGTTCAAAGAAAGTTTTACCAGGTCTAAAATGTGTTAATATGGATTTCTATGAAAGTTGTGTGTATGGAAAACAAAAGAGAGTGAGTTTTGTAAAGACTGGGAAGGAAAACAAAAAGGAGAAATTAGAGCTTGTGCATACCGATGTATGGGGATTGACTCAGGTATCTTCACTTGGTGGCTCTTATTATTATGTTACATTCATTGATGATGCAACTAAAAAAGCATGGATTTATTTCCTTAGATAGAAATCTGATGTATTTCAAACTTTTAAGAAATGGAAATGCTTGGCTGAAAATGTGATTGGTAAGAAATTAAAATGTCTTAGATCTGATAATGGTCATGAGTATTGAAGTCGTGAATTTGAAGATTATTTCTCCATTAATGGTATTCGTAGACAAAAAACTGATCCAAAGACTCCATAGGAAAATGGAGTGGTTGAATGCATGAACATGACTATAATGGAGCGTACAAGGAGCATAAGGTTTCATGTTGGGTTGCCCTTACACATATGGGTGGAAGTTTTCAATACTGCTATATATTTGATTAATAGAGGTCCCTCTACTCCTTTGGGTTGTGGTATTGAAGAGAAAGCATGGATTGGTAAGAAGGTGAGTTATTCTTTTCTCAAAATCTTTAGTTGTAAAGCATTTGCTCATATAGATTCTAAAAATAGAACCAAGCTAGAAGCTAAGTCAAAGAAATGTATATTTGATGGATATGGCATTAATGAATTTGGTTATAGGCTTTGGGATTTTGAAAATCATAAAATTATAAGAAGTAGGGATGTCATATTCAATGAGAAAGTGTTGTACACAGATTTGTTGCAGCAACACGAGAAGAAAGAAGATAATTATGTAGTGCTAGATGATACTCCAAAAGATGATGTTCTAGCCATTCCTCATGATGTACAACAATTGATATAATAAATATCACACACACTAATGCATATTAGATGGTCAATAAGGAAAATTAGATCTCTAGAAATATTTTCTCCCTCTTTGTATTCAATTTTACTTACTGATGTTGGTGAACTTTAATGTTATGATGAAGCAATGCAGGTGGATACTACGATTCAATGGGAGTCTGCAATGAAAGACGAAATGGACTCTTTGCTAAAGAATAAGACATGGGATTTATGCAAGTTGCCTGCAAGTAAAAAAGCTTTACATAATAAGTGGATTTACAGGTTAAAAGAAGAGGATGGAGGTAAGAAAAGATTTAAAGCCAAGTTAGTTGTAAAAGGATTTGCATAGAAAAAGGGAATTGATTTTGATGAGATATTTTCTCTTGTTGTTAAAATGACTTCTATCCATATTGTTTTAAGTATTATGGCTACTGAAGATTTGTATTTAGAGAAACTTGATGTTAAAACAACCTTTCTTCATGGAGATTTGGATGAAGAGATATATATAGCTCAAACATAGGGATTTGTGGTCAAAGGTAAGGAGAACTTAGTGTGCAAATTGAAGAAAAATTTATATGGCTTGAAGCAAGCACCTCGGCAATGGTATCTAAAATTTGATAGTTTTATGCATGAGCATGGTTATAGTAGGTGTCATTTAGATCATTGTGTCTACTTTAAGAGGTTGGATAATGATAGCTACATTATTTTATGTTTATATGTTGATGATATGCTTGTAGTTGGGTCTAACATGGATCACATTAAGGGGCTGAAATGCCAATTAGCACATGCATTTGCTATGAAGGATTTGGGGGCAGCAAAACAAATCCTTGGTATGAAGATTTTTAGAGATAGGAAGAATAGTAAATTGACGCTATATCAGGCTGATTATGTTGAAAAATTGTTGTAACATTTCTCTATGGAGAATCTTAAAGTTGTCAGCAAACCTTTACCTAGTCATTTGAAATTGACTAAGGAGATGTGTCCTAAGACACAAGAAGAGGAGGATAAGATGTCCAAGTTACCTTATGCTTCAATTGTAAGAAACTTGATATATGCTATGGTCTATACAAGGCCAAATAATGTACATGTAGTGGGAGTTGTTAGCCGATATATGAGTCATCTAAGAATTGAGCATTGGCATGCAATCAAATGGATTCTCAGATATTTGAAAGGAACATCCAATAATTGTTTACATTTTAGGGACTCTAGTATTAACTTACAATGCTATGTTGACTTAGATTTGGTAGGAGATATTGATATTAGGAAGAGTACTATAGGTTATGTCTTTGTTATTGGTGGGGCATTTGTGAGATGGGTTTCTAGGTTACAGAAGGTTAATGCTTTATCCACTATAGAGGCAAAGTATGTTGCTCCTATAGAGGTAGCCAAGGAGATGATATGGCTTTAGTTCTTCTTGAAAGAATTGGGACACCCTCAGAGGGATAATTATTTATTTATAGATAGTCAAAGTGCCATTCATCTTACAAAGAATTTAGCTCTACATTCAAAGACCAAACACATATAGTTGTGGTACCATTTCATTGGGCCAGTTTTGGAGGATGGACAGCTAAATTTGGACAAGATACATATAGATGAAAATCTAGCAGATATGTTGACAAAGGTAGTAACAAGAGAGAAGTTGAATTCATCTTCAACTTCGGTTGGTCTTCTAGATTGAATAGGAATACAAGAACAATAGAGTCCGGGGGGGTTTGGTCTAGTGGGAGCCTCATGGCATAGCGGCATAGCTATAGGATTAGTCTCCAAGTGTGAGATTTTTGTCTAGTGTGGATTCTGATCAGTCCCCAAGTGGGAGATTATTAGTTTGTGGTGACTAATCATGGAAGTATTGAACATACTTCATAAATTCTTTTGGGTTCAGGACAGTGCCTCAAATTTTTTTTTTTTTTCCAAGGCCAACATTGTGGCCGATGTATGGCCTCCCTAAAGTGGCATAAAAATACTTCTATAAAAGGGATTAGGGTTAGGAATTGTTTCATAGTGGTGATACAAAATTGGTTCTTGTAGCAGTATTGAGCTATAAGGGATTACAAATTGTAATCAGGTTGTAATCATAATAATATCAGACTTTCTATTTGGTGGCTATAGCCTAGGGATTGGGTGAACCACATTAAATCTTGGTGCCTTATGTTCTTTTTTGTGTGATCTATTATTTTTTCTATTATTGGTTATATTTGCATGTAATTATTATTTCAGTTTGTGGTTTAATCCTAATTGGAGAATCATCCAAAAGTGGTGAATAAATAAGTAACAAAGGTAAGAACTCCAAACCTACTTGTCATAATTGTGGTAAGATAGGTTATATTGCCAATGTTTTCAAGAGCAAGACTAAAACTCAGAATCCTAAGCAGAAGCTCATGGGTCATTATCACACATGCAACAAACTAGGACATCATGCACATGGATGTAGAACCAAGATCATAAGAACACAAAGATTTAAAGGATATTGCTATAACTGTCAGAAGTATGAGCATAGAGCATATGAGTGCAGATCCAAAATTAAATGGTCATAAAAAAAGCAAACAAATGTAAAGCACAATGGTGACTCTTATAATTAGGATTATAATACTAGGTATAGTTGTCACTATTGTCAAGAGTATGGACATATTGCTGAAAATTGAATAAAAACACATTTCATAAGTGACTACAAAAGATGATTGAGTCAAACCACATGTTTTATCTATTTGAAGATTGGTCACATTGTCCAAAAAGTTCAAAGGCACCAAGGAGTGAGTTCAAAGAAAAGGAAAGGTAGATGTTGAGAATGTCAGAGATGAGATGAACAAGATATAGAAGAGAAAGGAAGATTGTAGCACATCAAGTTCAGATGGGATCACTTCACTCAATGGGTTAGGTGATCACACCACCTCCAATTAAGCAATCAAGAAGTATGTGAGGGACTAATATTTGAAAGACATATTATACATCAGTTCCAAGAATTTAGTTATGAAAAAATTATATTTGCATGAAGAAAGATGCAAAGTGTTTTTAAGAATCTAGAAGAAATCTTTAAATTTTTTTAGTTTTCATGTTACTGCCAAGCATGAAATGTTTCACTATAGTTGTCAAGTGAAATGTTAGTTGATATTGAGCTATCAAATGTGATAGTGTTGACCAAGCTTGTAGTGGTTGCTGAGCAAAAAGGAAACTTCATGGAAGTCGAGTGAGTTGAAATCTCTATTGAAGCTAAGATTTGTAATGGAATAACTTGCACAATAGAATAAATAATATAAAATATTATATAAATACTTGATAATAACTTAGAGTAATAGGCCAGTTTGAGGGGGCAACCTCTTAATATCTCAAATGAGAAAACACTTCACAATCTGATCTTGAAATAAGACTCATAACCTCCTATATATACCTAATTATTCTTAGGTTGAATAGACACAACCCTACATAACACCTAGGTTGACCTACCTATCTAAATAATAAAATAATAATGATAACATGACTTAATTAAGGATTAAGATAACCACAAGTTGACTATTCATAACCCTATATACACCAATATTAAGGGTACAACATGCCCCCTCTCTTGAAAGAAGCATTTTTTTCAATGGTAAGCAAGCGTGGATTCTTTTGAATGAACTCCTCATCCTCCCATGTGGCTTCTTCAACTAGTAGGTTCTTCCATTAGATGAGATAGTGAGTGAGGGTTTTATTCCTTAGCTTCTTCATGCATGTTTGAATAATTCACTTTGGTTCCAAAATTATTCTTCCTTCTTTATCAACCTCTGGTAGTACTATTTGAGTAGGAATATTCTTCCCAATTACCTTCTTTACACAAGAAACATGAAAAACTAGATTTATCTTTGTTGTTAGTGGGAACTCAAGCTTGTAGGAAACACTGCTAATCTTTTGCATGATTTGGTATGGTCCATAATATCTTGGAGAAAACTTATTATTCTTTTTTTGTCACTTTATTGAGATTTGTTTATAAGGCTGCAATCTCAAGTAGACCTAGTCCCCAACTTCAAAATTTCTTTCACTATGATGTTGGTCCACATGTTGTTTCATTTGATTCTGTGCCATAGCTAAATTCTTCTTGAGTCCTAAAAGTATGCATTGCTGATGAAACAAGTGGTCCTCTACTACCTAAACTCTTGGTGACACCTTTAATGATGATGTGATGGAAGGAGGATGATATCCATAAAGTTTCAAAAATGGAGACATTTTTTATGAGCTATGAAAAGAAGTATTGAACCACCATTCTATAAGAGGTAGCCAATCTACCCATTGAGATTGGTATCCTTGAAGTGAAACAATCTAGGTATCCTTCCAAACATTTATTAACAATGTCAATTTTCCCATCTCAGTAAGGATGGTATGAAGAACTATGAGCCAATTAAGTACCCAAACATGAGAGTAAATCTTTCCAGAAGTGACTATTAAAGTTAGGATCATGATCACTAACAATAACCTGAGGTATACCATGTAGCTTGTGGATATTCTCCAAGAATTTTTTTTCCACTATACTTGTTGTAAAAGGATGTGATAATGCAATGAAATGTGCATATTTAGTGAGGTGATCAACTACTACCATGATGAAATTATGACCTTTAGATTTGGGAAACCTTGTGATGAAGTTCATGGATACCTCTTCCCAATGTTGGCTAGGAATAGATAGAGGCTGCAAGAGACCTGGTGTCTTAATTATTTGCCCCTTATTTCTTTGACAAACCAAACATTCAACCATAAATTTTTGAACATACCATTTAGCCCTTCCCAAAAAAAAGCTTGCTTAACCTGATGATATTTATTCAAAAATCTTGAATGACCACCAATTGGGGACTCATGTAGTTCTTTGAGAATCTTGTGTTTAAGAGTGGAATTCTTGCAGAGATACAAGAACTCTTTATACCAAAGAATACTCCCCTTTAAAAAAGCTAATCTAAACTACTAGGGTCACTTTTTATTTGCTAGATGAGATTACTTGTTGCAAAATCATTTTGCCACTCTTCTTTGGTTTCTACCACCCAATTTTATCATAATAGTGAAAGTACATACAATAAGGCTTCATATTTTTCATCCTTCCTCAAAAGTGCATCGACTAGAATATTTTCCTTCCCTTTCTTGTATACAATTTCAAAGTCATATCTCATCATCTTAGTGACCCATTTTTGTTGCTCCTCTGAAGATAGTCTTTGTTCCAAAAAATATTTTAGGCTATCATGATTTGTCTTAACCTTGACGTGTCAACCAATTAATAAGGCCTTCATTTTTAACTATATGAAGGATTACTAGTATTTCCTTCTCATAAATATCTTGAGTTGATTTTTACCTTTAAATTGATGACTCTCAAAAGAAATTGGTTGACCTTCTTGCATGAGAACTACTCCTATCCCATTTCTAGAAGCATCACATTCCATAATGAATTCCTTGGTGAAGTTTGGAGTGACAAGCACTAGAGTTGTACACATATCCTTCTTCAATTTCTCAAATGCTACATTAGCAAATTTATTCCAATGAAAGAATCCTTCTTCAATAGAGGGGTAAGGGGTGCAAATATACAACCATAATTCTTCACAAATCTTCTATATTACCCTGTCAATCCCAAGAAACCTCTCAACTTCTTAATGGTTTTTGGAATAGGCCATTCCATGATAGCTTTATTTTTTTAGGGTCCACCTTTACTCCTTCATGTGAAACTATGTATCCCAAATACTCCACCTCCTTAAGACCAAAAGCACACTTGGATGGCTTAGCATAGAGTTGATGATCTTCAAGTAATTGTAATGATTGATCTGCATGCTACAATTTTTTTCCCAAGTCTCACTATAGATTAATATATCATCAAAAAACACTAACACAAACTTTCTCAAGAACTTCTTAAAAATAGAATTCATCAAACCTTGGAATGCAGATGGTGCATTGGTAAGATCGAATGACATCACAAAAATTCATAATGACCCTCATGAGTTCAAAATGTTGTCTTGCAAATATCTTCATCCTTAATCTAAATTTGGTGATAACTCGATCGAAGATCTAACTTGGTAAAATACATAGCTCCATTTAATTCATCTAGAAGATCATCAATGACTATAATATGAAACTTATCTTTAATGGTGTACTTTTTGAGCACTCTATAATCTACACACATGTGCCAAGTTTCATCCTTCTTATGCACCATCACAATAGGTGAGGAGTACACACTTTTTCTATGCTTGATAATTCATGCCTCTAGCATTTCCTCAACAATTTTTTCTATCTCATTTATTTGTATGTGTGGGTATCTATAAGGCTTGATGTTTGGTGGATGGTTCCTTGGAACTAGTATGGCATGGTCATGATCCCTCTTAGGAGAAATTCCTTTAGGCATATCTCCAAGAATCATTGGGTGACGATTAATTATTGCTTATATATATGGATGAGTAAGAGCATTAGATTGAGAGACTTCTCATGAACATGGCTAGGCCACAAATCCATCCACTCCTTTCTTAAGAAATTTTTTCATTTGATGAGAGCTTACCATTTGTGGGGAATATTTCACCTTCAATCCCCTTAGCTCCATTGCCTTTCCTTTTGATTGAAATCTCATGAATAGTTCTTGGAAGTTCATCTTAATTGTTTCCAATGTAGTAAGCCATTGTACTTCCAAAACAATATCTGCCACACCCATGGATATTGCATATATTGGGGTATTAAGTTGATAATCTCCCATGGATAATTTGATGCTATGATACTTCCTTGAACAACTAACTATGCCCCCATCTGCAATCAAAACCTAAAACTCTGAGGCTAGATATATAAAACAATTTAGAAGAGTTGCCAACTTTTTGTTGATGAAATTATGAGTACTACCTGAGTTGATCAACACTATTACTTTTTGCTTCTTTAAGAAACCCACTACCTTGAGAGTTTGTGGTGCACTGAAACTTGAAAGTGATTGGTTGAGAATCATGTGATTCCTCACCCGACTCCCTATCCTCCTCTAATATGGGTTCATCCTCTTCTTCCTCTCTTGGACCTTCAATATAGAATAATTTATTTTCACTACATTTATGTCCTCGACTATATTTTCTATCACAATTGAAACACAATCCTTTTGCTCTTTTCTCCTTAATTTGTTGTGGAGTCAACCTAGTAGGCTAAGGAAGAGAAGGTGTTGAATATCCTTTTTCTCTTGTCACTTTAGCCCCTTGCTTTCTAGGAATCAATAACTTCTCCTCTACCTTGCGTGCCAATATGAAAGAATCATTTATAGAGCTGGGACAAAACATAAATACTTCATGTTGAATGTGATCCTTGAAACCACCCAAGAATGAATATATTTTGGAATTTTTGAATACAATTCTTAACTGATCCTATTTGTTGAAGCTTAACAAGTTGGCTAAAGAAGTTTTCTATCACACTATTTCTATATTGTGCTTGGAATTTTTCTGTAAAAATTTTCCATGATATGGTGAGACCCTTTTTCCTCCTATGAGTACAAAGCTAATGATATGAAATGAATTGATCTGGTTCTAGATATAAGGAAGGCATCATGACCTTTTCTCCATATGGGTTTTGATGTACTTCAAAAAAAATTTCCATTTGATTTATCCATGTTAGAGGATCCTTTCCATCAAATTTGCACATATCCACCTTTGGAAAAAAAATTCCTAGATCCTGTAGGAGTATTAAAATTTGTGTCATTATTAGTCGACTTGGATGTTTCATCTTGATTGCTTGAGAGCTCCTTCCTTGTTTCATTCATATAGGTGCTTAACATGCTTCATATATATGATATATCTCCTCGTAGGTCACACATATCCCTCTTAACCTCTTCCTTGAATGAACTTGGTTCCTCATTGGGATTACTATCCTCTATTGTTTCCCAATCTTGATCTAAGGATTTCCCCAGTGTTATAGCATTATTTTTGCCTCTTGTTGAAGGTGCCATCATGATGGAAACCAATATTTTTGAAATAAATCACACAAATGAAATGTAAATTCTCTAATTTATTTATTTATTTATTTTGTAGTATAACTTACTAGGGCCAAGATACCCTTGGCAAAAATCCAATTTTTTAAAAAGCAAATTTGCTCCCTTGAGAGAAAATTTTCCTAATTTTGTAATATCTTGGTTATTTTTTCTTCAATTTCTCCAAGATTTGAAATTTGGGCTCCTCTACTATGTATTCAAAAACCCAATACAAGTTATACTCCAATTTGACAAGATGTGAGAGATATAAAGATCTTAATAAATTGTGCATAAATAGTAATTTTACAATAATTTTCACAAATTTGCACCAATTCCTTTGAATTTTGAAATATAGCTTCTTTAATATGGTCTTCAAAAACCCTTTAAAAATATTTGAAAATTTTGGTAAAACCTAAAAATTATGCTCTTCCCAAAATTGTCCCAATGCTGAGAAAAAAATCTTGCCTCTATGGTGCCAGGATCATGCTTCGATACCACTTATAATGAAATAACTTGCACAATAGAAGAAATAATATAAAATATTATATAAATACTTGATAATAACTAAGACTAATAAGCCACTTTGAGGGGGAAACCTCCAAATATCTAAAATGATAACACACTTCACAATCTGATCTTGAAATAAGACTCACAACCTCCTATGTATACCTAATTATGCTTAGGTTGAATAGACACAACCCTACATAACACCTAATACAACCTACCCACCTAAATAATAATATAATAATGATAATGTGACTTAATTAAGGATTAAGATAGCTACAAATTGACTATTCATAACCCTATATACACCAATATTAAGGGCGTAGCAAGCTTATAGTATTCTAAGCACTAAGCATTAAATGTGAGGTTTTAAAGTCTATATGATCGATTTATACTCATTTGAAATCATCCAAATTTGAAGATGAGCATGAAGAGATAAAGGTGAATTGGAGAAATCATTTCAAGCATTTTCAAATAGGATTCAATAGTCGCTCGATATCATCTTAGCAAATTTACAAAGGTATTTATCATGTGCCGAGCTACATAGTTTGCATTTTTGCAAACCCTAGGTTTTCATAATAGTGTGTATTCATTTAGCTCCTAAGGTTAAAGAGGGTAAAGAAGTTTTGAATGTACACTTAGTAAGAAATGAAATCAGATAACCAAATTTTAGAGCCATTCTTGATATTGCTTACAAGCAAGATCCATCCAGTGTGTTATCGATGATACCACCTCGAGTTTTGATGATTCAAGATGTGAGATAGTGCTACACATGCAAGGTGGGTAGAATGGGTGATATGAAAATTAGGGAAACCTATAGGAAATTATGTGAAAATGGAGCATTGAAATATAAATTCAAAATTATAGAGAGAAAAGGGTTAACCCGTGCCCTAGATTTTCCCAATATTTTCAAGACTGAATGGATAAAGATAGTTTTGAGAAAAATTCATGATAATTCTATATGGTTGGATAATGGACCAGTGAAAGTCACAAAGAAAATTGTACATAGATTAACAAGGTATCCAACCCTTGACTAACCTAAAACCATGAGAAGTGAAGCTAAAGAAGTTACTAAGAAGAATATAGGGGCAATGTGAAACAAATGAGGAATGACAATTGTCACTATCTCAAATCCCATAATTGCTTTTGCAATGAGGATTCTAGCACATAAATTCTATCAATCAAGTAGGCTCAATAGTGTACAATGTATTGTTGTTGACATGGGCTACAAGATAGTTAAGAAGGATCATACCTATGACCTTGTTGAGTTGCAAATGCAATACTTATTAGAAAATTTAGGAGCAATAAGGAAGACCAAGAGTGCACAATGTAAATTTGGTTCAATTCTTGTATGTATATTCTTTTATGTACATAATACATTCCCTACTTTTGGTAATGTTGCATGGAAAACAATCAGATCTGTTGTAGTGCAAATAGGTGAATTTATTGAGCAACTTGGAAATAATTTTGAGTCTGTAATGACCAACTACTTTGAAGATTTCAAGTGGTCAATGAAGAAAATACCAAGGATACTAGTTTCACTAGTTGAGAAACATTTCAATGATGTTTTCTTTCTAGTTGACACTAATTTTACATATGTTCAAGTTGTTGTTCCAAGGATAACGTGGTTAAGACCACTAGGCTATGAGATCAATGTGGATGAAGCCTCTGCAACAATTACAACATTACTTGCAGAAGGTGTAGATGCTAAGGCTATTGTGTTTAGGTATTACAATGTGTCTAAATCTAAGATAATAATGGATTTGAAGATTGCCTTAGTCATAAGAAAGAAAAAGAAGATTGTCAAGAAGCTTAAGGAGAAATTTGGTGGAGTAGAGGAAAATGAAGAAGAATAAGAAGAAGAAGATATACCTGCTTAAGCACCATTGGTCTTAACTCAAGGTCAAGGGGAATATCAAGTAGAAGAGGTAGAAATTGAAGAAGGTGTCAAGGGAGAAGAAACCAATGAAGCACCTGAGAAAAAGAAGAGGAAAGCTAAAGCACCAAAAAATAGAAAACCAAGGAAGGTTGTAAAAACTAAGCCTATAGTTCAAGCAACTCAAACCAACACAAGAGCTACTACCAAAAAGGCTCAAGAGGTAGATAAGCCAAAAGAGAAGAGGACTAGATCAACTAGCAAATAAGAGGAGCTTGAGAAGAGACCAAAGAGAAAGTATATAGCTCCAACTTAATTTGATGAAGAGAGGATAGAATCTAATGACAATAGCCCATTCAAAGTGGTAAGTCACCATCCTTCCTCAGATTTAGACAATATATGTGAGAACATAAGGAATAATGTTGATTTATTTGGTCTCACACATATTGAGTTTGATAAAATTGGAAAAGTTGAGATGAACCAAGTAGAGGAGTCAATATATTCCATGATGAAAAAATTCAAACAAATTTCAATTGAGATTGCTAACTCTCTACCAAAGGAATTATCTAATAGAGTTGAGCAGAAGTGGCAATATAGTCTCAATATAGAAAGACAAATCAAAGAGACTACACTTGCACAAATGATACCAGAATTGGATAGGGAAACAATGACTAAGGCAATAAAGAAGAATACTAGGAAATTTACACCTAAATATAGGGCATTCAACATACTATAGAAAAATATTGAGGATGTTGTGTAGAAGACCACCCAATTGTGTAAATAATTATATGGTTTGATAGCACCCAAGGCAATAATGCATATGCCTATTGATGTAGGTGAGATAAATATGAACAAAAATAAGTAACTAAGGTTACTACAATTAACACTAAGACAATTGCACATGAGGAAGGCATTGAGATACATAAAGATACACAAGCACTAGCTGAGGATAAGCAACAGACATAACAAAGTGTACTAGATACACTAGTGTCGAGTATCAGTCCTCAACATGAGTTGAATACAAACACTGATACGGTAAAGATAAAGGATGATTATGATACTGTTACTTAGAAGATCAATCCCCTTATAGAGGAAGACTTCAAGAAGATACTAGTAGAATCCACTACCTAGGCCAAACTTTGTGAAAATCCTATATTGGTTAGTGTTGATGAGAATGAGAAAGAAGACAAGGTATCTGTAGGCGAAGAGTTATAGACACAAGAAACATCTACAACCCCTCCTCAATTCTTGATACAATCTAAATCACTTCTTTTAGTATATAAAAGGATAGAGCTATCCATAACCCATATCAGAAAATTGGCACACACCATGTCTATACCAAAAGTTTCTACAAATGAATAGGAAACAACACAAGTTCCAATAGGTTAGGTAGATACTCCTACACCTATAGCACAAGATCAAGGTACAACTGAGAATGTAGAGAAAGCAGAGGATAGGACTGAAGAGATTGATTTGACTACAAAACCTGAGGAGCAACTAGCAATACAAACACTAGTGACTTTGCTAGATACTGCTACTCCTCCTAGCCAAGCTCTTCATAGGCCGAGTATAGAAGCTATACCCCTACAATCATCAAGGAAAAATCCAAGCACATCCATGGTAAATGAAGTTACATCATTTTTTTGATGTGAACTTGGCTGAAGTGATTGAGTTTCCTAAGTTTCATTTTGCAACCATCACTATTGAACAGATGAGCATACTACAGGATGCTCTTGCAAAGAAGAAAAACCAAGAACCGCTCAAATAGGAGCATAGGTAGAAGCAAGTTTTGCTAGCTATTAAGGACATTTTTCTTGATGCATTTATCCTAATAGCACTAGAAGCAACAAAGCCTATTATAGAGTAGTTAACCAACATAGTTGAGAAGGCAAATGACACAGACCTAGATTCAATTGTGAAATTACTTGAATGGTCTGAAAGAAAGTTTCAAACTAAGGTTGATGAAAAGATATCAAGTGCTATTGCACTATCACAGGTTGAGTTAGCAACCAAAATTGACAATGTGAAGAAGGTACTAGAGAACATTTTCTCTTTGTGCACCAAATCGTGGAATCCCACACTCTTCACACAAGAAATCAGGAGTCGCATACTGAGTTTGGAGAGTCATATACAGTCATCTAGCATTACCAAAATCTCCAACCTAGAGTGAGAAACATTTTAGGAATCTCCTAAACTCCTAGAGTCAATTAATAGTGCTACATGTAGATGAAGCAAACATAAGGGCTAAACTAATCAACATCTAATCTATTCTAACTCCACATATGGAGATATTTCACAAGGAACTAGAATTTTTTGAAACACTCATGAAGAAAGATCTACATCTTTCTACTCATGAAGTCTTAGTAAACCTTGCTGCTAAGCTAGGCATCCAAATCAAATCATTGGAGGTAGCTTATGTCAATTGGGATGCTACTTTGAAAATTATGCTTGTGGTCCACAAAACATTTTTGGACAAATACACTTTTAAGTGTATAACCCTTTGACATAAGTGTCAAAGTGGGGGAGAAATAAGAGAAAAGAAGTATGGGGGAGATAATATTTCTAGGGGAGCTACTATTTTTGAGAAAAGGCAGAGTCAATGATAGAAATAGAGCACATAAATCAGCTTATGCAAATATACTCAGTAGTAGGAATGATTTTGGCTTAGATTGGAACAACACAATCAACTAAGGGGGGAGTTATTGAATTTTGAGGTATGACTGATGAGTCATAAGTTTTTTGCAAAGTTTTGAAGTTTAGAAATTTTGTATGAAAGTGGATATTATTAGAGTTATGCTTGAAAGGCTAAAGGTTATCCATGCATGACCACGTATTTTTCCACTCATGTCAAAGGGGGAGATTATTAATTTTAGATTGGTTTTGACATATGAGTGACAATATACTTAACTCATTTACTTAGTTCATGTCAAATAAGTAATACATGTCGAGCATAAGCTATCAGATAGTATATGAAGAGAAACAAATATTTAGTATGTGTCGAGTAACTAGTAAGTGTCGAGTCACTCAAGTGTTGAGTAGATAGTATGTGTCAAGCTATTTAGATGTGGAGTGGTGAGTGGATGTTGAGTCATTCAAAGGTTGAGTTAAGACATTGAAGTTGCAGTTGATGCTGAGAATTAGGGACTTCCAAGTGTCGAGTTATATAGTTTTGATATAGTTGTTTATAATGGCACAAAATTTGGTGTAAACCATTTTGGGTTGACTTAAGGATTACTTTACAATCTTTGATGATAAGAATGAATATTAATTGCGAATCCCTATGCATTACATGCATCCAATCAGAAAAAGGGAAGGATTAAGAGGCAATATGGGTGAATCACAATTGTTGATTCATACCTAACCCTAAGTCACCTAGGTCTTCTTAAGGAGGAAAAACCCTAAAATTTTTATGAATGCATAAGGAGAATTGAAGAGAAGTTTGCATGCACAAAAAAATCATTCATGGTGACAAAGGAGTTATGATTTGACCTACATTGCATAATCAGTTAGAGGAGAACAAAAGAAAGGAATCAAAAAACAACAAAGATACATTTGATCAGAAAGGATCGAGTACACATTATAAAAGAGGTGATCTGACATCAAATAATAGAGTGCTAACTGAAGGATCATTTTTGAAACATTCTAACAGATGAATCAATTAAATATCTTAACAAATTAGTCTTAATAGGTTGTTGTAAATCCTTTAACAGGGTGCTTACTTCATTGTAAGTTAAAGTCCTTTTACCAAGCACACTTCTAACAAGGTGTTGAAATCCTTTAAGAAGGTAAGATCTAACAATCTTGTAAGCCTTTAATAGAGCATTCCTTTCATAGGGTAGATCATGTTTCATGATTAAAACATTGTAACCTTCATTGGATACACTTTATTACTATAGTAGTGAAGATTTATGGTGTCATCTTGTGCATACATGTGTGGAATGTTTTACTTTCATGCTATGGATATATATGCTTAATTTGGTATTTTATTTTTATATGCATAGATTGTGAAGATGGATGTGTGGTGAATGTTTCTAAGGTTGAAAGTTTTAAGTGCTGATTCACCCCCCCCCAGATTTTACTTCCCTATTGTATTTGCAACAAGATAAACTAGGGTCTCCTTAGTATATGCAAGGTACATGAGGCCCAAATCCATAGATGAAAGTGAATAATGCCATACAACTAGGAGGATATGGTAAGACAAACATCCACCTTCACTTCCCAAAGGTATAAATTTGTTTGGGGCTTAGGCAAGAGTGACAAGATTCTAATTCCAAGAGAGGTGTCTTTAGATTCATCTCTCACTATTTATACTCTACTAATACACAAGAGTTGAGGTCATCCCTTGAGGTGATGAAATCCTCAAGTAGACCTCCTAGAAAAAAGAAAACAAGACCACTTATTTCTTGTACACTCAACATCACCTGAAGGTGTGAGAGGAGATAATACATGAGTGGCCTTGGGGTTTAAAATGCACTTGTTTTTTTAAAATTCCAAACCCAAATGTATAGGTAAAGTTTAAAGCCTCAATATGAAAATGTGTGAAAATTACTTCAAAAATATTATCAAAGGCTAATATTGACTTCAAAAACAAATTCCTTGCATTTTAAAAATGATTTTCTTTGTAAAAGTTATGAGCATTTAGAGTTTTCAAGGAAAGGGTAACTTTGAACACATTTACCTAATTTTTGGAAATGAATACAATGAAATAACTTCTAGATTTTGATAGAAAGCTGAACCAGCTTTCCAACACTTTTTGAATTGTCCAAAATAGAGCTCGTGTGCAAAAGTTATAAGTGTTTTAGTGAGACAACCTCTTTAGACATTTGCAAGGAAGAGGGGGCTAAGTTAAGCCCCTTGATAGTCAGCCCCTAGGCCCCACATCACCACAAGCTAGAAAGAGAAGGCTAAAATAGATTAGCTTAGCCTTGGTCATTAAGTCAAATCATAATTTGAATAAAAATAAAATTTCTTTAAAAGCAAAGTGTGCATGACAAATAGTGTATGAATTGTCACAACTACTTAATGTGACTGGCGTGTAGTCTATGGAATGTCAAAACTGCTTTGCAAAGTGTGACAACTGAAAAGTATCACAGTGATGTCTTTTTTGGTTTATATATGAAATAAAATGGTTATATATATATATATATATATATGAAATAAAACTTAAAAAATTATTTGGTAAGCAAGAAAAATTATTTTGATGGTTTTTTTAATGAAAGTATATTCAGTGTGTGTACACTCATACAACTTGAAAATAGCAGAATAAGTAATATGTAGAGTGTTATATATCAAAAGACCTCTCTCATGTACTTTAAGTAGAATGATGAGCTCCTTATTTTGACTTGAATCCTTTCATGAGACTTGATATCTAAATTCAAGTCTTCAGCCTACAAGCTCAAACTCATAAAAACAAACTCATACACATTAATAGGTTAGTTTGAACCTATGAAGCTGGTCCCACCATGTATGCCAAAATTTATTGCATAAAATGCAATGAAGGAACAAACAATAATCCACTAAAGCTTATTCCTACATATTCATACAAACCTCAAAACATGGAGGTAAACATGTAAATAGTGATAAAATGAAATAAAATAGTTTAAACTATTCCAAACAACACTAATGCAAACCTCCTAGAATCACCAAGTGTTGATGATTTTGTTGGTGGGGGATGTGGTTGCTCACAGTAGACTAAGGATTTCTTATGGAAATGAAGAGATAGGTCTTCTTTTATAGGAAATGAGATAAGATGGATGATTGAGATTTAAAATGAGATGAAGGGCTAGGATCTCTCATGGTTGATGAGGTGTCCATGAGGTGGAGGGCAAGTGGAATCCATCTGGATTAGTGTTTTGACCACTTCAAAGGGGAAAATATTCTCACACATGGCTAAGAAACCTTTGATGTGATGGGTCAATGACATGTGTAAGAGGATTGGAAGCTCAAGGTTTCTCACACATTTGTAAGCCACCTTTGAAAGTTATGGGTTAACGACATGTGTAAGAGGGTTGGAAACTCAATGTTTTGGGAAGCTCAAGGTTGCTCACACATGTGTGAGAAACTTTGGTTCACATGTGAATGGGGACAATTGTGTAAGTGTGTAAGAGTCACATGTCACATGTGAGTAGGGTTTTCTAATCCTTTGATTAGGATTGTGCAAATGATTAAGGATATGATTAGGTTGGAAATTAGGACTAATTAGTTAGTAAGTGGGTTTTCCTAGGTTAGACAAATGGGTTAGGTTATGCAAGTGAGGTGATGTCAGGGATAAAATTAAGAACCATGTGCTCAAATAGAATTAAATGTAATATTTAATTCCAAGTGGGATAAATATGATTAATTAAGTAAGATAAGGTCATATACTTAATTAAAATGAAGGATTAAGATGCAAATGGGATGAGGGGAAATAGGCTAGGATTAAATAAATGTAAATTTATTTAAATCAAGGATAGGGGATAAAGATGATTATAACTGAATAAATATGATTAATTAAAGGTAGGATAAGGATTAATATTAAATAAATACCAAATATCTATTTAATTAGATAGGATAAGGGTAATTTTACTCAAATGGTCAAATTTAGGTGTCTATAATTAGTCTTTTCGACGCAATATTTTTTATGACTAAATTTGTTAGTTGTGCAATTATTTTTTATTAGAATTCCAACGAATGACTGTTAGAAATCTGCCTCAAATGTTGTTAGTGGATGTAGATGTGCACAAAGGAAGAAGAAGATGATAAATTTCATAATGTAGATCTCCTCACTTGATGACCAACAAAATACTAGATCTTAAAGAGTAAATGCTCATAAAGGATCCTTGAACGTTGAGAACACCTAAAAATTGCCTTGAATATCCTTGCTTATTGAAAAGTTCTTGAATTCATGTGTATAGAGGCCTTATGCTTCCTTCTGGATGTCTTGTTAATGTGAAAATGAGGTTCCCAAGATTTCTTTTATAGTAGTTTTTGGTTCAAAAATAAATCAAGTCGGTTGGGTCACTTGATTCTCAAATTTGAATCCCCAAGAAAAAATTTGCCCCGGGACCAAAATTGTCGAGGTATAGTTTGACATGGCTGACCTCTACAAGTATAGGTTGATTGGCTTGACCTATACCAGGTTTATCTCGTGAAGGAGTAACTCCAAGGTCTCAAAAAGTGCATAGATGAAATTACAAAAGAAGGAATTGAGGGGGAGAAAAACTAGATTAAGCACAAATATTTTCATGGTCCATAAAATCACTAAAGGGAGGGAGCCAAGAGGTCTTAATGATGGACCTACTTCCATTTTAAGATGGTATAGTTCCTACTTATAATTTCACACTATAGTATGGAACTTGTTCCTCCTCTTCCCACTTTCATGGTAAGCCACTTCTTCAACCCACACTTCACCTTTTAATTATGTCCATCCCTTTTACATCTAATTCCTCTCATTCCAACAATGGTGCACTTATTCCTAAAGCTTATCCTACTAATGTTATGAATTCTTCTCGTATCACTTTAATGCTAATGGTGAGCCGTACATCATCCTTCTATTATTGTTTTAGTTCTTATGTTCTCCATACTTATGGTGTACATACCACTCATGTTTCTTTAACCCCTTCCATTAAACTTAAGTCAATATATCCCATATATAATCTATCATATTCCTTCATTTAGTGTAAACTTTGAAAAAGGAAATAAATGCACAAGAACACTTCCCACACTAATCTAATGAGGAGAGTAATGTAAAATAATTAAATTTTTTCAACAATAAAAAGTAAAAATATATTGAGACATAAAAGAGGTGATAGTGTAACATGGAATGAACATGGGGAAAATCCTTTCAAGAGAAAAAACCCTACTCTCTAAAGTATCACAATATATTATTCAGTAAACCAATAAAATAAAATGCACTTAAAGAGCTTGCAAGCTATTATATGAATTTCACCAAAATATAAGTTTATAGTAAATTTGGTAGCATAATGTACCTATAAATTATAACTCCAAGAATGAAATAAATAAATGAAGTACATACTAGATATCATGAATGGTTCATAAAACCATTTGCAAATCTAGTAGAGATATGTCACCCAAATGTATGGGCTCAAATTCTAATGCCCCTCCTTGGTCTTCATCTTCCTACCTATTTCTATTATTATTTTTAACAAAATTTACAATATTATCACTAAAAAAAGAATAAGAACTATTGGAAATATGGTAAGTAAGATATCTTAACTGTTTTCATTTATGGCAACATATATTCAACATTTCATTTATGCATTTAGAGTTAGAAAATTGTCTAAATGATTAGATAGTTTGCAGCAACACAGAGATAGATATGATGTGTACAGATGACACACTTTGAATTAGCTTATGCACAATTGAGGATAGCTTTATGGAATGTCATAATGACATGGTTAAGTGCACAGATGTGTATAGACAATACGACACAAGTCACAGTTGAAATACCAATACAGGTATTTAACAGAGCAGAGAAAAACATAGTAGAGAATTGAGTTGTATGACTTAAGGAATTATTTTGGTGACAAAATAATTACTAAGTCATGATGAGGCAACTTTGTGGATATTAATCCATAAGTTATTTTATATTATATCAAGAATGTGAAGACATGAAGGCCGACTGAGTAGAGAATTACTAACTTGCGAAGTATAAGTAAAGATCATATGTTGCACAGATAACTATGCTAGATGTGAAAGTTGTATGACATGCAAACTATTGTATGAACATCTTGAAAGATATATGAGCCTTATACAATCCAAGATGAGTTGTATGATCAGAGCAAGTACAAATTACAATAGTGAGAAAGTATTGTATGTATATCTATTCTTGTGAGGAATTTTATTGTATAAATGCATGTTAGGGCAATGAGCTCTTCTTGCATATATTGTATTTGATCTACCACCTCCTAACAAGGTTGAGGCTACTAACAAGGCCTAGTCCTCTAACAAGGACTCGAGACACTATATGTACTTCATAGACTCCTAACAGGATCAATATCCTTAACATCATCATTTTGTTTAGTGAATCATCTTGTGGGTATCATCCCCACTGGGGTTTTCCCTAGTTAACAAATAATGGTGTTCTGAGTTCTCTATGTGTACAGTTATATTTATTGTTCAACATTGTTGGTACTTCCATATACAAGCTATAAAGTAATTAACAATATTCAGTTGTGGGAAAAATTTGGTAGAATACTAATTCACAGTTCTAACAAGAATAGTGAAAGAGAAATACAAATGTATATCTCATTTCAAAAGAAATGATTATTTTACTATATTTTAAAAAATGTATAAACTAACTCTACAATTATTTTTTTTCCCAAATTTGCAAACCACCAATTTTTGATCTTATGAATCACCTTCCTTCTTTTTGTTATTTGATCAAAATTTGAAGTTTAAATACACTCCTAGTCAAAACTTTCATAATATATTTCAAAGAGGGATAAAGAAGTGAATTAAAATTAAATAATTTTTCTTCTTAAATTAAAGCATGGATTAGTTTGAGATCACAACTCACAATTAGTTCTAAAAGTCAAATGGAATGAGGTCTCTTGCAAAATTAAAATTCATAACTTATAATTAAGTCATGAGTTATGAAAAGTGAATGTACAATGTTGTGAAAGGGGAAATGTAAATGTGAGGTAGGTTTAAAATGGTAATTAAAGGGAAATGTGAATGTGTAAGATAAGTTCAAAATGATAATGAAAGGGAATGTGAATGTGTAAGTACAAAATGGTAAAATTTAAATGTTGTGAAATCAAAACTCACAACTCACAACCAAGTTCTGAGTTTTAAAGGATAAATATAGAGAATTGTGAATAGTAAAATGAGAGTGCAAGATAAGTTACAAATGATTAAAGGTGAACAAAAGACAAATAAGTTTTGCATTATGCAAAAATAATCTACAATTCATAACTGAATAATGAGTAAAAAAAGTGAATGAGAAAGATTGTCAATAATTAAAAGTAGACTTACACAATAAGTACTATATATGAAAAGTAAACATAGTGAAGAACCCATAACTGAATTTTGATTTTTAAAAATCAAGTGCAACTAAGTTATGGTGGTGACAAATGTGAAACTCAAAAACATAAACAAAGTAATTATTTGCAAAAGCTTCAAGATATCCTTCTGCATTGGAACAGATTCCCTTGAGATGACAACTAACAGAGTACAATGATCACACAAACATGCAAAGCAATAATATGGTCTTAATATGGTCTCAATGTAGTCTTAATCAGCTTCTGAAATTCTCAAGGTAATATAGGATGGAATTGGAGAAGGTATTGCTACCTCAGTGAATGTGCTATTACACATGCATGTGGAATAAACATCATAGAAGAATTGGTTTTACACTAAATCCATGGAAAATAATTGTTCCCATAGATATTATTTGATAGAAGGGAGATATAATGTCTTATGGAATGTATGGTTGCAAGATTCACATTAGTTATTTTGGTCGAAAGATCTTTCAAAGTTGTTTAAATTCCAATGAAGATTCAATTTTAGCCATTTCGATAAATTGTTGAATTATTATAAATACCAAAGAAGTTAGTGAAATATGTAGTCAATATTTCTATAATGTAAGCAGATGAATGTACATCGATCCTGTAAGGAGATGCTCAAAATCTTTACATTAATGAAGCTTCCTTGAACACACACATGATAACATCATAAGCATTAATGGTTGTATACACTTCTATTAGATTGATTTGGTGTGGTTGACACTCATGCCCATGGCTATATTTCTTGAAAAAATTGAAAGCTTGTTATTAAGAATTCAAATTACAATGGATTCCTATCAAAATATCAAATGATTTCTTCATGGTTTCAATGGTTTATAGTAGACAAAAAATTAAGAAATCTAAAGAAAAAGAAAAATATTTGTGTGTTTTAACAGATCTGAGGAAAAATAAAAATGTACATTTTGGCTTCTTGGTACATTTTGTGGAGAGGATTACCAGTGCCCAACAAGATCGGGGTGAAAAAAAGAGCTCACGCAACTTAAAAGGTTTGCGGTAAATTTGTTGGATCACTTACAAATTTAATCATAGAAGAGTTGAGAAGAGTAATAGAAGAAGATGTTGGAATGCTTAAAGGATTGGCTTAGAATATCATACCATTGGATGTACCAGACAAAAAAAATGTTATTACTATTAGATATTTTTAGAACAGAGTAAAATAGAGCACATACGTGAATTCACAGGTAGAGAATGTTATCTGTATTGCTTTCTCATTCCATCTCACTTGTATTATGCATTTATGAGGTATATAATTAAGCATTCAAAGGGTGCCAGATTTGGAACTCAAAACTGGACGAGAAAGTGAAACATTTACCTACCACATTAAATACAAAACCAACTGTCAGAAATTTCAAAACACGGGTGGATTAACATGTTAATTCAAACATTTTTAACATTACTTGGCATACTCTTGGTTTTGTGCTTTTTTGGAGTAACACTTTGTTGACTGAGTGATTTGGTCTTTCATCTGCCAAGTTGTATGAGGTTAACATGAAGATTAATCGATGGAGTCAACATCAGCAAATGATAAAGTCAATAATTACATTTAGCATACCCCCTTAATTTTGACTCTATCTACATTAATACATTTTCAACACTAACAATTCCTAATTGCTGCTTTTGAAATTCAAAACTTTCTCTTGCTAACTGCTTCATGAATATGTCTGTCAATTGATCCTTTGATTTGCAATGTTGTAGGTTGATTTTTCCATTGTTGACCAGCTCTCTGATGAAATGATATCTAGTGTCAATGTGCTTGCTCTTCTAATGAAAGACTAGATTTTTGGAAAGTGCAATTGCTGAATTATTGTCACAAAAAATTGTGATTGGCTCTGTCTTTGATGTTGGCTCAAGATCACTTATCAATCTCTTCATCCATACTGCTTGGCAAGCTGCTAATATAGCTACTACGTACGCTACCTCTACTAATGAAATGGTGACAATTGGTTTCTTCTTGGATGCCCATGAAACTATACCTATACCCAAGAAAAATGCATAACTTGACGTGCTCTTTTTATCATCTACACTTCCAACAAAGCACTATTTGTGAATCCAATTAGCTGATTGTCTTCATTACCTGCATACAAAAACCAATGTTGCTTTGTTTTTGCAATATATCTTAGTATTCTTTTTCCTACCTTCCAATGTGATGTCTTTGGTGATTCCATGAACCAAGAGAGAAGTCTGAGTGCAAACATAATGTCTAGCCTTGTTGCTATCAAGTACATTAGGTTGCCTATCAATTGCTTGTATAAAGTGGAATTCACTATGACACTCTCATCATTTTTGCTCAATTTTGTACCTAGAAAAATAGGTGTGCTAATTGGCTTACAACTATTCATTCTGAATTTTGTCAACACATCTTGTGCACACTTCTTTTGACTAATGAAAATGCCCTATTCTAATTGTTCAAACTCTAAATAAGAAATTATTTCATATGACCAACATTGGTCATTTCAAATTCTCTTTCCATATCAAGTTTGAATTCTTCAAGATGCAAATTACCAATATATAATAAATCATCAACATAAATACATACAATCAACATTTCACCTTGCAAGTTTATTTTGGTGTACAATGTTGGCTCATTGTGCTATGCTTGAATCCCTTGTTGAGTAGATAAGAATTTATTCTGCTATACCGAGCCCTTGGTGCTTGTTTCAATCTGCATAAAGCCTTTTTCCATTTATAAACCTTTTTCTCTTGTCCTTTGATCTCAAACCTAGGTGGTTGATCAACATATACTTCTTCATTTAAAATTTCATTTAAAAATGTTGATTTTACATCTAACTGATAAACTGACCATTGGTGTTTTGTTGCTATTGCCAATACAGTTCTAATTGTGTCTAATCTTTCTGCCTATGCAAATTTTTCTTCATAGTCTATGTCAGGCTATTGTACATAACCGTTGGCTACTAACCTTGCCTTGTGCTTCTCAATTTGACCTTTTTCATTAAGCTTTGTCTTATAAATCCACTTAACTCCTATTCTTGTTTTGTCTTGTGGCAACTCTACTAACTCTAATGTGTCATTCTTCTCTATGGCTACAATTTCATTGTTCATTGCTTCTACCCATTCTTTCTTCTCAACTGCTTCTTCAAAGCATATAGGCTGACTAGACATCAAAGCAAACAATACTTGTTCATTGTTGTCATGCTATTCATATATTTCTCTAATTGTTCTAGTCTTTTGGTTCCTTAATTGTGATAGTGTAGGGTTTGAATCACTACTAGAAGAAGGACTATGCATTTGTTGTCCTTGGTTTTCTCCTGCTACTATTGGAACTTCTAATCTAGGCAATCTTTCTCTTGGTTGATCAATACTTGCTGATTCAAAACTATGTGGAGTAGGCTGACCTTTGTGTTGTTCCTTTATCTTGTTCATACCATGACTTATCTTCAAGAAATTTGATAGCTTTAGACACTATTGTCTTCTTAGTGATTGGATTGTACAACTTGTAGGCTTTTGATGCATCACTATATCCTATGAATATGCATTTCTCACTTCTATCATCAAGCTTTTTCATTAGCCCCTCAAGCACATGTGTATAAGCTACACTTCCAAAAACTCTCAAGTTTGTTAAATCTGGTTTTACTCCACTCCATGCTTCTAGAGGTGTTTTATCCTTCACACTTTTTGTAGGTGATCTATTCAAAATGTAGATTGAACATGCAATTACCTCAGTCCAATATTCATTTGGTAAGTTTTTTAGCTTTCAACATGCTTCTTGTCATGTTCATGGTTGTTTGGTTTTTCCTCTCTGCTACTCCGTTTTGCTGCGAAGTATATTGGGTAGTAAATTGTCTACAAATTCCTTGTTCCCTACAATATGTAGCAAATCCTTTGGAAACATATTCACCTCCTCCATCAAATCTTAAGACTTTAATGTTCCTATCACTCTGATTTTCTACCATTACCTTCAATTGTTTGAATCTATCAAAGGTGTCTGATTTGTTCTTGATAAATATACCCATGTCATTTGACTACAATTATCAATAAAAGTCAAGAAATAATAACTCCCTCCTATAGACTCTATTTGCATGGGGCCACAAAGATTAGTATGCACCAACTCTAAAAGATCTTTGGCTCTATAACTTGCAGCATTTGGAAAGACATTCCTTTTATGCTTGGTAATTATGCAACTCTCACAAGGATTGTGATGAACATCTATTGTTGGTAGATCTACAACCATTGACCTTTTTTGTAACATATCTAGATTGTTAAATGCTAAGCTGCCATATCTAAGATGCCATAACCAAGTTTCATCAAAATTTGTGACATATTGTGCATAACCAAAAGGTTGTTTGACACTTCTCAAATTTAGAGGATATAATCTATTTCTTGTCATTTGGACTCTAACTATGATCATTTTACTTGGAGGTTTGTCTAGGATAATGCAAGTAGGTATTTTGAAACTAACTTCAAAACCATTCTCACTATTTGGCCTACACTCAATAGATTATGCTTCAAATTCTCAACATAATAAACATTATGGATATCTTTTTTTTCATGTTTCTTATTTACAACTATGACAATACCTCTTCCTAGAGCATGAACCAAGTGATCATTTCCTAACTTTATCTTGGTCTTCAATGTTTCATCAAAGCTAGTAAAAAGATTTTTATTACCTGTCATCTAATTGTTGCAGGTGTTGTCCAACAACCATGTGCCTTCTTTTCTACTATCTTCTATTGTTGAGAATGATAGAAACATTGAATGAGTTCCCTCTTCCATATTGGAAACATTAGCTCTTCCTTTGTTCTAGTCTACTTGTTTCTTCCTACACTCACTCTCAAAATGTCCATATTTTTTTGTAGTAATAACATTGTATGCTTGATTTATCAAATCTACCTCTTCCTCTTTGGTTTTGTGACTATGATTGAGGTTTTTTTGCCTAATTTCTCTTGGTTGATCAATATCTATTGATTCAAAACTATGTGGAGTGGGCTGACCTTTGTTTTGTTCCTTTATCTTTTTCATACCATGACTTATCTTCAAGAAATTTGACATCTCTAGACACTATTGTCTTCTTAATGATTGAGTTATACAACTTGTAGGCTTTTGATGTACCACTATATCCTATGAATATACATTTCTCACTTTTATCATCTCCTCGAGCACATGTGTATGAGCTAGACTTCTAAAAACTCTCAAGTTTGTTACATCTAGTTTTACTCCACCCCATGCTTCTAGAGGTGTTTTGTCCTTCACACTTTTTGTAGGTGATCTATTCAAGATGTAGATTGAACATGCAACTACCTTAGCCCAATATTCATTTGGTAAGTTTTTAGCTCTCAACATGCTTCTTGCCATGTTCATTATTGTTTGGATTTTCCTCTCTCCTACTCCATTTTGCTACAAAGTATACCAGGCAGTAAATTGTCTATGAATTCCTTGTTCCCTAAAATATGCAACTAATCCTTTGGAATCATATTCACCTCCTCCATAAATTCTTAAGACTTTAATGTTCCTACCACTCTAATTTTTTGTCATTTCCTTAAATAGTTTGAATCTCTCAAAGGTATATGATTTGTTCTTGATGAAATATACCCATGTCATCCAAATACAATCATCAATAAAAGTCAAGAAATAATAACTCCCTCCTATAGACTCTATTTACATGGGGCCACAATGATCAATATGCACCAACTCTAAAAGATATTGGTCTCTATAACTTGCAACATTTGGAAAGGCATTCCTCTTATGCTTGGCAACTACGCAACTCTCACGAGGATTGTGATGAACATCTATTGTTGGTATACCTACAACCATTGGCCTTTTTTGCAACATAGCTAGATTGTTAAATGCTAAGTTTTCATATCTAAGATGCCATAACCAAGTTTCACTAGAATTTGTGACATATTGTGCATAACCAAAAGGTTGTTTGACACTTCTCAAATTTAGAGGATATAATCTATTTATTGTCATTTGGACTCTAGCTATGACCATTTTACTTTGAGTTTTGTCTAGGATAATGCAAGTAGGTCCTTTGAAACTAACGTCAAAACCATTCTCACTCATTTTTTCCTACACTCAATAGATTATGCTTCAAATTATCAACATAATAAACATTATGGATATCTTTTTTTTCATGTTTCTTATTTACAACTATGACAATACCTCTTCCTAGAGCTTGAACCAAGTGATCATCTCCTAATTTTATCTTGGTCTTCATTGTTTCATCAAAGCTAGTAAAAAGATTTTTGTTACTTGTCATGTGATTGTTGCAGGCATTGTCCAACAACCATGTGTCTTCTTTGTTGTTATCTTTTGCTGCTAAGCATGATAGAAACATTGAATGAGTTCCCTATTTCACATTGGAAACATTAGCTCTTCCTCTATTCTAGTTTGCTTGTTTCTGCCTGCACTCACTCTCAAAATTCCATATTTTTTGGAGTAATAACATTGTATGCTTGATTTATCAAATCCACATTTTCCTCTATTGCTTCTTCCTCTTCCTCTTTGGTTTTGTGATTGTGATTGAGGTTGTTCTGCTTGATTTTCAGCACCATGTCTACTATCAAATTGAAATGAACTTCTTCCTGTTCTTCCTCTACCTCTTCATCTACTGATTGTGGTTTGTGTTTGTAAAGTAATCTCAAAGATTCATTTCTCTTTTGAATTCTAGATTCATGGTTCAACATTGAACTAGTTACCATCTTTACATTCTTCAATTATAGTTACCAAAGTGTCATATTATTGTGGAAGACTTCTAAGGAATTTCTCTACAACTTTTCTATCTATGACATCTTCACTATAAGCTCTTAGCTAATTTATTACATCCATAGCTTGAGACATAAACTGATATATAGTTTCAGTATCCTTCATTTGTAAGCTTTCAAACCTTTTTCTCAAAATTTATAGCTTAGCATTCTTCACCTTTTCTATTCTTTGATACATGTTGTTGCAAGTATTTCCCACACATGATATGCATTAGTTGCTGCTGAAATTTTGGGAAAGATGGATTCTTCAACTCCATTAAGTATGTTCCACAAAGCTCTTGAATCTTTCCTTTTGTTCTCTACATTAGCATTCCTTTGTGCATTTGTTATTTGAGCTAGTTCTTCTACACTAGGCTCTTCATACTTAGTCTCTATAGCCTCCCAACAATCTAGATTCTTTAAGTAACTCTTCATTTTAATGGCCCATATAGAATAGTTCTTGTCATTCAATATTGGTCCTTGTATGCTAGGATTACTTGAGGAAGCCATAACAACTTTAATCTATTTTCCCTTCCTCCTGAGCTAAATAACAAGATTTCTTTGTCAAAAAAATTTTAGACACAATATTACCTTGATCTGCTCTTCTAAGAGAGATTGTATGCCCTTAGACATTTTTGTTGTAGATGCTTCTATCTCTATAGGTTAAACATGACTGGTTTAACTTCTACGTTTGTAGGGTAAGAATATGACTAGTTCACCCAAAGCTTTCTAACTTCACTCCAACAAACTCTTGATCTACTACTGCTTCTAACTATTATCTCTCAACCATCAACATTCAACCATAAGCTTTGATACCATATTAGATATTTTTAGAATAGAGGAAAACAAAGCACATACATGAACTCATAGAAAGAGAGTATTATATGTATTTCTTTCTCATTCCATCTCACTTATATTATGCATTTACAAGGTATATAATAAAGCATTCAAAGGATGCCAAATATGGAAATCAAAATTGGGCAGGAAAGTGAATCATTTTCCTACCACATTAAATACAAAACTAATTGTTAGAAATTTCAAAACACGGGTGGGTTAACACACTATTTTGATAGGTGTTAATATTACTTGGCATACTCTTAGTTTTGTGCTTTTTCCGAGTAACACTTTGCTGACCAAATGATTTGGTCTTTCATCTGCTAAGTTGTGTGGGGTTAACTATAATGACCCTTTCTAGTCATTCATTTCATTTACCTCTTTTTTTTAATCATATCCTTTTTATAATATTTCCCTAACATGTTTTTTTATGTGTTTATATCATATATATATGAGTGTATCCATAGAGTCGTGTTCTATTCATTATATATATTAATCATAAGGTAATTATTATTTTATTAATTATATATTATTAATTTTTAATGATTATATATTATATTATCATATTAACTATAGATTATATACATTGTTTTAAATATAAATAAGACTATTATAATATTGTATTATTAATTTTAAATAATATTATGTAATCTTATATTAAGATGAATTATAATTATATCATTATTAAACATACCCTAAGATTACTTTATTAAATGATATATTATTATGCATATTTTATATATATATATATATATCATATATATTTGATATTATTTATCCTATTTATTATAAATAATATTTTTATTTTAAAATAGATAATAATAATTATTATATTATTTTAATAATCTAATATTGGTAATTAATCCTTATTTCCTATTTAAACCCATTTTGAAATTGGGGACATCACAGTCCTCCCCTCTCAAATTTGCTTGTCCTCAAACAATTGATTTGATCCTCATTAATTCTTAGTTTGGATTCATTCTATTTCCTGCATGTGTGTTAAGCATATGAAAAGTAGACATGTTAATATATAATAGCATGTACAAGAACATATGAATGAAGTCACAAAGTAGACACATTAATGCATTAAGACATGATGCAAACATGAGGTTTACATGAATGCATGAAGACATGAAGAAGACACAAAGCAAACACATTGGTGCATGAAGACACGATATAGACACATAGTATACATGTTAGAATCTAGCTTACCAATTGAAATAAGAAAAAGGGTAAGTAAATGTTTTACTACTTTGATCATGAAAGTCATGCCCCTTTCCCCTATCTTCAAATAAAAAGTTAGATTGAAGATGCCTATTTTCTATAGCTTGTACTATAATAGGGTGTATAATTCCATAGTGGATGGTAGATTTGTTGCGGCTCTAAGTTTGGACATGCTCAGCTTGGGGCTCCCTTAGACCTTAGTCCATATTGGGATTCATTTTGCCCCAATGTGACCAATTCACTCTTTCCCCTGTGCATACTCCCTACCCACTAGGAACATGTTTAATTTTGATGTGGATGGTAGCTTTTTATAATTGTTTCCCTTGCATTAGGTCCCATGGTGAATGGAAGATTTACTGCAACTCTGAGTTTGGACACGCTTAGCTTGGGGCTCCATCAGACCTTAGTCCATATTGGGATTCATTTTGCCCCAATGCGGCCAATTTGCTCCTCCCCCTGTGCACACTCCCTATCCATCATGAATGTTATCACCAAGTGTTTTAAATTCTATTAACAATTTTGGGTAATGTCAATATTCCCCATGTATTAAATTCCATAATGGATGGTAGAGTGTATGATAAAAATTAATTTGTCTCTTGATGCTAATCCTATTTATATACTTAGATGTAATTAGAAATTACATTTAAATAATATTAGAAATTATAATAATACTTTGGATTAGTTGTATACCCTTTTAAAAAAACAATATAGATTTCATAAAATATGAACATAATCCCATTTAGATATTATACATCTATAATATTTCAAATTATATAATATTATCATCACATGATATCTTAAATTTATAATATTTATTTTACATATAAATAAAGTAAGAAATGAGAGTAATGCATACTGTATATGTAGTCCTTCAACATACCTTTTCCACACTCTCATCAATTTCACCCATTTGAAATCATTGCTTTCAAAATCCACTTGCTATAATTTCAAAGCAAGTGCAGTAGTAAATCCATGGCCCAATTTTTCTCACTCTCAATCTCAAAGGGGACATTATTTTTGTCAAGATCAACCAAAAGTTAGATTTTTATTTCAATTTCTAGTTGCAGAGAGAGCAAGCATGCCACTGAAAACAAGCTGCAATTTTTTTTAGGTCTCATAACTTCCATGAAATATTCAAATTAATTTACCATGGTCCACTTTTTTCATTTTTCCCCATTGGAATTTCTTTTGTTCCTTCCCACTCTAGCTTTTTGTGAAATTGGAATTTACGCAACATATATAACCCAAGAACAACGGATTTGAATTAAACATAGATCTTCTTTTATGGTGTTTTGAGATTTTTATGTGTGAATTGACAATCTAAACTTGTATGCAGCAATCCCAATAACACATAATAATAATACACCTAATACCCTTGTTGTACAAGTTTTAAGAAAGCAAAATATGTTTCTTATGGACCCTTGCTGTAGCAATGGAATTTGTTCCTCTTTAAACTGGAATCCATACAATTTGACTTTCTTATCATACATTTTATCAGAAATAATTTATATTATTCCCTGTGCCAGTGATTGGAACTGTTAGGATTAAAGATAGAGTAACTAAGAGGGGGGGGGGGGGGGGGGGGGGGGGGGGTGGGTTGGGGTTCAATTAGTTGCTACAAAAAATAATCCATAGATCCCTTAGATGTCTTAAATATCTTGTTACTGTTGATACTCGGTAAACATAACAAAAATGTTGTAACTCGGTAAATTAAACTGTTACTGATCTTCAAGCGATCATGCATGCAATTGAAAATAAAATGAACACAAGAGACACCAGATTTAACGTGGAAACCCAATATGGGAAAAACCACCAAGTACCTAGTTACCAATTTTCACTCTTCGGAAGTGAGCCCTATTAGGAGCCAACCCTGTTAAAGGTTACAATACACACTTTTAGGTGTGACCCTATTAGAGGATTTTGATCACCCTATTAGGAGTGACCTTGCTAGAGGTCTTTAGAACAATTCAACTAAACTGTCACCTTGTTAGAGGATTTACAAAATGGCTGTTAAACCAACTCTGTTAAAAGATTTGAAATCACTACTACAATGGTTAGAAAGTAACAATGAATTGACCTAAATAAGATGCAACTAAATTTGTTGATTATAGGTCTCTATTCTGCATCATTAGATCCTCCTTGATCAAATATAGCTTTGCTGCTCCTCAATGATCTCTGATCATTCTTCAAAATTCGCTTTCACAATAATTAGTCTTCATATCATATCAAAATCCATCTCTTCACACTTAGAATTCACAACTTGACCTCTTATTTATATCATTCAGATTATCAAGTCGGCTCATTCACATGTTACATTTACCAATAAACCATACATCAGTTGGCTACAAATATTACTTTAAACAAATAGACATTATTTCATAAATTAATGAAATCCTTCATTTGGCCAACCCTACTTGGTAAATACTACTTATAAAAATTTCCTAAGTTTAACCATCTTGACTCGGTTCACATTGCAACATCTGCAAAATCCTTTGGCTCTCAAGTTTACTCAGTAAGAACTAAATTCCTTCGCTGTCTGTGAGAGATTGGTAAGAACTATTTCTGCCATATTTCCTTTGATGACTAAGTGAGCTCAGTAACAACTAAATTCCTTTGTTTAACCTTGAAAGCTCGATAAAAACTGTCTACTTGGTAGACACTGTAAACCTTATTTACTAACCTTCTAAGCTCGGTAGACTCTATCCTTTGGCTTGCTGACCAACTGAGCTCGGTAGACTCTGTCTTTCGCCTTGCTGACCAATTGAGCTTGGTAGACTCTATCTGATGACTAATATTACATTTGTGTGACATCAAAGACAACACACAATTTAACAATTTTATCCAATAATCTCCCTCTTTGGCATTGATGGAAACACAACATGTCATAGTAGAATGAAATTTGAAAAATAGGTCTGTACTTGATAGAATACTTCACTCTCTTCTTCAAATACAACAATCTCCCTCTTTCTATAGGATGGAAAGATGTTCCATGATAGAAGATGTATAAGACTAGTATGAATTTTTTATTTATTTTTGTTATGCCAAATATGTATATTAAAATAGATTCCCCAATCCTGTAGTCTTTCTGTGGTCTGGATTGATTATATAAAATTATATCTTCTTTTTGTCACTCACATGGAATGATCCACAAATTCTCTTAACTCTTCCTTAGCTTCTCATTGAATTTTATATATACACATATGTGTATATATTTCATATTCTTCTCTCATTTGTATTGATGGTCAATAATATTCAAGGCCTTCTCTATTTTATTTTTTAAATAATCTTCACATGATGGCAATATCAGGCTCTGATACCATTTGTAATGACCCTTTCTGGTCATTCATTTATTTACCTCTTTTTTTCTATCATATCCTTTTTATAATATTTCCTTGACATATTTTTTTATGTGTTTATATCATTCATTCATATATACATATGTGTGTGTGTGTGTGTGTGTGTGTGTGTGTGTGTGTGTGTGTGTGTATGAGTGTATCCATAGAGTCGTGTCTATTCATAAAATATATTAATTATAAGGTAATTATTATTTTATTAATTATATATTATTAGTTTTTAATGATTATATATTATATTATTATATTAACTATAGATTATATAAATCATTTTTAATATAAATAAGAATATTATAAAATTGTATTATTAATTTAAAATAATATTATGTAATCTTATATTACTACAATGAATTATAACTATATCATTATTAAACATACCCTAAGATTACTATATTAAATGATATATTATTATGCACATTTTAGATATATCCAATATATATATATATATATATTATTGATATTATTTATTATAAATAATATTTTTATTTTAAAAATAGATAATAATAATAATTATGTCATTTCAATAATCTAATATTGGTAATTAATCCTTATTTCCTATTAAAACCCATTCTGAAATTGGGGACATCACATTAACACGAGGATTAACCAACCGAGTCAACATCAGTAAATGGTAAAGTCAATAATTACATTTAACAATTACCACTTTTCTAGAGGTTGAAGCTACAACTTTGGCATTAGGAAATTTTGAGGATTTGGTAAAGTTACATGATGATTACCCATTGCTAAAGATGTTTGATTGGGTATTCTAGATGAAGCATAACCAATCAAATAATTTTCATTTCAATTACAGTGACATGTTTTTCAGCTAGTTGAACTTCTAATAGGAATGGAGGGAGATGAGAAGTACAAATGAACAAAAATGTGTCCTTGCATTGGAGAAAATTGGAAAGAACTGCTATCCATACCTAACAAATAACCATGTAATTTGTTTCACACAATGTTCTTAATGCAGATGGTGTACAAGCTAATGCTCAATTCAAAAAGGAAGTCCACTTTGAAAACTATATGATTTCTAATCAAAATGATGATTGGATTTGCATTTAATGTGGACTCACCTCTACTACTAAGGGGTTTAATAAGTACTGTGAGCATGGATGGTGAAAAACTACAGGTTAAGCTTGTGAAGACACATACGATTGAGTCCAAAAGGCCCATACCTTTTACATTGGAGAGCATGGGTTATAAGTCTACAATCATTCAAGATGAGCCCATGTCAAACCCATTTTCATGGTAGATGTTTATGAATAACAATCTATTGTTGACATGGCACAAGAGTTGTGAAAAACTTTGGTTCAAGTTCTAGACTTGTTTTTTTGGATATGTTGATTTGGAATTGGGTTTTGTTGGGTTATGGCTGGTCCCTGGTTCCAATGGCTCCCCCTCCTGTTGCTACTCCTAGCTCTGGTGGCTCCAAGTGGTCTTTTCCCTTCCTGGAACTAGTAATTCTTCCACTGTGAGTGAAGGAGAAAGACAAAGAGAAAGTTGTTGATGAAGATGTTGTTGATGGCTAAATTGTTCCTAGTTCACCTGCAAATCCCAAGGATTCCTGGGGTTATAATGATCATGATGATCCCCCTTGGGTTGGCACTACTCTTGCAGCCTGAGGGAACTACTTATATGTTTTTTTGGTGAATAGTTTTTATTTTTGGCTTCTGTCATGTGAAATTTTGTGGGGTGATCTTGTATTGCCCAACCCCTTTTTTGTGAATATGTAACAAGTATATTACTTATTTAATATAAATTGACTATTCATTAAAAAAATAAAAATTTGATACAATTCCAATTCCATCTCTTAAGATTGAATTTAAAAATTCTTATTTCAGACCAAATTTAGAATTCAAAATTATTATTCTAATTTTAATTTAATGCATCCAAATTAAAGATTAATTATTTTTACAATTTGTTCCTAACAATTTTATTTCAATTCCACCAAACAAACAAGCTTTGAATGATCACAAATTGCTCAATACAGAGATTTTCATTTGAATACTTCTACAATTTATATCACAATTGATTCTGACTTTAGGAGGTAGAGATTCGTCAGTGTTTGAGGAAGATTGAGTTTATAGAGGATGAAAAATATATCATTAAAGTGGGATACCATGCTTTATGTTCATAACAAATGGTACCTCACCTTTTGATGAAATTCTCATCCAACCCACGGTTTGGATTCATAGAGCAATTCAATGGGAGAAGATTCATTTGTTCAAATCAATATTAAGCACTCTGTAAAAAGTATACAATTGTTGACATATCAGTCAAGTTTGTTATTAGTGACACACACTTATTTAGATTATGTATGGCTACCAATCTCATTAAGAATTCAACAGTGTTTTCCATGTAATCTAGCAACTATCGAGCATTTTAGTGGTTACCAAGTATATTCAGTTAATGTGAAGCCCAACAGTTCAAACCAAGCAGATTTAGCCTGGCAGTTCAACCTGAGTAGTTCAATGGTTATCAAGCATTGCAGTTTCCATTGAGTTCATAGTTCATGGAATGTGAAGCTAGTGTTAACCAAGTTGTATGATGATTAGTGTTTACCGAGTGATTCAATTTATGATGTTACATAGTCTCTACCGAGTCACTAGTGCAGACCGAGTTCAAGACTACCTTGAAGTGATTAGTATGGACTAAGCTTCTACTTCTACTGAGTGCATGATAAGTCCAAGTAATGACAGTGGGCACCGAGTATCAAAACTTCACCAAGTCAATCTTTAGAACCCAAGTGTCTTCATTTGGGCCGACTTTGTAATATTGGTGTTAAATTGTATGATGGCCGACTTTGTAATTTTGTAATTTGGATTGGTATATATATGTAATGTATTGTATCACATCCATATGTAAAAAAAATGAAATGATGATGAGCATGTAAGAATGTGAATGTGAAGTTAAGTAGCAGATAAAGAGAAAACTGTGAAGGCCATATCAAAAGAGGAGTAGCAGAGACAAATCTATCACAGAAAGGTGATCAGTGCAATCAAGGAATCTCTATCAACAATCCAGTTGTAAGTTAGAGATCTACTATTTCATCCTAACATGTGAACTAGTCAAATCCTTTCACAAGGTAGACTTAACAGTCTTTCTTAAATCTCTTAATAGTGTGCATACTTCATTGTGTGTTTGTAAAATGTCTAACAAGGTGGACCTAGTAGTCCTAATTGCTCCTAACAAGGCAGATCATCAGAAGTGAGCATTGTAAGCCTTAATAGGCCAACTTTATGCTATAGTATTGAAGTTTAATGGGTCTCATCCCCACCCTAGTTTTACTTTCTATTTGGAAAGTTTCTAGGTCACCAAATCATCATGTTTAAGTGTTGTGGATGCTTTATATTTTCAATTTGACATGCATGCAATTAGATCAGATAAACATTAAGTGGTTTATTAGATTTAGAATTGAAATTGGTGTAGAAATTTTAGAAGTTACTAATTCACCCCTCCCTCTCAATAACTTAGCATAGTATTGAATATTTCCAACAACAACATCATATAGAAAGACCTAATGTTGATTTCTATGGCATGACCACACAGTGAGCATGCTTAACAATAATATGTTGGTTCTCTATTCGAAGACCTCGACAAATAGACAATTCTATAATCTTATATTATTACTTGATCCAGAGAGTACATGAAGCACCAAGGGATATGTACTCATCAAATAATTGGATAGCCTAAATCAAGATACTACCATCATGCATAATTATCATTTCCATTTGGTTCAAGTAAGCCATTGGAAATGCATTAAAATTTTTGATCATCACAACGACATAGGACTTGAGGTGTTTTAAGCATGACAATGGAATAAATGACAACTCAAACCTTAAATAAAAATTACATTAGAGATAACTTGAGAAATCACTCTTACATTTAAATTAAAATATAGTACACATATCTCCATCAAGCATGATGAAGTTTACGAGGTGTTTGAAGAAGATTCCAAAGAAAAGTTAGAATCAACTTAAGGGAAAGATAAATATTTGAATGATCTTAAGTGTTAGAAATTTGAAAATGGTTGGTTGTCCTTGTTGAAAATACATTGATAAAAGTATGATAAATATGTTTCAATCATTGTTTTATCACTGATGTCAAACCTGCTTATATGATTCAAGTACTATCACTTATTTGATTGATGAAGAGCATTTGATCAAAGGACGTAACAATAGCACCTAGAGGAAAGGTTGAGTAATGATATGAAAAGAAGTACAAGAATCAGTTGAGACACTAATATCATAATGTATTGATAATCTACTTAAGGTTACAAAGGTTGGTTACACTAAACAAGTTCAAAAGAACAAGTTAAACAAAGTTTGTCTTCCAAGCTTGAGCAAGTGGATGATAGGTGCCAAGAAAAATTAGTGCAAGCTGAGCACAAAATTAGTTAGAGTTGAGTAAAAGTCTATTTTAGTGTGTGTCAAGTAAAACAATTGATGCCAAGCATTAGTAAACTTAAGTTTATGCTAAGTGATTTTTCAGAGGATGTCGACCAATGCAATTTTTGCTAAGCATCAGAAGCAAGTTAATGTCAAGTATCAACATTATTAGAAAGATCATGAATTCGATGGATCTAAGCCGACAAGTTTGCTTTCTTGGATTATGTGAACCAAATGGAAGATAAGATTGATGAGATGGTGGCAAAAAATTCATGATAAACTATTTTGAGGCAAATTCAAAGAGGATTGAAGGAGAAGTTTCTAGAAATGAAATGGAATGAGGGGTATATTCATTGAATCCTACCGAACCTATCCTAACTGTAATCTGGACAATGGAGAATGAATGACAAAATATTTTAATTCTCTATTTATAGGGATGGCTAGTCAAAAGCAAAGGTTGTCATGTGCAAGAACCTAAGAAAGACAAGGAGCATAGGGTAATGCTCCATTTAGTGACCTAAGTGAAGAGTCTACATTGACATGTTAAGCAAGAAGGCTTAAGGGTATGGATGCTTGAAAAGTCAATAAGCTATAAGAGCTAAAGTGTATGAAAGTCAAGTAGAATGGAGGAATATTGAAATAGAGATTTGAAATCTACAAATGGATTTGTAAGTTGTTATCAAATCAATTCTTACTATTACTCTCCAATAATTATATTAGTCTAGGGTAAATCTTTTGGATTAAAGTTGAACTAATAGTCATTTGTAAATCCTTTAACTAGGTGATATTCCAAGTGAATGGTCTAAAGTCCTCTAACAAGGCTCACTCCTAATAGAGTGATTGAAATATTTTAATTGGGCCACATTTAATAGTGTGCATTGTAACCTTTAATAGGGTTGGCCTTTCACAAGACATTACTTCAGAAGAGTGAGAAAGAGTAGCTTGTTAATGGTGGTTTTTCCCAAATTGGGTTTCCATGTAAATCATTGTGTCAAGTGTGTTGTTGAATCTGTTATGTTTCATATTTACATTTCTGCAAATTGATTTGACAATAACCTACAAGTTTTTAAGTGAACACATAATCTTATGGATGCATGCATGATGATAGATGTTTTATGGGTTCACTAAGCTATGAAAAGTTATAATTTTACATCTAGACCTTGAATAACTAATTCACCCCCCTCTCAGTTATTCTAAAGAATTCCAACAATTGGTATCAAAGTCATCTACTTAAGAGAACTAGTTTGGAGGTACTAGAAGCATAAAGATCAAGATGTCAAAAAGAGAAGTACCTAAGCTTAATAGAGATAACTTTCTTGCATGGAAAAGTTTAATGAAGCTACACCTTGAAGGACTTTGAGATCATGCACAATCTTCCATTACTACTGAGCATGTTGATCTACTAGAGCCCTAACTACTGAGGATCTAAAAAAGAAGAAAGAACACAACTAGATAATGTTGGAGATTGCCTCTATCCTAAGCTATACTAAGTTTGATGATATCAAAAGTCTAAACAATGCAAAGAAAATGTGGTATGCTCTACACACCATCTATGGATGATATAAGAATGTTTTGAGAGCTAAAGTTGAAAGTCTCAAAGGAAAGTTTGATGAAATGGGAATCCAAGAAGGTGAGAATATTGCTCAATATTGCTCTAGGATAAAAGATGTTAATGCAATAAGAGGAGCTATTGGTAAAATAGATGATGATATTGTACTAAAATTTTTTTTGAGAACATTTCTAACCATCTATGCTATTAGAGTTTCTACAATACAAGAACGAAAATGTGTACTAGGGAATGATCTAACACTTGAAGTTCTAGTAGGTAGGCTCACTACTTTTGAGCTTTCTAACTTTGACAATTATAAACCTAAAATATTGAATCCACTTTCAAAGATAAGTTGTCATTGAAGGAACTTGATGAGAAGAAGAAGAAGAAAAAGACAAAATATGTGTCCAATGATAGTGATATAGATGAGGAGGATGTAAATAAACTTGAAGCACTACTGGAAAGAAAATTTCACTGGGGTAAAGGAAAGTTTAAAGGTAAATTACCTATCATTTAATTGCAATGAGGTTGGTCATATTGCCACTAGATGTCCAGAAAAGAAGAACTATAGAGGTGGTGACAAGTACAAAAGTAGAAGAGATGAAGACATCAAGGATTACAAAGACAAAAGCAAGAAGGCATGCTACATTGTTGAAGAGGAAATAAGTATGTTGCAATGAAGGACAAATCTAATGAAGATGAGACAACTATACTTGTGTCTTGTGTAAACAAGAATGATAGATAGATAATTGGTAGTGGGTGTTCACATCACATGACTAGAAATAAAAGTAAGTTCATTACGTTGAATTATGATGATGGAAATAATGTAAGACTTGGCAATGATGCACCATGTTTGATAAAACAAAAAAGTTCTATCAAACTCACAGAAAACATTCTATGTGACAATGCTTACTATGTTGAAGGACTTAACTATAATCTATTGAGTGTGTCACAACTGAATAATTTAGGATATAAGATTGAGTTTGAAAAAAAAATTGCTAAGATATATGATACTAATGGAAAACTAATTGGAAAGTGTGATCAAACTAGGAGTAATCTATTCTACCTTGATATAAAGAATGCTACTTGTTTAGTTGTAGAATTTGATGATCTGTGGCTATGGCACAAGAGGTTATGTCATGTTAATTTTGATAACTTGGTTACTATTAGTAACATGAGAAAAGTTAGAGGTTTTCCTAAGTTGAAGAAGCCTAATAATATAATGTGTAAACAATGTCAGTTAGGCAAGATGATAAAGTCAAGTTTCAAGAGTAAAACTCATACCTCTAGAGATTGTTCATATTGACTTGTGTGGACCAATTCAAGTGCAAAGTTACAAAGGAGATAAGTACATTATGATGCGTGTTGATGATTATTCTAGAATGATGATAGTTATGTTTCTAAAATAGAAATTTGATGCTTATAAAGAGTTGAAAAAGAAATAAGTAAAAGTCTGAAATGTTTGAGATATGACAAAGGAGGAGAATTCACATCAAATGAGTTTGAGATGTTCTATAATGAAAAAGGAATCAAAATGGTATCCAATTTGAGTGAGTGGTGAGTGGTTCAAAAGGTACTCACTCAACACCTTTTGAACTATGGTATGGATACTCACTCAATTTAAAATACTTTAAGGTATTTGGAAGTAAATGCTTTATTCTCAAAGATTTTAGGAATGGTAAACGAGATGCAAAAAGTGAGGAAGGTATATTCCTAGGTTATTCCACAAGAAGTAAAGCTTATAAGTGTTTAAATACTAACACTAAAAAAGTTGTGGAAAGTGTAAATGTGAAATTTGATGAATATACAAAAAGCATATGAGGCTAAACCTATGAAGGAACAAGAAGAATACAAATCATTTGTATAATTTTATGAAGGTATGCTTGTTGAAGAAGATGTTGCAAATCAAGCTACAAACCAAAAACAAGTTTTAGTGACTATCAAGTCACATACTTTGAATGTCAAGTTGCATTCAAGAACCGAGCTACATTTAGATATCAAGTTATAGAATGAAGATGAGGCATATTATGATTCTGCGATTAATGCACATGAAAGAAATGTTGAACTACATGATAGAGATGTACATAGTGACTTAGAATTTGAAAGACCAAATCTTTCAAATCCAATCTTCAAAATAATTCCTTTTAAATAATTTGGTTATCATTTGGTCTTTCAACTTCTATTTACATTTCTACAAATTGATTTGATAGTAACCTACAAGTTTCTAAGTGACTGCATATTCTTATGGATGCGTGCATGATGATAAATGTTTTGTACTAAGCTATGAAAAGTTATAATTGTACATCTTGACCTTGAATAACTAATTCAGCACCCCCCTCCTCCCCCATAGTTATTCTAAAGAATTCTAACAATCCCTGGAGCTACACTTCCACCTACCATATCAGGACAGTTAATTCAGTAGGTGAGTTTGAAAATCCAAAAGAGAGGGAAAATATTTTGAGACAAGACAAAAGGAATGAAGCCCCATTAATTTGAAGAGAGATAGGAAGAAGATCATCAGATCAAAGTGGAGGAGAAACGAATAATCAACGCAAAATCTAGAGGACAGAAGGAAGGTTCAATTTCAGAGTATACGACAACATGTGTTGAATCTCATTATCATTTTGTAAGTTCATCTTTGTTTGTCCTATGAAGCAGTGATTGCTCCAAGTGTTATTTTATATAGACTTGTAGTTTTGTAAGCTTACATTTCAAGTAGAAGTTATAGATTAAAGTATTTTATTTTTGATTGAAGCCCTATACTTCCAAATTTGTATTCAGTTCAATCAGTTTATGAATAAAAAGAAAGAAAGTAGGTATATTCTCATTATTGTCTCCTTTCTATCTATTTTGTATCATATGGTGCTTAGTATTTGAAAAGTTCAAAGTTCCATGTTATCTACTATCATTCTTATGTTTTAACATGGAAAAGTTTTGATAGTTAGTCTGATACTATCTCACTTGATTCCCTCATTAATTGACCTCTCCTTTTGACAAATCGGTCAATGTAAGTCTTGTTGTTCCTACTGAGTTATATCGAGATGCCTACCAAATTCACTCAGTTTATATTTTAACCAAGCTTCCTTGCTGAGTTAACCATGTCACTCTATTCCTTTATTGACCGAATTAACTTGGTCATAGTGTTGCTTGTGTGTTGTGTTTTTTGAGTTTCACCTTCTTTTGGTGACCTAGTTCTCTCGGCTCCCATTGTTTCCAAGAAACTCAGCATCCACTGCTGCTAAGAAACCTCCACTCAGCTTCTCAACATGTCAAGCTCACTTGGTGCCCATTGCCTGTCACTCAACATCCACTATTTTCCAAGAAAAATTCTTGATTTGTGAACTTTTATTTCTCACAATAGCCACATAGCCAGCATGCTTAACAATAATATTTTGGTTCTCTATTCCAATACCTTGACAAGAAAACAATTCTATAATCATGCATTGTTACTTGATCCAAAGAGTGCATGAAGCACCAAGAGATATTTACTCATTGAATAATCAGAAAACCTAAATCGAGATACTACCATCATGGATGATTATCATTTCCATTTGGTTCAAGTACACCATTGGAAATGTATTTAAAGGTTTTGATCATCACAAAGGCATAGAATTTGAGGTATACTAAGCATGAAAATGGAACAAATGACAACTCAAGCCTTAAATAAAAATTGTATTAGAGAGAACTTGAGAAAAAACTCTTACATTCAAATTAGAATGTATTTCACATATCTCAATCAAGCATGATGAAGTTTACGAGGTGCTTGAACAAGATTGCAAAGAAAAGTTAGATTCAACTGAAGGAAAAGATAAATATTTGAATGATCCTAAGTGTTAGAAATTTGAAAACCATTGGTTGTCCCTGGAGCCACACACACCTACCCTATCAAGATAGTTAAGTCAGTAGGTGAGTTTGAAAATACAAAAGAGAGGGACAATATTTTGAGACAAGACAAAAGGAATAAAGCCTCATTCATTTAAAGAGAGATGGGAAGAAGATCAATAGATCAGAGCAAAGGAGAAAGGAATAATCAGTGCAAATTTTAGAGGATAGAAGTAAGGTTCAATTTTAGAGTATGTAGCAACATGTGTTGAATCTCTCTATCATTTTGTAAGTTCATTTTTATTTTTCATGTGAAGCAGTGATTGCTCCAAGCATTATTGTATGCAACCTTGTAGTGTTCTAAGCTTATATTTCAAGTAGAAGTTGTAGGTTAAAGAATTTTGTTTCTGGTTGAAGCCCTATGCTCCCAAATTTGTATTCACTTAAATCAGTTTATGAATATAAAAAAACCAAGCAAGCATATTATCATTTTTGCCTCCTTTCTATCTATTTTTTATTGCATGATGCTTCATATTTGAAAATTTCAGAGTTGCATGTTCTTTGCTATCATTCTTGTGTTTTAATAGTGGAAAAGTTTAGACAATTAGTCTGCTACTATCTCGCTTAGTTCCCTCATTAACTGACATCTCCTCTTCAAAACTTAGTTAGTGTAGGTCTTGTTGTTCCTACCAAGTTATATCGAGGTTTTCACCAATTTCACTCGATTTATATTCTAACAGAGCTTCCTCACTAAGTAAATTGTGTCACTCACTTCCTTCATTGACCGAGTGCATTTGGTCACAATGTTGGTCATGTGTTGTGTTTTCTGAGCTCTACCTTCTTTTGGTGACTACATTCACTCGGCTCCCATTTTTTTCGAGAAACTTGGCATCCATTACTATTGAGAAACCTCTACTTGGATCCTTAACTTGCCAAGCTCACTCGACACCCACTGTTTATCACTCAGCATCCATTTTTTACTCAGTAAATTTTTTGAGTTGTGAAGTTTTATTTCTCACAATAGCCACATAGTGAGCATGCTTAACAATAATATTTTGGTTCTCTATTCCAAGAACTCAAAAAATAAACAATTCTATAACCTTGCATTGTTACTTGATCCAAAGAGCATATGAAGCACCAAGAGATATGTACTCATTGAATAATCAGATAAACTAAATTGAGATACTACCATCATGCCTGATTATCATTTCCATTTGGTTCAAGTAAACCATTGGAAATGCACTTAAAAAATTTGATCATCACAATGACATAGAATTTGAGGTATTTTAAGCATGACAATAGAATAAATGACAACTCAAGCCTTAAATAAAAATTGCATTTGAGAGAACTTGAGAAATCACTCTTACATTTAAATTAGAATGTAGTACACATATCTCCATCAAGCATGATTAAGTTTATGAGGTGCTTGAAGAAGATTTTAAAAAAAAGTTAGAATCAACTAAAGGGAAACATAAATATTTGATTGATCTTAAGAAAAGTATGGCTCTTAAATACAAAGAATGAATATGTTTCTGAAGGTAAGTTATTGATCAAAAAATGACTCATAGATCAAGAAGAGGGAATAGATTGGACTTCGTGATACTAGTGTGTTGGTTTTATTTCCATATTATGGGCTTTACATTACTATTTTATAATTTCTAGTTAAAGTAACACAAAAATATTGAATAAACCCATCATACAAGGGAGATGTGTTAGAATTCTTTAGAATAACTGATAGGGGGGGTGAATCAGTTATCTAAGGTCCTATGATGTCCAATTCAAACTTCTAATTAAACAGGAGTGAATCAGAAGTGTTGTGCTTCTTCTTACTTATTATGCATACAATTAAACATTAAACAATCATGAAAATTAAACATGCATCACACCATAACACTAAGGATTTTGATGACCCAGAAACCCTCTAGGAATAAGAAGGTAAAACTGGGGTAGGGATGATACCCACTGAATAATTGTGCAATTGATTTCAACAACTTCTAATTGTCTGCCCTGTTAAAGGCTACAACACATTGTTAAATGTGACCCTATTAAAGGATTTCTACACCCTGTTAGGAGTGTGCCTTGTTAGAGGACTTAAGAATATTCAACTTGGAATGTTACCCTATTAAAGGATTTACATAGAGCTATTAGGCTCACCCAAGTCCACGGGATTTATAGTCATCTTCTCAAAAGAATATTTAATCCCTCTCTAAGGATCTCCTATCCTCCTCCTAAGGATCTCTTTATCCTTCTCCTGAGGATCTCTTTGTCCTTCTCCTGGGGATCTCTTTATCCTTTTTCTGAGGCTTATCCACCTAGCTGTTAAGCTAACCTAGCAATGTAGGATTTCAATATCTAATACAATGGTAAGAGAGTATTAGAAGGGTTTTGACCTTATAAAGATTGCAACCCCAAATGTGAAAATTTTAGATCACTCTTCAGTTCTTTTCTTTGCTTAGCTTTCCTCCCTTACAGTGCTGACAGCTTGTTCACCCTTCAAGATCTGTCTCCTTGAGTTCTTCCACTCATTATGCCAATGCATTCTATGGTCACTTGATCAACTCAGAGTCTTGATGCTCTATTCTTACTCCTCTTGGATTCTTCGCATGATCACACTTATGACCAACTCCCTCTCATGCATGCACATTTGATCTCTGACCTATAACTCCTTATAAAGAAGTTCTATTCTTCATTTCCCGCTCAAATCTTTTGAGAAAATGTTATTATTTTTCCTCCAAATTGTTTCTTCTAGAAACTTCATGATAAATCCATTAGCATTCACCTTGAATTGGTTTGTATGGTTTACATAAAATTCCGTGACATCTACTCATCATCCTTATCATCCAACTAATTCACAAAATTTGATGTATCAAACTTATCGCTGTTGATTTGGCAAATCTTTGACTAAACAAATAATGCAGCAACTTGGCATCATTAATTTATTGATGCTCGACTCTTTCTATGTTACTCAGCTTCTATTGCTATTTTACTGGTGCTCAGCACCTGTAGTATTTCTGCTTTCCTTGGCATTTGAATATTACTCGGCTCCTATATCTTTCTCTACACTTGAAGTCACTTGACACTTGATCTTTACTCGGCATCTGAAGGCTACTCAACACACACTAAAGTTGAACTTGCTCGGCTTCAACTAAGAATCTATTCGGCACTAACTAGCTAGCTCAGCTCTCTCCAATGAACTTAGTTAATCCTTACATCTTTGATGTGTCTTAGTGTGTCCATCCTCTGTGTCTTAGATTATATTATCAATACATTATTTCATCAATGGCTTAGCTGATCCTTACACTTCATTACAACATCATAACTTCAACCTTTCTCTAGGTACTCTAGTTACATCTTATTGATTGCCACCTCCTTGTCAATCAAACAATTGATAGTATTTGGATCACTTAAGCAATTGTCATTCCTGCAAGTAGCAAGTTTGACATCAATGACAAAACAATGATTGAAACATTCTTTGCCAGTTCCATTTCTCTTCATTCATGATCTTTTCAATCATTTGCAACAATATGTCCCTCTCAAACACAAAGGAATATTGTGATAAATCTTTATGTTGTCACAATCAATCCAAATTTTGGTACAGTTATCACTATTTCTTACATACATGAGGCTAATTTTGAAGAAGCTTTCACATGACAATTTTTTTTACCAACATATTTATAGTTAAAGAAAGGTACTTTCACAATTTGTAGTAATCTCTATTAATTTTGAATATTTTTACAGTTACAATATCAATTCACACATGCACACATTGAACCTTTACAATTTCTTATAGTCCTCCATCTGAGAATCCTAAACCATCATGAAGTATCAAGCAATATGTGGCCAAGATGAAAAAATAAACCTGGTGCACTATTTAAATCACTTCCAACATATCATATCTATATACTCATGCAACTTATAGATAACATGTATGTCCATTAATAAGGATATTATGGATACTAGCATTGATAAATATATTTTATATGATATATTATTAGAGTTGTATGTAGATATAAGAGTTATCAAATTTCCAAAATATATAAAATATGAAAGTAGTGCTTCTAGAGATTACAATCCAAAAGCCCTACTTTCATGTATGGAGATATATATGAATGATTTTACTGCATTATGTGACACTTATGAGTAATTATTGAGAAAAAAAATTGTTGTTCGTGTCAAGACCATAATTTTTCCATGTGCAATGAAAGATGTTACATGATGATGGAAGAAAAGAGTATCTCTAGATATTACATTGTGTAACATGGTATCTATATTGGTCTAATTAAAGAAAAAACCAATCACAAGCTTCTTATTTCCATAACAACATAATGGTATTGAATATTTTTAGTTCATGTGGGATGCTATAAAAGGTTTATGGATGACTTCAACAAGCTTGTAATAGCATCATTTATTATTTACTAGTTAAAGATTCTAAATTAACATTAACTTGTGGAGATTTTTTTCCAAAATCTTAAGGACTCTTTCAAAATTATTTTAATTTTAAGAGGAACTCATTGGAATATAGCATTCCATATTCACATGGAAGCTTCCAATCTTGTTGTAGGAGATATTTTGGGACAAGAGGAAGGAGTGATAGAATTTGAATTTATTATATTAGAAAAAAACTTTGGGAAGCTAATTTGAACACGTTATTATTAGAAAGATGTTAGGTGTGATCTATTCTATTAAAAAAACATCCAAGAATATCTAGTTATTGTGTGTATTGATCATGCAGCAATTAGATACTTGATGAATAAGTAGTCTATTTATATAACTATTGTTGTTATAAGAGTTGGATAATATAGCAGAAGATAAATAAGGGAAATAAGATATTGTAGATTTCCCACCCAAATTAACTTCATCAACACACGATCCCATTATAGGTTGCACTTTTCTTTATATGATAATTTATTTGCAATAATAATACAAAATCTCTAATATGTTGACAATGCCAATTACCTTGTTTCAAGAGAACCATTTAATAAATGTATGGCAATATCCATGTCAATCATAATGAACCCTGTCGATAACATTTTTTCAAAAAGTGGATTGCACTGATTATCTTAAATACTATTGAATAGGAAAAATAATTGGGTTTGGGGGGGAGGAGGGGGTGGAGTTCATTATTCCAATACAAACTCAAAAAAAATCCAATTGACACCTAACACTTAACATACATCTACTGCTACTTAATATCTTTTAATTAAAGTACAACAATATATCATGCAAAACATACATGTATCATATCACATATACACTATCACAATAAACATTGAATCTTATTTGGAAACCCAATTAGGAAAGACCATGGAGAAGCTAATTATCCTAAAATGATAACAATACCAGTTGAGGTGACACCAATTACATGATCTTTTACAATGCTAACTTTCTAATAAAGGGGTATTATCAGTAGGCTAACTACCAGAGTAGCTATGCCCTAAAATACAACAAGGCTCAATAGCTATACAATAAGGATGACTAAAAAAAGAGTAAAAATAGAACTAACACAAAGTAAGTTGTTAACCTCTTAAAATATAGTTTAGAACTATCTACACCTCCTTGGTCAGCTATCTTATTAAATTTACATTTTGATTACAATACTTTCATACAACCAACACAAGTATGCATTGCACTACTACAACCACATGCATACATGCACCATTCCCACCTTAAATATAAAAGTTCTACTTTATTTATACTAGTATTCAAGATGTTAGGATAACCATAGATAGAAATAAGTACGATTCCATGCAAATATAACTAATATCATAAAATAATAAATTGCACAGAAGAGAACACAAGACACAAGGATCTGATGTGGTTCACACAATCCATAGGCTACGTCCACCAGTAGCAAGTTCAATATTATTATTACCCAATGATTATAATATACAATCTGTTGCAAATCAATACCACCGCAAGAAGCTACAATATCATCATACATTATGAAATTCCTAACCCTAATCCATTTTATACAAGCTTTTGCTACTTACAAAATTAGGGCTAGAATAAGTCATCCAATACAAAAATAACAGTTGATGCATTTTACAGTGGTGAGCCATTTTTGGCTTCAAGGATGTTGCCCCTGAAAACCCCTACAAGGGTGTTGCCCGTCAACCCCACCCTATACTACAATAGGGAGTGCACTTGGGGCGTTGCACCCAAACCCCCTGTAGAAACAATCTAGGGGGAAATTGTATTGAATAAACCTCCAAGTATGATTAGGCTCCATATCACAATAGAATAATATATCTCTAAGCTAAAGTAAAAAGATGTGTGATATTACCAATGCATCATTTTAATTGTTACATTTAATTACAAGCATCATACTTAACTTTTGAAAGTAGATTAGCACATCATGTTACTACAAAAAGGGTCACACATAAGATAAAGAAAGTTTTAGAACAACCACCAATACTATAAGAAAACTATAAAAAAGTTGATAAGATAGAAACTATGATCATTGGATGAACCAATGGCCCTAGGTAGCATGTTGATGAAGCCATGAACCAAGAATAATTGCATGGCCAAGCATCACAACAAAAAATTGTTGATCAACACTAATTCCAAACATGAAAAAATATCTTAACAACCATCACCATCCATCTGAGCAACCAACAATGATACTAATAAGAAGAACTAAAAATAACTAGGTACACATGTTTAACTATACTAGGATATGAGAGATATCTTCTATCAAAATCAATCCCTCTTATTACCAAAAATATGCTAAGAAATTGCACTAGGTACATCAGTGTAGGAAACCAAATACACAAATTTCCCAACCAAATTATAAAAGATGTAAGATATCTACATTAAAGTCAAAAAAAATTTCAATCTTCTAACCAACCAAGTGACATACACCAAAACATGTCACATGGCAGCTGATACCAATAGGGTGTTGGTATAGATATTTTGACATCAATTTCAAGCAATGTTAGGCCTAATATGCCAAGTTTAACAATCTCCCCCTTTGAAATTGATGGAAAAACTCTAGAAAGAAAAAGGAACAAATCTCCTGAGTAGATTAAATTATTTTTTCTTCTCAACAAAAATTCTTACCTTATCTATCATTATGGAAAAGAGTCGAAAACATAGAAACAAAGAAAGTTCATAGAAAATTAGAAGACTTAACTATAAATTCTTTCTTATACCTCTTCTTCAACACCTAAAATTTTTTCTTCCAACCTTTAACATCTTCCCCTAGTTGAGCTCTCAAATTGTTAGACTCCACCAACTTGTTGAGAGATCTTGTCCAGATAGAGATATAGAAATTTTTCATAAAGCTCTCAGACCTGGTCCATAGATAAAAAACATGCTTCATCCTCACTTCAACTATATCCTTCACAAGAAAAAATGTCTTTATCAAGTTTTCCCACTCTACCTTTTTGAACATCTCAACTCTTCCTATATCTCACTAAATCTCTTACTCTGCACACTGTCCAAATCCTCATAAAATTTTAGGTTTCACCAATACTATTTAGCTCATTCTTGATCTTCTCACATCATCCCCATAAATTTTCCACTGCAACAAGCCACCATAGATAATAATGGTAGATAATATTAATTTCCTCTAGATAGGTTTTGGTCTAAGTGATAACAAGGGATGACACTTGTAACATAATGTTATAATTCTTCTTTGTTTCCTTCTCAATACACTAATAATAAGAACCATACTACACCAACTTTTTCTCAATATCTAAAACTAAATTACTAGGAAAAAATCCATAAATACTACATACCACCACACTTTTTTTGATCGATGAGCTCTATCAACTAGAGCACATTCATCGCATGGATTTCTAATCCTATTGAAATCACCATAATTGAAAAAACTTCTGACAATATTATGATCAATTACATCTAATTTCATTGATAGATTTTTAGAAACATTCTTCTCTTCTTCCTCTGCACCTTCAGGAATATGAGCTTTAGTATAACCACTAGCTTCACTCTCATAAAATGAAACCACTTCTTCCTTTTGTTTCTAATTCATCCTCATCCTCTTGAGTTTAGAGGGTGATATGTTGATATACACTTTTAAAGTACCCTTCTTTGAGGTGGAACCAACATTAGTTTTTGTTATTAGTGAAGCACTTATAAACACAAACCCAGAGCTTGGCACAATCTAAATTGATAAAAAGTATGTCTTGTAGGAATCATTTTCATTTTATCTCTTCTAGATATTTGTATATCTACCTTTCAACATGAATATCAATCTGCTAAACTATATATTCTTTGTTAGGAAAATAATTCATGAAGTGGAAAACTAAGCACATAACTAGTGAACTAAAATGAAAATCATAACCTTCTTCTTTTAACGTTTTGCATCTAATAAAAAATTGTTCACTAACATTCTACACACATCTATCATGAAATCCTCATTGAACCTCTTCAACATGAATGAGATAAATTTTGCATCCTTGCACCTTGAAAATTTTCCCAAATCCTTAATTTGTGTTTGATCAAACTATTTCATCTAAACACTATTATTCTTTCCCTTCTTCAAATTGCCAACATGAACAATAGATTTGGACACCATGATAAACTCTATAAATCTTGGTTGATCAAATTACTTCAAATAATAATCCCAAATGATACAAAAGGTTCCCCTTTTAAAGTCGTCGCATTCCAAAGTTTCAAGTCTAACCCAAATTGACTATAAATGATGTAATACATGTCATTTACTTAAACTTTTGTGCCACTATCTAATCACAATAAATGCACCACATTTTTTATTGGTAGCAAACCAAAATGCAACTAGTTGTTGACATTCAAGTCATGTTTGTTATTAGTGATATACACTTATTTAAATTTTAAGTTCATACTGAGCATATTGTATAGTTAATAGTGTTAACCAAGCATTTCAATTGCTACCAAGTCCTTTGGATAGATTTGTTTGAAATATTCAAGATAAGATAGGTTATTGAGAGGGGAGGGGTGAATCAGTAACTTGTAAAACTTTCAAACACTTCAGCATTTTAGCCATTGATCATTCATTCATCTAATCTACTGCATAAATGAAAGATCAAACATTTATTGCACATGAACATAGAGATTTGGTGACCCAGAAACCTTCCAAGTAGAAAGTAAAACTGGGGTGGGGATGATGCCCACAAAAACTTCAATACTGCAGTATAAAGTTGGCCTGTTAATGCTTACAATGATCACTTCTAGTGATCTACCCTATTAGGAGCAAGTAGGATTGCTAGATCCACCTTGTTAAAGGATTTATAAACATACAGTGAAGTATGCACTCTGTTAGGAGATTTACAAAAAGATTGTTAAGTCTACCTTGTTAAAGGATTTATAAATTGATTCATCTGTTAGGATGAAGCAGTGGATCTACTTACAACTGTTTGCTGATAAGATCCTTTTTTGCATTGATCACCTGATGTGATAGATATAACTTTTCTGCTCCTATGTTGACCTTGTTGTATCCCTTTTACTTTGCTGCTGATTTTCAATATCCTCTTTACATGTGAACATCAATCTCTTCCTTTTTATATCTTTTTCACACACGTCATACATTACATACATACCATTTCAATATTTACAATTACAAGGTCGACCAAAACACAAGTTAACAAAACATTATTGAGTCAGCCAGAAAGTAGAAAACTCGGGTTCCTCAAGCTGACTCAGTGACCTTCTGATACTCGGCATCCACTACATTACTCGGCATCATCATGCACTCTGTAGAAGTAGAGGCTTAGTTCATACTAGCCACACAATACTGCTTGGAACTCAGTAACCATTGGTGACTCGGTAGATATAGTGTCACTCGGTAGAAACTAACTTCTTCGTTTACCTTGCTTTGCTCGATGAACACTGAGTTCTTCATTTACCTTGCTTTGCTTGGTGAACACTGAGTTCTTTATTTACCTTTTTCACTTGGTAAGCACTAAGTCCTTTGTTTACCTTTTTCACTCGATAAACACTAAGTCCTTTGTTTACCTTTTTCACTTGGTAAACACTACTGAACTTCTCATTCACTCGGTATCCTCTGGAATGCTCGGTGAGAACTGTTTACCTGTTGAAATTATAAGGTAACCACTAAATGCTCAGTATACACTGTAGACTAAGTGATGAGCTAGATAAGCATTCAGAATTGAATAAGTGTTTGCACTAATGACAAATATATCATGATTCCAACAATCTCCCCCTTTGGCATTAGTGAAAAAAACACTTATGAGCCAAAACTTATGTGCAAAATTTAACATACTAATTTACATATATCTCCCCCATACAATATGCATAGAGTATTTAAAAGTATCTCTATCTTTACACATGGCTTGTTTATTTTCATATATCTCCCCCTTTTTGACAATAATGCCAAATCACACAATATGTATTTATACAGAGACACCAAAATGAGAGATAAACTCAAAATGTACCTTGAGAATAAGAGCCAAAGTCTTATCCCAATTCTCTTGCAAAATTTTGCAGGTGGAGAGAGCTATTTGAATTTCAGCTGAAAGTTCAATCATATGATCTGCAACTGAGAAATTGTTGTCCTGGATCAATGTTTTGGAGTAGACAATGTGTTTCTACATTGTGTCCATGATAGGAAGGATCATATTCTGAATGTCAATCAAGGTAGATCTGATCCTTGCTTCCTCTCTCAACAATTCTGCCACTTTTTTGACAAAAATTTGATTCTTAGATGATGGGATGAACTTGAATTGGGGTCAAGTTGTAGCATTTGGGCATTGACCTTCATATCCTCATCAATTTTATTTAATTTTTCTTTGATCTCCTTGGTATACTCAATAACATCACAAAGTTTGGCAAAAAGTGAAGTTACATTATTAAAAGAATTTTCAAGATTGACCAAAATTGTGGACAATTCTATCTATTTTATTGCAATGTGTTGAGCAATATGCTCAAGCACCTTATTATCAAAATTTCTTTCAGCCTTTTCAATCAATTTTTCTTAACCAGAGGTGTCCTCATTGAATTTATTTACAGCCTCTTCTAACTAAATCAAAATTTGTTGAGTAGAATCTACTTCAACACCTATAGCATCTGTAATTATATTCTTGGCATTTTCAATATTTTTATATTCCTTATCCCTTTCAGACCTTAACTGCTTCTACGTAGCCTTCATCTCTATTAGTTGACTAGCATACCTCATTTCTTCAATGGTAGAATTTTTATAGTCAATCTTTAGAATCACTATCTCTGTGTCTGAGTCAATATCTTCTAAAATTTCCTTTTTAGTGATCAAAAGTCTTAATGGTTGCTTTTGTTGGACTTCTGTGATGACTGGTTTGACCTTAGGAATAGACACAATAGTGGAGATGGAAGGAATAGTAGTAAAAATTGGGATAGGACTTGAGGATTGAGTGCCAATAGGAGTATTTACCGAATCAAAAATTGGAATACTTCCCAAAAATGATGATACACTCAGTAATGCAGTATCTGAACTAACTGGATTTGAAGTAGATGCAGATAATGCTGAAAAATTTGTAGAACAAGCTGGAATTGATGAATACAAAATTGTGGAACTTACTGTTATTCTGACTGATGATGATGGATCTGAGGAGGCTGGCTCGATAGCTGAAGAAGTAGCAGTCAGCTTAGTAGATGAAGTGCTTGGCACATCTATTTCAGATACCTAGAGCTGGGAGGAGGCCGGTGAAGATTGAGAAATTAATGTGGAAATTTTTCTCACAATCTCACTTGTAGAAGCTATCAAACCTACTGAAGCTTACTCCAACCTAGATGATGTGATAGTTTTAGGTGGAGAGGGAGGAATGGATGTAATAACTGCTACTACAATTTTTACTGGATCATCTTCCTCCTTATATTCCTCTTCAGCTTCTTCCTTCATTCCTTCGTCCTCCTTGTCTTCTTCCATTAATGCATGTAGCTCTCCTAGTGAGACTGCGATGGATAGAGTGCCATCAATATCATCACTATCACTGTTGTCATCATCCTTGATTTCCACTGGGTCTTCACTGGGCTTATGCAGATGATAGATGTTTTCCCACATGTTTGTAGCATCATTTACAACATGCTAAATGTCTTTGATCAAAATTAAACATGTGTGAAATCTTATCATCATCTTACCTTCATGGTTTTTCATCTTAGTCTTTATTTCTGCTCCAGTGAGACTTGGTCTAAGATTCTTCAGAGATTGCTCATAGATGTCTTTTATCGCTTGGGTGGCTGACTCCCATCTTGGTTGCAATATCTCCAACAGTTCTTTTGAGATTTGGGAGGCAAGCTACTCCGAGGAGTATTTCCATTTACCCATCTTGCTAAGTACCAGTTCCTCTATCTGCATTTTCTCAACATCTGTTCTAGTTTCAAATTTCAATGCCTTGAAATTTGTGATGCCTACCCCTTCTTCCAATTTTTTAAGCCTTTCCTCAAATGTGGGTGCAGGCCTAACCAGTATAGGTTCCTACTTACCTTTTCTGGTTCTTCTTGTGAATACTACATTTGGCTTCTTCTTAGGTTTGGTAATTATTGCCTTTCCTTTCTTCTCTGAAGGTTCTTCTTCATATTTTTTATCTTCTTTTTCTTCTTCTCCTCCTTCTTATTCATCATCTCCTTCATCCTCACCTTTTCCTTCTATTAGCATAAGAGGGCCAGAAGCAATTTTCAATTTTTCTATCTTCCTCTTGCCTTTGCTTATGGCCTATGGTAGCTTGATTTCAAGCTCAATTCTGGCCTTTGCTTCATCATAGGTTCCAAAAATTGGTTGTCTTGGATCTACTAGCTCATTTACTAGTGCTTCTATGATGTCTCTGGCTTCATCAATATTTACCTCATAGGGAAGAGGTTTTACCCATGCAACTCAAGGTCTAATTGCCTAGATGTACACCTTATCACAGTCAACCATGAAGCATACATCATCTCTATAATCTTCAACTAATTTTGGTGGAATCTAGAACCTATTATTCATTCTCTCCTTGAAATCTTCAAAATAATTGTCCATGATGCTATCAAAATTTTCACCCATCTCTACTACAAACTTATTTATCTGATACAAAATTGGAATGTCTTTTCTCCATAGGATAATTCCTTTAGATGGAAAGAATTTTTGAGCGTAGAAAAATAAACAGATCAACAGAGAACCAAATTTACAAGGGTTATTCTTGGAAGTCCTTATACTATCCATATTTTTATTTAATTGTCTTAGAAATACTTCAAATAGATCAAATTCAAGGTTTTTCTTTACAATCTTGAGGGCCAAATCCATAGCTTCACAAGGTACACTATTCAATCTATTGGAACTGTATAATTTATATGCAATTACATGAATGCCAAATCTGAGTTTGACATCTAATATAGTGTTGACCTTTAAACCTCTACTATCCCACTCGGCTAGGGTTTGCTTCTGTAGCTCCTCCCAACCTAGGGTTTTGGTGGCTTTTGCTTTACTAAGCATAGGGAGACCCGTGATTTTGTGAATCATCTTCTTTGTGATTAGCACTGGCTGATCTAACCATAATTGTCCATTATGCACCCAACTCAAGATATACCTAATCCATTTGGTTTGGAAGTTTCTAGGCATATGCAAGATATGAGTCAAGCCTTTGGTTTCAAGATGCTTGAACTCAAGTTTCAGAGAGCCATCTACACTCATTTCACCTAGGGCATTGTCCATCTCTAGGTTTCCAATTTCTTGAATAGAACATTTGAAATGAGTAGGAATATCATTGATAAGAAGTACCTTAGGTGGTATTTTTGATTGAGCTCTAGTTGGGTCGAGTGATTCTGCAATAGTCGGAACAATCTTGAAGTTGGACGCTTTTCATTATGTACCCTTGCCCAACATTTTTGAACCTCTTTTTGCCTTGGTGTTGCTGGTGCTTGCAGATGCCATAGCTGCTCAGTAAGTATAAGAAAATCTTGAACAAATTATCCGCCTGAAAATTGCTTGAAATTGCTTGGAATTTGCTCTGGATTCATTGGAAATTTCTTTGCTCTGAAATCGTGATGAAGAATGAAATTGAATTCTGCCCTTTTGAGAAAAATATTGTCATTAATACTTGGTACAAAGGTAGTTGTGATGACATAGTGCTTGCCAGTCTTTCATTCACTTGCTCGGTAGAAGCTTGCAACTCAGTGATCAAACAAAACTTTTAGTTACTCCCAACCTAGCTCGGTAAGGTCTTCAACCAACCTTGCTCGGTAGATGCAACATGGTGAATGATAATTTTATTTTTTTAATCCTTGTATCTAAAATAATAATTTGATCATTTGCACTCTTTCACTCAGGGACTGCTTGAGATATGGCTTGATGATGTAGTTCTTGATTCTTCTTAAATCTAATTGGAAATGGTGGAGTCACCCATTTCTTGAGTGATATGACCATCATTTGAACTGTCTTGCTCGGTAGATTTAGGAATCCACTGTTGTCTCATCTGCTTCTGAATGTTATCAGCTTTAGCTTTCTTTTAATCTTCAATTCTTCCAGTACTCATGCAATTCTTGGCTATATGACCAAGTTCAGTACATGTGTAACATCTTATGGTTGTATCCTTCTTTCTTAGGTGATGTCTTGAACAGTTTATCCCAATGTGTCTATTTTCTCCACAATAGTGACACCTACACTAAGTATTGTAGTCCCAACCAAATATTGCTTTGATAATTTTTTCTACTGGATTGAATGTTTTTGATTTACATTCAAATGCCTTATGACCTTGTTTCTTGTATTTGTGACATTTGCCTTCAAATTTTGGTTTCTCTTTGCATTCATTAGCTTTGTGACCATGATGATTGTAGTTGAAGCATTTGCCATTGAATTTTCTTTTTCCATTACTCCAACATTTGTTTGATGTATGACCTAACTTACCACAGTGATTGCAAGTGGGTCTTTGATTCCTTTGGGCACCTGGTTTGGAGGATTCACCTTCTTCCTTATATCCAAGACCGGCTTTACCTTTTTGTCTATGATAGTTTTGCTCACTTTGCTGATTTAATTGAGTCATGTCTGCTTGAGATTTCATCATTCTCTCATTGATTTGCATTTTAGTGATCAAGTCATTTCCAAAACTTTCATTGATTTGTCTTTCAGATCTTAGATCACTTTGTAATCTTGCATTGATTTGTCTTTCAGTGATTAAATCATTTCTCAAACTTTCATTCTCGGATCTTAGATTCATAATTTTTTCATTTGCATTAGATAGTTGACCTACAAGATTTTCATGTTGAAGGAATTGATTATTTCTTACCTCTAAGTCTTCATTTGCCTTGTTTCTCTATTCCAAAACTTCACATAGCCTGATTGATTGGATTTCTTGTTCTCTTTTAAGCTTTCTTACTTCTTCATGCAAAGAACCATTCTTTGCTAGGAGTTCCTTGATTGCTTCATTTGAACTGCTTGATGGTAAAAGGTCTTCAATCTTTTCTTCAACATACTGATGATCATTGATTTGTCTTGCAAGTTCCTTCCTTCTTTTTAGAGATTAAGAAAGATGCTCCTTTGCTTCTTTGAGTTGGAACCATGGCCATTTCTAGATCTAGCTTTTCATTTTCAATAGATTTTTCAAGTCTGAATATCTCCATTGTCCTTGATCTTTTCTCAAGCTTTCAAAATTTATCCTGAGAACCACAAGGCTCTGATACCAATTGTTGGAAATATTTAGGATAAGATAGGTTACTGAGAGGGGAGGGGTGAATCAATAACTTGTAAAACTTTCAAACACTTCTGCATTTTAGCCATTCATCATTCATTCATCTAATGTACTGCATAAATGAAAGATCAAACATTTATTGCACATGGACACAGAGATTTGGTGACCCATAAACCTTCCAAATAGAAAGTAAAACTGGAGTGAGGATGATGCCCAAAAAAACTTCAATACTACAGTGTAAAGTTGGCCTGTTAAGGCTTACAATGATCACTTTTGGTGATCTACCCTATTAGGAGCAAGTAGGACTGCTAGATCCACCTTGTTAGAGGATTTACAAACATACAATGAAGTATACACTCTATTAGGAGATTTACAAAAAGACTGTTAAGTCTACCCTGTTAAAGGATTTATAAACTGATTCATCTATTAGGACGAAGCAGTGGATCTGCTTCCAACTATTTGCTGATAAGATCCTTTTTTGCATTGATCACCTAATGTGATAGATATAACTTTTCTGCTCTTATGTTGACCTTGTTGTATTCCTTTTACTTTGCTGCTAATTTTCAATATCCTCTTTACATGCAAACATCAATCTCTTCCTTTTTATACCTTTTTCACACACGCCATACTAAAAATGATATCATACATTACATATATACCATTTCAATATTTACAATTGCAAGGTCGGCCAAAACAAAAGTGAACAAAACATTACTGAGTTGGCCAGAAAGTAGAAAACTCGAGTTCCTCAAGCTAACTCGGTGACCTGATACTCGACATCCACTACATTACTCGGCATCATCATGCACTCTGTAGAAGTAGAGGCTTGGTTCATACTAGCCACACAATACTTCTTGGAACTTGGTAACCATTGGTGACTCAGTAGATATAGTGTCACTCGGTAGAAACTAACTTCTTTGTTTACCTTGCTTTGCTCAGTGAACACTAAGTTCTTCATTTACCTTGCTTTGCTTGGTGAACACTGAGTTCTTCATTTACCTTTTTCACTCAGTAAGCACTGAGTCTTTTGTTTACCTTTTTCACTCGATAAACACTGAGTTCTTTGTTTACCTTTTTCACTCAGTAAACACTACTGAACTTCTCATTCACTTGGTATCCTCTGGAATGCTCGGTGAGAACTGTTTACCTATTGAACTTATAAGGTAACCACTGAATGCTCGATATACACTATAGACTAAGTGATGAGCTAGATAAGCATTCAGAATTGAATAAGTGTTTGCACTAATGACAAATATATCATGATTCCAACAAGATTTTAGTTTGTGCCAAGCAGTTAGTACAAAATTCATGATCAGTAGTGTAAATCAAGCATCTTAGTGTATGCCAAGTTTATCAATGCAAATCAAGTTGTGCAATGCTTATCAAGTTTGCAGTTGATGTGATGTGAGTCTAGTGTTAACTGAGCTACTCAGTGTTAACCAAGTGACTCAATTTATACTGAGCTTGAAGTGATAACATTGACCAAGCTATGCTAGACCAAGTTTAAGACTACTTAGAAGTGATCATTATGGACTGAGCTTCTATATCTATCGAGTGCATGACAATGCCAAGCATTGAAAGTGGATGTCGAGTATCAGAACCTCACTGAGTTAGTTTTCAGAATCTGAGTTTCTACACTTTGGCCGACTTTGTAATATTTGTGCAAACTTGTATTGTATCTGAATTTGTAATTTTGTAATTAGATTTGTATATATGTAATATATTGTATCACATCCAAATGATCGAAGAGAAGTAATGTAATCATCAGAGAAGAGCATAAGAGTGAATTACAAAGGCTACAATAGTATAAGGAGCAACAAAGATTTATCTATCACATCAAGGTGATTTATACACTTAGAGGAATCTCATTCAACAAACTAAGTTGCAAATCAGAGATCAACTTCTGCTTCATCCTAACAGGTGGATCAGTCAAATCCTTTAACAAGGTAGACCTAACAATCTTTTGTAAATCTCTTTACTAAGTTCATACTTCATTGTATGTTTGTAAATACTTTTGCAAGGTGGACCTAGTAGTCCTTATTGCTCCTAATAGGGAAGATCATCAAAAGTGATCATTGTAAGCCTTAATAGGCCCACTTTATATTGTAGTACTAAAGCTTGTGGATATCACCCCCACCCCAATTTTACTTTCTATTTGGAAGGTTTTTGGGTCACCAAAATTGTGTGACAAAAGTGTTATGTATGCTTTAATGTTTTTAGTTTCTCATGCATGCAATTAGATCAGAATATACATGAAGGATTAATTTCTAATTAAGGATAAAGTTTTATAAGTTACTGATTCACCCATCCCCCCTTAGTAACTTAGCCCATCATAATATTTCCAACACTAGTATCACCTTTATAAAAGAAGATGCAAATTTTGATTTTCCTACAAGCTCCCCCTAATACAAAGTACCAATCTCAATGATTGGTAGGGCTAGTGCTAGTATCTAGCACTACTAGACTATTTTCATCACCAATATTCTTCCTCCATTCCTTTTTTTAGCTCAACAACTTCTCCATTTTGAGTATCCTTCACAATCTTAACTAACACAACCTTTAATGTGCATGACTTAGGATAGTGTTTAATTAGTCTACCTTTGTAAAATTTCCCATTCTTCCTTCTAGATCTTATCTTCCATTGAATATCCTTAATCCAAACTTATGACATGTGTAATGAGTTCCATGAAATATTCATACTATTATCTTGTGATTCAACCTTCTAATTTTGACAATATTTTTATTCATGAATAAATAGTTTGACGACTAAACCATTGAAACTTCATGACCAAAATGTTGCAAATATAACAAGAACCATTAAAATTAAAGCAATTTTGAGCACATGGTTATCTTCCGAAGAGCTTTTTTATCCATGTAACTTGTTTTGCATCTCCCTTGAGAGTTTTCTATTAGCATTATTGTCAACTACTTTCACTTTTCTCATAATTATCTTATCTGAATATTCGTCATTCACATCACATCTCTCAACCTATTATTTTTCCCTCTTTATAACCTATGTTAGTTGATTCTATAGAAGTTGATGAAATATCAACCCCACAACTAGCAAGAATCGCCTACATGCAAACACCTATTATGCAAAGAGGGAAGCAAATATATGGAGGTTGCAATTTCAAGATCCACATATGAGAAATTCTAGATGGGAAAAAAGATAAATTTCTATTAATCAAAAGTGAATGAATGTGTTATTACAAAGAGAGATTAATCCTTATAAAGGATATAAAAACCCTAAAAGGTAAATCCTAGGTTGCATTGCAATAATTAATATAAGAATTAATTATTATATGCCCAAATTTTAGCTTAAGTAAAATAGAGTTAATTAGAAAATATCTAACTACTCTAACACCCCCACTTAAGATAAACTTAAGGAGTAGCTAAAAAATGTAGAAACTACTACTGAAAGTATATTTGGATCTTAGAAACAAGGTTCAATGAGGTGCCTAAGCACAACCAAAAATCTGTAAAGATGAGAAATAGAGAAAACCACATGGGAAAAACCCTACTCCAAGAATAGATGGAAAAAATGCTAAAAGAAGTAGTGAAGGACTGAAGAAGTCTCCAAACTAGAGAATGTCCTAGAAGATAGGAATAAAAGGATGATCATGAAGAACACTACTAAAGAATAGAGAAGCTGCAAAGCTCTATCAAAAGTAATTGTTGATCTAGAGAACCTCAACTAAAATATAACCTAACAAAGTAGAGAAGATTGTGATCTACCTGAGTGCTCTTAGAAGGCACTACTTGAATTAGGAGGTATGCAAAGGTAAACAACTAAACATGAAGATGTAGATGGCATAAAATAAAAAAGTCTAAAGACTCAATCAATTAAACATGGAAGGCTAAAACCAAAGTAGGAATGAAAAGAAGAGTGTCTATATGGTGAATGATCCATCTCACTGAAATGCATAGGTACCCAATCATTGAATCTTCCTAGTTCATAGAAACAAATATTGAATACATAGCTCACTTCATTGAATCAAGGAAGCATGAGAAACAATAGAATAACCCCCCTAATGTAGACAAGGGTGAGGTGACAAGAAACTAGAAAAGTGGGACAAAAGAACTACATGTGAAGGAACCATGATCAAGATGCACAAAAGAGTGCATATATGTGTATTGAGGTGATCAATCCCAGACACATCATGAGGCTAATGTCATAGAAGGAATATTCACAGTCAAAGGAAGATGAAAAAAAAGGAAAAAAATCAACCCCCAATGGTACTTTAATCAGAGTAGTTTATGTACAATAAGGCACAAGAAATGGTGAATCCAAAGAATACAGTGATCTACATAAGTGTCCTTAGATGACAGTGCTCAAATTAGAAGGGAAAAAAAGAAGGAAAAATAATTGAAGAAAAGAAGGAAAAATAATTGAAGAAAATATAGATAAAATATGACACTTTATCTTAGTGAATTTGCAAAAAATGCATACAATAGATGACTAAATAGACCAAAAGAGACATAAGGATGATACAAAAGTTAGTGCAACCCATGATGAATCATCTAAAAAAACAAAAATGATCCCTGGACCTAAAACAACCAAGATATCCACCAAAATACAAAAATGAAAAAGATAAAATAGAATGCTCCAGAGAAGAATATAGAAAAATAAATAGCATAATTGGAAAGTCTCTAAAAGACCTTTCCAATAATATAAATAATTCCCAAATCAGAGATTAGATGCTCAAGATATGTCTCTTAGAGTGTAAAATAGAACCCCTGAATTTGATAGAAAACAAAAACATCAAAAATGAATCAAAACTGAAAATTACCTATACCACTATCACAACATTAGAACCATCTTTTCAGCAATATATTGCTTACATAAAATAGAGTCCATATGCCTAAGATATGAACAAAAATGCGAAGGTAGGTCCAAATAGAGCCAGAAGCGCTTGCAAGGTATGTTGATATAGTGTTTATGTTAGAAGGTAATGAGCCCAAATTTTATGGTCAAATAGCTATTGAGGAAAAAATCCTAGAAAATGACTCTATCAGAAAAATTTGATAGAAAAATATTAGATGTCGGAAACGCACAAAGTCACCAAAAAAAAAAGTCAGTACTGGAAAAAATAACTGGTGGCTAATAAAAGAATTACCATTCAAAAATGGTAAACCAAATGAGTCAAGAAATTTCCCATGCACACTTGAATATCACTTTGGAAAAATCAAACCTCCTCCAAAATCTGCAAACCACTATATCTAAAACCACTTGGTCAAAACAACCAGAATCTGCTAAAATCACTGGTGAGAAAAAAAGGCACCATGATGGGGCTCTAATGTGGAGCCACTTGGTAGATTTGGGTAGCATGGGTGGGCCAAAAAGAGAGATGTGAGGAAATTGTTTGGGCTGGTCCACAACTAAACTTGTAGTCCAATGGCGGAGGCATGAGACTCAAGGTGTGGGGTGAATCCCATCAAAATGGCACACATCAAGGAACATCTCCCAAGCACTACTCCAAAGAATGTCACTCAGATTAAAACAATGGATTCAATGTGGTGGTCTAACAAGAACATGAGAAACTAGAGTCAAGGGTCGACGTTGAGGTCAAACATCAAAGGGGTTTATACAAAATGCACTAGCCAAAAAGACTGCATGCAATACCCAAACCATGGGTCAAAACCATTGACAAAGGAAAATAGTACCAAATGAGGTCTCATTGCATCCAAATCATAGGTACAAAAATAAAGGCCAACGAAAAACCTCTCCTAAAAAAAATGCCACAAACTCCAATAGGTGACCATAGAGAAGGCATGGCATAAAAGGTATGGAAAAAAATTCATGTGCTCCAACAAATTAAAAAAATCAAAAAATGTCAAGACTCAGACGTTGTATTAGTTGACATATGTACAAGGCCCTAGGAAAAGTTAGGAATGCACAAGGAGGAGCTAGAGACCCAAGGTGGATAATCACCTAACATATATTCAACATTTTGTAATTCCAAAAAAAAAGTCCCCTTCAACATTTAAGAAAAATGTTAATTTTTTTGTTTTAATTTTGTGTAAAAACCAAAAAAGGTATGCATGCACCTTTAATTGTACAAGGCATGAAATATTTTTGTCTTAGAAAAATAAGGGGAAAAAAAATCAACTCCTAAATTTACTTATTTTTCTTAAATAAATAAATTGTTACCCCGTAAAACATGCCCAAGCTGTACAACTTGGATGCAAATATTTTTTACCTCAGATTTCAATAGCATCCAAACTAGACTTGTTTTATATGGAAATGGGGATTTTTGGATTGTCAGAGTTCAACAATGATGTTTGTTTGGACTCAAAGTAACTAGAAACAAAGGTACCCTCCAAATCTAGTAAAAAAACTCCTTTACAAAATTGGATCTTGAAAAGGTTTCCAAATATCTCATGAAAAGTGTAGGGCCATGAAGATCCAAAGCTCTAATACCATGTTGAATTTGTTGAAAAATCAATCCCACAGTTGCAAGAATCACCTACATGAAAACACCTATCACATAAAGATATAAGCAAAAGCTATGGAGGTTGGAATTCGTAGATTCACAAATGAGATATTCTTGATGAGGAAAAAGATAAATTTTTATTAATCAAAAGTGAATGAATGTGTTATTACAAAGAGATATCAATCCTTATAAAGGAGATCAAAACCCTAAAAGCTAAAACCTAGGTTGCATTATAATAATTAATAAAAGAATTAATTATTGTATTCCTAAAGTTTAGCTTAAGTAAAATAGAGTTAATTAGAAAATATCTAATTACTCTAACATATTCTAATCCTTCAAATTTTTATCACAAGACTAACTATAATCAACATGTTCATAAGCATTACAACAACCATCAAGCTAAGGCTAAGACATGTGCTCTTACCCATGATTGAGTCCTTGGAGGAAGTTAATCTTAGTAATAACATGAAAATGGATAAGCATGATGATTATATTTGTATCCTAGATTATGTTATTATTAATATTCATTAGGAAGATACTCTTGTGTTAAAATGATAGAATAATTGAGAGGGGGTGTGAATCAATTATTCTTGGGTGCAAATGTACCAATTCAAATTTTAACAACTTCAAACAACTTATTCAAACTCATAAACTCACTTGTAAAATATAGAAATTCATCAATGAACCATCCTATTCATCACATGACTAGTTCTCTGTTCAATATATGTCAAATAACAAAAATATAACAGTAAATCGAATACATCATGAAGACAAAATTGACACATGTATGACACCAATATTTAGTATGGAAACCCAATTAGGGAAAAACCACCAAGTAATATGCTACCACTTTTTCAATCTTCTAAAATGAGCTTGGTTTAGAGCCAACCTTGTTAAAGGTTACAAAACCCATTGTTAGGTGTGACCCTATTAAATAATTTAATCACCTTGTTAGGAGTGATCTTGTTAGAGGTATTTAGATCATTCCATTAGAATGTCACCTTGATTAAAGGATTTTACTATGACAATGGTTTGAAAGTAAAAACTATATTTGATCTAATAAAATACAACTTACTTTGCAAATTCATATCTCCATTTAGCTCATTCTTGGTTCATTGAATGAACTTCATCATATACTTCATCTATGATCTTCTTGGTAACCCTTTAAGAAATCACACTTCACTAACCTTCTTACTTTTCATATGCTTCTATGTTCTTCATTTTCCTTCACAAATTTTCTAATCAACAACCATAAAACACCTCTTTTGCCTCCTTAAATAGGTAGCTTTGATCTTTTACTACTTAAAAATCACCATAGATCTTAGAGTTTGATGAGATTCATTGAAATTTTCCATCATTTTATCCCTCTTCTCCTTTCTTGAAACCTTTGGAAACTTCTCATTAAATCCTCACCATATATTTCTCAACAAACTCAATTCATGTATTAAATATGCTAGTTAATCAATCCTCATCTTTCACTCATTTTGACCAATTTGAAAGTTCAACTATGTAGGCCTCAAATCTTAATTCTCTTACAAACTGTTATTTTGCTAACACTTGATCATCACTATGTTCTCCACCTTTGTCATCATTGGGTAGCTTGGTCTCTACTATTTTTTCTCACTCATCTTACACTAACTTGCTTGGTCTTCACTACACTTGGTCATTTCTTTGTTTCCTTCTTTATCTTTGTCATCCATAACTAACACTCAACTAATACTATTTTCTTATCTATCTCTTAAATTCCTTAATCTTTTACTTTAACTTCTTCATTGACCTAGTAAAATAGTCACTTAGTAAAGCTTGTGTTTTACTCAACTTCTTGTCTATCATCAAAATTATCTTCCATACTTCAACTCATATGTCTGGCTCACTTAATATAATGATCAAATAACACATTATCTTGTCAAAGAATAATTGATCAAGTGCTCATTAAAATTCCATAATACTTACTCATCTTTACTCAACAACTTCAGTAGTTCACCTTATTATCTCTTCTTCTCAAATCCTCTTCCTGTTCATCTATTATGACACTCAAAATTGTTAGTCAATGTCTTACTAGTAATGTTTGACATCAATGACAACATAACAATTTTTCTAATTGTAGTTTCCAATAATCTCCCTAATTTACATTGATATTGACACCTTTAGTTACCATGCAAATGCAAAATACTTTCTCATGATCTTCACTATCAACTTCCTCTGTGTACTATATCAAACCTTCATTAATATCCTTAGTTTCATTCTAATTCTCATCTGTGTAATTTCAAATATGCTCTTTCAAATTTTCTTCTTCTTTACACTTCTTCCTCTATGATACCAAATGTGATTCTAGAAGTGTAATGCCAATTGTAATGGATCCCTCTTTGACATTTCTCATACTTATTCACTACCAAGCTTCAGATATTATATTCATATTATTCCTCTTTATGTACCTAGATGATAACTATCATACTTCTCCTCCCTCTTTGACAACAATTCCAAAGACATCATCCACTTGTACTCATCAATGTACACATCATCCACATGTCACTGTTCTGACTAATTTTAAAATGTTGTCACTCCCTCTTTTGTCTTTGTCTTGTAGCTTCATCTTCATACAATTTTCCTTCTTTTTCAAATCTTTAAGAATCTCCTACAGTGTGACCTCCTACATCAATCCCTAAGATATTTTGATCATAACAATAAATGCATTTAAATATGATCCTAAGAGTATGATCTGAAACGTTGATGTTAAAATAACATACACAATCACACCCAGAAGCGAATACAGAATAAATGCATTACTACATCTCTTCTTAGTTAGCCTCAGATAATAAAATGACCCCTAACTTATCTCTTAGATACACAAATTGACCCTTAGGTAATGCCTTGGTGAATATATCAGCTATCTGGTCCTTTGTATTTATATATTCCAATCTTACTTCTTTGTAGTGCACTAATTCCCTCAAGTAATGATACTTGATTATAAATTGTTTTGTCTTTGTGTGCATCACAAATTCTTAGATATGTTTATAGCACTCGTCTTATCACAATATATCACTTAAGTTTTACTAATTTCTTCCTTCATACCTTTCAATAATTTCTTGATCCATATAATGTTTGAACAATTAACTGCTCCTGCAACATATTCAACCACTACTATAGATTGGGAAATATAATTTTTCTTCTTGCTTGTCCATGAAATCAATCTCTTTCCTTAAAAGAAAGTGCCTCCACTTGTACTCTTTCTATCATCAATGTTTCCAGCCCAATCAACATCTTTGTACACTCTTAGCTCAAACTTGTCATTCTTCTTATACCATAAATGTGTCTTCTGTACCTTTCAGATATCTCAATATCATTTTCACAACCATTATGTGATTCTCCCTAGGATCAACAAAAAATATTGCAACAATTCCAACACCCAATATAGTGCTAGGTCTACTATGACCAACATTTTGAAATTTTCCAATAATTGACTTGTACAATGTCTAATTCACTTTAGCAGAATCATCATTTTTTGAAATTTTATGCCCAGTAACCATAGGTGTTCCTATTGGTCTTGAATCTTCAATCCCAAAGGTTTTCAATATCGACACCTTGATATACTTTGATTCTGTCATGTATATGCCTCCTTTCATTTGATAAACTTGCAACCAACAAAGAATTTGATCTCTTCAAATATTGGCATCTCAAAGTATTTCTTCATCTCGTTAGCAAATGATTTATGCAATAAATTATGTCCTCCAAATATGATATCATCAACAAAAAATTTAGCTAGCAATAACTTAATCTCATATTCACATTTCAAGTACATATTGTTATTATCATTAGTTCATACAAAACCAATTTTCACCAAATATGTATGTAACCTTTCATACCATGCTCTAGGGGATTGTTTCAAATCATAAAATTATTTGTGCAACCTACATACCATGTTCTTCTTGCTAGGGTTAAAAATCCTTCAAGTTGTTCAATGTAGACTTGTTCTTCCAATATTCCATTTTAAAATTTAGATTTCACATTCATTTGATATACCTTGAATCCTTTGTAAGAAACATATGAAAGCAATGTTCTTACTCCTTCCAACCTTGCAACTAGAGAAAATATCTCTACAAAGTCAATTCCTTCTTCTTGTGCATATCCCTTACAAATACTAGTATTGCTTTGTTCCTTGTGACTTCACCTTTCTCATTCAACTTATTTTTGAATACCCACTTAGTTCCAATCACATTCTTGTCATTTTGCCTTATTTGATAAATTTTGTAATTCATTTCTTTAATCCAATCTTCATTTTCTAGTGCATCTTTCATTGTTCTTGGCTCAAACACACATAGTAAATATGTATCATTCTTCTACTTGTTTTTTATCATGACTCCCGAACCTTTATCTTCAATGGTTTGATTTGTTGTATGGCATCTTCTCACATATTTTTCTAAGATAGGTTCAAATCTTCTTTATCCTTATAGTAATTCACTTGTTCCATCTTTCTCCTATTCTCTAGATATCTCCTATTGTAACTCAACTTCCTATGTGTAGTGTTTGGCCTCTCTCTCTATGACTTAACTATAGCCTAATGCTCAACAACATGTTGAGGCTCAATAGATCTTGTTTTTTGATGCATGATAGTGTCATTCTATTGATGGTTGATAATCTCCTTCTCTGATATAGCTAAGGTACTTGGTTTTCCTTCATAGATGTAGACAAAAAGTAGATGTAATATTCAGGTTCATTCTTGCATCCTTCTTCATCCTTTTCTGCAAATTTATCAACTCTAACATTTGCACTTTCTGTAGTTTTGTTAGTGTTAGAATTCAAACATGTGTATGCATTTCTTTTAGTAGAATATCCTACAAATATTCCTTCATCACTTTTTGCATCAAGTTTTCCTTTCCTTTCACCTTTCAATACATAACACTTGCTTCCAAAAACTTTGAAATAATTGACATCAAGTGCATAGCCATACCAAAGTTCAAAATGGGTTTTGTTTGTACCTTTATTGACTTGAAATCAGGTTAGTGTATAAATAGTAGACTTATAGCTTCTCTCCAATACTTTTGTGAAACATTAATTTCCATCATCAGTGCGCTTGCACAATCCATGATTGATCTATTCCTTCTTTTAGCTATCCCATTTTGTGGTGGAGTCCTAGATGCACTCATTTTTCTTTTGATTCATTTTTCATTGCAGAATGTAATGAGCTACTCATATATGAATTCACCTCCTATATTTCATCTCAAACATTTTAGATTCTTACTTGTTTCCTACTCAACTCTAGCCAAATACCACTTAAACATTTGAAAAGCATCATATTTTTCTTGAAGAAACATCAAGTCATGATTCTAGAGAAATCATCAACAAATAGAATAAAGTAATTGTCACCATAATAGCTTTGCACTCCAATATGACTAAATAAATTATATGAACCAATTCCAAAATATTATCAGAATAATAGGTCTTATTCTTGAAACTAAACTTTGTCAATTTTCCTATTTGACATTGTTTACATATCACTTTATCAGGTTCACTCAATCTTGGTAATCCTCTTCCTCTTTTCATCTTACTAATGCTTACCAAATTATCAAAGTTCACATGACATAGACTCTTATTCCATAACCAAACATCCTAAAATTGTGCAAATAATTATGTATCTTTAGATAGGTTTAGATAGAACAAGTTACCTCGTGTTTTCTCTCCACTTCCAATTAGTTCACCAATAGTATCATAAATCTTTGTCTTCTTGTTTTAGAATTCAACTTTGTAACCTAAACTATTCAACTATGTTACACTCAATAGATTATATTTCAGTCCATCACCCCAATATGCATTGTCACATCTAATCTTATCATTCAATATAATTGATCCTTTACCTTTCACATAACAATGTGTATCATTTCCAAATTTAACACGGCTTCCATTATAATGTTCTAACTTTTTAGACATACTTATATCGCTAGTCATATGATGTGAGAAACCAATATAAATTATCCATTTGTCATTATTACTCACATGTGAGCTCAAATCAATTTTCTCATATTCATCAGATTCATCTGTCATTGCAACATAAAAAACTTCTTCATCATTTTCATCAGAATCACTATCAGAACCATCTTCTTTAATAATGTAACAAGGTTTTGTACCTTTCCCTTTGTATTATTTGTTACGTTGGTTGTCTCTATTGTCTCTCCTTCTTTAGTATTTTTTCTCTTTCCTTTCTTCCTTCTCATCTTTGTGAGGACATCTTACCGCAACATGACCAACTTTGTTACAAGTAAAATAGATTATTGGAAGTTTACCTTTGTATTTGTCTTTTCCTCTTGGTAGCCTTCTTAAAAATAATGCTTCAAGATCATCAAGGTCATAATCTAATTCATTTCCATTGTCCATAGGATTATTCTTTTTCATTCTTTTAGATCCATCAAGGGTTAATTGAGACTTGAAAGTACGTTCAACACTAGAAGGTGTATATTTATCAAAATTTGACAACTCAAATCACTAGTACATTTTCCCTTGATTTTTGGCTAAAGGCCATTTTGGATTCTGATTTCACTTTTTTTATTTATCTCCCATAAAAGTCAAAAAAATTATGTTACAAAAGTTTATTGTCAAATTTTTAAAAAACTCGGGATATAAACAAAAATAATTGAAACTCACTTCATTTTGTCTTAGTCACAGGCGAGAAAAAGGGTTAAGCACAGCATCGTCCAAATAGGTATGTCCCCAATGCACCTCTAGTTAATTCATTCATTTAGGATTATGGAGTGGATATATATTTTGTCTCTTTCCAAGCCCTTCTTATCTACATCTTTATAGTTTTGAGGGTGATTATGTATTTTGTCTTTTGTTGTGAATATATATTTTGTCTCTTTCCATGAATATGGTATCCCTTTCCATTATCTACATCTCTGCAATGATCTTTTATACATTGACAATTTGATCTCAATTGATGATATGTGCCTACTGAATGTTTACTATCCATAGAAAGTACTCCAAAATCATACATTTCATACCCTCATCTTTACATAATGTCTTTCTAGTTTATTTATACTCACATGCTCATTTCATTTCATATGATCATCTGAAAATTGTGTCAATCTAAGCTCTCAATTATACCCTAGTTTTTCAATTTATTCATTCATTTAGGATTCAATAGTAAATTCATTCATTCTAATAGGTTTGCAACGGATAATATGATTAAATATTAAATGCATACAATAGATAAAGAGAGTGTCTAAAACATCATATTAAAGATAATTACAATTACGTTGTAGTGGAATCTAATTGATTATCAATTAGAAATAAATTATGATCTTTTAATTTAAAAATACAAATCATGGATCAGCAAAGGGTTATTCATGCTACACTAATCATTGCAATAGGAGCATCGCATATGATATCTGGGTACTCCTTCATACTATAGTGTTGGAATGGAATTTTGTATGAATTAGATGATTATTAGTCGATATAGTAAAATACTAGTTAGATTGAGGCAAGGATAGAAGTCTTTTAGGTGTTGTCTATTAAGTTTCACAATAGGTTTAAATTTGATAAGGATTTTATTTGCACCTATCTCAATAGTCCAAAAATTTCCAAGTATGGTGCCTTCTTTAGTGGATATCTCTTTTAATCTTGATCAATCATCATAAATTAAGCAGTTTACCCAGCAACCCCCATGGTAAAATAAGTATGATTCAATTCATGGTTTGTCTCCTAGATTGTAAAAATATCAAAAAATCTAATTCTTTATTTTTGTTGCATCTTTCTTTGCCCTTTGTTAGGGTTTTAGACTTCTACCTATTCACATATTTTCCTTTGATTCCTTTAGTCATCTATTTTATTTGAAGGAGGGGAGAAAGAAGTTGAGTCCAATCATAGTGGAAGTATTGTAGGGGGCTAAAAGTATGGGTCACATGTTTCACTAAAAAAAGTGTATACCTGATTAGCAATGGTACACCCAAACAAAAACTACTATCATTAAAAAATGAGAATCAATAAAAATTTTAGATCATATTTAATGTTTACATTATACAAATACAATGATGTTTTGTAGCTTTACTCAGATAAATTACATCAAGATATATATAAACCTGTATATAATATTTATATTAAGAGATATTAAATATTTATATTCATAATATATAATTTATAACTAAGATATTTTAATTATGTTAATGAATAGACATGTCACATGAAGGGACATGTCCATTCTCTCACTTTCTTATAAATATAAGAGTTGGATGCAATTGGAAAACACATACCACATCATGGCAGTGCTTAGTACATTTGCAGCTATCCCAAAAAATCAACATGGTATCAGAGACAAGTTGCAAATGTATATTAGTTTTCTCTATATGGAAGGGAAGTTTATATTCACCTGCAAATATCTTTCTCTATTAGGGAACATGGTAAAGCACAACTTAAATAGGCCAAAGTGGTATTTCGATGGAGGAGTGTTTAGATGTTCTTAATGTTGATCTCATATTGGTTTTCACTAGTGTCTATACACTTTAATCATTACTTCTTTCATGCCAAAGAAGTATGAGATGAATGTGTGGTGAATGTTTTTATGGGTCAAAGTTTAAACTATTGATTCACCACCCCCAAAAGTTTACCTTTCCTATTATAATTCCAACAATTGGTATCAGAGCCTTATTCTTTGAAAGAGAACATTTGTAGATTGGAGGAAAGATCTTGAAAATGGAAGTCACAAGTTGGGAAAGATTATTGAGAATTAGGGAATTGAAATACGACTCATTCTACATCAATTGAATGAAGCAAGAGAAGACCTAAAGAAATCTTTGAAGAGAAGGAAGGAAATTTCTATTAAGGATAATGACACACAATATAGAGAGATAGACACTACTAAGCTATTTTCTAATGGAGACTCTAATGAATTTGATGCAACAATTGCAGATCTAATGGAAAAAAATAGAGCCCAAGCTGAGGAAATTAGAAATCTAAAGTTAGAGCAAGAATCACAAGCCATACTACTATGTGAAGTGATTGAATAGAAGAAGAAAGCTATGGAGGACAAAGCTATAATTGAAGAAGACAAAATAATTTTAAGCAATAGACTAGAAGAGAAATCATTAGAGCTAACCAAGATTTCCAACAAGCAATTGCAAACTTTGAGTCAAATGATGAATGCCAACTATGAGCTAAATGTCAAGGACATTGAGATAAAAACATTAAAGTTGCAAAATGATCAACTGAAAAATGACCTAAAAAAGGAAAAGGAATTTTTTGAAAGTTTCAAAAAACCAAGTGAAGCCATCAAATACTTTGAGTAGTTAATGAGGTACCCTAGACCTAACAATGACACATCTGGACTGGGATACACAAGTACTTAAGAAGGAGAGTCATCCAAAAGTGTTGAAGAAAGGAGCAACAAAGGAAAGAATTACAAACCTACTTGTCATAATTATGGTAAGAAAGGACATATTGCTAATGTATGCAGGAGCAGAACTACAAATCAGAATGCAAAGCATAAGAACATGATTCATTGCCATAAGTGCAACAAACAAGGTCATTAGGTACATGAATGTAGAACTATGACTATGCACACACAAATATTCAAAGGATATTTCTATAACTATTAGAAGTATGTACATAGAGCTTTTGAATATAGATCCAAACCCATGTGGTCATTGAATAGGAAAACAAAGGTGAGGAACAATGACAACTCTTATAACTAGGATTATAATACAAGGTATAGCTATCATTATTGCCAAGAATATGGACATGTTCCTCAAAATTATATTAGAACACACTTCATAAGTGACTACAGAAGGTGGTTGAGTCAAACCACATGTTTTAACTATTTGAAGACTGGTCACGTTAGTAAATATTGTCCAACAAGGTCAAAAGCACCAAGTTGTGAGTTTGATAAAGGCAAAGGCAAGGTAGATGTTGAAAATGTTAAAAGTGAAATGAGCAAGACATGGAAGAAAAAGGATGATTGGAGCACATCAAATGGAGAAGGTATCACTTCACCCAATGGGTTGAGTGATCATGCCTCATCAAACTAATTAATTAATAGGTATGTGGGACTAACATCCAAAGGTTATATCATACATCACTTATAAAGGATTTAGTACTGAAAAGATAACATAAGCATGAATATTTATGCAATATGTTATTAGGAATCACAAAAAAATATTTCATTTTTTCATGTTATTGCCAAGCAAGAAAATTTTCCTATGATTTCCAAGTGAAATGCTAGAGGATGTTGAGCTAATAGACTGGCTAGTTGATGCCAAGATCGTAATGGTTACCAAATGAATGGAATGCTAGTAGATGTTAAGTGAGCCTGAAATTGGTTGATGTTGAGCTTATAGCTATGTAAAAACTCAACATTAATTGCAGAACAGTACTCCAAAGGGGTATTTGATCATTTTTCAATTCAATTTACATCATTTAGAAATTAAGAAAGAGCAAGGAGAGCTAGAGGCGATTAGGAAATTCATCAAAAGTGATTGCAAAAGATTTGAGCAGTGATTCAACACACTTTTGTCAGATCTTGCAAGGTATTTATCAAGTACTAAGTTGCGTTGTTTCTATTTTTGTAAACCCTAGTTTCACATAATGACATCTAGTTTAAAGGGTGTAGAGGGTAAGGAGGTTTTGAATGTTCAACTAGTTAGTAATGAGGTCAAACAATTAATTTTCAAGTCCATACCAGATATTTCATGTAAACAAGACCCCTCTAGTGTGTTATCCATGATATCACAAAAATTTTAATGGTTTAGTATGTCAGGAAGTTTTACAACTGTAAGATTGGTAGTATTGGAGATATGGAGATCAAGAAAGCATATGATAAACTTTGTGAGAATGGTATATTGAGGGAAGAATTTAAAATTGTAGAGAAGAAAGGGTTAACTCATGCCCTAGACTTCATGAATGTTTTAAAAATTGAATGGATTAGAATTGTATTAAGCAGGATTCATGATAGTTCACTTTGGTTAGACAATGGGCCACTTAAAATAACCAAAAGAATAATTCGTAGGGTTACAAGGTATCCAACCCTAGATCAACCGAAGACTCTAAGGAAAGATTCAAAAGAGGTTGTTGAGAAGAATATAGGAGTCATGTGGAATAAGAGAGGAATGACTATGGATACCATCACAAATCCATTGATAGACTTTGTTATCAAGGTAATTGCACATAAGTTTTACCAATCAAGTAGATTAAATAGTGTGCCATGTATTACAGTAGATGTTGGTTACAAGATTGTCAAGAAAGATCACACATATGATCTTATAGAGCTACAATTACAAAAACTAATTGAAAACCTAGGAGCAATAAGGAAGACAAAGAGTGCTCAGTGCAAATGTGGTTCTATTTTGATATGCATTTTCTTTTATGTTCAAGACACATTTTCTACATTTGGTACTATGGGATGGAAGACAAAAAAGTTAGCAGCAATACAAATAGGTGAGTTCATTGAACAATTGGGTGAAAACTTTTAGTCTATAATGATAAGCTACTTTGAGGATTTTAAGAAGTCTATGAAGAAAAGATTGAGAATTCCATTATCACTAGTGGAAAAGCATTATGATAATGCTTGTTTCCTAGTGGATGCTATCTATACATTTTTTCAAGTACCAACTCCAAGGGCAAGATGGCTAAGGCCATTAGGATATGAAATCAAAGTAGATGAGGCCTCTACATCTATTATAGCTTTAATTGTAGAAGAAATAGATAAAAATGCTATTGCATTTGGAAACTATGAGATGAAAAAACCTAAGATTACAATGGAACTCAAGATTGCCTCTATCATAAAGAAGAAGGAGAAGTTGGTGAAGAAGTTGAAAGATAAATTTGGTGAAGGTGTCGAGTAGGAAGAGGATAAAGAAGAAGAGGATTAACAGGAAGAAGACTCTTAGACTCAAGCACCATTTGCACTAACATAAGGAATAGGAGAAGATTAGCCAGAGGAAGAGAAAAAAGTTACTAAAGGTGCTGAGGGAGAATAAGTCAAGGAAGCACCTACTCCTGATCAAAAGAAGAGAAAGTCTAAGGCTCAACCAGTGACAAGGTCCAAGAAAATGGCAAAACCAAGCTAGCCCAAACCAATTGCACCCACTACAAGGGCTAGTGCACGTGTCACTACAAAAAAGGCTAAGGAGAAACCCAAACCAACAAAGAAGGAAGGAAGAGTGTAGAAAAGACTAAGGAGGAAATACATTGCATAAGCTAAATTTGATGAAGAAAGAACAAAATCAGATGACAAGAGCCAATTCAAAGTGGTGAGTCACAATCCATTATCAGATCTAGAAAACCTATGTGAGAATGTTAAAAATAATGCAGACTTGTTAGAATTTACTCATGTTGAGTTTGATAATCTTGGTGAAGTTGAAAAGAATCAAGTGGAGGAGGCTATATATGCCATGATGGAAAATTTTAAGAAAGCTCCACTAGAAATTGCTAACTCTATGCCTAAAAGTTTATATGAAAGAATTGGGCAAAGATGGCATTATTGTTTAAATTTGGAAAGAAAAATTAGGGAAACATCACTTACACAAGTTATGCCAAAATTAAATAAGGCACAAATTTCTAAGGCTATGAAGAAATATGTAGTTAGATTTGTTCCAAAATATAGCATCTTCAACAAGGAGAACAGGAACCCATTGAGGTAAAAGATGATGAAGAAGATGATAACAATAAAGACATAGTTGAGGGAGGTACAAAAATGAGCATAGATGATAAGGCAACAGCTAAGGTAGAGTAGCAAGAAGAATAGAGTGTACAAGATACACAATTTCTAGATGTCAACCCTCAACAAATATCAAGTGTAAACACTAAAACAATAATAGTGAAGGATGTTTCTAATCTCACTATTTAGAACATCAATCCCCTAATAGAGGAAGATCTAAAAAAGATACAATTTCAATCTACATTGCAGGAAAAATTGTGTGATAATCTTGTATTGGTGAGTGTAGATGAGATACAAAAAAAAGTGACTAATAATACAAGGGAAGAGGTGAATACACAAGAACCACCTACCATCACCCCTCAAGTCACTCATGTACAAAATTTGGATAAGATATTAGGAACTACATCAGAAAAGGTTTGTACGGTTGAAAAGGACACAATGGAAACTCAAGGCACCACTGAAGCATAGAGTGAAATAGGTCAGATAAATCTATTTGTACCTCAAACAAGTACAAGGTGCATCACAAGGCATTATGGAAAATAAGGACAAGCCTAAAGAGACTGAATTAACACCAAAGATGAAGAAGCAAGTAGCAATTCAAGCCCTACTAAATTTATTAGAATTTGGCACTCCTTCCAATCACACTCTTTAGAAGCTGAGCATAGATGCAACACCATTGCAAATCTCAGTGTCGAGTTTGAGTCCATCAAAGGTAGAAGAGGTAATATAATATGGAGATGTAAGTCTTGATGAAGAGATCATTTTACCAAAGTATCATTATGCTACAATGACCATAGAGCAGATGGGCATATTGCAAGAAGCACTAGCAAGAAAGAAAAGACAAGAACTGCTTAGAAGGGAGCATAGGTAGAAGCAAGCATTATTGGATATCAAAGTCATCTTTCTAGATACATTTAGTCTACGTACTCCAGATGAAACCAAGCCACTCATTGAACAACTAACAAAATCTAGTTGAAAAGGTAAGTGATGCAGACCTTGATACAGATGCTAAATTGTTAGAATGGTCTGAAAAGAAATTTCAAAGAAAAGTGAAAGAGAAAATATCGAGTAATATAGCACTCACACAACTTGCATTGGCAACTAAGGTTGATAGTGTGAAGAAGGTACTTGAGAACATTTTCTCACTATACACAAAACTATGCAACCCAACACTCTTCACACAAGAGACAAGAAGTCACATTTTGAGTTTGGAAAGTCAAATTAATGCATCAGGTGCAAAATTACCTATGACACCAACTCAAAGTGAAAAGCACTTCAGAACTTTATTACAAACCTAGAGTCAGTTAGCAGCATTATCAGTAGATGAAGCCAATATAAGGGCCAAATTTATTAGCATCCAAACAATATTAAACCCACACATGGAGATTTTGTACAAGGAATTAGGTTATGTTGAAACACTTATAAAGAAAGACCCCAATATTTCTACATTAGATGGCCTAGTCCACCTTGCTACCGAGCTGGCCATCCAAATTAAGTCTGTGGATGTAGCATGTGAAAATTAGGATACAGCTCTCAAAATTATTCTTGAGGTCCATCAATATTTATTAGACAAACACACCATAAGTGTACAGCCCATTGACATCAATTTCAAAAAGGGGGAGAATAAGAAAAGGGGGAGAAATAAAAATAACAAGGGAGGAAGTTCAAGAGGGAGAAAAGTTAGCCTAAAGAATGAAAGCAAAGCATGGGGAAGTAAGCATGCAATGAAAGAGTATTAGATGAAAGAGCATCATTTGAGACACATTTACTCAACACGAGGATAGAATTTTGAATATATAATGGACTTATCAACTCAAGGGCAGTTATAAAATTTTGAGGTATAAGTTGTTACAAAATTTTGAAGTTTTGTGCATAAGCCAAATAAGAGATATGTTAGGCTCATAAGAATAAGGATATCAATGCATGGCCAAGTTTTTTTGACACTCATGTCAAAGAGGGAGATTGTTGATCTCAGATTGGTTTTGACTAGTGAGTTTATATACACTTAAGTCATTTAATTAGTTCATGTCAAACAAGTAACACATGTCGAGCACATGTATAAGATAGAGCATGTCAAGTCCACAATGAGTGTTAAGTCACTCATGTGATGAGTCACTCAAGTGCTAAGTCACTCAAGTGTCAAGCAAGTAGTTCATGCCAAGTAATACAAATGTTGAGTCATAGTATAGAAGACAGTATATGCCAAGCATCAGAGACTTCAGATGATGAGTAAGATAGTTTTGACATAAATTTTTGTAATGGCTTAAACTACTATGTAAACCATTTTTGAGCCAACTTAAAGATTAAATTATGATATTTTGGAGATAAGGATGAATCTTAAGTTGGAATTCCTATGAATTGCATGTAGCCATTCAGGTAAAGGGAAGGTTTAAGCGGCAAAATGGATGAATCACAATCACTGATTCATACCTAACCCTAAGTCACCTATGTCTTCTTAAGGAGGAAAAACCCTAAAATTTCTAAGGTGTGTGGAAAGATTGAAGAGAAAAGTTTTGCATGTGCAAATTGAGCATTCATGGTAGCTAAGGAATTGTGAAGTGAAATTGCATTGCATAATTAGTTAAAGGAGAAAAAAGGAAGGAAATAGCATACAACATAGAGACATTTGATCAAGAAAGATCAAGAATACATTAGATTAGAGGTGATCTATCATCAAGAAACCAAGTGCTAACCATAAGATCAATGTTGAGTCATTCTAGTAGGTGAATCAATTAAATCTCTTAACATAATAGTCCTAACAAGTTGTATTGAAATCTTTTAATAGGGTGCTTACTTAATTATGAGTTAAAGTCCTTTAACAAGGCACACTTTTAACAGGGTGTTGAAATCCTTTAACAAGGTGAGACCTAATAGTCTTTGTAAGCCTTTAATAGGGAAGACCTTTCATAGGGTAGATCATGTCTCATGATCACACATTGTAAGCTTTATTGGATACACTTTATTAATATAGTGGTGAAGATTTGTGGGTGTCATCCCCACCCTAGTTTTACCTTCTCAATGGAGGGTTTTTAGGTAATCATATCTAGTGTCATATGTGTGAATGATTATATGTTGACATGATTTAGATATACATGCTTTACATAGTATTTCAGTTTACTTATTGAATGTATGAGATGGATGTGTGGTGAATATTTTGTGGGTCAAAGTTTAAAATATTGATTCACCCCCCGCCCCTAGAAGTTTACCTTTCCTATTTTAATTACAACACTTAATGCCTGATGAAGTGCCTCTTATCAAGATTGTGTTGACAATTCAGGCTTGGACAATTTGGAAGTGAATGGATAGTGTAGTTTGTATGTCAAATTGAATAATAAGCTATAATGATAATAGATTTGAAAGGAATCTACTTTCAGACAACATTCACCTTCAATATAATTGGCATTCTATAAAATAAGATCAGCTTCAAATGTGTACTAGTCAATGATAGGAGGAAGGTAATGATAGCGCCTCTAAAATGAGAAAGAGTAGACAGTTTTCAATAAAGATGATCTTTCATAGAGATAAACAGAACACATAGATACTTAGATCATTTATGGTGATAAAAAATAGAGTCTTCTATGTTGATAAGGGCACGTTCATCTTTGTTACAACCTTAAAATATTTAACATACTAATCAAGTGATTAATACTTAGTGACTTCTAATATTTCCTTGGAAATATATAAAAATAAAGACTATGCTTAGATGGTACATTAATAGAAAAGTTATTATTATATTAGATCAAATGCGTTAGTATATTCAAAAGGAACAACTTAATCCCATTATGCCAAATTAGCCCAAAACTCAAAGGTCAAGCTCTATTCTACGTTGTTCATCCATAGACATTGGTATTGTAGTTTGACTTTCTACATCTCTAAAGACATTGTGAGGGGGGGCTCTTGACATTGGTATGATTTGTAACCATTTATTGTACATCACCACATCAAATACATTTTACCAACTAATAAGGAAACAATACATGGTCAATGAATATGACCCACTAATAGGTGATGTGGTAATACCACTGCTGGTGTGGCATTAAAAAGACATAGATGGACTAGATATCAAAAATTGACATATTATAAACAGAATCATAGGGATCAAATTTATCAAAAAAGAAGAATCAATTTAGTGAGAGAGATCTTATGCCACGATATCATGTCTAGTGGACAAAATAATATGGAGATAACTCCCAAATCCACCTAAAACATAGTCTAGATCTTAAGAGTTGTTTGTACAAGTCCCATATTCCCCTCACGAGGGGTGTTAGACTATGAGATATGTGAAAGGTTAATACCCACCACCTTTAATGTCTGTTAATTATATCAATTTTGTGGAAATATCAAGTCGATCAATGGCTTTGTAGGCCAAATAGGATGATTGATTCATGAAAAGCTAAGTAATGAGTGGAAGATAGCATAAATATAAAAGTATGTGAAGTAGAGTCTTGATGAGGAGGAACTCTCTTAATAAAATCAATTTCAAATCCAAAAAGGGATTCACCATTTTGGCATTATTCTTTGACTTCATGAGATAAGTATTCTCTTTTGAGTACAAATTTTAAGTATCATATTATTAGTTCCCTTATTTTTTTTTTAAAAGAGCTATTTGCCTGGATCTTTTCCTATAAGAATGTTCTTGCAAAAAGAGAGAGATTGATATTAGATTTAGAGGGAGTGGCATTTCTCCAAGGGTAAATTGATGTTTAGAGGGAGTCTGACACATTTGTTTAAAGGAAAAGATAGAATATATGGCTTAGTCAACCTTAAATGATCTTGATTGTATTGATTTAGAGGGAGTAAACTATGTTGAGCTAGATTCTACAGTCATCAATAAATTGTAGCAGTAAAGAGGACTATGGCTCGTGAATATATCTTTAGACTATGTGATTTTTAATGGGTCAACCCCTTTACACATCAAGAGGAAGTGACAAATTCCAAATGATTTCACTTGTATTTGTAGAAGTTATTGAAAGGCGGTGATATTATAATAACTTGATTTTCTATTATGATGGATATCTTATGATGTCTATGCAGATGGATAGATTATACTTTGCATAGTGGATATCTATATGGTAAGAATTATGATAATGTGTGTGTACATACCTTATAAACATATATTATGCTTTGACTACATGGTGAATGTTATGCATATTGATATTTTGGAATGCCATTACACTGAGTACTCAGTGAATGTCATGCATCTTGGTGTTTTGGAAGGCCGTTACTCACATAGTACTTGGTGAATATCATCCTAGTTGATATTCTTGAAAGCCATTACTCATAGTATCTAGTGAATATCTTACATCTAGACATTTTGGAAGGCCATCACTCAAAGAGTATTTGGTAAATATCATTGATAGTTTGGGAGGCCAATACTCATGATATCATATGTGATATCAAATTGTACACGGTGGAATCACATATTCATGAGACTTTAGTGTAGAGTGTAATAAGAATAACAATGAGCTAATCTAGACTCAAGTAAAAATTTCCAAATAATGACTCTAAAAAATCTCATATTTCCCTAACTACAACTGCTAAAATTGTTCTTAGACCAACATCTTAGTGACAGTTCTAGAATGGGAGTATGTTATTGATGCAAATATATAAATGGCTATATGAGATCTATATGAAAATTCTAAGATGAGAATATAAAAATGCTAAAATAAGTGCATGCATGAGACTAAAAAATGCTAAGAAATGCTAGATAGATACTAAAATGATGCTAGAATAACACTAAAATGACATTAAATCTCTACAGCAATGATGCTAAAATGAGAGCTCTAATATGCCTATAGTATAGATGCATAAAACTTGGGTCCCTTTGCTCTTGATTTTTCCTTCTATTTATAGGATTTAAGAAGGGGGTTAGGGTAAGGATCTGGATTTTTCCTTTTACTGGGATAATGGTGAAAGTGAAAATATCTCATAAAATTCCAAGAGGAAGAGTCCAATAGACTTGGTTTGTGAGGATAACTGGGGATTTTCAATTGTTTTAAATTCCAAAAAGAGTGGATTTCACTTTGGAGAGGATAAATGTTTTTTTGTTAATTTATTAAATATTACATTTATTTTCTACTTTTGCCTTTACCTTTTTCCTTTTTTATTTCATTTTATTTGATTTTATGAATTAGTTTTCCTCCTTTAAAAGTGACTTTGGTCTTTTTGAATTTGATAGGTAATTAATTAATTAACAACTCAAATGATTTGATGTTACAATTGATTTGAAAGTCCATTATTTTTCCTCATTTTAACTAATTTTGTCTTTAATTTTCATTGTTCAATCAAAATTCACATCTTTTTAGGTCTTTGTCAATTTTAGGGTGTTGACAAATGCCCCTCTTTGAGCTAATATGTGAAGCATATAGTTCAAAGAATATCTTGATTTTCTAATTCTTAGTCGAATTTTGATGATTGAGTGTCTGGTCATTGATGCTCTGTTGATTTTATATTGATAGAATGCCTAATTGTTGGTGATTTGATGCTTGATGTTGATGTTTTGTTCATTCAAATTTGATACAATGTCTAATTTTTTATTTTGTGATGTTTATATCCTTTATTTAGAATAGTTTTCTTGGATGTCATAGTTTATTTGGTTGATATTAAAATTTGGTTGGGGCAGAACATTTTTTTATGTTGGAAAATTTTTGATGCCCACTTTCATATAGGTATACCGCCCCCTCATAAATAAAATTGGAATGTAGATTGTGAGATATGGAGAATCCAATTTTATTTCTAAAAAGTATTGATGACAAAGTTTGTAGATAAATTGGGTTGTAGGTATGACATTGAGTGGAATGGAATGGTATCCAATTTAAGAAAATTGCTCTAAAGGTATTAAATGGGTCAAATAATGTTCAAAAATGTCATAAAATGCACAAAGTAAGGGTTAAATAGGTCAAAAGACCTTTTACCCGTTTAATTTTCACATGCATTTTTGGCTTTCCTCCCTTTTGAGCTATGAGCTGACGAAGATGGTGATCCCATTCCGAGAGCACAAATTTGAGTGGGGTCATAGATACAAGCGTCTAGTAAACTATGGTGCCCCAGTAAGTCATTAAGCACCTCCATGATTATGATTTTTTTAATTTTTATAGGAATTTTTGAGTTTTTGCATGATTTGGACTAGTAAATGCATGCTTTTGGGTGTTTTAGCACATTTAATGTTTTTTGTAGCACTTTTAAATTATTTTAGCACATTTGTAGTGTAAAATAGTGCATCTGCAACATGAAGTAGTACATGTACAAAAACCCTAGGTTTTGAAACTAGAACATAGTGTAAAACTATAGCACATACGCGTACACTTATAGTGCTTTTACCTGTATTAGCACATACAAGTTGTCATATAGCACATACACAAAAAGCAATAGCACATTGGATTTTGTTGAATAATCGTGCCTAGGTAATGAACCTAGGTCTGCAAGGTTGGAGTTATGTAGTGCTTATGCAATGTTCTATAGCACATATTTCTTGTATAGTGCATTCGTATAATGGAATAGTGCATATGCGGAATGTAATAGTGTTTATAAATAGTTTAACACATATGCAAGATAAAATAGCATCGTTGTTTGTATTGAGTGCATCCATTATATTATGTAGCGCATATGAGTATTTAAGCACATTCATTATGGTAGATAACTCATTTGAATAGTAAAATAGTGCATCAAAATTTTATATGACATCCATGCTCTGTTGTAGGGCTTTTGAGTAGTGGATCAGCTAGCAATGGACATTATAGGGCTTATTAAATAGTGAAGTCTAGTAAGCATACGAGGAATGATCACAGTCTAGGACAAAATTTTGATGGTCAGTAGATAATGACAAGGGTGACATTAGCCTATAAAATTATTCATAAAATTAACCAAAAAAATATGTTCATGTACTCACAAAGTGATATGTAGGATCAATCAAGTGATTTTGGATAAATAGAAAAAAGTGCCCCTCTCAAGATACAAAATAGGGAAAACTAACATGTCCATTTTAAGATATAGAGTGGGACAAATAATAGGTTCAAGATTGAACCATTAGCTGGGTAGCTAGATTTTTTTTTTCTAATTGATGTAGGATAATCACTTGTGATGAAAAACCGATGCCAATGCTCATTGTTCAGGGATTATATCTATGGCCACTAGAGTCTATAGATAGATTATCAATGGTTGAGTGTTAGGTTATTGATAAATATAGGTTCACACATTTTCAAATGCATCAGTTTTGGGTGAACCAAGGATTATTGGCAATTGTGGCCGAGCGGTGGCACCCAGACCACAATACCTTTCACATGCCCCTAAGGGAGATGACAATTACTCCCAAGGATGTATACAAGATTCTCAAGATCCCTACAGTGGAGGGATCTAGTCTATTATGATGGGATAGCTTTCAGAGAGATATTTGGTGATGACAATATTGGGGATGATAGTGTACCATGGTTCCAAATGTTGCAATATGATCCCTTGCGTTTTGTGTTAGCTAGATTGATAGGAGGGTTTCTTCTTCCAGATAGGTGAGGGTGTGAATGTCCTATTGGATGGGGCCATATTATTTAGTATATGATTAATTGACCATCAATATTTTCATGGGATAGCTAAATTTTAGCCCACTTGTATCATGATTTGCATCAAGTGGTATATTTAGGGGTAGCATCACATTTAGCAGGTGTAGTATTATTGCAAATATGGACATGGGAGCATCTTCCCATTATACAGCTGATATGTGTGCAACAACCATAGGATATGCAATACATATATGTGTATTCAAGTGTGACTATCCAGCCCCATCTAGGAAAGATAGTGTATTTGCGACATATGTTGGATAACCTTGATGAGGTCATGTGGAGGCCATACAAGTTTACAAAGCCATGGGCTAAGGATGATGAGATGGTGTATTTATTTTCCCCTCAATGCTTTATTGGTCAGATCCCCTCAGTGATTAAGAGATTTTGTTTTAGGAGGGTAGTCAGATAGTTTGGTCATCGACAAGGGATGCCACAAGGATTTGTACATTATGCCTGTGTTTAGGCAGAGAGACTAGTATGGGGTCTAACATTAGAGTATGAGGCATGCCTAAAGCCTTTTATTTAGATGATAGGTACTCCATAGAGATGGGCATTGAGGGATGGTGAGGTGGATGCAGGGATGGAGGGAGACTATGCTCAATGGTTCAGAGAGTATCCCTTTTTGAGATATATAGATCTAGTAGAGTTGATACCTAGCATAGAGGAGCAGTTGAGTAGGGGAGAGGATGGGGATAATGGGAGTGATCAAGAGAGAGGTAGGGCTAGAGGTCAAGCTAGTGGTAGATCTAGAGTTGGAGCCAAGTTGTGAGGGAATTATGAAGGTAGAGGTAGGCTATGGTGTTTTGCAGTGGAGAGTTTAGCCATAGGGTTTAGTACAGAGGTAGATACTAGCACAGAGACTAGGTGATGTTGGTAGTGGTGGGCCTAGAGAGGCGATGACTCGGTAGATACTGTGAAACTCGTCATATAAATTGAATCACTTGTTTACCTCTATATAGCCTGGTAAACACTATCACCTTGAGCTTGGTATAAATTGAGTCACTTGGTTAAAACTGAGTAGCTTGGTTAACATTGGACTTGCATCACATAAACTACAAACTCAGTAAGCAATGCATAGGTCGGTTTGCACTGGTAAACTTGGCATACATTGAGATACACAGTTTACATTGTTGGTTTTCACTATAACTGTAACTACTCAATAAACACTGGAATTTGTCCAAAGGACTCGGTAGTAACTCTAGAACTTGGTGACATTTGAAATGCTTGGCAAACACTATTAGCTATACAATAAGCTTGGTAGATACTTATAATTTGAATAAGTGTATGTCACTAATAACAAACTTGACTAATATGTTAAGGGTCTCCCCCTTTGACATTAGTGACAAAAAACACTTATCAGCCAAAACTGAATTCAAAAAGTTTCCTAAATACCTTTATCCATCACCTTGTGATTCTTAGCTTGGTAGACTATACTATTTTTGAGATTTTTCAAAATTGGTTTTGTAAAATATATATTTGTACATGGTAAGGTTCTTTCATACAATATATTGTATATCTTCTTGTTATATACAACATATACTTATTGTATATATCTTTCTCCCCCATTTTTTTTACAACTTATTACATTTTTTTCCCCATAACTTTTTACATCTTTCTCATATCTTCTTATTCATAGTATATACTCCCCTTATACATATATCATTCTCCCCCTGTTTGAGATTAATGCCAAAGATTTATTTTCTTTATTTACATGTTAATGCCAAAATGAGATAAAAATATTGAATGTACCTTGAGTATGATTTCCAAGGTCTTGTCCCAGTCCTCTTGCAATACCTTACTTTTGTGTAGTGCAATATGTACTTCTGCAGACAACTCTATCATATGGTCTTCTATGGAGAAGTTGTTGTCATGGATGAGAGTTTTAGAATGTGCAATGTGTTTTTGCAGTGCATCCATGTTGGGAAGAATCATAATCTATGTATCTACTAATGTATATCTGATCCTTTCTTCTTCTCTAAGAAATTCTGCTTGCATATCTATCAAAAGTCTTATCTTCCTGAGGTGTGCAGAACTTGAACTAGGGTCAAGTTGCAGCTGCTGAGCACTAGCCTTGAGATCTTAACCTATCTTGGATAATTTCTCCTTTATTTTGTTTGTAAAATTAGAAACATTGCATAGCTTACCAAAAAGTGATGATACATTTGTACAAGATGTTTCCAAAGAGCCCAAAATTGTAGAAGGTTCTACTTGATAGATAGCTATTTGTTGAGCAATGTACTCCAATACTTTATTTTCAAATTTATTCTCTGCCTTCTGTGATAACTTATTTTTCCCATTAGTATCTTCATTGAACTTTAGGACTGCCTCTACTAATTGATACAAAATTGACTATGAAGAATCAATGTCTACACTTGTAGCATCTGCCAAAATATTCTTTGCATCCTCAATAATTTTAAATTCTTTATCCCTTTCCTTGCTTAATCTCTATTGTTTGGCTTTCTTCTTGAGGATTTCACCAAATGTCTTCATTTGGTCTGGAGTGAGCTTGGAAATGTCCCACTTTGAGATTACAATTTCCTCATCTAGGTCTATTTCTTCCTCCATCTCTTTTCCTTTACCCAAGAATTTTGTGCTCGGTTGAGCCTTGGTCTCAACTATCCCTGCACTTATTGCTTATGTGCCTAGAATAGAAATAATTGCAGACATACTAGGACTAGCTATAAAAACTAATAATGCACTTATTGAAGGAATACTAACAAAATACCTGAAGAATCCAAAATTGATGTGGCAATTACATATGTGTCCAAAACTGTTGTGCTCAAAACTGATGTAGCCAACTTGATAGAAGAGGGAAGATTCTGTAGCTTGCTCGATGAAGTGGAGGTTCTTCAGTCAATGATATGTTGAGTTGAATAGGAGCAAAGAGTGATTGGACATTTGGGTTGTCACTGATGGTCACAATTAATCTTGTTGGGGTTGTCTCTATGCTTGATGTTGTCACTGGTTTCCTTAGAGAGTGAGGAAGTGACACAATGACTGCTACAACTATCTTAACTAGATAAATTTCCTCATCGTCTTGTGTTTCTTCCTCAATAACCTCTTGCTCTTGTTCCTCTTCATCTTCTACATTATCAAAATGTGTTGGCTCTTCATCATTTCCTTCTTCATCCTTTTCCTTATCCTCTTCATCATCATCACCATTTACATTCACAGGGAAATCAATCAGCTTATGAAGATGATAAACATTTTCCAAGTATTAGTTGCATTCCTTACAACATGTTCAATATCTTTCATGAGAATCAGACAAGTGTTGAATTTCAGGATCAATTTTTTCTCATTTTTCTTTAGTGACTCTTTTACCTTTGCATCTAATATGCTTAGTATAAGCTACCTTAGAGTTTTCCCATAGATGTCTTTGACAGTTTGCATTGCAAATTTTCATCATGGCTTAATTTTCTCCATCAAAACATTAGGAATCTGAGAAGCAAGCTAGTCTGGTGAGCATTTCTATTTATCGTCCATTTTGTCCATCACCAGATCTTCCATCTACTTCTGCTCTTCAACTATTCTTATTTCATACTTTGATTCCTTAAAGTTTTTTATAGCAGTGCCAGCTTCCAAATCTTTCAATCTATCTTGGAAGGTGGGTGGAGGTTTTCTGAATATAATGTCTCCTCCTTCCTTGTCAACTTTCTTCCTAGAGGATCTTCTTATAAATACTACAGTGGATGGCTTTGGGTGATAATTACCTTGCCCTTCTTCTTTAATGGTTCTTCTTCCTCAAATTCTTCCTCATCCTTTGCTTCCTCATCCTCACCTTTTCCTTCGGTCAACAAAAGGATAGAAATATTTTTCAATTTAGCAATTATTATTTTTCCTTTGTTAACCACCCAAGGGAGCTTTATTTCTAGTTCTATCCTGGCTTTTGCTTCATCATATGTATTGAAATATGTAGCCTTAGGATCAACTAGTTCATTAACAAGTGCCTCAATGATATCTTTAGTTTCATCAATATTAACCTCATATCCAAGAGGTTTCACCCACACTATTCTAGGCCTAACTGCCTGAATGTATACTTTGTCACTATCCACCATGCACTAGTAAATTTAGCCCTAAATTTCAATGCAAAAAGGTCAAAATTGCGACTAGATTTGGTCAAATAGATGACTAAACCTGTCATTGATCTTTTTTAGTCAATTTTTTGTCATAGTCATTATGTGTTGAAATTTTGACTTCCAAAAGGCTGACTTACTGACAAGAGGTTCCTCGATTTCATTACACAAGCCTGAAAACTTGTTTCCTCATTTGTGTCTATCTCTAGTCAAAACTTTGACCTAAACCCCATGACTTTTTTGACGGTGAAGCCAAATGCTTGATGGTGAAAATGACCAAATTGCGATTGGACCCCTTGAACCGTCGTCAAAATTGCGACCAAGACCCCTTCAGTTTCTACGACGATGCCATACATTCAATGGAAAAGGGAATACATCTTCATAAAAATTGAGACCAATGCTTCGTAGAGATTTAGATGGGCTATACCAATTATTGGAAAAGGTTTTCTCTCATAGGAGCCTTCTAAACTACACAAAATATTATTCTAAAGCATAATTACTTGGTGCATGAAACTCAAGGTATCATGCACATTTCTACCTCCACATCATTGTTTCGTTCATCACATGATTCATTTCATACAAAACAATGGGAAGGAGGAAGAAATGTGCACAATATCATGAGTCTCCACTGAACAATTATGCTTTAGAATCAAATTTTGTGCAGTTTTGAAGGCTTCTATGAGAGAAAAGCCTTTGCAATAATTGGCACAGCCCATCTAAATTTTGGTTCTTGAGACACCATTCCTTGTGAAGACTTAGTATATAAGCTACTTGTGAATGGATTGTACTTTGAATAAAATTAGTATGAAAGGAAAGAAATATTTTTTATGATATCAACTCAAAAAATGGACGTAATAAATATGACCAAACAATCTAAATTCAAAGTACAATAAAAAAGGTTCTAAAAATAGAAAAAATGAGCAACAAATCAAGGATTGAAAGTTAGAGACAATATTAGAGCTTATTAAAGAAAATAAAATTTGTTTAAGTTAAACAACCTTTAACAAAAATATAGAAGATTAATTGCTCATTCTTGACAAAGAGATATTGGATCCATACAAGGGACAAACCAATGGATAGAAAAATTGAATTGTTGCAAGGAGATGACTAATATCCACCAAGAGTCAAGCCATAAGAACCATTGAAGCAAGAGCCACATTTTAAGAAGAGGCAAAAACAAAATCCACCAATAATCTAAAATGGTTTATGAATTGAGAAAAGAGATATATGCTAATAAATAATGTGCAAAGGATTATTCAAATAATCTTTATACAAGATATTTTAAATGTCATTTAAATTTATAAATAATGTAATTTGGTCAATGAAGAATCAAAATTCTTTATATTAATGCGACATTTTTAAAAAAAATTGTTAAAAATTGAGGGAGTAAATGTTGGTTGTATGCTATTATGCATAACTAATTATTAGTAAAACTTATCATATAATTAACAAATCTTTATAAATATGTAGTGAAATATTGGTTAATTAGATTAGTTAAGAAGGTATGTAAAAATTAGAGATTTAGAATAGAGCTAATCAAGGAGATCAAATGTCAATTTTATATACATCCTTAAGAAGGTTGGATAAAATGTTCCAAGAAGATTCTCAAACTATTCAAGTTTCAAAGGTAACAATAACAATGTTCTATGTTTTGGTGATTTTCTATCTTTTAGTCATCATAGCATTGTAAGCTGATTGGATTACCACTTGATGCTGATTGGATCAACAGTGTTCACGCCAATGTTTTTGTGACTAGTCTTTTGGATTTGTAATTATGTATGTTGACTGGATCAAAAACTCCTTGTTGTGTTACTCATTAGTGTTTGTTTCAACTATTGGTTTTGGAAGATTCAACAATCCAGATATACAATGTCTGAGTAGATGAGGTGTGATCAATGAGTCTCTTTCTTGCTCACTCATTTAGTGCATCATTAAAAAGAGATCAGAATGAAAGTGCCTGAATTAGAATTGCAAGCCTATGGATGTGATACGAATGTTAGGCATTTCGTATTTGGGAAGGAAAGAAGGCAATTAAGAAAGGAAATTGCAATATCTTATGGTATGCACCTCAAGGTACTTGAGATTAACTTCATACATATAACATTTCCTTACAAATACATGAATGGATTTTAGTAAATCAAATTTTAGATTTGGTTAAAATGATGACAAAGAGACTTGGCAACATATTAACAGAACAAAAACAAAGAATGATATCTTTATCTAATTTCAAAATCCTTCAAAATGCTCAACTGATTATATTCATTTAAAATTTATCATCATTTTAGTATCCGCTTTCCAATCTTGATTTACCTGTAATGTGATTCTCACTTTAGTATTTCTTGTTATTCCACCCTCTTTCATTGTCTTTCAATAGTTCTTCTAATGATTAATAATTCCCTCTCTTTAGTCAACTTGTGATCATGCATTACTTAAGATATTATTTGAAAATCAATCACCTATTGCCTCCTTTTTTTATTCTTAATCAATCTCAACATTGGCCAAACATTTAGTATTTTGAATCTATAAAGATGTGAATGTACAAAATAAGATGGCAATGGAGATACAAAAAGAAGAGAAACTTGGGCATTGGCCCCAAAAGATACCAATACATTCAAAGTGTGTGAAAATGCCAAGCCTGTAATTTTCTTTTGGTGGCCTTTAAGCTTCATTTTTACCTGGTTAGTTCAAACAAGTTTTGAAAAGACAAAAGTTAGAAGTCACCATTTTTAATGATGCACTAAATGAGTGAGAAAGAAAGAGATTCATTGATCACACCTCATCTACTTGGACATTGTATATCTGGATTGTTGAATCTTCCATCCCAATTGCAATGATGTTATTATCCTAAGGGTGAAAAGCCAGAAAAGTAGCTACAAGAGGAGGTTCCATGAAGGTAGTCATAACCTACTATAAACACTCATTAGAAAGCATGCCATAGAATATTTTCTCAAAAATTTGGTTGAAAAAAGGAAACAAAAAACTTGACAAGGAACCCAAGTAAGAATATAACTTCTAAATTGACTAGCTCAGCAGTCATGTTGAAGAGGAACATATTTTAAAAAGATGCACCTTGAATTTCATCATATTGAACAAGGAGACCTTTCCACCAGAGGTAGACATTACATAGGAATCATTCTTAGACAAAGCTATGCAAGCATCAACTTCTTTTGGATTCATAGCACCGATATCATTAGTCATCACAATCCCACTAGCTGGCTACCACATTTGCGGTTGAAGATTGGTAGTAGACTGTAGAGAAGATCACTATCTTAGTCACTTAAAAGACAATTTTCTAAGTAGCATACAGAAATTCTTTCCAAATTAAGAGCATCACCTTTCCAGATGGATTCTTCTCATTCCGTGGCCATTTCCACAGTTTGTGGAGTGCATTTGATGCCAATGCTAAAAGAGAAACACCAGAATTGGTATATATCAGTCTTATAACCTATACAAAACAATAGGTGCTAATGTAAATATTGAAGTCATGAATTACAAAGAAGGATATGTGGGTCTAGTTATAGATATGACTTTTTGTATTATAGGGAGTAATGTATGGTAACACAAAGTCCATACAATGTTTTAGAGGACACCCTTTGTCCTTGATGTCAGAGTATAGATATAAGACCTCAAGAAATGTGGAAACAATGCATATAAGATTGATCTTCCATCAGAGATAGACCTTTCTCCAATTTTTAACATTTCTAATCTTTATGCATATAAGCCACCTACTAATGTTTGTGATGTAGGAACAAGTCATAAGGATAGTGCTGATGTTTCTCAGTTACCTAAGGTCACTAAACCTTAGATTGAATGCATTTTGGACAAGAAGGTTACAAAACAAACCAGGAGAGGCACCTATTATTCCTACCTAGTCAAATGAAAGGACATGCCCAATGAAGATGCAACTTGGATGACTTGAAAAAAGATTGAAAAGGCATGGTATCAATTGGACACAATAATACCAACTCAAGGGACCTGAGTTCTTTTGAGGAGGGTAGTATGGTGTAGGGAACTCAAGGTCATCATTAGGCATTCCACAAGGATCCTACACTACACCACCTTCCTAGAGAATTCATGAGTAAGATAACAAGGTTTTAGGGTGTTAGGAATAAGTTCGTGTTGTTATAAGCCCATTTGTAAAGGTTCAAGGTTCATTTGGTGTTTCTATAAACCATGAATCCTTAGAGACCTACAAGGGCTAAATAGGATTAGAATAAGGAATATAGTCCAAAATGGTTGAAAAGGCCTTAGAATAAGTTTATATAGGTCTTAGGAAGGTTTGAGAGTCTTAGGACTTCATTATGTTCAAAATTGCAAAACACAACAAAAAGTTGGTAATTACAAATAAAGGATTTTGAACTAATTATAAATATTCCAAAGGAATTTAATCAGACAAACATTCTTATAAATTTATGATCCAACCTTCCCAGTAGAATAGGTTGGTTGATGTACGAATTTTTGTAGATTTCAATAAAGATTACTAATTTTTTAACTCAAAACTGTTGCATTTATGTTTTCACATGTGTTGTATGGATTGGAAAGGGAGGTTGAATGATATAAGGAGTAACTTGATTTATTTTCCTATCCAATGCACTTGGTTTGAAGATCATTGGTGATTTGTATCAAAAGTTATAGCAATTTCTTTCAAAATTGTCCAAAAACCTTAGGTTCAGCAGGGTTTTGTGCAAATGGACGTATAGCTCATGACTGTATGGTTCAAATGGCATAAAACCCTATGAAAATGGGAGCCCTAGGAGTTTAATTTTAGATTCAAAAAGTAGGAGTTTAAAAACCAAAAGGATTTAATTTTTCTTGCAAGCCCTAAGCCAAATATTTGTATGTATTTGGTCTAAAATTGAAGGAATTTGATTGCTAGAGTTGTATGTGAAGGAAAGTAACCAAATAAAAGGTGGATTGGCAGTGTCCTAGTTAGCCCTTGGAGTTTTGAAGGTGTAGTTCTAGTCTATGCACCCATTTCCTTAGTCTTCCTTTGAAATTCAAGCCTAAAGGGGCCCATTTAGGTCTGTGTACTTAGGTAGATTAGTGGAGTGTTGGAATAGATTAGAATTTGATCTTTTGGGATATTTTTGGGTTTGTCAAACACTTCTTATTTCCACCCTTAGATCAGGTATTAGATGTGTGGTTGTGTTGGATGTAGCAACTTCTCACTATTAGCCCTTGTAGCCCTATTTGTGAATAGGTTGGTGGAACTTATGAATAGTAAGTGATACTTTCCATACTTATCTCCATACTCTCCATACTTATCAAATAGATAAGTATGTTTATGAATACTTATTATACTCTCCATACTTATCGCCATACTCTCCATGCTTATCAAATAGATAAGTATTCATAAACAAAATTATATTCATAAACAAGATGGTGGGAAAGTGAGGCTTTTGTATTCCCCACAAAGTCCCAGCTAGGACGTTGAAAATTTTTGGGGAAATTTAATAATTTGAAACTTCTATTGTTTATGATGATTTGTTCATATTTTTGATCAATTCTATGATCCATGATCAAAATATCAAAATATGGAAGAAAAAAAAAAGGAAAATCAAAATATTCCGAGATTAAAATGATGAATGATGAAATTTGATTCAAAACATTAACAATAATAAAATGATAAGATCTGTTTCACTCACCCCAAGCACAATAGTGACAACCCCACTCCATTCCAAAGACCATGATGATTTATCAACACCCTTGTCCAAAAACACTATCAAAGTAGCAGTTTCAATGGATCCCAAAAGTGTTGTGAGTGCTGACAGGGGTAATGGGGCTGGAAAGCTTTTTATTGTCTCTACCTGCATTGCATGCTCTCAATTCTTAAGTCACAACTCAAGAATACAACTACTATATAAGTAAAGAGCTTCATGAATGAGACTAATGTTTCTATTATAGTAAGAAAGGACTAAAAACTAGGAAAAGAGGATGACAAAATAAAATAGAACCAATGTAGGAGTCTACAACATATCTGTGAATTGTGAGCCTCTCAACTCAATTAATCATGAAACATAATAATAATTGATCTTAGCTTCCACCTATACAATCATGGTAGATGACATGATTTTCACAGTTATTAAGAGGTAAATGCATCCAGTAATAGTTTTGTCTGGATTCCCCTCATGTAGAAAGTTAGGGATGATGTTTTCTGAGGGAAGGTCTGATGAAGGCCAGAGCTAGCTTATAGTAGGACCACGCAGGAAGCTCATGCCCATGGCTCTAGACACACAACACTATACCCACAATCTTGAACTGGCTACTTGCAGACTTAATGTCTACTTTCTCCATCCTACAAACACAAAAAAGTACCAACTAGACCATAAGAGTATAAAAACCCAATCTTTGAAGAAGTAGAAAACATGTGATTAGAGAGTACTACTCACCCAAAATACTCACTTTCTCACCATCTTTCTCACCACCTTGTTTATGAATACTTATCTTTCTCACCATCTTGTTTATGAATACTTATCTCCACACTTAGCATTATTTTGTGTCTAGAGTGTCATCAATGTTTTTAAATGTAGAATGAAATGGTTGTAAATATGCATTTCTACCACATGCAAATGATTTTGAGATACAGACCTGTGTAATCCAATCTCCCAAGGAATAGACAACACCACTTATCACCATCTTTACCAAAACAGGATTTGTCATAAAGCAATGTTAGAATAGTTACTAAAATGGTCATAAATTATGTTCTTATAGTAAAAGAATACTTTGACTTAAGAAAAAAACTACACAATGTTAAAACATGACATTGTGCTTTAAAAACTAAAAAGGTACCTATAACAAAGAACTTCATTTGGACTTGCTAATTGGTTGTCACTATTAACTATAACCTTATCTTTAAAGTTTGAGCTTCACTTGGTTTCGAGAATAGTTTAATATTCTCTACTAAACAAATCCAACCACGTAAAGGTGGAAGCTCATTTGGCCCCTCCCCCCCCCCCACCCCTCACCTAACATCACTCTAAATTCCCCATTAACATTTAATAACATTCATTCATTCATCCATTTTTAAAATATAACATTCAATCATTATAATCACATGATAACATTCATTAACACACAACATTCATGAGTAAGTCATTCATGAACAATTCATTAACACAAAATTCATTAACATGCAACATTCATGAATAAATCATTAACACACAACAATCATTTCTTTTTGGCTTTTTTGCTGTTTTTTTTGTCTTTTTTTCATGAAATTTCGTAGAGGAATATCAATGTCCTCGTCATCCCCCTCCTCTACTAGTTCTAATTGCAACGCATGTCTCCTCCTCATCTCTTGAGGAACATGAGACCGCTGCACCAAAGGGGGGTCCGTTGCAATAACAAGTACTTCATGAGTTAAATTCACACCATTTTATATTAGTGAATTACAAGTTTTTATTTAAGTAAAATAACTATAAATCAAAAAATTAATTTAAAAGAACAAAGCAAAGATTTTCTTTACCTGAATGTGCGACATGAGCTACCTGCTAATCAGTTTGAACATCCTTTGGCACTTGTTCAACGTGACATGATTCTATATCCTATAATTGTGTTTAATATAATAATATTTCTGTTAATATTATTTTTCTATTAACATTATAATATAATATATTATTGTTGTATATAATAGTTAATATAATATTAGTAAAACACAATAATATATTATTAACGCTTAATAATATACTAATAATATTATAATATACTCAACAATATTATTATATAATATTATAATAGGATAATATTAATATTTATAATATATATAATACTATCATCTAATTTAATATATATTAAGTCAAGTAATAATATAATAAATAATAATATTATATTAATATTAATATTACTATTATTAATATTACACTATTACATAAATATAATCATAATAATTTTAGTACTATATAAAATATAATAGTACTAATAATATAATATTATATAAATAATAATTTATTATATGACACAAAATAATAGATAATTCAGCAATAATAATATAATATAATATAATTATTCCTATAATATAAATAATATTATATATATATTAATATTATAATACCAACTATGATATAAATAATAATATAATAATATATAATTAATATTATTATATAATATTAATATACTATAATAGTAATAAATATAATTATAATTAATACAATTTATATTATTAATATGTAATGATAACTAATAAGGATAATAATCATGGTGACAAAATATTATTATAATATATTCATATAATATTTATAATTAAATAATATTCTAACTATAATAATATTATTACTAATAACTATAATTATTATAAGTTATGAACTATTACTATTGATATTACATTATAGTAATATAATATTATTAATATTATATGAACTTGTTATACTAATTATATGAAGAAATATATTAATAATAGTTGATCACATAATAATTAAAGTAATATTAATAATAATATTATTATTTAATCTTAATTATAATATTTTTATTATTATTATATTTGTTGACAACATAGTGGTAAGATGAATATAATATATTCTTGTCACTGAAGAATGCACTATTATTATATATTAATTATAATGTGTCCTAATAAAGTTAATATAATTAACTATATTAATTATAGTGGTAAGATATAATATTAATTATATCTTAAAAATAACATATAATATATTAGTTTTATAATATTATTATTAAACTATATTTAATAATAATATTCATATTATTGGTTATTCATTATAATGTTATGGTGTAATTATAATAATATTAACTATAGTTAATATTGTAAATTAACTAATATCCATTATATGCCTATTAATGGTTTTTTTGTCTCTTCAATAATAATTTACCTTAATATATTATTATTATAGTTAATTACATATTATCTTTCTATATTATTATAATATATTAAGTTATTGTTAAGTAATTATAAATAAGTTACTAATATATGATTAATAATATTACTTCATGGTGCATTTAATATTATAATAATTTCTAATATAGTTACTATTAACAATTTACCTATAAATTGTTTCCTTATAATAATTAACTACATATTAATAATATTATATTAATATTATAATATTATAATAATATATAATATATAAAACACCCAATTATAAACTAATATATATTAAGTATACAAGTATAATAATATTATCCATCTTAGTTAATATATAATATAATATTATAATTATAATATTATTAATATTAATTATAATAATATATATAATCACTATACCAACTAATTATGTGATCTATAATTACAATATTATATATCAATAATTATTTTAATTAACTTATTATTAATATTATTAACTTTTATTATTTGATATTATTAAATAATATAATATATCTTAATAAATAATTATTATCTATAATTAATATTACTATATCCTAAATACTATATTTTTATATTAGAAATAAGGAGATCAAAATTACAAGAGATCACAGAGTATCAAAGTTCATAGGACAAGCCTCACACCATCAAAATGAAGTATATACAATGAAACAACAGAACAAAATCATACACCATGACACCAAGTAAAGCTCAACAGCCTAGGTATCCACCCAAGCTACCCAGCCCAAGGGGCCATCCATCCACACCATGCTTTTTGGATCTTGAATTTGATTCTGCATGTAAACCATCTCACTAGAAGCATTGTGAGGTCTTCTTTTAATCTCATTGCTAAACCTACTAAAGGTTTGATTGAAAACATGTATGTTATCCAAGTGCAGCCTCCAGAAGTATCCATGATTAACCTCATTCGCAAAAAAGGTAGCATGATCATCCTTGAGCAGCCTTTTGAATTTAGCCTTGTTGATTTTCATGGTCATCTGAATCTGCGAAAAAAATTTAAAATAAGTGAGACTTCGAAAAACCTTAGTAAGCATTCTGGGGATATTTTGAAACCTTTCTTCATTTCTGCACTTCCAAATTTGCCATAAAATGTAAGATGAGGTAATATCCCAAAACATATTAACATCTTTTCTAGCATTAAGGATAAAGCCAGTAATAACTTAAAAAATACTGAAATTAGAAGGGATAGAAATACCAAACATTAACCAAACCTCTTTGGCAAAAGTGCACTCAAAGAAAATATGCTTTCCCGTTTCTGGGGTTCTACAAATGTTGCAATAGTTAATATCAGAGAAGGAGTTCCTAATAGGCAACTTATTAAGAATAAGTAACCATTTAAAACTTTTAATTTTAGGATCAATAGAACTTTTCCAAAGATAATCAAAAACCTTCATCCAAGAAGAAATATCCAAATCGGTAATCCAAATATTGTTAATATGATTGATTATGTCAACATTATAATTTAAAACAGAATAAATATTCTTCGCTTTAAGTTTGGAGATGATGATACCATCAGGCCATTTTATCTTCAAATAACTATTAGAGTCCACATGACATAGGGTAGGGATATCATTACAAGCTTTAACAATCATACTATAAGTCTTTTTATGAGATTTAGGAAGTTCAAATTTATTCTTTAAAGCATCCCAAGGGATAAGTCCGTCCATTTCAAAGATATCAATGAATTGCTTGATTCCAAGGTTAGCCCAATACTTAGCCGAGCACCCTTGGGTAAGACCAAGGGGTTTATTACCAAGCTTAAGGTTCCACCAAATGGATCTTTCACCATGGAGGGTTTTATTATCATAGAAGTCTTTGTTAGTGATGAATTGCCTAACATGGTTCCAGGCTTTCCAGATGGATTTTAAAATTGCCGAGCCTTGAACTATAATAGGAAATTCACCAAAAATGAGATCAGTGAGAGGAAGATTTTTCCAGAATTTAGCATTTTTAGGATATCCCCTCTCAATATTATTACGAATCAAAACTTTCCAAGGATCACCTCCCTCTAAGGCATGAAAGATCCATTTGGAGGCTAAAGAAAGACCACAAAGTCTTAGATCTTTCAACCCAAGGCCCCCAAGGAGCTTATCAACATGACACCAATTCCAATTGACAGAATGCAACTTTTTATTTCCCTTCCCATCAGACCAAAGATAATTTCTAATAGCTTTCTGGATTTCCAAAACTTGGTAGTCATTAAACATCCAAGCAGAGGCATAATATATATTGTAAGAAGACAAAATCTTTTGGCAAACTTGGATTCTTCTAGCAAGAGATAGAGACCTATTGTGCCACTTGTTCAGCTTATTATGGATCTTATCCTTGACCCAACCCCACATCTCTTTTAAAGAGGGATCAACAGAGAAAGGGATACCCAAGTATCTAACAATTTTAGAGGGACCACCCCATTGGAAATCAAATTTACTAAACCAATTAGGAGGTTGATCATTCCAACCAAGACAAATAGATTTAGCATGAGATAATTTAGCTCCAAAAATTTTACAAAAGAAGTTAAGTTTATTGATCATGGCAACAAAATTCTCTTCAGAGGCTTCATGAAACAGAGAAGTATCATCAGAAAACTAATAGTTTATAATCTCCTTATTATTAGGAAGGATGATTTCTTTAACAGCGGGGGATAAAGTGTTGTCCCTAAGAATATAAAAAAGAGCTTCAGAGGCAATAAAAAAAAGAGTGGGAGCAAGAGGGCACCCTTGCCGAATCGATCTTCCCAAAGGGAAAGGGGTAGATAGGGATCCGTTGACATCAACTTGAGCATAAGCATCCTTGAGAAGAGTTTTAACAATACCACAAAAGAAAGACGGGAAACCAAAAGCCTCGAGCATCATGTTAATAAAATTCCATTCAATTCTGTCATAAGCCTTTTCAAAATCCAAAAAAAACATAGAAACGTTTTGCTTAGTATGCTTAGCCCAATTAAGAGCTTCCCAACTAGTAATAAGATTCTCTAATATATATCTACCCTTCACAAAACCAGTTTGGGTAGGGAAAACAAATTTGGGGAGAATAGCTTCAAGCCTAGTTGACATAATCTTAGCCAAAATTTTATAAGAAACGTTTAAAAGAGTTATAGGCCTCCAATTCTTAATAAGGGATTTATCACCCTCCTTAGGTATGAGTTTAATAATTCCAGAATTAATATCCCTACCCAGGGTTCCAGCATCGATGGCTTCATTATAAATATTAATTAAGACTTTGCTAATCCATTTATTGTTAGCCTTGTAGAATTCTATAGGTAGCTCGTCAGGCCCAGAAGCTCTATCATTATTAAGGGAATTGATTGAATTCTCAATTTCTTCAAGAGACAAGGGCTGCTCTAGAATAGAAGCGTCCTCAACCGAGATCCTTTTAGGAATAAGATTCTTACAGCGATCTCTAAGGGCCCTAGCCTCCTGAGTATCCTCTGAAGTAAAAAGATTTTTATAGAATTCAGCAAATTCATTCTTGATAATATCAATATCAGTAATAAGATGATTGTTAATAAGCAGTTTATCAATAGATTCTTTAGCTTGCTTATGTTTAATAAGATTAAAGAAAAATTTACTATCTCTATCCCCATAATGTAACCAATGGGCTCTTGAACGAATTCTTGCCCCCAAAGCTTTTTGATGTTGATGTTTTCTGAGAGCATTCTTAGCATGGGCAAGCTGGTGACTGAGATAAGGATCATTCGGGTTATTTTGGATATCCATTTCAGCATTATAAAGATTATTATTAAGCCAGGATTCCTTAAATCTATAATCTTTGGCCTTCTTTTGACCAATAGTTCTTAAAAAAATCTGCCAAGTAGAAACATCAAGACTCCACCTACAGATATAGGATAAAGAGGGAAAATGAGACTCATTGATGAGTCTTATAATAGAAATGGCAACAAGAACATCATTATCCTCTAGAAGGCTAGTATTGAGAATGAATTTATGGTTAGAATGATTGCTATAACTAGGTGAGCAGCCAAGATTGACAGATATAGAAATAGGGTGGTGATCCAAAAGAGTGGTAGGGGAGACAAGCACCAAGCTATTATTCTTATCCGGAATCACAGAAAAGAAATTGCTATTAAGATAGAATCTATCAAGTCTAGAGTAGATTCTATACTGACCCTTCTGAAAATTACACCAAGTAAACCAGCGGCCAGGGTTATTATTCTTGCTTCCTTTTAAAGGATCAAAAAGGGATTTAGCCCTTTTAAAGTTGTTCCAATTAAATCTTTCCTGCTCTTTCCAAGAGAAAGGGAGACCTCCTAGTTTATCCTCTTGATTCTCTATCATATTGAAATCACCTCCAAACATCCAAGGAATGTCAGGAAGCGAGCCGAGCCAAGACCAAAACTTACTCCTTTCCATATAATCATTGGTAGCATAGACAGAACATATACCAAAATCCATATCATTATGACTAAAGATCAACCAAATAGCTCTATTACAAGGTGAAAAACCAAAACTTTTAATTTTAGGTCCCCATTTGGGGCTGAGCAAGATCGCCACTCCCCCTCTACCCTGAGGGTGATTAGTGGAGAATTTGATAGCATCTCTCCAGATAAAATTAAGATTGGATTCGAGATTGAATCCGATAGACTTAATTTCTTGAAGCATAATCATATCAATATTGTTTCGAGAACTGATAAAGTTCTTAATAACAAACTTTCTATCAAGACATTCCAGTCCTCTAATATTCCAAGAAACACAATTCATTGAGACGAAATTAGAGAATGAGATGCCTCAATACTCATGATGTGCTCCATAGGAGAAGCATCCTCAGAGTCAGTTTGATTTTGCTTCTTACTATTCTTGTTTTTATTCTTGGATCTCGGAGGTCTTCCTTTCCTTCTAGTAGTGAGGATATCCTCATTATCAGATAGAGAAGGGGAAGAAACCTTCAGCTCTGGAGACTAATTATTAACAATAACAGGGGCTGTCGGAATGACTTCAAGTATGAAATCATCTGAGATCTCTTGAAACACTTTCACAGGGGGGTTTTGTTTTGAGGAAATGTGTTTGGTAGTAGCTTGATGAGCAGATGGAGGGGGGACAGAGGGATTAGCCTTATCTTTAGAAGTCATATTAGCCTCTGAAGGAGGGGATACAAAAAACATATTTGGGGCCGAGTCTTTTTTACTTGACCGATTTTTCCTTTTTTTTGTAATAGTTTGAAAACCATCTGTATCCACTATGCTAGTAAATGACACATTTTGAGAAAATGGAATTTGAGGTGGAGAGGGGAAAGATTGTGAGGGGGGAATTGAGGAAGGCATAGGGTTAATATTAACAGAGGAAGGGGGAATCGGGTGGGTAGAAGTGGGGAGGTTAAAAGGATTAGTATTCTTTTGAGTTTTATTTTTGATAATCGAGCAATCTTTCCTAAGATGCCCCTCTTTTCTACATAAAAAACACGTGTTCAAACCTCCTAGGGTTTCCACAGGACAGGAAATTTTCTCATTAATTATAGAGATGTTAATTTCTTTGGGTAAATCCTGACCAGGCTTCAAAGCAAGAAGAACCCTAGCATCTAAATGAGGGATTAAACGAGCAGAGTCGTCCATTCGCAAGAATTTTCCTAGGGGTTCAACCAACTGAGGAATAAAACGCCACAAAAAAGGGGGAATTTGTTTAATGAGAACCCATCTTGGAGCCGAAAGAGCAACCACCTCATCAAGGTTAGCCTCTACATTCCAAGCTAGAGCCCTAAATGTGGTGTTGTCGACTGTCCAATACTCTTTTTTTAGCACAGCCTGTTGAGATTCATTATTGATAAAAAATACAACAAACAATCCTTTCTGAATCTGCCTACAAAAGGAAATTTGATAGCCAAGCTTTAAGTTCCAATAATTTTGAAACCAGTCATCTAAGAATTTCCTTGCAGGCACTTTATTAATTTCAACCGCAGAGAAGAAAATGGCGGTATTTCTTAATCTTTTTTTTTCCTTAATAATCTCATTTAACATTTCAGGGTTAGGGGTAACATTAAAAGTAGAAGGATCCCCAAAATGTTTACCGCTTGTTGAGAGTTCATCTTGTGCAGGTAAGGCGAAGCGAGCACCAGAGGCAATTGCAGGAGATGAATTTGCAACTGCCTCCAGAAAAGATCTCGATTTGTTGCCAAGGTTTGTACTAGTTTTAGGCACATTATTAGTAGAGTTATCAGTTGATTTTGAAACAGATGCATTAATGCTATGGGGTATTGAAACAGCCAAAAAACAAAAAGGCATATTAGATTTAGGCTTTGGGATTAAGGATGGATCGCACCTGATTTCTTGTTCGTTTGTTGCATCAACACAATTACCAGCTGCTAACTCATCAATAGCAAAATTCCCATTGTTTCTGACGCTAGCAGTATCCTTTGTTTGAGATTTTCCATGGGGTGATTGCACATCCTGGGAGATCGCCATAGTAGCAGCAGGAGCCACCTTGGCACTGTTCATGGGGGCGGAGCAAGCAAAAGGCTGATTCTTTCCTTCGTTCGTGCAAGCCACCAAATTGGAGGAATATGCCAGATTTGCTGCAATATATTGCCCAGTGTCGCTGATCTTGGAGCCGCCCTTCATTGTCCTTAATACAATCAAACTTCTCAGATTTGTTGAAGATCCTCGATCAATGAAGCAAATAGTCTGCAATTAGGTCACTGTCTATATGAGCTTAACTCGAATATGAAAAACCATGCATATAGATCACTTTAGCTTGATGAGTGTGTAGATCGCTACTAGGTAAGTGCACAGATCACTCGCAACTCTTTATGTCCGCACTTGATACGCCATCAATTGCCGCTGGTTAACAGAAGCCAGAAAAGTTGAAACTCCAAGCAAAAAAATATTAATGCCTCGACCAGCCGTGCAATTCCAAATAAATAAAATGTCGCCGAAATAATTTGTGCCTGCGGATTCTAAATTAGTTGTGCCGGGCTTTTGCCTTTTCCTAAATACTATATTTATAAATAGATATACATATACATATGTATATCTTATTATATAATAATAATATGATTATGTGTTATATTAAATATATAATTATATATTTAATATTATATTATATTATTAGTTATATTATAATAATATATATAATAATTATAGTTATTAATATATAGTAATAATATAATAGTAATATAATATAATTTTTAGTATATAATTATCATATATTATTATAATTTATAATAATTTATATAATATATAATTATGATTAATATATATAATAATATATTATTATTATATATTATTATATAATAGATTATAATATATTATCATCTTAATAATATATTATATTATTATTATAATTATATTTATTATAATTATATATATTATTTTTAAATATATTATAAGGGATATTATATTATAATTATTTTGTATAATATTATGTATAATTATATTATTATTAATAATATAATAATTATAATATATCATTATTATAGTGTTAATATTATAGGTTATAATATTAATATAATAAATATAATTATTATAGTTATTAAATTAATATTATTATTATATTATATTATTATTATAATAACTAATATTAATATTACTATTATTAATAATAATATTAATAACAACTAATATATTATTAATATTATATTAATATATAAACTAATATATTAATTGGTATAATAATTATAATAAATTATAATTATTCAGTTAATAATTATATATTATTAATACAATTTATACAATTAATATATCTTATTAATATTATAGTTTATTATATTTATCTTTTATTGTTATTATATCATAATATAATAATTATTATTATATTATGATATTATAAATATATTATGTGTAATAACTATAATAATAATAATATATTAGTAATATCCTTATACTATAAAATATATTATTTCTCATAAACACCCATAACTATTAATATATATATATAATTATTATATATTATAGGATTAATAGATATCAACATTATTAATTATATATATTAATAATAAGGCATTATTATATAATATATACTAATATTATTATAATATTATAATATATTATAATAATATTAGTATTGGTATTATTATTACTAATAATACAAATATTTTTACTGCAATAAACTTATTATAATATATATTATATATTATATATATTATATAATAATTATAAATATATTATTAGTTCGATATAATATAATTATATAATATAATTATTATCACACTAATATAAATAATATTAATATATAATAATATATATTAATTATATAATTATTTAGTTAATATAATTATAATTATTATGATATTATATTTTTAGTTAATATAATATTATATAATATATAATATACATTATAATATATATTATTATACCTATTATTATAATAATATTATATTATATTATTATAATATAATATTATAATTAGATTATTACTATATATTAATCATTATAATTATTATATATATTATTATAATTATTATATTTTGTAAATATATTAATGTTAATATTAGTAACTTATATATTATTATAATTATGATTAATATATATAATATATAATATTATTAATATATAGTAATAATATAATTATTATATATTATAATAAATATAATTATAATATAATATTAATAATTATTATATTATTAATAATAAGATAATATATAGTATATTATTATATCTAATATTATTATTATTATAATACATTATAATATTATAATAATATTAGTATATATTATATATTATTATGTTGGTGGTTAATAATAGGATTAAATACTAATATTACTATTATATTAATTATTATACTAATATTATATTAACGCTTCAAGTGAAAACACACCTGGTTGGTTTGGAATCGATGGCTTGCCACGAGTTGGATCGGATCGCAGCACACAGATCACAATCGGATGGCTCGAGTTCGTTGGAGGACTGCATCCGCATTGTGCGGCGCACTCGACGGCCGAGCAACGTGATCATTCGCCGAATGGTTGTCGATGCTCGATTTGTTGGGTTGTTAGCCGACAATCACGAATCGCCTAGATCTTCCAAGATCTTGAAGCTGAGCCTATATAATCTAAGTCGCTGGATTCATTCCACACACATATACTCAGGAATAGTGACAAAGAGATGCATTGGTATAGATTGTTAGTGTTGTAATGCTGTAGTAGTAATTGCTTAAAGTCTGGTGCGATTTTTGTAAGGAAATACAGTGTTGGATAGTCTGCAAGGTTGTAATCTTGGCAAGATGTCAAAAGGGTTTGTAAAGTAACGCAAGTATTTTCGGTGGTAACCGACTTGCTTCAATGGATGGCTTGCTGTAAGTGATTGTTATCTTTATGAGTATTGCATTTGTGTTGACCCAAATTGGTTTATCTTGTTGGTTGCGTTTCTTGAATGTATATTGTTTCTTTTCATGTGAAGTGAACTTGATTTCCGCAATTATGGTGTAGGTGTAGTCTGTTTGTATTTTAAGGTAGTTCTAAATACATGGGCAGTGCCGCACGGGTGTTTTACTCTGACCTCGTGACAGTTGGTATCAGAGCATATTAAGACTAGATTCATCAAATACATAATATTAAGTAACAGCACTGCAAATAACATAATATTATTAATATAATATACTATAAATATATTAACATAATAATTATACTAATAGTTATATCTTATTAATGTTTAATATTAGTTGCTGCTTGCTTATCTTTAAGTGTTATAAATTATTACAGGAGCTGCCTATAATTATTAATATAATATAATACAACTAATATACTAACATTAATAAGGATAAATAATAATAATATTATTATTATAAAATATTATTATATAATTGCCTAATAATAATTAATATTAATAATAATATATAATATAACATATATCATAACCTCTAAACAAATAATATTAATATATTATTATTTACAAGAAATAATATTATTATTAATAAATAAAGGACTATATAATAATATAACTAATAATATAAGATTGTTAACTTATATATTATTTATTATATATGCAATATATTATAGTGCATCTTCTTAGTTGATGCACTATTATTATAATATAAAGAAAATAAGTTAATATTAATTATGATAACCAAATATTAAAATATGATAATAATGAGATACCATTACCTCATTATGATTAGTTTAACAATTAACCATATATTAATTAAACTTAGATGAGAATAATTAAAAAAACTAATCAAGGATATAATAAAACTAACAAATAATTATAATATTAGTTAATAATAAAAGATAAATATAATGAGAAATATAATATTATATGTTACTGTGATTATATATTTTAATTATTATGTTAATAATAATATTAATTAGTAAATATTAATATTACTAATTATATTTGTAATATAATTATATAAGTAGATAATAATATGATTATATTAATATTATAATATAATAATAATTATCTATAATTAATATTACTATATCCTAAATACTATATTATAAGTTTATAATATTATTATATATTATAAGTTTATTATATAGTTATAATACAATATCTTTCATAGATAATTAATATATTATTATAATACTATATTATTATAATATATTTATATCTAATATTATATAAGATTTAGTTAATATTATTGAGTTATTATTATCCTTTATTTGTTGTATATTATATTAATAATAATATAATATAATATTATTATTATAATATATTAATTATCTATGAAAGATATTGTATAATATTGTATTAACACATGATACTATAATGTTATTATATTTAGTTATAATATTATATTTGATATTATAAGGGTTATATTATTATATTATTATTCACTATAATATATATTATAAACACTAATATTAATTATAATGTTATAATATTATTAATATTAACCTTTATATATTCTAAAGGACTAATATATAATATAATAATATTATATATATAATAGTCTTATTTTTCTATTATTACTTATATTATATATAAGTGATTATTATTTATATACTAATATTAATCCTATTATTAGTTTAATATAAATAAACATTATAATTATTCTACTAATATATTAATATTATAAATATATTATAATTATATAATATTATATTATATAATTACTATAATATATTATTATATATCTTATATTATTAATATTATAATAATATATTAATCTTATATAATTGTGTTTTAGTACTTCATGTTCTTATATGTTGGATGCAAGTTAATATTATGTATTTTATAAGGTTAGACTTATTAGATTAGATTTCTTAAGGAGAGCACTTTGACAGTTAGCTTCTGCCCTCTGCTCCATCTCAAATCTCCTAAGAGCCTCAACCAACTACTCATCCTCATGTTTTAGAATCGACGGCTTGCCACGAGTTGGATCGGATTACAACACACGGATTGCAATCGGATGGCTCGAGTTCCTTGGGGGACCGCATCCGCATTGTGCGGCGCACTCGACGGCCGAGCAACGTGATCGTTCGCTGAATGGTTGCCGACACTCGATTTGTTGGATTGTTAGCCGACAATCGCGAATCGCCTAGATCTTCCAAGATCTTGAAGCTGAGCCTATATAATCTAAGTCACTGGATTCATTCCACACACATATACCCAGGAATAGTGACAAGGAGATGCGTTGGTATAGATTGTTAGTGTTGTAATGCTGTAGTAGTAATTGCTTAAGGTCTAGTGCGATTTTTGTAAGGCAATATGGTGTTGGATAGTCTGCAAGGTTGTAATCTTAGCAAGATGTCAAAAGGGTTTGTAACGTAACGCAAGTATTTTCGGTGGTAGCCGACTTGCTTCAATGGATGGCTTGCTGCAAGTGATTGTTATCTTTATGAGTATTGCATTCGTGTTGACCCAAATTGGTTTATCTTGTTGGTTGCGTTTCTTGAATGTATATTGTTTCTTTTCATGTTAAGTGAACTTGGTTTTCGCAATTATGGTGTAGGCGTAGTCTGTTTGTATTTTAAGGTAGTTCTAAATACATGGGCAGTGTCGCATGGGTGTTTTACTCTAACCCCGTGACAGTTGGTACAACACATAAACTAAACATTTTAATATAAACTAGTTATTATTTTTATTTGTTACATATAATATATTTAATGTTTGTTATTATATTATTTATTATTGAATTATTCTATTATTATATATTATTTAGTGGCTACTAACCATAATATAATAATATTATATTATTTTATATATTATTTATTATAGTGAATATATTTTATATTTTATATAAAATAATATTAAATTATTTTAATATATAATATTATAAGATTTGAAGACATAAATATAAACTTAATATGATAAAACCTATATAAAATAATACAACATATATGTCTTCTAAGTTAATATTAACAAGCAAAAATATCATAATATTATAAATATTATGATATTTATATTAAATATATGTTAATAATACAATAACAATATATTAAATTAGTATTAAATAATTTACCTTTTTCTTTTCTTCAAGCGATGATTATAATTTATAAGTAAGTTTGTTACCTTCACTCAATATACTAATTATTATTTACTATAAGATATAACTAAATACTAATATATTACTATAATATATTATTAACACTTAATTATAAGTTATAATTAATACTAATATATTACTATAATATATTAAAATAATGCAAAAATAAAACAATATAAAGATGTCCTCAAAGTAACTATATATGTGGAATGTATTTGTTGATTTTTTTTAATAACTTAATATCTTATAGGTGTTTAGAAATAAATTAATAATTATAATAATAAGGAAGTAACAATAATATAATAGGTTAATATAATACTATTATACTCTAAACACCTATAAGATATTAAGTTATTAAAAAAAAACTAAAAAATACATTCCACATATATAGTTACTCTGAATTATTCTATTATTATATATTATTTAGTGGCTACTAAACATAATATAATAATATTATATTATTTTATATATTATTTATTATAGTGAATATATTTTATATTTTATATAAAATATATAAAATAATATTAAATTATTTTAATATATAATATTATAAGATTTGAAGACATATAAATATAAACTTAATATGATAAAACCTATATAAAATAATACAACATATATGTCTTCTAAGTTAATATTAACAAGCAAAAATATCATAATATTATAGATATTATGATATTTATATTAAATATATGTTAATAATACAATAACAATAAATTAAATTAGTATTAAATAATTTACCTTTTTCTTTTCTTCAAGCGATGATTATAATTTATAAGTAAGTTTGTTACCTTCACTCAATATACTAATTATTATTTACTATAAGATATAACTAAATACTAATATATTACTATAATATATTATTAACACTTAATTATAAGTTATAATTAATACTAATATATTACTATAATATATTAAAATAATGCAAAAATAAAACAATATAAGGATGTAACACATTAATATTGTTAGAAGTTGTAATCTTTCTTTGGTGTATTTATAAACCAAGGTTAGACCTCCTTTATTTATTATTATAATATATTAGGATATAAGCCAAGGTATCCTAATATATTTCTTTTTTGTCCTTTTTCCACTACATTTTATTTTGTCATCTAGTGGAATATGTGAGGATAAATATGTATTGTAATTTCTAATTTTAGATTATTCTTCCTTAAGAGGAATCTCACACTTGGGCTCACACACATATGAATGGTGGCATTCATAGATATGGGAGTTACATTCTAACTCCTCTCTCTCATCTCTATTTAAGAGATGACCCTCTTCTCCCATTTAACAATGAGGTTTCTTCCTCTTCTCAAATATTGTATGAGCGATTGCTCTCTCTCTCTCTCTCTCTCTCTCTCTCTCTCTCTCTCTTTTCTTAGGCTTTTCATGCCTCATTCATAATGTCACAAGGGGTTTTCTTTGCTTTCCCCTTTCCAAATATCTTGTCTCATGGTGTTGGAGCTTGAAGCTTTCTCTCTCCTATTTTATGGTAATATCTTTTCATGCATTTACTCACTTAGATTCTTTTCTGGTATTGTTTATTTACAGATTTCTTTTTCCATTTCTAACATGGTATCAGAGCAGTTTAATCTTTGTTTTGAGTGTTTGTATGAAGGTACGATTCGAAGGAGACTCTTGAGAGAGATTTCACTAATTTCTTTTTTAATCTTCTTAAGATGGAAGAAATTGAATTTTTTTTGGATTTGAGTGGTTTACCGCCAAACCCGTTTAACTTTTGTTTGCTCTAATTTGTGCAGGTTACTTCTTATTTTTTTATCTAACCCCTTTGGCAGGCTTGCCGCCAAAAGGTTTTCCTATCTAGATATCAATTTTTTTACTCTTGTTTTGCCTAATCTATTTTGTTTATGGTTATAACATTTACTTACGATGGCAAAAATTCACGAACAAGTGAGAGAAAGCGTTCACACTTTGTTTTCTAAAACTTTTTGCTTTAAAAAAATGACTCTGTGACTTTTACTCTGTATTTTCTATTACTCTGTATTTTCTCTGTTTTCCAAAGAACTCGTGTATTTATTTTGAATGTCAAATGTCCATGAGAGAAATTGGTTTCCATGTCTATTGACATCAATCCAACAGCACCCAGCTTTCTTCATACTTCTTTGTCTTCCGAAATTTATCTTAGCTTTCTTGATTATCTTAGTTTTATTCCTATTACAGATCTACAAGAGGTATGCTTGTAAAGTTCACTTCCTTCAATTTTACTTGCATAATTTGAGCCACACCTTCTCATTAGCCTAATTAGATCCACACATTGGAGAGCGGCTTTCACTGAATTAATCGATCCCTTACCATCTGCACCATCATCACAGCCTTTGGGGTTTTCCCACATGGAAGCATTACCAATTTTCTCAAAATACATGGATACCCACTATGACACTGACATCGCTGATGAGCTGTCAATTTCAGGTTCAATCACAGAAAATCTTGCCAAAGCCCACATTACAGATTTTGAAAAGGATAAAGGTAAAACTGATGGTGAAATTCTAGCTAAAACATCCACCCATAAAAGTGGAATACAAATCCATTCTTCACAACCATGTGTCGTTAACCTTCCTACCATATTGAAATCTGCCCAGCAATCAACATCAACTTCTTCTACTCCATTAAATGGTTGTGGCTCGTCATCATCTCCATCAATCTCACAAGAGGTTTTCACAAAAGAGATATTTTGATTATACTTCCTTGCCCACAAGGAGACCAGAGCTGCTGCATCAGCAACAATAATTGTCTGAATGAGATCAAATGCGGGCTGACGGAGATATGAGTAAAGTGATGAGTCGATCACAGAACGGATTACAGATGGGCCTCTGATAAATTTTCTCTTGAATCGAATGTTTCCCTTCTTTCAAGCATTTTAACAAGAGGGGCCATAAACTCTCTGAAAGTAATTCACATAATTTCTTCCAAGCCTTTTTATTCCTTTCATTTGATGAAACTCCCAGCATTGCTAGAGGTGATGAAGCAGTATAAAGTAAAGGCTACAAGAATCCTCCTTTTTGAGAATAAGAAGGCCTGCATTCAGCTTCCTCATTGTATGCCCATTGATCAAACCTCCAACAGTAAGATCATCTAGCTCGGCCACAATTGCAAGGGCCAGATTCATGGGTATGGTCACCCTCGTTATCTGGCCCATGTTCACAAGAGGTTCCACTCTAGCCACCATACGCTCCTTATCAATTTCAAGTATATTTCTGAAAGCGGAGAGATCCACCTCAAAATGCCTAGCTCTCTTGTAGTCCACATTGCGCATACCCACTGCAAGTATCACTTTGCTGTTGAATAGGAGTTTTTTTGTTTTTATCAACGATATATTATGTTTAGAAGTGCTTAATTTGGAGACTACCGAAGCTGCCAGAAGAAGGACGACTAAGCTCAAGAATTTGATTTAATGGGGGATGCTAAATTTAGGCAGTCTGTCTTTTCATGCAAGATTCTTTTTCTTTTTTTAGCTCTTGACAGAAGTATCATTTACTTTTATTATTGCCTCTTGTCAACCTATTTTTGGCAGGTAATCTTTCATTGTCAGACAAGTGCAATATTCTATTTTAAATCTCTCTTACTCATTACAAGCTTTTATTCAAACTTTTTTTAGAAAAGTTTCTTAACTCTTTTTAGTATATTCTTATCTGCCAAATCTGAACTCTATCATTAATTACTAAGTTTTTTTAGTTATATCTTTCTTAATGTTTTATTTCAAAAAAAAATTCTTTTTGAATCACTTCCAATCTTGAAGGCATAGTATGAGAAAAATGGGGAGATCTTTTCTTGCCCCATGACTTTATGTTCTTATTACTTTGAGGTTATATTTTTGAACCAAGGTAAATATTGTGACTTTTTATAAATTGTGACTTTCCAAAATATTATGTATGGAAAGGTGATTAATTTCTTTAACCAATCTCTTTTCGTATATTTATTTGAGTATATATGGGGGGCCCACCTATATGCCCAGATAAATATATAATGACTATAATGATTCAGAAATTAATATATACCTTTGCAAAATGAATTTAATACTCATGTTTACCCTTAATGGAGTTTTATACCTGATATCTATATTTAGTTGATCTTCCTTAAATCATTTTACTTTATTGGATTATGAGTAATCTTACACATTTGTCTTCAATTTGATATTTTGATGTGCCCATAGTTGCAATTTTATGCTTTTATAGCATTGTTCTATGCCCATGTTGGCACTTTCTGGTTTTATACCAATGATCTACATGATTTATATGATATTTTTTTTGAGTTGCATAGGGAGCCAATTTTTTCAAGGTTAACTATGTAGGTCCCCTCAGTATAACTGATACATAGTTTTCTTATCTGGCCCATGGAGTATTCCTCCATCCTATATTGGTATGCACTCATTTTATATGGAGTTTCCCTCCATTTGATCCTATCTGTTCCATTTTGATAGGATAATATTTTTATGGAGTTTCCCTCCATGTTGTTCCATTTTTTTCTCCTCAATGAAGAGGATGCTATTATTGGAGTTTCCCCTCCAAATTCAAATAATTTGATCCAATTTGAAGGCAACATGTTGTTATATCCTCATAATCCATTCTTTTGATTATCCTAACAAATCATGATAATTCTAATTTGATCAGCATGTCTCTCTTTTACTTTATTTTCATATATTAATGTGATAATGATCTGCATACTTTATTGCTTAGATCATGAGTCATGCATGTTATGGATTGATCACCCATTAACTTGCAGTGAGATGATTCATTAAGTGGACTGTCTATATCCACGTGATTGATGCAATGTTGATGCACGTATCATTAGTTGACCTTGTCTGTGGTCATTTGTGCATTAGTATAATATTCTTTTCATGAGAGCATTGATCAAGCTTTTTACTCAATTTGTCCTTGTTGACAATTTTTTGAGCATATAATTTATCTTGATATCAGGTTATCTCCATTGTTTTGTGGTAACATTTTTTACTCATTGTTTCTCTATGAGAATTTTATTATCCTTATTCAAAAGGATTTCGAATTTGCATATATGATGGCATTCTACTTGTGGATATTTGTCTTATTGTTCTTTTTTTTTCAGGTAATCCATCAAGGAACCTTCTCCAAGATGTGTCTATGCTTCCACTTGATCACATTCAAAGGACTCATGTGCTTCTCTTGGATCTACAAATGTTCCATATGGCTTGAAGACAATCAAATTACTTCATATTGAAGATTAAGTTGCAGATTTTTGTAAATTATGGGTTTAATACCCTTTGATGTAATTACCCCAAGTAAAGATTAAAGGGGGGTGTTAGAAGTTGTAATCTTTCCTTGGTGTATTTATAAACCAAGGTTAGACCTCCTTTATTTATTATTATAATATATTAGGATATAAGCCAAAGTATCCTAATATATTTCTTTTTTGTCCTTTTTCCACTACATCTTATTTTGTCATCTAGTGGAATATGTGAGGATAAATATGTATTGTAATTTCTAATTTTAGATTATTCCTCCTTAAGAGGAATCTCACACTTGGCCTCACACACATATGAATGGTGGCATTCATAGACATGGGAGTTACATTCTAACTCCTCTCTCTCATCTCTATTTAAGAGATGACCCTGTTCTCTCATTTAACAATGAGGTTTCTTCCTCTTCTCAAATATTGTATGAGCGATTGCTCTCTCTCTCTCTCTCTTCCTTCTTAGGCTTTTCATGCCTCATTCATAATGTCACAAGGGGTTTTCTTTGCTTTCCTCTTTCCAAATATCTTGTCTCATGGTGTTGGAGCTTGAAGCTTTCTCTCTCCTATTTTATGGTAATATCTTTTCATGCATTTACTCACTTAGATTCTTTCCTGGTATTGTTTATTTACAGATTTCTTTTTCCATTTCTAACAAATATAATATAAGTAATACACTAATATTACATATAAATATATTATATTAATAAGGTTAATATAATTATAGTAATATACTATTAATATAATTATAGATGGAATACTAACCTCTCCTCCTGGAGGATCTTTTTGCAAACCATTGGGCAAAAAAAAGCTAAGGACTATAGGTTCGTTGAAAAACAATTATCTTTTGATCTGCAAGTTGCTGAGCAGAACATTCAAAATGAATCTTCCAATATGGATCTTCTTTCCAAGGTTATGGCTACCAAAGATGCTCTTAGGAAGCATCAGCATGTTAGAATTTGGGGAGCCAGGATCAGGTCTAGATCCCACTAGCTCCAATTTGGGGATAGGGGATCGAAATTCTTTTTCAACCTTCTTAAGCATAAACGTATTAAAGAGTCTATTGATAGACTTTTGATTGATAACCAGGACATCTCTAACCCTGAGTCTATTATTTAGGCCTTTGCTAATTATTATGAGACTCTTTTTGCTTCAGAAGACTCTCCTAAGGCTGAGTTGATTAGAGTTCATTGTAGGAAGCTTATTCCTAAAAAGCTTGATCCTGATGATATTGCTATTATTGCTAATAATATTTCTATTGAGGAGATTGAAGGTGCTATTAAGGCCCTTAATAATGATAGAGCGTCGGACCCTGATGGTCTCCCAGTTGAATTCTATAAGTCCAACATCGGATGGATATGTAAGGATCTCTTTGATCTTTATTCTGAAGCCTTGAATAAAGGTACCCTGGGTTAGGATATCAATAGAGGGATTATTAAACTTCTCCCAAAAGAAGGGGATAAAACCTTTATTAAGAATTGGAGGCCTATTACCCTTCTTAATGTTTCCTACAAGATTTTGGCTAAAATTATGGCTCTTAGGCTAGTTAATATTCTTCCTAAATTTGTTAATTCTACCCAAACTGGTTTTATCAAGGGTAGATATATTCTTGAGAATCTCATAACTAGCTAGGAAGCCATGGATTGGTCTAGATACTCTCATCAAAACTCTGCCATGCTCCTTTTGGATTTTGAGAAGGCTTATGACAAGATTGAATGGAGATTTATCCATATGATGCTGGATGCTTTTGGTTTTCCTCCTTTCTTTTGTAACACTGTGGCTATGCTTCTTAATGATGCTTCTGCTCAAGTTGAGGTCAATGGTATTCTTTCTGCTCCTTTTTCTCTTGGGAGATCCATTAGGCAAGGGTGCCCTCTGGCACTCGCTCTCTTTGTCATAGCTTTAGAAGCTCTTTATTATATCCTCAGAGATAATTCCTTATCTCCGGAGGTCAGAGGTATTTATCTGCCTAATAATGAAGAGCTCATCAATTGTCAATTTGTAGATGATACCGCTTTATTCCTTGAACTTTTAGAAAATAATTTCAGGAACATAAAAGTTAAACTCAATCTTTTTTGTTCTATTTCTGGGGCTAAGATATCTCAAGCTAAATCAATTTGTTTAGGTTGGGATGAGCGGCCCCCGAACTGGTTTCTCCAATACAATTTTAAATGGGGTGGTCCTAATAGGATCATTAGATATCTTGGCATCCCTTTCTCAGTGGAACCTGACCTCAAAGACATGTGGTCTTGGGTGAAAGAGAAGATTGATAAAAAGTTGAACAAATGGCATAACAGGGCATTATCTTTGGTAGGAAGAATTCAGGTTTGCCAGAAGATATTGTCCTCATACACCATATATTATTCTTTTGCTTGGTGTTTTAATAACTATTAGATTTATGAAATCCAGAAGTCCATCAGACAATTCCTTTGGTCTGATGTCAAAGGGAATAGAAAGATCCACTCTGTTAAGTGGGCATGGTGCCACACTAACAAGACCCTTGGGGGACTTGGGCTGAAGGATTTAAGAACTCGAGGTATAGCCTTGTCTGCCAAATGGATTTTTCAGTCCATGGAGGGTGATTCTTCTTGGAAAGTGCTAGTTAGGAGCAATATTGAGAGGGGTGTTCCTAGAAAAGCTAAGTCTTGGACTAGCCTCCCCTTTTGTGACCTCATTCTTGGTAATTTTACTATCATGGTTCAAGGCTCTGTGGTTTTCAAGTCTATTTGGAAGGCTTGGGATCATGTTAGGAAATTCATCACTAACAAGGAGTTTCATTCCAATATTCAACTCCATGGTGAAAGATCCATTTGGTGGAATCTCCACCTAAATGGTAAACCTTTGGCCCTTACCCAAGGGTGTTCTACTAGGCAGTGGGCTAATAAAGGTATTAAACAATTTATGGATCTCTTTGAGTATGATCAAATTATGCCTTGGGATGTTCTTAAGGATAAATATGCTATCTCGGATTCCCATAGAAGAACTTATAACATGATTGTGCAAGCTTCTGTAGGTCTTCCCACTGTTTGCCACATTGATTCTCTCAGGTTCCTGAAGTGCAAATGGCCTGGTGGTATCATTACTACTCTGCTCAAAGCTAAGAATATTTATAAAATCATTGATTGTAATATTGATATTATCAATCATATTAATGCTGATTGGTACTCTTCTTATGATGTTGATGCTTTGAAAAAGTATTTTGATATCTTGTGGAAGAATCATGTGGAACCCAAGATTAGATGTTTCAAATGGTTAGTTTTGTTGGACAAGCTACCTATAAAGAGAGATTTTGTTAATTCTGATATTTGTAACTTGTGTAGAGTTCCTGAAACTAGTAGACATATCCTTCTTGATTGTATTTTTGCTAAAGAAATATGAAAAATGTTTGGCATTGTTTATCTTATTAATGTTAATATTTTTTATATTATTTCTGGTCATATTAATGATCTTCCTAAAGATACCAATTTATTTTGGAATATATTATCGTCTAACATTCTCTGGCAGATCTAGAAGTGCAGGAACGAGGAAAGGTATCAAGGCAAGCATAGGAATCTTACTGAATTTTTTTGCAAACTCACTTACTTTAAAATCTTCTTGCAGGTGCAGACTACTATGATGATTGAACGGGACAATATGAGGAGGTTCCTTCATGATGGGCATGCTACTCTTTACTACCTTGAGCTTAAGCATGGGTACCAGTGGTATAGTACTTTGGATGATCTGCATGTTTTTGAGCAAGCTTGCAATAGATTGAACAAAGATATTAGAGAAAAAGGGAATGCCAGAAAAGAAGAGTTATTTATGATGGTGCAGATTCAAGGGCATAAAAGTATAGTTTGGATGGAAGGTCCCTTAGGCTGGACTGCCTTGGTTGATAATCACTATGATCTTCTCAGCTAGATAGTTTTTCTTTTTCTCCTTTTGTTGCTTTGTATGTTCAACTGATACTTTCTCTTCTGGGTGAGGCTTGGCCTCCTTGTGTATATTCGTATTAATACTCTGGTATTTTTTTTTTCTAGTTCTGAAACTCTTATTTCTAATATAAAAAAATTAATATAATTATAATAATATTAATACTTATTATTAATAATATAACATATAAAATATATAATTAATATAATTATTTTGGATAGGTGTTGTCAAAGACCTATCCAAAATGGATGTAACTACACGGTGGTACATCCATGGTCAATATCATATGGACCTCCAACCTTTTACAATTATAAACAAAAAAATACATAATATAATTATAATTTTTATAATATAATATAGTAATTTATTATAATAATAAAATACCAACATATCCTAATAATATATAAATAATCATAATAATGTTATATGATAATAATATAATAATATTGTTATTTGATTAGTTAATATATTATAAGTTAACTTATATATTATTGTGATGTGAATATCAGGATTTAACTGTGTGATTTTTGAGTCAAACTCGATGACCCATGTTTCATGAGTAGTGATTCAACATGAATCCATCTCTCATGAGAATAAATGGAACACTTAGCACTCATTGGATCTAGGTGATGCTCACAGGGGTGAAGCACCGGGGTGATATATTATTTATTATATATGTTTATTATATTAATATATATTAATATGATGATTTTTAAGGTATGTTAATTTCCAAATCTAACACTATTATTGTCATATTGAGTGAAGGTAACAAACTTACTTATAAATTATAATCATCGCTTGAAAAAAAAAAAAGGTAAATTATTTAATAATAATTTAATTAATAATAATATAGTGAATATATTTTATATTTTATATAAAATATAATAATTATTACCTAAACCAATATTAATTAATTTATTACTTATTAATATAATCACTATAATATTAATTTAAATTAATATTATTATTTAATAAATAATAATATTAATTATTAATGAACTTATCCTAGTTCATTAATTATTAATAAGTTGATATTATTATTATAATTATATAAGAATATAATTATATAATTACTATTAAGTTATAATAACCAACAATAATATAATAAATAATAATATTTAGTTAAAAATAATAATATATATTATACTATTAATATATTATTATGAGTAACTTATTATTAATAATAAAACACATATTAGTAAAAATAAAATAATATATATTATTAATTATTATTATTAATATTACAACCTTAATATTAATATTTATAATGTAATTATTAATATAAGATTAATCTTAATAATATTAATAATATATTATATTATTTGTAATAGTTTAATATTAATAATAGTAATATTAATATTAGTTATTATAATAATAATATAATATAATAATAATATTAATTTAATAACTATAATAATTATATTTATTATATTAATATTATAACCTATAATATTAACACTATAATAATGATATATTATAATTATTATATTATTAATAAAAATATTATTATACATAATATTACAAAATAATTATAATATAATATCCCTTATAATATATTTAAAAATAATATATATAATTATAATAAATATAATTATAATTATAATATAATATATTATTAAGATTATATAATATTATAATCTATTATATATATATATATATATATATATCATAATTATATATTATATATTATTATAAATTATAATAATATATGATAATTATATACTAAAAATCATATTATATTATTATTATTATATTATTACTATATATTAATAATTATAATTATTATATATATTATTATAATATAACTAATAATATAATATAATATTAAATATATAATTATATATTTAATATAACACATAATCATATTATTATTATATAATAAGATATACGTGTGTGTGTGTGTGTCTATTTATAAATATAGTATTTAGGATATAGTAATATTAATTATAGATAATAATTATTTATTAAGATATATTATTTTATTTAATAATATTAAATAATAAAAGTTAATAATATTAATAATAAGTTAATTATAATAATTATTGATATATAATATTGTAATTATAGATCACATAATTAGTTGGTATAGTGATTATATATATTATTATAATTAATATTAATAATATTATAATTATAATATTATATTATATATTAACTAAGATGGATAATATTATTATACTTGTATACTTAATATATATTAGTTTATAATTGGATGTTTTATATATTATATATTATTATAATATTATAATATATTAGTAATAATATATTATGATTATATATTGATAGTTATATTTCTATATTAATAATATAATAATATTATAATATTAATATAAATGAGTTGTTAATAATATTAATAACAACTTGTATAGATAATTCTAATAATCTAATAATAATATCTCCTAATATACTATTAATTATCAAATAACAATTGATAATATAGAACTTAATATATATTAATAATATCATTAGTAATATAGCATCATTATAAATTTTATATAATATTATAATCAATAAGTTATATATTATTAATAGAGAAGCTATATTAATATACATTATCCTATAATAATATAACACCATGATTATTATCCTTATTAATTATAAGGAAGATATAATATTATTATATGAATAATTACATATTAAAAATATTATTATATTTAAGATAAATTAATTATGTTAACTCTAATAATATAATATCATATTAATAATAATAATATATATAATATTAATAATATAGATTAATATTATATTAATCTAATAACACTAATAATCATAATATTATTATTATATATATTTAATATAATATATATAATAATATTATATATAATATCAATAATTTGTTATTATATTACTATGGTATGATAATTATAAATATAAGTATTATATTATTATAATATTAATAATTATATTATTAGTTAATGTTTTATTCATATTTATTAATATATTATTATATTATAATATATTAATAATTATTTTACTATAATTAATATTATAATTATAATGTATAATAATAGGTAATATGCAATAATATAATAATATTATAATTAATAATATATTAATTATTTATATGTAATATTATTAATTATTACATATAAGAGCAATGAGTATACTATAATAAGTATACTTTATAGTATTATATCATTATAAATAAAGTATAGTCAGAGTAAAACACCTGTGCGGCACTGCCCATGTATTTAGAACTATCTTAAAATACAAACAAACTACACCTACACCATAATTTGGCACTCCCAGTAAAACAAGCCGTGGCTAGCTTCAGTTGGGCATCATCCGCCAAGCCTTTGGTGCTTGACAGGTGCTCCTCGACGTCCCAAAAGAAATCGTCGAGCGATTTATCATCTCGATCGCCATCATACTTAGCAGTAAGACTTGGTGGCTTGGCACCGCTTGGGTTTTAAAAAATTGAGAGTAATTGTAAAAATGTCGTCATGAGGGTTGGTTCTTGGCAAGGTGTTATGAATCTTGTTGCCATAAAGATGTCTGAATATGAGCTTATCTTGGGACAAGAGTTTCTCCGTAGAGCTAATGTTGTGATCGCACCCCATTTGGGATGCTTCATGGTGTTAGATCCGGATCGACCTTGTATGGTGCCGATAGTGGTAGCGGATGATAAGAGCACTAGAGTAAGCGCATTAAGTTTGAAAAAGGTAGCAAGAAAGCAGACAGCGGAGTTGTTCATCATGTAGTATAGATTATAATTATTAGTAGAATATTATAGTAATATTATAATATAATAATATTATGAGCGTTAATTATTTAATATATATTATATCCTATATAATATTAATTATATTTGTAATATTAATAATATTATATTAATTAAGATACTTGAGTTTATTCATAATAATATTAATATATAATATATTAATATTAATATTAATGTATTAATATTAATATTATTAGATTATTATATATACATTATAATTATAATATTATAATTAATATATATTATATTAATAATTAATTAGAGTATAATAATATATTATTAATATTATAATGGAAATATTAGTATTATTAATACATTATTAATAATATATAAGATATACCATATTAATAATATTATATTTTTAATATAATTAGGGTTTAATAAATATATATTAATCCTATAAATATTAAACTAATATTTTATATTAATTACTCTTAATATTATAATAATTACATATATTATTATAATCCTTGTATAAATATAATATAAATATTGTTAATATTAATATTATTGATATATATATCATCAAAATATTATTTAAAATATTTAGGATAATTTAGCATAATCCTAATGACTATTAATATTATAACTATTATAATATTATATATAATTTAATATAGTATATTAATAATATTATTAATATTATTATGAGCTGAGTATGGTTATTCTCACTTTCATCAAATTACAATACTAATACAAAGATTATTAACTTTTAGTTGGTACATTAGTTATAATTAGTTAATATTTTATATTATAAGGTTGGGTTATGATATGACTTATTAGTATTGTAATTTGTGAAAAAATAATATTAATTAATTATTTAATATGTATAATAATTATATGCAATATTATTAATAACTACTGAAATTATGGTGAACATATATAACATTAAGTTATAATAATATTTCTTAATCATATGATAATATATTAATATTATGACTATAATAATAAATATAATATTAATATTGTTATTCGTATGATTAGGGGTAAACCAAAAGTAATATTAATATTACTTATATAAGGTAAATATTTTATATTTTAAGTTTATACCTTAAATTATAACTTAATGTGAGAAAATAATATTAATTATTTATTTATTGAGGATTCATTCTAGACAAATATACCCAGGAATAGTGATAAGGAGATGCGTTGGTATAGATTGTTAGTGTTGTAATATACTAATTATATTAAGCTATTGTGTTTTATAATTAGATAGTATTCATAAAATATTATATTATTTATATAATATATGCTGAGTATTATAACTATTACTATTATAATTATAATAACACTAATAATCACATAATAATATTATAATATTTTATGAATACTATCTAATTATTGTGGAGATTCATACCATATAATAATTAAAGCAAGGACGAGAATAATAAGGTGTGCTTCATTTGCAACAAACCAGACCACTAGGCGCGCAAGTGTCTTAACATATTAATTATAATCTATACTAATAATTATTAAAGGTACTATTACTATAATATTATATATTATATTAATATTATAATATTATATTATATAAATAATATTATATTAATATTATAATGAGCCCAAATAAATTAACTATATATTAATATGTAAATATGTTTATCATTATTATATTATTATAATAATGATTAGTGTAAAGTATACTACGCATCAAGCTCAACAGTGTGCTTGTTGCACCATGCTGTTTATGCATATCGCTATACTTAGTATAATTATAGTCACTATTATTAATATATCATATTAATAAATATGTATGATATTATGATAATAATAAAGCCAAAATATTATCAATTATAATCTTAATAGATCACCATTAGATATTATATCATGATTTTATAATATTGCTTATGTTATAGTTTGTATATTCTATTATTATTATTATTGTTATATAATTACTATATGTATATTAAGACTAGCTTAAAATATCAATAATTGTTATTTATATGGTTTGTTATTTTTTCATACTAGTGATGTTGGTTTGATAATAATAATATTCTCAAAATATTATTATAATATTTTATAATATTATAGGCTTTTGAAATACAAACAATATAGGTGTTAATATATCATAATATTATTTTGTGGTAGTTTATTAACTCCTTTATATGTAATTAACTATAATAATAATATATTAAGGTAAATTATTAATCATATATTAGTAACTTATTTATAATTAATAAGTTTTAGTAATAATAATTATAATATTATTATGTTAATAATATTTTTATTATTAATATACCTTTGCTATATTAATCATAAGTTTGATGATAGTATATTAATAGTATATTAATTAATACAATATTATATATTATTATTAATATATATTAATAATAGTGTCGCACGGGTGTTTTACTAAGGTAGTTGTTATAATATTAATAACAACTAATATATTAATTGGTATTAATTATTTATATATCAACTGTCACGGGGTCAGAGTAAAACACCCGTGCGGCACTGCCCATGTATTTAGAACTACCTTAAAATACAAACAAACTACACCTACACCATAATTATGGAAACCAAGTTCACTTAACATGAAAAGAAACAGTATACATTCAAGAAACGCAACCAACAAAATAAACCAATTTGGGTCAACAAGAATGCAATACTCATAAAGATAACAATCACTTACAACAAGCCATCCATTGAAGCAAGTCGGCTACCACCGAAAATACTTGCGTTACGTTACAAACCTTTTTGACATCTTGCCAAGATTACAACCTTGCAGACTATCCAACACCGTATTGCCTTACAAAAATCTTACCAGACTTTAAGCAATTACTACTACAGCATTACAACACTAACAATCTATACCAACGCATCTCCTTGTCACTATTCATGAGTATATGTGTGTGGAATGAATCCAGCGACTTAGATTATATAGGCTCAGCTTCAAGATCTTGGAAGATCTAGGCAATTCACGATTGTCGGCTAACAACCCAACAAATTGAGCGTCGGCAACCATTCAACGAATGATCACATTGCTCAACCGTCAAGTGCGCCGCACAATGCGGATGCGGTCCCCCAACGAACTCGAGCCATCTGATTGCGATCCGTGTGCTGCGATCCGATCCAACTCGTGGCAAACCGTCGATTCCAAACCAACCAGGTGTGTTTTCACTTGAAGCATTTTGCCTTCAAGGAAACACACTCGCGTCAAGCTCAACAGTGTGCTTGTTGCACCATGCTGTTTATGCATATCGCTATGCAAACCAACCCGTTTTAAGCCAAAATACCTCGCCTCACTTCATGGACACATAAAATATAATATTATAATAATTATATTAGCATACTAAAATATATAATATATTATATATATTATTTTCGTATTAATATATATTAGTTATTTTTTGTTTTTATAATTAATATTATTATTATTATATATTATTATCTTGTGATAATAATATTAACTAATAATAATATAATAGTATATTATATAATTAATTTAATAATAATATTATTATATAATATTAATATTACTCTAAATATATTATATTATTATAATACTAATAAACATATAAGTTATTCTTATATGTTATTATTAATTTTTATTATCATTGTTAATATATTTTTATGATAATATTATAATAATATATATTAATTATAATATCCCTTATAATATATTTATTATATATTTTAGTTATATTATTATATTATTCTTATATAATATTATATTAATTGAAGGGTTTTATGCTTTTGTAATATTAACGTTACAATTAATATTACAGTTCATGAGAAATAATATATTTTATAGTATAAGGATATTACTAATATATTATTATTATAGTTATTACACATAATATATTTATAATATCATAATATAATAATTATTATTATATTATGATATAATAACAATAAAAGATAAATATAATGAACTATAATATTAATTATATTTATATTTATAATAATTATATATATATATTAATAGTTATAGGTGTTTATTAGAAATAATATATTTTATTATTATTCTTATGATTATATATATATTAAAATAATTTAATATTATAATATTATTAATAATTATTATATAATTAATATTATATAATATATATTATTCTATATATATTAATCATAATTATATATTATATATATTATTATAATATTATAAAAATATATGATAATTATATACTAAAAATCATATTATATTATTATTATTATATTATTACTATATATTAATAATTATAATTATTATATATATTATTATAATATAACTAATAATATAAAATAATATTATTATTTTTAGTTTATTATTATTATTATTATTACATCATAATATTATTATTACTATTATATAATTATGATTAATATATATTATTATATATTATAATCTATTATATAATAATATATAATAATAATATATTATTATATATATTAATCATAATTATATATTATATATATTATTATATGTTGACCCTAATAATATGTGTATTACTATATAATATTATTATTATTATTATTCTTATAATTTATATAATAGTTATAGTGTTATAATATATTAGTAATAATATATTATTGTTATATTATGAGGATAGTTAATGTTAATAAATATAATATAATATAATTATTCATTAGTAAGGATATATTATAATATAATTATAATTATGAGATTGTTTATATAATAATAATATAAACATTATATTAATATATTATATTATTAGTAATAGTGTAATATTAATAATAGTTAATATTAATATATTGATATATTAATAAGTATTGAATATTATATATTAATATTAATAATATAATATTAATATTATAGGGTAATAAAACATATAATACTATAATTAATTTAATACATGCTGATAATAAAACATTATAATATTATTATTTATTGTTATATTATTATATTAATATATAGTCCTTTATAATATTGTTATCTATTATATTATTAATATTATCATATAATTATTATTAAGTTGATATTATAAGAATATTATAACATAATAATATTATAATATTAATAATTTAAATTATATTATACTGTAATATTAATTAATATATTAATAATGATATAATATTAATATTAATATTATATAATATTATGTTTAATAATAATTACTAATATATTATAACATAATAACTAATTTATTATATAATTATATATAATATATTTATAATATTATATATGTATTATTATGTTTTTTTAAACTAAATATTATTACTTATTATATTATTGTTGGTTATTATAATATTCTTGTGTTTATTCTGAAGGTTTTATAATATATTATATGTATTATTATAAGTAATACATATATATTTATTATAATAATTATTTAGGTTATTAATAATATTATTAATAGAGTTTATATTAATCCTTATTATAACTCTAAAATATACATAAAAAGGTTACACCATATTAAATTGTATTAATAATTATGTAGTGTCTGCCCCTGGTTCACATTTTGTTATCGTTGCTGAACTCTTTTAGAACTAGTTTTATGTTGTTAGTTAGCAACATTCTTTTGAGATTATCAGATATTGTGTTATGGATTCAGTTTATTATGTGATGAGATTACTTAGACTCTACATTTCATGTATGTATGATGATTATTTTTAGTGTTCACAATTATTGATGATGATTATTACATTGCTTTCAATTATTAATGATGATTAGTAAGATGATTTATTATCATATGTGCTTTCTTATTGATACTTACTCCATACTTGCATGTGTATAGTGTGCATGTTTGCCTTGCGTATTTGCTTTTGTATGGCGTGTCTGATGTGGTTAAGGAAGGGAGTCGTAGTCACCTGCTAGTCGAGATCTACACGATGCACCACTTCCTACCATTGTCTGTTTAGTTTAGTATATATTGTGTTTGTACATGCATGGTTTTTATGCAGGTTGCAGGTACCGGGTATCGACTTCCCTGAATTGCCAAGATGAGCGTACCCTATCACATTATCTCAATGATAAGAGAGGGGAGATAAATTCTTAAGTCCAAATCCCAACCCTTTGAGCCATTTGTCCTAATTGGAAAATTAGGACAAGTATCTGAGTTGAATACCCACCGAATGTGTCGGATGACATATTTCGTGATTTTTAACCCTTTAGATTTATTTTGTATGATTTGTTCTATGATGAGTTTTCATATTTTATCTTGGAGGTCTATGGTGAATTTTTCATTAATTAAGTCTTAATAAATAGATTTAATTAATAAATTATTTATTTGAGAAAATTAATAAAATATCATGATCTTTGTTATTTTGATTGTAATTAATTAAATATGAATTATTGGAGAAAAAAATTAAATAAAAAAAAACTAGAATTTAAAATAATAATAAAGTAATAAATAAAATAATAATAATAAAAGTTATAAAAATTAAAATGAAAGTTATAAAATTTAAATAGAGATTATTTAAATAGTAAATTGGAGTTATAAGTTTGCATGGGAATTAACATGTGTCAACAACACGGGGGTTAGTGCATCAATTAAGCACAAGGTGTCTACAATTCTATGACTCATAAAAAAAGAATTGAAAAAGACCCATTCTTAGTTGGTGACACCTTTCAGCGGTTTCAAGAAGCATTCCAAAAGTTTTTTGAGAGCTCTTGATATTCAAGCATTCATAGAAGCTTCAATGAAAAGCTTAATGGAAGCTTCGAGCTTAATGGAAGCTTCGAGCTACAAGCTAAAAAAAAAATAGAAACTTCAAAGCTTACATGCATGGGAGAAGATTCATATGCTCATATATTTTCTACTTGCTTCTATGCTCCTGCTAGAACTTCTAATCACTTGGAGGATTCGATCGGCTTGGATTATTGGAAGAATTGCGAATGATGGAGAAGGAAGAGATTTTTTATGGACTTCTGAGGCATGGCAAATTAGCATCAGTGTCCAGGTGCACTCCTGATATTCTCATATTCCCTTTGCACTCTTTCTCTTCCTATCTTCATCATATCTATTTTATGTGTCTGAATACTCTCTGTATTTGAAATTGGAATCTAGATATTTTATTTGGATGAGAAGAAAATAATAGAAAAACCCTAGTTCCAAATGAGAAAGAAATTAGATCTTAATCGGGTTTGGGTTCGAATTTATATTGTGAAATTAGATAGACAAGATTTGAAATTAAAATAAAAATTTTATGGTGAAAATTCGAATGATTAGATGTAATCTTTCTATCAATTATATTTTTAGATGCATATGAACAAACCCTTTTATGGTTAAATTTAGAGAACAATTACATTTTAAGAGAAAATTCTTAATTCATCACAGATTGTCCTATCGCTGCCCCTTGGATAGACCCGAACTCAGTCATTCATAATTTTTTATTGGGATCGAATTTATTCGATTGCTCCAGTCAGAAGTGGCGCAACTTGGCCCTCTCCAACATATTTAAATTTCAACCTAATCCAACGATTCATTAGGGAGATATGGCCGTCGTACTGAGACTATTTTATTCAAAGATAAATATTTCTCCATTTTTCATAACCAAGAGTTTTTTATGCTTAAACTTCACAAAAATAATATATCAAAGCATGGAATGAATTAAATATATTATTGAAATCTTCCCTTATTAGAATCTTATTAATATGCATTAGTTTTATATGGTTTATTATCTAATCTAATTAAATCAAATATAATTAAGATTAGTTAATAGTAGAAGAAGTGTAATTAATTATTAGTCAATCTAAGTAAATGGATGAGAGAAAATTAAAAGAAAAGAGATTTTTAATATAGTTTATATAGTAGACTTTTTATAATGTATATTGAATACTATATATTAAACAATTTTAGAATTGTTTAATGAAGATGATAATGTTAAGAATTTGGAGATTATTCATGTTAAAATTTACAATGAGTCTTATTGGTTTGTGATAGGGATCTCTTTTAAACAACGTTTATATAGACAAAATATTATTAGAACAATTAGAAAATGGAGTCTAATGGTTGATTTTAATATTGATTAAATAATTGTAAGATGATAATTTATATTATGTTGATTTAAATTTAGAAACTCTAAATGATATTGGATTAAGATTGAATTATTATGTTATTGGTTAATATGTTTGAATACCTTAATGGAGTTAAGAGTTAGCCAAATATTAACTAATGAGTTTATGGAAGGATTTTATAGATCGAGTCTGTATAGTTTGAGGAGTTTATTATTTATTAATGTTTGTAAGGACTAGCAAACTATTAATAAATAATGGTTTAAATAGATATCAACAAATTTGGTTAGAGTTAATCTAGAGGAGATTAGTTAATGATTGAAGTACTGTAAAAGATATTAATCAAATTGAATTGGTTAATAATTTGGAGGAGTATTAATTAATTGAATCAACATACATAGGGAAAACTTATTTGAGATAATAATACTTGGTATTGGAGATTTATTATAACTTGTTATTATTAAAATAAAATGGGAACATTGTTGAAAGAATGACGAATGTGGTCATTATAGATTTATTAATAAGATTTCCAATATAGCTTGTTATTAAATATTAACAAGTTATTATTATTGAACTATGAATATGAATATTTGTGTACTAAATTGTAGATGACTTTTTACGTACAAACTATTGTTAGTTATTAGTCAACTAGATTTGTAATTATTAATTGAATTAATTAGAGTTAATTAGATTTAATTAATAATCAAGTTATGTAATAGTGTTTTAATTGATATGCTACTATCGATTCCTCTAGCAAAGTTGTGAAGTATTTACATCAAAGTTGATAAGTCGTACTCTCATGACTTGAATAACAACTTTAGATGTTTTAATGGTGAGACTTAGTATTATTGAATTGGAAACTATTAGATGTTAATAGGTCATACATGGTGTACCTATGTTAATTGATTATGTAATTGATCATTTTAATAAAGTTATAATCTCTTATTCAAAAAATGATAATTGGTCCTCGTATAATATAACGAATAATGATCTTTAAAAAGTTGAAGAGTTAATCAATTAGAATATGGATCATGGTTAAATATAAAGGACAATTTAATTAAAGTCAATGATGATCAGTTTAGTGAATATTTATCTTTAAATTATTCTTAGAATGTAATTTTTAATAATGGAAGGGTAATGCTATCGGAGAACAATTGGGTTGACTTGTACGTCAAATGATGAAACTTAAAACACTTGAAGTATACTTGCAAACAGAAAACTGGAAACCCCTACACATTATTCAACTATGTGAATTCAGTAAACCAAAACCTGTGTTTGCATCGTGTATTCAATATGCTTCTTGTTTTGAGTTTTGGGTTGACTAGTGTTGACCAGTCTTAGGTTGTTACCAGAGGCTCAGGGGTTATGAGATGTGATGGCATGTTGATCTTATTTGGTCTAGATCTTTATAAGCCCAACCATGGTTATGTGATCGTATGCTCTATGAAATGTTTGTATTTGTTCTTCAGTCTTCATGTGTGAAGCTGAGATGTATATATATCTGAGATGTTTGAGCTAATCATTTTTGAGTCATCGATCAATTATCCTTGGATTACTTTTTAGTCGCCATGATGGGACTGAAATATGGGTTTATTTCTTGATGATGTCATATTATCACATGTTTGACTCAGCTATTTTGGAGTCTTCGATCAGTATGATTTTGAGATATTCTTGGTTGCTTGTTGAGAACCATTTATCTTGAGATATATTTTGGTTATTGAGAACTAATTGATACTTATGATTATCAGTGATGCCTTCAGTTGCCAATAGAGAACTGTTGTGGTCATAATTTTTTATGAATATTTTTTCAAATGCTCATGGAGATTTGATGATTCTTATATTGGAGATTTGATGATTCTTATTATAGATATTTGATGCTTTTATGCATATTTGGTGATTTTATTATGGATTATCTTTTATGATTTTGAGATTTATGATTCCATGAGCTTAGGGTAGGTAATCTACTTGTAATGTCGGGAAGTGGCTTGCAATGGGGGTCGGGGCCCTAAGTGGCTGCCAGGGCAACTCATTGTAAGTTTGGTTAATAAGTGATAACATTTACACACTAAATGGGGATTAAATGAACTTAAAAAGATAATTGATTTGATGTTCTCACCCATGCCTTGAGTGCTTGTACAGGCTAGGATGGGAGTAGTGAGAACGCATGGTTGCGACCGTGCATTCCATAGTATGCCTTGTCAGTATGAGAGGATACTAGTGGCCGCATGAGATCAGTATGGACCCGTGGAGTTTAGCTAACTGCCAGGGTAACTTGTACGTGATAAATGCGATGACACTTTTCCGCTTGCAGAGTAGGTTTCCTACATGTCTTTGTGTGCCTCTGGGAATTAGATGTCGGTTTTGTGTGATGGAACCTTTGAGTTAGTATACTTTTAGGATTCCTGGACTTATAGAGATTTGTGCTTCATGAATTGATATCCTGTTTGGGACTTGAGATTATCTCCTCAGCACAGTGGGAGTGGACCACTTAGGTTCCACGTGGTCGGGTGGTAGTGTATTTTCACTCTTATCATTTGAGATCCGTTCGAGACACCGTGGCTGGAGTATCCCTGGTTGGTAATTATTCTTCATTATGTTCTTGGAGCATTATGATAGATAATATACCTTATGATAGATGTATTTACTGGTATGTTTCTTATATTGATGATTTGCTTTACTTTTCATATGTTAGTTGATGATTTATTATGCTTTACTTTGCATGTTAGTAGGATGTTTTAGGAGTGACATTCCTACTATTTTAATACCGATGATCTCTTTGGTGCTTTGGAATGTTATGCATGGAGAGATGGCTAGGGTCCACGATGGTCTAATGATGCTATTTACGGTTGGGAGGAACTGTGCACTTAGTTATTTATGTTTGTGATATATGGTTATCTTTTGTGATGGATGTTTATATCTTTTGTGATGATGTATCATGTATGATATGTGATTTCATTTATGTTATTGCATCATGGATTAATATTAGATGATGATGATGTACTTTATTTACTTGGATGTTTATTCTTTTAAGCTTTTCATACCCTGTGATATGTACAGTGGATGATTGAGCTAAACTAAAATATAATTACAAAAGGACACTTGTATATTGTTTAAGTACATTGGATGTATCATTGTTATTTCATAAAGATGGGATATTAGATGAATAGTTAATTTAGATGTGATACAACGTTAAGGGATCTTTAAAGAATGTAGCCTGTTATGTATATATGTTATGTTTATTTTCATTTGAATTGTTGCTATTGCTTCCGCAAATGTTATAAATGATTTTATCTTTCATGTTTTAAAAAAAAAAAATTGTTTGAAAAACTTAGTAAAATTCTTTGGATCCCTTGGCGGGGCATTACAAATTACATAATTAGTTTTAAATAGCAAATGAGCACCTCCATGGACAGTGCGATGCACATCAGGGGCTTCATGATGCGGCGTAGTGTCATGATTAACAGGCTACATTGCAATGTCATGCACATTATTATCAAATAGATTGTTTCTCAAGTATTCAATTTCTAATATATATTTTGGCATATTTACCTATGCACATGATGTAAGAGACTATTCGGTTGGGGCAATGGAAGCTTGTCATAGGTGTTCAGCCACAGCTGCATAGCCTTGCTTGAAGGAAATTCTTTTGTGTTCTTTTGTGGCCTCCAGATTAAAATCAGCACCCTACAATTTTTTTATTAATTAACAAAATTATTTGCATTTTATAAATATTTTTTTCTCTACAATTCATTTACTGCTACTTATAACTCATGCTTTGATTTTAGAATATCCCTGAGAGAGAAGTCTGTGCTGCCCAACCTTTTCCAGCTTGGCATTTGTTGCCTTTGATGTGTCCTACAACCTATGAAAAGTTTGAAATATGTTAGATGATGTATATATAAAGATTAGTACTAATTAATGCATTATTACATTAATGTACTAGTAGTTAATACTATTGCATACCTTCTCGCACTTGTTGGTGCAATTTGTATTCGACCATCCCCTTTCTCCTTTGCATCCAAAATGAACTCAATCCATTCCTTCACTGTAATAAAGGGAGGACACTCGTACTTTCGGTTTAGGATGAGACTCTTTCTATATGAGTCCCTCACAACCTTAAGATGTTTGCAAGCTTTTTGGAACATTTTCTTATGATCAAAAATATTAATACCAAACTCATGCTCTAAATCTTTGATGAGTTGATCTTTCAATTTTTTTATCTTGAAAGTTCCACCTTTTAAGAAAAAACACAAAATTGTTAGATATAGCTAGTAAAAGAAAAGACTCGAATGAAAGGAAAAATGTTGCACCAATTAATGATATGAAAAAAAATAGTAGGATAAAATTAGTTCACTTATGAGGTTCCACCTTGTATGTATGGTGGGCCAAATGTTTGCAGTGTGAGGTTATAAAGCTTCTTATAAAATGTAATCAATCCAAAGCTTCTTATGAATAGGTAAATGCATATTTATATATAAAAAATAATTATTTAAAGTACCTAGAATCTTAGGACATTTTAAAGGCATCGATTCATCATTGTCAATCAACAACCTGCATAGCTCTCGTGCTAGAAACACGGGTAGCTCTAAGAAATGATGGTGAATTATCACCAATACATGCACTATGATCTATATCTGGCATAGCAGAAGGTGCATCTCCTACCACACAAAAAAAATCCACTATCTGATGTGTTGGAATATTCAAATGGGAAGAGTACTTCTAAGAGGGGGGTGAATCAGAAGTACCACACTTTTTTAACCCTTTTTTAAATCCTTTAAACTTATAACTAAAAAAATAAATTTCATGCATTTAAACATATAAAAGAACATAAAATCAATCACATGCAATAACACATAACACCAGAATTGATAACCCAGAAACCCTCCATGAATAAGAAGGTAAAACTAGGGTGGGGATGATACCCACAAAAATCACTACAGCAATCAATGTTCAACCACTTCTGATGGTCTGCCCTGTGAAAGGCTTGCCATGTTAAAGGCTTTACACTGTGTCAATAGTGACTTGGTTAGAGGATTTACAAACACTTACATGAAGTGCCACCCTATTAAAGGATTTACAATAGGCCTAATTTAATCATACTTTCATGACCTTCTCCAAAGGTTCTCCTACCTAGCTGTTAAGCTAACCTATCAACATAGGATTTCAACCTATAATACAATTGTGAGAGAGTATTAGAACATTTGACCTAATTGAATGCAATCTCAAATTGTTGGATTCATGTACTAGATCTGCTCTTCTTGTTTTGATCTCTTCTTAATTTGATCTTTGAATGTATCCCCCGCTCTGTTTTGACCAACTAGATGTATATTTGCAGTCCATTTCACTAAGTCCTTGACACCTTTGTTGATTGCTCTATTTTTCAATTTGATAACTCCATCAATAACCTTCTCAACTCTTGTCTTAGCAATCTCAACAACTTCAATATGATGTTGTGGTCTCCTTATAAAGATATTGTGGACTTAGGATTTGCTATGCATTCACGAACTTGAAATGCCTACTCAAATCCTTTGTTTTCACCTATTGGTTGCATGTTGTCTCTAATTTTCTAATTGGCTACATGTTGATTTTATAGGTAATTGCAAGGATTTGATCTTATCTTCTTATCCTTTCATGAGTCATGCAAAAACTATTTTACATCTTAGTTTGTGATGGCACAAACTCTTATGCTGATCCTGAGTTACTCGACACATATTGTATTCCTAATGCTCAACACATATTGTTTCTAGATTGCTCGACATCTACTACATTTCTAGTTTGCTTGGCACCTATTATATCCTAGTTTGCTCGGCACCTGTTATATCCTAGTTTGCTCAGCACATGAATGTTCCTGGATCACTCAGCATTTGAATAATTTTGGATCACTCGGCATACATTGTGTACTAGGCATATATAGTGAAAACGGTTAAGTGTGTTGACACTCAATTTTCAAGACTATTTTTTTGACCAACAATCTCCCCCTTTGACATGAGTGTTAAAAACACTTAACTAAGCATTTATGAACTTAACCTTATTTAGTACATTCTTTATTTTCTTGGCATTCATGCAAAATTTGAAAAAAATATTGTGAGTAACAATATACCTTATGACTCCCCCTGAGTTGATTATGCCTTGTCCAATCTTGAAACTGAAATTTTGTGCTTAAGTGCTTGATCTTCTCTGTCCTTTGTCCTATTTCTACATTCTAAGCCTATATGTTGTATTTGATCTATGTGAAGTTCAAAATTTTGCATCTCCTCCTTTCTCCTTATTACTTGACTCCCCCTTTTTGGCTATTTACAAACTTTCCACTCTATTCTCCAAATGAATGAAAGAATGTAATAAAAAATGAGCAAAATTTTCAAAACTTTGGTATTCTCCCATATTTCTATATACATATCTCCTTATTTCCTCCCTATACATATTTCTCCCCCTTTTTGACACTGATTTCAAAGGGTTCTATTGAGTAATACCATGTTTAGCCAAAAATGTGCTATTTATCTCCAGGAGTATCTTCAGAGTTGCATCCCAATTTGCTAGTGCAATGTCCAATGACTTATGTTGGATGAAAATCTTTGCTGCTAGATGTACAAGTCCATCTGAGGTAGAAATATTTGAATATTTCTCGAGGACTATTTCTACATACGTTTGCTCCTTATGGAGTACCTCCAAGTGAGGGGTTATAGAGGATTGGATTTGCATCAACTTAGCTTTTGTATTAGCCTCCTCTGTTGTTAATACAACTAATTTTCTTTGAGTGTGAAGTGTTTGAGAAAAATGCTTCTCACTTTGACCTGGATTGGTGTGGAGTTGCATACTAGAAATCTTTGGATTTCTTTCCAAGCTCATTATTCTCTGGCTAGTCTCCTATGTGAAATTTGAAAAATCACACAACTTGTTGTATAAGAAGAATATATTCCCAAGTACAATCTTTACTCTTTCCAATTTCTTAGCCAACTCAACTTGAGATAGTGCTATATCACCAGATATCTTCTCATTAACTTTACCTTGGAACTTCCTCTCTGACCATTCAATTAATTTGGCATTTGTGTCATGGTGTTCATTTGTCACCTGGTCAACTATGTTAGATAGTTTCTCTACTATTGACCTTGACTCATCAGGTGTCTATAAGCTGAAGGCATCCATAAAGATATCCTTTATCTCATTCAGTGCTTGCCTATATTTATATTCTTTTCTCAATACCTCTTGTCTCCTTCTTCTATCCAATGCAATTTGTATCTCATTAATCTTTTCCTCAGTGAGGGTGTTGGATTCATAGTAGGGTGTTTTAATTTCTTCATCTAGCTCAGGAATTCCATAATGAAGTGTCCTAGCTACCCTTTTTGAGCTCGAGCCAGGTGTTCTAACTTGCAATGCTAGCATGTTAGTGCTCGGCTTTTGAAGAGTTTGAGTGGGAGTACCTATTTTGGGTAGTTGAACCAAAGTTTGTATTGCAGATTCATCCTCATCTCTTGTCTCTTCCTTCTCTTCTTTTTGTCTCATTTTTTCACTATCAATGGTTGGGGGTGTACCTATTGACTATACTAATTTTTCTTTGTCTTCCCCTACTACTGCACTCAGCACTTGAAGTGCATCTGTGACTACTTTCAGTAGAGATGGTGGAGGAATGAATAGGAATCTAGTAGTTTGAGTGGTTGAAGGTGGTTCTTGTGTTTTCACCTTGACTTCCTTTGATTTTACTATTGACTTTTTCAGCTCATCAACACTGACTAGTATAGGACTTGTGCATAGTCTAGCTACTTGGGTTGATTGGTCAAAGATCTTTGTGAGATCCTCTGTAGTCAGTGGATTGATGTTTTGACAAGTGTCAATAACATCCTTTATTTTGATACTCTCTACAGGTGCGATAATAGCATGAGGAGGGCTAGGAGGTGACAGTTGTGTGTCTTGCAAACTTTGTTCTTGCTACTTATCTGTACCCTTTTCTTCCTCTTTCTCCTCTTTATTCTCCTCTTCATCTTTCTTTTCTTCTTCCACTTTCTTCTCTTCCTCAACCTTCTTCTCTTCTTCCTTCATTTCTTCTCCCTAATTTCCTAATGTTTTTATTTCCTTTATCTTTGCACTTGCTTCTGCCTTGTATTCCTCATCAACTGCTTCTACAACTGTGTGGATTTTCTCATGACAACTTCAATTTTATTCTACAAAATACTAAATTCCCTATGCTTTGGAGTAAATCTACTATTGTGCCTCTTGAATGTATTAGTTATTTGACCCTTAGTCAAATCAGGCAACAATCTAGATAAAGTAGACTCCCTTATTTCCTTTTCCATTTGCAAGCAATAATGTCATTTGTCTTCTACTATGTTATACAACTTTTTAGGCATTGAGCCATCTAGCTCTAGAGGTGTGTGCTTGTACTCTACCATCATTGTATACACAAATTCCTCTATTTTATTTTTCTCTTCCTTTGTGAGCTTATTGAAATCTAAATTCTTCAAATCTTTTAAGTCTCCATTCCTAATTTTTGCACATAATTTATCAATTGAAGACTTAGGTGGATGACTTACCACTTTGAACTGACTATTATCATTTGACTCTATCTTTTCTTTGTCTGAGTCAGGTTGAGCTAAAAAAATTCTTCTCTTCCTTGGCTCCTCATCAGTCTTCTTGGTGTCTTTGTTCTTCTTTTCTACCTCTTCTTTAGCCTTTTGAGTAGTGGCTCTGGTGGTGGCTCTAGTAGTAGGCTTCTTTGATACAGCTTTTGTCACTTTCTTTGCCTTGGGTTGAGGAGTAGGTTGAGCTTTAGCCTTTCTTTTAGTGACCTTGGTTCTGATAGGTACTTCCTCAACTTCTTCCTCCTCTACACCTTCTTCCTTGTCCTCACCTAGGCCTTGTGTTAGTTGTAGAGGCTCTTGTTTAGGCTCATCTTCTTCATTTTCACTGTCATCCTCTTCTTCATCTACTTCCTCTTCCTTTGCTATGCCTACTACTTCAACACCAAATCTCTTCTTAATCTTCTTGATCAATTTTTCCTTCCTCTTCATTGCAGTGGTAGTTTTAAGGTCTATGACCACTCTAGATTTAACATCATAAGTTCCAAAATGTTTTGTTAAGTTGTTAGTATCTTCTACAAGTAGTGTTGTTATTTTTGTTGAGGCTTGATCAACATCAAGTTCATAACCTAGTGGCCTAAGCCATCTCGCTCTAGGTATGACTACTTGTATATAAGTGTAATCAATATCCATAAGAAAGAAAATGTCCTTTACATGTTGCTCAATCAGTGAGACTGGTATCCTCATCCTCTATTTCATGGACTTTTTGAAGTCCTCAAAGTCACTTATCATCTTAGCATCAAAATTGTCTCCCATTTGATCAATGAAGTCATTGATTTGTGTGACAATTTTCTTGTTAGGATCCCATCTAACCTTTCCAACTGATGAAAATTCCTTTATAACATAGATAAATATCCAGACCAACAGTGATTCAAATTTGCATTGGACTCCTTTGATTTCCTTATGGCTCCCAAATTTTCATTGATTTGTTGTAGCATGAACTCTGCTAGATCATATGTGTGTTCCTTCTTTACAAGTTTGTATGCTACATCCACTACTATGCATGACACGTTGTTCAATCTGCTTGATTGATAGAATTTGTGAGATATGACTCTAACGATGAACTCAAGTAGTGGATTAGTAATGGTATCAATGGTCATTCCCTTGTTATTCCATTTGGCGCCAGTGTTCTTCTCTATGGCCTCCTTTTTATCACTTCTCAAGGTCTTGGGTTGATCTAGGGTTGGGAAACCAATAACTCTATGAACAGTTTTCTTTGTAACCTTCACTGGCCCTATTTCTAACCAGAATGACCCATCATGAATTTGACTCAACACTATATTAATCCATTCAGTCTTAAACATGATGGGGAAAACTAGGACTTTAGTTAAACCCTTCTTTTCAACTATTTGAAATTCATCCTTCAATATACCTTTATCACATAGTTTATTAAAGGCATTGAAAAATTTTAAGTCACCTATGGCTCTAATATTACATTTATAGCATTTTATGACATCTTGGACTATTACAACTTTGTCCGAAATGACCGACAAAGCACTAGCAGGGTCATTTTTATAGTCAACTTCAGGGATGGGCCTAAACTCTGGCTATTTGACTTCATTACTGACAAGTTGAATTTCATGACTTTCCTTCCCCTTAGTGGTTTTTGACCCATATGCCATCATTTACTAAACTAGGGTTTAAAATTAAATAAACTTTCAAGTTCTGCATAGCTTGGCACTTGAGTGAAATACCTATTGATCAATGAACTAAAGTTGAATCGTGATTGGAATCACTGCAAATTGCTACTAAATTACTTTGTGATCACCTATTTGCTCTGTTCAACTTCTCTCTTTGTTCGAATGGCTTGAAAATGAACGATTTTCACCTTTATTAGGTTCAAAAACCTAGTATTTATTGCATTTGTGCTTACAACTATACACTTGACTTCCACTTAAGTTCATCTACTCAACATGTACTAAAGTTTTACTTGAAAACTAAAGGTAGCTCGACATCATCTTCTAACTTTTGACTTGGCATCTTTTCTCATGCATATTTCTTCTTTGTAGTACTTCTATGTTTTCCTGGGCTGATGTATGATACATATTTATATGTATCAGCCCCATGTATCTGTCTTGTGCTTAATTGGATGAGGTGTGATCACTTGACCTCTTGGGTGAAGTGATCTCTTCATTTGATGTGCTACATTCACCTTTTTTCTTTCATGCCTTGTTCATCTGTCCTCTTATTTGTTCAACATCAATCTTCTCTTTTCCTTTGTTGACTTTAGTCTTTGGTGCTTTTGACTTTATAGGATTTTCTACTGATATGACTAGTCTTCAAATAACCAAAACATGTAGTTTGGTTTAGCCACCTGTTGTAACTTCCCTTGAAATGTGTCCTTATGCAATTTTTAGGAATGTGTCCATACTCTTGATAATAGTGACAGCTATACCTAGTATTGTAATCCCGATTGTAATGATGTGCATGATTGATTCCTCTTACAGGCTGATTAGGTGTCCACATAGGCTTTGATCTGCATTCAAATGTTCTATGTCCATGTAGTTGTAGTAGTGACCTTCAAATCTTGGTGTCCTCATGGTCTTGGTTCTGTAGTTTTGTGTTGAATGTCCTTGCTTTTTGCACTTTTGACAAAAGTTTGCATTTGTAGGCTTATCATGCTAATGACTATTCTTGCTTCTGCACACATTAGAGGTATGTCCCTTTTTACCATAGAAATGACAAGTAGGTTTAGTGTTCTTACCTTTGTTGCTTCTTTCTTCTACAATCTTGGATGATTCTCCTTGTTCAGTGTTGATGTAGCAAAGTCCTAAAGTATCATTACTAGCCCTTGGTGATTTTAGCAATTGCTCAAAGTATTTGATGGCCTAATTGGGTTTTTTGTAACTTTTTGCTATTTCCTTTTCTCTCTTCAATTCATTCGACAATTTTTCATTATGTATCTTCAAGGTGGAGATCTCAATGTCCATATTTAGCTCATGATGAGAATTCATCATCGTGCTTAAGGTGTCTAGTTGCATGTTTCAGATCTTTTCAAATTCAATTGTCTTCTCTTCTAGCCTATTGGTGAGATTTCTCTTGTCATCTTCTATCATGGCCTTGTCTTCAATAGGTCTTTTATTTTGTTCAGTCACTTCACAAGGCATTATGGCTTGTGATTCTTGTTCAAGCTTGAGTAATCTGATTTCTTTAGCTTGTGCTCTATTTTTCTCCATTAATTATGCTATTGTTGCATCAAATTCCTTGGAATCTCCATTGGAAAACACTTGTGTGGTGTCAATATCCTTGTAGTGTATGTCATTTTCATCTATGGCTATCTCCTTCCTTCTTTTCAAGGAATTTCTCAGTTCCTCCCTGGCTTCCTCTACTTTGTTTAGAGCTAGTTAAAACTTCCATCTTCTGACCTTTTTCTCCAAGTTGTTAGGCTTCTCCTTGTCAGAACCAGTGCTCTGATACCAATTGTTGGAATATTCAAATGGGAAGAATAGTTTTGAGAGGGGGGGTGAATTAGAAGTACCACACCTTTTTAACCCTTTTTTATCCTTTAAACATATAACTAAAAAAACAAATTGCATGCATGTAAACATATAAAAGAACATAAAATCAATCACATGAAATAACACATAACACAATAATTGATAATCCAAAAACCCTCCATGAATAAGAAGGTAAAACTAGGGTGGGGATGATACCCAAAAAAATCACTACAGTAATCAATGTTCAACCACTTCTGATGGTTTTCCCTGTGAAAGGCCTACCTTGTTAAAGGCTTTGCACTATGTCAATAGTGACTTGGTTAGAGGATTTACATACACTTACATGAAGTGCCACCCTATTAGAGGATTTTCAATAGGTTGTTAAACCCACCTAATTTAATAGGACTTTCATGACCTTCTCCAAAGGTTCTCCTACCTAGCTATTAAGCTAACCTATCAACATAGGATTTCAACCTCTAATACAATTGTGAGAGAGTATTAGAATATTTGACCTAATTGAATGCAATCTCGTATTGCTGGATTTAGGTATTATATCTACTCTTCTCATTTTGATCTCTACTTGATCTAATCTTTGAATGTATCCCCTACTCTATTCTGATCAACTAGATGTATATTTGCAATCCATTTCACCAAGTCCTTGACACCTTTACCGATTGCTCTGTTCTGCAATTTGATAACTCCATCAATAACCTTGTCAAATCTTGTCTTAACAATCTCAAAAACTTCAATATGATTTCATGGTCTCCTTATAAAGATATTGTGGACTTAGGGTTTGCTATGCATTCACAAACTTGAAATTTCCACTCAAATCCTTTGTTTTTACCTATTGGTTGCATGTCGATTTCATAGGTAATTGCAAGGATTCAATCTTATCTTCTTATCCTTTCATGAGTCATGCAAAAAATACTTTACATCTTAGTTTATGATGGCACAAACTCTTATGTTGATCCTGAGTTACTATGCACATTTTGTATTCATGATGCTCAACACATACTATTTTTGGATTGTTGGGCATCTACTATATTTTTGGTTTGCTCGATACTTGTTATATCTTGGTTTTCTCAGCACCTATTATATCCTAGTTTTCTCAGCACCTATTATATCCTTTTTTGCTCGGCACATGAATATTCTTGGATCACTCAGTATCTGAAAAATTTTGGATCACTCAGCATACATTGTGTACTCAACATATATAGTGAAAATGGTTAAGTGTGTTGATACTCAATTGTCAAGACTATTCTTTAGACCAACATGATGCACCAAAGATAAAAGTACAAATTATCAACTCATAATTAACACAAAACCAAATATAGAAAAACAAGGATTTAAAAGCTGGACATCCCCTATTTGCCGACATTGCAGTCAACAATCTCATATGGATGTTCGTCAACCTCCTAGAAGTCTCCTACACTTGATGACTTGAACAATACATTGTTAGCAAAGAAATTTTGAAATAATAAAATTAAGATTTAACTTAAGAAGTTTTTGAATGTTCAAAATAAAAAATTCCTTGTAACTTGTCAATTAAAAGATTATTTTACCAGTGGCAGTTAGAGCTCTGCTACTACTGGCCTCATCATGTTGTCCTTGACTAGGTTCTAGATTAGTTGCCAAAAAATCCTATAACAAGAACACATATTACATATTTTACTTCACAAAATAAAAGATTATAAAATATAAATCTTTATTGAACTTTTGTTATAACTTAAGATTCATTACTGCTACTTCATACCAATTAGCTTGCACTCTCAAATCAGATAGCCTCTTCATCATCTTCTCAGATGATATATTTGCTTCATCCAAAATTCTCATTATTTCTATATTTTTTATTTTTTTTAAATTCAACATTATTTTTACAGTGGGAGTTTCTACAATATCGTCATCAGAAGGGTTAGCTAGTGGCTCTGTACTTACTGCATGTGCTTTTCGCTTATCTGGAACACCAAATTGTGAGAGGAATATCAGTAGAACTATCATAAAAACTCAAAAACTATAAATAAAATAACGTAATAATATAACATTTTTCAACAATCTAATCTATACAATTTCAATAAGGTTTACCCTTGATGAAGAATGGGTGGGAGTAGCATCCTCGTGGCCTCTATCATTTGTCGGATCCATATAGTCCTATCACAAACATTAAACATAAAAACTTCAACTAACTGAAAGCAATAGATAGCAAAAAAAAAACTTATTAACAAAATGGTATATAGTACTTACAATCCTCATGATAGTAACTTTGTTTGTATCTATGGGATTTAAATGGTAATCTATTAGTATTTCTTCCCCTATACTTATTGATTTTATTGCGTAAACAAAAACCTCATTCCCCTCATGCACCTCAAATATGCAATTGGGTTGCTTACTAGTTGAGGAAGGTCATGTACTATTTATAAAACTTTCAATATTACCTATTTCTTTTGGTCTCCCATCAATGTACATAGCAAATCTTTTACTTTGATCAATTTCTTTCCATTGTATATATTTAGCTGATAGTGCATACCTACGCATACTTTTTAATATCAAACAATCCACATCCAATCATTGTAATTGTAACATGGACCAACATAGTTGAACAATTCGACTACTTTTTTGTAACACACATTTATCCCATCTATGGAAAATAGGCCCAAACCATGTAATGAGGATGGAGCAATGTGATATATCCTCTCATTAACACGGAAATCTATGTTAATTGGAGGTAGCTCGTTGGGTACCCATTCTTTCTCAATGTGTGTGTACCGAAAGGACACCTTGATGTTGCCTTTGGTCTCATCATCATAAGAACATGACCCCCCATTAGCAAGGAAAAATTGCATGCATTTATCAAAAAAAATTATAATCTTTTGACCTCTAGTTGATCTCCCTATTTTAGCCATACTACATGTAGAGCTTTCATCTACCATTTCCTCATTTCCCTCATTCGATGTAGATAGATCTGACAAGTACCTATTTGGTGGGTCCTACAATCCATCAAATGGAAATTTGATAATATTTAAATAATATATATGGAATAATCAATTCGTGACCCATACGTTCAGTTCTTCTTTGTCTATACGTCAGAGATATAAAATGTAGTAAGTTGAAAGTGATTATACAATTATATTTCTATACGAACCTTCTTTGTCTATATATACATTATATGATTATATAATATGTCTATTTATAACATACATGGTCAATGATAAACAAGAAGAATATATGAAAATTATGTCTATTTATTGACTTATACCTATTGATCCATGTCACTGTGCATGATCCACGCCAAAGGGGTCAAATTTCTTGCATATGTTAATCATTTATCTTAAGTTAGCTAAAAATTGCATGATACGTGTATGCTACAAATAACTTAGAAGACAACATGGACAATATGCAACATTGTAAACATGAACAAATTTACCTTATATATGGAATGCAAGATCGTCAATAGAAGGGGTGATGATGTCTATAGCCAATTGACTATTTGCAAAAAGGGTGATAATTAGACATAATATAAACAATGGTAATTATAAATAACATATGTTGTAATCATTAGAACTGAACACAATAAATACGTAATCAAATTTCTTGCATATGTTAATCATTTATCCTAAGTTAGCTAAAAATTACATGATACATGTATGGTACAAATAACTTAGAAGACAACATGAACAATATGCAACATCGTAAACATGAACAAATTTACCTTATATATGGAATACAAGATTGTCAATAGAAGGGGTGACGATGTTTGTAGTTAATTGATTGTTTGCAAAAAGGGTGATAATTAGACATAATATAAACAATGGTAATTATAAATAACATATGTTGTAATCATTAAAATTGAACACAATAAATATGTAATCATATTTCTTGCATATGTTAATCATTTCTCTTAAGTTAGCTAAAAATCACATGATACGCGTATGCTACAAATAGCTTAGAAGACAACATGAACAATACGCAACATCATAAACATGAAAAAATTTACCTTATATATGGACTGCAAGATCATCAACAGAAGGGTGACGATGTCTGTAGTCATTGATTATCTTCTTCTTCTTCTTCATCATCATCATCGTCATCATTGCCATCATCATCGCCATCATCGCCATCATCATCGCCATCATCACCATCACCATCATCATCATCATCACCATCACCATCATCATCATCATCATCACCATCATCATCATCACCATCATCTTGATCTTCATCATCTTCAATATCTTCTTCTTCCATAACAGTGCATGAAGTGCCCACATGCACATGTGCACCAAGTGTGCACAAGAACACTTCACCCTACTCCAAGGATGTGCACATGTGCATGTGCACACCCTTGGAGGTGCGCACAAGGCACCCCCCTTTACACAAATGTGTTGATGTGCATGTGTATGACTATGCACTTTTCCAATTAAGAGGTAAACAAGGTGTGCACTAGCACACACTACAAACCTACGTAGGTGTGCTAGGTGCACTAGTGCGCAAAACTAGCTATTTGAGGGAGAAAGTTCACTTTTCAAGTGCTTCAACTAGTTTTAACACAATTTTTCGTCAGTCTGAGTCCTATGAAGTCATATTTTGGGTCTTTTAGCATCAAATGACTAATGTTTGCTTCTTTGTGTAGATAAAATAGCATCCTCATTATCCATAGCACAAAAATATATATGGTATTGCATATGCATTTTCAAAACATGTGCCTTGGGATTTCAAATAGAACAAGAAGGAGTTCAAATAAATGATAATGTTATGATATAAAGAAGGCATAAATCATCAAGAATATTAAGAATAAGTACACTAGAGTCCTCCTAGACCCCATTTGAGCAAAACCCAAAAATTATTTTCAAAACTGAGAACTTTGTTTTTCTGTCAATTGAGCACCTTGCACAATTCCCTAAAGGTGTGCAAGTGTGAATGTACATAGGTGTGCATGTGTGCAAGTGCACAGGTGCATTGGTGTGCAATTTGAAGATTTGGTGAATGAGGTGTCTCTAAAGGTGCACAGGTGTGCATAACTAAACCATCTAGAGGCTCCCCAAGGTCCCGAGCATTACCATGGCTTCCTTGTCTTCTGTAGCAACTAAGATCACACTCAAACCCATGACTTTCATGTTCTAGGGAATGCCCAAGAAGTCACACTTCATGTTTTTCATAGGGAAGTAAGGGTAAAGTATGAAGCTTTAGACTTATTAGCTGCTCAAGAAATCACCTCTGTCATCCAAAATTTTAAATGGAAACATCCACACATAATTTTGTTATAAAGGGGAATAAAACCTAGATTTGAAGAGAAGTAGCTGACAATTAACAACCAATTGCTCTTTTAGGGCATTCCATGCATTAGAAATGCATTTTGACTGTAGTTCAACTCCTAGAAATGCCTAGAGAAGGTTGAGCTTCCATTTGTGGACTCCCAAAGACTCCCAAATATTCTCATGGCTTCTATCTTCTTATCTTCTCATTATTTTATTGTTTTAAGTCATGCAAAGGCTCATGCACCCATTAATTGATATAAACAAGGGTAGAGATTGACTTAGCACCATTTAGAGAGTCAGTTTGTATGTAATTAGATTTATTTTACTAGTTTTTTAGCATAAGTTTGCATTAGAAGAGCTCTCACTCCTAACACAAAAGGAGGAGAGAATTTCTTATAAATACATGGATGTAATATGTACTCCGAATTATTATTTTGATGCAATAATAAATGCTACTCGTGCTCTTATTCTAAGTGTAGTTATTCTTGCTAAAGTGTGTTATTTTTGTGAATACAAGTTCATGAATAATAACAGAGCCAATGGTTTTGTTGTGTTGCTATGATTGTGCAATCTTTTAGTTTTGGTATTTGCCTCATGTTCACGAATTTTGTTGACATAACAAGTTGGAGAATAGATCACCAATTGTTTTTGAATAGCATCTTATATCACATCAGTGCACTTTTTGTGGCCCTACAATTTGATGAAATGTGAAACATCTTTCGTTTATTATTGAGTTCTCATCGATGATTGCATTAGTGGAGTTAAGGAAGTACTGTCCTAATTTCATTGGTTTCCTACCCGATCTTTTTGATGATTTAATTTGTAGATATGTCGTTACCGTGGTTTATGTCCATTAGGAATTTCCCTTTCAAATTATTTTCTTTAATCTCTCATTACCTTATCTTTGTTATTTTCTTTGATAAAGACTTGGTTAAAGTAGGAATTCATATAGTTGCATTGATAAATTGCATTCATCATAAAATAGAAAATACCAAAAATATATATTTTTTGTGATTACTTTTTCAAATAGCAACAGATCAAACAGATTGTCTAAAATTGTTCAGAATGAACAAAGGCCTCCTTGTGAACATACACATTTATGTTCAATTGAGTGAATTTTAATAGGTTGCAAGATTGCCCAGAACCTTGGCATTGATCCTCGATTAGCTTTTCAAGGGTGAAGTTTGAAAGGATTCTTATTGTTCAACATTGTGAAAAATGAAAGATCAATAGAAGTGGCACTAGAAGGAGGGCCCAAAAACCATTCGGATAAGAAAAATAATTTGTCTAGAAATTCAACAAATTTTTGAAAGTTTAGAAAAAAAATTGTCTGACATTGTTAGAAGGTGCGTAGGTGCTCTTTTTGAAGGTGTGCTTTTAAGAGGTGCACTTTTCCAAAATAAATACAAGTTCCTATTAGAATTCTTTAGAATAACTGAGAGTGGGGGGTAAATCAGTTATCCAAGGTCCAAATGCCCTATTAATACCTTTTTACTACTTTTAATGAATCCATACACTTTTCATCCATCCAAACTTAAATCAATCATATAAGCAAATTACAGTAAATCAATATGCAAAGATAAAACATCCAAGATCAACACATGACACAATGATTTACGTGGAAACCCAATTTGGGAAAAACCACCAGTAACATGCTACTTGATTCTCACTCTTCTGAAGTGATGCCCTGTTAAAGGCTTACAACACACTGTTAAATGTGACCCTGTTAGAGGATTTCACCAAACTGTTAGGAATGGGCCTGGTTAAAGGTCTTTAGAACGTTCACTTGGAATGTCACCTTGTTAAAGGATTTATCTTATGGCTATTAAACCAACCTAAGTCCATAGGATTTGAACTTACTGTTACAATTGCTAGAAAGTAACGATAATGGTCTTTTGATCTGATATAACTTACAACATACTTTGCAAATTTCAGATCACACTTTTAGTTTAATCCTTATGCTTGGCTTCAATCACTCCAGCTCTGACTGCTTGTCTTCCTCTCAAGCTTTGTCTCCTTGAGTCTTCTTACTCATTCTGCCAATGCAATCATCCTTGTGGTCGTCTATCCAAACAAAGTTTCTGTGCTTTCTTCTCCTTAGCACCTTCTTCAGTACTTCATGCTTTTATGCTTGACCACCTCTTTTTCTCCTTTTTTTTATTAACTTATGTCTTCTTAAATAGAAATCTGATTTGCCTTTGCTGCTCAATTCTCCCTCTCCAATTTCAGGGTTTCAAAATGGATTAGGTAGGATACAATGTATCTACCCCATATCTTGTTCTCTTCTAGAAACTTTTCCAGTTATATCCTTAAAAATGTTCTACATGGTGTTCTGTGCCACCAGCTCATCATTCTTATCTTCCTTTTAATTCTCAAATTTCTAGATAACAACCTTGTTGGCTTAGATCTGGCGAATCTTCAATTTCCAAAATAATGCAGCAACTCAGCATTATTGAGTTACTGGTGCTCGACACTTCTGTGTTACTCGGCACCTATACCTGCTAGGCACTTGATTCTACTTAGCACTTGATAAACTCTATGTCACTCGGCATCTCAACTTGCTCGACATCTGAAGTTTACTCGGCATTTGAAGTTTACTCAACATCTGAAGTTTACTCGGCATCTAAAGTTTGCTCGGCATTAACTGGGAATTTTCTCGGCTCTTACTAGCTTGCTCGGCTCCTTCTCTCTAATGAACTTAGTTGAGCTTTACAAAAGACTTAGCTAAAACCTTAAATCTTTGATATGTTTCAGTGTGCCCATTCTTTGTATCTTATAGTATGTCATCAAATACACTTTTTCATCAATGGCTTAGCTGATCCTTGTACTTCATTACAACATCATAACTTCAACCTTTCTCTAGGTGTTCTAGTTACATCTTATTGATTGCCTCCTCCTTGACAATCAACTAATTGATAGTATTTGGATCACTAAAGCAATTGTCATTCCTGCAAGTAGCAAGTTTGACATCAATGACAAAACAATGATTGAGGGCATTCTTTACCAATTCCATATATTATTCCAACAACTTTTCTTATGATCATTTCAATCATTTCCAACAATCTCCCTCTTTGGCATTGATGGAAAACTAAACTGATCAATTAATCAACTTAGTTACCACCAAGATTGTATACGTTGTCTTGCTATATTTTTACTACTGATCTCATATATCTCCCTCTTTCATATATATCTCCCTCTTTCTTTGTATTGATCAATTTTTTGCATATTTCTCCCTCTTTGACATAAATGCCAAAGATGTAGCATCTTTATCATGCAAAATATAAGCTTTGGCTTCTTGTTGATTTTCTCCTTCTGTCACCATGCTTGTGACTGATTTGGAGTTTCTGCTCCTACTGTCATCCTTTGCATCAACCTGTTAATATTTCAATGATTTATTCCTATTGATGCAGGGCAGCTTCCTTGTTGCCTTAAACTGCTTGAGTTAGGGGTATTACCCCCAACTTGCCTCTAAGATATTCATAGGCATCCTTGGGAAATGGTTTGGTGAAAATATCTGCAGTTTGTTCCTTTGTGTGAATGTATTCCAACTTGACTTGTTTGTCTTCTACCAATTCTCTGACATAATGATACTTGATTCCAATATGCTTGGTTTTTGCATGCATCACTGGATTTTTGGATATGTTTATAGCACTTGTATTATCACAATACAATATCACAGGTTTTGTTACTTCTTCTTTCATTCCATTCAATAGATGTGTGAGCCATACAATGTTTGTCCAATTGACTACAGCTGCCACATATTCTGACTCTGTAGTGGACTAGGATGTACATGTTTGTTTCTTGCTAGTCCAGGTGACCAACCTTTTGCCTAGAAATAATGCACCTCCACTTGTGTTTTTTCTATCATCAATGTTTCCTCCCTAGTCTGCATCTGTATATGCATTGAGCTCAAATTTTCCATTCTTTTTGTAGTATAGACCAAAGTTATTAGTTCCTTTAAGATATCTCATTATTCTTTTTACTGTTATGAGATGATTTTCTTTAGGATTAGTAGAGAACCTAGCCACTATTCCAACTGCTAATGCTATGTCTGGTCTACTATGTACAACATATTGTAGTTTTCCGATCATGGATCTGTACATTGTTTGATTGACTTCAGCTGACTCATCATTTTTGGATAGCTTATTTCCTATTACCATTGGTGTGCTAACTGGTTTGGATTCCTCCAATCCAAATGTTTTAAGAATTTTTTTGATGTATTTTGATTGTGTAACAAATATTCCATGTTTGAGTTGATGTACTTGCAACCCAACAAAATATTTGATTTCTCCAAACACAGACATCTCAAATTCATGTTTCATTTTGTCAGCAAAGCCTTTGCAAAGTACTTCCTTACCACCAAACACTATGTCATCCACAAAGATTTCGGATACAATAACGTCTTTACCTTCTTCTTCTTTGATGTACATGTTGTTGTTATCATCAGTTCTTTCATATCCAATTTGCACTAGATACTTGTGAAGTCTCTCATACCATGCTCTAGGTGCTTGTTTCAAACCATAGAGTGCTTTATGTAGCTTACACACCATATCCCTATTGTTTTCATCAAAAAATCATTCTGGTTGTTCAATGTAGACTTCTTCTTCTAGTATACCATTTAAGAAGGCAGATTTTACATCCATCTGATAGACTTTAAAATCTTTGTAGGCAGCATATGCAAGTAAAGTTCTTACTCCTTCCATTCTAGCAACAGGGGCAAATGTTTCCCCATAGTCTATTCCTTCTTCTTGAGCATAACCCTTGCATACTAGTCTAGCTTTGTTTCTGGTAATCTCACCATTCTCATCTAGTTTGTTTCTGAATACCCATTTGGTGCCAATCACATTCTTGTTAGTTGGTCTGAGAACCAAACTCCAGGTTTTGTTTTTTCTTATTTGATCAATTTATTCTTCCATAGCTTTATACCATTCATCATCTTGTAATGTACCATATATTGTCTTGGGTTTAGATTTGCTGATTAGACATGATTCATGTCTTAGTCTGTTCCTTGTCATTGGTCTTGCATCTTTGTCACCAATTATCTATTCAGTAGGGTGATGTCTTTTTACATATTTGGATAACCTTGGCCATGTCCTTGTTTCCATGTTTGATCTTTCGGATTCAGGATCACTATGCACTTCGTTGTTAGGTTGTTCTTCATCATGTGTATTGTCTTCAGAATCAGATTGTGCATTTTCTTTGTTCTGCAACTCGACTTCTGAATGCAACTCGGCATTCACTAGTTGTGACTCGGCTGAAACTGATACTTGTTGTTGATTTTCAATTTGATTGACATCATCCTTATCAAAAATCATTCCTTCATAAGAATAAACAAAGGTTCTGTACTCTTCCATTTTCTTTGGTACTTCAGCTTGAACTTTTATGTGCTCATCAAAATTTACATTTGCACTTTCCACAATTTTGTTAGTGTTAGTATTCAAGCACTTATATGCCTTACTTCTAGTGGAATAACCAAGAAATATGCCTTCATCACTTTTTGCATCAAATTTTCCATTTCTAGCATCTTTAAGGATAAAGCATTTACAACCAAACACTTTGAAATGTTTTACATTGGGTGAGTGACCATACCATAATTCAAAAGGTGTTGTATTTGTACCTTTCTTGACTTGTACTCGGTTCAGTGTATGAACAGCTACACTTACCGCTTCTCTCCAGTATTTTAGAGCAACAATCTTTTCCATCATTAATGTTCTGGCACAATCAATCACAAATCTATTTCTTCTTTCAACAATTCCATTCTATGGAGGAGTTCTAGGAGCTGATGTTTGTCTTTTGATTCCTTTATCATTACAGAATATCTCGAATTCATTTGATGTAAATTCACCACCTTTATCTGATCTTAGGCATTTCAAGCTTTTTCCAGTTTCTTTTTCAACTCTAGCCACATACCACTTAAACATTTGAAAAGCATCATATTTTTGTTTTAAGAACATAATAGTCATCATCCTGAAATAGTCATCAAAAAATAGCATTATGTATTTATCTCCTCTATAGCTTTGTATTTCCATTGGACCACATAAGTCAGTGTGAACTAACTCAAGTATCTCTTTAGATGTATGTTTTTGCTTTTGAAACTTGACTTTGTCATTTTTCCTAGCTGACATTGTTTGCACATGATATTATCAGGCTTCTTCAATTTTGGTAAATCTCTGACTTTCTTCATTTTACTGATGTTGACTAGATTGTCAAAGTTGACATGACATAATCTTCTATGTCATAACCATTCATCATAAATTTTGCAAATAGACAAGAAACATCATCCATATCAAGGTAAAACAAATTACTCTTTGTTCGATCTTCTTTTCTTATCAGTTTACCATCAGTATCATAGATTTTTGCAGTTTTGTTTCCAAATTCCACTTTGCAACCTACATTGCTTAACTGTGAGACACTCATTAAATTGTAGTTTAATCCTTCAACATAGTATGCATTATCACATGAAATTTGTTCTGTGAGCTTAATAGAACCTTTTCCTTTGATTTGACATGGAACATCATTACCCAATCTAACACTATTTCCATCATACTGAGTAAAGTTAACAAACTTACTTTTATCTCCTATCATGTGATGTGAGCATCCATTGTCTATGATCCATCTGTCATTCTTGTTTATACATGTTACCAGTGTTGTGGGCTTTTCTTCATCAGATTGGTCCTTCATGGCTACATAAACAACTTTGTCATCAGAATTTTCTTCAACAATATAACACTTCTTACCTTTTTCTTTGTAATCTCTCTTGTCACCATCTCTTCTGTACTTGTATTTGTTACCTTCCTTGGAATCCTTTTTCTGTGGACACCTTGCAGCAATATGACCTACTTCATTACAATTGAAACAAATGATAGGCATCTTACCTTTGAATTTTCCTTTGCCCCTATGAAATATTCTAGCGAGCAATGCTTCCAATTGTTCCACATCTTCCTCATCAGTGCTACTGTCACTAGATACATACTTCATTTTTCTTCCTTTCTTTGATTTCACCTGTTCAGCATCTTTCAGTGATAACTTGGCCTTAAAAGCAGATTCAACATTTTCAGGTCTGTAGTTGTCAAAGTTAGATAAATCAAATTTAGTGAGTCTACCTATTATACCTTCAAAACTTAGATTATTTCTTGGTATACATCTTAGCTCTTGTATTGTTGATACTCTAATACCATAGATAGGGAGCAAGGTTCTCAAGAACTTACTATTAACAGTATCTTGATCTAGTTGACCACTCAAGCATCTTATTGCACTTACCACTTCCTTTATTCTTGCACCATACTGAGCAGCATTCTCATTTTCTTCCATTTTCATGTCATCAAACTTTCCTCTGAGACTTTCTCTTTTTGCTCTTTGTACATTCTGATCTCCTCCATAGATGTCTGATAGGGCTTTCCACATTTTGAATGCAGTGTCACATCCTTTGATATCATCAAATTTAGCATAGCTAAGTGCAGAGGCAATTTCAAGCATTGTCTGATTGTGTTCTTGCTTGTTTTTCATGTCTTCTACAGTAGGAGCACCTGTTGGATCTACATGTTCAGTGACAATTGAATTTTGGGCATAATCTCCTATGGATCCAAGATGTAGCTTCATCAAACTTTTCCATGCAACAAAGTTGTCTTTGTTGAGCTTGGGAACTTCTCTCTTTGGCATTTTGATCTTTTCTTCTTGTAGTCCCTTTAAATTGAATCAGCAATCAGGCTCTGATACCAATTGTTAGAATTCTTTAGAATAACTAAGAGGGGGGGGTGAATCAGTTATCCAAGGTCCAAATGCCCTATTAATACCTTTTTACTACTTTTAATGAATACATACACTTTTCATCCATCCAAACTTAAATCAATCATATAAGCAAATTACAGTAAATCAATATGCAAAGATAAAACATCCAAGATCAACACATGACACAATGATTTACGTGGAAACCCAATTTGGGAAAAACCACCAGTAACATGCTACTTGATTCTCACTCTTCTGAAGTGATGCCCTATTAAAAGCCTGCCCTGTTAAAGGCTTACAACACACTGTTAAATGTGACTCTGTTAGAGGATTTCACCAAACTATTAGGAATGCACCTGGTTAAAGGTCTTTAGAACATTCACTTGGAATGTCACCCTGTTAAAGGATTTATCTTATGGCTATTAAACCAACCTAAGTCCATAATATTTAAAATTACTGTTACAATTGCTAGAAAGTAACGATAATGGTCTTTTGATCTGATATAACTTACAACATACTTTGCAGATTTCAGATCACACTTTCAATTCAATCCTTATGCTTGGCTTCAATCACTCCAGCTGTGACTGCTTGTCTTCCACTCAAGTTTCGTCTCCTTGAGTCTTCTTACTCATTCTGCCAATGCAATCATCCTTGTGGTCGTCTATCCAAACAGAGTTCCTGTGCTTTCTTCTCCTTAGCACCTTCTTCAGTACTTCATGCTTTTATGCTTGACCACCTCTTTTTCTCCTTTTTTTTATTAACTTATGTCTTCTTAAATAGAAATCTGATTTGCCTTTGCCGCCCAATGATAACATAAACAATGATAATAATGGTATTACATAAACAATGATAATAATGGTATTACAAGTATGAGTCCAAGTGAAAATGGATATGGGTACAATTATTTTTCAAATCAACCTCTCCAAATCATGGAGGAAAAACCTTTGTAGTTTAGTGTAATGGTGTTTGAATCATATGCTAATTTGTAGGACAGATTGATAAAGATGATCAAGAGGAGTTTGTTTTCCCTTCAATGAAGAGAAAGAGCATGGACTCTTTGGGATACATGTTTATTGCAAAAATAATATGAATACACAAAGTTTGAAAAGAAGAGAAGAATCTCTAATGGATGATGTCTCTCTATGGTTATTTCCTACTCCAAATATGCACATCTATAACACTCCAATGTATAATGAGGCTCCAAACAACATTACCTCGATAGTTCTAAAGGAATTACATGTAAAGGATGAGCTTTTGAAAGATTTTATGGATAACATAAAAAGAAATTTGAAGTATTTTAGAGAAGATTAGAATCCAAACATCCTTTTGCTTCCTAGCTATTGTTGCCTCCATCAAAGGATTCATTCAGAGTTGGAATGTGCTAGTTGCCAAGATGCAGTATCTATTGTGTTTGTGTAGACAGATTGACATGTTGAAATTATCAAAAGTGATGAAATTGCTTCAAGTTTTAATGTTGGAATAAGTGCATGGATATCCTAAGAAATTTTGAGGGTGCAAAAAATTTTGAAGTTCCAAAACTCCATGGAGTTGCAAAAATTATGAAAGTTGCAAAAAATGATGGAAATGTAGAAGATCCAAAGGTTACTAAAATTTTTGAATCAGGAAGTCATAAAGAAGAAGATACAAAAGTTTCATTCTGTGATATTGATACCCCATTGGATAATGATGAGGTACCTCCCTCAAAATGAGATATTTCATCATATGAGATGGATAGAACACTTAATTTGGTCTCAAGCTTGACTATATATATATATATATATATATATATATATATCAAACTATGCAACAAAAAAAATGCAGAGTTCATCCCTTTGTGTTCCATTTAGAAGTAAGTTGTCCTAATTTCTCGTTAGCTTAGGAGATCACAATGGAGGGTACGTATAATTTTGAATGTGCTTCTTTGGGATATGAGGGAGAAAACGTCTTGATTAATGATATTAATGAACCCTATAATTTGAAAGGAAGGTTTTTGATTGAGTTTTCTAGTCCCAAAGATCCTAAAGGTGACAATTCATGGTTTAAGGCTAATGATGGTGGTAATAACGACCATAAACACAATGTTCTATCTTATGGGCCCTGTTATGATAGATATATTGCATCAGTGATGCTAATGTTTTCTTGTCTATGTGGAGTTGTGTACCATGAGATAAGACCACCAGAAGGAGCTATTACAATGTGTGAGTGTACCCCTATGGTGGGGAACTCACTAGATTAGGTGATATATTCCCATTATCCCTCTTAGTTTGATGATTTTCAATTTGAATATGATGCTAAAGGTAAGAGAACTTGTTTGTTGATTAATCATGGCCATGGACAGTTACGACAACTTTTGATTTTGTGTGATTTGTACCTAGAATTTCAACCAAGATTGTCCAATTTTTATTTTTCTGAGTACAAAGACAAGTGATCATTTTTTAGAACTATATGGGTTGGGTTATTACTATTGCACAAAATGAGAAATCTACTAACAACCAGCCCACATTCTTTTTATTTAGAGTTTTTTGTATATATGTTTTTGTTTTTATTTGTTTATTTAGTCTTTTTAATTAGGTGTTAGTTTTATTTATGTCAAGTCTATTTTGTTTGGGTTTTTTCACATTATTCTTCTTTTTCTTTTTGAGTCTTTGAGTTAGGAAGTCGGTGTGTTTTGTCGAGGTTGTTCCCAACATGTGGTCCATCCCAACTAGTCCTGACTTTAGGGAAGAGGTATTTCTTTGTCAAAACATTCAGATGATTTTTTTTGTACCAACTAAAAATAGGTGTTGCTTGTAGTTGTAGAGGACTTCAAGTCTTAAGATTAGAATTGTAGATTGATAGCTCTCAAAAAATTACAAATTAAAAAATTTATTATCTAGGTGTTTTCTGAATCTAGGTTGATAGTAGCGAGGGTTAATTGAAACCTTGTCAATTTAAACAAAGGGTCTCTTCAAATAACTACTAAGATCACTATTTGACATGAGAGTTTCCTAAAATTTCATCAAAAGAAGGATGCAAGAGTTATCAACTGAAGTACAAATCTGGAAAATAACACCAATGCCTTGGACACACAATTAGCGTGGTCAAGGTACAAAGAAAGAAAACCAGAACCACAAGGGTATTACATCTAAAGCTTCCATACCATTGTAAAAGGTAATAAAATATATAGGGATATGCACTCCAAAATGGCTATCATATTCTATGAAAATCCTCCAAGGAACAATCAAGTGGAAACACACGAGTTTCACAAAGCAAGTCAAAGAAGATTATCAAATACTCAAAAGGAAAGAGTTTTTAACTCACTAAGATCCCTCAAAATGGATTCTCTCGTCTAGTTAGATAGTGGTGCATAAAGAGGTTTACGAGGATTCTTTATGAATGGACTAGTTGAGCTAAATATTTTCTCCAAGTTGCTAGATACTCATGATAGACTACATCTCGAGACGTTAAAGGAAATTGATTCTCTAAAAACACATTGAGTGAGAAAATTCAAGATTCTTAGGTTTTGACTTCCAAAGGACTTTAAAATAGCTTAAAATATTTGAAATCTAGTTGTCACTTGACAATGTTAGAAGAATGATGTTGATGAAAAAATGCCTTTGTCATTTATTCCCTTTTGTTGGGGCTATTTGGTGTGGCCTCACAACAAACACCCCATTTTGAGTCACAAAATTGACACCTCTTAGTTTCAAAATTCCCTATGAGGCATCTAGTCTGAAGCCTTGGTCATTTTGGATACTTCCTATTAGGATTTAACCATGGGCAAAAATAACAATTACATGCAAATATTACCAATACCAAAAAATAATAGATAGCACATAAGAGAAAACAAGACACCAAGACTTAACGTGGTTCATCCAATCCCTGGGCTACATCTACCAATAGCAATTCTAATATTATTATGATCCAATGATTACAACCTTATTACAATTTGTAATCCCTTACAACTCAATACCACCGCAAGAACCAATTTTTGCATCACACCTTATGAAAATCCCTAACCCTAAGCCTTTTTATACAAGCTTTTTTTTGTGGCTTACAAAATTAGAGCTTAAATAATAGAAAAATAATAGCCGATGCCTTTTACAATATAAGGTCATTTTTGGCTTCGACGGCGCTACCCTCAAAAACCCCTGTGGAGGTGTTGCCCCTCAATCTCACCCTATACTATGACAAAACGCTATCGTAGAACCCTACAAGGGCACTTCCCCTTGACCCCATCTTGGAGGTGTTTCCCCCAAACCCCCGTAGAAAGAATTTGGAGGGAAACCACTTTGAATAAACCTCTAAATCTAATTAGGCTCCACATCACAACAATCTCCCACTTGGAAACTGATCAGACTCCACAATAATAACCTCCCACTTGGAGATTAATCATAGCACTGCTAAACCTTTAGCTCCCACTACAATATCAAACCACCCTGGACTCTATTGTTCTTTTATTTTGTTTAGTCTAGAAGACCAACCAAAGCTAAAGAGGAGTTCAGCTTCTCCTTGCCACTACCTTTGTAAACATATCTATTGGATTGTCATTGGTATGTATCTTCTTTAGCTTTAACTATACATCATCCAAAACTGACCAAATGAAATGGTACTGCAATTGTATGTGTTTTGTCTTTGAATGCAGAGTTGAATTCTTTGCAAGATGAATGGAACTCTAGCTATTTGTGAACAAATAGTTATCCTTCTAAGCATGTCCCAATTCTTGTAGGAAGAACTAAAGCCATATCATCTCCTTGGTTGCCTCTGTAGCAGCAACATGCTCTACCTTTGTAGTGGATAAAGCATTAACCTTCTACAATTGAGAAACCCAGCTCACTATTGCCCTATTAATAGTAAATACAACCCCTATAGTACTCCTCTTGGTATCAATATCTCTTACAAAATTGAGTCAACATATCGCTTTAAATCAATAGTAGAGCCCCCAAAATGTAAACACTTACTAGATCCATTTAACTGCATTCCAATGCTCAATTCTTGGATGGCTCATGTACCTACTAACAACTCCTACTGCATGTTCAATATCTAGCCTAGTACATACCATAGCATACATCAAGCTTCCTATAGCTAAAGCATAAGCTACCTTGGACATCTTATCCTCCTTTTCTTGTGTCTTTGGACACATCTCCTTAGTCAACTTCAAATGACTAGGTAAAGGTGTGATGATAGCTTTAGCATTCTCCATAGAGAAATTTTGCAACACCTTCTCAATATAATCAGCTTGAGATAAAGTCAATTTCCTATTCTTCCTATCTCTAAAAATCTTCATACCAAGGATTTGTTTTTCTACCCCCAAATCCTTAATAGAAAATGCATGTGCTAACTAGTGTTTTAGCCCCTTAATATGATCCATGTTAGACCTAGCTACAAGCATATCATCAACATATAAACATTAAATAATGTAATTATCATTATCTAACCTCTCAAAATAAACAAAATGATTTGAATGACACCTACTGTATCCATGCTCATGCATAAACTTGTCAAATTTTAGATACCATTGCCGAGGTGCTTGTTTCAAGCCATATAAACTTTTCTTCAATCTGCACACTAAATTCTCCTTACCTTTGACCTAAAATCCCTATGTTTGTGACATATATATCTCTTCATCCAAATTACCACGAAGAAAGGTTGTTTTAACATCAAGATACTCCAAATGCAAATCTTCAGTAGCCATAATACTTAAAATGGTGTGAATTGAAGTCATTTTAACAACAGGAGAGAATATTTCATCAAAATTAATGCCCTTTTTCTATGCAAATCCTTTTACCACTAACTTGGTTTTAAATATTTTCTTACCTCCATCCTCTTCTTTTAGCCTGTAAACCCACTTATTCTATAAAGCCTTTTACCTGAAGGCAACTTGCATAAATCCCATGTTTTATTTGTTAGCAAAGAGTCCATTTCTTCTTTCATTGTGGACTCCCACTGTATCTTTGTATCCACCTACATAGCTTCATCATAACATTTAGGTTCACCAACATTCATTAGTAAAACAAAGTAATAAGAAGGAGAAAATCTTTCTAGAGGTCTACTTAGCCTTGTTGACCATCTAATATTCACTAGAGTGTGTGGTATTTGTTGTTGTGGTTGTTGCACATCATGAAGAATTTTTGGAACATCATCTTTTAGAGTATCATCTAGCACTACATAATCATCTTCTTTCTTCTCATGTTGTTGCAATAGATCTTTGTATAACACTTCTCATTGAATATGATATCCCTGGTTCTTGCAATTATATGATTTTGAAAATCTCAAAGCCTATAACCAAATTCATTAATTTCATATCCAAAAAATACACATTTCTTTGACTTAGCTTCTAGCTTGGTTCTATTTTCATAATCTATACTAGAAAATGCTTCACAACTGAAGGTTTTGAGAAAAGAATAACTCACCTTCTTACCAGTCCATGCTTTCTCTGGACTACCACAACCCAAAGTAGTAGAGGGACCTCTATTAATCAAATATATAGTAGTATTGAAAACCTCCACACACATTTTTAAGGGTAACCTTGCATGCAACCTCATGCTTCTTGCATGCTCCATTATAGTTTTGTTCATGCATTCAACTAGTCCATTTTCCTATGGAGTCCTTAGAATAATTTTTTTGCTACGAATACTACTAGTAGAGAAATAATCTTCAAATTCATGACTGCAATACTCACCACCATTATTAGATCTAAGACATTTTAATTTCTTACCAATCTCATTTTCAACCAAGCATTTTCATTTATTAAAAGTTTGAAATACATCCAATTTTTATCTAAGGAAATAAACCCATACTTTTCTAGTTGCATCATCAATGAATATAACATAATAGTGAGAGCCACCAAGGGAAGATACCTGAGCTAGTCCCCATACATTTTTATGCACAAGCTCTAATTTTTCACTTTTATTTTCCTTCCCAATCTTCACAAAACTCACTATCTTTTGTTTTCCATACACACAACTTTCACATGAATCTATATTAACACATTTTAGACCTAGTAAAACTTGCTTTGAATGAAGTACCTTCATGCCTTTCTCACTCATGTGCCCAAGTCTATTATGCCACAACATTATATCAGACTCTACATCAACTATCTATTCTCCCTGCTCAACTGTAGAAACTATTTTTGAACATTCATTTTTCTCTGAAATAATCAAATTGGAAGGAACAATATGACTTGTACAAAGATATAAGGTGACTATTTTCATACCTCTTGCTACTATAAGGGAACCTTTTGAAAACTTTCAATTTTTATCATTAAAAGTAACTACACAACCCTCATCACCGAGTTTCCCTGCTGAAATTAAATTCTTACTCAGCCTTGGAACATGTCTTACCTCATGTAGTAGCCAATGATTCCCATTATGCAACTTAATCTTAACTTTTCCCTTTCCAACAATCTAATAGGGTTCATTATCCCCCAAATAAACAAGCCCAAAATCCCCTTGGACATAATCAATAAAATAACCTCTGTAAGGCGTAGCATGAAATGAAGCACCAGAATCTACAAGCCATGAATCATCAACACTTTCTAAAGACAGAAGCAAACCATCCTCTTTGGATTTGTTATGTACCATATTTGCCTCGTTGTTCCCTTCTAATTTATCTCCTTCATTGTTCTTTTGAGTCTAGCAATCTTTCTTCTTATGCCCTATCTTACCACAGTACCAGCAATCTCTTGGTCCTCTAGATTGAGACCTCTTCCACTTTGAATTTCCTCTTGATTTCCCACGATTTCTAGAATTATTTCCTCTTTCAATCATTCTACCTCTACTTTGTGCATTCAAAGCACTTCCTGATGTATATCCACTTGAGGTTTTCCTATGAGTTTCCTTACTCAAAATAACACCAATCACATCATCATATTTTAGGGTATTATATCTAGAAACAGAATTACTCATAGTCATTACCAAGCCATTCCAGCTTTCAGGAAAAGAACACAAAATCAAGAGAGCCCTAACTTCTTCATCAAAATTAATACCCCCAAAAGATAACTGACTAGTAATAGTATTAAACTCATTTAAATGATCTGAAATAGATTCACCTTCTTCCATTTTCATATTAAATAAATGCTTCATGAGAAATATCTAGTTTGAAGTGGAGGGCATTTCATACAATTTCACTAGGGTTTCCATCAACTCTTCTGTCGTCTTTACTTTTGTAATGTTAAATGTCACTGATGGTGCAAAGCATAACCAAATACTTCCAAGTGCCTTTTTATCTAAAATCTCTCTTTCCTCATTTGTCATAGTTCCTTGGTTTTTAGTTTTTCCTTCCAATGGCTTTCATAAATCCTTCTGATAGAGATAGTCCTCCATTTGCATCTTTGATAACTAAAAGTTTTGCCCATTAGACTTATCAACCCTCAGCTTACCCTCATCTTCTATCACTCCCAGTCAACTGTGAGACCTTCTTGCAAAGGATCACTAAAAAAAAATTGTCTAACCAAAATAAAATTATGATTATCTGGCTCTGATACCACTTGTTAAGATTTAACCACAGACAGAAATAACAATTGCATGCAAATATAACCAATATCAGAAAATAATAGATCTAACATAAGAGAACACAAGACACCAAGATTTAACATGGTCCACCCAATCCCTAGGCTATGCCCACCAATTGCAAGTCCAATATTATTATGATCCAATGATTACAACCTGATTACAATATGTAATCCCTTACAACTCAATACCGCCACAAGAATCAAATTTCACATCACACCTTATGAAAATCCCTAACCTTAGGCCTTTGTATACAAGCTTTTTGTTACTTACAAAATTAGGGCTAGAATAATAGAAAAATAGTAGCCGATGCCTTTTACAATATAACATCATTTTTTGCTTCGAGGGTGCTACCCCTGAGAACCTCTACAGGGCCGTTGCCCCTCGACCCCACCCTATACTATGATAGGGAGTGCACCTGAGGTGCTATACTTGACCCTGTGTTGGGGGAACTACCCCCAAACACCTGTAGAAATAATTTGGAGGGAAAACCTCTGAGTCTGATTAGGCTCCACATCACAACACTCCCCGAGGTCTAGGTCAAACCTCAGTCTCTAACTGGGATGGATCAAGCAGTCAAACTAAAAAAAATCAAGGATACACTTCACAGTGCATGAAGTATGCACATGCACATGTGTGCCAAGTGTACACAAGCACACTTCACTCCACTATGAGGATGCACACATGTGCATGTGCACACCCTTGGAGGTGCACACCTACTGAGGTGTGCACAAGGCTTCCCCCCTGTTTACACAAATGCACTGATGTGCATATGTACTAGTGTGTGACTATGCACTTAGCCACTTAAGAGGAAAATAAGGTGCACACTAGCACACCTTGCAAACCTACTCAGATGTACTAGTGCACAAAACTAGCTTTTTGGGGGTGGGGGGGGGAGATTTCACTTTTTGGGCATTCTGACTAGTTTTGACATAATTTTTCATCAATCTGATGAAGGATTTGAGCAATACAAATCCACAAAGCCAAAAGAATACCTGCATGTAAAAATCTATCAAAGAGAAGAAAAAGGCAAGAAGAGGAAAGGTTTTGCTCTAAAAAATATGCAAATTGTATTCTCATAATTGAAAAATATAAGAAATAATTACAAAAGATCTGTCCTTATAGAAGGAGATTGAAATCCAAAAAAGGGTAACCTAAAAGGTAAAATATCATTTAGTGATTAATAATTAATTATTAAATGTGAACACATAAGTAGATAAAGTGAAATCTTAAGAAGGGAGAAAAGGTAATTTAATAAGCCTTTTTCTCTAACACCCCGCCCCCCTTAAGATGAGAAACAATGCAGAAAGAGCAAGGAAACTGCAGTGGAATGTGGAAAGCAAACTAGGGTCCTAGCAACAAGGCCTAATGAGGTATCCAATCACAATCAAATCTCTATGAAATGAAGAAATAGAAAAAACCATGAAATGGAAAAAACCCTAGTCCAAAAAGAGATAGAAAAGGATGCAAAAATGAAACATCTCAAGAGAATCTCTCAAGGCCATAAGTATAATGAAAGCCTCCATGATAGAAGCTTCAGACTCCATAGCCCCGCAAAAATGGTAGAACTCTTATGTTGATGAACATACCAATGTGGCTCCAATCTGAAGGAAACAAAGGTAGTGGACAAGGATGATAAAACCTGTGTATGTAAGGTGCAGCTAGAATTCCTAGTTGATGATCAAAGGAGAAAGCGTGAGAATCCTAAAATGGAATCTCCAATGAAAGTGGGATAACAGGTGTGTTTTTTTCATCTAAGAGGAGATGTGTGTCCTTTGATATATCCTTAACAACAGTAATAGTTGGCTCGATGACTAGAGTTATAATAGTCAACAATGTTGAAGAGTAATCCTATGTAGAGATTGAATCTAAATAGGAGTGGAGGTGTAGAAATGACAACACTAGTCTTAGGAATAACACATAAATTCAAGTGACTTGACTTTACCTTAGTAGAATCTTGTGAGAAAAGAGAGTGAGTCTCTGATAGTGGAGATGGTGGACCAAAATGTGATAAGGAATATAGGTGGGAAGCATGATCAATAGCCCCTATAGTAATAATATTGCCTATCTCACTATCTCAACTCACCTGTCTTCTCTGCCCCACTATGTGTAATCTGATAAATAGAGAGAAGGTTAGAGGAAAAATATGGAACACAAAGTACATCATGAAATGTGCCATCATCAATGTCAATAGAACCTCTCCCACATGCATTCATAACAATGTTCTTCCCCATCAAAATGTGTGGAGTAGGAGAAGCCTCAAAAGAAGAGAACAAATCTCAAGAAGATGCCATATGGTGTGAAGCACCTAAACCCAATAACCATCTAAAATAATGAGGAATAATAGTTTCACATAGTGCATGGCCCTTTCCTATATCTTTACCATCTAACTGAAATGATGATGATGAAGAAGATCTATGAGAAGTAGAAGAAATATGAATGTTACTTTTATGAAGGAGAGTTTTCAAATATGAAACCTATTTGGCATAGCCATCTAATTTCTTCTCATAGAAATGTGACTCATCATGATTAGGCTAATTACAATAAGCATACTTTGGTCTTTCTAGTTTTGGTTTGCCCCCTTTAGGGGGAGGTAGCCTTGATGAATTGTGAGTGCTAGAATCAATCTAAGACTCTGTAGAATGAGATTTATGTATCTTATCCTTCATCCCTAAAGATGGTTGAGCTACCAATGCATAAGTCAGCGAGCCTATGAGAGAATCCAATTGAGAGGGATTAGCTTTCTCTCAAGTCAAATGATCACAAAAAACCTCAAAGGATGGCATGAAAATCTATTACCCAAAGCAATTTTGGTGGAATAGAAGGTAGAAGTAAAAATCTAAAAGTTTCCACGAAGCTTAGAAAGAATCAGGTAGATGCCCTCAGTATCAGTCTTGGTCTTCCCATAATTGAGCTTCATCAAGAAGTCATTAATGGAAGGAAAAGAATTTGGAACAAGAGAGGTAAGCTTTGCCTCAATCTTAAGTGCTCTGAACTCATTCACTATACCAAACAACACTTCAAGCTTGGTCCACATAGCTAGAGGGATATTGCACCCACCAATATGAAACTATAGAATATCATATACCTATAAAACAATCAACCCTATTGCCTCATCCATCTTTTTCCTGTGTTGCATGACCTCAAAAGGACACTATAAAATTGGTTGCACGATATCTAAACAAGACCACAACACTTTTGACTGGAGAAGCCATGTCATCAAGATATTCCATGTGTGATAGTTATGAGGGGTCAGAAGTTCTAGACAAGAAGAGGTCTTGGTCATTGTTTTAGAAGGTGTTGGATTGTTTTTTGCAAGTTAAAAAAAAAGACCAAATGCTTAAAGTACTATGTCCACTCAATATTACTCCAAATTGATACTAGATCTGGAAAGTAGACCAAAAATTATGCAGTTTAAAAAAATAGAAATTGAATATGTGTCCATATGAGCCCAAACAACCTACAGCAATGTGTAGATCATGAAATTCTACCCCAAAACAAAACAAAAAAATCTCAAAGAAAGGAGTCTATATGAATGAGAATCATGTTTGGAAATCACCTCTGTAATTATTTTTTATGAATCACCATTGTTGCACCTCCAAAAATCAAAGAAAAAAGCACAAAAAATGTCAAATATGTTTTGTCAAATCTTCATTGTCCTTTTTCTCTGAATATCAAACAAGCTAGAGTAGATCTGGCTCTGATACCATGAAGGATTTAAGCAATACAATTCCACAAAGCCTGAAGAATACCTGCATCTAAGAACCTATCATAGAGAAGAAAAAGACAAGAAGAGACCAAGGTTTGCTCTGAAAAATATGCAAATCATATTCTCATAAATGAAAAAGATAAGAGATAATTACAAAAGATCTATCCTTATAGAAGGAGATTGAAACCCAGAAAAGGGTAACCTAAAAGGTAAAATGTCATTTAATAATTACTAATTAATTATTAAATGTGAATGCATAAGTGGATAAAGTGGAATCTTAAGAAGGGAGAAAAAGTAATTTAATAAATCATTTTCTCTAACATCTGAGTCCTGTGGAGTCCTCTTTTGGGTCTTTTAGCATAAGATGACTAATGTTTTCTTCTTTGTGCAGGTAAAATGCCATTCTCATTATCCATAGCCCAAAAATATTTATGGTATTACATGTGCATTTTCAAAATAGGTGCCTTGGGATTTCAAATAGAAGGAGGAGGAGTTCAAGTATATGAAAATGTTGGGCTATAAAGAGCGCATAAATCATCAAAAATATCAAGAATAAGTACACCAGAGTTCTCCTAACCCAGAAAATATTTTCAAAACTGAGAACTTTGACTTTTTTGGTGAATTGAGCACCTTGGACAATTCCCTAAGGGCTTGTTTGGTTGCTGGAATATGATTTCAGAATTGGCATCCGAAATCCTTGATTTGGGATTCTTGAACTTGAAATCTAGGTTTCGGTTTTGGGAATTCGTTTGGGCCCGTTTGGTTCACCAAGAATTCAATATGAGAATATGCATTTCCTCCATTTGGTTGCACATTAAGAATCGGAATTGGAATACCGACATGAACAAGTTATTTTTTTTTAAGATGAATGAAATATATTTTTAATACATCATTTTAACATGATTACACATTATATGATTTTAAAGCTATTATATTTAATTGTCATCAAAATTGTGGAAAATACTTAGTCGACCAAAATAAAACTACATTAATTTACAATTTGTTGTGATATTACTAAAAAAATGGTCAAATATTTGTTTACAAAACAAGAGCTCTTGGAGAGCTTGAGTCGAATCTGAAACCAATGAAATCTTAAATTTTATCTAAATTTTGTATTGTAAAATTTAATATAAAATAGAAAACACAAGTATGCTTCTAATAATACAAATATATAAAATGTAAGGTTCAAAAAAATAGAAATAAATATAATATAACATTTGTGAAATATAAAATATTTTTTAATTTAACTAGAACAATTTAAGTAGTAAGAAACAAATATAAAAAAATATTGTACAATATTTAAACAAAAGACTATTTAAAATGAGTTAGAATATATAGGAATTATTGAACATCTTTATATTATTTGTATTTTTCAGATATTTTTGACACAACATAAAATACACTATTTATAATTTCTCATATTTCAAATTTTCATATAATTATCTTGAGATTGTTAATTTTGGAAAAGAATGTCTAATAATTTCAAAATTTAAATTAGGAACTAAATTAAATTTACAAATTTTATTTTAACTTAACTGATAAAACATATAACAAAGTTGTATCTTTATTTAATCATTCTCTCATAAGGTTCCAATATACAAGGCCAAGTAAGAGGCCAAAAGGCAACACAAAACATGTAATCAAGTTCCATCTATATTAAGCTCATTGTCGAAAAAGGGCCCAAAATACAAGGCCGAATAAGAGGCCAATAATTACACATAGAAGGTAGCGTAAAAAGATTATTTCAGCCTCTCGTACCTTAAACATTTTACACATTTCACCATACATTTCATCTTTTGTCATTGAACCAATGTTAGCCCTGGCCACCTCTCGTGGCTTACACAGTTTCCACTGGTTTTTTTCATTATGAGTAGTTGTAGAGTCAAACCACTTAAAATGTCCACAACCTCCGCTCCCCTGCAATACAAAATATTAGTTCATACTAATATTATTACATGTCATTAGTTTGAAACATACAATACATAACATGTCATAATTAATAACCTTTTTACTCTCAGGATAGCACCAAAATTCATGCCCAGGATTTTTGCTCATGCATGACACTTTTAATATGCACGCCCTAGCACCACATGGGAAATTATGAATGGGCACAACTTTCAAATCCATGAATCCTATAACAAAAAACAATGCACCATGTCTTAATTGGTGTAGAGGCCAAACAAGCATATAAACATTCAGGAAATCAATTGCAAGGAGGATTTATATTGTTATTATGTACTAATGTATAAATGTTACATAATAAATAGTAAGATAAAATGTTTATCAAGTGGCTAAGATGACCTTAACTTGTTTCAGCTTTACTTGGTTCAACTATGGCAAACTTCATGAGGTCCAATATAGTGAAATTCAAATAGAACACCACCCTTCCACATGATTTTAAGATGAATTTGATCTATGGTTGTGTTGAACCAACTATTGGTTATATTTTGCCTGTAGAAACTAAAAAATCAATTCTAATATATACATACACGGGCTGCTAACATTCGTGCTCTTCAATAGAGGCTAACATCTCATTTTAGTTGCAAGTATAATGACATCTCAGACTAAACAAAAAACATCAAATGAGTAGTGTTGTCATTAGCTAATACAATGACATAACATAGTAGCATCAATCTAAAGTTTATTTTTGTAGAAAACCTACAGTAGTTAACAACAGTTATATCCAACCAGCAGCATGTTAACAACAGTTAAAATCTAATATCCAACCAACAGCATGTTAATAGCAGTTAAAATCTAATATCCAACCAACATGTTAACAACAATTATATTTGACCAGCATGTCAACAGCAACTCTCCAATCAACACATCTCAAACAATAACTAAATAGATCTTGAATAAAAGATCTCCAACAAACTTTCAAAATCAGATAGAAATGACTATAATGATTGCGAACAATAGATGGATATATAAAACCATATGATTATATTCAGGTCATGAAAACATAATTAACAATGTCAACATAAATATATGTTCTGTATGAAATAAAACCATATGATTATATTTGGATCATCAAAACTTAATTAGCAATGTCAACAAAAATATATGTTCTATATGAAAATCCAAAGGTCCTAATAAAAATTTTCCAAAAATCTGTAAATCCTTGGTCACATCCATCGAATGGGATGTGAACCACCAAAATTAAGCAACACCCAACTATTATAAAATGATTGTCTTAACTATCAAACATAGTAACTTAAAGCCCTAAAAACTTCATTCGAACATATTCTGCTCTCTCATCATCATACATAATCAAGAACCCTTTGGCTCTATCAGAATCAACCACAAAGGTGTCAAACGCCATAATCAAAGTAGCCATACTAAGTTCACCAGTGGCTTTTAGTGCAGCATAGACCTTTTCCAAATCTTTTGTCTTACGCTCTTCACTCAATTCAATAACTTGGGACTTGAGGAGGATCTCATTTAGCTTATCGATTGAATGAGACATCCCGTCCATAGAATTAACCATACTAGCCTTCATCCTCTTCGGCCTCCTTAAGGATGATGCTAAACGAGTATGTATCCCAGTTGCTGTACTAAACTGATTGGACACTGGAATACTTGTATCTTCCGCATCTAGATCAGCAGAAACCCTAATAGGTGTATGAATTTCATCGTAATCATCATTAAGATCCACTGTCTCATCCATATTATGTCCTTCTTCTGCTCTTGTGCAGTGCCGAAAATGGCACCCTCGGCGATATCATTGCCCAAAATCAAGGCAAGGTCATTATAGTATTGGAAAGACTGCCTTTTAAACACTTTCGCACTTTTAAATTCCTTCCTCTGCATGTTGTCAAAGATATTGATTATCAATAATAACTTAATCACTCATTAAATAATATTAAAATATTCAAATGGACATGTTACCTTCAGCAACTCATCCCAAACAGTTTCATCAGCATCCATAGATTGCGTAGACTCATTCCACGCAAAACCACTAGTATTTTTCAGCTCCTTCATTATTTTGTAACCTTGTTTCCAAGTTTTTAGTTTATTTTTGAAATTGTCCTTAGACAAGCTCATGTTCATATCTGCATTAAACTTTCTTTCAATAGCTGTCCAAGCTTTTTTTTTGAAGCCTCCTTCTCCTTTCCTTCCAAGCGTGACTTGTTCATGTAGTAAGTCCAAAAGCTTACGTTCCATACATGGTTTCCAAAATACATTTTTCGTAGAAGGTGGTGTTTCAACAACTTGAACGTCATCATTATCCATGCTCATCAGAAGTTCTATATATATCAAGGTGCTGATAGCAAGGTGAAACAATTTAGAGTGCTTACGTAGAATAGTATCACCATCTACTAAAATGTATCAGCCATATTTGCATTAAAATTTTAAACAAAACATAATAAGTTCAAAAGTGTAAAAATGCATATTAATGAACCAAACAAGTTAAGAACATGATGAGATATAATTTTTTCAAATACATATGCTGAAGCATATAGTAAATAAAGCATAGTTTTGGGACTAAGCCTGAGATTGATTTAGTGTCAGCAAAGTTCTACCAAAACACAGAAATCCAAAAGATACTTTTTTTTTGTGAAAATTTGTGAGTTTGCTGAGCCAAGACAGAAAAGCTTACTGCTATTAATTTAGCTCAAGACTTTGCAAGCCCACCACAAATGCTTGGAGATGCAAACTGATAGCCTATGAATCAAGAGTCACAATCACATTGATTCCTCAAATTCAGGTGACAAGTCTTGTAAATAATGGCTTAATATTCAGGTGACTAGCAACTTATTCTTTTCAGTTTCACCTTTGCAAGAATCAACTAGATACAATGAGTGCTAAGTGTTCCATTCAATCTAATGAGAGATGGGTTCATTTGAACCAATACTCATGAAACACAGGTGTAAGACTACAAAGATGAATCTTCTTAGCAATATCACAAGCTAAAAAGAAATTATTTAAATCAAATTGTAGCTTTTTTAAGCTTATTATAATAGTAAATATAATTCTAAGGATCGACCTGATTTTTGCCGCCTAAACTAGGCTAGCTTGTATTTTCAAATCTTAACATGAATGGTATAAAGGCAATGTGGGTGGACAGGACTGCTTATGCTGAATTATTGTTGCACTCAACTTTAGGCAACTTTTTGTCTTTAGGGACAAAAACCTCAGAGGGCTAAAGAATGGGTAAGACAGCACTCTATATAGTCATTCTGAGTAACCTTTGCATTGGAGATCAGCAAGTAATAACAGAGTATGATTTTTCAAGTTCATTGTGCTAGACAAATAGGAGTAGATTTACAGGGAAAGAGACACTTCCAGCATCCACCAAAAGTATTTGAGCCTCCTACTATTAGGCACGGGAGTTGCAATCTATTACTTTCTGTATGTCATTGACAACAGCAGAGCAAAATCTAGGTTTGAGTGGGGAGTTTTCACATTGCACCAAAATTGAGGATTCAATAATGAAGAAGCCAGCAGTTACCCTTGGGTGGTTCAAACACTAGGGGAATCACCAATTATCTACAGCTCACCATAAATACATCTGAGTAAGAGGTGAGTCATCATCCAGATGCTCTTAGAAGTTACAACTAGAACTTCACTAGAACTTCATAAAATATGTGGAAACAGAATTCTTCTCCCTGTTGTCAATCATCTTATTCAAAATCAATACCAAGCGAGCTATTTAAGGCTTCTAGTATACTCTACAAGTCTATGTATCATTGAATCATATGGAGTTTAAGCCTTGAGAAGTAGTTGTTATGGGAAGAGGAGAATAGTAGGAGCGAAAGATAGAAGTCAATGTTCCCCACTAACTAAGAGAAAATCAAGGTCAGTTGGCATGAAGATTTAGAGAAAAGGAGGATAGCGAAAAAGAAGACAGTAAATGATTTGAGGCTACATAGAAGCAAGACCAAGAGCAATATAAGTCTGCATCTGACTAGGTCTTTCTGGCAATGTGATTGATTGTCAATAGCATTGCATTGAGGATCTTGTACTTGCTATGAGCAACATCCAAATTTTCTAGAGTCGAATGCAAAAACTATAATATATTGGTGTGGGATTCTTTGTTAAAGCTTTTCCATATTGTAAGAAGGCTATTGAGTCAGGACTCTGAAGATGCCAAAAATATATTTATATATTACAATTTTGTTAGTTCTGAGATAAAATAACATCCTTCATGCAAACTTTGAGCACACAATGTGCTCAAGACTCAAGAGTGATGTCTTGAATTATTTAACAATGCCAGGAAAATTCATCTTTAGTAAGCATACTAGTAATGTTTTTAATAAAAACAAAATATAAGAGGTTAAAAAACCAAAAACACATTGAAAAACACAAGCAAGAAAAAGCATGATGACTAGATTTTTCAACAAAATGTTGAAGCATGTGTCAATAATAACATCATTAATTAAAGATGTGAGTAGTTGATATGATGACTAGTACTAATTTTAAAATTTTGTCTCAGCAAGCTTGTGAACAAGCTGATATGCAGAATCAAGCTTTGAAGTCCTATAGTCTGTAAACCTTAGCAACTAAGCAATGGAAAAATTGTGTATTTGAAATCATCCTATTTACTCGATGACTATTCCAATTGACATGAAGGGCAGCTGAGAGAACATAATTTGTGAAAAAAGAAGGAATGATTCAAAATATGGTTCAAAAAGATTTTTCAAATTTAGAGCTACAATAAGATTGTTTTGATTATTGTAACAAGATGCATGAACAAAAAATGGAGTTTACAACTAGTACTAAATACTACGCTTTCACAACTAAGATGGAGCTCTGTAATCATCCCACATCCTTTGTGCTATTTCATCTCGAAACCTCCCCCAATCATCTCTATCACGTTGAGTCATCCCATATGTCTCAAGTATTGGTACATCTATCCCCTCATGGTCATCTTCCTCGTCAATGTCAACTTCAAAAGAAATGTTGTCTTCTATGGTGATGAAGTTGTGCAGTATGCAACACGCCAAAACAATCTTTGTTTGGGTTTTGATTTGATATAACGTCGCATGTCTTAGGATAGGAAAGCGCTGCTTCAAAATGCCAAATGTGTGCTCTATTGCATTCCTGAGTGATGAGTGTCGGTGGTTAAACAACTCTTGTGGAGTGTTTATTGAGTTTGCCCTTGAGAACTCTTTTAGGTGGTAACGTGTGCAACAATAAGGTGCCAAAAATTCAGGTACATTGGGATATCCAGCATCCAATAAATAATATTTTCCTACATAAAATAAGGTATATTAATATATTTTATTAAAAAATGTCATATGCATCAATGTATAAATATATTTGACATACTAGGGGGGACTACCAATGGATCGGATCTTGACAAGGCCGAAGCTAGAACATGACTATTTGCAACTGACCCTTCCCATCCAGCAAGGACGTACTAAAACTTATAATTGAATGAAGACACACCCATAACATTTTGTGACAAGTTTCCTTTTCTGTCACGATATGGAGCTTGCATGTCGACATCAACAGTAACCGGAATATGAGTTCCATCGATTGCTCCCACATGATCGTACATTAGGAATATTTATAATCAAAAGGCATGCAATAATAGAATTTAGAGTCCAGAAAACAAAAATGTACCAATAGGATGTGTACCTTGAAGTACGGATCAAAACAATCTTTCTTGCTAATTTCTAGAGTGTGTGGACCAGGTGGCAAAAGATAATTCTCATGGAGTGCCAACACTGCCGTCAAAACCTTGTGGAAATATCGACTGATTGTCTCTCCTGAGTGACCAAAGTTGTGAGCAATCTTACGATTCCTCAGATTATGGCCAAGAGTATGGAGAGACATCACTAATTGTTCTTCTAGAGTTAAGTTCATGGTATTTGTGATGCTTTCTTTTTGCCTAAGAATATCTGCTAGATGAAAGAAGGCTTGTCTACTCATTCGAATTTGATCATGACAATCAGTCTCATTTGAATAGGCAATATGTTTATAAAAGGGAATCTCACCCCTTTTACGCTTGCATATTGATCTTCTACCTTCTTGTGCAACTGTTGCTATTGATGCGGCAAAGGCTGCAAGACTAACTACAAGAGCACAAATGACTCATCTCTTCCTAGCAACGTACCCTAGAATATGTTTGTCTTTGAGTACATCCATCAACACCCTAAAACCAATGAAGAGAAACTTTTGATTAGACTAGTGTTGTCATGAGTAAGGGCTGACTATTCATATTTATGGGATAGTGGAGTCTTATATTTATGATATTTCTACAACAAAAAGAGACCACCTTTTAACATATGCCATGATCACATGAAAAATGTATTCCTATAAGCTAAATATCAATTGCACATTTTAATAGAACTGGGATTAAAATATATTGCACCCAATAACTTTTCAAGAAATAAATCTACTATTCTTCAAGCATATAAAATATATTGCAGAAAATAATGACTATAAATGAGAAAAATTAATATCTAAATCTATTTGTATTAAAAATTTCATTACCTACAACTTGAATATATAGTCTTGCTTCTTTTCTACCTAGTGATGAAGGAATGAAGGAATGCTGGAAGATATAACAAAGGAAGCATACAATCTATGCTCTTCACTACCTACAGCTTGAATATATAGTCTTGCTTCTTTTCTAACTACTGCTGAAGAATTCTCAATGAAAGGAAGTAGCTACTACTGTAGGCTATGGTGAATTGTGTGGAAGTATCTACCCATGAACTAGTAGATAGACAAAGTTCTAAACTCTTCTACAATATGAACCCCATAATTATAGATGCTACATACAGAGAACCTGATAGAGAAAGAGCTATATAAATATGCCCATCACAGCCTAGAGTAGTGCAATTGTGAGCATACAAAGCCTACGAGTATGTGGTCCACCAGATTGTTTCAAGAATGAAAAGATATTGTAGAAGTGCCTAATTCTTTCTGGAAGTGCTTCATCTTGTCCAGTAAGGAATGTAGGTCCTTTCGTTCACCAATTTCCTATATCCACCCCTTGATATGGTATAGTGGGGCATTTTTCTTTTTCTAAATTTTCTCAATCTGTGTAGGGTTGTTGCTTGAGCAGCATGTAAATTTAGCACAATGGCTTGTTGGTGTCCAAAAGTGGAGCTTACTGCTCCACCTTTTAGAATAGCACACACTCACTTCTTGTCAAGGCCTCGTTTCCATCATGTCAACTTATTCACTTATCAGTTAAAAACGAGAAAGATTAAGAACTGGGGAATCTTAAGGGCTGTGTGTGAAACTAAAATAGATAGAAGAGGGAGACCAAATGATTCATGTTTCTGCTTAGTTGATAATGAGGAAGAACGACCTGCTAATGAATGGATTGTAAGAAGATTCTCTACTTCCCTGCATTCAAAACCTCCTCCCAAGCAAAATGAGGAATTCTACATCAATACAGGTTATGCCATCAGAGCTCTCAGGGAGGAACTTCCCTCTATGTTCTACAGAGAGCTTACACTTGATATCTACAGGTATGACTGAAAGCCCAAAAGTTTACTTGTTTTTCTTTTAGCTCAAGTTATCACAAACATGACTTATGAATTGGAGAGTCAAGTTAGGAGAACTGGGGATGAAGAATTTTGCTAAATTTTTCAAATTCCTTTCCAATAACACATGCCTAGCTCTATGATTTCAATATTTAATGTAAATTTTCAAGAAAATATTGTTAACAATTCATGTGCACTCTGAAGTAATCCTCTTAAAGTTCTCCGGATTGACAGCAATATTTTACACCAATCATTCATAGGCTTATGCTGAAATATCTTAAACTTACCTGAAAATCTTCCCTATGACAACTTAAGCATATTCCTTTTGCAACTTCCCAAAAATAAAACATGATATAGATAGGTGAAGACATGAATCTGATGGAATGTTATTTACAATATAGTTGGAAAAACTGTGTTGGATTTTATGTGCTGGTCTTGCAGGGTTTGTTGTTACAACTTGATGCTAAAGTGTCCAACAATGCCTACACAAGTTCTTAATGATTGTCATGAAATAATAAGTTGTCAGTGGACCTTTCATTTTTAACTAGAGATGAGCTGAAAATTTTGTTGGGGGCGGCATAGAGAGTGAAATGGGAATAATAGAGGAAGGGACCGTAGTTGAAACTTGGGAACAATTAGAGTATGAATCAATACGAATAGGGAAAAATCAAGGTGATTTCAGAAGATTGATTCATTGCTTCAGTTAGATCCATGTAGATTGATATTGTGATAAGATGTGAATAGTAAGGTTATTTTTTATTTGTTTGGAATGAATCACACGAGAGAAGGTAAAGTTTGCTAACTTAATTATAAGCTTATCTTGAGGGCAATAAGCTTTACGGTTTACACTTGGGTATGTGCAGGATCATGGTGTGCCAAAAAGTGGCGATGTGAAAAAAAAAGAGTTTGAAGACGCCTAAAAGCGCTTCAAAATCCGCTCTGACTTTTTTTTACCTATCCAGGAACCAAACCTGGAAGGTTAAGCCGAGCCTTATCAGATATCCGATATCATATCGGATATCCGATTTAATATCAGATATCCGATTTTAAATCCAATATCCGACTAATAATTAAAATCATATAATAGTATGATATATTATTTAATATTATTATTATTGATATAAAATAATAATAATAATATTAAATAATATATCATACTATTATATTATAATAATATTATTATTATTTAATATTATTATTATAATAATTATTATACTATAATATAATAATATTATTATAATTATTATTATACTATAATATAATAATATTATTATTATTATAATTATTATACTATAATATAATAATATTATTATAATTATTATTATACTATAATATAATATTATTATTATTATAATAATTATTATACTATAATATAATAATAATATTATTATTATATTATAATCGTATAATATTATACTATAATAATAATATTATAATAACATATTATATTATAATAATATAATATAATATTTCATATATTATAATATATAGTAATGTAATATAATATATATAATATAATATAATAATAAAAAGTAATATCTTATAATATAATATATAATAAAAAAGTATAATATATTATAAATTATAATAATATAGTATAATAATAATATTTTATATTATAATATATAGTAAATTAATATAATAAATATAAAATATAATATAAAAATATATAAAATGTAATATATATGTTATATTATATATATTATAATATCGGATATCCGATATAATATCGGATATCCGATACCTGTGCATGGATTAAACACAAAATCACAGACCCGCGGCCCTTATTTTCACGCGAATTTGGGCCAGTCAGATCGGATATCAGATAATAAATCGGATATCAGATAGCAAATTGGATATCAGATATCAAGTATGTTCCCCCCCCCCCGCTTACTCATTTTTAACCTAAATTTAATAGATTTTAACAAGATTTTGTTTGTTTTAGTTGAATCTAGGGTTTTTTTGACAAAAATGGTTAAATTTTAGATTTTTTTTAAATATATATTACGTTTTGCAATTCAATAGGAATGGCTGATCAAAATGATGACACTGAGGTAGGGAATAATATTCCTCGCAACCCACCACCAAACAATCCAGTATCCCCACAAAACTGTCCACCAAATGATCCTCTACCTCCTCAAAACCCTCCTCGAATCGAGGATTTGATAAATGAAAATCTCACTGAGTTGAGAGGTTTGCATAGAACATACAATAATGTACCTGCACTGGCTCCTATGTTATCCACGTTAAACACCATAGTGGATAACATTGAAACTCTTACAAACCAAAAAAATGCCGCTCTTCGTTGGCGTGATGAAATGCACCAGATGGTTGATGATGGTTTGGATTATGATGAGGTCGCGGCCCTCAACATAACCAAAGATGATTTGGCAAGCCCTTTTACTAACCCAAAAATGGGTATACCAGTTGACCCAAAAAAAACCAAACTATCGATTAAATGGTGCACAAATGACGCCATACGTGCAAATTTTTGGGACCGTTGGTGGATGGTCTTTGATATCCCTCCACATGGCAATTTAGACATACCATTTTATTTCCTTAAAAAATTATATGCAGAATTTGTGTTGAAACTTAAAGTGAACTATTGGAGCATGAAGCCCAACATGGGCTTAGGACTAGGAGCTCCTCAGGATAGACCCTCTTCCCAACGGAAGAAACTTGGCACTTTTGTCCCCCCCCCCTGATATCTCCCCCCCTCCTCAAGTGCAGCATCTAGATATTATGGCAGAGGCTAGCTCTCAGACCATCAGAGCCATTCATAGGCTGAGTAGCCTAATGATATCTCAGGCTAGGTCAGTCTTGCCTCCTCGTGTTGATGATGTTGGTGCCAATTCATCATCGGCTAGCTCATCACATGTTTGTGTGCCTCACACTTGCATTACATGCAAGAATATTTGCCTGGGTCCCATAGGTGATCTTCCTGAGTATCATTTTGTATTAGACGAGGATACACCAGACGCACGTACAGAGGCTACAGACCCTGATGCGAGAGAGGAGGGGAATGTAGAGGCATGGACTCCTTCGGTGTCGGTACGTGTATACATTTTTTTGTTATGAAATATGTGATTTAAAGTTAATTTTTATAATAGAGTAATTTTAATTTTTAAGCCATACTGACTTTTACATGTATGTGATCTTCATTCATGTTTAGTTGATGACTGAGGAGGACCTCAGACAGATAGATGATGCTACACTCTCGGCCATTTCATTTGGCCTTGAGACATCTACGGTACATTATGTTGTGTTCGCATTTATTTTTTCTATTTGATATTGTAGCATATATGGTTGCTAATCTTTCTTTTATCTTGCAGATACCACCTGCCCCAAGGGGACAAAGTGCGGGGGGTGAGCCAGCATGCATTGACAAAGGAAAGGTAATTAGATGTTTTCTAATTGATTAAATATTGATGCATTCTTGTAAAATGTTTGTGGTAATCTCATTTAATTACATTATTTATTGTATATAGGGTGTGGCTACTGGCGATGAGCCTATACAGATTCAGCGTCCTAGATCATCAGGGATTTTCATTCGCACAAAGAGCCCCATTGTATGTATAAGTATCATTTATTTTTTATTTTTTTAATTGATGCAGAGGAAAGTATGATTGTTGTTCTATACAATTTATATGATTTTTTCCGTACCAATAATGATTCATGTCTTGCATATGTTCATTACAACTTAAATAGGCTTATATGCACCTGTCCAACCGACCAAGTTGGTTACAAAGATTTATTTAATCAAACAAATACCAAATTACTACTTTCCCTCCAAAACTAATATGATCGTTTGAATTTGAAATTCAAATTTCAAACTATAGTTTTTATGCATTCCCTAACTTTCTAAACTATTCCATTGACTCAAAATTGGTCATATGGATTTATTAAATGGAACTAAATAAATTTCCAAAAAATTGAAGTTTTTATTATTTTTTCTCCAAACCACCGTACACTCTGATCTCCCCCTTTCAACTGAGATCACATATGACATATATAAAGGTCTACATGACCGTTGGAACAACCATATAGGCGTTCCCAACCATAAAACAAACAAACAACCACTTTTTGCTAATACTGTTTAGACTCTAAATACCCTATTCTAAGGCCTTTTGGTCCCATGGAGTCACTTGGTTTATAACCACACCAAAATGCTTGTGGGCCTTACATGTGCCTTTATTACAAAACATAGACCAACTTGTAACATATGGACCAAACCTTTATTCCAACTTCCTAATCTACTTGAATCCTTGCTTTCATGGAGTGGCAAGGTGTCCAGCAATAGAGATACTTGTTCCCCCCTGCCACATAGGTTAGGTGCCCTGCAACACCTTTCTTGTCTCTCATTTTGAACACTAGTACACCAAGTGAGTGATGTTCCTCTCAGTCTTGTTGTTGCTACTTTTACCTTCTTATCTGCCTCTATGTCTTCAAGATCAAAGTAGTTCTCAAGGGCCTCTATCCACCCTAGCACTTCTTCACTATCCATTTTACCCTGGTATATTGGAAAATCAATATGGTTCTTCCCACCATTACCTTGTACTACCTTAATGATTCTCATAAATCTCCTTTCTTCAGGATCATATGTTGTCTCATGCTCTTGCCTTGCATTACCAACCTCTTCTTCTTCATGGTTCTCTCCATGATTTCTTCCTCTAACCTCTTCTCCTCTAGGTTCTTGCCTTTCCTTTTCTAAGGATTCTATCCTTGCAATAAGCTTCAGCCTCTCTCTTCTCATCTGTCTTTCTTCCCTCACTCTAGATGCTTCAAGTTCTCTCCTCTCTCTTTTCTCTTTTGCCAACTCTTCTCTCAATTCTTCAAGTTCTCTAGCCATTTGATTTTTAGGAGGCATTTTCACAACAAGTTTTATTCCTTCCCAAGGGCCAACTCACTGATTCTCTTTCTTTCCTCACCAAGAAATCTCTAGACACCACTTATGTACCTTTCAACTCTGGGACACACAAGGAGGAATTAGACACACCAAGGCTTCAACAAAGGGACCAACACACTAAGGATTTTCAAGATTATAGGTCTTGGTCACAATCCTAAACACCCAAACTTCAAAACCCTCCTTAAAATGGCTTAAAAACCAGGGCCTGCTTGTTCAAACCCCAAAACTCAATTCTAGAACGTTTTGACTTGTCTAATGACAAGCTATGATCATGACAACCTACATGAACCTATCAAATGACACATCTACCATATGAAATCCTAAAATCCTATCTCATGCCCAATTACAACTTTCTTCCACATATGAGTCCAACATTATAACTTTGTATGCTTCCATGAGCCATAATTGGTGCAAGGATTGCCCAATTGACTTCAAGAGATGTTCCATGACCTCTGTAATGCCTTGGATCTTCAATGTTCCCCTGATGAGCATGGGATGCTCTTGCATCACTTATCTTCATAAATAAATTCAAAACTAATTTCTGTGATATTAACAACTACTATTTTGTATCTCATAGGAGACTCCTAGTGCACATGAGGTTCGACGGGACAGTTATGTAGATTTGATGACGCGGCCACTCACTCCTGAGGAGGAGCCTACAATAGTAAGTTGTAGTTTGAATTCATGATTAAATATGTTATAAATTTAGCATGCTATGAATTATAATTTTATAGTTTAAATTGTAGATTCATCTGACAAAGGTATTTGAACATATATAGCCCACAATCACAGAGGTACCAGCATTGCCGAGGGCATACGAGAGGACTCCTGACCAGCGCAGGAGGTCGACGAGAGAGGTATTTATTATGAAATTTTGATAGTATTAATCTCCAATACGGAAAAGATCATTATGCATTTGAGTAATTCAATGTTAGATACGTAGAATCATATAAATTTAGTAGTCTAACTTTGGGTTTTCCTTTTTTGTTTATGTAGGAGGCATCTGATCCACCTAGTGCAGCGAAGAGGCTGCATTTTGATCATCCACCAGCACCCTAGGATAGTATAGTTTTCGTAGGATGCATCATGAGACATTTTGAGATGGCATATGCCTCATTGTATATAGAAACATTGATATTATACACATTCTGATGGCAGGATCAGCCACATTTTGTATATGGATCTATGTATTTTGATATATATATATTTGAGTACTTTGTCTATGGATACATGATCTTTGATATATATTTGTGTAAAATTTTATCTATGGATACATGTATTTTGATATATATTTTTATCATTTACGTGCACAATGATATACATATTAATTTAGTATCTAGTATTGTTCAATTTATCGTGGATCATGTGTCATGCCCTAAATTTTACTAGTAAAAACACAACAATTTTTTTTTTTTTTTTTACCTTATGAAGTCGCATAAGAAATTACATATTGTAAAACAAGGTTATCATTGAATAGGAGTTCAAGACTCATGTGAATAGTGTGAAGGTGTTAACATTTTAGTCACAGGTGGTTTTCAAATAGATTGGATGACAGTCTAGTTCAAGTTAGCGTCACGAGTCAAACGAGAAAGTTCAAGATACAACACTCATAAATTAGTGAGGTAATTCATATCCTAACAAGCCTCTGATACTAATATTCTATTAGGGTCTGTCAGTTGTATCATATGGACTAGGTCGTGATTCTAGCATGTAAGGGAAGGGGATCAGAATTACTTATTATCCTCATTACCAATGTACACACATTCATTAATCATTACAATATATATTAATGTGACAATTAGTATATTACTATATCCTCATTATCTATCAACATTGCTTCCTCACCAAATTATTGAGTGCACAACAAGATTGTAAGCAATCTACTAAGTTTTAAATTTATACAATCAATGGTATCACATAACATCTATGGATTGTTATTATCAACTAGTCATTTACAATACCACAAGGAGAAAACTTTCTTTCACATTTTCAAATGATAACAATGATGTCAAAGCAAATCTGTGACTCGTACCAATGCTTTCATAACAATATAAACTCCAAATGAAACATGCATATACAACCTTATCAATATTTTCTTCTACACGTACATTAGGTAACAATGATACAATCTCCTTCCATCACAATGGGGCAACATAAGGGACTTTTCAAAATCATAAGGAACATGGACATTGAAAGATATGGACAATGAGTAGCATGAACATTGTCCAACATGATCGTTGAGAACATGAACAAGCTGGTGAATCCTCCTTCACAAATGAGGGCACAATGTCAAGTTTTCTCATCCAACATCAATCTGCAAGATGATCATTCCAAGCCATTTCCATTGCTCCCTTGGACACAAATCTGCATATGCAACACAACAAAATAACAAGGACCATGGGTGCTTTCCACCCAACCATAGGCCTCAAAGAGACCACCCCCGCGCTAGGGAACAAGGCTCAAATTGGGATACACATACAATCTTTCAATGCATAAACATTACATTTCAAACTTGAACAATTTCCCCCCAAGACTATTTCACAATGGCTTCACAGATGGAACCATAAACATAGGGTGAAGGTGTGTTCTAAAATGGAGACTTGCCATACCAAACCATATTTGTAATAAACAATTTTCATGCCCTCTCGGGGCTATCATAATTCACCAAATTTCATGCCCTCTCGGGGCTATCATAAATGAACCATTTAATGCCCTCTTGGGGCCTCCACATTTCCTCCTCCAAACCCACTACCATCAGCTGTAACTCCTCAAACTTCCTTTCTACACCATACTTTCCTTATCACCCCCAGCAAGATATGAAATGTTATGGCATACAATGGAGCCCATACTCCAAGGTTCTCAATACATTTTTTGAACCCAACTTAAGCCCTTCACCCTGGACTTCTCTTCCCTTCCCACAAGGGTGAGTGTAAGTCCCAATCCCATAACAATACTCAAGCACAAAACAAGAAAACAAAACCAAGTAGAAATAAAACAAGAAATTTTGGCAAACACCCCACTAGTTTGGCCAAGACCCTCTAATAAAGCCTTCCCACTAACTTATTTTAGCAAAAACACTAAGCCACTCCATCCTTACGAACTTGTCTCCTCTAACGGTTCATCGATAGCCCTCACGAGCTCTGAGTTATGACCCTCGAAGGATCGACCTCAAAATGCACTTAGAGGACCTTGAAGACTCCTTGGTACGGGGTGGCCGCAAATGATGGATGGTCTTTGTCGCCAGAACAAGGGTGTGACTAGGGTTCACCCGCCCATCCAGAGCTAATGGCACTGACGATTCGATGCCAAGATCAGCGGTTTCAAAGTTACGTTGTGGTGCACCTATGAACTGAGGCACACTGCGAGTTTTGGCATCGAGCGAGATCGTTGTGCTGAATCCAAACGGAATGTGATCTCTCAAAAATGAGATAGGTTATTTTAGGCCTCAGGATCACCGTCCTGTAGCATTTGACAGTTTGTCGGTAGCCCTCATGAGCTCTAAGTTATGACCCTCGAAGGATCAACCTCAAAATGCACTTAGAGCACCTTGAAGACTCCTCGGTACGGGGTGGCCGCAAATGATGGATGGTCTTCGTGGCCAGAAAAAGGGTGTAACTAGGGTTCAACCGCCCATCCGAAGCTAATGGCACTGACGATTCGATGCCAAGATCAGCGGTTTCAAAGTTACGCTGTGGTGCACCTATGAACTGAGGCACACTGCGAGTTTTGGCATCGAGCGAGATCGCTATGCTGAATCCAAACGGAATGTGATCTCTCAAAAATGAGATAGGTTATTTTAGGCCTCAGGATCACCGTCCTGTAGCATTTGACAGTTCATCGATAGCCCTCACGAGCTCTAAGTTATGACCCTCGAAAGATCGACCTCAAAATGCACTTAGAGCACCTTGGAGACTCCTCGGTACAGGGTGGCCGCAAATGATGGATGGTCTTCGTGGCCAGAAAAAGGGTGTGACTAGGGTTCACCCGCCCATTCGGAGCTAATGGCACTGACGATTCGATGCCAAGATTAGCGGTTTCAAAGTTACGCTATGGTGCACCTATGAACTGAGGCACACTGCGAGTTTTGGCATCGAGCGAGATCGCTGTGCTGAATCCAAATGGAATGTGATCTCTCAAAAATGAGATAGGTTATTTTAGGCCTCAGGATCATCATCCTGTAGCATTTGACAGTTCATCAATAGCCCTCACGAGCTCTGAGTTATGACCCTCGAAAGATCAACCTCCAAATGCACTTAGAGCACCTTGGAGACTCCTCGGTACGGGGTGGCCGCAAATGATGGATGATTGTTTAAAGACTACTACATGTGTCACTATCTTTCTTGGAAAAAAAATTGCTTTTGAACATCAAGCTTGCAATATTATCAATTATTGTCAAACTTTTTCAACCAAGTCAAAATGTCAAATGCAAATATTTGTTTGCATTTTTTGCTAAGGGGAGTTTCATAAATTGACTTTGATTTTCTATGTCTCTAGTGCTTGAACATACTTTAAATGGCTCTTTGGTCTTAGAGCTATTGGAATTTTCTAACTTCATGGTCTATGATATGCATACTAAGAATTTCTTTCACTAAATGGTTTCCTTGATCTATTGACTACACTTAAATTTGTTCACTTGTCATCTCTCTTTCTATATGTTCAATACAAAGAGCTAGAAGAGACAAATAATCTTTCTTACCTTCATCTCTCTAAGCACATGATAGAAATCAATTCTAAACTTGAGAAAAGGTTAGAGGAGAATATTGCATTCTTAAATTAATCTCCCTTAAGACCTTTACATACACACGGGGCATTCTTAAATTAATCTCCATGGAAGAAAATTTCATAAAACTAAAGATTCCATAGTGTTGAAACATAAAATCCAAGATCTCATTTATGATGGGATTGTTGATACCTCTAATGACTCATCCACTCATAGCCTTCATATCCAACTTCATATCATGTCAGTATGCATGTGCTATCTTGCTTATTGGCTTCAATTGCTTATCCTACATGCTATCTTCTTTCATGGATTTTATGGCTTATCCCAAATGTGCTTCATACAACTTTTCAATATGAAAGTCTTTCAAAACATTATACAATATTATGACTCTTTATGCTTTCAAATGCTATGATTGGTTGTAAAATGGAAGAAATCAAGTATTCTAATTGTTCATCCGTACTTTATGGATTTTTCTTATTTGATTAGTTTGATAAAAATAGTTTTAATAATCATAATGTCAGCTTTATGTCAAATAAGGAAAAAACCAAATTTGTAATAAGATATCCGCATGCAATTATCTTTCATATAGTTATAAATGCTCTTAAAATTGTCGTTATAGCCTTGTATCACATGCAAATATGATTTGGAAGAACTTGTTCAATATCTTCCTCTTATAATTCCTTACAAAGAACCTACCAAAATACAAAAACCATATACAAAAAACTACACATTTTACATCATAATACATCATAAATTTTAGAAATTCTCCCCAATACCACCCCCCTCCAACTCTTCATGATGTACCTACATTCCAATATCATACAAAAATTAGTAACTTATTGTATTAAACAAGATAATCATCAATTCATTAAATCATTATGAAGAAAATAACATAAGAAGTATATATACCTAGTCAAGTATTCCAATAGGGTCCTCTCTCTGTTTTAGGGTCTCCAACAAGGCTTCATGATCAGCATTAGCAATAGTAAAAAGTTCTTTTACTTTTGGTCTTCCTTGATGCTTCAATAACTTTACATTTGTTTCTATAATAAGATGCGAATATATGAGAATTACTTTGTGCTTCTGATAGTCTTCGAATGCAGGAATTCCGTTCCTTCTAAGCATGTATGTCCGCAGCCATGTTCCAACAACAACCACTGAACCAGTACAATACATGAATCCATCATCATCTGTGATCGGTTATGCAAGTTTTTTTTTTCCTCTTACACAACGTGCTAATCAATAATCGGATTTCTCATCATTCCCCTGTGGTGCAACCAATGCAAAGACATGTCCTGGCTGAAGTAGATCTGATAGATGATTATGCTCAAGTGAACTTTCCATGTCATTATTTTTGATAGAGGGTATGATAGACAATGGAGTAAGATAATGTGGAGCCCATGTGTCCACCCACTCACTTGACTCACAGTGATCCCAATCACACTGAAAACAAGTACGACAAAAACAAGCTAGTTGTCATGTCCAAATGGTCCATGTACTAGAATTAGAGCTTCGAAATGAATGCATTTTTTATGAGTCTGTCACTGTAGCACAATCTGATCTATCACCTATGGTCCCTTCCTCAACCAACCAAAAGAACCTGCGTACCACTGAATTAAGAGTCCCCCCCTGTGATAATGCTAAACTACACCAATCAACAATGCTACGAGCATCAAGAAGCTCTGTTGTTGAAATCTTCAGTTGCTCCTTAACTAAAGCTCTCTTCACACATGCCCCTACTCCATCATGTTCCCCTTTTCCATGGTCGGACTCAAAAAAACTCCAAATATGAGGCACCCCTCTCTCTACGTGCATCCTACACAACCAATAAAACATGCGAGCATTCTTGAATTGACCTGTACAGTTATCTGACCAAATGATATGTCTATCCATAGCAATTGCATGCTCGTGTAAGAAATAAAAAAAATTCTCGAAACAATGTTGCACAAACTCGTGAGAGTGAGATCTATCATCACTCATATAAAAATGATACTCTCTAATAATCTTTCGATTATCTTCCGCACTATCAGGGGCATGTCTATATGTTATGTGAACAAAAATTGCAATCTGAATAGAGTTGTAATACTGAGATTGTGTCTCATTTTGAGGTTGCAATGTGTAGTTCTCAGCAAAATCAACAACTGATATAATAGTGCCAATGGGAAAAGTCTCCTTACATGTTCTAAATTGTTGATCCAACCACTGAGACCTGTGACTATGTCTTGCATACTTCTAAAAAAGATTTGCCTTGAAATCTGAAATAAAATTAGCCACATTGATATCTTTTCCAACCAATTCACATCTAGAGCTCTCACTCCCACTCTTCAATGTGTATTTCACCATTTCATAGACCCTTTTTTTCACTATTTTCTTTCCAAGATCTTGTTCACAACCCTCATGGAAACATGTGTCAAACTTGGATAAGCCACCACATTCTAAACACTTCTCATTTAAGCAAGCATTTTTATAAAAGGAACAACCATCAACTCTACAACATAAGAGTTGATCTAACAAGTCTCTTGATAATTTTGGAAGCCCACTAGCCCCACAATCCTCCAACATTTCTTTACTATGCAAAGTAGAACGGATGGAGCATAATAGTTCATGGTGCATAGAAAACTCAACATGATATTTGCAACAACATGTATTTCGAATTTTGAGTGGCACACAATAAAATGGCTTCAAAGATTCAAAAGCCCTTTGTGATATATGAACACTTGGATGACTCTCTCTAAATTGTTTGAACAACATAGTTTTACTTACCTCCAAATAGTGTTTAGGATGTGGCGTGCGGTCTCTGATGCCAATTCTCAACTTTAAGACATCTTTAGCATTGGGTGATACTCGTGAGTTAGAGTGCCAAAATTGTATAATTTCTTCCTTCACATCGTCGGATAGCTTCTTATCAAAATGTGGAAGTCTCCCACCAAATGCCCATGTTTCATTTTGAAGAGGATCATCAATTTTCTCTCGTCGACTAAGTGCTCTTCTCAAAGTAGTACGATTTAGATTCAAATCAATACAAGTTTGTCTCATATATCTACCCTTTCTCAAATCATGACTTGCCAAAGAGGTTGTAATAACCCTTCGAGCAGCTCTATTATCCTTCTCTCTGCTATTTTTCCCAACGCTATTGAGAGCACTGAAAAGATTCTTCACAATAATGGCATTTCTTTCCAACTTTTTATTGACACGAATTTTCAATTTGGAAAGCATAGGTCTCATCTTTTGCATCTTTAATAAGTGCATGAAAAGCTGACATTGCTCTACCACTGTCTTGTTGCCGAAAAACATCTGATATAGTCTTGAAGCCCATAACCGAATGGTTCTTTCTGATTTTTTTCCTTCCAAACTAGTCATAATCGTTTCATCAATTTCAATTATCCATTTTGGTGTTTTAGAACCTTCATGTCGATTATAATTAGGAGATATGTAAGGTTCTTGTGCATTAAGTTCCTGTGCATTGTCATCTTCGACATGGTCAATTATGCAATTTGGATTATGAATTGGTGGCATTTCTTCTTCAAAATTTTCAATCTCTACATTTTCAATTTCCGCATTATCATTTTCAATAGGTACATTTTCATTCCCCAACTATACATTTTCATTATCTGACTCTATGATTTCACCTTCTATTAATTCATCGTCAACTTGATTGATATTTAGCATACCTTGTCTTTTTTTTTCGGTGTTTCATTTTGTCCTTTTCCCTATATGCTGCAATGTCTTCATTGGATATCTTCCTTTTACGTTTATTCTTTCGATGACTGCTGCTCCCCATTCAGATGACAAATTCAAACACCTAAGGTTATATTTTCCAATTCTTTTCGATTGGTGGGCCCCAAAACACGACTTTTTACAAATTCCGTGAAAAAAGAGGTAAAAACGTAATGTTGTCGGGTCTGTAGGGACAGTCAAATATTTGAAATTGATGCCAGTATAATCGGATATCCGATATAGGAAAAGGACTTTTGGGGGGAAAACTTGCTAAGGTTTCCCTCCTTTGCCACAATAATATTAATATTATGAAAATATTTGGAGGCAAACGACTTTAATTTATAACTAAGTTAATAGTATATTAGTATTAGTATAAAATATCAATAATATTAATATAAAATAGTATTAATATACCTATAGTATCAATATTATTATTATACCTATAATAGTATTAATATTATTAATATAGATATAATAGTGTAAATATATAGTGTTTATTTATATTAAGCTACAATATATAGTATTAATATATACTATTATTATAGCTATAATAGTATTATTATTATTACTATACATATAATAATATTAATATTTAGTGTTTATTTATATTATAATTATTATCCTAAAATAGTATAAATAGTATATCCCAAAATATTACGTTATATATACTAAAATATTACGTTATTATATAGATATATTAATAACATATATATTAATATAATAATATTTATAATATATATTATATTTAATAAAAATATTACGTTGTTATATATATATTATATTATTATACATATTAATATAATAATATATAATACAAAGAGGGTCCTCATTTAATGGGTCAAAGGGGGTCATAGGTCACCCTATGACCCCCTATGACCCCCTTTCACCCATATGAACAACTTAACTAGGTCCCTAGGAGTCCTAGGACTCCTATGGACATACGTCGTCGTTTAATGGATCAAAGGGGGTCATAGGTCACCCTATGACCCCCTTTGACTCATATGAATGATTCAAATATGTCCCTAGGGGTCCTAGGACCCCTAGGGACATATGTCATCATTTAATGGGTCAAAGAGGGTCATAGGTCACCCTATGACCCCCTTTGACCCATATTACCCATTCGAATATGTCCCTTGGGCTCAAAGGACCCCTAGGGACATATTTCGTCGTTTCATGGATCAAAGAGGGTCATAGGTCACCCTATGACCCCCTTTGACACATAATACCCATTCGAATATGTCCCTAGGGGTCCTAAGACCCCTAGAGACATATGTCGTCGTTTAATGGGTCAAAGGGGGTCATAGGTCACCCTATGACCCCCTTTGACCCATATGAACGATTCGAATATGTCCCTAGGGGTCCTAGGACCCCTAGAGACATATGTCATCGATTAATGGGTCAAAGAGGGTCATAGGTTACCCTATGACCCCATTTGACCCATATTACCCATTCGAATATGTCCCTAGGGGTCCTAGGACCCCTAGGGACATATGTCGTCGTTTAATGGGTCAAAGGGGGTCATAGGTCACCCTATGACCCCCTTTGACTCATATGAACAATTCAAATATGTCCTTAGGGGTCCTAGGACCCCTAGGGACATATGTCATCATTTAATGCGTCAAAGGGGGTCATAGGTCACCCTATGACCCCCTTTGACCCATATGAACCATTCGAATATGTCCCTAGGGTCCTAGGACCCCTAGGGACATATGTCATCGTTTAATGAGTCAAAGGGGGTCATAGGTCACCCTATGACCCCCTTTGACTCATATGAACGATTCAAATATGTTCCTAGGGGTCCTAGGACCCCTAGGGACATATGTCGTCGTTTAATGGGTCAAAGGGGGTCATAGCTCACCCTATGACCCCCTTTGACCCATATGAACCATTTGAATATGTCCCTAGGGTCCTAGGACCCCTAGGGACATATGTCTTCGTTTAATGGGTCAAAGAGGGTCATAGGTCACCCTATGACCCCCTTTGACCCATATTACCCATTCGAATATGTCCCTAGGGGTCCTAGGACCCCTAGGGACATATGTCATCGTTTAATGGGTCAAAAAGGGTCATAGGTCACCCTATGACCCCCTTTGACCCATATTACACATTCAAATATGTCCCTAGGGGTCCTAGGACCCCTAGAGACATATATCGTCGTTTAATGAGTCAAGAGGATCATAGGTCACCCTATGACCCCCTTTGACCCATATGAACGATTCGAATATGTCCATAGGGGTCCTAGGACCCCTAAAGACTTATGTCGTCATTTAATGGGTCAAAGAGAGACATAGGTTACCCTATGACCCCATTTGACCCATATTACCCATTCGAATATGTCCCTAGGGGTCCTAGGACCCCTAGGAACATATGTCATCGTTTAATGGGTCCCTATGACCCCCTTTGACTCATATGAACGATTCAAATATGTCCCTAGGGTCCTAAGACCCCTAGGGACATATGTCGTCATTTAATGGGTCAAAGAGGGTCATAGGTCACCCTATGACCCCCTTTCACCCATATTACCCATTAGAATATGTCCCTTGGGGTCCGATGACCCCTAGGGACATATATCGTCATTTAATGGGTCAAAGAGGGTCATAGGTCACCCTATGACCCCCTTTGACCCATATTACCCATTCGAATATGTTCCTAGGGGTCCTAGGACCCCTAGAGACATATATCGTCGTTTAATGAGTCAAGAGGGTCATAGGTCACCCTATGACCCCCTTTGACCCATATGAACGATTCGAATATGTCCCTAGGGGTCCTAGGACCTCTAGAGACATATATCATCGTTTAATGGGTCAAAGAGGGTCATAGGTTACCCTATGACCCCATTTGACCCATATTACCCATTCGAATATGTCCCTAGGGGTTCTAGGACCCCTAGGGACATATGTCGTCATTTAATGGGTCAAAGGGGGTCATAGGTCACCCTATGACCCCCTTTGACCCATATGAAAATTTTGAATATGTCCCTAGGGTCCTAGGAACCCTAGGGACATATGTCGTCATTTAATGGGTCAAAGAGGGTCATAGGTCACCCTATGACCCCCTTTGACCCATATTACCCATTCGAATATGTCTCTTGGGGTCCAAGGACCCCTAGGCACATATGTCGTCGTTTAATGGGTCAAAAAGGGTCATAGGTCACCCTATGACCCCCTTTGACCCATAATACCCATTCGAATATGTCCCTAAGGGTCCTAGGACCCCTAGAGACATATGTCGTCGTTTAATGCGTCAAAGGGGGTCATAGGTCACCCTATGACCCCCTTTGACCCATATGTACGATTCGAATATGTCCCTAGGGGTGCTAGGACCCCTAGGGACATATGTCGTCGTTTAATGGGTCAAAGAGGGTCATAGGTCACCCTATGACCCCCTTTGACCCATATGAACGATTCGAATATGTCCCTAGGGGTCCAAGGACCCCTAGGGACATATGTCGTCGTTTAATGGGTCAAAGAGGGTCATAGGTCACCCTATGACCCTCTTTCACCCATATGAACGATTCCAATATGTCCTTAGGGGTCTGAGGACCCCTAGGGACATATGTCATCGTTTAATGGGTCAAAGAGGGTCATAGGTTACCCTATGACCCCATTTGACTCATATTACCCATTCGAATATGTCCCTAGGGGTCCTAGGACCCTTAGGGACATATGTCGTCGTTTAATGGGTCAAAGGGGGTCATAGGTCACCCTATGACCCCCTTTGACCCATATGAACAATTTGAATCTCCCTAGGGGTCCAAGGACCCTTAGAGAAATATGTCATCGTTTAATGAGTCAGAGAGGGTCATAGGTCACCCTATGACCCCCTTTGACCCATATTACCCATTCGAATATGTCCCTAGGGGTCCTAAGACCCCTAGAGACATATATCGTCGTTTAATGGATCAAGGAGGGTCATAGGTCACCCTATGACCCCCTTTGACCCATATGAATGATTCGAATATATCCCTAGGGGTCCTAGGACCCCTAGGGACATATGTCGTCGTTTAATGGGTCAAAGAGGGTCATAGGTCACCCTATGACCCCCTTTGACCCATATTACCCATTCGAATATGTCCCTAGACGTCCTAGGACCCCTAGGGACATATGTCGTCGTTTAATGGGTCAAATAGGGTCATAGGTCACCCTATGACCTCATTTGACCCATATTACCCATTCGAATATGTCCCTTAGGGTCCGAGGACCCCTAGGGACATATGTCATCATTTAATGGGTCAAAGAGGGTCATAGGTCACCATATGACCCCCTTTGACCCATAATACCCATTCGAATATGTCTTTAGGGGTCCTAGGACCCCTAGAGACATATATCGTCGTTTAATGGGTCAAAGGGGGTCATAGGTCACCCTATGACCCCCTTTGACCCATATTATCCATTCGAATATGTCCCTAGGGGTCCTAGGACCCCTAGCGACATATCTCATCGTTTAATGGGTCAGAGAGGGTCATAGGTCACCCTATGACCCCCTTTGACCCATATTACCCATTCGAATATGTCCCTAGGGGTCCTAGGACCCCTAGAGACATATATCATCGTTTAATGGGTCAAAGAGGGTCATAGGGTGACCTATGACCCCCTTTGACCCATATGTACGATTCAAATATGTCGCTAGGGGTCCTAAGACCCCTAGAGACATATGTCGTCATTTAAAGGGTCAAAGAGGGTCATAGATTACCCTATGACCCCATTTGACCCATATTACCCATTCGAATATGTCCCTAGGAGTCCTAGGACCCTTAGGGACATATGTCGTCATTTAATACATCAAAGGGGGTCATAGGTCACCCTGTGACCCCCTTTGACTCATATGAACGATTCAAATATGTCTCTAGGGGTCCTAGGACCCCTAGGGACATATGTTGTCGTTTAATGGGTCAAAAGGGGTCATAGGTCACCCTATGACCCCTTTTGACCCATATGAACGATTGGAATATGTCCCTAGGGTCCTAGGACCCCTAGGGACATATGTCGTCATTTAATGGATCAAAGAGAGTCATAGGTCACCCTATGACCCCATTTGACCCATATTAGCCATTCGAATATGTTCCTTGGGGTCCGAGGACCCCTAGAGAAATATGTCATCGTTTAATGGGTCAAAGAGGGTCATAGGGTTAATGGGTCAAAGAGGGTCATAGGTCACCCTATGACCCCCTTTGACCCATATTACCCATTCGAATATGTCCCTAGGGGTCCTAGGACCCATAGAGACATATATCGTCGTTTATTACGTCAAGAGGGTCATAGGGTGACCTATGACCCCCTTTGACACATATGAACGATTCGAATATGTCCCTAGGGGTCCTAGGACCTCTAGAGACATATGTCATCGTTTAATGGGTCAAAGAGGGTCATAGGTTACCCTATGACCCCATTTGACCCATATTACCCATTTGAATATGTCCCTAGGGGTCCTAGGACCCTTAGGGACATATGTCATCATTTAATGGGTCAAAGAGGGTCATAGGGTCATAGGTCACCCTATGACCCCCTTTGACCCATATTACCCATTCGAATATGTCCCTAGGGGTCCGAGGACCCCTAGAGACATATATCATCGTTTAATGGATCAAGAGGGTCATAGGTCACCCTATGACCCCCTTTGACCCATATGAACGATTCGAATATGTCCCTAGGGGTCCTAGGACCCCTAGAGGCATATGTCGTCGTTTAATGGGTCAAAGAGGGTCATAGGTTACCCTATGACCCCATTTGACCCATATTACCCATTCGAATATGTCCCTAAGGGTCCTAGGACCCCTAGGGACATATATCGTCGTTTAATGGGTCAAAGGGGGTCATAGGTCACCCTATGACCCCCTTTGACTCATATGAACGATTCATATATGTCCCTAGGGGTCCTAGAACCCCTAGGGACATATGTCGTCGTTTAATGGGTCAAAGGGAGTCATAGGTCACCCTATGACCCCCTTTGACCCATATGAACCATTCTAATATGTCCCTAGGGTCCTAGGACCCCTAGGGACATATGTCGTCGTTTAATGGGTCAAAGGGGGTCATAGGTCACCCTATGACCCCCTTTGACTCATATGAACAATTCAAATATGTCCCTAGGGGTCCTAGGACCCCTAGGGACATATGTCGTCGTTTAATGGGTCAAAGGGGGTCATAGGTCACCCTACGACCCCCTTTGACTCATATGAACGATTCAAATATGTCCCTAGGGTTCCTAGGACCCCTAGGGACATATGTCGTCGTTTAATGAGTCAAAAGGGGTCATAGGTCACCCTATGACCCCCTTTGACCCATATGAACAATTCGAATATGTCCCTAGGGTCCTAGGACCCCTAGGGACATATGTCATCGTTTAATGGGTCAAAGAGGGTCATAGGTCACCCTATGACCCCCTTTGACCTATATTACCCATTCGAATATGTCCCTTGGGGTCCGAGGACCCCTAGGGACATATGTCGTCGTTTAATGGGTCAAGAGGGTCATAGGTCACCCTATGACCCCCTTTGACCCATATGAACGATTCGAATATGTCCTTAGGGGTCCTACGACCCCTAGAGACATATGTCATCATTTAATGGGTCAAAGAGGGTCATAGGTTACCCTATGACCCCATTTGACCCATATTACCCATTCGAATATGTCCCTAGGGGTCCTAGGACCCCTAGGGACATATGTCGTCGTTTAATGGGTCAAAGGGGGTCATAGGTCACCCTACGACCTCCTTTGAATCATATGAACGATTCAAATATGTCCCTAGGGTTCTTAGGACCCCTAGGGACATATGCCGTCGTTTAATAAGTCAAAAGGGGTCATAGGTCACCCTATGACCCCCTTTGACCCATATGAACCATTCGAATATGTCCCTAGGGTCCTAGGACCCCTAGGGACATATGTCGTCGTTTAATGGGTCAAAGAGGGTCATAGGTCACCCTATGACCCCCTTTGACCCATATTACCCATTCGAATATGTCCCTTGGGGTCCGAGGACCCCTAGGGACATATGTCGTCGTTTAATGGGTCAAAGAGGGTCATAGGTCACCCTATGACCCCCTTTGACCTATATTACCCATTCGAATATGTCCCTAGGGGTCCTAGGACCCCTAGAGACATATATTGTCGTTTAATGGGTCAAGAGGGTCATAGGTCATCCTATGACCCCCTTTGACCCATATGAACGATTCAAATATGTCCCTAGGGGTCCTAGGACCTCTAGAGACATATGTCATCGTGTAATGGGTCAAAGAGGGTCATAGGTTACCCTATGACCCCATTTGACCCATATTACCCATTCGAATATGTCCCTAGGGGTCCTAGGACCCCTAGGGACATATGTCGTCGTTTAATGGGTCAAAGGGGGTCATATGGTGACCTATGACCCCCTTTGACCCATATGAACAATTCGAATATGTCCCTAGGGTCCTAGGACCCCTAGGGACATATGTCATCGTTTAATGGGTCAAAGAGGGTCATAGGTCACCCTATGACCCCCTTTGACCCATATTACCCATTCGAATATGTCTCTTGGGGTCCAAGGACCCCTAGGAACATATGTCGTCGTTTAATGGGTCAAAGAGGGTCATAGGTCACCCTATCACCCCTTTTGACCCATAATACCATTTCGAATATGTCCCTAGGGGTCCTAGGACCCCTAGAGACATATGTCGTAATTTAATGGGTCAAAGGGGGTCATAGGGCACCCTATGACCCCCTTTGACCCATATGTACGATTCGAATATGTCCCTAGGGGTCCTAGGACCCCTAGGGACATATGTCGTCGTTTAATGGGTCAAAGAGGGTCATAGGTCACCCTATGACCCCCTTTGACCCATATGAACGATTCGAATATGTCCCTAGGGGTCCGAGGACCTCTAGGGACATATGTCGTCGTTTAATGGGTCAAAGAGGGTCATTGGTCACCCTATGACCCTCTTTGACCCATATGAACGATTTGAATATGTCCCTAGGGGTCTGAGGACCCCTAGGGACATATGTCGTCGTTTAATTGGTCAAAGAGGGTCATAGGTTACCCTATGGCCCCATTTGACCCATATTACCCATTCGAATATGTCACTAGGGGTCCTAGGACCCCTAGGGACATATGTCGTCGTTTAATGGGTCAAAGGGGGTCATAGGTCACCCTATGACCCCCTTTCACCCATATGAACAATTTGAATATGTCCCTAGGGGTCCAAGGACCCCTAGAGAAATATGTCGTCATTTAATGAGTCAAAGAGGGTCATAGGTCACCCTATGACCCCCTTTGACTCATATTACCTATTCGAATATGTCCCTAGGGGTCCTAGGACCCCTAGAGACATATATCGTCGTTTAATGGGTCAAAGAGGGTCATAGGTCACCCTATGACCCCCTTTGACCCATATGAACGATTGGAATATGTTCCTAGGGGTCCTAGGACCCCTAGGGACATATGTCATCATTTAATGGGTCAAAGAGGGTCATAGGTCACCCTATGACCCCCTTTGACCCATATTACCCATTTGAATATGTCCCTAGAGGTCCTAGGACCCCTAGGGACATATGTCATCGTTTAATGGGTCAAAGGGGGTCATAGGTCACCCTATGACCCCCTTTGACCCATATGAATGATTCGACTATGTCCCTGGGGGTCCTAGGACCCGTAGGGACATATGTCATCATTTAATGTGTCAAAGGGGGTCATAGGTCACCCTATGACCCCCTTTGACCCATATGAACGATTCGACTATGTCCCTAGGGGTCCTAGGACCCCTAGGGACATATGTCATCATTTAATGGGTCAAAGAGGGTCATAGGTCACCCTATCACCCCCTTTGACCCATAATACCCATTCGAATATGTCCCTAGGGGTCCTAGGACCCGTAGAGACATATGTCGTCGTTTAATGGGTCAAAGGGGGTCATAGGTCACCCTATGACCCCCTTTGACCGATATGAACGATTTGGCTATGTCCCTGGGGGTCCTAGGGACATATGTCGTCATTTAATGGGTCAAAGGGACCCCCTTTGACCCATTAAAGGACGACATATGTCCCTAAGGGTCCTAGGACCCCTAGAGACATATATCGTCGTTTAATGGGTCAAAGAGGGTCGTCATTTAATGGGTCAAAGAGGGTCACCCTATGACCCCCTTTGACTCTTATATATTAATAATATACATATATATTAATAATATACATATCAATATAATAATATATATATATATATACATATACATATTACATTATTATATTTAATGAAAATATTACGTTATTATATAAATATATTAATAACATACATATTAATATAATAATATATAATACGTATTTTATATATATATAAATTACGTTATTATATTTAGTAAAAATAATAATAATATATATTATATTTATAGATTGTAATAAGATTAACATAAGATATTATTATATATTACTATATTATATCTTGTATGTTTACATTACGTTATTATATATATATATATATATATATATATATATATATATATATATATAATATTAAAATATGCCTTTACATATTAATATAAGTGAAATAATTTAAAAATAAAAAGCTAGAACGTTTAAATCGATTTTCCCTTCAAAATTTGAAGATTTTTGGAATTTGACTACCGAACCATATCGGATATCCGATGTCAAATCGGATATCCGATTTTGAATCGAATATCCGATCAGGCTTGGTATTTACCAAGCCTGCCCGGTCAACCCCAAAGACGTGTTTATAGAGAGTTTTAGTGATACTCAGACTTCGGGTAGCCGTCTAACAATGTTATTTTGATCGAAATTGAATGAAACGAAATGGGTTTTTTAATATCACTCTCTAGATTCCATTAATATAATTTCTGTCAAATTCTAAGTTCGATAAGTATTTATTAGTTAATTATCAATGAAAATTATTGTAAAGTGCTAATTGACATACTGAATGAAAAATAGCTATAACTTTCAAACGGTATAACATTTTTTAAATCTAAAAGTTGCGTCACACTCTATACTTCGCCTGGTATAAGAAAAAAACAAAAAAAGAAAAATTTGATCAAATTTTCTATTAGTTAGGGTGGTCAGACACGGGACTTTTTTTAATCCAAAAAAGTTTTGGTAGAAAATTCATATTTAATTATTTATTTGGAATAAAAATATCAAAAAATATGCGTCACATCCGGGCATGAGTCTAGTTTTCATATCTATAATTATATTAGAAAAATATTATGATTTGATTTTGATTAAGGTGGTCAGACATACACCTACTTTTTATTTTCGCCTTGAAATTTTCTTTGTACTGCATTAAAATTCAAACTTTTGACCAATCAATTATTTTTTTCTCCTAATAAGGCCTAGTAGTTTAGAAACTACATTCAATTTTCTACAAATTATTTTCTTACAACTTTTTTATATAAAGTCCATAACCACTTCAAAATTATGTGTCAAGTTGACATAAACCTGATTTGCTGATTTTTCACTGCCACTTAAGGCCATAGTTTGGTACACCATGATCTTGCACATACCCACTTCCAAGAGATGAAGTCTATAAAGATTACTATATTTTTAGACTTTGTGGTATTTATATGTTAGCTAGATTATCTCATTTTCATTAGATCAGGCTTAGTATAAATCAGAGCTCCCAGGTTCGGATTCAACAAGGCCAACTCAACTCGTGACTTGCCTATGACTTGGGAACAAATCTAAAATAAAATAAAACCCTTTAAATTTTATACTTTTATAATAATATATATGAAATTGTATATCACATTCCATGACTTGTGTTGAGTTATAAAAACTCGGTCAGGTCTACTCGGCTCAGTGACCCAGACTACTCATAGAGATTCATGGAACCATGGCATATATATCCAAAAATGTATGTTACCAATTAGATCTTCTGTGGCTTATGCAAATTTATGTAGTCACTGGTTAAATTTTGTTGGTACTTGATGACTATGGATATCATGGAATTTCCGTGTGTGAATAATGGATCTATACTAAGTAATCTTTTATAAGTTAATAATCATTTTTAGCTTTTGGAATGAGCTTATTTTCTATGTACAGTTATGACATATAATAATGTTTTAACCAACTTTGGTATGGTTTGAGTAACTTCATTGTTCTAAATCTTAATTACAAACTCAATGACTTGTTAAATGCCAATAACTTAGTGATTGGTTAAAAGTTTTCAAACAAGGGTTGTGACTCCCACACACTTCAATCTTTGAGTTGCCAATGTGGTGGTTAAACGGATTTCAAATAATGAATGTAGATTTGAGCTAGTGCTGCCCACAATTATAAATGGCTTGGATTCAGTGGCTGCCAATTGTGCTACTGCAAACATCCATAAACCAATCTAGGAATGTAGATGAAGGACATGAGTCATGCCTACACTGGCAAGACAACTCACGGACAAGAAATATGGCAACTAGGTCTGATTGTCCAAGAATCATCTATTCAATTGATCATATAGGAAGTTTAAAGTTTCACTCCACTTAGGTGAAAGATAAACTGTAAGATCACTGATAGGAAATTCATTTTAAGGCTCTCCAAATGAGATAATATCAGACCTGACAGAGCGAGAGTTGACCTGATTTGAACTAAACTTGTATAAATGTTCTGAGCCAATGCACCAAGCCAATATATGAATGAGTAGGCCAGAGCATAAGTTACCTCATATATGATCTGATGTTTCTTGCATAATTTTTTGTATTCATCAACCCAACCCAATCAATAGGTAAAGTGTTTTATAACAGTAAAAAATTGCTCATTAGAGAATTATCTTCGAAGATTTGAAAACCTATCCAAACACAACTTTCTTAAAAAGTTAGAAGATGCTCTAAAGATCCTAAAAACCAGTTTAGAGGCAGTCAGTTGTTCTCAAGATTTTAATACTACCGACAAATGCAAGGATGCCCAATGTAATAGGCGAAGCATTTACATAACATTGAAAAATATTACAGTGGGACCATGACCGTATGCATTTCTATCACCAAAAAACATAATAGAGACCATGACTATAAATTTCTCTTACAAAATAATTAACAGACATCGTGACACCACAAAATAATTAAAAATACAAGAATGATGTGATCTATATCATTTCCTTGGCCTTGGTACTATATCATTTGTCTAATGCGAAGATACCCCAATCTTATTGGAAAGCAGAGAAGTTGATGTGCTTGGCACTTAGAAAGAGAGGCAAATGAATCTCCTCGTCATATCTTGTCGTGGAGATAGGGTTTGGGGACCGATGTTTTGATCAGATTAGATTATGTTTTACTTACTAGTCAATGTCAAATTGTAATTATTTCCCCAATCTGCACATCCATTTTTTTACTCCAAGCATACAAGAATGAAATCTTCCCGTCGTCCTGTCCAATTATTTGAGCCTATATGTATTCATAAATTATTTCATGGGTTTCCATTCATTTGTTTCTATTAGCATGGAATCCCTCAATCTGAATGATGCAATCACCGTAGGATTTGGGGTAATCAGACATCGTGACATTCAATTTCTCTCACAAAAAAATAGCATGCCTTTTCAAACTCATTCAAAAGTGTTTTTTAAAGCAAATCTAGGGAAACATTGACCAAAAAACTAGATTGAAAAGAAAATTATGTCTAGGCATTGTGATTTTTCCACCAAACAAAACAACATGGCTGGCACAGTAAGAAAATGACAAAACCCTAATAAGAAACAAAGCTAGAAATAAGAAAAGAGTTTTACCTAGCAACATTTACCTGGCCGTAGCGTGAGTAGTGTCGAATCCACCTGCATATAAATTGACCACCATTATTACTACCATCCAAACAACTGCATAAAAGGTACTCGATTTGCAATGTCATTCCACATGAGTGCAAAATAAATGGGGTCTAGAGTAGGGTTTTCCATATGACCCAAAAATTGAAGCATACAAACAAACGATTTTGAAAAGTCTATACCTGCAGAGAAAAAATGAGCAGACGTTGAAACCAACAAGGCAAGAACGAGAAAGGCGTGAACCAACAGAGGAGATGTGCAGAGGCCAAAAATGTGGTGTTGCAAAATGAGCGCCAAATATGAGTCAATCGAACGAATGTGATAAAACATTGTTTTTGCAATAATTGTAATGATTAGTTTTATAAAAATGGAATTAAAACAAGATTTTGGGCAATTCCACCTATTTTGGTGGAAGCCCAAATCCTTGTTTTGGGGGGTAAATAAGCATATGGGATCCCACTTTTTTACAATTCTCGTTCCCATTCGGCGGACCCAAATGGTGGATACGAGATTCTTCACAATTTTGTATTCTAATACCAGCTCGTATCCACGAGCCAAATGGGCCCTAAAGGTGAGTAGGTGTGAATGTGCACAAGTGCACAGCTTTGCAATTTGAAGATTTTGTGAATGAATCATCTCTAAAGGTGTGTAGCTGTGCATAACTAAAACATCTAGAGGCTCTCTGAGGTCTTGAGCATTACCATGGCTTCCTTGTCTTCTATAGTAGCTAAGATCACACTCAGACCCATGACTTTCAAGTTCTAGGGAATGCCCAAGAAGTCACACTTCATGATTTCCACAGGGAAGTGAGGATAAAGTATGAAGCTTTAGAGTTATTAGCACCCCAAGAAATCACCTCTGTCATCCAAAAGATCAAAGGGAAACATCCACACATCATTTTGGTATAAAGGGGAAGAAAACCCAGATGTTGGAAATCAAGTTTTGACACATAGAACAATTTTTCGATTTTTGGATCATGTCAGCAAGGTGTGCAGGTGCACTTTTCTCAGAGGTGCATTGAAAATTAACTAATGGTTTCTATTTTAGAGCATTCCCTGCATCAAAAATGCATTTTGACAGTAGTTCAACTCCCAGAAATTCCTAATGAAGGTCGAGCTCCCATTTTTAGAGCTCCCAAAGACTCCCAAATCATCTCATGGCTTCTATCTTCTTATCTTCTCATTCTTTTATTGTTTCAAGTCATGTAAAGGCTTGTGCACCCATTAATTAATATAAACAAGGGTGGAGACCTACTTAGCACCATTTAGAGAGTCATTTTGTATGTAATTAGCTTTATTTTCTTAGTTTTTTAGAATGAGTTTGCATTAGAAGAGCTCTCACTCCTAACACAAAAAGAGGAGAGAATTCCTAATAAATACATGGATGTAATATTTACTCCAAGTTGTATTTTGATGCAATAATATATACTATTGGTGCTCTCATTCTATGTGTAGTTATTCTTGTCAGAGTGTGTTATTTTTGTGAATGCATAATCATGAATAATAATAAAGCCAATGGGTTTATTGTGTTGTTATGTTTTTGAAATCTTTTAGTTCTGGTGTTTGCCTCATGTTAACAAATTCTACTGACGTAACGAATTGGAGAAAAGATCACCTAGTGCTCTTACATAGCGTCTTGTCTTGCATGAGCACACTTTCCATGGCCTTGCTATTTGATGAAACATGAAACATCTTTTAGTTATTATTGAGTTCCCATTGATGATTGCATTAGTGAATTTGAGGAAGTGTTGCCCCTAATTTTATTGGTTTCCTACTTAATATGTTTGATGATTTAATTTGTAGATGTGTTGTTACCGTGATTTATGTTCGTTAGTAATTTCCCTTTCAAGTTATTTGTGTTCATCTCTCATTACCTTATATTTGTTATTTTCTTTTCTAAAAAAATCATTAAAATAGGAATTCATATAGTTGAATCAATAAATTGTATTCATCATAAAACATAAAATACAAAAAATATATCTCTTTTGTGGTTACTTTTTCAAACTACAATAGATCAAACAAATTGTCTAAAATTTTCTAGAACCAAAAAAGGCCTCATCATAAAGATACACATTTATCTTCAATTGAGACAATTTTAGTAGGTTGCAAGATCACCGAGAACCTTGGAGTTGATCCTCAATTAGCTTTTCAAGTTAGGAGTTCAAAAGGATTCATGGCATTCAGCATTTTGCAAAATGATAGCTCAACAGTATTCATTGCTTATACATATGATTATCTTCCATAAAAGAGATTATTTTTCTAAGCACATGTATATGGAAGTTGAAAGAGAGGATGAAGTATTACCAATTCAATTATGGTCAAAAAATGCTATTTTATTTTTACCTTGTTTGGAGATGAATTTTATTTTGTTCTTAGGAGAAGAACTTTTCAATTTGTCGAATATTTTCCCCATCTCCAGTGAGTATTCTTAAGGCCAATTGATTGTGATGTAAAGCCAAAATTGTGTCATCAATGAGGAGAAATTTATTTTTATCCTCATATAACTATTATCAGAGTCTATGATTTTCAAAGAAGACCTTTTGTGCTATCCAGATATGTTCTAATGAGGATTGAATTTCTTGAAGTAACAAGACAAATTGGCATGCTACAAGAGACTAATTTCCCAACCAAATCTTGCAACGGAACTTTCTTCCCTAAATTAATAGTTTTTCATAATTTTTCCATGATAGAAGGGAGAAATATTGATTTAGTCCATTTTCTTGTACCTTACTCAATGACTGTTAGCTCTAAAAGGTTGAATGATATGAAAGGGTTTCATGAAATATTGATAAATAAAATAAAGGTAGCATCAAGGGGTAAACATGAATTTGACTTTCCATAAGATATCATAAAAAATGATGAGGAGATGGAATCAAAGAAGAAGAAGAAAAGATATTGGCATGCTATTAAAGATCTCTGGGATGAAATCAATTAAGTAGAACTTAACTATGACCCATTGCCAGATGCAAAAACATGGGACCAAAAATTGAGAATTATCTTTAATAACTCTTTAGAGGCTTATGATATTATGAATGAGAAGCTTGGTGGAGTCAAAGTGTCTAAGGTGACATTTGTAGAAGATGTGGAAGGTTTAGATTTGTTACTGAAGGCTTTTGATATGATTCCTCGGTGAGAAAGGGGCCAAAAAAGGAAAAGAGAATAAAAAAGATCCCAAGATAGAGACACATACAAGAAGTAGAGGAGTGACACTAGGTTGATGGTATACCAAGGGAGGAAATCAACCATGGGTATAGGTGCACCAATTATCTTCCAAGGGTGAGAAGCTAAAGACCCTGATAAAAAACCCATTCCCCTCAATCTCCAAGACCACCTACCCCACTTTCACCATCAGGAAGACATCATGATTTTGTGATAGAAGAGAAAGGATCCTCCAATAGTGCAATGACTTCCCCAACCATAGAGAAGAAATCAAAGGAGAATTTTCCTAAAGAGGAGTATGAAGAAGAAAAATGGATTTATGTACTAGAGGAATTATTGATAGGGGGGTCCCTCTAAGTGCCTAGAGCACTAGTCTCAAATATTACCACACAGGAAATAAAAGGAGTTTTCCCTAGGGATTTAAGGATAGAGGCATGCAAAGGATTTGTGGAAGATTTTGAGTTAATAAAGTAAGTAGTCTTCAAGTAGTTGCTCTCATGATATTATAGGACTAAATGCCTTCAAAAGTTGGATGAGAAGAAAGAACAAAGACTTGGGGTTGATCCTAAAAAAATTGTACAAGAAAATGAAATAAAGATGACGAGTAAATTTGAGGCACTCACTCCCAAAGAGGGGAGAAAAATTGTAAAGGAGTTGGGGGTCATGTTACCCTCAAATTTGAATATAGTAGATGTCATAGCCTTTTATTCAATTATGAAAGAAATGAGGTCAAAAAGACCGAATTCTAGAGAGGGTGGTAGACTTCCTAGGGGGATATATAAAAGTGAGGATTTGGGTGCCTTGGTCACATGGTTGTTCTCTAAATCTTCTACAAGAAAATAAATTGTTGATGAGTATACTAGTGTTAGAGGAAATATAGTTTTACAGAGAGTTAAAGATGCTAAACTCCCTGAAGCAACAGGTGGCATGGGAAAATATATCATATGTGTATAGTGTGGCCAAAAGCAAGGAAAATAAATACGAAGAGTTACAAGAGATATTTAATCATATGTTCTCTACTTATGAAAACCAATAAAAAATAAGTACTAGCTTGCAAACTCAAAGTAGTTTATTAGAGAAAAAGGTAGCACAACTAGAATCAGTTAAAGTATAATATGAGGAAATGGCAAGCTCTTCCAAGAAGTTGAGTATATTTCCATTCACTCCCCCTAGTGCCATAATGCCTCTGTAGTGAATTCCACTAGGTGGAGATAAATATATTGATGCTTTGATCAAAGAAGTGGTTGATTTATAGTTAATACTTGAATTTAAAAAAAAGTGATTTTGATTATAGAAAGGAGCTTATTGTTAGGATTGCTTTGATGCACTTGCATGATAAGATAAGTTCAAGGATGTTTAAACTCTTTTAAGTGTGTGAGTAGTTATATTTGGCTATCAACAAGTTAGAGGATGACAAATCTTTTGTAAAACTAACTTATCAAAAATGGGTCAATAGGATAGAAAAAATGAATCAAATTGACTTATGTGTAAAAGTAGACCCCAGTACTCCACCAAATGCAATGCTAATGAGTAAAATGTTTAATTCACTTAAGAATTTACTAGTTTTACCTAGCTACATTAAAAATAAAATAATGGAGTTAAAAGATAACTTGGAGAACTTTAAAGACACGTTGGTGCCACCATCTTTGAAGGAAGATGAAAGTGTAAAATAATTTGTTGAGTAGATAAATGAGGCTATTACCAAGTTGAATGACATGGTTAAAATCATAGCCAAAGATATGAATATGACACTTTTTCAAGAATGCATTTTAGAATTGCTAAATCCCTGGGTATCCTATGAAAACTTTGAAAAGGAAGTTACACAGGCCGTGGTGAAGTATAATCCATATAGACAAGTGGTAGATCAAATTCTTAAGCATGAATGGACAACTGAAGAAGAATATGAGAAGTGGGTTAAAAGTTACATTCCATTTGATGATTAAAATGATGCTGGCCTACCAGAGCAATAGTAACAAACAAAGATATTCTCTTTTGAAAGCAATAGGCAGTTTGGGAAAGGAAATAGAGGATCGTGTGACCCAGTGTTAATCTCATATTGGTTTTGACATATGAATGAGAATATACTTAGTCATTTACTTAGTTCATGTCAAACAAATAAAACATGTCATGCATAAGTTTTCAGATAATATACGTTGAGTGACAGATTTTTAGTATGAGCCTAGTAACTAGTAAGTGTCGAGTCACTCAAGTGTCGAGCAGATAGTATGTGCTGAGCTATTTAGATGTCGAGTGATCAATCGATGTCAAGTCATTCAAAAACCGAGTTATGGCATTGAAGTTGTAGTTGATGTCGAGCATCAGGGACTTCAAGTGCCAAGTTATACAGTTTTGACATAGTTGTTTGTAATGGCACGAACTTCTATGTAAACTATTTTTGGGCCGACTTAAGGATTGTTTTACAATCTTAGATAATAAGAATGAATCTTAATTATGAATCCCTATGCATTGCATGCATCCAATTAGAAAAAGGGAAGGATTAAGTAGAAATATGGGTGAATCACAATCATTGATTCATACCTAACCATAAAGTCACGTAGGTCTTGTTAAGAAGGACAAACCGTAAACTTTTTATGAATGTGTAAGGAGAATTGAAGAGAGTTTGCATGTGTAAACAAAGAATTCATGGTGACTAAGGAGTTATGATTTGAGTTACATTGCAGAATTGGTTAGAGGAGAATAGAAAGAAAGAAATTAGAAGATAGCAGAGATACATCTGATCAACAAGGATTAGGTATACATTAGAAAAGAGGTGATTTGACATCAAGCAATTTAGTGCTAACCGAAGGATCATTGTTGAGACATTTTAATAGGTGAATCAGTCAAATCTCTTAACACAGTAGTCTTAACAGGCTATTGTAAATCCTTTAATAGGGTGCTTACTTCATTTTAAGTTAAAGTCCTTTTACCTGGCACACTTCTAGCAGGGTGTTGAAATCCTTTAATAGGGTAAGATCTAACAATCTTGTAACCCTTTAACAACACAAACCTTTCATATGGTAGATCATTGATGCAGGAGCACCACCTCCACCCTCTAATTTTCATGTTATTTAATTCATCAAATCATGTCAAACAATATTCGATAATTAGCATTGTAATGGTTGACTATTCATGGAATACTTTAAAACATTGTATTACAATTAAATGTAGTCAATTGGTGGGGAAATTTTATAACTACCAAAGAGACTCTTCTCTTTAAAAAAAGACACCATTGTTATAGATGTGAGATAGAGGAGGAGGTTGATAGAAAAGTATTGGAAGAGATACCCGATAGTGAAAAGTTTGGACTCTTTCGCCTCTAGCTAAGGAGCCATTCATATTTGTATTTGAGTCGATTCTTATATGTATTTGAATTTGAATTGGAATGAAAACAATATCGTTATTTCTGTAACTACTTGTCTTAGTATGAATGTTCGGGCATGATTATGGATTGTCTTTTTCATTATATTGATCCCGGTTCGGAAGACGGAATTGTGTATATGTCTGAATGTTGCATTTAACTGAATTGGTTATGGAACTCGATAGTAATCGTTGTTGCATTAGATCCACCATTTCTTACGCATGAAAACATGAGAAACCAAATCCTCTGTATTGGGTGGAACCACAGTTTATTTGTGAAGAGGAGCATTCATCAATGGATGTCGTGATGCATGATAATAAAAGAAAGGTGGCAATTTTTACAGTAGCTCAGGACTGTATTGGAAACCTGATAACAAAGGATGATCTCAATACATGTCAAAGGTGACAACATTCTGGAAGGAGAAACCCGATATCCACCAAAGGAAGACAACGTGGCAATTTGTTTGTTCAAACTGATTGCACAGTGAGCTGTCAGTCATGGTCATAATGAAAGGTGATGAATCTATGAACAAGAGGAAGGACCTGATAACCTGCAATATATGAATTATCGAGATTGGTAGTTGATATCAAAAAGGTGGTAGCTTTTATCAAGTCCAACCCAAAGAATTGTGACAATGCTCATTGGATGGTAGGGGTGGTGATATCTTGAACCTCATTCGATAAGGAAGAGTGATAACCCAAATGCGAGGTTGTACCCAACCACATGCTAGTGAAGACAGCAGCATGGTAGCAAGCCGTGAAGAGAAGAAAGAAAGCATGAAGAGACTCAGGTTTGAGAGAAGTGGTCACTCCACAATACCTTTCAAAAGATTTCATTAGTATTTGATAATGATAGGAAGGTGGCGATCCCTCATATGGTTTGTAATGAACAAGAAAGGTAATGACATGCACAATTTTGTGTAAGATGATGACTGTAAGGTAGAAGTTGGTGAGTTTGTAATCAGATTGATATTATCATATCAAATAAATAATGTATTTTGGGAATGGACAAATGTATTAAGCCTCTATATTCAATGTCTTTTAAGACAATATAAAAGCTATTATGCAAATTTTGATGGATCATTAAGTCTCTCTGCACCAAGTGGTATCAAAGCTAGAAGCTCTTGAAAGTGCGAGGATTCACACCAAGACCTAACCATATGTTGGGTGTATTTCATATTCTTGTTTTGAAGTTTTGGTTGCAGATTGGTGTCAATTCACTCAGCTACAGTGAGTGGACATTAATTTCTACCATGAGGGTCATGAGAAATGATCTAGGGTTAGTGATTGGTCTTGTGTGTCAACAACAATCTTGGGGAGAGAGGCATGATAGAACTCCCAGGTAAGAGACAGAGGTGGCATGGATGAGTAGATTGTGTGTATAGTTGAACCACCATCGAAGGTGAACAATATGAACTCCATGGATAGGAGTCACAACTAAAAAAGATATAGAAAGGGAAGGAGGCATTGATCTAGTGATGATGTAGAGGCAAAGATACCAAATTCTCACCAACGTCTTTCCATAAGGACATGGAAGACTTTAAAGTTTGGGAGTATGGTGTAAGAGCACCACCTCCACCCTCTAATTTTCATGTTATTTAATTCATCAAATCATGTCAAATAATATTTGATAATTGGCATTATAATGGTTGATTATTCATGGAATACCTTAAAACATTGTATTATAATTAAATGTAGTCAGTTAGTGGTGCAGTTTTATAACTACCCAAGAGACTCTTCTCTTTAAAAAGAGATGTCATTGTAATAGATGTGAGATAGAGAAGGAGGTCAATAGAAAAGTATCGGAACAGATACCCAATAGTGAAAAGTTTGGACTCTCTGGCCTCTAGCCAAGGAGCCATTCATATTTGTATTTGATTCAATTCTTATATGTATTTGAATTTGAATTGGAATGAAAACAATATCTTGATTTCTGTAACTACTTTTTTGTCTCAATATGAATGTTTGGGCATGATTATGGATTGTCTTTTTCATTATATCGATCCCAGTTGGGATGATGGAATTGTGTATATGTCTGATTGTTGCATTTAAGTGAATTGGTTATGGGACCCGATAGTAAGCCCTATTGCATTGGATCCACCATTTCTCATGCATGGAAACATGAGAAACTGAATCCTCTTTGTTGGGTCAAACTGCAGTTTATTTGTGAAGAGGAGCATTCATCAATGGATTCCATGATGCATGATAATAAAAGAAAGGTGGCAGTTTTCACCGTAGCTCAGGACTGTATTGGAAACTCGATAACAAAGGGTGATCTCGATGCATGTCAAAGGTGAAAGCATTCTAGAAGGAGAAATTTGATATCCACCAAAGGAGGACAAGGTAGCAGTCTATTTGTTCAAGTTGATGCATAGTGAGCCATGAGCTGTGGTCATAATGAAAGGTGCTAAATCTGTGAACAAGAGGAAGAACCCGATAACCCGCAATGTACGAGTTATCAGGATTGGTATCTGATATCAAAAAGGTATTGGCTTTGATCAAGCCCAACTCGAAGCATTCTAATAATGCTCGTTGGATGGTAAAGGTGGAGGTGTCTTGAATCCTATTTGATAAGAAAAAGTGACTACCCGAATGCGCTAGTGAAGATAATAGCATGGTAGTAAGCCGTGAAGAGAAAGGAACAAAGCATGAAGAGACTTAGGTTTGAGAGAAGTGGTCACTCCACAGTACCTTTTAGAAGACTTCATTAGTATTTGATAATGATAGGAAGGTGGCGGTCCCTCATATGGTTTGTAATGAAGAAGAAAGGTAATGACATGCACAGTTTTGTGTAAGATGATGACTGTAAGGGTGGAAGTTGGTGAGTTCATAATCAGATTGATATTATCGTATCAAATAAACAATGTTATTATTTTGGAAATGGAGAAAGGTATTAAGCCTCTGTATTCAATGTTTTTTAAGACAATATAGAAGCTATTATGCAAATTTTGATGTATCATCGAGTCTCTTTACACCAAGTTTTCTCTATGCATTCACTTGCTCTATAACCTTTCTTGTTGCAACTATAACACTTTCCACTGAATTTTGATTTACCATTGCTCCAACACTTGTTTCATGTATGCCATATCTTTCCACAATGATTACATGTAGGCCTTTTGTTCTTCTAAGCTCTTTGATGTGATGATTCACCTTCATCTATATAGCCTAATCCATCTTTGTTTTTGTGTCTGAATTGAGTTTTCTTGTCCAATTAATTCATGCTTTCTTGATATTTTAACATTCTTTCATTGGTTTGCCTTTCTATGCTGAGATCATTCTCCAACCTTGCATTATTTTTCCTCAAGTTGATAAGCTCTTGATTTGCACAATTGAGTTGATTTATCAAATCTTCTTGCTGAAGAGATAGGTGTTGAATTTCATAATCATTTTCTTCTATCTTTTTTGTTATCAGTATTTTCTCTTCTTTTGCTATGTCCTTTTGTTCCATGTCTTCACACATTCTGACTAGCTAAATTTCTTATTCTCTTTTTCAACTTCCTGACTTCTTCATCTAGAGTGACATTCTTTTCAAGGAAGCCTCCAAATGTTGCATCAACTTCATTTGAATTTATGTCTTGGCAAATGCCTTCAATTCTTTCTTCTATGTAGATATTTTCATTCATCTATGATGCTAGTTCTTTCCTTCTTTGCAGGGATTTAGAGAGTTGCTCCTTGAGTTTCTTGAATTGATCCATGGCCATTTTCATATCCAACTTTTCATTTTCAATAGCTTTCTCTAGTATGTACACTTTCATTGCCTCTAATCTTTTCTTAAGCTGCTAAACTTATGATATGAGAACCAACTGCTCTGATACTAATTGTTGGAAATGTAGAGAAGGCTAGGTGACTAAGAGGGGGGGTGAATCAGGAACCAATAAAACTTTAACTTCAATTCACCAATCAACCCTTCATAAACTAATCTGATCTAATTGCATGCATGAAAGACTAAGATCAATAAAACATTCATAAAAATTGACACAATATTTGGTAACCCAAAAACCTTCCAAATAGAAAGTAAAATTGGGGTGGGGATGATACCCACAAGCTTTAGTACTATAGTATAAATTTGGCTTGTTAAGGCTTACAAATGATCAATTCTGATGATCTATCTTGTTAGGAGCAATAAGGACAGTTAGGTCCACCTTTTGAAATAATTTATACAATACAATGAATTATGTACTTAGTTAGGATATTCTACATAAGACTATTAAGTCCACCTTATTAGAGGATTTCACTGATGCACCTATTAGGATGAACTAGTAGTTGATCTCTTCTCTGCAACTTCGTTTGTTGAATGAGATTCCTTTGATATAGAATGATCACCTTAATATGATGGATGAGACTATACTTTTCCTTATAATGTTTGTATCCCTTAAACCCTCATTTTCTTCATACTTTATACTCATTTGGATATGACAAGATATCTCTCATATATGCCAATCCAACTAATTACCTTCTGAAGTTGGCTACAATATCATTTTAGAAAATCTTCACCTAGTCAGCTCAATGTTGTTACTCAAGTTCAGAATTCCACTCGGGTGATATTCTAATACTCGACCAACTCTAGCACTTGGTTGACACTAGTGCTCGGTCCACATTGATCACTCAAGAGTACGCGTCAACTCAGTTAACATTGTTGACTCAAAAAGCATTGAAGAGCTCAGTTGAAACTGTAATAACTTGGTTAGAATTGCAACTCGGTCAACACTACAATCTTCTCTGCTCAATTAACACTGGTTGTCTAGGTTGACACTATCTTCTACTCTTGTTCAGTTAACACTGTGGTGATCAGTGACAATGTAACCAACCAAATGATTAAGTGTTTTGGCACTGATTGATAAATAGTCTAACCATAAGGTCAACATATCTAACCAACCAAAACAAAAAGTATAATGCATGAAAGATATAGGTTCATGAAAATGTATAATGTTAAAAGCGAAGCAATGCAAATAGGTGGATCACTTATTCTTTTTAAGATTGCACTTCAAAAGTAAGATGCTCCTCCACTAGGCTCAAGAGGATACTCAAGATCTTGGTGATATGGTTATCTATTGCTAAATATGTAAATTATGAAAATGGAAATGGTAGGGAAATTTGATGTAGATGATAAATTGGGCAAGTTACTAAAAAAAGGAAATAACAAATTGAAATGTAGTAATGAAGAATAGAAATGTACAAAAATAGAAACAAGAGCATAGATTTGACTTATGGATGAAATCTAAACTGAAAAAATAGGGGAAAGGATAAGAAATCACCCTATACCTAGGTACAAAATGCTAATGGTGTTTTTTACCTAGTGGTTTCAGATGAGTTTTCTAGGTATCCTCTGATAATAATCGATATTTTCAAATTTTATGTAGTGTCTTTGTAACCTATTCCTACACATAGAAGAACGAGGAAGAAGGTTAGATGAAGGGTTGTTCTCCAGTCAAACCTATTAGTTTGGGATTAACTTTGAAATGAAATGAAATGAAGGAAAATGTGATGTCACATAGCAAAGGCTAGATCTAGAAAATGATGTATGTCATACCTTGGCAATGCAAACACTTTGTCAAATGGGATCAAATATGTTAATGAAAAATTTGAATAAACATAAAAAACCAAAAGGAAATCATGAAATATAATCCATGGATGATGGTTGTTGTAATTCACTATAAATTTTGATTGAGGAGGAGAGAGAAGTATTGAATGTAAGTGGATGAATGTGGATTTATTATTTAATTAAAAAAAACTCCATTTATTGGCCAAAAATGGGGAAATAAGATAAATTTATGGAAGAAACTACCTTTAATGTTTAGAAGAATGCTAGATATTGAATGCATGGAAATGATGATTAGATTAATTTTGAACTCAATTTTCTTCCTTATAGTTGAGAACTTGAATGCTTGATTGTTGGAATAATCTTGCAATAATGAGTGCACTTGTTAATATTTGGTTGTATTTTTTTTTTTACCAAAATAAGGAGAGATAAAGTGTTTATATATATCTTACCAATTTTTAGGGATTAATGTTGAATATATTGAATAACTGAGAGGGGGGTGAATCAGTTATTCTCACACAAAATTTAAAAAAATTCTAACTATTAGTTAACACTGAATATACATTCATTGTCACTTAAGATCTTTTCATTAAAGCACAATAACCTATCATCACAAAAATAAACATGAAAGCCCAGATACATCAATACAATGAACGCCAACTTTTACATGGGAAACCCAACTAGGAAAAACCACAAAGAAGTTGATTCTCATGAAGTAATAAAAACACCAATTAAGGTGACACTAATTAGGTAATTTTTCACAAGGATGAACTTCTAAACAAGGGGTATTGTTGGTAGATTAACTACCTAAGTAGCTATGCCACAAAATACAACAAGACTTGATACCAATACAAAAAGGCTCATTGCCAAAAAAATAGAATGGAATTGAAACAAAATATAGTATCAAGCCTCTACAATTCTATTTTATAATTATCTTCACCTCCTTGAGAAATGCAACAACACTTTAGCATACTAACACATTACCATGATCATCAGTGCCAAATGATATGATGAACATGCTAGACAAAATTTTAGGACCAAAAATATCAAAATGCTCTACAAATGATCAACCCAAAATATAAGCTTCATGCAAACACGAAGATGATCCAATCAACTACCAAGGACTAAAATGGTAATACAATTAATGCTCATCCAATAGTCATGAACCATACATGAAGAATAAACTATCAGTAAGAAACATAATCAATTCATAATCAACTAATATGCCACAATTGATAGAAACCTATAGTTTCACAGCCATCAATACACCATAGGTTAAGACAAGGATCTTAACATAAATGGCAACCATCAACCTAATGCTAAACAAATCTATCCCTTTGTTATTGATGGAAACACTCATCAATCACAAAGAATAGGAAATCAAAGCAATTAAACTTCTCTCAAATATACACCCACCCCCTAACAACAATGAAAAAGGAATAAGAAAACACAAACAATTCTCTCTTACTACCATACACCATTCCCCCTAATAGGAATTCTCTTAGCACTGATCCAGAAATATATGAAGTGTAAAACTATTGGATCAATGTACACAATGATGCTCACTTATGAGAACTGGGAAGGGGACACATAATGCCCAACTTCCCCCTATTATCTCTTAGATTTTCAACCTATGTTGATCTTCATTAACCTAGACATAATCTAGAGAAACAAGGGATTTTTTCAAGGTTATGGGTGAACTATAATTATAATAAACCTTTGGAGAAGGTCAACCTCCATGGGCTTAATATATCTCTAGTTGCACTATTAAATCAAATTATTTGTTGATTGAAGAGCCTAGTTGAATTTGTATCTTTCTTTAAATATTTTTCCTTATTAGCATCCACTTTCACTATTGTTTTTATATATACGCCCTATTGAAATATGCATTGTATCTCCCCACTCATAGGCAATGCCATTTGTCAACCAAATTACTACTTGTTGCCCCAATTGAACTATAAGGTTTCAGTTATGGAATGGTGTCCCTTAAACAACAAATTATTGTGTCTCTTGTATTATGTATGTGAATATAATAAAAGGTTTCAGGCATTAATTATGCATGTCCCTTTGTTATTTCTCTTGTTTATTCATGTCTAATCTTTATTTGTCAATGACATAGTGGACTTGAACCCTTGTGGGAGCCACATTTACATTTGCATGTCACTAACACTCTTTTGTTGTACATGACACAAACTTGTTAGAAACAAATCTCATTTTGGGGATTTTATAGTTCAAATGCATGGTTGGGGTATGATAGGAAGATATGTTGGTCATTGCTTAGATCCATTGGATCTAATTCCCCTCTTTTTTCATCATTTTCAAGAATCTGGCAATGGAAAGTATGAAAGTGGGAAGGTAAGAGTTATGAAACAACATGGGTAAGGATGGTCGAGACAACCAACATAATTGCTAGTCATCCAGGCAATGATTGGCCTCTCTTTTGATCATACTTTATATTCTTTACACATGTATTTTATATTCTTTACATACATGTATTTAAGTCTTGAAATTCAAAAGATGTATTAATTTCTATTTAATTTACCTAGTTTCACAACTTGTGTGAAATAAAATACATTTGATGAATAAAAGTCATATTTTCAAAAAAGAGTTTTGTTAATGCATGATTTTGTAGTTCATATTATACCTTTTCTTCATAAAATGAAATATTTATTTGCATCATATCAATAAAATGTATTATACTTTTGGGAAAATATGTGGTATAATCAATTTTGAATGTACCTCTTCTTAATAAGTAAAAACTCTACTTGATTGTGCATGTAGGGTGAAGATTGGGTAACATTTTGGTGACCTCTGATGGGTGTCTTCCTACAAGACATAGGACCAGTAGCCTTGAAGCATCCATTGGGCTAAGAAGACTAGGTGATTTTGTCTATGAAGTCAATGGTTGTCTAAATGATTGATAATAATGAATCACCCCTTCATTATTCTAGGTCCTATTGGGACTCAAAATGGATGCCCTGATTTTGAGTACCATTGAGAAAATCAAGCCCTATAAACACTTTTTGATGCATATGTACTCGACTGCCCATTTGAAGCATAAGAGGTGTTTAATGTTTTCAACACCTTCCATTTAGTACATCCATGTGTTCCATAATGATAAATTGTCATTCCCAGCCACTTTATGAAGTCTTGTTTTGAGCAATTTACAATTTTGCATTTTCATCAAGTGTCAAACGACAACAGGAGGCCTTGTTTGCAATTGAATATCTCACACTCAGTAATGTTTCATGACTCACCGCTTTGGGAGTGTTTAGTGTCCATACCAAAGAACCTTTGTTTCTTCATTTTGAATTTGTTTGACCAGGTTTTGAACCCCTCAAAGTTGGTCATTTACTATTTCTTCCATTTGTGTAGTTGTTCACAATTCTGGGAAGCCCTATTTGACCAATTATATCTTTGACCCAATTGACCAAAATGAGAAAATTCCTTTTGCATTGCATTTTAGATCATTTTTCAAAAATGATTCCAAATGCAATTTCTAACTTTTTACTAGTCTCAAAAAAGGTAGATTGGTTGGTACTCCTGTTGGTGATGTTATATCTTGAAACCTATGATAGATGAGATCGAATGGATTATACCACTATGTTGTACTCTAAAAATACTTCAAGTGTGCCAATTTTCAAATTGTGATGAATCTGTCTGGACCCTTTCCCAGGTCAATTCCATTTACAAAAAATGCTTTCCTGCCAATGCTTTCAGTCTGCAAATTTGAGTAGCCTACTTTGACCACTCGCCAAATGTGTCCAATTATTCATCATGAGCCCAAATTGCAGATCCATCTCCCCTTTTGGCAAAAAACTAATGCCCCAGTTTTTGTGCCCTTGAATGTCAATTTGCCCAATTTCCAAAGCCAATTTTGAACATGATTTATGTTTTTCTGGCATGTTTTCTTGTAGGTGATTTTAAGTAAGCAACTTTGGAGGTAGATATCTTTTGACCCTAATGTCATCATATAACAAGATTTGGCAAGCCTATTCAATATGTTAAAGAGACAGGATATCCAAAGTTTCAGAGCCCGGCCAGGTGTTTATGTTAGTTTTTAAAGCCAGTCGACAAGCCCTGTTATAAGAGAATCACAGTTTGCAAAATGGGGTGAAATGTGTTTTAAAGTTTCATTCAGGGGTTTGAATTTGATTCCAATCAATACTGAGGTTTCAATGGAATAATTGGAAGGGTTAGTTATTTTAGTTCAAAATTTATTTTTAGCCGGACCCACCTTGGGGCCCGACTGCTTTTTCCAAATCACCAAGATAATGAGATAGAAAATGTTATAGTTCTCAAAGAAGATAGTGATATGATAATTAATTGTGTTTGACATGTCTTTTGAGTTCAAGTGGGATTTGCAAAATAAGCATGCCAATGTGGTTGGTCTACCATGTTGACATTAAAACTGTGTATTTCCATTAGTCGAAATACTAATGATAATTTTTTGAGAGGATAATGATGTGCTGCATTTTTAGAAGGCAAATGGATTGCCATCAATGTGGGATCCAGTCAATCAGGGGCATGAGTGAATCCTAATAGTTGAACTAGTTTGTGGGGTTGATATTCTAATTTGATGTTTCCATGAGTTTAATTTGCAAGGACACATAATAATAATGATTAAAGGGAGCACTTTGTTTCAAGGCACTCCAAAGGAGGTGCAATCTCCATGGAGACACCCACGGTGAAGGTAAGGACTTAGAAAAGCATCTACTTGAGAGCCCAAAGACCACAACAAATACAATAAAGATGTTGAAGCAGGGGCAGCAATGAAGTATGTGGAGATGCATGATAAGGCAGGGCACAACATGCAGAGCAAGCCACGTTAGCAGAGGAGGAAGAGAGTTCCTCAACGCATAGACTCAATAGCTCACGATTGAACAAAATCAGGGCAATCCACAAAGCAAATGCTACATGAGAAAGGAGTTTCCATGTGCAGAAAATAGAGATAGATGTGCAAGGAATAAAGAAATAGGTCGTAGCATCAAGGATGGAGCCAAATCATAAGGGGCAGTCCACGTAGGAAGAGATAGCAATGAAGGACGTAGTAGCAAGGGGTCAACCACAAGCCAAAGGAGGAGCTTCACAATGCCTCCACAGTCCACACAGAATAGAAGGTACCAACATTGGAAGAGTAAATGTTGTGGCCGCGGCATGATCATTATGTCATTTTATATCCCACATCCATCTAGAGTTCAAGTTTTATAATATTTAAAACCATGGGTACACAAGGGTAACATGTCTAAAGATTCTTGCTTTATGACGTTGAAGGCAAGAGCTGCGTAGAGGGACCCACCCATCTAGCTAGTTGAATCAGTGAACTTAAGGTCTATTTTGACCAATGAAGTGATTGTAGTGATGCCATGTGGCACGACCCAAGAGGTTGTTGTGAGATTGGGTGAGGAAAGATTAGGGCCTCTAATGTTATGATCATGTCAAGAGATCGAGGATCAATTTCCAAGCAGGCAAGATGCTACAACAACCCCCCTTTGCTGTGTGGTCAGAAAGCTCAAACCCAAAGCCTGTGATATTATGGGACAATCAAATGATCAAAGATGCAAAGCTTGGAGTGGTGCAATGCTATGATGCCATTGTAGGATCATGTAATAAATTTCAAACATCTTTGGTGCTTCAAATTGTGAAGTTGTCGTGACATTGGGAGATGAAATTTGGGGTGCTGCGATGTCACGAGAATCATAAGGTCGGAGGGCTAAAATTAAAAAATATTTCAAATGCATAATATGATGTGGGGGCCGCTCGGGTACAATCAAAAAATTAAGATTCAGAAATGTTTCAAGTACATGAATTATAAAGTTCACATATTTAAATTTTTAAAGATTTTATATAGTCCAACTACATAGTCTTTTTAATTTTTAATTTTTAATTTTTCTGCTCATGGCCCAGGGCCTAAATTTCAGATTGATCATAGAAGCATAATTTCTATGCGGAATATGCAGTATAATATACCGTTGGAATTGACAAAGAATGAATAATCCATTTTTGAAGTCAAATTTTGTGCAGGTGTTTGCTGGAAATAGGTATAGGAAAAAATGTAAAGTTTGGGCCTTCTTAGTGAAATGGGCTAAAATTGAAAACAAAGCTACAGGCATGGTAAAAACACAAGGTAAAAGGTCTATTGGGATAGTTTTGAGGATAATATGCTATTCTGGTATAATTTGGCTCCAATTTTTAGTTTTAAGAATATTATATTTTTAGATGTGATGATTTTCGAGAATTGAAGTTGGACTCGTGATTCAATGGTTTTCATCATTTAGTAGAGATATTTCCAAGTTTGTTACAAGATAACGATGAAAACAAAATTACATCAGAAGGGTAGAAAGAAAGAGAGGTTTTGCAACTACAAGAGAGGGAATTTCAAGCGGACACATGTCATCTTGATATCAGATCTAGGAATTCATCCTCTTTGATATCTTTCTTTCTCTCATCCATTTTAGGTGTTCTAGTTTTGAGGAGAAAAATTACTCACTACTGAGACACCATTCTTTCAGCAATTTCTCTTGTATTGAGCAACATTAAGTTTTATGCATATAGTTCTGATCTGTTAGGTAGTTTTGCATCTCAATTTCATGTATCTTACTATATTTGTTTCAAAGAAATGAATGAATAGGTAGCAACAAGTTAGACTTCATTCTAATATCTTGTCTCCCATTCATGTTGTTTGTGATCTTTTGTATTTTGTAAACAAGGAGTATGAAACTCAATTGCAATCTGTTGATTGTATATGTTGATCCATTTTGCCTATGACTCAAAGAGTTATGTAAATGCTTGATTCATCATCATAGGATTCCAGATCTCATGAAGGGATAGGTCAAGTATGAGATTCAAAAATATGCAGATGTTTAATTCACAAAGTGAATTAATAGATTAGGAAGTCCTAATGTATGGCATACGTCAATGACTTTCATGGATGTGTGTTAGGGATTTGTGTGATTGCCCAATAGATAAAGCATTAATAATTTTGAAGGATCATAGGGTTCTGTTGTTCATGTCATGTTTTGCTAAAAATCAACATCTTTAATCAAGTATTTTCCCTTTAATGTTGAAGAACCTAAATGTGATGCCCTCACTTTCCTTGTGAATTTCATAGAGTTGTAATTTGCTACTACAGATCTATGTTATTGCATAGGTATTAGGAGATATAAGGGTTAAATCTACTTAATAGATTTACGAATATGTTTTTGGAATGGTACCATATTAATTGAATCTGAGGTCCACCCACCTAGGTTTTGCAGAACCTAAAGTAGAAGAAGGGTCAAGCCTTATAGTTGGCCTAGTGTCTGAAATGATATGTTAAAGATGGGAGTTAGCTGCCCCTAGATGTACCATATTCTCATCGAGGTAATTTGAAACTTGTAACATTTCAAAACACCAATAGCTCCTAAACATGGTTCTTGACATGGAAACAAGGATTATTAGTGTGTTTGGCCCTTTGGAGAGATATACATCATGCATTAGAGAACTGATATGACATTATAAATTCAATTGATTTGTCTAGCCAAACATGTTTGGAAATATGGTTTATGGGAGGAAGTAAGTCTCCTTCAATGCTTTGTTTCATAGATCATGTATGCAAATGTGAGTGAATGGGTAGAATGATTGAATATTTTTAGAAAACTCTTTTGCATCTCAGAAAAATAGCACTTGAGATCTCTTATTGCACAACCAAAATTAGGATGGCAACTAGGCAAAATTATGTTGAAACAACACTTAGGGATAAACAACAAGAATTCATGGTGTGACAACACCTTATTGAAACTACAAATGAATCTCCCTAATAAAATTGTATCTCAAAGCAACATTTGAGGTGAATTCCATTTCCTAGAATTTGCATAAATTCTCCATCCATCTTGGACAAATGATATGCATTGTGTTTTTTGTAATCAGTAATAACAAATGGCTCACTCCACATTTTGACAAACTTAGTATGTTGTCCCAACTTTCTTTCTAGAACATCCCATCACAAAACCATGTCTCCTTATTCAAACACCTTTGAAATATTCATTTTATCAATGTTAACTTCACTTGGAGTTGATGATACTCCATATTATTCATAACTCAATCCCTAGTTTCTTCCAACTCCACAAGTTGAGCATGTTGTATAACCATAGGATATTTCTTTTCAGGCTAATGAGAAATCTCCAGTGTTAGTAACTATATAGGGGTAAAATAAAAGAAAATAGCTTAACACGTTTAGAAGGGGGAAGAGCAAGATCCACCCCTTGAATTAGGTTAGATTGATACACAAGGAAGTACCAATACAAACCCTAATGCAAAAGGAATGAATAACATGGTTTTATTTCCCTCTTATCTATTTAAAAATCTCTAGTGTTGATAATTTTGTAGGGGCCAAATGGAAGAAACTACATTAACATATTTAGAAGGGGGAAGACCATGATCCACCCCTCGGATTAGGTTAGACTGATACACAAGGAAGTACCAATGTAAACCCTAATACAAATGAAATGAACAATTTGGATATATTTCCCTCTCACCTCCATGTAATATCAATTTGAGATATAAAGATGTGAAAAAATGATGAAGTATATAGAAATGAAAGAGAGGAAGATAGAATACCTTGTGAGATACAAACCTAAAAATAAGTTGTCAAATAACCTCCATAAGGGTTGATTCTCACAATTTGGATTGAAAACTCTTCTATGGAAAAAACCTAGAAATCATTTGGCAAGTAATCAAGGGAAAACTTATCAGTCAGGGTCAAAATGGAGCATTATAGGTGCAATGTGCCCCTGATGAAAGGTGTGTGATGTTGATTCTAATTTTGTAATTTTGAAGAAAACTAAAAAGGGTATCCAAATCTGCAACTTGTTCATCAATCCAAGATCTAAAACTTGCAAAATGAATGGTTGTTTTGTTGGTTTTTTTTTTTTTTTTTTTTTTTGGTGGGGGGGGGGAGGGGTGTTCCTCAGTTAAACCCTAGTTTAGGAATTAACCTTGAATTGAAATAATTGAAATGGAATGCTAGCAAGTAATAGTGATAGATCAAACATGAAGCAATGTAAATCTATGAATATGCTCTTGAATTTGAAATGTAATCAAGTATATAGATGTAATAGCTTTGACTCAACTTCAAAACCCTAGAAAGGTAAACAAAGTGACATCAAAAGCTTCATGTATGAATGTACTTGAAATTTTCCTTGTAAATAAATATAGATATTGAAAGGATGGATGTAGAAGATACAACAAAGGATCTTGAATGTATGAAGGGAGATCTTGAATGTTGGAATGGTAGATCTTGCATAAACTCTTTCAATAGCTTGAATGCATGAATTCTTGATCTTGAATGGAGAGATAGCTAAAATGCCTTGAATGCTTTGAATAATGCTTGAGAACTTGAAATCTTGAGAGTGTGATTGCTTGAACTTGAACTTGATAGATTATGAATGAGAAATGGAGCAAATAGAATGTTTTATAAAGGGCTCAAAATAGCTTACTCTCACATGTCAACCGGCCTAGAAGTTTACACCGTGAAATTAACTAGACATGAGATCCAAAGAAAAAGGCTTTAATAGAGCCTCATCAAGGGCCTATTGCACCCTTGATTGTCAAGTGTAAAAATATTGAGACAATATTGGAACCCCAAAACCCCAAAATAGGTCCTGAATCTAGAAATCATGTCCAGATTCTAAGGAAACCTTGTTTTAGTAGTAGGAGAAAATTCCAAGTGGAGAGGTGGATAAAAAGGAAGGACATAGGGGAAATAGACCCTACCTTGTCTTAGCACTATGAAAATGGTATCTTTAAAGAGGATTTATTAGTTTGTACCCTAATTTTACCTAGGAAAAGGACAAAAAAAGGAGAAAGAGGTGAAAAAGAAAGGGAGAAAAATGATCTTGCATTAAATAGGTACTAAACCTTCATTAAATTGGATTGCTTCCAATTTAAGATGATACAACTTAACTGATAAAGGAAGCCTAGCTTCTTTCCCATTAGACCAAAACATATGGTGAATTACCAATAGCTCTTTTTGGAGTTATTCTATATGTCTATAATTTAGATTTAAACTTTACATGCCAACCCCTTTAATTGTTCTCAAGGGTTCTTTTGATAACCCTCAACATACTCTTATTAGTTGATTCAACCAAACCATTTCCTTGTGGATAATAGTTTGATGAGGTGTTTAGAAAAATATTATGTTGTACAACCCATTCACTTATCCTCATCCCCATAAATGTCAAGGTATTATAAGAAAATATTGACTCGGGAACTCCAAACTTAGTAACCAAGTCATCATAAAAAATTAGTACAATTGTGTTAGAATCCTTTAAAGCTACAAGCTTTGTCTACCTTGTAAAATAATCAGCGGCTATAAGTATCCATCAATGCTATGTATTTGATGGTGGTTTTATAGGACCAATAAAATCTAGCCACCATATCATGAAGGGTTGTTCCACTTGTATGGACTGCAATGGAATAACTAATAGTTGCTCCTTCCTACATAAAAAGAGCACTTTGTGAAATTTCTCGACCATTCATATGCATTCTTAACCATGTTGGGCCAGTAATAACCATCTCTCATAATCTTCCACATTGTTGTCCTTGGAGAAAACTAACCTCCAACAACTCTGTCATTAAACTCGTGCAATACCTTTTTGGTTTGATCATTTTCAATACATCTTAATAGCATATCATTCAAATATTTTCTGAACAACACATTCAACTAACACATAAGGGATATATTGTAGTCTGAAACATCTTCGCTTTTCCTTGTCTATACCAATTAAACACTCATTTTTTTAAAGAAATGAGTCACATCCTTCACCAAAATTTCTATCATAACCTATCCATCTTTATGTTGCTCATCTTGGACAAATAAAAGTACTCCCATATCTATTGTTACAACTCCTTCAACTAGTTGTTCACATAGTCCTATTTCTTGGATTTGCCTGGTTATTTTGACCTTAGTTATCCATATTGTCCTTTTTCATTCAGATTTTTACTTAAGAGAAACTCCTTGACACTAGGATAGCACCGTAAGATGGATATTGTTGTGTGAGACTAGGGTTTTGAACTTTCGATAAATTCCAAAACATGCTTCTCCACAAAAATATACCACTTCTCATATTCTTCCATCCCTTTACTATAGAAGGTCATAGGTGGCTCAAAACCACCCTCATTCTCTTGCACCAATATTATTGAAATTAAAGCATAAAGAATAAAGTCTTTGAAAAAGTTAGGATAGACTATGGTGGGCACTTCAACCAATGCTTCTTTTATTACCTCAAAAATATGCTTGCCCTCCCTAGTCCAGCTAAAAATAATATTGTTAGCATTGTTGTTAATGGTTTCAACAAGTTTGCAGTACCTTCACAAAAAAATTATTTTGCCTAAAATCTCTGCAACCCCTTTTTTTTATTAGGAAAAGGTAGCTCAAGGATGGTCTTGACTTGCTCTAGGTCAATGGTAGTCCCTACTTTTGAAATAACATACCCCAACAATCTTCCTTCATAAACTACAAAAATACACTTCTTGGGATTTAAAGATATCCAAATTTTTGACACCTTTAAAAAATCTACCTCAAATGATCAATATGATTAGTGAACTTCTTGGAGAAATTTTTCATTTAATCCAAATAATCTAAGACAATATTGTACATTAGATTGTGAAATTCCATATACATGTCCTTTTAAAAGATAGCTCCAGCATTAGATAGATCAAAATTTATTTTATGATAGGCCACAATATCGCACTTTGTAGTAAACAATGTCCTATACTGAACATCTTTAATAAGAATCTAATTGTATCCACTATATGCATCCAAGAAATATTAATGCTAAAAACCTGAAATAAACTGTAAAATTTACTCCATAGAAGCCAATGGATGTCTGTCCTTTAAAGATGCCCTATTTAAATCTCTAAAATCCACACAAAGCCTTAACTCCCCATTCTTTTTCCTTACATGAACTAGGTTCAAAACCAATAAGGTATCCTTGATGGAAAAATTATATTGCTCTCTATCAACATATCAAGCTCCTTTTGCATCAAAATCAAGCCTCTATTTTTTCTAGATAGGTTAAGCATTAGGCTCTAACTATATGGTGTGGTGAGCTAGGTGTGGGTTAAAACCCTTTAAGTTCATATATTTCTATGCAAAGACATCATTAAACTAGGTTTAGGCTTACAGGTTTCATCATCACTATTAAATGTTGATTCTAAAGTAACTAAACCTTTGGGTGCATTGTTTTCCTTCAACTGTAGTACTTTTCCATCATACTAATTTGCAATCTTCTCTTGGTTTGCATTAGAAAAATTGCCTCTTCCCTCAAGAAATTTTCTATCTCTCAATCACTTTCAAAGACTTCTTAGTGAACATAATTATCGAAAAAAATAGGTCTAATAATAAACTTAATATGTGGGCTCCACTTGTCTTTTCTCACTTCTTTTTGAAAATCAAATTATGCACCTATGGAATCCAAATGGTTAGCATGTTTAATTTGGTTTTGTGGTATGGAAACCAAGTTGAGCTACAAAATCCTTTATTAGACTCCACACTGAGTTCTTATATGATTTGAGAAGATCATTTTTTGTGGCATGAAGGTTTTTGACCTGATTCACTACTAATTCAATGTCACCATAAACCTTCAAATAATCAATCTCCATTCTTGTTGCCCATTCCATGCCAAAAACAATGGCTTCATATTCAATTGTATTGTTAGAGCAACTAAAACAAACTTTGCATGTTGAATAGTATTTTTAATCAATAGAAGAGACCAACATACACCCTTCACATGCACCTACCTTATTCTTAGAGCCATCAAAGAATCACTCCCAAAATCCCAACTCATCAAAAGGATCAACATCTTTTACAAGGATTTAAATGAAAGCCCTAGGTTCATGAATAAAAATATTTCCCAAGTCTATCTTCTATACCTCTACAAATTGAATCTTTGGTTGATTTTGATAGGTCCATTCATCTAAAATAATATTATGAATATCATTTATCCAAGTCTAATTTTCTTGAACAATAGGGTGATACTATAAATTACCAATGAGCATATTTGCATTGATTTGACTCCTATAATGAGACTCAATATGGTTCATTATTATGGGCTCGTATTGAATTGTGACTCTAGTCCCATATCAATTCCTAAACAATATGTTTGACCAATCAAATGACAAGTAACCATCTATCTTCCCTAGAAAAGAAAAGGACTAAATGAAATGGCAATTTGATAATATATACATCTTGTGGAATAGAAAGGTTTGGGCATGCATTCAAGGTTAAGATCAAACACCTTATAACTCCTAAAGTGCTTACTATTGTGTCATCTAATTACACTACCCCTTTCTCTAAAGGTTCATATTTAACTCCTATCTTGTTAGCTATTTTTTTAAGGCATGATTGAGTTATTGGCCCCTGAATCTATCATGAAATTATGAACAATATTGTCTCCAATAATTAGGGATACATAAAATGGAGGTGGCATGGGCTTTAACATTTGTTCTTTTAGTATATCAACTTCAACATTAGTCAACACTACTCCTAGCTTAATAGACTTAAGTTCAATACTAAAACTCAAATTAGACAATATTGATTCCAATAAATTATTTTGATATGGAATACATAAACTATCCCACATTGCCATTGAAATAATTGTCTTTTTCATATGATCAAGAATGTTAAAATGTGCGATAAAAACCTTACTTTGCACCTTTGGAGCAATATTTTGGCCACTTGAAATAATCGGTGCTACTTGTTGAGGAATGATTTGTGGTTGAATCTTGATAGGTAAAACTTGAACCTTTTGACCCGCATTGGGTGCACAACATTACCCTATTGTCCCATAACATCTACAACTTTGCTAATTGTTGGCACATGTCTTGTTGACAATTCTTTATCACTTTGTTTTGTTGGTACAGTCTAATTAGTTGATGCTATATTCAAACCAACTTGTTTTCTTCCATCCAATGATCTTTTCTTACATCTACTATTATCAATAATTGAAAATCTATCATGACTAACTCCAAAAAAGCCATTTGCCTACCAATTAAAGAAGGCAGCTTCTAGTTGCTCTTCCTACTGTTGATCAAAGTCTTTCCTAATTATTTTGCTAGTAAGATGGTCTATTCCCAGCCCAATTTTTCTAGTATTATTGCTTATAAGGAGCCTGGTAAGGCTTGCAATTCTGACTTTGTTGCCTCTTGATACTAACAAGCTAGTTTCCAAAGGTTTTCAACACTCCTTCGATCTCTTGTAGATCATTTATTTGGGTTGGAATACCACTTGTAGGAAAAAATTATTGTGTATTTAGTGTTGGTAATGTTCGTTTTTATGGTATCACTACCAATGGAATCTTTTATAATCGCAATGAGGGTTGAGGTATCAATGCTATGAGAAAATTGGGCATGGGTGACCTTAGGGCTATTTGTCCAACTTGTATAAGATTATTTTTGGCACTAATGGCTAACTGATATGTTGTAGGAAGCATATTGCATCCCAACATTTGAATCATGACTATAATGTTGTTGTTGAAAGCCTTCAAATAATATAAAAATGCATGTTCAATAGTTGGCCTTACTATTGCAGGAATTCTTTCCCAAGTTTTCTGGAAACTAAAATTGAAATCTAAAACTTGCTCATGTGGTGCTCTCTAAATAGTAGATAACTACTATACCAGTAATAAATTATCTAAATTATTCCTACATTCAACCTTTTATACTACTCAAAGGCTTTTTCTTTGAAGGAAGTTGTTAACAGTCTCACATCAACACTGTCTTAAGTGACATGATGCAAAGCACACAAATTCTCCACATCTTGAATATGCTCCATAGGGTTAACTTGGTGTTTTGATAAATATGACAAGCTTTTGGGGTTACAATTGGTATATCATCATGCTAGACTGAATTCAAAGGGTTTCCTTAATTGAATGCAACAAAATATCTATCCATTGGTGCCTATAGATCTCTCCTTCTTGGTAACTGAAAATGAGAAACAATAAAAATTAGCGCTACTGCATGCTAAGTCTTTCCATATGAGGTGTTTACCCTACTCTCCTAGTATAACCAAGAGCCTCTTGAACTTTTTATGTTGTCCTTCTTCCTCTCCTATGCGAAGATAACTCTTTATATTGAAAAGTTTCAAATGTCCTTATATATATTCTTCTCATGAGTCTACACTAACCTTTATAAAAGAACATATAATATCTAGATGTATAACATATAATACATCTTAACAAGGTTTTTTTTTTTTTTACACTCCAACAACAATAAATAATACAAGAAAATAGAGCTGTGAATAACCCTTTATGTCCCATTGGGCATTCCAAAATTGTTATCTCTCATATGTGCACCCTATATTGATCTTCATAAAACTAGACATAATCTAGAGAAGCATGTGATTATTTCAAGGATGTGGGTGGCTTATAACTAAAATAAACCTTCGAAAAAGTTTGATTTCCTTGAGCATAATTTATCACGTATCATGTATCATCTTGTAGCACTATTAAGTCAAATTGATCACTAATTGAAGAGCATGATTGAATTTGTATATTTCTTTGAATCTTTTTCTATAGTAGCATCCACTACCATTATTTTATATAAGAATTTGGCTTAGGGAAAAATGATACCAAGTTCAAGAAGCTCAAGAACTCAGCACAATATGGACCAACAACGTATGATCATAATAACAATATGAGAATGAATAATTGATTAATGCACACTAGAAGTGCCTGTATATAAAGGCCTCTAGAATGACTAGGGGTTAGCAAAGTGATAAGCCTCACAACTAAGCACATGTCCACCAATAGTGGATTATCCTCCATTGATCATAGGAGTTTGTGCAATGATGAGAGGATAAGCTTACATAGGTCTATCTCATAAAAATATTTTGTAGACATGATGTGCTCAATTAGAGTGTGAACAACTGTGTTTTCTACATGACAACTCTGTTGAATATGCAAACTCATGTGTTGTCAACAAGACAACTCATATGACTACACATACTTATAGGTGTCTATATGAAAACTAATATAATAATGCATTAACCTAAGTAAACTTAAGTAAAGTGTAATAAAAATTAATTGTCTACATTAACACCACCCTTAAGTGCAACTTAGGGGAATGCACTTAAGCTCACAAAAGCTACGATGAAAATGCATGATGGGTCTCAGCTTCTAGGCCATGTTAGGTACCCATGTACAAATGCAATGCAATCTCTTTGAAAATGGAGAAAGAGGGAAAACCTCATGGGAAAAACCCTGGTGAAAAATCCCGCACCCCCAAGAGATATCTCAAATGAAGATACTTGACCTAAGTGAAGGGCTTGGTGAAGATGTCGACAATTTGCTGCTCTATAGGACAATACTGCAATGTAATGACCTGCTCATGAATCGACTCTCTGATGTAGTGCATATGAACCTCAATGTGTTTTGTCAGTTGATGTTGCACTAGATGTTTTGAGATTTCAATGGCACTCTAATTATCACAATGGATGATTGTGGGTCTAGGTATGTCAAAACTAAACTCCTTCAGAATATGTTGTAACCAAATAGCCTCTGTAGCCGCATTGATAGCTCCTCGATACTCAGCCCCAATCGATAAAAGAGAAATAGTATTATGCTTTTTACTCTGCCAACAAATGGGATCAGAACTAAGATGAAACATGTATCCTAAAGTGCATTTGCAAGTATCAATATCTCATGCATAGTCTGAGTCTATATAACCCACTAACTATAGTCCAGTACCAGTTGCATAGCATATCCCATATGTATGTGTACCCTGGATATAGTGAAGGATGCATTTGACTATCTTCCAGTGAAGTTTGTGTGGCTCTTGCATGAAGCAAGAAACCATGCTAGCTATAAATGATATTTCAGGGCATGTATGTGTCAAGTAGATGAGACTTCCAACCAACTATCTATACAAAGTAGCATCAACAAATGGAGTGTAACACTTTGCTTCTAACTTAACTTCTGAAAGAAATGGAGTAGATGCATCCTTGTAGTCACTCATGTGAAACTGAGCAAGTAGATCAAGAGCATACTTGGGTTGTGATAATGTGATCCCTAATGAAGACTGATGTATCTTGATACCAAGGAAATAATGAAGTAGACCCAAGTCTGTCATCAAAAATGTGCCCAAAAAAATAGCCTTAACACTATTAATGATGGATGTTGTACTCCTTGTAATGATCAAGTCATCAACATAAAGCACAAGTAGCAAGTGAGAATCATCCTGGTAAAGAATGTAGACATTCAGATCGGAATGACATCTGGTGAACCCTACTGAGAGAAGGAAAGAATCCATCTTAGCATACCAAGCTCTAGGAGCTTGTTTTAGTCCATAGATAGACTTTTGCAACTTGCAAACCAAGGTAGAATCCTGAATGAATCCCTATGGTTGCTCCATATAAATCTCCTCATAAAGATCACCATTCAAGAATGCACTTTTCACATCCATCTAATGGACAACCCATCTTAGAGTTGTAGCTATAGCTAGTGTCAAATGAATGGAGTTCATTTTTGCAACTGGAGCAAAGGTCTCAATGTAGTTTATGCCAGGAATCTGAGAGAAACCTTTTGCAACAAGCCTAGCCTTATGCTTATCAACACTTTCATCCATTGCAAACTTGGTCCAATAGATCCACTTACATCAAACCAATTTTCTTCCCTTAGGAAGAGAGATTAAGTCCCATGTATCATTTCTCATAAGAGAATTATATTCTTCCTCCACTACTTTATGCCATTCTGGAATTCCTGAAGCTTCTTTGAATGATTGAGGATCGGAAGCAATTGCAATATAAGCGTGAGGGAGTGAGTTGTGTTGTGATCTTGTCCTCCTAGTATCTAAAGTATTCCCTGCCAATGGTCCTACCACATCCAATGTCTGTTGAGCCCATTTAGGTCTTGTGGAAGAAGATGTAGAAGGGATATCCTCAACCTCATCTAGATGATGCCTCTATTTGGGTCATGGACGAACATCTTCCAAGTCACTATCATCACTGTCACTCTCTTCAATGAAGGATAAGAAGGAGGAGTTGAAGAAGTAAAGCAAGGACAACTTTATTCAAAGTGTACACTCCTCTCATAGAAAATTTCATGTGTCTCTAGATCCATCAATTTGTAGGCTTTATGAGAGTCTACATATCCAACAAAGATGCAAGGTTTACATTGAGCTTCCAATGCCCTATGTTTTTGTGGAGGTATTTGTGCCCATGTTGGACAACCAAAGACTCTAAAGTTCTTTACATAAGGTTTCCTTCTAGTCCAAGCTTCAAAAGGAATTACACCATCCAAAGCTTTATGAGGACTCCTATTCTAGATGTAGTTGGCACAATTCATTGCTTCAACCCAAAAGACTTGATCAAGAGACTTATGTAGTAGCATGCAAGTAGTCATCTTCTTAAGGGTTTTGTTCTTCCTTTCAACAACACCATTTTGATGTGGCATGTATGGTACTGAATGTTGAAGGTCAATTCCCTCTTGAGTACAAAATTTTATAAGTCTTGAGTTCACATACTCCCTTCCATTATTTGTTCAAAGGAATTTGATGGCTTTCTCTTGCTGCTTTTCTACTTGAGCCTTGAAGCTAAGAAATCATTCAAACACTTCACTCTTATGAGCGATGAAGAATACCCAAGCATAGCGAGAGTAATCATCAATGAAGGTGAGTGCATAGCGAGACTTTCCAAATGATGGCACTGGAAATGGGCCTGCCACATCACTATGAACTAGTTCAAGAACACATTGTGCTCTCCAAGACTTCCCCTTGTCAAACATTTTTTCTGGATGCTTCCCAAGTGTGCAACCTGAACAAACACCTTCTAAAAACTGGACTTGAGGTAGACCATGAACCATGTTCTTGCTTCTAATCTATTGATGATACCTATAGTTGAGATGTCCAAATCTCTCATGCCACAATTTTCTTTTTGTATTTGAATGCATTAACAAGGCTTGTGCATTAGATTTAGGCACAAAGGAAGAGAAAGTGTAAAGCCTTGAATCATGAGAAGCTTCACCTATTGCAACCATATAGTCATCTTTGATAATTTTCACTACCACTAAATCTAGAAGAAATTCAACCTTTTTCCACCTCCATAGTGAGTGATTTGGCAGACTAAAAGAAGGATGGAGGTAAGATTAGGAACATAGAGAACATCCTTGAATGCTCCATTTTCCATCTCAACTTCACCTTTTCCTTAAACTTCCACTTTAGTATCATCCCCTACAAAGATGTGAGGTACTCTGAATGCGTCATGAAAGAAAAATCTCTCTTTGAAGCACCCATGTGATGTGTGGCACCTAAATCAATAATCCATTCCCCCTGACTAATAGTGTTTGTGAGAAAAGCTTGCCCTTTTCTCTTAGAATTTGAAGACGAATGCCCTTTCTCCTTATAAGCATTAGTCAATGGAACATTGTGCTTCTTCATGATGTTTTTCAATTCATCAATTTCCTTATGATAACACTGATGTTCATCATGACCAATTCTTTTGCAATAGGCACACTTCTTCTTTTCCTAATAAGTGTCCCCCTTTTTGTTGGTATTAGGAGAAGACTTACCTTGTTTTTTATTTGACGTTGGAGTTGAATTTTTTGTATACCCTTGTTTGTTATCTTATCACTTCTTCTTTTTGTCCTTGCCTTTGTTTGAACTTTCACCAATTGAATTTTTAGAGCTCTCAGTGTTAGCCACCAATGCCTTAGACTTTGAAGACCTGAGAATGCCCATTTTTATCAACTTAGCTTGTCCATCCTCTAACAATTGAGCATAGTCATCAAAAGTGAATTTCTTAAAGGAAGCCCCTAAGGTAGTCTTTTTGGTGTTGAAAGAATAGAGAAATGTGGAGTATTTGAATGGCAGCTTATTGTGAATTAGATAAACCAACCTATCATCTTTAATGGGACTACCACAATCATTAAGTTTTGTTCTCAATTCATTCACCTTAATGATAAAATCTTGGATAGAATCAAAGCTCTTAGGATCTAGGGAGATAAGCTCATCTTCAATCTTGTAGACATCCTCCTTAGTCACTTTCCCATATAGCTTTTTAAGGGCATCCCAAGTTTCCTTGGATGTATTATATTTTATGATCTGATAGAGGATCTTGTCATCAACCCCTAACCTAATGAGTCCTAAGGCTTTCCTATTTGTTGTTTCCCAAGCATGGATTTCACTTTGAGATACTTGGCCACCTGTTGGTTTAGGAAAAGATCCATTTGCATATTGAGAAACTTCTTCTTTCATCAATTCACACCATTTTTTAACTAACCATGTGGCATAGTTATGTGGTGTTAATTTTGGAACCTTAAGGTTTCCCATAATGCAAGGAAAGAAAGATAACAGCAAGAATTCACTCAATCAAACCCCTCCCCCCCCCCAAATGAATGATTTTGGCACGTTATACTTAGTGTTTTTACAATAGCCACTCACCAATTTAGGCCTAAGTGGACTTATAATTTTTTATGTACAACCTCCTTTTGGAGTTCAATCTAGTACTTAGCATTGTAGCTCAGATGTACAACAATTTTGAACTTTGATCAAAGCAATACAATGCAAAAAAGGACCTAATTCTAAAAGTGGTATTTCTATCCACAGAAGCCTATAATCTAATTGCAAATCTGGAAAGTAGACAAAAAATTATGCACTTCCAAAAAAAATGGAACCTAAAAATGTGTCCAAATGAGCCCGTACGGAGCATTTGAAGTTGCAAAATGCAAGATTGGACAGGTACAATCTCCAAAAACTAATTTTTTTGAAAAAATCTGTACACCAAAACTAGAAAATAATTGCACCACTAAAAAATTTAGGAATTGTAGCCAAAATCAAAAAAAATTACACCTAATTTGGAGTCTAGTTGACTAAGATATGGCCTCCCAAAGCTAGACTGTCAAATCAAAATTTCATATGAAGAGGGTTCTGCATAGGAAACTACTAGGTTAAATTTGATGTCCAAATAGTCATCATGGCAATGCAATCTAGCCTGTTGGTGATGGTCAAATAGCTATCAAATTTAAGATAGTGAAAAGATGACATCAAAAAAAATCATTCCCTAGCTTACATGTCAGTACAGAGGGGGCTGACTATTTAGGTTCATTTAGTGATGTGTCAGGCTATACAGCTAACATGGCCTACTTCATTGGCAGGTGATGTGGCAAAGGACAAATTGGCTGATTGGGATCTATGTGGTAGTCTGTGTAAGTGTTGATGTGGTACCAGGAAGGATCTAACTTGGCAATGACATGTCTCCATGGGGTGCAGAGGTTGCTAAAGAATCATCACTAGTGGGAGCTGTGGAGTGGCTGGTGAGAGCAAGGTCGTCAGAGGTGGGAGTGAGGTTGGTAGGGATCAGAAGTCAGGCAGTGATTATTTGATGGTGGTGGGGAAGTGGAAGTCGACAAGGGTATTGGTGCTGACGGGAGGGAATCCAATGGGTGGTGTAGGAGTTTTAATCCCACATGCACCCCATTGGTAGATATCAAAGTATATAAAACAAAAGGCCACCAATATCAAACAAACACACAAAGGGACTAGTTGTTGTGAAAGTTCATCGTAAATGATGATATTGTCACTAGTTTGTGATCGCTAGTTATGGCATGTGTGCCAATCAGTATGAAATATGTGCCAAATTATGTAGAAATTTTGACCGCGAGCGCCAAGAATTGATCACCTAGTTTTCTTGCAATAAATGCTCCTCTACAGGCCTAATAGGCCAAAAAAATTCAGAAAAAAATAATTGCAGATCTGAAGAAATTGCAGACACACAAATTAAAAAATGCAGATCCAAAAATTAAATGCACAAATCTGAAAAGATCATACCAATTATGCAAATCAAGCCTTCAGGTGCCAGTTTACAAAAAATTGCCTCAAATTTGACTATAGCCTAGGGTAGTCAAATTTCACTGAATTGATGCTCTAGATACAATGGTGAGGTCCAGTTTGGCTCTAGACACTCCCAATAGCTACAGATACTCCAGATTTGAATCATGGTCCTTCGAGAGGTGATGCAAAAAATGGTCTCCAATGGCTATGAAATGAAGCTCCCTTGGCTCTAATACCATGTAAGAATTTTCCTTAGCGAAAAATGACACCAAGATCAAGAAGCTCAAGAACTTAGCACAATATGGACCAACAATGTATGATCATAATAACAATATGAGAATGAATAATTGATTAATACACACTAAAAGTGTCTGTATATAAAGGCCTCTAGAATGACTAGGAGTTAGCAAAGTGATAAGCCTCACAACTAAGCACATTGTCCACCAAGAGTGGATTATCCTCCATTGAGCACAGGAGTTTGTGCAATGATGAGAGGATAAGCTTACATAGGTCTATCTCATAAAAAGATGTTGTCAACACCATGTGCTCAATTAGAGTGTGAACAACTATGTTGTCTACATGACAACTCAATTGAATATGCAAACTCCTATGTTGTCAACAAGACAACTCATATGACTACACATACTTCTAGGTGTTTACATTAAAAATTATATAATAATGCATTAACCTAAGTAAACTTAAGTAAAGTGTAATAATAATTAATTATTTACACTAACATTTTTTTCATATATACCCCCTACTAAAATATGTATTGTATCTCCCCACTCATAGTTAATGTCATTTGTCAACCAAATCATTACCTTTTGCCCAAATTGAATTGTAAGGTTTCAAGCATGGAATGTTGTCCCTTAAATAGCCATTTATTGTGTCTCTTGCATTTTGAATTTGAATACAATAAAAGGTTTCATACATTAATTATACATGTCCCTTTGATGTTGCTCTTGTTTATTCATATTTGATCTTTATTTGTCAATGACACACTGGGATCAAACCCTTGTGGGAGCCCCATTTATATCCACATGTTGATGACCCTCTGTTGTTGCACATGACACAAACTAGTTAACAATAAATCTAGTTTTTGGGATTTTGTGGTTTGGGTGCATAGGTGGGGTATTGTAATGCCCCACCCAAAGATCCTTGGAACAAGGATGAAATACAAGCCAAGATTCTTTTTATTTATTTTTTAAACAAGTGTAAGTGCACAAGACAACAACATATACAGATCACAATGGAAGACTTAACCACCATCCTGGCATCCAACAGACCTCCCAATGCCACTACCCGAACTAACACAACACTACAAGAACAGAAACCTAAAAATGATAAAAAGCACTAAGAATCTCAAAACTACCCAACCAAGGTAATTTAAGGCAACCCAAAGGCTATTAGAAACTTTGAAAATTGAACCCCAAAAATCAAGGGAAACATCTCTTGTTTTCCACACGAGAACTTACCTCTGTCAGAATTCCACATGGAGTACCTTCTCGTGCAAAGATGTGCACATGGGTGTGAGCACATGTTTGGTCATACAACCAAAACACATAAAAATTAATGTAAGGTTCCATGTGAGGAAGTGCCCAGCCATGTGAATAAACCTACTACACCATGCAAAGACTTGCATCCTTGCGCGAGAAAGTGCAATCTCACACAAGATCTTAAATCAACACGCAAACACAAAAATTAGGAAAAAGCTAAGAAATCTAAGTGGTTAAATTCCTCCACACTGGAGAGTATCGGATCTACATTTTGAGGTGAGAACACTCGACAAAAGTTGAAAGATGGAAAGCCAAAATCTAACCATCTACTAAAACAATGAAGGAAAAGAACAAAAGTAACATCACAATGTACTAAAAGCAACATCGTAGTAACTGAAATAACATTGCAATAAACAATGCAACCAAACTAAGTACATAATTCCTCCCTACCATCAATGGCATCATAAGACCATCATGGGCCCTAGCCATCCCCCATGCGTAACATCCCAAGCCACTGATTAGATCATCAATACTATCATAATAGGGACATCACTACTAAAACATGCTACAACATAAGCATAAGGAAATCTAACATGCTAGAAGTAAAGCATAAGATAATCCTACAAAGTAGATAACATCACCTATCACATGCTAACTATCATAATAAGGAAATGTGGTAGTAAATAACATCATCTAAACATGATAAACAAGCATTCCAATGAAAGCATAAATCACAAGAAAGCATACTCTGAAACCTGAAATACTAAGTGACAACATCTAGCAACTATCGCACTAGGATAATAGACCATCTCTGTACACCGATCCCTAGTAGTGGAGGTAGCTATGCCTCCCAAACATGTGGTACCTATAGGTCCACACCCATCATGCTAACTGAGATAATGATCCAACCACAAACACACACGCCAAGCACTATGATGACTAAATCTAAGACATAGACAATGCATAAACTATAGGTCCTAGTCAAACACTCAGTGGGCCACTAAGTAGGGGTTCACATCATGGAGAGTTGCTTGGTATCCAAAAGCCAAAGCTTGGATTGTGTAGATTTAGCTCCCTCAATAGAAAGGCTCTAGCACAAAATATTTTTCATTATCTTAAGTTTTACTACTACCTAGTATTATATTTAGTTATCATTTATAGAAATCTTCCTCTGCCAACCTTTGGTGCCATGATTGCCAAGTTGTGAGATAGAAGCCCCCTCCATATCCTACCCTACCCTACCCATGCTCATCTAATGATGAGTGCCCATAGGCATGCAAATTCCCAACCCAACCCCAATGATCATAACTTTCAACAAGTCCACGGAAGGGTGAGCTCTGCAAGTCAGTCGACAAATATATATGTGCATGTATTGGTGTGTGGCGCACCACCATCATGAAGATCATAACACAAGGACTAGATGAGACACAACCAAAAAGTCACTCAACCGAAAATAGACTTGGGAGGACAGATGCAACACACATCCCAATGCAACATAAAAGTGCAATAAAGGTCTGACCGACATCCAAATAGATCATCCAAGCTTGCGACCAAACTCATGCAAAGAAAACCCAAGAAAATTAGGCAACATGTAAAACCAGGTAAAAACCACAAAAATTTGAAATTTCTAAAATTAAAACCCATTTGATCTTTGGAAAAACCCCCAAAAACCTAGTAATAAATGAGTTCAGATATCATATGAAAAAATGGCCAGCATAATAGCTCAAAACTCCAAACTCCCATCCCAAAAATAGGGAAAATGTTCATACTTGACCAACTGGGTAGAACCAACAAACAGAAATGGAGGGGAACACTAGTTCTCAGCCTACTAACATACTGCTACAAGAAACGAAAGCTAAAACAGAGCAAAAACAACAAAATGGGAAGGCCCTACCTGACAGAAAGAGGGAAAAAACCAAAACCCACAAAATAAAAAAAATATCCTACCAAAACTATTGAAAGTGATGGCAAAGCAAGAACTCCCTGAGCTGGATCCAGCAAGACTGATCTTGTGAAAAACCCATGCTCACAACTCCCAAAACAAATAGAAATCAAATCCTTCAGAAGAGGATTCTCAAAAAGCTCTCAAATTTCCTTTTTCAAAAAGTGAGAAGTGAATAATAAAAACTCTTTTTCAATACTTATTCACTTTTTGAGTGAATAGTCAATTAGGGCAAATAGCAAGCTATACTAGCTAGACTCTAAATCGACCCAAACAAAAATAGGTTATTCTCCGTAACAAAAATTCACCTAAGGAAATTTGAAAAGATTAAAAGTTTGAAAACCCAAAATCATAGAAAATTACTTAACACTTTCATGACAACGCAAACCTGTAAATGCACAAACACGCTCACTAGTCTAATCACATAATGTAGATGAGTTTGGATTTACTAATCACTAAAAGGTTTTAATTTAAACAATTAAAATAAGGATATGTTGACCATACAGGGACGACATTGGTAAAAATATGAATTGCTAAATCACTAATTCCATAGGCCACTGCCAGGGATATAATTCCTGCACACTAAAACACATGATCAAGTGCAATTGTGTATCATATAATAGTTGAAGCAATTAATGCATTAAATAACTAATTAATCCATTTACATCACTCACGTTTGCATAAAGCATAAAGAACAAGAATGAAGTAAATAATCATAGCATAGAATCCATCACATAGCATAATCAAAGAATATGTCCCAATAAACTAGATAATCAAATATCATTGTAGATCTATTGTCATCTCAAAATGGCATCAACATGCAAATATGATAAACTGAACAACATAGAAGCATTTATGGTATTGAATCAAAGTATAACATTCGACCCTCAGGTCATCTCAAAATAGAAATAACAATATGAGTATCAAGTATCTCTCAAATCAAAATAAACAAGGTACAGACTACAAACACAAGAAGCACTACAAGTATGGTAGGTAGATATGTTGGTAATTGCTTAGATCCATTAGATGTTGTCCCCCTCTTTATTTTCCATTTTTAGGAATTTGGCAATGGGGAGTACGAAAGTGGGAAAGCAGGTTCTATAAAAATGAGGACATGGATGGTCAAGAACACCAACACAACTACTTTTTATCATGCTTTATATTCATCACACACATATATTTAAGATTTAAAATTCAAAAGCCACCTTTATTTATATCTAATTTAGCTAGTTTCATGGCTTGTGTAAAGCAACATACATTTGAAGAATAAAAATCACATTTTTAAAAAAGAGTTTTAATAATGCATGATTTGTTCACTTTACCTTATCTATTTTCTTCATAAAATGAAATAATTATTCGCATCATATCAATAAAATGTATTATACTTTTGGTAAAATCATGATATATAATTAGTTTTGCATTTACTTCTTCTTAATAAGCAAAAGCTCTACTTGACTGAGCATGTATGGTGAAAATTAGGTAACACCCATGAAGATACTTAAAAGTATCTTTGCAAAAAGGTTTGGTGAATATGTCTACTATTCACTCCTTTGTAGGTACATACTTTAATTTTTATTCTCTGAATTTAACATTCTCTATGATAAAATGATATCTAATGTCAATATGATTTGTTCTGCAATGAATAATTGGGTTCCTTGGCATACTGATAGCACTTGTATTATCACACACTATATGAATTGGTCCAAGAAAATTGATCCCAATATTCTTGAAGGTTTCCTTTATCTATAATACCTACATACAACATGAGGATGCTACAATGTATTCCAATTTATAGTGGAGAGCATTGCAAATTCTTGCTTCTTTCTTGATCAAGCAATTAACCAAGATCCTAGAAAGGATGCTCCTCCACTAGTGCTCTTTTGGTAATCCAAAGATCTTGTCCATTCAACATTTGTATATGTTGTAAGTATAAAATTTGATTTTTTTGGATACTATAACCCATAATCCTCAGTCCCTTTTTGGATACCTGGAAATCCTCTTCACAACCATAACATGAGATTCTTTCACTTCTTACTAAAATTTGGCTATCAAACATATTACAAACATGATATCTAGTTTAGATAGAACTAGGTACAACAAACCTACAACCATCAATCTATAATCTCCTACATCATCCTTTAGTGAATCATCTTCTTTTTTTAACTTACAACTTATAAAATAGGAGTACTTACCAGTTTTAAGCTACCTAACCCAAACTTCTTCAAAAGCTCTTTCCTATTCTTGGATTGAGTGATAAATATACCTTTTCTACTCTAGTTCACTTGCAATCCAACAAAGAGGTTAAACTCTCTAATCATAGAAATCTCAAACTATTTTTATATATCATCAACAAAATTCATACACATAACATCTTTATCTATAAAGATAATATCATCAACATACACAAAAACAATCATAATTATGTTGGTATCAACTTTGAAGTAGAAGATGCTATCAGCCTGACCTTTCTTGAATGTTTGATTTATCAAATAACTATCCAACTTGTCATACCAAGCCTTAGGTGCCTTCTTGAATCCACACTTTACCTTCTTTGAGATACAAATTATATCTAGTTATGTTTCTAGTATGAAATCTCCAGGTTGTTTAATGTATACCTCTTCCTTTAGCTCACAATTCAAAAATCTTGATTTGACATCTATTTGATGGACTTTTAAATTCTTAAAAGATAAAAATACCAAGAATATTTTGATGGCCTCTATCATGAAACATATACATAAGTCTCGTCAAAATAAATTCCTTCACTATGAGAATAATCGTTGCATACAAGTGCACATTTTTCCTTATAACTTCGTCATTCTTATCCAACTTATTCTTGAAAAATAATTTAGTTCCAAACACATTCTTTCCTTTCAGTCTAGAAACAAGTTCTCAAGTCTCTTTTTTCTTAGTTCGATATAGCTCTTTCATCCTTCCTATCCAAATCTAATCATTATAGGCTTCTTCAATGGATTTTTGGTTTAAATTTTAAAAGAAAATAGTACAAATAGTATTCTTTTGTTTCCTTACTTTTAGTAATAATGGCATCACTCTTATTACCAATAATTTGTTTCTCATAATGATGTCCTTGTACATACTTTGGTGTATTACTAGTAGAAAGAGGTATCAATCTTGGCTCTTCTTCCTTCTTCCTTGTTCTAATCTTCTTTATTTCCATCAGTATTAGGTCCATAATTAGAAAAATCTCTAGTTTCTTCTAAAAATCTTAATAAACTCTCCCATTTGTACTTTCAACAACCTTTTTTGACTGTTTGTTGTAATATTGATATGCTTTTCTTCTAGCATAATAACCTAGAAATATACCTTTGTCAAATATGTTGTCAAACTTGCCCAAGTTGTCTTAACCTCTTTGGATATAACATTGGATTTGTTGTCAAACATTCCCAAATTGTCTTCATCTCTTTGGATATAACATTTAGTTTTGAATATATTGAATTATTTCAAAGTTGGTGCTCTTCCATACCAAAGTTCATAATATGTTTTGCCACTTATTTTTCTATACATAAATTTTTTAAAGGAGTAAATTGTACCATCTTAAAATGGACACACTTTTATTTTAAGATCTTTTAGCAACCTTTTTATAGTGACTTCTTGGACCATGGATGGATTTGTGCTTGGTGCACTCCTCTTGTTTTCTTCCACCTTTTCTCAAATCCTTTTGTATTCCTCTTAATCTTTTCGTAGTATGTCTACTCCCCTCTCTGGAATAGGTCGACCTATTCCATAAGAGGTCAACCTAGGTTGACCTCTTCCCCAATGATCACAAGGCTTGGGGCCCAAAAGATCTCAATATTTTAATTTGTTAACTCTCACTTTTCTGTTGGCCTATATTATTTTCCCACCCCAAAACTAGCATATAAGGAGTCTTGGAGATTCCATTTTACACTTTCATGATAGCTAGACTCAAACTTTTCAATCAAGGAGTTCAAGCACTCAAGAAAATGAGATTTCATCAAGCATTAAAGATTTCTCTATCAACATTTCCTCTTCAAGATCTCGCATATTGTTGTTGACATTATAGTCATGTTTGTTATTAGTGACATACACTTATTCAGATTATAAGTATCTACCAAGCATATTGTACAGTTAACAAAGTTAACCAAGCATTTTAGATTCTATAGAGTTCTACAGTTGCGACCAAGTCCAAGGAATAATATTTAGTTTGCGTTGATCTATTTCTACCATAATGATGATTAATAGTGTAAACTGAGCTTCATAAGGTTTATTGAGTTCCTCAGTGCAAACCAAGTTGTGCAATGCTTACCGAGTTTTGCAGTACTCATTGAGTCATCAGTGCAGACCAAGTTCACACTACTTGGAAGTGATCAGTACAGACCAAGCTTCTACATCTATTGAATGCATGATGATGTTGAGCATTGACTGTGTATGTTGAGTATCAGAACCTCACTGAGCTATTCTTCAGAACCCAAGTTCTAGCGATTTGGTCGACTTTGTGTATTTCGTGTAAACTTTTATTGTAGTCAACTTTGTTGATTTATAAACTAGATTGGTATATATATAATGTATTGTATCACATCCAAAATATATATTGAAGTAAGCTAACAAGTAGAGAAGAGAAAAAGTGTGAAATACAAGGCTACAACAGTATAAGGAGCAGCAAAAATTTATCTATCATAGTAAGGTGATCATTACACTCAAAGGAATCTCATTTACTAGAAAACCAAGTTACAGATTATAGATCAGCCACTATTTCATCCTAATAGGTGGATCAATTAAATCCTTTCACACGGTAGACTTAATAGTATTTTGTAAATCTCTTTATCGAGTGCATACTTCATTATATGTTTGAAAATCCTTTTGCAAGGTGGACTTAGAAATCCTTATTGCTCCTAACAAGGTAGATCATCAGAAGTGATCATTGTAAGCCTTAACAGGCCAACTTTATACTGCAGTACTAAAGCTTGTGGGTATCATGCCCACCCCAATTTTACTTTCTATTTGGAAGGTTTTTGGGTCACCGAATTGTGTGTCAAAAGTGTTATGAATGTTTTGATGCTTTCAGTTATTCATGCATGAAATTAGATTAGATTAAACATTAAGGATTAATTGGTAAATAAGAAATAAGTTTTATTGGTTACTAAGTCACCCCTCCCCTCTCAATAACTTAGCCTATCATATATGTTTCCAACAATTGGTATCAGAGCTTTGTGGTTCTCAGCGAAAATTTTAACATCTTGAGCAAACATCAGAGGCTATGGAGGTATTCAAACTTGACAAGACTATTGACAATGAGAAGCTAGATTTGGAATTGGCTATTGGACAACTCAAGCAAGCAAAGGAGCAACTCTCTCAATCCTTGAAAAGAAGAAAAGATCTTGCAATACAAATGAATGATGAACTCTACATTGAAGAAAGAATTGAAGACATCCATTCAAGCAATTCAAATGAAGCTAATGAGGCAATCAAAGAACTATCAGAAAAGAATGCTATACTTCAAGAAGAAGTAAGAAAGCTAAGAAGAGAGCAAGAAATTATGTCAATAGGATTATGTGAAGTCATGGAAGAGAAAAATAAGATAAAAGAAGAGATAGAAGGAAATAACAATGAAATTTAGTATCTATCCCTTCAGCAGGCAAACTTCATTAATCAGCTCACCAATGCAAATGAAGAAATCATGAATCTAAGATCAGAGAATGAAAGATTTTAGAATGATCTAAACACTAAAAGGAAAACCAATGAGAGGATGATGAAATCTCAAGAAAATATGAATCAATTAAATGAGCAAAGTCATTACAGACAAAAAGGAAAAGTAAGAATTAGATATACTAAAGAAGGTGAATCATCCAAGAAAGGAGCTCAAAAGAATCAAATACCTACTTGCACTCACTATGGTAAGATAGGACATACATCAAACAAATGTTTGAGTAATGGGAAAGCTAAATTCAATGGAAAATGCTAAATCACCATGGTCATAGAGTTAATGAATGCAAAGAGAAACCTAAGTTTGAAGGCAAATGTCACAAATGTAAGCAGCATGGGCACAAATCCTCATAATGCAAAACTAAGATATTGAACCTAGCAAAAAATATTGTAAAAGCTATATTTGGCTGGATCTATAACACTTGGTGCAGATGTCATTACTATGGAGAATTTGGACACATTGGAATGAATTGTGTAAAACATCACATGAGGACAAGAGACACTACCAAAAGATGTTTTATCTATATAGAATTTGGTCATCTTGCTAAGAACTGTATGAATACTGGAAGAATTGAAGATGAAAAGAAGGCAAAAGTTGATTACGTCAAAAAATAGATGAGACAACAATGGATTCCAAAATATTTTGAGAATGCAAATCTGAGTAATAATGAACATGTCACTCAAGAACTGGGTGACTCCAACAATTACAATTGATCTCTTGCAAGGAGAACTGGAACTAGGATTCTGAAGAACACATCTCACATCAGTTCCAACTAGTAGAATGAAAGATTCATATCAGCATTCAAGATGCAAAGGGATCACTAAGAAATCAAGAAGGTGTCAGTCATTACCAAGTAAGGTCGAGTTACAGTCCTTACTGAGCAAGGTCAGGTCGCAAGACTTTGCCTAGCAAGGCCAGGAGTAACTAAGTTTTGTATGGAAACCAAGTCATGGATGACTCTTCTGAGCATTCAATGCAAGCAAAGTGGAGGCTAGTCTATCATTTGAGTGAAAAATCATACCATGCATTTATGGCAATCAAAAGGCAAAAATTGATAAAAAGGGCAAAATCAAAGTCATTTCTCACCATGAATTTTTGAAAGCTATTTGTGCAAAGCAATTTCTAAGCATCCGAGCAATCTAAGCAAATCACTAGTGGAGATTTTCTTGTCTTTGAAAACCCTACCTAGTGAAATGGCATCCACCAATAGAAAATCAAAGAAAGGATCTGATATTTTGGTTCAAGGCATTAAATGGAAGGCACTAAACTTAAAGCTGAGTCCTGTCGTCACAGAAACCCTAGATCCAAATGGAGAGCTCAATCATAAATACCATCAAAGGTACTACTAATTAATGACATTCATTCACATTTTTGTTGTTTTATTCAAGATATTGGAACTTTGGAAATGGATGAAACCCTGGAGAAGTTGTGTGTGAATGGTGTGTTAAAACTAGAGTATCGACACCTTGAAGCGAAGGGTTTGACTCACATTCCGCATATGCCATGAGATTTTCAGATCAAATGGATAAGATTCATTCTCAATTGTGTGCATAATGGTTAGTTACGGTTAGAACAACATATTGTGATAACAAAGAATATGATCCATAGGATCACTGGTCTTCCTATATTGGCAAAAGCTATAAAAAAAACCAAAACCCTAAGTCGAGTTGAGGTAGAGAAGAAAACCCTAGCTACATGGGATGGAAGAGGAATGAAGATCAATTGTGTTATAGATATGGAACTAAATTTTAGGATACATATCATCACACACAAAATATACAGCTCAAGAAAACTCAACAATGTGTCATGCGAAGCAATGGATCTCGCATATAAAGTGGTCAAGAATAACCTGTCACTTGACCTTGTCTAGTTGATGCTAAACTAGTTCAACAAAAATATGGAGAGTATAAGAACTTCAAAGAACAATCCTTGTAAGCTTGGTTCACTCTTAACTTTTTTATTTTTCTATGTGAAAATTTCTTCCCATCTAAAGGTATAGTCATATGGAGGAAGGATGTACCTATTATTTATCAAATTAATGAATATATAGCTGAAATGGGAGAAAACTATGTGAGTATTATGGACAATTACTTTCATGCATTCAAAGATAAGATGAATAACAAATTCAGGATCCCAAAGAAACTTGTTGATGATTACAAAGATGATATTTGTTTTATGGTTGATAGTGAGAAAGTGCATATACAAGCAGTTAGACCAAGAATTGTATGGGTCCAACCTTTAGGTTATGAGGTTAACATTAATGAAACCAAGGACACTATTGAAGAATTGATTAATGAGTTAATTGACCCTAAAGCTGCATACTTTGGCACCTATGATGAAGAAAAGCCTAGAATAGAACTTGAAATAAAACTCCCTCAAGCAGTCAACAAAGGGAAGAAGAGAATTGAAAAATTAGAAACCAACTCCACTCTTCTATTAACTGAAGGTAAAGGAGATGACATTGAGGATGATAAATGCAGTATCTACTTTTTTAGCTAGTCCTACTATCTCTACCATTGTTTCCATTCCTAGCATGCAAATAATAAGTGCTAGGATAGTTGAGACAAAGCCTCAACCGAGTACAAAATCTTTGAATAAAGGCAAAGAGAAAGAAGAAGAAATAGATCTTGATGAGGAGATTGTTATTCTAAATTGGGACATCTCCAATCTTAACCCTGATCAAATGCAAATACTTGGAGAACTTCTTCAAAAGAAAGCTAAGAAATAGAGGATTAAAGAACAAAGAAATAAAGAATTTCAAATAATTGAAGATGTAAAGAATATCTTAGTTGAGGCACTAAACACAAAGGTTGACACTTCTCAACCAATTTTGATTCAGCTAGCAGATGTAGTCCAGAAATTCAACGAAGATTTGAATGGATAGGAGAAATTGTTGTAGAGAGTGGAGAAGAAATTTGAGAATAAAGTATTGGAACTTATTGCTCAAAATATTTATGTTCATCAAGTAGATCTTACTACTATCCTAAGATCATTAGAGACCTCTTGCAACAATATGTCTTCATTATTCAGTAAACTCTTTGATATTTCAATTTTCACCAAATAAATTAAAGAAAAACTATCAAAGATTGATGAAGATCTATAGGCAAGTGCACAATATTTGCAACTTGACCTAAGTTATAGCTATGCCCACTATACAAGGATCAGATTCTTAGCTGATATGCAGGAAGAATTGCTAAGAGAAGAAGCCAGAATAATAGCTACACTAATAAGCATACAAGGCATTCTCCCAAACATGGATGCGCTGCAAAAACATATTGCATATGCCAAAATGCTCATACATGATAGCAACTTCTCAATTGAAAATCATGTGATAGAACTTTTAGCAAAAGTTCAAATTACATTGCACACATGCAAGGTGTTGCAAGAAAATTGGGACAAGACAATGACGCTGATCTTAAAGGTACATTCAAATTTCTTGTCACATTTTGCCATTACTATATAGTATATAGCATACATCTTTGGCATTAATGTCAAAAAGGGGGAGAAGATTGTATATTGTAGAGAAGATGTATATTGTAAAGGGGAAGTATACATAAAGGGGGAGAAAATGTATATATCAGATGTGAAAAATAATGTAAATTATATTGTATATATGTATGGTGGAGCATTATATATGTACAAATCCTCAGAGATACATCTCTTACAAAACCAATTTTGAAAAATATCAAAAACAGAGTGCTCTGCTGATTTGGAGACATAAGGTGATAATTAAAAGGTGTTCTTGAAATTTAGTTTTAACTGATAAGTGTTTTTGTCACTAATGCCAAAGGGGGAGATTGTTGACATTATAGTCATGTTTGTTATTAGTGATACACACTTATTCAGATTGTAAGTATCTACCAAGCGTATTGTATTGAGACCTAACAATAATACAAGGCATACAAATATTGTTAGGTCTCACCTTGATAGAGGATTTAAACTTACAATAAAGCAAGCACTTGGTTAAGAGATTTAAAAAATCCTGTTAAGACTACTATGTTAGGAGATTTTCTTTGTATCACCTATTAAAATGATTCAACACCATGATCCTTTAGTTAGCACATTGTTGCTAGATTTCAGATCTTCTCTTTGCTGATAAATCCTTGATCCTTCTGATCAGATATGTCTCCTCTGTCCTATATTTTCTTTTCTTTTTTCTCTCTAACTAATTCTATAATTTAGATCACTTCCATAACCTTCATAGCCACCATGAATGCTTTCTCTGCACTTAATATTCATCTCCTTGCGCTTTCTTCACATTCACACAAACTCTTTAGGGTTTTCCTTGTTAAATAAACATGGGTGGAATGGGTTAGGTAAGAAGCAACAGCTATGGTTGATCCATATTACTACTTAATTCATCCCTTAATATGATTGGTTACATTTACTGCATAGGGATTCACAACATACCTCCATACTTATCTCTGAGAATCATAAAATGATCATTATGTCAACCCAAAAATGGTTTACATAGAATTGTTTGCTATTACAAACAAGTTTGTCAAAAAATTGTTCACTTGACATCCAAAGACTATGATGCTCAGCATGCATTATTCTCATTATGTTGTAACTCAGCTTTTGAATAGCTCGACACTCTTTGATTACTCAATACCTGAATCACTCGACATGTATAGACTACTCGGTGCATGAGTGACTTAGCACATACTATCTACTCAACACATACTGGTGCTCAGCATGTATTGTCTAGCAACTTATGTGTAACATGCTTTGATCACTCGACTCACACTAATTGCTTGGCTCGCTCTGATCAATCAACTTGCACTGTAATACTGATAGAGAATGACTAAGTGTTTTGTCACTACCTTGTCAAAACCAATCTGAGATTAAAAATGCCCCCCTTTGATATGAGTGGCAAAAACACTTTTTCATGACATAAACATTCTTATTTATGCATAAGTCAGACAATATATACTACACTACTTGGCTCATTTACAAAATTTCAAAACTTCAAAATTCTACAAAATTGATGACTAATTTGTCATACCTTACTTCCATTACTCCCCCTGAGTAAATATTTATTTTTTGTTTCAAAATTTTCTTTCATATACTCTTCTAGAGTAGATATCCTCCTTGACAAAACATTTTCTCAATATTTTATAATCCCCCTTTTTTGACACTTATGTCATTTGGGTTGTAAACTTAATGTGTGTTTGTCCAAGAATAACATATGTAACTCCATGATTATCTTCAATGTTGCATCCCAATTGTTGCAAGCTACCTCTAGTGATTGATACTAAATATCTACCTGGGCAGAAAGGTCAAGTAAGCCATCATGAGTTGAAAGATGTGAATCTTTCTTCATTAATGTCTCTGCATAGGCTAGTTTCTTATGCAACACTTCCATATGCTAAGTCAACATGGACTAGATACTGATCAAGGTAGATCGAATATTAGCATCTTGTGCTTGTAGCTTGGTAAGCCTACCTATTGTTGTTTCACAACGCACGTCTCATTTCTCCTAGAAATGGGGACCCCCTAGTTTTTTTTTTTTTTTCCCAGATCCCTAGTCTGGGGTCTAAGTTGTTTTTGGGACTCTATCTGGAGTCTCAGTCCTTCTTAGTTCTCTCACTGAAAACCCAATTGTCAAAATTGAGGGTTTGAGGGTGAAAAGGTGATTTTAGTGTTAAAGGTGCACTAGCACACCTAGCGCACATGTGCACCTATCCAAGGTGCATAAGTGCACAAATGCACGCTTTTCTCCTTTGGAGATGTGCACATGTGCACTATCTTGGGCCTATAAAAGCCCAAGACCCTCTCCCCTTCTCTCCATTATTCCCCCATCACCATCAATGAGCACACATTTGCACCAATCTTTGTAATCATGCAAAGAACACACACACAAAGTTAAAGACACTATAAAGGTATGCACACCTATCCAAGGGGTGCACATGCGCACCTTTATTTGTAACTCTAAAACCTAAATAGGATAAATAACCTAACAAACACTGAGTAAAGGTGCACATGTGTGCACCTTTCCCTACAAAAAAAGACAACTTCTAGATAATGGTGCACAGATGTGCACCTTATAAAGGTGCACATCTATGCACCATTGTTTTAAACCCTTAACATCAAGACTAAGTAAGGGTGCAAACATGCACACCCCACTAAGGTTTGCAAGTGCACACCCTTAAGTAGTTAAACTACTTAAATCCCCTTCGTACACTTATTCTGCAATGTGCATAGTAGCGCACATGTGCATGTACGTAGTAGTGCACATACACATGTGTGCACCTCCCACACACAAAATGAGTTCATTAAGGAAATTAAGTACACCTAGCGTACTTTTCAAGGTGCACTAAATTACATTTTAAGGCTTTTAAAGGGGAATTAAGCTATTTTTCTACTATTTTGGTGTTCTAGGTGTGATTTTTTTGTAAATAGGATTTTTAGGGTTTAATTTTCACCTCTCCAAACTAATGGTTTTCCCTTGTTTTCCAATAAAATGGCTTCCTCATAATCCTCACTTGCAGAAAAGATTGCTCCAAAGCCCATTATTTTCAAGTTTCAAGGGGCACCAAAGAAATCACGCTTTCAAGATAGACATTTAGAGATCAAAGATATTGAGCTGGGACATATAGATTGGAATGCATTCCTTGTACTCTATAATAAACCTAAATAGAGTTCCTTGATGGTGTCAGCACTTATCAGATTAGGGTTGGTCAATGCGATATCTCATCCTACATCAATGCAATCCTCAAAGCTTATCATGGCATTGGCAGAAAATGATGTGTCAAAGGAAAGAGTGGTTGAAAGTGTCATAGGTGAGATAGTCCTGGACCTAAGATCAAGGAACATTGAGAAGGTTTTCCATTTCCCTAGAGCTGACCAATATGTGAAGATAACTTATCATTAAGCAGAAAGATGGTATAGGGAGAATGACAAGAAGGCCACATAAATCATACAATCATCATTTTTTATTGATAGAACACCATTGGGATGAAGAGCTAAAAAGGTAGATATGACTAGAGGATATATGAAGGATGAAATTGGTTATGCCATTGCACTTTTGTGAAGAATCATGGAATGACCGATAGCATGACGTCTTCATATCTAGATGGTCCATTTCATAGAGATCATCAGAATAGCCAAAATGTCAATTGATTGGGCTACAATACTAAGTGAAAACTTATATGAATAACTAGTAGGATTTAAAGTTGACCCCAAGTTTTGCATGACATCATATTCAGTGTACTTATTGGCAGCAAGGACAACTGACTATCCATGATTGTATAAGAAGGGAAGCATGCAAGATGGCAATGCTTGGCCCTATGTGGTATATCCTCAATTGGTAAAGAAGAAGCTCTCAGATCAAACCAAGGAATTTTGGATAGTGAATGATGGTTTCATATTTGTAATCATCTGATTCATAAAGGGTGATTATGCTAAGAGGATGTCAATAGAGGCAACAACAAGGATCGTAGAGATCGGCACCTATTACATCCAGTTTAAAACATTCACTTACCTAAGGGTAGCTAGTACAATGGTTAATCTGAAAAAACTCCCAAGATATCCATCGAATAGGCTTATTTTGTTAGAGATTGCAAAACAACTCTCATCTACATATGACAGAGTGAGAAAACAACATAAGAAGACATGGGTATGGCCTACTACTATAGGTGCATTAGAAGTAAATAAAAAGTAGGATATTATGACTTCTAACTCAAAGTGGGATCAATATCCCTTGGAAGATTACAACTCCCATCATCCCTATTTTGACAATATTGGCAGAGTTTAGCATTTGGCAGGAAAATAGTTTGTGCACAAAGATGACAATTAAGATCATTGGATGAACACAATAGATTATTATGATATTTGAATAAACAATTATTGTAGTATGACTCTATATTTGGTAGGAAGCACCTCAAAGATAAAGGTCCCACTCAAGGTTGTTTAGCAAGGCACTCAAGATGTCTCAGATCCCTTATATAACAGAGACAAGATATATGATAGGCCTATTATGAATGTGAAGATCGACAAAGATGAAAATGTAGATATAAACCACAACACTAGACATATAATTTAGTTTAAAAAGGACTGGATCAAGAAGCCTTTTAACCTTGACGTAGTTCCACAAATGGTCACCTTTCAAGCTACATCACGCTTGGTTAATCATAAAGGTGCAAAAGTTATAGTACCAAAATTCCCTGCTCAATCTCCAATTAGGCCAAAAATGCTATATCAACATGACAAGGATGTTGGGTACTTTAGAGCAGATAAAGGAAAGAATAAGAGGAAAAGAGTCTCCCCAAAATAGGCTCAACTTGAATATGAAGAGCCTCAAGAAGAGGAGGCTTAAGCACCTAAAACTAAAAATCCTCAACATAAAGAGGTAGCTCAAGCTCAAGATGTTGCACAACTGCCCCCATCTAAATAGGAATAGGAATAGGAACTAGAGTAGGGAGCACAAGAGGTGACACCACCTACTCAAGAGGAAAAAGCCTCTCCTTCAACTCTTGAAAAAGTTGGGGTTGGACCTATTGTGAGAAGAATAAGAAGGCAAAAGATACAAAAGTAGGTTATTCCTATCCCTTTATTGTCAAAAATCATCCCTGAGGCAAATGATGAAGAAGAAGAAGATAATATCCCTTTTAGTTAGAGGACTTATTTAGCTAGGGAAACAATATAAGAAAGAAGAAGGATCTTGATGATAATGTCACCATCCATTCTTAAGGAACCTATTTAGGTTACTATTTTTGAAGATGAGCAACAACAGTGGATTGATGAGCAAGAAGGGCAAGAAACAAATATCTTCAACATATCTAATTTTGATTATACCCTTGTGGGGACTGAAGTAGTGGGTGATAAGATACGAGATAAACCTATGAATCAACCTTTGGTAGAGGATTAGAAATAAATGCCACCTCAATCAGAAGGGTTTCAAGGTACATCACCCCACCATTTCAAGATTTGTCATTCTTAGGCAATGGTTCAACATATCCTATTTTGATTATATGCCCGTGGGGACTGAAATGGTGGGTGATAAGATATGAGATACACCTATGGATCAACCTTTGGGAGAGGATTAGAACCAAATGCCACCTTGATCACAAGGTTTTCTAGGTACATCACCCCTACCATTTCAAAATTTGTCATTCTTAGACAAAGGTTCAACCACTCCTCTTCCTCCTGTCACTGAAGAAGAAGAATGAGTAGTACATAGAGAAGAGTCAAAACAAAGGCCAATTGATAAAGTATCAGAGGGATAGATTCATGAATAGCCTTAGCAAAATTCTCAGGATATAAAGGAAAGAATTGTGGCTACAAAAGATGTTGGAATATCTTATTGGAAATAATGCTTCTGAGAAGGGGGAGTGAATCAAAAGTACTAGCCTTTTAACTATTTCAAATCCTTACTAACATATTTTTGAAATGAACATGCATGCATATAAACATTAAGCAATCATAAGAAACCAATATGCATCACCACATAACACTTAAGATTTGGTAACCCAGAAACCCTCCAGAAATAAGAAGGTAAAAGTGGGGTGGGGATGATACCCACAAAATCACTGCAATAATAATATTTGACCACTTCTGATTTCTTCATCAAGCTCAAGAATACCATAATGGATGGTCCTGACTACCCTTGTAGAACTTAAACTTGGTGTACTGACATGTAAAGTTATCTTTTCAGTACTCTGCTTATGACTAGGTTTGGTGGGAGTTGTTATTTTTGGCAATTCAACCAGAGTTTGTATTGCAGACTCCTCTTTATTTTGAGTTTCTTCCTTCTCCTCTTCTTCTTGCTTGTCTTCTTCTTGTTGTGTCACTGCTACTAGAGATGTACTCACTGTCTGAACTGTTGTCCCTGTGATTATCTTTGTTGTTGCACTCAGCTCCTGATGAGTTTGAGTGACTAATCTTGGTGGTGATGGAGGTGGTAGAAATGTAAGCCCAGTAGTTTGAATTATTTGAGGTGGTTTTTGTGATGGCACCTTAACTTCTTTGAGTTTATCTACTGACTTTTGAAGATTCTCCACACTGACCAATATGGCACTTGTACACAATTGTGCTTATAGAGTTGTTTGGTCAAGGATATTAGTAAGATCCACTGCAGTTAATGGATTGATGTTTTGACATGTAGTTTCAACAACATCCTTAATCTTTATGATTTCTATAGGTGTGGTAGGTGAGTGAGGCGAGCTAGGAGGTGAAAGATGTGTGCCTTGCACATTTTGCTGTTCATCAGTTCCTTTATCTTCATCTTTTCTTTCCTCCTCTCTTTCTTTCTTATTTTCCTCTTCTTCAACCTTTTTCTCCTCTTCTGTTTTCTCTTCTCTCATCTTCCTTCTTTCTTTAGGTTTAGCAACAACTTCCTCTTTGTATATCTCTTCAAGAACATCTTCAAACGTCTTGTACAAGTTTTTCCAAACTTTTGTTGTTCTCTACACAACTTCTTCAATTTTGTTTTATACGATGGAGAATGCCCTATATTTAGGTGTAAACCTTTTGTTATGCCTTTTGACTGCTTAAGTTACCTATTCTTTTGTTAAATTAGGCAGTAGGTTTGCTAGGGTTGATTCCCTCATCTCTTTCTCCATCACTAGGCAGAAATGCCATCTGTCTTCTATAGTTTTAGACAATTCCTTTGGCAACTGTCCATATAGTTCAAGAGGTGTCTACTTGAACTGTGCCATTAATGCATAGACTGATTCTTCTATGCTATTTTGTTCCTCTTTACTTAACTTATTGAAATCAATCTTTTTCATTTCATTTAAGTCTCCATTCCTAATCTTCTTACATAATATATCAATTTAAGATTTAGGAGGACTTACCTTTTCAGTCTGATCTTCTTCATCAGTATCAGGTTGGGCCACATATCTTTTCTTTGGCTCTTCATGTGCCTTTGTGTTATTCTTCTTTGTGGCTTCCTCTTTAGCCTTTTGGGTAGAGGCCCTTGTTGTAGCTCTGGTTGTTGGCTTCTTTTGCGTTTGCACGATAGCTTTCTTTGGTGAGGGCTGAGAAGTAGGAGAGGTCTTTGTTTTCCTTTTAATGACTCTACCTCTGATGGGTGCTTCCTTGGTTTTTGTTTCCTCGGCACTCTCATCTTTCTCTTCACTTTGACTTTGAGGAAGTTCAAGTGGCTCTTGTTCTGGCTCACCTTCTTCTTCTCCTTCACTAATCTCTTCTTCTTCACCTGCTGCACTTGATTCTCCAACACCAAATTTCTTCTTTATCTACTTTACCAACTTGTCCTTTTTCTTTACTGCTGAGGCTATCTTGAGTTCTATAACAACTCTTGATTTTACAGTGTCATATGTTCCAAATGCCTTGGTAGATTTGTCCATTTCCTCTGCAAGTAAAGCTGTGATGGCTGTAGAAGCTTGATCAACATCAATCTCATATCCTAATGGTCTAAGCCATCTTATTCTTGGAAGGACTACTTGAATGTAGGTGTAATAAATATCAACAAGAAAACATATGTCATTTATATGCTTTTCTACCAGTGAGACTAGTATTCTCATTTTGTTCTCATTGCATTTTTGAAATCCTCAAAATAGATAGACATTTGATCATCAAAGCTATCTCCCATTTGTGCAATAAAATCATTAATTTGATCAACAATTGTTTTATTTTGACTCCAATTGACTTTGCCAAATGAAGGGAATTCCTTCATTACATAGAAGAACATAGAAACCAACACTAAACTAAATTTGCACTGTGCTCCCTTGGATTTTCTAATAGCTCCAAGATTTTCATTGATCTGTTGCAACAAGAGCTTTGCAAGATCATAAGTGTGATCTTTCTTTACAAGTTGATGTGCCACATCTATTGCTATGCAAGGTACACTATTTAACCTGTTGGATTGGTAGAACTTATGTGATATGATCCTTACAGCAAAATCTAAAAGAGGATCAGTTATGGTGTCTATAATCATGCCTCTATTGTTCCACTTTGCACCTGTGTTCTTCTCAATTGTTTCCTTCTTTTCGCTTATCAAGGTCTGTGGCCGATCTAGGGTAATCTTGACTTTCCTTGTTCTAACCAGAATGATCCATCATGGATTCTGCTGAGTATAATGCATATCCACTCATTTTTTAATACGATTGGAAAAACTAGAGCTTTGGTTAAACCCTTCTTTTCTATGACAGAAAACTCATCTTTCAGAATACCATTATCACAAAGTTTGTCATAGGCATTAAAGATTTCTAAATCTCCTATGGCTCCTATTTTACAATTATAGCATTTTCGCACATCTTGAACCATAACAACTTTTTCAGGGATGGCAGATAGGGCACTAGCGGAATCATTTTTGTATGCAACCTCTGGTATAGGTCTAAACTCAGGTTGCTTAACTTCGTTGCTGACAAGTTGAATCTCATGACTCATTTTCTCTTGGGTCATTTTTGAGCTTGACGCCATTTATATCCAAACTATGGTTTTAACGATTTAAAGCAAAACTTCTCAAACTGTAAAACTTGACACTTGAAGGAAATACCTGAATAGATACTTAGATCGCTTGGGTAGATGTTGAATTGCTACAAATCATTGGTTGAAAACTTGAAAATCACTCAGACGTGCTCAAATTAATCGCTCTTCGTTTGAATGGCTCAAGAATGAATCGAATTTTACTTTTAAAAGACAGAAGAAACTTTTGCATTTAATGCATTTTAGTACCTACACCTATCACTCGGCTTCCAAATGTTTTTCAACTTGGCATCCACTCGGCATCTACTTACTTTGTTGATAACTCGGCATCCAAAGACAACTCGGCATCATTGTTCAAATTTTAGTCTTAGCATCTTATCTTATGCTTAATTCTTCTTTTTAGTGCTTCTTTGTCTTGAGACTGATGTATGATATAACTTTGTATATCAATCCCATATATCTCCCTTATGCTTAGTTTGATGAAGTGTGATCACTTGACCCGTTAGGTGAAGTGATCCCTTTGCTTGATGTATTGCACTCATCTTTCTTCTTCCAAGTCTTATTCATTTGTCCTCTTATGACATCAATCTTTTATTTTCTTCTATTGGCTTCAGTATTTGGTGCTTTGGACATTGTAGGATAGTTCTTGCTAGTATGACCAGTTTTCAAGTAACTGAAACATGTGGTTTGGCTCAACCATCTTTTATAGTTTCCCTTGAAATGTGTTCTTATGCAATTCTGGGGTATATGTCCATATTCCTGACAATAGTGACAACTATACCTAGTGTTATAATTCCAATGGTAGTGGCTTTCATTCCCTTTTGTTGGTTGATTTGATGTCCACATGGGCTTTGATCTGCATTCAAATGCCCTATGTCCATATTTCTTACAATTATGACAATGTCCATCAAATCTTTGTGTTCTTGGGATTTTGGATCTATAGTCTTGTGTCATATGCCCTTGCATTTTGTACTTGTGACAGTAACTCTTGCTTTTATGTGTGTTTGGCTGATTGATTCTTCTACTCCTGCAAATGTTAGCAGTATGTCCCTTTTTTATTACAGTAATAACAAGTGGGTTTAGAATCCTTACCTTTGTCACTTCTTTGCTCAACACTCTTTGATGATTCACCAAATTCAGTGCTATTATATCTAAGTCCTGATGTATCCTAGGTTGATCTTGGGAATTTCAGCAACTATTCAAAGTACTTTATGGCTTTGCTTGACTTGTTGAGATTCTCTGCTATCTCCTTTTCTCTGTTCAATTCATTCTATAATTGTTCATTCTGCATCCTTAGAGTAGAGATCTCAATATCTTTCATATTAAGTTCATGATGAAGGTTCATCATTTGAGCAAGTGTATCCATCTGCATGTTTGAGATCCTTGTTAATTCAGTACTTTTTTTTTCTAGTCTGTTTGCAAGATTTCTTTTGTCATCTTCCATCATGACTCTGTCCTCAACTGCTCTCTTTTTTTGTTCAGTGATTTCACATAACATTATGGCCTGTGATTCATGTTCCATCTTGAGAGATCTTATCTCATTTGCTTGAGCTTTGTTTTTCTCCATCAGTTCTACTATTGCTGCATCAAATTCTTTAGTGTCTTCATTGGCAAACACTTGTGTGGTATCAATCTCCTTGTAGTGTATGTCATTTTCAGCTATGGCTATCTTCTTTCTTTTTTTTAAAGATTTTCTTAATTCCACTCTAGCTTCCTCTACCTTTTGTAGAGTGAGATGCACATCTATCACTTGGTTTTCAATGATCTTTCCAAGTTTGAAAACTTCCATCCTTAGATCTTTTCCTCCAAGCTGTTAGGCTTCTCTTTGAGAGAAACTTGGCTCTGATACCAATTGTTGGAATATCTTATTGGAAATAATGCTTCTAAGAGGGGGGGGGGGGGGTGAATTAGAAGTACTAGCCTTTTAACTATTTCAAATCTTTAATAACATATTTTTGAAATGAACATGCATGCATATAAACATTAAGCAATCATAAGAAACCAATATGCATTACCACATAACACTTAAGATTTGGTAACCCAGAAACCCTCCAGAAATAAGAAGGTAAAACTGGGGTGGGGATGATACCTACAAAATCATTGCAGTAATAATGTTTGACCACTTCTAATGGTCTACCCTGTTAAAGGCCTGCCCTATCAAAGGCTTTACACTGTATCAATAGTGACCTGATTAAAGGATTTACAAACACTTTACATAAAGTGTCACCCTGTTAAAGGATTTAGTCACCTAGTTAAAGGATCTATAAAATGTTGCTAAGCTAACCTATCATCATAGGATTTCCTTTCTAATACAATGGCTAAAGAGTATTAGTTATAATAAACCTGATGGCTTACAATCCTTCGATTGCTAATATAAGCACTTGATCTGCTCTCTCTGATCTTGATCCTCTGTGATTTGATTCTCTTCTCTCTTATATTAGTCTTCCTTATACACCTTTTTTTTTTCATGCTCTCTCTATTCAATGTGATTTTGTCTTCCTTATAAAGACACTCGAAGACTTAGGGTTAGGTGTGTATCTACGATCCATATTTAATCTCTGATTTTTGCTTATTCCTTGTACGTCTCTTATTGGTTGCATGCCTTCTCCATTTTTCTTATTGCCTGCATGTAGATTGCATAGGAAATATAAATGATTTGATCTTATCACTTAAATCTTTCGAGATTTGTCTTATGTCGGCTATGAAAATGGTTTACATCTGAGTTTGTGAAGTTTCAAACTCATATGTTGATTCTGAGTTACTCGGCACTTACTGCTTCCTGATGCTCGACACCTTCTATAACTAGGCTTCTGTATATGCTCCTATCTCGCTCGACATTGTTTAAGACTCGGCACCTAAATAATGTTTGGTACTTAGATCATGCTCGGCACCTGTATTCACTCAGCACTTGATCTTCACTCGGCACCTGAAGACTACTCGGCACTTAAAGATCACTCGGCACCTGATGAATTTCCTGACTCGGCACATGTTGTGGCTCAGCATACACAGTGTACCCGAATTCAATGTGGAAAGTGGTTAAGTGTGTTGGAACTCAAGTGTCAAAACCATTTTTAGACTAACAAAAGATATAGAAACTCCCAATGTAGATCATTCTTAGAAGGAGAAGACTCTGGAAAAGAGTGATAAGGGAAAAGGGCTTGCAAGTGAACTCCCTCTTCATCCAAATACATGTCTCTTATGGGCACTAAACTAACCTAGCTAAAGAGGGAGGTTATGGTGAGACAAAAGAGGCAATTGAACTTGAACAAAGGGGAGAGTATGGATGAGCTAGTGGAAGCTATCAAGAAGCCTAACCCACCTATGGGTGAGGTGCTAGCATTGGCCTTTGTAATGAATAACCAAGATCAGAACTTGTTTGTGCATGTTTTCATCCCTCCTCCACATGCTAACATCAAGGATTTGACTCGTATTGATTACTAGATCAAGGAGGTCATCTTATGAAAGCCCATGGTAGACACTGCTAAATTTTTTATCACTACAGGCACGAAGGAGGTCTTTAAGTAGGTGGATAGATATGAGTAATAGTTGGTGACACTGAGGAAGCAAAGAGCTCTTGAGAGTATATTTGCATGAAGTTATGGGTCCTATTGACATGGATAATCCAGAGATCACTCTTGATCTGACATTGGAGATGAGAGATAACCAAAGTGTATAGTTAAATTCATTTTGGGGCACATGTCAGAAACGGTGTGACAATTTTAAGGATAAAGGTGTACAAATTATATAGGCTAATTTGAACATGTTAAACCATGTTCAAACTAATGTGGATAAACTAGTATCCATAGTGGACCAAAATTTTGGGATGATAGATGAGGTACATACCTAGGGAAAAGACCTTCAAGCACTTCAAATAATAAAGGGTCAAAGGTATCGTACACTCACATAGATATATACAGTTGATTAGATTGATAAATTGGAAGATTGGATTGAGAAGATAGCTGCCAAAAATAAGGTAATGGAAGGATTCCACGAAGATATTCAGAAGTTGAAAGATCAAATACAAGAGTAGATTTTGGAAGATGAGAAGTATTATAGTGATGCCTACCTTGATATTTTTGAAGATGAGTTGAGAACTAAATTCATTCTAGTACAATTAGTGGTTCAATAGTTCCAACAAACTTTTGAAGGTGCTTCATTAGAAGAAGATATTAGACAAGCATTTAGGATGGAAGAGGTATTGTTGGAGTTAGACACTAAACTAAATGATTTTACGAATATTCGTACAGAAATTAGTAACTATTGGTAAACACTTAAAGACAAGTATAAAGCATTGGATTTTTTGGAAGATTCCCAAGTGGTAGAGATTATAGAGAAATTCAAGAACAAACATCCAAACATAGCTCTAGTATAAAGGGGAAGAAAGCCCAAAAGCTAGAAATTCAATTTTGACACTTGGGAAAATTTTGGATTTTTTGAGCCTGTCACCAAGCTATGCAAGGTGTGTTATTCCAGAGATGCACCAACAGTTAATTGCTAGTTCAAAATTTAGAGTTTTTCATGCACTAGAAAAGCATTCTGATGATAGTTTAACTCCTATAAATGGTTAAAGAAGGTTGAGATTCCATTTATAGAGCTTCCAAGGACTCTTAGATCCTCTAACAGCTTCTTCTTGTCTACTACTTCTTTCTTTGTTTTAAGATATGTAAAGGCTCATGCACCCATTAATTGATATAAACAATGGTAGAGTCCTACTTAGCACCATTTAGAGAGTACATTTGTACATAATTAGATTTGTTTTATTAGTTTAGAAGCATATGTTTGCATGAAGAGATCTCTCACTCTCAACACAAATTGAGGAGATGATTTCTTATAAATTCAGGAATGTAACATGTATTTCAAACCATTACTTTGATGCAATAATATATGCTATTGGTGCTTTCATTCTGGGTGTAGTTGTTCTTACTAGAGTGTGTTATTTTAGGGGATTCTTGTTCATGATAATAATGGAGCTAATGGTTTTGTTTTTGATTAAGGAAAACAGGTTTTACATGGACCTGAAACCCAAAAGTTTTACAACATAAAAGATAGACAATAAAGTCCAGCAAAACACAAAACAGAAACCAACAACCAAAAAGAAATAAAAGGCCAAAGGCCAGGAGGAAAAATCCAACTGCCAGACTGACAAGGAAAACCAAACCTAATGGTTCTCCTTATCCAGATCCTGCAAAGTTTTTGGAGCTTGATTATCCTTCTAGTTGTCCACTCCTTCCTAGTTGATGTTATGGGCTTCCTCCTGGTTCAAATGATCCACCTGGTCCCTACCTGAATTTAGATCGACCTCTTCCTTACCAATGTTCTGGCTAGTTAGCTTCCTTGTGTTCCCCCTGACACTAATTCTCATAAGAGTATCCCCCAGGTTGACAATGTTCTCATTCAAAGTGTGTAGAGTGTCCACAATTTGATTAGTTCGAATATGGATGATGTTGTCTAACCTCTGGACTTTCTGTTCAACCCAGAAAAATCTATCCTCTTGGAGTCCTGGCCATTGTAGTGCTTTTGGCTATCATCTTGGTCGTTCATCCTTCTGGTGTTCTCCTGGACTCTGCGGGGGCTCTAGCTGCTATCTTGGATAATCTTTTCCTGTAGAGCCTCAATTTCCTAAAACAACCATTTGATAGATTGGAAGTTATCTATCAAGTCGTTCTTCGTGTTGTTCAGAAGGTCAAAGCCAAATTCCTACATGTTATTAGACAAGACCAAAAGAGCGGGGTTGATGACCTCATCATAATGGCTTGTGTTGTCGAGGTCCTCCATCACCTAGATGTTCATTGGCTCTCTAACAATGCCCAACCTAGCAGTATCCATGTTAAAATTCCTCCAAGCCCTCCTCCTTTCCTTAGTTATCACCTCCCCACTTTTTTCCATAGTCTTCTTCTCAAGCAAGGAAGAGGGCATGATAGGACCAAGGGTCTCGAAGGTCAGGGTGATGGGGTCTTCCTGAAGCAGGGCTTGTTCTGATTCTCTTTTTCTGGGGTTATCAAGGGATCATTGAGGGTATCGAGGGTTTCCTCCCTATCTCTCCCCCACCTCTTTTCCTCATCCTTCATAGTGTCCTTCCCCTTTGTCTTGTTGTCATCGTCAAACTCAGTCTCAGTTTCCTCTTCTTCTTCACTATCATCTTTCACCTCCTAGGCCTCAGTCTTGGGAAGAAAGGGAGGGAGACCTCTAGGGCTCATTCTGCTAGGAAAGTGGGGATTGAGGGTAGCAGAGATGGCTTTGGTGGAAAAATTTCCCATCCTCCGATTTAACAACTTGAACATCCTCAGAGTCTGAACTGGCAGTGTCCTCTGAAGCATTCCCAGGGTCACCAAGGGTTTTTCCCCTGGTTTGAGCTTTCAGAAGCTCATAAACCAAGAGGAGAAGGCCTTCATGGAGGGAATGATTAGTGATGGGTTTTCTCTTAAAACTCTCAATATTCTTAGACATGGAGGTGAAAAGAAAGAAAGGAAAGGAAATTTTAATAGCATGCCTAAAGTGGTTAAGCAACACAAAATGGTGCGTTCTTATCCTATTGAACCTGGAGTCAAGAGTGATATACTCAATGAGAATCCTGAGAACATACCTCCATAATTTTATGATGATTCCATCTCATAGTAAGTGTTTATCTTGATAAGTTTGTTCCTCTTAGCATCATCCTTGACAAATTCGCTAACAACATTGGCCGACATCTTTTTATCCCTGAAGAAGTTTATGCTAACCTGAGGGATTTTCGTCACCTATGCTATCAATCCCTTAGTGATTTGGTGGGTGATGCCATCTATTTTAACTTTCCTGTTGTTCCATGTTTCCACCATCCCCTTGGTAACCCCAGCATCAAAGCCATGAAGCTTCTCCATGAATCTAGTTATACCCCCTTTTTCGAGCTTGTGCCAAACCTTCCCCTTCCCCTTCCACTTCTCCATTTCCCCCCAAGGCTCTTTTCTGATCCTTTCCCCAACCATGGCAGACTTCATCTCTGTAAACCCTATTCCTCTAGTAGAAATGTTGCGGTCAATTTTCCTTGAGACGCTGAAAACAAAAACGTAATTACAATTTTTGGTGGTTCTATTCATGCTAGCCCTCAAAGCATACCATCTGTACACGTGATTATGACTTGAAAAGAGCTCTGCATGACTTGTAATTAGTCCCCTTCTAACATGCAATTTGGTGTATCTTTCCATAATTAAAATGGGGTGATATTAGTACCTTGGATTTGATCCTGCCGGAGTAACTCAATCGCCGCTACCGAGATTTCTATCGAGATCACGTCGAAGTAACTCAATAGCCAATGGTTTTGTTGTGTTGATTAAATTGTGCAATATTTTAGTTCTAGTGTTTGTTGCATGTTGAAAAATTCTACTAATTTACTGAGTTGGAGAAGAGATCACCCTATTATTCCTATATAGCTTCTTGTCTTGCATGAGTGCACTTTTCATGGCCTTGTGATTCGATGAGAAGTGAAACATCTTTTGATTTCTACTAAGTTTCCATCAACAATTACATCAGTGGATTTGAGGAAGTGTTGCTTCTATTTTCATTAGTTTGTTAGGATTAACCTTAGACAGAAATAACAGTTACATGCAAATATAAACAATATGAGAAAATAATAGATTGCACAAAAGAGAACACAAGACACGAAAATTTAACATGAATCACCCAATCCCTAGGCTAGATCCACCAATAGCAAGTCTAATATTATTATTATCTAGTGTTTACAATCTGAAATCCCTTACAACTCAATATCACCACAAAAAATACTATTAGATTATGAAATCCCTAACCCTAAGCCTTTTTATACGAGCTTTTACCACTTACACAATTAGGGCTAGAATAAGTTGTCCAATAGTAAAAATAGTAGTTGACACCTTTTACAATATAAGGACATTTTTGGCTTTAAGGGCGCTGCCCCCAAAAACCTCTGCGACTCCAACCTGTACCTTGTACTATGACAGTGAGCGCACTTGGGGCGCTACACCTTGACCCCATCTTTGAGGCGTTGCTCCCAAACCCTCGTAGAAATAATATGGGGAGAAATCTGTACCAAATAAACCTTTGAGTCTGATTAGGCTCCATATCACAATAATCTCCCACTTGGAGACTGATTAGACTCCACAATAATAACCTCCCACTTGGAGACTGATCATAGCACTGCTAAACATGTAGCTCCCACTAGAATATCAAACCACCCTAGACTCTATTGTTCTTTTATTCTATTTAGTTTAGAAGACCAACCGAAGTTGAAGAGGAGTTCAACTTCTCCCTTGTTACTACCTAGGTAAACATATTTGCTAGATTATCATCTATATGTATCTTCTCCGGCTTTAATTGTCCATCATCCAAAACTGACCGAATGAAATGGTACCACAACTGAATGTGTTTTGTCATTGAATGCAGAGCTGAATTCTTTGCAAGATGAATGGTAGTCTAACTATCTATAAACAAATAATTATCCCTCTAAGGGTGTTCCAATTCTTCCAGGAAGAACTGAATCCATATCATCTCCTTGGCTTCCTCTATAGTAGCAACATACTCTGCCTCTATAATGGATAAAGCATTAACCTTTTGCAATCGAGAAACCCAAATCATTGTAGCCCCACCAACAGTAAATACATAACCTATAGTACTCCATTTGGTATCAATATCCCCTACCAAATCTGAGTAAACATAGCCCTATAAATCAATAGTAGAGCCCCCAAAATGTAGACACTTACTATATTTTCTTCTCAAATACTTGAGAATCCATTTAGTTGCATTCCAATTCTTAATTCCTGGATGACTCATATTCATGCTAACAACTCCCACTACATGTGCAATATTTGGCCTTGTACATACCATAGTATACATCAAGCATCCTACAATTGAAGCATAGGGTACCTTAGACATCTCATCCTCCTCTTCTTGTGTCTTGGGACAAATCGCCTTAGTCAATTTCAAATGACCAGGTAAAGGTGTGCTGACAGCTTTACCATTCTCCATAGAGAAATGTTGCAACACCTTCACAATATAATTATCCTGAGATAATGTCAATTTCTTATTCTTCCTATCTCTGCAAATCCTCATACCAAGGATTTGTTTTTCTGCCTCCAAATCCTTCATAGAAAATGCATGTGCTAACTGGTGTTTCAGCCCCTTAAATTGATCCACATTAGACCCAGCTACAAGGATATCATCAACATATAAATATAAAATAATGTAGCTGTCATCATCCAATCTCTTAAAATAAACACAATGATCTAAATGACACCTACTATGTCCATGTTCATGCATAAAATTGTCAAATTTTAGATACTATTGCCAAGGTGCTTACTTCAAGCCATAAAAACTTTTCTTCAATTTGCACACTAAGTTCTCCTTACCTTTGACCTCAAATCCCTGTGGCTATGCCATATATATCTCTTCATCCAAATCACTGTGAAGGAAGGCTTGTTAGAAGATTGGTTGGAAACATGAAGGTTGATGATATGTTACATTCATGATTGAGTTTGTCATTGTTGTCGACATAGCATGTTTGATGTCTTCTATGGTATCTGATAGAAGAATAGTGGAAAGAATAAGTTGGTGCGAATGGCTAGTTGAGCATGATAGCCACCCAAGGTTATGGGAGATACTTCTAAGTCTTTGGTATATGCAGTTAATGTCAAAAGTAGAAAGGACAAGTCTAGAAAAAGTAATGCAATTTTGGTGTTGTATGTTCTAAGATGGAGTTTATAGAGGCATGTTCTGGTAAACTTGTTATATCTCTTAGTAGATTTGATATCTTGATGATCAAGGTTGATGACATGAAGAAGACATGTTGAGGATAAAGTGGATAAGCTCTCTCATCATAATATTGTGTGTACGAAAAGTTATTCAAGTTGCAAGGTGAAAGAATAAGGTTATTGCTAAGTGTAACATGTTTTTAATGTGGTCCTATAATAATTAATTGAGAAGGACTAACAGTCAACTCAGGGAATTTTTTTATGGATTGGGTATAAAGGGAGCACATTTTCCTTTATCGTGGTATGTTTTGATATGATTGAATGATTGATGATAAGCAGTAGAGAGAGTGGAATGCGAAGTTGAGCAGAGTAGTGTGAAAGTGAAGGAAACTTCATTACCGAGGTTTTGTTAAGTGATCCAAGGTTTGGTATTTGGATCTGAGGTTCATGACCTAGTCTATAAGGTCTGCCTGTGAATGGTTAGGGTGACAGGATAGAGGAAAGATCAAAGGAAAGAAGAAGTTAATAGTAAATTACTTGTTGAGCAGTAAGCTCTTCTTGTAGTTGAAATTGCATGTTTGGGCAGTGGGCTCTTCTTGTATACATTATACCACAACTCCTAACAAGGTTTGTACAACTTCTAACAAGGTTGGAATCTCCTAACAGGGATTCAAAGTCTCCTAACAAGGACTCATTATACTAAATGTTGTAATAGACTCCTAACAGGGTCCATCCTCTAAATAGCATAATTCCCACTGGGCTTTTCCCTCTAATCAAGGGTTTCCCTAGTCAACATATATAGTATAATTGTCTATGTGCATCTTTCTATGGTTGTTGTTTACTTTGGTTGAATGGTTAAGTTTGTTTAAAGAAGATAAATGTTTTAATTGTTGGACAACTGATTAACACCCACACCCCCCCCCTCAGTTATCTTGGTGGACTATTGTTTCTAACAATTGGTATTAGAGCATCAAGTCCTCGAAGAAAAAAATTTAATAGCTCTGGGAGATCCATGGAAAACATGTTCAAAAAAGATAGTCTAAAGTTTGATGGAACAAATAATGATAGTTGGAAAGAAAAGATGAAGACACATTTGTTGTGTATGGGTCCAAGATATTAGTTCTTGGCAAAATCGACAAAGATAATCATTGAAGAAAAGGACTTGGAAAGTTGCTCCAAGGCAGAAAGAGATCTTTTCATATTGACATGAGAGCTAGGGAAGAACTATTGACTGCACTTCCTGAAATTGAGTACAATCAGCTAAAATCACTTGCTACTTCACATTTGATTTGGAAAGCTATGGAAAATAGTTTTGAAGGTGATAACATTCTAAGAAGTTGAGGCTACAAAGTTGGATTCCTGCATTTTAAGATGCTAAAATGATGGAAGATGAATTTGTAAGAACATATATAGATAGGATATCAGAAATCATTGCAGGTCAAGGAAGAACCAAAGAAGATGATGAGGTTATATGGAAATATTGAAGAATCTAAATCCACCATTCAAGTCAGTAGTTTAGATGATACAGTTGTTGATATTATGTACCAAATATTTCACAAAGGAGACATTGCTTGGAAGACTTGAAGTATTAGTGAATGAACTTAGACAATCTAGAGAATTGACCAGAACTGAGATAGCTTTCAGTGCCTTTAATATTTTACCTAAATTATCAAGGAGCACAAGTGTTAGAGGAGATTTTGCTAGTAGCAGTAGATCTGAGGAGGATAGAAAGACTGATGAAGTAGTAGCCTTTTCTTAGAAATGCTTTTAGAATAACTAAGAGGGGGGGTGAATTAGTTATTCAAGGTCCAAATGTCCTATTCAAACTTTTCATCAAGTAAAGTGTACCCATCAAACTTGTTCATTCATTGAAGCTTTAACTTTTCTATTCAACAAGTTACTGTAAATCAACATGCAAGCATAACACATGAAAATATCAACATATAACATAGTGATTTATGTGGAAACCCAATTTGGGAAAAACCACTAGTAACATGCTACTCAATTCTCACTCTTTTGAAGTGATGCCCTGTGAAAGGCTTGCCCTAATAAAGGCTACAATACAATATTAAATGTGACTTGGTTAAAGGATTTTAACCACCCTATTAGAAGTGGGCTTGGTTAGAGGACTTTAGAACATTCACTTGGAATGCCACCCTATTAAAGGATTTACAAATGGATATTAAACCAACCTAAGTCCATAGGATTTTCCTTTACCCTAATTGATACAATTGCTAGAAAGTAACAATAAGGGGTTTTGACCTAATTACAATTCACAACTTATCTTGCAGATCTCAGATCACTCTTCAGCTCATAACATTGCTTGGCCTTCAATATCTGCAGCTCTGACAGCTTGCCCTCCTTTCAAGCTTTACCTCCTTGAGTCTTCATGCTCAATGTACCAGTGCAATCATTTCTCTCTGACCACTTATCGAAGCAGAGTCTCTATGCTCTATTCTTCCTTCTCCTAGATGCCTTCTCCTTGACACCCTTCAACTGCTTTGCAATTTGGCACACCAGCAACTCTTGCTTCTTCTTCTGCGACTCCTTAAATAGAAGTCTGGGATTGATTTTCCTGCTTGATTCTTTCCTCCTTTAATTTTGGTTTGAATGTGTTAGGTGGGATTCATTGAATCTAAACCATATTTTGTTGCTTCTAGAAACATCTTGAAGAATCCTCTTGAATTCACTCAAAAATGGTTTACATAGAATTTTGTGCCACCAACTCACCATCCTTATCCTCCAATTAGTTCACAAAATTCAAGGTAACAACTCTATTGGCTCAGATCTGGCAAATCTTTGACTTTTAAAATATTGCAACAGCTCGACACTATTGAAATTCTGGTGCTCGGCACACACTATGTTACTCAGCATCAACTACATTTTACTGATGCTCGGCACCTACTTGTGGATTCACTCGACATTCACTAAGTTTTCTATTTTTTTGGCTCCTTCTATATCATTCGGCACTTGAACTTCACTCGGCACCTGAAGTTCACTCGGCACACACTAGATTTTGCATTTGCTCAACTCCAACTGAAAATTTGCTCAGCACTCACTGATGAACTTAGTTAAAGCTCTGCAATCAATCTTGTTCCAACTTGCACTTCTAGTGTTTCTAAGTGTGGCCAACCTCTGTATCCTTAAGTATGTTATCAATACATCATTTAACCATTGTCTTAACTGATCCTTGCACTTCATTACAAAACCATAACTCAACCTTTCCCTTAGGTGCTCTTGTTACATCTTGTTGATCAAATCCTCTTCATCAATCAACTAAGTGATAGTGCTTGGATCTTATAAGAAATTTTCATTCCTACAAATAGCAGGTTTGACATCAATGACAAAACAATAATTGAAAACATTCTTTATCAACCAACTTCTTTCTTTGCAACAATCTCCCACTTTGATCTTCAACAATGATCTTTTCAATCAGATTTCCAACACCTTTTTGGTAAGAAGAGAAAAAGGAGGTAAGAAAATCTTTAAATGTTGGACTTGTGATGAATAAGGTCATTATGCATCTAAATGTCCTAAAAGGGAGAAAAAGTATAAGGGAAATCATAATCCTAGAAAAGATAGAGAATGTCTATATGTAAATGAAGATGATGATTTCGATAAATAAACATTAGGTGCTAGTGAATATAAAATTGGATTTGTGGAAATTAAAGAATAAAGTCTAGAGAAGGTAGCTTTGGTATCACAGGTTGAGAAGAAATCTAATTGGATAATTGACAATGGTTGTTCACATCATATGACTGGTGATATGAACAAGTTTGTTGACTTTAAAAGTCAAGATGGAGGAATTGTTAGAGTTGGAAATAATGCAACATGCCAAGTAAAAGGTATTGGATCTATAAGCCTTGATGGTAAAACTAATATTGAGGGTGTATACTTTGTTGATGGTTTAAAGCACAATCTTTTAAGTGTTGGACAACTAGTAGACAAAGGTTATCAGTCACAATTCACAGAAAAGACATGCATGATCAAAGATAAAAATGGAAAGGTAATTAGAATAGGAACTAGATCTAGAGGTAATGTATTTCAATTGAATCCTATTGAAATGACATGTTTGGTTACAAAGGTAGATGACATTTGGTTATAAAATAAGAGATTTTGTCATATAAAATTTGATAGTATTGTGAGGACTAGTAAAGTGTTTGTTGTTAGAGATTTGTTGAAGATTGTAAAGCCTACTAACACAATTTACAAGGAGTGTGTTTTGGCAAAACATAACAAAACTTCTTTTCTCGGCAAGAAGTTTTCCACTATAGTGAAGTGGGAGATTGTACACACAGATCTCAGCAGTCCTACAAAGACAAGAGGATTCTATGGTGAAAGGTATTTTATGATTCTAGTTGATGATTTTTCTATAATGATGTGGATTGCATTTCTTAAAGAGAAATCTAAGGCATTTGACAAATTTAAGATATTCAAGAATAGAGTTGAAAATGAATATGGTGTGAAGATTAAATGTTTAAGATCAGATAGAGGAGGAGAAATTACTTCAAATGAGTTTAACATGTTTTGTGAAGAAAATGGAATTAAAATACAACTATCTACTCTAAGAACCCTTGAACAGAATGGTGTTGCAGAGAGAAGAAATAAATCTGTTACAAAAATTGCAATAACTATGTTAGCAAAGAATGATGTATCCAAGACATTTTGGAGAGAAGTTGTGAATACAACAGTCTACACTATGAACATAGTGCAAGTCAGGAAGGACACAAACAAGACACCTTATGAACTGTGGTTTGTTCACTCACCTACAATTAAGTATTTTAGAATATTTGGAAGTAAGTGTTACATAAAGAGAGATGATGACATTGGCAAGTTTGATGTTAGAAGTGATGAAGGTATGTTTCTTGGTTATTCATTGAAAAGCAAGGCTTATAGATGTTATAATCAAAGAACTGAAACTATTATGAAAAGTGCAAATGTGAGAATTGATGAGAAATTCATAATACAAGAGAGAATAATTGATTACAATTCAGATGATGATGTTGTTACTAAGCCAAGGAATGATGAGGTATTTCTTGAGACTAACAATGATTTGTAGAATGAAGGAGAGTCAGGGAAGGAACAAAGCTTGGAACCTTTAGTAGAGTCAAGAGTTGAGATAGCAACTCCCACTTCAGGAAAGAATATGATAAAGAATCACCCATCCAAATAGATCATCAAAAGCAAAGACAAAGGTGTGATGACAAGAAGTAGAGTGAATGAAGAACTATGCTTGATATCTCAAGTTAAGCATAAGAATGCAAATGAAGCATGTAAAGATGACTATTTAAAGCAAGCTATGAAAGAAGAATTGGATTAAATAGAAAAGAATGAGACATGGGAATTGGTCCCCAAACTAGCAGACAAGAATGTCATAGGAGCTAAGTGGGTATTTAGGAACAAGATGAATGAGCAAGGAGAAGTTGTAAGAAACAAAGCAAGATTGGTATGTAAAGGTTACTCACAACAAGAAGGAATAGATTATGAGGAGACTTATGCTCTAGTGGCTCGAATAGAAGCAATAAGATTATTCTTAGCCTATGTAGTAGAGAAAAAATTCAAAGTATATTAGATGAATGTCAAGTTAGCATTTATGAATGGAGAACTTGAAGAAGAGGTATACAATTGAGCAGCCTAAAGGATGTCCTTTGACAAATGACAAAGAAATAGTTTGAAAACTAAAGAAAGCATTGTATGGATTGAAGTAAGAACCCAGAACCTGGGATGCAAGGTTAGACAAGCATTTGACAAAGCTTGGATATAGCAAAGGTATAGCAGATAGTAATCTATATTGGAAAGAAACTGATGATGGTTTGATGATTTTGGTAATATTTGTTGATGACATTATATTTAGAGGAAGTAATGAAGAAAGTAAGAAGTTTGCAGAAGAGATGAAGAAAGAATTTGAAATGAGTATGATAGCAGAGATAAAATATTTCCTAGGATTGCAAATAGTACAGAGTAAAGAAGGAATCTTTATTTCTCAGATAAAGTACTTGAAGGATTTACTTAAAAGGTTTGGTTTGGAATGATGTAAAATTGTTGGAACACCTATGGTAACTAGACACAAGTTATCTACAAAGGATGAGACACCTATTGTTGAGAAGAAGAAGTACAGATCTATGATCGAAGGATTGCAATATCTAACTCACACAAGGTCAAATATAGCAAATGCAGTTAGAATTGTTGCAAGATTCTAGGTTGATCCTAAAGAAGCACATTATGCAACAACGAAAAGGATATTTAGATATCTGAAGGGAACATCTGAGTTTGGATTATGGTATGACAGATCTAATGATTTTACTCTAAGGCCCCGTTTGGTTGCTGGCATAGGAATAGAAAATTAGAATAGAAAAATGGAATGGGAATGGAAATGAGGAATGGGAATAGAAATAGACAATTCCAATCATGTTTGGTGCACTGGGAATTCGACTGGGAATATGTTAATCTATCGTTTGGTTGTACAAAAATAGAATAGGAATAAGCTTAAGTTTTGTATTTTTAAAAACATTTTTCTTAAAAAAAAATTTAATTTTTTTTTTTTTAGTTAATTCATTTTCATTTTCATTTTTTTAAACAAATAGATATAATTTAAAAAAATGTTATTAAAAAAAAATTTAACAAAAAAAATTCAAAAAGTAAAAGTAAAAAAAAAAAAATTTAAAAATTTAAAAAAAAATAAAAAATTTAAATATATATATATATATTAATGAAAAATCAGAATGGGAATGGAAATGGCCTATTCCAATAACAGATATTTTTTGGCATAGACATATGCTCATTTTAGGGGCAAAATTGGAATATGTCTTCCTATTCCCAATTCCGATTGAGCTTACCAAACAGCGAAGATAAAACATATTCTAATTTCGTTTTCCTATTCCACTCATATTCCAGCAACCAAATGGGGCCTAAGTTCTTATACTGATGCAGATTGAGTAGGCAGTCTGGATGATAGAAAGAGCACCAGTGGAGGAGTCTTCTCTCTTGGAGGAAAATTGGTTTCTTGGTTAAGCAAGAAGTAGGATTGTACAGCTCAAAGTACATCAGAAGTAGAGTATGTTGTAGTAGCAAATAATTACAATCAAGTTATTTGGATGAAGTAGATGTTCAAGGATATAAGGATAGAGATCAGTGAACATATTGTTATACATTGTGACAACAAAAGCATGAAAAATATGTCTAAGAATCTAGTATTGCATTCGAGGACTAAGCACATTTCTATTAAGTATCATATGTTGAGAGAAAAAGTTGTAGAAAAGGAAATCAAATTGGAGTATGTGAGCATAAAAGAGCAGATTGCAAATATATTCACTAAGCCTCTTCCCAAAGAGACTTTTGAGTATTTGCAAGGTATGCTTGGGGTTATGCCCCTTCCTACATCAGAATAGAAGATGCAAGAGTGCATCAGTCTAGGGTAACAGGGCACCATTGTTTGTCTAGACTAGATGTTTATGTTGGAATTACAAATGGAAAACATATACTTCTAAGAGGGGAGGGGTAAATCAGAAGTTCAAACTTCAACTATTGAAACTTTCATTGTTCATTAGATGTATGTAATATATGAATTGAAAGTAACCTGAAAAGTAAATGTATCTAAAGCATATAAGCAATTAAACATACACACATGAAACCATATATGATTACCCAGAAACTCTGCAAAGAGAAGGTAAAATTGGGGTGGGGATGAAACTCACAAATCTTCACTACTGTAAAAATAAAGTGTAGCCAATTAAGGTTACAATGGTTTGATCATGAAACATGATCTGCCCTGTGAAAGGTTTGCCCTGTTAAAGGCTTACAAATATTGTTAAGTCCCACCTTGTTAGAGGATTTTAATGCCCTATTAGAAGTGTGCCTAGTTAAAGGACTTCTGATCACTCACTTGGAATGTCACCCTATTAAAGGATTTACAAAAGCCTGTTAGGACTACTCTACCTAGGAGATTTAACTAAAATCACCTGTTAGGATGTTTTAGCATAGATCTTGTTATTGGCTCTAGTTTCTTATTTAAAGATCAAATATGTACAGTGTCCTTCTTGGTCCTCTCTGATCTAATATATCAGTTTTTGTATCCTTCTATTCTTTATTCTTTTCCAACTAATTCTTCAATTCACTCTCACTACTAAGTCACCTTGAATGCTCTGCAAGCTCTCTTGTTCACTTCTTTGATTATTCACCCCTTCACTGTGCTCTCTCTCCTCACTTAAAACTTAGCACTTTGTCTTCCATATAAAGACTTTGGTGGATTAGGGTTAGGTATGAATCTACAGTTGAAATTCATCCTTTTTGCCTCTTAACCCTTCCTATTTTTTAATTAGCTACATGTAGATACATAGGGATTCTGCAAATAGATTCGTCCTTATCTTTAAAAAATCAAAATCTAACCTTAAGTTGGCTAGGAAATGATTTACATAGTTGTTTGTGCAATTACAAACAAATATGTCCAATCTATGTTACTCAACACTTGAAGTTATTGATTCTTGGCACATACTATAATTCTATTTCTGGCTCAGCACCTAAACTACTCAGTATCAACTATTTACTCAGCACTTGAATCACTCGACATAGTCTATATGCTTGGCACTTGAGTGACTCAACACATGAGTGACTCGGCACTCATTGCAACTTAGTACAGTCTTGCATTTATATTTTACACTCGACATGCATTACTAGTTTGGCATAATCTAAGTATATGTCATAAGTGTGTTGACACTCAATTGTCAAAACCAATCTGAGATCAACAATCTCCTCCTTTGACATGAGTGTCAAAAATACTTAACTATACATAATCAATATAATCTTCTCGAGTATAACATATTCACAACTTGGCTTATATACAAAACTTCAAAATTTTAAAATTTTGTAATAACCTATATACCTCAAAATTTATAACTCCCCCCGAGTTAATGTGTTGGTTCTGTATCCAGAATCTGTGCTCCATACTGAGTAGATTTGTCTCTTGCTGGTACTCTTTGACTTCAATGTGCTTGCAACTAATGCTCTACCTTTAGCTAATATCCACTCCATTTTTGTCACTGCTTTATCTTATATATCTCTAGGGTAAAAAAAAAATTGATTAGCTCCCCTTTTCATTGCTCTCTTACTCTCTCCCTTTAGTTTATCTCCCCCTTACTCTTTTCTTTCTCCTATTTTCTTTTATCTCCCCCTTTTTGACACTTACGTCAAAGGGTCTATACAATTAGACTATATTTGTCCAAAAAGGATTTGTGGACTTCCATAATTATCTTCAGAGCTGTATCCTAGTTTTCACGTGCAACACCTAGTGACTTGAGTTGAATTGCCAACTTGGCTGCTAGGTGAACTAGTCCATCTGATGTAGAAAGATGAGGATCTTTCTTTAATAAAGTTTTTGCATATCTTAGCTCTTTATGGAGTATTTCCATATGTGGTGTGAGGGAGGCTTGAATGGTTTTCAACTTGGCTCTTATATTAGCCTTTTTTGCTGTTAACACAGCTAGTTGACTTTATGAGTGAAGTAATGCATGAAAATGCTTCTCACTTTGAGCTGGGTTTTGAGGTAGTTGCATGCTTGATACATTGAGATTTCTCTCCAAAATCAGAATTCTATGTCTTGCTTCTTGAGTGAAGAGTGTTGGGTTACACAGTTTAGTGTATAATGAGAAAATATTCTCTAGTACCTTCTTCAGATATTCAACCTTTTTGGTTAGTGCAACTTGAGTAAGTGCAATCTCACCAAATATTTTCTTGTTTACTTTACTCTAGAATTTCTTCTCTGACCACTCAAGAATTTTTGCAATAGTGTCAATATCTTCATTATTGACCTTTTCAATAATTTATGATGATTGTTCCAATAGAGGCTTTGATTTTCTAGGTGTAGGCAAGTTGAATGCATCTAAGAAGATTTCTTTGATGTCTTATAATGTTTGCTTTTGCCTAAATTTCTTTCTAAGCACTTCTTGGTGCTTCTTCTTTTCCAAAGCTTTTTGTAGTATTCCTATTTATTTTAGTGCCATTGTTGCATAATGAAAATGAGGTATCACTATTTCTTCATCTAAAGTTAAATCACCATAGTGAGTTACCTTGTCAACTTTTGTAGAGCATGAACCTAGTGCTAAGATCTATAGTGCTACTACCTCTATGCTCGACTTCTGAAGGATTTTTATGGGAGTACCTAATGTTGGTAATGTTACCAGCTTCTTGCTCCTTTTCCTTTGGTGTATCCTTGATCTCTTCAAATCTTCTCTAGTCAATCACAATGACTGGACTTGCACCTTGTGGTTGTGTTGCAGATAAAGATGTATCTATCTATCCTATTTACTTTGTCGTTGTCTCATTTTCCTCTTCTTTGGTAGTTTGCCCCTGCTCAAATCTGTCTTCTTTGACATTTATGTCAACCTTTGTGGATGTGTCTATTGATGTTTGAATTAAAGGTTGAGAACTAGTAGCTGAAGGGATGGCAGAAGGTGGTTCTTGTGTATTCACCTTATCCCTTGTGATGTCAGCTACTACCTTCTGAAGCTCATCTACACTAACCAATACTAGATTTTCACATAATCTTGCTTGTAGTGTGGATTGGTCAAGAATCTTCTTCAAATCTTCTACAGTTAAAAGATTTATGTTCTGAGCTGAACTATCAGGAACATCCTTAACAGTTATGGTTTCTGTAGGTCTACCAGTGTCACAAGGAGGGCTCATACTTGGCATTTGTGTGTCTTGCACACTTTGTTCTTCTTGTTGTTCTTTAGCTTTAGCCATATCTCAGTTTTATTTTGTGTCTCCTCCTTAGTGTTATCCTTTTCTTTATCTTCCTCCTTGTCATCCTCCTTATCATTATTTTCATCATCATTATTCCTTCCCCCAAAGGGATCTTCTTCTCCTTGTTTGGTAGTTGTTAACCCATGTATAAATTTCCACATTTGGGTGGATTTCTTCATAACATCTTCAATGTTTTTCTAAAGAATGTTGAATGCCTTGTATTTTGGTGCAAACCTTCCACCATATTTCTTGTTAGCCTTGATAATCTACCCTTTTTTCAATTCTAGCATAACTTATGCTTATGTGGATTCTCTAATTTGTTTCTCCAGGTTTAAGCAATAATACCATTTATTTTCAATAATAGTATATAATTCCTTAGGCATAGTGTTATCTAATTCAAGTGGGGTGTTCTTGAATTTTGACATCATTTCATAAATTGATTCTTCAGTCAAATTCTGTTCTTCTCTACCAAGATTTTCGAAATTGATATTTTTCAAACCAGACAAATCTACATTATTTCTAACAATCTCATAGATATTCTCAAGATTAGATTTTGGTGGATGACTCATCACTCTAAATTGGCTTGTATCCTCTAATTCTATTCTCTCATCATTAGTTTCTAGTTGTGCAATGTATTTCCTTCTTTATTTCTTCTGCATTGGCCCTTTTTGTTCTATAGCCTTTATCTTTTCTTTGGCTTTCTCCTTGGCCTTTTGTGTGGTGGCATGTGTGCTTTCCCTAGTTGTTGGTGCTATTGGCTTAGCAATCTTCTTTGCCTTTTTTTTTGCCATAGGCCATGCTTTGGCCTTTTTCTTCTTAGGTTCTACTTGTACTGGTGCTTCCTTCACTTCCTCAACACCTTCTACCTCTTCTTCATCCTTATCTTCTCCCAGTCCTTGGGTTAAAGTAAGAGGTTCTTGAGCTTGTTTCTGTTCTTCCTCTTCATCTTCTTCTTCTTCACTTGTACCTTCACCAAATTTGGCCTTTAATTTCTTCACCATTTTTTCTTTCTTCTTCAATGTGGAGGCTATCTTCAACTCCATCTCAACTTTAGACTTCATAACATCATATATTTCAAATATTTTAGCTAATTTATCAACTTCTTTAGCAAGAAGGGTAGTGATGGTAGCTAAGGCTTCATCAACATTAATCTCATAGCCTAAGGGTCTTAGCCATCTTACCCTAGGTATGGCAACCTGTACATATGTATAGTCAATATCAACAAGAAAACATATGTCATTATAATACTGCTCAACCAAAGAAACATGTATTCTCATCCTCTGTTTCATAGACTTCTTGAAGTCTTCAAAATAACTTGTCATGATAGTTTCAAGTTATCTCCCATTTGCTCAATGTACTCATTGACTTGAACTCCAACTAATCTATTTATCTTCTAACTCACCTCACTAGAGGATGAAAATGTGTTCTGAACATAGAAAAATATGCAAATAAGTATTCATCCAAACTTAATTGTGCACTCTTGGTTTTTCTAATGGCACCTAGGTTCTCCATTATTTGTTGTAATTGTAGTTCAGCTAGATCATAGGTATGATCCTTCTTTATAATTTTATAGCCCACATCTACTGCAATGCAGGGTACACTATTTAATCTTTTGGATTGATAAAACTTATGAGAAATTACCCTTATGGCAAAGTCAAGTGGTGGGTTTGTGATGGTATCAATGGTCATTCCATGTTTGTTCCATTTGGCTCTTATGTTTTTCTCAATGACCTCCTTTAAATCACTTCACAGAGTCTTCGGCCAATCTAGTGTTGGAAAACCAGTTACCCTATAAACTATTCTCTTTGAAATTTTGACGAGACCATCTTCCAACCATGAGCATACATCATGTATTCTGCTCAACACTATCTTGATCCATTCATTTTTGAACACCGTAGGGAAATCTAGGGCATGGATCAAACCCTTCCTTTCAACAATCTTAATTTCTTCTTTCAAAATGTCATTTTCACACAATTTGTCATAGGCTTGTCCTATTTTGATGTCTCCTATTCCTCCTATCTTGTAGTTATAGCATTTTCTAACATCTTGGACCATTATGACTTTCAGGGGAATCATGGAAAGTGTGCCTAATGGGTCTTGCTTATAAGAAACATCTGGAATTGCTCTAAAATATGGCTACTTCACTTCATTGCTAACTAACTGAACATTTGAAACTTCTTGAACCTCTACTTTCCTTGAGCTAGATGTCCTTTGACAATCTAGGGTTTATACAAATTTCGAACTGCATAGCTTGGTTTATGAAGAATACCTTGTAAATTCGATGAATTTGTGTTGGATCGTCACTGAAATCTTGTGTAAACACTTCAAGCTTGGTTTTTGAGTCACCTTTTGCTCTCCTTGTATTCACTTTAATTTGAAATAATGAAAAATGAGTGAAAATCAACCTTATACCCTTCAAAACTTTACATTTGATGCTTAATGCTTGTACAGTTGTAAAACTCGGCATCAACATAATTTTTGTTTCATTTGGCATCTATTGACATGACCATCACTCAGTAACTTTTACAGGCTCGGGATCCACTGACTTAGTCTTGCATCTTAACACTAACTAACATTTTACTCAGCATCCACAGAGAACTTTTCATGCTTGGCCATAACATGAAAACTTGAAGATTTAACGTTGAACTTTTCACATCATCTTGCATCTTTATTAATGCTAATGTAATCCTTTCAGTGCTAACTTATTTTGGAACTGATGTGTGATATAACACTTTTAAATATCAGTCCCACATACCTCTTATTTGCTTAGTTTGATGAGGTGTGACCACTTGACCTATTAGGTGAAGTGATCCCTTCTCCATTTGATGTATTGAAATCATCTTTCTTCTTCCATGTCTTATTCATCTCATTCCTGATGTGTTCAACATCTACCTTGTCTTTTCCTTTGACCTAGTTGGACAATGTTTGCTAATATGACCAGTTTTCAAATAGCTAAAACATGTGGTTTGACTCAACCACCTTTTGTAATTACCACTAAAGTGAGTCTTAATGCAATTTTCAAGTACATGACCATATTCCTGATAGTAGTGATAGCTATATCTTGTATTGCAATCCCAGTCATAAGAATTTCCATAGCTTCTTACCTTTGTTGGCTTGCTTGATGACCATGTGGACTTGGATCTGCATTCAAAGGCTCTATGTCCATACTTCTGACAGTTGTAGCAATATCCTTCAAATTTTGGTGCATGCATGGTTCGAGATCTACATTTATGTACTTGATGACCTTGTTTGTTGCACTTATGACAATGAGTCATATTCTACAATCTTATTTGTATTCCTACTCCTCCACACATTAGCAGTATGTCCCTTTTTTCCACAATGATGACAAGTAGGTTTGGAATTCTTACCTTTGTTGTTCCTTTCCTCAACAGCTTTGGATGACTCTCCTTATTCAATGCTTGTGTAGCCCAATCCTAATGTATCTCTATTAGATCTAGGGGATTTTAGTAATTTATCAAAGTACTTGATGGCTTCATTGGGCTTGTTGAAACTTTCAGAAATTCCTTTTCTCTTTTCAGGTCATTCTACAGTTGTTCATTCTACAGCTTCAATGAAGTTATCTCAATGTCCTTGACATTCAACTCATGATGAGCATTCATCATTTGGCTTAAGGTATCCAATTGCATGTCTGAGATCTTGGATAGCTCTGTTGACTTCTCTTCCAATCTATTTGTTAGCATTCTTTTGTCTTCTTCAATAATGGCCTTGTCTTCTATAGCTTTCTTCTTTTGTTTAGTCACCTCACATAGTAGTATAGCTTGTGATTCTTGCTCCAATTTGAGATTTCTGATTTCTTTAGCTTGTGCTCTATTCTTCTCCATTAGATGTGCAATTGCTGCATCAAATTCACTAGAGTTACCATCTATAAATAGCTTTTTGGTGTCAATCGCTTTGTATTGTGTGTCATTTTCTGCTAAGGCAATCTCTTTCCTTCTTTCTAGGGAACTCTTCAAAGCATATCTAGTTTCATTTAGTTGATGTAGTATGAGATGTATTTCAATCTCCTGGTTCTCAATAGTCTTTCCTAGTTTGTAGACTTCCATCTCAAGATTTTTCCTCTAAGTTGTAAAGTTTCTCATCCTGAGAACTCAGCTCTGATACCAATTGTTGGAATTACAAATAGAAAACATATACTTCTGTGAGGGGAGGAGTGAATCAGAAGTTCAAACTTCAACTATTAAAACTTTCACCATTCATTAGATGCATGCAATATATAAACTAAAAGTAACATGAAAAATAAATGCATCTAAAGCATATAAGCAATTAAACATACACACTTGAAACCAGATATGATTACCCAAAAACCCTCCAAAAAGAAGGTAAAATTGGGGTTGGGATGACACCCATAAATCTTAACTACTACATTAATAAAGTGTAGTCAATTAAGGTTACAATGGTTTGATCATGAAACGTGATCTTCCCTGTGAAAGGCATGCCATGTTAAAGGCTTACAAAGGCTATTAAGTCCCACCTTCTTAGAGGATTTCAATACCCTGTTAGAAGTGTGCCTTGTTAAAGGACTTCTGATCACTCACTTGGAATGCCACCCTATTAAAGGATTTACAAAAGCCTGTTAGGACTACTTCACCTAGGAGATTTAACTAAAATCAGTTGTTAGGATGTTTCAGCATAGATCTTGTGATTGGCTCTAGTTTCCTATTTAAACATCAAATCTGTACAGTGTCCTTCTTGATCCTCTCTGATCTAATATAATAGTTGTTGTATCCTTCTATTCTTTGTTCTCCTCCAACTGATTCTGCAATTCACTCTCACTACTAAGTCACCTTGAATGCTCTGCAAGCTCTCTTGTTCTCTTCTTTGATTATTCACCCCATCACTGTGCTCTCTCTCATCACTTAAAACTTAGGGTTTTGTCTTCCATATAAATACTTTGGTGGCTTAGGGTTAGGTATGAATCTACGACTGAGATTCATCCTTTTTTCCTCTTAATCCTTCCTATTTTCTAATTAGTTGCATGCAGATACTTAGGGATTCTGCAAATAGATTCATCCTTATCTTTAAAGAATCAAAATTTAACCTTAAGCCAGCTAGGAAATGATTTACATAGTTGTTTGTGCAATTACAAACAAATATGTCTAGTATGTGTTACTCAGCACTTGAAGTTATTGATGCTCAACAGATACTATAATTCTGTTTCTGGCTCAACACCTGAACTACTTGGCATCAGTTGTTTACTCGGCACTTGAATCACTCAACATGGTCTATATGCTTGGCACTTGAATGATTCAGCACATAAGTGACTCGACACTTATTGCAACTCAGCACAGTCTTGCATTTACATTTTATACTCAGCATGCATTACTAGTTTGGCATAAACTAAGTAAATGTCTTACGTGTGTAGACACTCAATTGTCAAAACCAATATGAGATCAACAATTTATATTTACTGTATTGGGGAGTATCTGTGATAGACAGAGTCATCTAGGACTCTTATTGATGATATTTTGAACAGTGTCTTTTGACACTCAAGCTAATAGGTTGTTGTAGAATTTGATGCAAAGATGTTGGTTGCAAAAACCTTTGACATCGATGTCAATGGGGGAGAAATATTGCATGAAAAATATTATACTAAGGGAGAAGTTTGGCAGTATGCTGAGGACAATTTTTGGCATAAGCACAATATGCAAAAATTTGTTTTCTATAGAGCACATTGAGGTATATCAATGGGGGAGTATGATTGATGAAGAGGACTTGAAGACTGACAGTCTTTTGTAGGTATTCTTGGAGCTAGATGTTTTTCATCAATGCCAAAGAGGGAGATTGTTGGAAGATTGGTTGGAAGCATGAATGTTGATCATATGTTATATTTATGATTGATTTTGTCATTGATGTCAACATAGCATGTTTGATGTCTTTTGTGATAGGTGACAGAAGAACAACAGAGAGAATAAGTTGGTACAGATGGCTAGTTGAGCATGATAACCACCCAAGGTTATGGGATATAATTTTGAGTATTTGGTATATGCAATTAATGTCAAAAGTAGAAAGGACAAGTCTAGAAGAAGTTATGTAAGTTTTGGTGATGTCTATTCTGAGATAGAGTTTATAGAGGCATTTTTGGTAAACTTGTTATATCTCTTAGCAAAGTTGATATCTTGAGGATCAAGGTTGACAACATGAAGAAGACATGTTGAGGATGATGTGGATAAGCTTTCTTATCATAATATTGTGGGTACAAGAAGTTATTCAAGTTGCAAGGTGGAAGAATAAGGTTATTGCTAAGTGTAATGTGTTCTTAATGCGGTCCTATAACAATTAATTGAGAAGGACTAACAACTAACTCAAGGAATTATTTTATGGACTTGGTATGAAGGGAGGACATTTTTCTTTATCATGATATGTGTTGATATGATTGAATGATCAATGATAAGTAGTAGAGAGTTTGGAATGAGAAGTTGAGCAGAGCAGTGCAGTAGTGAAGGAAACTTCATTGTCAAGGTTTTGCTAAGTAATCTGAGATTTGGTGTTTAGATTCGAGGTTCATGACCTAGTCTACAAAGTTTGACTATGAATAGTCTAGTTGATAGGACAAAGGAAATATCAAAGGAAAGAAGAAGATAATAATAAATTAGTTGTTGAGTAGTGAGCTCTTCTTTTAGTTGAAATTGCATGTTTGGGTAGTGGGCTCTTCTTGCATATATTATACCACAAATCCTAATAGGGTTGGAACAACTCCTAATAGGATTGGAATTTCCTAATAGGGATTCAAAGTCTCCTAACATGGACTCATTATACTAAATTTTGTAATAGACTCCTAATAGGGTCCATCCTCTAACAAGGAATATTTATATTAGTACATCATCTTGTGCGCATCATTCCCACCGAGGTTTTCCCTCTGATCAAGAGTTTCCCTAGTCAACATATCTGGTGTGATTCTCTATGTGCATATTTTTATGGTTTTTGTTTACATTGGTTGAATGGTTAAGTTTGTTTAAAGAAGATAAATGTTTTAATTGTTGGATAATTAATTCACACCCCCCCTCCCCCTCTCAGTTATCTTGGTGGACTATTGTTTCTAACAAGGCTATTTTAACATCAAGCTGCTCTAAATGCAAATATTTAGTAGTCACAATACTTAAAATAGTGTGAATAGAAGTCATTTTAATAATAGGAGAGAATATCTCATCAAAATCAATGCCTTTTTTCTATGCAAATCCTTTTAACACTAACCTGGTTTTAAATAGTTTCTTACCTCCATCCTCTTCTTTTAACCTGTGAACCCATTTATTCTGTAAAGCCTTTTTACCTATAGGCAACTTGCATAAATCCCATGTCTTATTTTTCAGCAAAGAGTCCATTTCTTCTCTCATTGTAGACTCCCACTAAATCTTTATATCCACTTGCACAACTTCATCATAACATTTAGGTTCACCAGCATTAGTAAGTAAAATATAGTACAAAGAAGGAGAAAATCTTTTTGGAGATCTACTTAGCCTTGTTGACCATCTAACATTTATTGGTGTGTGTAGTATTTTTTGTTGTGGTTGTTGTAGATCATGATGAATTGTTGGAACATCAACTTTTGGAGTATCATCCAACACTACATAATCATCTTCTTTCTTCTCATGTTGCTGCAACAAATTTTTGTACAACATTTTCTTATTGAATATGACATCCCTGCTTCTTACAATTTTACGATTTTCAAAATCTTAAAGCCTATAATCAAATTCATCAATGTCATATCCAAAAAATACACATTTCTTTGACTTAGCTTCTAGCTTGGTTGTATTTTCAAAATATATATGAGAAAATGCTTCACAACTGAAGGTTTTGAGAAAAGAATAACTCACCTTCTTACCAATCCATGCTTCCTCTAGAATACCACAACCTAAAAGAGTAGAGGGACCTCTATAAATCAAATATACAATAGTATTGATAGCCTCTATCCACATGTTTAAGGGCAACCCTGCATGCAACCTCATGCTTCTTGCATGCTCAACTATAGTCTTATTCATGTGTTTAGCCATCCATTTTCATGTGGAGTCCTTAGAAATTTTTTATATCTATGAATACGATTAGTGAAGCAATAATCTTAAAATTCATGACTGCAATACTCACCACCATTATCAGATCTAAGACATTTTAATTTCTTCCCAGTCTCATTTTCAACCAAGCATTTCCATTTCTTAAAAGTTCGAAATACATCATATTTATGTCTAATGAAATAAACCCATACTTTTCTAGCTACATCATCAATAAATGTAACATAATAATGAGAGCCACCAAGGGAAGAAACCTAAGCTGGTCCCCATACATCTGTATGCACAAGCTCTAATCTCTCACTTTTCTTTTCCTTCCCAGTCTTCACAAAAATCACTCTCTTTTGTTTTCCATACACACATATTTCATAGAAATCCATATTGACATATTTCAAACTTGATAAAACTTGCTTTGAATGAATTACTTTCATACCTTTCTCACTCATGTGCCCAAGTTTGTTGTGCCATAGCGTTGTCTCAGAATCTATAGCATCTATTCGTTCTCCCTGCTCAACTGTAGCAATTGTTCCTAAACATTCATTTTCCTCTAAAATAATCAAAGTAGAAGGAACACTATGATCTGTACAAAGATATAAGGTGTCTACTTTCACACCTTTTGTTACTACAAGGTAACCTTTTGAAACCTTTCATTTTTTATCATTAAAGGTAACTACACAACACTCATTATTGAGTTGCCCTACTAAAATTAAATTCTTACTCAGCCTTAGAACATGTCTAACCTCATGTAGTAGCCAATGATTCCTATTCTGCAACTTAATCTTAACGTTTCCCTTTCCAACAATCTGATAGGGTTCATTATCCCCAAAATAAACAAGCCCAAAATCCCCTTGGACATAATCAATAAAATAACCTCTTTGAGTTGTAGCATGAAACGAAGCACGAGAATCTAAAACCCAGGAATCATCAACACTTTCTAAAGATAGAAGCAAAGCATCCTCTTTGGATTTGTTACTTACCACATTTGCCTCCTTGTTTCCTTCTGGTTTATCTCCTTCATTGTTCTTTTGAGTCTAGCAATCTTTCTTCTTATGACTTTGTTTCTCACAATATTAGCAATCTCTTGGTCCTCTGGATTGAGACCTCTTTCCCTTTGACTTTCATCTTGATTTCCCATGATTTCTAAAATTATTTCTTCTCTCAGTCATTTTGCCTCTACTTTGTGCATTCAAAGTACTTCCTAATGTAGATCCACTTATGAGTTTTCTCACTCAAAATAACACTAATCACATCATCATATTTTAGGGTATTAGATTTAGAAACAGAATTACTCATAGCCATTACCAAGAAATTCCAACTTTTAGGCAAAGAACACAAAATCAAGAGAACCCTAATTTCTTCATCAAAATTAATACCCATAGAGGATAACTAACTAGTAAAAATATTAAACTCGTTTAAATGATCTGCAACAGATCCACCTTATGTCATTTTCATATTAAATAAATGCTTCATGAGAAATACCTTATTTGAAGCAGAGGGTTTTTCATATGTAATTTTGCTAGGGTTTCTATCAACTCTTCCATCCTCTTTGCTTTTGTAATGTTAAATATCACCGATGGTGCCAAGCATAACCTAATGCTTCCAAGTGCCTTTCTATCAAAAATCTCCCATTCATCATTTGTCATAGTTCCTTGGTTTATAGTTTTTCCTTCCAACGGCTTCCATAAATCATTTTGATAGAGATAGTCCTCCATTTGCATCTTCCATAACTAAAAGTTTTTCCCATTAAAATTTTCAACCCTCAACTTACCCTCATCTGCCATCACTCACACTCAAACGTGAGACCTTCTTGTAAAGGATCACTAAATAAAAGTAAAAATGATGATGGTTTAGCTTTAAAAAAAAGTGACGATCATTTGGCTCTGATACCACTTGTTAGAATTAATCTCAGATAGAAATAATAGTTATATGCAAATATAAACAATATCAAAAAATAATAGATCACACAAAAGAGAACATAAGACACCAAGATTTAACATGGGTCCACTCAATCCCTAGGCTACATCCACCAACAACAAGTCCAATATTATTATTATCCAATTATTACAATCTGCAATCCCTTACAGCTCAATACCGCCACAAGAAGCTACAATATCACCATTATATTATGAAATCCCTAACCCTAATCCTTTTTATACAAGCTTTTTACTGCTTACACAATTAGGGCTACAATAAGTCATCCAATAGGAAAAATAGTAGCCAAAGCCTTTTACAATATAAGGGCATTTTTTGCTTCCCCGCAGGGGTGCTACCCCTTGACCCTATCTTGGGGGCGTTGCCCCCAATCCCCCGTAGAAATAATATGGGGAGAAATTTACACCGAATAAACCTCTGAGTCTGATTAGGCTCCACATCTCAACATGGTTTCCTACCTAATCTTTTCAATGATTTAACTTGCAGATTTTTTGTTACTGTGGTTTATGTCTGTTAGGAATTTCTCTTTCATGCTATTTTATTTCATCTCTCATTACCTTATCTTAATTATTTTCTTTGCTAACCCTTGGATAAATTAGGAACTCATATAGTTGCATTGTTAGATTGCATTCATTAAAAAACAAAAACATATCTCTTTTGTGGTTAATTTTGAAACAACAAGTAGATTGAGCATCTTATTTGAAATTGGTCAAAACTAGCAAAGGCCTCCCTATGAACAAACACATTTATCTTCAACTAAGAGAATTCTAGTAGGTCACAAGATCACCTAGAACCTTAGAGTTGATCCCAGATTAACTTTTCAAAAGAGGAGTTTGAAAGGATTCTTGTTATTAAGCATCATGCAAAATGACAGCTCAACACTACCTTGAGTGGTTAGTAGCCTCTGCAAATGCACTTTACTTTGACCAAGAGATAACTTTAAAGTTGTACATGTGTGTTCTAGATCTCTTTGCAGTTAGTCAAAATCCCTGCATGTCTCTTGTATAAAATTCTCCACATTGCACGGTTTGGTGTATAGAGAGAAGATATTCTCTAACACTATCTTGACACTTTCCATCATGGTTGCTAAGTTAGCATGTCTAAGTGCAATGGAAATTGATATCTTTTCTAGTACCTTTGTATGAAACTTCCTTTCATACCATTCAAAGTAATTTGACATTGGAGTCCAAGTCTTCATCTTTGATGTTGTCCACAATGGTGACAAGTTTCTCTAAGATAGGCTTGTTGTCATTTAGTTATAGGAGGCTAAAAGCATCATAGAATATGTCTTTAATATCATATAACACTTTCTTTTTCTTATGTTTCCTCCTCAGAACTTCCTACCTCTTCTTTCTTTGTAGAGCATCTTATAGTATACTCATCTCTTCTATAGTGCTTGTATTAAGATCAAACTTAGGTAGCTCAATCACTTCATCAAAACTTGCATCACCAAATGATGTAGTATTGGCACTAAGTGGTGTGTTGGAGCTCAACCTTGATATCTGCAGTGGGGTTTCCTGTATACTCAACTTTGAAGAGTTTGATTACTAATATGAGATGTAAATATTGGTAGTGTGACCAATGTTTGTATTGCTATCTACTCCTATGGCTTAGTAACCAACCTTGACTCTTCAATGTTGTTATCCTCCATTTAAGCTTCACCTTGTGATTGTGTGTTACGTACAAGACTTGCTTCCTAACCTATTTTCACTTCAATTCCTTCTTCCTCAATAGTTTGTAATGCTAGAAAACCTGAATTATTTAGGCTAGGTAATGATGTTTCTATTTGTTGTGCCTCTACCTCTTTCATATGAAATACAATTATGGGCACTACAGATGGTGTATCAGTTGTAGCAACTATCTGTGCCAATTTTTCACTTTGATCTCCTTAAAGATCCTGTGTATCTGTCTCTTTCACTTATGTAAATTAAGGGGGCATATTTTATGTTTCTTGTAGTTTCTCCACTACAAATGTAAGTTTTTCCTTCTCAATTTCATCCACCCTCACTAGTATAGGATTTGTGCACAATTGTGCTATGGTGGTGGAGTCCTTAATAATTTTCTTCAAATCATCCTTAGTTAAAGGATTTTTGTTCTATGGTGACTTATCAAAAACATCCTTGATAACCATTAAGTCTTGTTGACTCTCCTGTTTAGCATGTGGTGGACTGACACTCAATACATGTTCATCTTGTACATCTTGGTACTCATCTTTAGTTGTGGCCTCTTCTATAGTTCCCTGAGGCCCTTCCACATTAGCTTCTTTGACTAAGACCTCATCCTTTTCTTTCTCACTTTTCTCAAGCTCCTTTATCTCTTTATCTTCTTTCTTTGTTGTGGACTTGGTGGATAGATCATAAATATCCTTTCAAAGCAATATGCTTTGAGTTACCACTTCTATCTTATTCCTCAAAATGCTCTATATTTGGGGGAATATCTCCTCTTGTATTTGTTCATGGCTTTAGCCATCTTCTGCTTGTCCAAAGTAGGTGTAACTTGGGTGAATTAAGCCTCTCTTATTTTCTTCTTAGTGGTCAAACTAAATTGCCACTTTTGCTCAACTCGATCATATAGACTTTTAGGTAGGGAGTTGACAAACTCTAGTGGAGTAGATTTAAATGTAGCCATCATCTCATATATGACTTCTTCAAACTTATTTTTATCTACACTCCCTAGCTTATCAAAATCAACATGTGTGAACCCAGACAAATCTGCATTTGTAATAATATTTTCACACAAATTATCTATGCCGGAAGAGGGATTTTGGCTTACCACCTTGTATTGACTCAATTCATCTGACTCGGTGTTTTCCTCATCTAAATCTGGTTGAGGCACCGACTTCTTCTTCAATATTTTTTATGTCTTCTTAGTAGGCTCACTCAACTTTGTTGTGTCAAATGTCCTCTTGCCCTTGGGCTTCACAACTTTTGTAACCTAAACTATGGCCACCCTTGTGCTTGACCTAGTAATAGGTATAGTTGGCTTTTGTTATAGTTTCTTTGCAGGCTTCTCTATCTTCTCCATAATTTGTTCTTTAACTTTCCTCTTCTTGGCCTTAGCATCCTTGGGTGCTTCCTCAACTTCTCCCTTGACACCTTTTTTTTCTTCTTCTTGATTTGCTTGATCCTTACCTAGGCCTTGAGTTAATTCTAGTGGGGAGTGTCCTTGTTCTTCCTCTTCTTCAACTCCTTCACCAAATCTCTCCTTTAGCTTTTTCACTAGTTTGTTCTTCTTTCTAAGAATTTTAGTTGACTTTAGGTCTATTGTGATTCTTGATTTGGCTTCCTCATAATTACCAAATAAGGTGACACTCTTATCAATATCTTCTACTAGTAGAGCTATAATAGCTATAGAGGGTTCATCTACATTGATCTCATATGGCAAGGGTTTTAGCCATCTAACTCTTGGTATTGTTTCCTGTACATATGTATGGTCTACATACACTAGGAAATAAAGATTGTCATAATGTTTTTCCACTAGGGATACAGGAATCCTCAACCTCTATTTTATGGATTTCTTAAAATCCTCAAAATAGCTAGTCATCTCCGACTCAAAATTATCTCCTAGTTGTTCAATGTATTCTAAAATTTGTGGTGTAATTGGCCTATTAGTCTTCCAAGCAACTTGACCAGAGGTGGGGAAGGTGTTTTGCACATAAAATAATATATAAACAAGTAAAGAACTAAATTTTCTTGATGCACACGTTGCTTTCCTAATGGCCTCCAAATTTTCTGAGAGTTGTTGAAGTTGCAACTCGGCAAGGTCATAGAAGTGGTCTCTCTTTACTATCTTGTAACCCAAATCAACAGCCATACATGATACACTATTCAGTTGGCTAGACTAAAATAAATTGTGAGCAATCACTCTTACTGCATAGGCAATTAAGGGATTTGAAATTGTGTCAATAGACATCCCTCTTTTTTCCTTATTGCACCTATATTCTTTTCAATAGTTTCCTTTGCATCACTTTGCATGCTCTTAGGTCAATCTATGGTAGAGTACCTTGATACTCAATTTATGATCATCTTAGTGAGCTTAATTGGTCCACCTTCCAACCAAATATAGTTATCATGTATGTGGCTCTTAACAATTCGTATCCATTTGGTCTAAAACACTTGAGGAAAACCTAGGGCTTGGTTTAACCCTTTTTGCTCAATGATTTTATACTCTTCCCTCAAGACTCCATTATCACACAGTTTTTTATAGGCATCTCTTATCTCTATATCTCCTACTTCTCCAATCTTTCCCATATAGTAGCATCTAACATCTTGCATTAGCACTTTTGGTGGTATCATAGATAATGCACTAGACTGGTCTCCTTTATATGCTATCTCAGAAATAGCTCAAAAAGGGGGTTGCCTAACATCATTACTTATCAATTTAACATTGAAAACTTATTTCCCCTCTTTCCTAACATTTGGAGAAGAGCTAGACACCATTTCACTACTTAGGGTTTGCAAGAAATGAAACAACAAAACTCAACAATAGCTAAATACCTTTTAAATCTGATGATTGATGATTTTAGAAGCTGAATCCAATTCAAAAAGAATTGAAACTTCTTTATAAATTTTCCTTCATGCTTATTGTGTGCTCCATAAACTCTGCTAAGTGAAAATGAGTCAAAATTTGACTAAATAACCCTTCATATTCAACATTAAATGCTTAGTGCATACACAATTGTAAGCTTGGTTATCATAGGACTTTCAACATGCTCAGTCAACATTGTGAGCTCAACACTTACTATCATGTCTCCATAACTTGGTTGTAACTACTATTCATTCCTTTGTTTGGCAACAACAATAAAATCTTCTATGCAAGACACCTACATAGAAAATAACAAAGCTATAGATATCCTCCAGGTTCTAATGACTCCATTGCATCTTAATTCATGCATGTACAATATTTTTAGATCTTAGATTTTTGGAACTGATGCATAATATAACTTTTGAAATATCAATCTCACACATACCTCTTATTTCCTAGTTGAGGGTGATGTCATCACCTGATCCATTGGATGAAGTGACCTCATCTTAGCTTGATGTGTTGTAATATTCCTTCTTCTTCCATGTCTTGTTGATCTACACCTTTACCTTCTCAATATTGACCTTTTCTTTGAGTTTATTATTTCCATTAGTTGGTGCTAGTAACCTAGTTGGACAGTTTCTGTCACCATGACCAGTCTTGAGATAGCTAAAGTATGTAGTTTCACTCAACCATATATTGTATTTACTTCTGAAATGTGTTCTTATACAATTCTTAGGAACATGTCCATATTCTTGAGAATAGTGACAATTGTACCTTGTGTTGTAATCCCAATCATAGGATTTTGTATTTTGTTGTACATTTGTCTTCTTGTTTGATGTCCACTTGGTCTTGAATTTGCATTCATATTCTTTGTGTCCATACTTTTGACAATTGTGGTAGTATCTTTCAAATCTCTAAGTGCTCATGGTCACAGTCTTTCATTCATCTGCTTGATATCCTTTCTTGTTGCACTTATGATGATAACCCTTGAATTTTTGCTTAGTGTTCTGATTTCCATTGTTGCTTCTGCAAACATTTTTTGTATGACCTAGCTTTCAACAATTATGAAAAGTGGGTTTGCAGTTCTTACCTTTGTTACTCCTTTGCTCACCACTTTTAGATGATTCTCCTTCCTTGTTATTGGAATATCCCAATCCAATAGTATCATTATTAGGTCTTGGAGATTTCATCAATTTCTTAAAGTATTTGATGGCTTCATTAGGTTTGTTGAATCTTTCAATGAATTCCCTTTCTTCTCTTAGTTCATTCCTTAGTTGATCATTATGTAACTCCAGGGTTGTGATCTCAATGTCTTTTCCATTCAATTCATGGTTTGCAATCATCAGCTAATTCATTGTATCCAGTTACATGTTAGCAAGCTTTTGCACATCTGATGTCTTCTCTTCAAGTCTGTTAGTTAGTGTCCTTTTGTCATCTTCAATCATGACTTTTTCTTCCTTAGGTTTCTTTTTCTATTCAATCAACTCACATAACAATACTGATTGGACTTCTTGTTCTATCTTAAGATTTCTGACCTCTTTAGTTAGGGCATTGTTCTTTTCCATCAAATCTGCAACTGTTGCATCAAATTCACTTGAGTTTCCATCCTCAAACAATCTAGTACTATCTTCTTCTTGGTATTGAGTGTCATTGTGTTGAATAGCCAGTTCCTTTCTTCTTTGCAATGAATGTTGCAGTTCATCTCTTGCCTCCTTGAGTTGGTGTAGGGAAAGTTGTACTTCAATCTTCTAGTTCTCAATGGTCTTTCCCAACTTGTAGACTTTCATCTTCAAGATCTTACCTCCAAAGCTGTAAAACTTTCCTTTCTAGAGAACAAAGCTCTAATACCAATTGTTGCAAATGATAATGGGAAAGTAAACTCTGAGAGGGGGGAGGGGGGGTGAATCAACACTTCAAAACTTTAACCATAAAACATTCACCACACATCCATCTCATAATTTAGCATATAAACTAAAATAGGTAACTACACATTTGCATCCATAACATGAAACAACTAAAAAATTAGTTACCCAAAAAACCCTTAAATAAATTAGTTACCCAAAAAACCCTCAAATAAGAAGGTAAAATTGGGGTGGGGATGATACCACAAATATTCACTACTATAGTTGTAAAGTGTGGCTTATTATGGCTATAATGTGTTTGACCATAAACTATGATCTACCTTATGAAAGGTCTACTTTGTCAAAGGCTTACAAAGACTGTTAGGTCAAACCTTGTTAGAAGTTTTAAACCTACAATAAAGCAAGCACTCGATTAAGAGATTTACAAAAGCCTATTAAGACTATTCTCTTAGGATATTTTCTCGATATCACATGTTAAAATGATTCAACACTGTGATCCTTTGGTTAACACACTATTGCTAGATGTCAGATGTTCTCTTTGCTAATAAGTCCTTAATCCTTCTGATCAGATATGTCTCCTCTATCCTATCTCTACTTTCCTTTGTTCTCTCTAACTAATTCTATAATTCAGAATACTGCCATAACCTCCATAGCCACCATGAATGCTCTCTGCACTTAGCATTCATCTCCTTGCACTATCTTCGCATTTACACAAACTCTTTAGGGTTTGCCTTGTTAAATAAATATAGGTGGAATGGGTTAGGTAAGAATCAACTACTGTGGTTAATCCATATTTTCACTTAATTCATCCCTTAATATGATTGGTTGTGTGTACTACATAAGGATTCACAATATACCTCCATACTTATCTCTTAGAATCATAAAACAATCATTATGTTGACCCAAAAATGGTTTACATAGAAGTTTGTGCCATTACAAACAAGTATGTCAAAAACTATTCACTCGACATCCAAAGACCCTTATGCTCAACATGCACTGTGCTTGTTATGTTGTAACTCAACTTTTGAATAGCTCGACACTCTCTATTTACTCAATACCTGAATCACTTGGCATGTATAGACTATTTGACGCATGAGTGACTCGGCACATACTATCTATTTGGCACATACTAGTGCTCCGCACTAACTAGGTATATTACTTAGCATGTATTATCTAGCAACTTATGCATGATGTGCTTTAATCACTCGACTCACATTGATTGCTCCTAGCTCACTCTGATTACTCGGCTTGCATTGTAATACTGATAGAGAATGATTGTGGTTTGTCACTACCTTGTCAAAACCAATATGAGATTAACACTTGTCTTGTGCAATAACATCAAAACCCCAATAGTGTTGTTGTTATTGAGGTTATTGAGAATATTGTTGATGATAATGATAATAACATCTCTATCTTGCATGGTATATCTCACCTTATCAATACTCATGCTAAGACTTTGATGAAATGTGATCAAGAGTTAGATTACGCTCCTCCTTCCACAACCGTTAAACCTTCTATTCCAATTTCCACTACCATTTCTATCATTACTATATATGCTTCACCTCTTATGATGACTTCTACACAAGTGTCAACTCATTTAAGTGTTGGCCTTCCCAGCCTCTTACTTGGTTGGTAGTGGGCCAACATCCCTTGCAAGATTCACGACATGGCTTAACCAAATCCTATGGTTCTATAAGACTATTGGTTATATTAGGAATTAACACATTGATCTTTTGGTGCAATGACAACCCTATCCTCTGTAACAATTGGTATTAGAGCTTGGTCAAAGGTTCAAATCTTACTGGCCATGACGAGTGACATTGGGAGGGGGATTGTTGGCAGTGGGCCAATGTCCCTCGCAGGATTTGCAACATGGCTTAACTTCCTCATGTGGTTCTATAAGGCTATTGGTTGTATATGGCATTAATAGGTCAATCTTTTGGTGCAATGACAACCCTGTCCTTTCTAACACACTTATCTCAAGTGTTCCTCCAAATTCCATACCTTCTTCTTTACCTTCATATAATGTGGTTCCTTTCACATATTCCAATCCATTACTCATTCCTTCTAATCCTCCACCAATATATTTGCAGCTTCCTTCTGGTTCTCACAATTTTCCAAACATATATAATATATCTATACCTACTATCGTGTCTTTTGGTCCCACTGTTAGTAGCTTGGTTCAAATAGTCACTATGTTGCAACAATAGATGGTCCAATTCACTCGATCTAATTATAACATTCCTATATATGACATTGTTAATCCCCTTTCCTTAGATATCCTATGTGTTGTTATACCACAAAATTTTGAGTTACCTCATATCGAGACTTATAATGGTAAGAGAGATCCCATGATTCATGTTAAGAATTTCCAGACTATGTGTACTAATTTTGCTCATGACTATAGGCTTATGGATAAGTTATTTCCATGTACTTTTAGGAATAGATCCTTGCAATAGTATTACTCTCTGCCTCCTTGATCTATTAATTATTTTCAAATGATTTCTAATGATTTCATTCAACCATTTCATAATAATATTGGTCCACAAGTTTCTTTAACTAATTTGCTATATTGTAAACAATTTGTTAAAGAGAAAATTATTGATTTCATTGGTATCTGAACACTTGTATGCTATTCAGAACCTTATTGATTCTAATGTTATATCTATTGATGCTCAATTTGATAAGATGGATAAATTTGTTTGCACATCCTAATCAAAATTTGCAAATTTATATTAATCCTTTGCCTTCGCATTCAACAAATGTCATTATTTAACCTTCTTCATCTAACATTAGTTACGATGATAAGATAGAAGAAGCTAATCATGTGGTTAATCACATTGAGTCTCAACCTAAACCTCTAATTTCTTACCCACCTGAACCTAAAAAAACACCTCCTATAACCTTTAGTCAGCCTTATATGTTTACGGCACCTAATGATTATCTTTGCACAACTGTTAGGGTTTCTCATATTCCTTCTCATGATTTTTTGATTGATCCTTCTTCCATTGTGAATGTGATCATTTAAAAGCTCCTCTATAGCAAATGATTTCATAAAGATATCTATAATACAACTCTCGTGTGGATTCAAACTTGCAATAGTTTTCTTGTTCATCCTCAGGGTTCTATCACTCTTCTTGCCACTCTTTCTAGTAGGATTGTTTATACTACCTTTGTTTTCATTCCTACTTTTGATCAATTTGAAGTTAAGCTTGGTATTCCATGGATCTTTTCCATGCAAGATGTAGCTTCTCCTATTCATAAATGTATGAAATTTCCCCGTAATGGAGAAATTATCATTGTTAACAATTCCCTTTACAAACCTTCACGTCCTTGAGATTGTGCCTTTAACCACCACATCTAAACCTATTTTACCTTCTTCATCTATTCCTCTTACTACTATCCTTGAACTTGTAGTTGTTCCTTCTTCAAAATCTATGGTAGTTAATCATAATCCTACTACTTTATCTCAAAAAATCAATCATAACCAACATGCCCATAAATGTTGCAAGAACAATCGAGCTAAAAATAAGGCTAGTGCTCATTCTCTTGCTTCTCAACTCACATCTTCATCTCAACCTTTACCTTCCTTTGATAAACCATGTGCAAGTCTTGGAAGAATCTAATCAAAGTAATAGTATGAAAATGGATAACCATGATAATTTTATTCATATTTTAGATTCTACTAAGCTTGATATGGAAGATGCTCTTGATGATGAACATGTTGGTAGCAATGAAGAATTAATTGATATGGATCATGATTTGACTAACATTATTCCTTTATAGTTTACAATCACTTCTAGTGATGAGCATAGTAACTCCCATCAGAGTCCTTGTTCAGATCTATTTGTGATTCCTATCGTGTTGGATCTCATTCCTTTCATGAGTTATCATCCTTTCCCTAACATTCAATTCATCTTCGATGGGAAGACTGGAATGCCACACACACTTGATCGACCATTCAATATCATCTCCTTTTCAGACCTTTTACTTATTTCTCTTTTCTCTTTTTTATTTTGTGTGGTTTGCAATAAGGCACACAAACCTTATTGGGTGAGTGACTACACCCCTCTCTAGTGTTTTCTCTCTTATTGTGATTTTGGATGTGATGCAAGAGCATCCTGGGTGTAAGAGCAATCTTGCAACACCCAAAAATATTTTAATTTCAGTATTTTGTATTTTAATAAGGACTAGTAGATAGGGTGGTTACTATTTATGGGAACTTGCTATTTTTAATAAGTTTGTCATACAATCTCATAATGTTATGATTTTCTACATGAAAGTTCATTTTAGAGTTATAAGCCTACCATAAAAATCTCATAGCTCCAGCCTAAGTATCTGAGAATTTTATGTGGATTTTCACTGGAAACATTTGCAGAAAAATATTCAGGCTCATTGTTGGAGGCCTTAGAGTACTCGGAAGAGTCCAAAAACTTGACAGAAGGGCGCTTGCATGACTCTAAGCCTATAGATCATGAGCCAACATTTTTGAAAAGTGGTTATAATAGCCAATCAGAGCAACAGTTTGTGAGTTATGGCCTTTCAAAGTTGGGCTACCCAAAATATCTAAAATAATTGTCAAAGATGTTTTTGGTTGACTCTATATGTATTGTTAGGGTCCGTCGGCCCTAGGTATTAAGTTTCAATGTTTAGAACCTTATCGGGCAGCATAAAATTACCTATTTAAGAAAGGCCTGAAGATTGTCTAAAATAGCTCTAGGTGATAGTTTGCAGCTTAGTCTTGTAGATTACTATAATGAAGGTGCCCATGTGGGTTAGCATTTCATATTTGTGAATTCTATAATTTTGCATTTGCAGTGCAAATAAGAAGTCTATATTTTGTTCTCGCATTTGTTATTGTTTCTTTGTTTCTATTATGAGTTTATGGTTTTAAGGGTGGTATCAGAATCAGGGTTCTTGAGTGTGTGGATAGATCACCGACTATGAGGTAGTTTACACTAGGACCATGGTTTGGGCTGAGCATGTAGACATATTGTCGATTGTCAAGCAATTTGCACTAGGGTTTTAGCATAAGCACGAAAATGCCTCCATGAAGAGAGCATGATGGATGAGTTATAGGTGTTGCACCTGAGGGTTCCTAGCCCTCCAAAGATAATTGCAAGCATTGGAAGAACAAATGCATTGAAAAATAAATCTTCTCATAAGAGATGAAATTGAGGATGGGCACGAAGTAGAAGAAAATTATGTCAAAGTAGAGGTAGTTCTAAACCCAAAGGAAGAGAGGCTTTTTAGGGCCATCTCCAAGATTGGAAAAAGACCTAATTTGAGATTCCCACATTTTCAAGAAATCTTAACCCAGAGGAGCTAATCGATATTGAGGATCCTAATAGGGTCAAGTTTGCGAAGGCAAAACTAAAGGGGCATGTAAAGATCTAGTAGTAGGAGGTTCAGTTGGAGTGAAATATAAAGGACAAAATCACCAAATGGGAATAGATGATAGCTAAATTAAAGTGACAATTCATTCCCATGGATTTGTAGGTTGATCTATTGAAGAAAATGCAAGGGTTGAAGCAAGCAAAAAATTTATTCAAGAGTATTGAGGAGGCATACCAGTTCCTAAGAGTTGAAGAAAAAATGAATAAGAAGTTTACAACAAGAATAGTAGAAGAGGCTGCGGTGGAAGATTTGGTGGACTATCCTATGGAGGTCATAATGATGATCAGAAGAACAAGGATGAGGTTGGAAGTAACAATCATAATCAAAGGGGAAACAATTCCAATTGTTTCCACGATCAGAACAATAGAGATCAGAGAGGAAGAGACAAAGGACAAGGATTTGGAAGAGGAGGCTTTTGTGGGAAATGTTTTCACTACATAGAAAAAGGGCACAGAGTGTTTGAATGTTCCCATTGCCAAGGAAGGATAGATTGAAGAACAAAAGATCAAGCTAGAGTTGCACATGTTGATGAAGATGCTAAAAGAGGAGAAGTCCTAGTTAACATAAGAGTCCTATTGAGTGGTGAGAATGAACCTAATCAAAGAAGGAGCTTGTTTCACACAAGGTGTAGATGTAAAGATAAGTGTTGTGATGTGGCCATTGATGGTGGAAGTACTAACAATCTACTGTCAGAAACAATGGTCATCGAGTTGAAGTTGAAGAGACAAAAACACCCACGTCCATATTGTATTGCTTGGGTGCAAGATGACCACAAGGTCATGGTCAATGAGTAGTGCTCTGTGAAGTTCAAGATTGGAAGCTACCGGGATGAGGTACTATGTGATATCATACCTGTGGACATATGTCATGTGTTGTTAGGTAGGCCATGACAGTTTGATAGGCATTTTGTATGTGATGGACGAGCAAATCCCTACACTCTAACCAAGGATGAAGTGAAACATAAGTTGAAGTCGTTGAAGAAGAAAGAAGAAAATGTATGTAGTATTGCCAGAATATGTTTTTTTGATGGAAAAGAGTTTCTCAAAGGTATGAAGCATGAGCATATGTGTTTTTTTATAATTCCAAAAGACAATAAAGAAGAAGTAGAGGAGGTACCTACAGAAGTTGCAAATATGTTGGGAGAGTTTTTTTATATTATATCAGATAATGTACTTGATGGATTGCCCCCAATGATGAAAATTAGTCACTAGATGGATTTGGTTCTAGAAGCCAATTTTCCAAATAAGGCAGCACATAGAATGACACCAACAATAGGTGAAGAGTTGAACAACAAGTTCATGAGTTGTTCCAGAAGGGGTTGATTCGAGAAAGTCTAAGTCCATCTATTGTACCAGTTGTATTAGCACCAAAGAAGAATGGTGAATGGAGGATGTGTACAAATTCTCATGCTATTAGCAAGATCACAATCAAGTATAGAATTCTATTGCCAATGATGGATGATATTATAGACTAATCGAGTGGAGCTAAGTATTTCACAAAGATAGATCTAAAGAGTGGATACCATCAAATTCGTATCAGAGAACGTGATGAGTGGAAGACTTATTTCAAGACAAAAGAATGATTGTATGAGTGATTAGTCATGCCTTTTGGGCTAACCAATGCACCAAGCACTTTCATGAGGCTCATGAATGAGGTATTGAAGGAGTTCCTGGGTAAGTTTGTCATTATTTACCTAGATGATATATTGATCTTTAGTAAGACATTGGAGGAGCATTTGATTCATATTTGCAAGGTGTTTGATAAGTCAAGGGAAGAAAAGTTGTTGATAAACCTGAAGAAGTGCAATTTTGTAAAGAAGTTGGTGTACCTAGGATTTGTAGTCTCAACAAAAGGTCTAAAAATGAACCCAGAGAAAGCGAAGGCTATCCTTGAATGGCCTACACCAAGAAGTGTGACAGAGGTAAGATCTTTTCATGGACTGGCTAGTTTTTATAGAAAGTTCATAAGAGTTTTTAGCAGTGTTTGTGGACCCCTGACTAAAATAATGAGAGGGGATAGGAAAGAATTTAAGTGGACTATAGGAGCAGATAAGAGTTTTAATCTATTGAAATAGAAAGTTACTAAGTAGCCTATTTTAGCATTTCCAAATTTTAGCAAGGTGTTCCAAGTAGACTATGATGCTACTGGTACTGCAATAGGAGCTGTTATGAGCCAAGAAGGTAGACCTATTGCTTACTGTAGTGAGAAACTGAATGATGCCAAAAGAAAATATTATGTTTATGATTAGGAATTTTATGTTATAGTTTAAGCATTGAAGAAGTGGAGACACTATCTTCTTCCTAAGGAGATTGTTTTGTATATTGATCATCAAGCTTTGCAATATTTAAATAGTCAAGGAAAATTGAACCAAAAGAATTTGAACTGGGTTGAGTCTTTGTAGAGTTATACTTTTGTTTTGAAACATAGGAGTGGGAAGTCTAACAAAGTTGTAGATGCTCTTAGTAGAAGACAACTTTTGCTGTCAGAAATGTAGATAGAGGTGGTTGGGTTCAAGGAACTTAGTCCTTTGTATCTAAATGATCCTAATTTTGGTGAAGCGTGGAAGGCTTGTACAGAACCTTTTACACTTGACATGACAAAGTGGTTGGATTTCATGATCCAAGATAGTATGTTGTTCAAAGGAAGCCAGTTATACATTCCTAGAAGTTCAATGAGAGAATTTCATTAAGGAGAAGCGTAGTAGAGGATTGGGTCAGCTTTTTCATAGAGATAAAACCATTGCTTTGGTTGCTGAACATTATTACTGGTCACAGTTGTAGCAAGATGTGAAGAAGTTTGTACAAAGTTGTAGAGTATGTCAGATGGAAAAAGAAGTGAAGCGGAATACAGGGTTGTATAAGCCATTACTTGTACTAGAGAAGTCATGGGAGGATTTCATGGATTTTGTTGTTCAATTATCGAGGATGCATTGTGGCCATGATTCTATTTTTGTGGTGGTTGACAGGGTTTTAAAGATGACACATTTTATTCCTTGCAAGAAGATTAGTGATGTTGTTGACTACATGGTCTTCCAAAGAGTATAGTTTCAAATTGAGATACCAAATTTGTTGGGTATTTCTGATGTAAAATGTGGAAGAAATTGAAGATGGAGTTGAAATTTAGCTCATCACATCATCCACAGACTAATGGACAAACATAAGTTGTGAATTGTAGTTTGGGAAACTTGCTGAGATGTTTGGTTGGAGACAAGCCAAAAGGATGGGATCTGATTCTACCACAAGCAAAATTTGCATATAATAATTATGTGAATAGGAGTACTGGTAAATCACCATTCCAGATTGTATATGGGAGTAGTTGTAGAAATGATTCTGAATTGAGACAATTGGATAAAGGAGACTTAAGTAGTGTTGAAGTAGAAGAATTTGCTAAACATTTGAAGAACATTCATGAGGAGGTGAGGGAACACATCATAAATATGAATGCATAGTATAAAGCTAAGGAAGATGTGAAAATGAGGTACAAGGAATTTTGAATTGGAGATGAAGTCATGGTTCATTTGAGAAAAAAACATGATTTTGGAATGCTTATGAAGTGGAGTTTCTTGTTGAATTGAATATTTAACCAATATTTAATTTTTCAAAATTGACAGAGTATTATGAAGGAGGTGATGGAGATGAAGTTGCAAAAGCGCAATGGAGTATTCTAGCAGTGAGTTCGGCTACAAAGGAGATTGATGAGATACTAGATAGTCATGTTGGCAAAAGTACAAGGAACAAAACTTATGAGGAATACCTAGTCAAATGGAAAGGGAGGCCAGTAGAGGATTCATCATGGCTAGCAAGGGAGGAGGTTCATCATCTTGGTTTTCCTCTGAACACCTGAGACATGATGGAGTCACTTCTCAAATTACCACAGGTGTCTGATGTAGGAATGACTTGGGTGTAAGAGAAATCTTGTATCACCCAAAAATATTTTTCTTTTAGTCTTTTTTATTTTAATAAGGACTAGTAGACAGGGTGGTTACTATTTATGGGAACTTGCTATTTTAGTAAGTTTATCATACGAGCTCGAAATGTTCTCATTTTCTACATGAAGCTTCCTTTTAGAGTTATAAGCCTACCATAAAAATCTCATTGCTCTAGCTTAAGTATTGATGAAGTTATTGCAGATTTTTGATGGAAATATTTGCAGAAAAATCTTCAAGCTCACCGTTGGAGGCCTTAGAGTGCCCTGATGAGGTCCAAAAACTCGACAAAAGAGCACTTGCATAGTTCCAAGCTTGTAGATTAGGAGCTAGCATTTTCGAAAAGTGGTTATAATAGCCAATCAAAGAAATGGTTTGTGAGTTGTGGCCTTTCAAAGTTGGGCTACCTGAAATATCTAAAATAATTGTCAAAGATGTATTTGGTCGACTCTATATGTATTATTAGGGTTTGTCGTGTTGACATTATGGTCAAGTTTGTTTATTAGTGACCCACCCACTTAATCAGATGATTAGTAGCTACCAAGCTTATAGCATAGTTAATAGTATTAACCAAGTAATCTAGGCTCTATCGAGTTTTATAGTTGCTATCGAGTTCCAAGAACAATATTCTGTTCACACCGAGCAGTATCTACCAAGTTGGTGATTATCAGTGTAAACCAAGATTCATAGTGTTTGTTGAGTTCCTCAGTGCCAACCGAGTTCTCCAGAGTATATTGAGTTTGTAGCTTCAACAATGTGAATCTAGTATTGACTGAGTTATACAGTGTCAACCAAGTGATTTAGTTTATATGTTGAGTTTCATAGTGTTCACCGAGTCACCAGTGCAGATTGAGTTCAGACTACTTGGAAGTGATTAGTTTGAATTGAGCTTCTATGTTTACTAAGTGCATGACGATGTCGAGCATTGACAATGGTTGTCGAGTGTCAGAACCTCACCAAGTTTGTCTTTAGAACCCGAGTACCAACAGTTGGGATGACTTTGTAAATTTTGGTGAAACTTGTATTGTAGCCAACTTTGATGAATTGTAAATTGGATTGGTATATATGTAATGTATTGTATCACATCCACAAATATAGATTGAATAAAAAGAGGAAAGACATAAGAGAAAAATTGTGAAGTAAAAAAAGGATACAATAGTATAATGAGCAACAAAAATTTATCCATCACAGCCAGGTGATCATTACACTCAAAGGAATCTCATTCATCAAATCAAGGTTACAAATCACAGATCAGCCACTAGTTCATCCTAACAGGTGGAATAGTTAAATCCTTCCATAAGGTAGACTTAACAGTCTTTTGTAAATCTCTTTATTGAGTGCATACTTCACTGTATGTTTGTAAATCCTTTTGCAAGGTGGACCTAGTAGTCCTTTTTGCTCCTAACAGGGAAAATCATCATAAGTGATCATTGTAAGCCTTAACAGGCTAACTTTATATTGCAGTACTAAAGCTTATGAGCAATATCCCCACCCTAGTTTTACTTTCTATTTGGAAGGTTTCTGGGTCACCGTATTGTGTGTCAAAGTGCTATGAATGTTTTAATGCTTTCATTTTTTCATGCATGCAATTAGATCATAAGTCACATGAAGGATTTATTGGTGAATTAAGATTAAGTTTTATTGGTTACTAATTCACCCCTCCCTTCTCAGTAACTTAGCCTATCTTATATTTCCAACAATTGGTATCAGAGCTTTGTGGTTCTCAAAGAAGAAGTTTAACAACTTGAGCAAAGATCAGAGGCAATGGAGGTATTCAAACTTGATAAGGCTATTGACAATGAAAAGCTAGATTTGGAATTGGCTATTAGACAACTTAAGAAAGCAAAGGAACAATACTCTCAATCCTTGAAAAGAAGAAAAGATCTTGCAGTACAAATGAATGAAAAAATCTACATTGAAAGAAGAATTGAAGATATCCATTCAGAAAGTAATTCAGACAAAGCTAATGAGGCAATCAGAGAACTATTAAAAAATAATGGTACACTTCAAGAAGAAGTTAGAAAGCTGAAAAGAGAACAAGAAATTCAGTCAGTAAGATTGTGTGAAGTCATGGAAGAGAAAAACAAGATAAAAGAAGAGATAGAAGGAAAGACCAATGAAATTCAACATCTATCCCTTCAACAGTTAGACTTCATTGATCAGCTTACTAATGCAAATGAAGAAATTGTGAATCTAAGATTAGAGAATGAAAGATTACAGAATGATCTAAATACTGAAAAAAAAACCAATGAGAGGATGATGAAATCTCAAGCAAACATGGATCAATTGAATGAGCAAAGCCAATATAGACAAAAAGGCAAAGTAGGAATTGGATATACAAAAGAAGGTGAATCATCCAAGCAAGGAGCTCAAAAGAATAAAAGACTTACTTGCAATCACTATGGTAAGTTGGGTCATACATCAAACCAATGTCAGAGTAATGGTAAAGCTAAATTCAATAGAAAATGTTACAATTGTAATAAGCATGGTCATAGAGCTAACGAATGCAAAGAGAAACCTAAATTTGAAGACAAATGTCACAAATGCAAGAAGCATGGGCAAAAATCTTCTAAATGCAAAACTAAGATATTGAACCCAACAAAATAGATTGTGAAAGCCATATTTGGTTGGGACTATAACACTTGGTGCAAATGTCACTACTGTAGAGAATTTGAACACATTGGAATAAATTATGCAAAACATCACATGAGGACAATAGACACCACTAAAAGATGCTTTATTTGTACAGAACTTGGACATCTTGCCAAGAACTATATGAACACTAGAAGAACTGAAGATGAAAAGAAAGTCAAGGCTAATAACATCAAAAAAATGAGACAACAATGGATTCCAAAATCTTTTGAGAATGCAAGTTCGAGTAATGAAGCACATGTCACTCAAGAATTGGCTAACTCAAACATTTCTACTTGATCTCCCACAAGGATAACTGAACTAAGGTTTTGAAGTAGATATTTTACATCAGTTTTAGTCAGCTAGAAGGAAAGATCCATATCAACATTCAATTATGCAAAGGGATCACTGAGTATCTAAAGAAATTCTGGACCTTACCAAGCTAAGTTGGGTTGCAAGACCCTACTGAGCAAGGTTGGGAGTAATTAAGTCATTATGTAGACACCGAGTCATGAATGGCTTTGCAAAGCAATTAATTCAAATCGAGTGGAAGATAGTCTATCATCAAGCAAGCAAATGTACCAAGCATTTATGGTGATGGGAAAGTGAAATTTGTTAAAAAGGCTGAAATCAAATTCATTTGTCACCATGAATTTTCAAGAGCTTTTGCGAAGAGCAATTTCTATGCATCCAAGTGATCTGTGCAAATTATTGTTGAGGTTTTCCATGTTTTCATAAACCCTAGCTAGCAATGGCATCCTCTAATGGAAAAACCAAGAAAGGATCTGAGATGTTAGTCCGAGGAGTTGAACGGAAAGCACCAGACTTCAAGTTGAGTTCGACAATTGCAGAAACACTTGATCTAACTAGAGCTCAATCTCAGATTCCACTTAAGGTACTTCTAGTTAACGATATTCACTCACATTTTTGTTGTATAATTCAAGTCATAGGAACCCTAGAAATGGATGAAACTTTGGAAAAGTTGCATGTGAATGGTGTGTTGAAACCAGAGCATCAACACCTGGAAGCCGAGGGTTTAACCGACATCCCACATATGCCCCACAAATTTTAGGGAAAATCGATAAGGTTTATCCTTAGTCATGTACACAATGGGAAACTATGGTTGGAGCAGCCTATTCTCATAACAAAGAAAATAATTCATCGAATCACAGGGCTCCTGATGTTGGCTAAGGCAAAAACTACTAAAACCCTAAGTTGGGTAGAACTAGAAAATAAAAATCTTGCTGAATGGGATGGAAGAGGCATGAAGATCAACTGTGTAGCTGAAATTTGGAATTCACATAATTGTACACAAAATATATAGCTCCAGTCGACTCAATAGTGTATCATGTGAGGTAGTCGATCTCACTTTCAAGATGGTGAAGAACAACATGTCCTTCAAGCTTGCCAAGTTGATGTTGAACCAATTCAACAAGATCATGGAAAGCATCAAGACATCGAAGAATGACTCGTGTAAGTTTGGTTCACTTTTAACTTGTTTATTCTTCTTTATGCAAATTTTTTTCCCTTCCAAAGGTACAGTTGTATGGAGAAAATATGTGCCTGTACTATATCAAATCAATGAGTATATAATAGAGATGGGTGAAAATTATGTCAATATAATGGATAACTATTTTGATTCATTCAAAGAAAAGATGAATAACAGATTCAGAATTCCCAAGAAATTTGTAGAAGATTACAAGGATGATATTTGTTTTATTGTAGATTGTGACAAAGTGTATATACAAGCAGTTAGACCTAGAGTGGTGTGGGTTAAACGTCTAGGTTATGAGGTTAATATTGATGACACCAGGGACATTATTGAGGCATTTTTGAATGAACCTGTAGATACCAAGGCCACATATTTTGGTACATATGATGAAGCCAAAGCCAGAATAGAACTAGAGATAAAGCTTCCTAAGGTTGTTAGCAAAGTAAAGAAGGGGATAGCAAAACTGAGACAAACTAGTTCTACTCTCCTATTGAGAGAAGGTAAAGGAGATGATATAATAGAAGATGGTGCAGATGAAGCAAAATCAAAAGAAGAAGAGCCAATCAAGAAGAAAGGTAAGGTTATCATAACCAAACCTACCAAGTTATCTATTGCAGTGTTTACAAGAAGAACATCCAGAAAGAAATTGAAATTAGGTGAAGAAGTAGAGGATGTTATTGTCAAATAGCCTTCACGAAATTTCAAGAGAAATTGAAAGAGATTGATGGAGGAGCTTGCATGGAAAATTTTAAATCATTGAGGTATGAAACCAGGAATATAGAAGAGAGGCAACAAGTTGAAGACATGCTTATGTCTAAGCTAGGTAAATGGAAATATTCACTAAACCAACTTGCACAAAAGATTTCCAATGAACTAATGGAGAGAATCAAGCCAAGATAGGAACATGCCAAGAAAATTGCAAAGGATATATATGAGGAGACTCTGAGGCAACTCATGTCGAGTCTCAGTGACAAAGAAGTAAAAGAGTCCATTAAGTAGAATAAAGTAAAACTTTGAAATTTAACACCTACTTGATACTGGTTAATGACATTGAACATGTGGTGAGGAATACCACTAATACATTGAAGAATATCTATAATCTTCATCAGCAAAGTGATTTTGTTGTTCATGTTAGTGATAAAGATGATGATGGTGAAGATGAAAAGGAAGAAAAGGATAGTGATGATGAAGAAGAAACAATTGATGAGAATAAAGATGACAAAGAGTAAGGACAGGAAGTCATTGAGGAGAATCTCCCTGAGATTCAAAGCATTGAGGAAACTAATCTTGAAAAGATTGCAACAACAATTATAGCATCACTTCTTCACTCTCTGAGCAAAGCTTTAAAGCCATCAAGCTCAAAGAAAGCTACTGTCGAGTTAGTTGTAAAAAATACTGCAAATCCAAGCACTCAACCAATCTTTTCACCTATTCATCTCAGTACTTCATTGACTTGAGTGACCAACACCTCACCTACTAAGCAATCAGTGCTTCCCCCTTCATCAATTTTGGCTACTCAGCAACTAGATATTTCTTCAATCGGTGCAATATCTACTTTTGTTGCTAGTCATTCCATTTCCACTATTGTTACTATTTCGAGTATGCAAATAGTTAGTACAAAGATAGTTGAGAGCAAGCCTACACCGTGTACAAAAGTTTATAGCAAAGGCAAAGATAAGGAAGTAGACATTGATCTTGATGAGGATATAGTTATCCCGAATTGGGATATCTCTACTCTGAATCCTAATCAAATGCATACAGTAGGTGAGCAATTGTAGAAGAAAGCTAAAGAACATAGGCTTAGAGAGGAGAGAAATAGATAAAATCAAGTGCTAGAAGATGCAAAGTACATTCTTACAGATGCACTCAGCACTGAGGTTGATACTTCTCAACCTATTTTGGCTCAATTAGCAGAAGTGGTTCAAAAATTCAATGAAAATTTGAATGGGCAAGAGAAATTGTTACAAAGAGTAGAGAAGAAATTTGAAAACAAACTATTGGAGCTAGTTGCACAGAAGATTGGAATATATCAAGTAAACTTGTCTACTATTCTTAGCTCATTGGGAACCTCTGCCAACAATGTCACTTCTCTATTTGGTAAATTATGTGATACATCTATATTTACTCAACAAATCAAAGATAAACTCTCCAAGATAGATGAAGATCTGAAGTCAAGTGCACACCAGTTGTCACTTGACCCGAGCTACAGTTATGGTCATTACACAAAGATTAGATTTCTGGTTAATATTTAAGCATAATTACTAAGGGAAGAAGCTAGGATAAGGGCCACACTTGTAGATATACAAGACATGATTCTTCTGAACACGGATGCATTGCCCATGCCGAAACTCTCATCCATGATAAAAACTTCTCCATAGCTAATCATGTGAAGAAATTATCAATAGAAGTTCATATTACATTGTATGCAAGCAAGGTGTTGCAAGAAAATTGGGACAAGACAATGTCACTGATTTTAAAGGTACATTCTGATTTCTTGCCACATTTTGGCATTACCATATAGCGTATACCTTTGGCATTTATGTCAAAAAGGGGGAGAAGATGAGAAGATGTATATATTGTGTAAATTATATTGAATATATATGTATGGGGGAGCATCATAATATTATACATATATTCAGATAAACATCTCTTCAATTTTGAAAAATTTTGAAAACAAAGTACATTATCGAGTTGAAGACACAGGATGGAGACTAAAAATTGTTTTGAACTTTTTGAGAATTCAGCTTTGATTGATAAGTGTTTTTGTCACTAATGCTAACGGGGGAGATTGTTGACATTATGGTCAAGTTTGTTTATTAGTGATACACACACTTAATCAAATGATTAGTAGCTACCAAGCTTATAGTACAGTTAATAATGTTAACCAAGTAATTCTGGCTCTACCGAGTTCTATAGTTGCTATTGAGTTCCAGGAACAATATTCATTTTGCATCAAGCAACATCTACTAGGTTGGTGATTATCAATGTAAACCAAGCTTCATAATGTTTACCGAGTTCCTCAGTGCCAACTGAGTTCTCCAGAGGATACTAATTTTGCAACTGCAACAATGTGAATCTAGTATTGATTGAGCTATACAGTGTCAACCAAGTGATTCAGTTTATCTGTCAAGTTTCGTAGTGTTCACTGAGTCACCAGCACATACCGAGTTTAGACTACTTGGAAGTGATTAGTCTATCACCTATTTTAGTAGAGTAAAATGAACACTAATCTATAAAAAGAATTTTCAATACTAAAAATAAATAAACACTTAAGATAGGACCAAAGAAGACAAAATTGAGGAAAGTAGACCAAAGATGGTAAACTCCTCAAGTGCTTCTCATGATGACGAAGCTATGTCCCTGATGGATAGTGGATGTATGCTCACGATGTGCTCAAGCTCCAAATGGATGAGTGATAATCAAATATGAGTGTGGATGAATGATTCAACAATGAAGGTATGGAGGGTTTTCAGCATTATAATAGTATTTTGGTAGTTTTTAGGCTCTCAAAATAGCATTATAAGTTTGCTTCAAAAGTGGATGATTTTAGTGAAGGGAGAGGCTTCTATTTATAGGCCAAGGGGTGGAAGGATGGACAGTCAGGATGCAAGGATGGCAAGATGGTAAGGGAGGGCTAGGATGCACTCAAAGGGGAGCACATGGATTGTGCTTGTTTAAAGCCAATTAGGAGGTGACACATGTCACAAGGTGATTGGATGTGAGAAGGTAGGATATGGGTTGGTCAAAGGAGTAATGAGGGAGGTTGAGCCATAAATGGGGATGGTTGGGTCAAATAGAGATGGTTGGGTCATAAATAAAGATGGTTGGAAGGAGGATGAGATTGTTGACTTTGGCTTAGAGGTGGTTGGGAGGAGGATGAGATTATTGACTTTGGCTTGGGTTAGCAAGTCTTAACCCTTGCTTAAGTTGTGCACATGATTAGAAGAGGGATTAGGATTAGCTTAGGAGTTGGCTAACCTTGTTTAGGGAATGTGACAAGGTTAGAGAGGGGTTTAGGATTAGAATTGACAACTTCTAGAAGAGTCTAGGCTTTTAGGATGAGGATAAATAAGATTTTTTAGAAAATAAATAAAGTTTTATTTATTTCAAGAGTTTAGGTTGAGGAAATATTTATTAAAATATTTTTAATAAATATGAGGATTAATATTTAATCTTAATTAAATATTTGAGTTGGGATTAGGGGTAGGAAATGATGGGATTAGCCTTTAATCAAAATTAAAGAAGGATTTAGAAGATTTTGGAAGAGGTTAGTGGTCTTAAGGAAATTGGCCAAGTTTTGGACAAAAAATAAATAAATTATATATTTTGGGATTTTTGGTCAATTTATTAATTAAATAATTAATAAATAAGGAAATAATGTTTAAATAAGATTTAAACATTTTTGGGAGGGATTCCTTAATTAAATATTTTTAATTAAGATAAAGGGATTTAATGGCATAAAAATAAATTAATTAATTAAATAATTAATTAATTAATAAATGATGATGTCATCAGGGATTTTTTTCAGAAAATAAAAATACTTTATTTTCTAAAGGATTTTTAGGTGTCTACATTTTGCCCCTCTTTGAGATAGTTTTGGAACAATACTATTTCAAAGAAGTTTGAAGATAGACGACACGAAGGAAACTTTGAAAGGAACATGATTGCCCCAATCTTGAATAGAAGAAGAGAGAGTGGACTGTGTGATGCCCCCTCAAGAAGATGGCGGGGAGAGAAGGGGAGGCCCGATAGCTTCTTGAAAGGTACAAGAATCTAGGACAAGAGGAGGACTGAGGGTAGCTAAGAGAGGTGAATCAAGGAAGCTATGGGAGAATGATACAAAGGAAAAGCTTTTGCACAAGGATAACCAATGGGTAAGAACACTAGCTTTAGGGAGAGGGGAGAGGGTGATTGGTTGTCTAAATTGAATCCCAAGGAAGTGAGGTGGAAGATGGGAGATTTGGGGAGATAATGATTCAAGGATTTATGATTGGTGATGACTAAGATTACGATTGATGCAGGAGATATGATGATGATTGATGTAGAAACTATGATTATGATTGATGAAGGAGCTAAGATTATGTTTGATGAAACACCTAAGATTATGATTGATGAAGGACCTAAGATTATGATTGATGAAGCACCTAAGAGTATGATTGATGAAGGAGCGAAGAGTATGATTGATGAGGCACCTAAGATTATGATTGATGAAGGACCTAAGATTATGATTGATGAAGGAGCTAAGATTATGATTGATAGAGGAGGTATGATTATGATTGATACAGGATTAAATACCATGGGATTGATAGGAGATATGATTGGGCTATGGATAAAACTTGTAGATCAGGATTGTAAGACTAATTGGATGGGATGCTTGGATAGGATGGGATGTTTTGATAAAATGGGAGTATTAAGTAATCCATTGAAGCTTGAGCATGCGGGTGTTCCAAAGGGGAGCACCACCATGTAGTTGAGCACTTATTTTGATATAGGAATATTGGGAATATGCCAAGGTTACTAAGAACATCAAGGCCTTTTTACCAATATTACATAGGACTGACACGAAACAAACACACAAGGATTGCCCCAGCATCACACATGAATCCCCAAAGAATCAGAGTGGAAATGATACTGGGTAATCCACAAGCAAACAATATTTCCCAAGTGCACCATGTAACCACAAGTGATCACATGTTTGGACTATGCAAGGGGCATATCTGACTAACTCACAAGCAGAAAAGAAAAAGAAAAAGACCTGATCAAAACCTTGCTCTTGAATTGCCCCATTCATAGCACACCATGATATAAAAGATCGTGGCGACCATGAGGAGGGAACAACCCAAATCACTTGAAAGAGATACTTTAAGAACCAAATGTGAAATCCTGAAAAGAAAATAAATCGAAAGAAAATGTAAATCCATGAAAAAGGAACCTTTTGCCAAAGAGATCGGTAGGATTGGATACTGACGGACCAAGATCAGACGAGAGGAAGGTGCAGCCTGCAAGGATCTATCGGTAATATCAAGGACTAGGATGAGCTGGGCAATCAGAACTATTTAGGACAACATGTTGATGACAAGGGGTCTCGTACAAGGATTCGCGAAAGTATCTAACCAAAAGAACTAAAAATGTTTATTTGTATTTGATTTTTGTTGAGCAAGCATGAATGGACGTGAAGAGATGAGAGATATACAATGATACCAAGAGAAGGACTGACACGCAAGAAATATACAGTGGATAAACCAAAGTATTTACAAGGGATGACCGTACAAAAGTTCAACATGATAGGATAGTGGCGGGAAAGATGAAAATGAGAAGGTTAGCAGAAGAAAAGCTAGGGATAAGGAGATAGGAGATAGTGCGAGGAAAAGCATGGGAAGTTAGTGGAAAGAGGTAGGATATAACATACTGTTACTATAGGGGAGGTGAGCTATGGAAAGGAAGGTGTGTGTGAAAGGGTTGTGAGAAAAAGAAGCTCTCTTTTTTTTTTTTTGGATTTTTGGATGATTTATGAATGTTTTTGACAATTTTTTTGGCAATTTTTTTTTTTTTTTTTGGTATTTTTGAGTTTGTGGGGGTGAAACGGAGGATGTGAGTGAGATAGTGATGCTAGATGCTATAAGGCTCAAAAATATACAAGCATGAAAAGGAAATGGGTGGATGACTCTGGAATGTAAGATAGAACATAGTAGCGGATGTGCAGCGGATGTATGAACTTTTGGAAAAAACTTGGAAAATGGGGAGATGGGCGATGAGAAGGAAAGGGGTGATACTGGATATGTAGGTCATTGATAGATAATGGAAAGACTATAGTACACCTGGTGCCTATTTGCTAGATTTTAATTAGGGACCTATCCAAGGTGCTTGAATTGCCAAGTTTTCACCATTGGACGCTTTATTTTTCTTTGCCTATTTTTGATTTACAAATTCTGCCCTTAGGCATAGAATTTCTTGAGGTGAATAATGTTGGTAGGATCATTTAGGACTTCACCTTCAAGGGTAGATAGCTGATAGGCTCCTGAGCCAAAAGATGCTGTGACCACATAAGGACCAAGCCATGTGGGCTCAAACTTGCCTTTCTTTTCTCTGTCAGCTTGAACCTTCATATTCTCTTTGAGGACCATGTCACCTTCTTGAAAACTACGTGGATGGACTTTCCTATTGAAATTGCGCTTGAGGCGACTCTGGTAGACCATGAGGTGGTCATAGGCCTGTTGCCTTTTTTCATCAAGTAGATCAAGTTGAGTAAGTCGAGCCACTCTATATTCTTCATCAGATATCTGTTCGTGTAGAGAAATGCGGAGCGATGGGAGTTCAACCTCAATAGGTAGGATTGCTTCAGCACCATAAACCAAGGAGTATGGAGTTGTGCCAGTGGCTATGCGAAATGAAGTGCAGTATGCCCATAGGGCGGGATTGATTTGCAAATGCCAATCACGACCGGAGTCATTGACAACTTTCTTGAGGATTCTGAGCAGGGTTTTATTAGTTGCCTCTGCCTGACCGTTACCTTGTGGGAAGTATGGGCTAGAAAAACAATGATGGATATGAAGGGAAGTGCACAATTCCTCCATATTTAGGTTTTCAAAATTACCTCCATGGTCAGTGAAGATGGTAGCTAGGATGCCGAAGTGACATATGATATGATATAAGATAAACTTGGACACTTGAACTCCCGTAGCAGTGACAAGGGGAACTGCTTCGACCGACTTAGTGAAGTAATCAGTGGCGGTGATTATCCACTTATGCCCCTCTGAAGAAAGTGGTGCAATAAGACCAATGAGATCAAACCCCCAGCAGGCAAAAGGCCATGGTGGTGCAATGGGTTGCAAGTCCTGTGCTGGAGCCCGGATTAAATTAGCATGTTGTTGACAAGGTAAACATCATTTCACAAATTCACATGCATCATGTTCTAGAGTAGGCCAATAGTATCCAGCCCAAAGGATCTGCTTTGCTAGCACCATCCCGCTCGTGTGAGCACCACAAAGTCCAGCGTGTACCTCTTTGAGAGCCATCGTAGCCTCATTTTGATCTAAACATCGAGAGAAAGTATCATGATAACCACGATGATATAGGGTTTGGGCAATGATAGTGTATCGGGAAGCTCTACGTATAAGGTTTTGGCATTGGGTTCGTGTGAGGTGAGGAGATATGATACCATTTAGTAGGTAAGCATGAATTTCGTGGTACCATGGGGATTGGGGACCAACCAAGATGCATACTTGTGTTGATTCATCATTCTCATATGCGGGTTCATGTAGCTGGTCGACCAAGAATTCATATTGTGTAGCTTCACACGACATTTCTAATAGAGAACCAATAGTAGCCATAGCATCAGCTGCCTTATTCTGGAGTCTAGGTACTTGTATGAACTGGATCTGAGTAAAATGCTCCTTTAATTGATCAACCAAATTTTTGTAAGGTAGTAGCTTGTTATCCTTGGTTTGATATTCATTCAATGCTTGTTTAATGATAAGTTGAGAATCACCATAAACTTGAAGCTCTGTGATATTCCATTCAATGGTGATTTTGAGGCCTGCAACAAGGGCCTCATACTCTGCAATGTTATTGGTACACCGAAATTGTAGCTTGAAAGATTTAGGAATATAATCACCTTAAGGTGTAATCAAGAGTATGCCAGCGCCAGAGCCATGAGATGTATAGGAGCCATCAAAATATAGCTTCCAAAGTGATTGTTCTTCTATCAAACAGAGGTATTCATCTGGAAATTCCATGATTAGTGGGTGATCTGCAACTAAGGGTGCATCAGCCAAGTGATCTGCAATAGCTTGGCCTTTGATGGCCTTTCTGTCAACATATTGAATGTCAAACTCACTGAGAAGTGTAACCCATTTTGCTAGGCGTCCAGTGAGTACTGTGCGAGAGAGCATATATTTTAATGGATCAATCTTTGATATCAGTTGCACAATATGACTCAACATGTAATGACGTAGCTTCTGGGTGGAAAACACTACTGCTAAGCATGCCTTCTCCATTGGCGTGTAGTTGAGCTCATAGCCCACTAATGTTCGGCTAATGTAATAAATAGCTCGTTCCTTTCCTGCATCGTCAAGTTGTGCTAGAAGAGCACCTAATGCTGTGGGAGTAGTTATGATGTACAATATGAGTGGGCGCCCTGCAACTGGAGGAACCAAAATAGGCGGTTTAGCTAAGTATTGCTTGATGAGCTCAAAATTGCGCTGACAAGTTGAGTCCCATTTGAAATTTTGATCTTTCTTAAGCAAGTGAGTGAAAGGTTGACACTTATCAGCAAGTTGAGAAATGAACCGCCGGACTGATTGGAGTTTTCCTTGCAAAGAACGAAGGTGCTTGAGTGTCTTAGGAGGAGCCATATCCATGATGGCTTTGACCTTCTTGGGGTCAATCTCAAAACCACGCTGGGACACAATGAAGCCTAGGAGCTTGCCTGAGGTGACACCGAAGATACATTTCTTTGGATTCAGCATGAGACGATAATTTGCCAATCGATTAAACACTTCTTCGAGGTGAAATAAGTGATCAAGAGCATTGAGAGACTTTACTAAAATATCATCCACGTAATCCTCAATAATCTTATGGATTAGGTCATGGAAGATGACCGTCATGGCACGCTGATAGGTTGCCCCGGCATTCTTTAGCCCAAATGGCATCATATTATAGCAGAATGTGCCCCAAGGTGTAGTAAATGTTGTCTTATGTTGATCTTCCTCTGCTATATGAATCTGATTATATCCAGAGAAACCATCCATTAGTGACAAGAGTTCATGACCTGCGGTGAGATCCATAATCATGTCGATATTTAGTAATGGAAAGTCATCCTTCAGACAAGCCTTATTAAGATCCCTAAAATCAGTGCAGATTCTGATATCACCCAAAGGCTTGGTAACAGGTACCATGTTAGAAATCCATTAAGAATAATCTATTGGGCGAATGATTTTGGCCTCCAACAATTTTTCTAACTCTGCTTTAACCAATAAAGCAACTTTGCGGTGCATCTTACGGAGCTTCTGCTTAACAAGCCTGGCCCCTGGATCCACTGCTAGATGGTGTATGACTAGTTTGGGGTCCAACCCTGGCATGTCCTGATATGACCATGCAAAGCGGCCCACATTTTCGTGGAGAACCTCCATAAGAAGATCTGCTTGTTCACGTGGTAGAGAGGTTGCGATGTATGTGATATGTGGGACCTCTGTCAAACTAATATTTACTAGCCGAGTTTCCTCTGTCAAAACTGAAGAGATAGGATGCCTATGCTCTTGCGGGGGAAGGATGAAATCTCCATCTTCAGGCACCTCAGAGAGGTTTTCACCATCAGATACATCCTTTATTTTTAATTCATTTGTTGAGTTATCCAATGATGCTCCAGAGGAGTTTTCACCAGAGGACATTTTTCTTTTGATTTTTTTCTTTTTTGTTTCTTTTTGTATTTCTATTTTGTGATTGGAGATTTCCTCCTCCCCGAAGTAACCTGCAAGATCCAGCTTGTAGACATATGCCGATGGTGGTGGCGGCCGTTTATGTGGCGTTTCTGCCCCCATGAATTTAAGAAGCGCGTGCTCAGTAGAGAACTTGTCAACATGAACGACACTTGGTTGGTCCCAATCTATGAGTTCGGGGTGACCGAGCGGGAGGTCTATGAGATTCAAGGATAATTGGCAGAGCACAGAGGCTCCAAGGATTATTTCGTCAAGGAAAATATCGTTGTAAGCTTTCTTTTCAACTTCCTCAGGGATGTCTTCAACCTCAACGAGAGTGTTTTGGATGTTCGTAAAGGTGTGGCCTTCCGTTGTAGTGCCCCCAGTTGCGGGGAGTCCATAGCCCAAGCCTTGAGTTTTCTGCCCTTGGTGTGCTTCTATAGGTTGTCTCATACCTGATTCCTGGTAGCCTAAACCACCTCCTTGATAATCCCATTGCTCTGTGGCCAAACGATGTGACCAGGGATATTTTTGTTTAAAGTGATCAAGAAGTGCTTCACTTTTAGGAGGGGGCTCCTTGTATAGCCATGTGTTAACGTCTGGTGCATTCTCTTCTCCATCAAGAATGCCTTTGGTAATAAATGTGATAGCGCCCATTTGTTGAAGTTGAGAGGTGGTTTTCGGTATAGGCCCTTGATGTGTTGGGCGTCCTTGAGTATGGGGATCAAGTGGTAGAGCGCCAACAGCAAAAGCATCTGTAAGACTATACTCACCACAACCTTGGTAGTTGATCTTAACCATGGAGAGGTTGGAGGCTAAAATGGTGTCTGGATCATGGCAGGTGCCAGAGGAACTAGCCATGGTGGTGCCAATTTTGATCCCAGGACAGTGATTGGTGTATGAAGCTTCAACCGCATTGCAATAAGCAAAGGGTTTAGGATCTGCGTGGATGGTTATCTCAGTGCCATTATGCAAAAATTTGATACACTGATGATATGTGGATGGAACGGCCTTCATGGCATGAATCCATGGGCGACCAAGGAGGATGTTGTATGGAAGGTTAAGATCAACTACATGGCAAAGTGTTTCTTGAGTGGTTGGGCCAACTCTTATAGGGAGCAAGATGGTTCCTTCAGTGGTGCGCTCCAAATTGTCATAGGCCTTGATGGTGATTACTTCATTAATGATATCTGCCTCAGTGTATCCTGCCTGTTTGATGAACTTTAAAGTACATAGATTTAAAGCCGATCCATTATCTATCATGACCCTTTTAACAGCAAAGTCAGAAACCATGATGGCTATGCGGAGTGGAAGGATATGATTTGGTTCAACTTTTGGGATATCAGTGGTTTTGAAGGATAAGGCACATGAGGCCAAAAGATGGCCAACCAAGTTGCGAAACTCGATGGCATTTATGTCAGAGGGGACGCGTGACTCATGTAGAGTACTGTTGAGGATCTCTTGATAAAGTGGGCTTGTTCGTAAGAGATCTAGAATGGAGATCTGGGCTGGTGTGTTTCCAAGGTGTTCCAAGATGTTATATTGTGGCCCTAATGAGGATGATTCTGATGGAGATGCTCTAGATGGAGGTGGTCTTGACAGTGCAGAAATAGGTGGGCCAACTATATTGAGTCGAGTCCGGCGAGTAGCAACTGCACATTGGGTATTTGGGCCCTTAATGTTAATGACGTTGATGGATGGCTCAACCTCTGATATGCAACCGATAAGGCTTCCATAGTCTAAATACGCTGAGGTATAATTTTGAGACTTGTCTCGGTTATCTCCTTGTTTGCCTTGAGTATTGTTCGGTTTGTTGACAGGTGGGTTTGTGGGTGCTTTTCCTAGGTTTGTGTTATGAGGAGTGAAAGCATTTTGATACATCATTAATCCTGCATTGGGTGAAGTTTGTGCCCCCACTGTGATTTCCTTTTGATCAATTAGGTCTTGGACATAGTCCTTGAGTTGCATGCATTTGAGAGTGGTATGTCCTTTGACACGATGGAATTTGCAAAACTCATTATCTTTATAACAAGATGCCCTAGATTGGTTTGGTTCCAAGGGTTGTGTTGGTGGATGTCGAATAAGATTATCCTTAGCTAGTTTTTCAAAGATTGCATCAAGAGGTTCCCCCAATGGGGTGTATACACGAGGTTGTCTTTGAACACGAGGTTTAGTACTTGTCGAAAGTGTGATAGCATTGGTTTGATTATGATGAGCAGGTATTTGTTGATTGTTTTGTATGGGTGACGGGTGATACATAGGGGGTTGTTGTTGATAAGTTTGTTGTTGGCAAAATGCGGTGGGAACATTGGTAGCCGCCCCAACAATATGGACCTGTCGAGTGTCGGTGGCACCATCTGTTACTGTATTCTTGTTTTTGTTCCAATATCGAGTTTTTTCATTGCTTGGACCTCGGTCTTGGGTGTTTTCTTTGTACAATCTAATGACACCATCCTTAATGAGGCCTTGCTCAAGGCCCATTCCTTTTTCTTTGATGTCCTTGTACGTTTGCAAACAATTCATAACCATATGATGAGCAAGGCTTGGGTGTGCATTGTTTATGAACACCTTGACAAGATGACGCTCAGGGATGGTACAAGAGATCCTTGTTGTGAGGATCTGCCAGCGTTGCAAGTATTCTGCAAGGCTTTCTCCACCTTTTTGTTTAGTATGGACTAGGTCTACTACAGACAGTTCAGTTTCAACAAGATGGGTATATTGAGCAACAAACGCCTCAGAAAGTTCTGCAAATGTTTTAATAGTACCTTGAGGGATACGACATAACCATTCCAAAGCTGGTCCTGCTAGGCTCTTGGGAAAGAGCCGCATGAGGAACACATCATTATAAGCTACCTCCTAACAATGCATATAGAATTCTTTAACATGTGTGACTGGATCACTTTTTCCTCTAAATTTGTCAAACTTAGGGGTCTCAAATTTTTTAGGAAACGGTGTCATCGTGATGGTTTTGTCAAACGGGTATGGGCAATCATTCTCAAACTTGAAAGTTTTGGAGTTTGTCCCATCTTTGAGGGCTTTGAGAGCATTTTTCATCTCTTCCCATTCAGAGTTTATAGGTGGGGGAGTGAGTGCCCCTAGCGTAGGATACATGCCTGGATCTGATGGTTGCGATTGATATGGAAAACCTTGGTTGCCATATGGCGTCTGTGGAAAAATAGGTTGCATAGCTGGAGGAATGGATGTTATGGGTTGTTAGAATGTGTTTTGGGTATATTGTTGCATCTGCTGAGAAGTTTGTTGGTGGGGAAGATAAGTATGAGGCTGCTGCCCTATGAGATATCATTGTGTAGGTGCTTGAGCATATTGTTGGTGTGAAGACTGCGGCTGAAAGGGTGGTAAGGTGGTTAATGTTGGTGCCATGCTTTGGGAATACATACCATGTCCAATATATGCGGGTTGCGCTCCTACTTGAGAGTATGACTGATTATGAGTAGGTGCAAGGTAATTATTCTGTGGTCGAGTATTCATCATAGGGAACTGTAATGGCGAGATGGTTTGGCTATTTCCCAAAGGTGGCATGGAGAGATAGTTGGTAAGGGGTGGTAGTGAATAACAATGTGAAGTGGTAGATGAAAGTGTTTGAGGGGCGGACATGGCTGTAGTGCTAGGGGGAAGACCAGTGGTAGGTCCTTGCGCTATAGTAACATTCCAAGGTCCCAAAGGAAATGAGGCGGAAGAGCTTTGGCTAGCTACAAAGGGGTTGATAGTGATGTTGGGTGGGATGGAAGATGAGGTATTTGACCCTAGTGGTGGCATTTGAGTAGTAAATAGACTAGGTGTGCTGTGAGGTGGAAGTGAAAAGGTAGTGTTGTTGGATGTAAACGGAGGATTTGGGGGAGTAGGAAAATGAGTGGTTGAAGCAGAGGTAGATGATACACATGAGGTTTGTTGGGATGTAGCGTGTACTAAGGGTTGAGTGAGGATGGGATGGGTGTTTTGTGGAATAGGAGCAGGCACTTGGGTTGAGGGTATATTCGGGTTTGCAGGTTCTGTCTGATGTGGTTGACATCCAGAGAAAGGATCAGTAAGAACAGATGACTCTGCGACTGGTGGTTGCCACCCAAACAAAGGGTGTGTAGGATTTGAAATGTCGATAGGTGGTGGATGCCCAAATTCAAAAGAACCAACATTATCCCTTAAGAAATTTGCCATGATGGTTTCCTTGTTTCGGTCTATGATGGCATTAACAATGGTGGCATGACCAGGTTGGTTCATGAAAGCATCAATGTCTATGGAGGAACCTGTCTCTTTGGGGATTTGTGGTGGTGGATCTGGTGCCATCACGGAAACGATGGGGTATGGCTGAGCTCGAGATGTGTTATTACTATGACTAGGATCCATGTCCTTTTTCCTTGTGTTTCTACCAAAACGAGTGGTGGGTGGCATGAAAATGCAGAATGTTCCTAGGGATGAGATGCAACAATGCTAATGGATGCAAAAGGGGGAAGGCTATTTTATGCAAATGATTTCCTAGTTTGAGACAAAGCTATACGAAAAACCTAAGGAGGATTGGGTTGGGGATTCTAACTTCAAAGATATGTTGCCAAAGCATGAAAGGTCTGCTTTCCTATGTGCAAGCTTGGTGGTGATTGTGTCAACTTAAGGATAGACTGATGACCCTTTAAGAAAAACATGAGATTAACCACTTGTGGATCTCAACCTTTAGCTCAAGGTGATGAGGGATGACAAGTGACAAGCCTAGATTACCCTAGACAAAGCTCTGTCAGAGGGATAACCTCGGTGAGACTGGTGGATTTGCAAGATGGTAGGAATGGCAGAATTCTAGCAAGGTGACAACAATTTTGAAGGCTTGGATGTGAATTTTTTTGATTACTGGTTAGATGGTTTGGTTCTAAAGAAAAGAACTAAATGAGATGGAGAACTAAAATGCTTAAGAGGATGACTAAGGATGGCTGGCTGACTTACCTACAAAGATGACTCTAATGCAAAAGTGAAGCTTATGCAAGAAGATGTGGAGAAACAAGGGGGTCTAATCATAGAAATCATGCCTAGTTGGTAAGGCATAAGCATTGTTAACTCCTGGATGTTGGTTAAGTTGGATGGTGCGATCTAACCAGGCGTCTTGAAGGGCTTCGTCAGCAGATTTGTCCTCTGCTTTGTGGAGTTTGGCAATTCGAGGGCTTGGTGTTAGTTCTTTCTCTTGGCTGAAAGTTCTTGGTATACCTGAGATGGCTTGAGTTTAACTTTGTGAAACTTCTGTTTGGGTTTGGGTTGTTCTGACATGAATTCCTGAATCTGCTTGGCTTTGAGAGATCTCGGTTGTTTTGCTTCGACTTCTTCAATTTTTGAAACAAGCAGTGACTACACTAAGTATGCCCTAAGCTAGGATCGACCAAGTTTGGCAAACATTCATTCAACAAATAAAAAATCAAGCAATAGATAGGAACAACCACATAGAAGTTTTTGATTCTCAGAATGTGATACTTGCGCCAAGGAGTGTGTATGTTTTACAAATGTTTCGATCAGTCACTTCAAACACATTAACACCCTAGATGGTTGTCTGCAAGGCTGACAGTTGGTTTAGCTAGGGAGTCCTCGATATACCCAAGGTACGTGAGGCCCAAATCCGTAGATGAAAACAAAAAGATGTCGCACAGTCGAGAGGAGCGGTAACCCACTTCTCCTCTTTCACTTCTCAAGGGTATAAAGTTCCTTGAGGCTTAGCCCGAGTGACAAAATCTTGATCCCAAGAGAGGTGTCTTTCGATTCACCTCCCGATTCTTATACTCCACTGGAACACTGGAGTTGAGGTCGTCCAAGGGGTGATGAAATCCCCAAGCAGGCCTCCTAAGAAGACAAACAAGGTTTTGGATCCTAATCTTATGCACCCAAGATGGCCTCGAAAGACGACAAGGGGAGAGAAGACTTGGATGACCTTGGGCTAAAAAACACGTTTGTTCTTTTACCAACTGACTCTTATGTGTGCCAATCTAGACTTTGCAAGCACTCATGTTTAAGAGACAATGTTCAATTCCAACTTGAAGCGCCAACAAAAGTAAATCAATCGAAGAATGCAAACAAGAAGAAGAGTTAGGGTCAACAAGAAAGTAAACCCGGGCACCCGGAGGCCCTCCACGTCAAGTATCAATTGATTTTTCTTTTTAAGGCATTCAAGATTGAGTGTGAGTTTGTTTTAAGCCCAAAACAAAAGTGTATGAAATTTGATGTCAAGCATGCGCCTGGAGGCCCTCCACATCAAGAGTTGTTCAATTTTAGTGCCCAAATGAAGTGTTAGCGAACCTAATGTGCATTCAAGAAATTTTCTAAGTTAGAAAAACTAATAAAAACACAAGTAAGTGAAGTTTGATCTTTGTGGAGCACTTAACACCCTCTTAGGTGGACCCATCCCCATAGATGGTGCTGAGATTGCAACCAATGGTTGAATTGATGGGTGATTAAATAGGGTGAGTCCAACTACAAACTCACTTAAAGCGTCTTTCTTTGGTTTTTATAATTTAGGAAGTTTCTAGAATGTAGATTCTTTTTATGCCCAAAAATTGAAGTGTGAGATATTGCAATGGTTAATTGATCTTTTGCATTCAAGATTGAGTTTTTTTGTTTGAAGCATACATTCCAAGAAAGATTGATTTTAATCCATGGCATTCAAGATTGATTTAAGCGACATACATTCAAAGACAAGTGTTTAAACATTCAAGTTCATTTTAGCAACATGCATTCAAAGACAAGTGTTTAAATTTTCAAGTTCATTTTCCAAGAGCATTAAACCATGTAAGGAGAACCTGCAAGAAACGTGATTAGTGGTTTCATAGAAGTCTTCAACCGATAATGCATGAGTTAGCAAATATCCCTGCAAAAACCATCAAAGTTCAGTCATTGATAGTGAAAATAAGTATTTAAAAGGCTCTAAAATATGATAGAAACCAATACCATCATGACGGGCTCGGAACCAGCTTTTCAAGGATATTTCATTTTCTGAAAACAGAGTCCGGATGCTCAAGTTATGAGCAAAACACCAAATGTTGCTTCTCAAGGCTTAAAAGGGCATGTAGAAATGATGTCGTGCTGACATCATCAAAGTGCAAGTTTAAATTTCATGGCCATATGGCTGTCATAGGCATAAAAAAAAAGATTTGACCTGCTAACATGGCAGATCCAATGGGCGTGGACTATGCATGATTAGAGAGTGACTTGATATGATGATGTTTTACTACAATGGCTAGAACCCAATGAATGAGAGCAACGGTGTTGGTGGTCTTCAAAGGCCGCAAGCTGTGACTAGAAATGGCGTTGTGGTGGCTGCCCAATTGGTTTGGATGGGTTTGGATGGTACCTGCAAGAAATTTGGGGGCCAAAATCCGTGCCACTCCAAAAAGACAAGCACATATTTTACACTTTTTTGAATTTTTTTATTTTTTTTTTACAACACATATATATGAATATGCATATTTTTACCAAACTTTCACAAAAAAAAGGTGTACCCAAATTTTATTTTATTTTTAAGAAAATTTGAAGAAGAGAGAAGATGAGATTTTTAAAAAAAAATTTTAAAAAAATAAAAAATAAAAAAAATAAAAAAATGGCCAAGATCCCACAAGAAGAAGTAGACGGAATAGAAGAAGAATATAGACAAGAAGAGGAAGAAGAATTCAAAGTGCTCCGTCCACCTATAAGCTTGAAAAATTTGAAAACACTCTAAATCACATTAGCATGTTTGCAAAGAACCCGTGAAGTGGGTCCCACCGGGTGTGCCAAAATGTATCACCTATTTTAGTAGAGTAAAATGAACACTAATCTATAAAAAGCATTCTCAATACTAAAAACAAATAAACACTTAAGATAGGACCAAAGAAGACAAAATTGAGGAAAGTAGACCAAAGATGGTAAACTCCTCAAGTGCTTCTCATGATGACGAAGCTATGTCCCTGATGGATAGTGGATGTATGCTCACGATGTGCTCAAGCTCCAAATGGATGAGTGATAATCAAATATGAGTGTGGATGAATGATTCAACAATGAAGGTATGGAGGGTTTTCAGCATTATAATAGTATTTTGGTAGTTTTTAGGCTCTCAAAATAGCATTATAAGTTTGCTTCAAAAGTGGATGATTTTAGTGAAGGGAGAGGCTTCTATTTATAGGCCAAGGGGTGGAAGGATGGACAGTCAGGATGCAAGGATGGCAAGATGGTAAGGGAGGGCTAGGATGCACTCAAAGGGGAGCACATGGATTGTGCTTGTTTAAAGCCAATTAGGAGGTGACACATGTCACAAGGTGATTGGATGTGAGAGGGTAGGATATGGGTTGGTCAAAGGAGTAATGAGGGAGGTTGAGCCATAAATGGGGATGGTTGGGTCAAATAGAGATGGTTGGGTCATAAATAAAGATGGTTGGAAGGAGGATGAGATTGTTGACTTTGGCTTAGAGGTGGTTGGGAGGAGGATGAGATTATTGACTTTGGCTTGGGTTAGCAAGTCTTAACCCTTGCTTAAGTTGTGCACATGATTAGAAGAGGGATTAGGATTAGCTTAGGAGTTGGCTAACCTTGTTTAGGGAATGTGACAAGGTTAGAGGGGGGTTTAGGATTAGAAGTGACATCTTCTAGAAGAGTCTAGGCTTTTAGGATGAGGATAAATAAGATTTTTTAGACAATAAATAAAGTTTTATTTATTTCAAGAGTTTAGGTTGAGGAAATATTTATTAAAATATTTTTAATAAATATGAGGATTAATATTTAATCTTAATTAAATATTTTGAGTTGGGATTAGGGGTAGGAAATGATGGGATTAGCCTTTAATCAAAATTAAAGAAGGATTTAGAAGATTTTGGAAGAGGTTAGTGGTCTTAAAGAAATTGGCCAAGTTTTGGACAAAAAATAAATAAATTATTTATTTTGGGATTTTTGGTCAATTTATTAATTAAATAATTAATAAATAAGGAAATAATGTTTAAATAAGATTTAAACATTTTTGGGAGGGATTCCTTAATTAAATATTTTTAATTAAGATAAAGGGATTTAATGGCATAAAAATAAATTAATTAATTAAATAATTAATTAATTAATAAATGATGATGTCATCAGGGATTTTTTTAAAGAAAATAAAATACTTTATTTTCTAAAGGATTTTTAGGTGTCTACAATTAGTATGAATTGAGCTTCTACATTTACTGAGTGCATGACGATTCTAAGCATTGATAATGGTTGTCGAGTGTTAGAACCTCACAAAGTTTATCTTCAGAATCCAAGTACCAGCAGTTGGGCCAACTCTATGTATTTTGGTGAAACTTGTATTGTAGTCGACTTCGATGAATTATAAATTGGATTGGTATATATGTAATGTATTGTATCACATTCACAAATATAGATGGAATAAAAAGAAGAAAGACATAAGAGCAGAAGTGCAAAGTAAAAAAAGGCTACAACAGTATAAGGAGCAACAAAGATTTATCTATCACAGCCAAGTGATCATTACACTCAAAGGAATCTCATTCAACAAATCAAGTTTGCAAATCAGAGATCAGTCACCAATTCATCCTAATAGGTGGAACAGTTAAATCTTTTCACAAGGTAGACTTAACAGTCTTTTTTAAATCTCTTTACCAAGTGCGTACTTCACTATATGTTTGTAAATACTTTTGCAAGGTGGACCTAGCAGTCCTTTTTGCTCCTAATAGGGCAGATCATTAGAAGTGATCATTGTGGGTATCATTCCCACCCTAGTTTTACTTTCTACTTAGAAGGTTTTCGGGTCACCATATTGTGTGTCAAAGTGTTATGAATGTTTTAATGCTTTAAGTTCTTCATGCATTCAATTAGATCATAATTCACATGAAGGATGAATTGGTGAATTAAGGTTAAGTTTTATTGGTTATTGATTCACCCCTCCCCTCTTAGTACCTTAGCCTATCTTATATTTCCAACACGTCAGCCCTAGCTATTAAGTTTTAATGTATAGAACCTTCCTGGGCAGCATAAAATTGCCTATTCAAGAATGGCTTGAAGATTGTCTAGGGCAACTCCGAGTGGTAGTTCTCAGCTTAGTCTTGTAGATTACTTTAATGAAGGGGCCCGTGTGGGTTAGCATTTTGTACTTGTGACTGTAATTTCGCATTTGCTGCGCAAATAAGAAGTCCATATTTTGTTCTTGCATTTGCTGCTATTTCTTTGTTTTTGTTATGAGTTTATGGTTTTAAGGGGAGAACCCTTCATTAGATACGATGAAGACTCAAGTCTCTCGGGATCCTGATGATTTCTTTGTCTCCTAGGTGACAATAAGATTCACTCTTTGCTTTTGGTCTACTTTATCGTGAGTTTGAGGCAACTCATACTCTTGCTAAAGTGGGGGCTAAATGCACCATTTTAAAATTGATGCACTTTCCTTTAAGACCTTTTAGTACCCATTTCATAGTGACTTCCTAGACCATGGATAAATATGTGCTCAATGCCACCTTTCTCTTATTTTCTTCCATATTTTTCTTAATCCTTTTGTATTCCTTGTGAAATTTTTATAGCTTGTCTGCTCCCATCTCTAGGAATAGGTCAAACTAGGTCAACCTAGTATAGAAGAGGTCGACCTAGTTATTGCGGGGCTCAAGGTCTAAAAGATCTCAATGTTTCAATTTGTTAACTCTCACTCTCTAGTCAACTTGCATTGTTTTCCCACCCAAAAACTAGTATATAAGGAGACTTGAAGACTTCATTTTACAAATTACAGTTTCACGATATCTACACTCAAACTTTGCAATCAAGGAGTTCAAGCATTCAAGCAAAGGAGATTCCATCAAGCATTGAAGATTTCTTTGTGATCATTTCCTCTTCAAGATCTAGTATATTGTTGGCCATCAAGGGAGGAGATCTACATTGAGACATTCACCATATTCTCCATTGCTGCATATTTACATCCATGGCTCCATGATATAGTTATGGCAGATCCATTATAACTCATGGAGATATCCTATATTTACATACCAAATTCAACATACAACAAGGAAATATCCTTACTAAGAAGGGTTTTTACAATCAAGGTGAATATTTACATTTATCTCATTTCAATAATCTACATTTAAATTTCTCAATGCAAGGTTGATTCCTCAATATAGGGCTTGACTAAAGCAAGTCATCATCCACCAAACAACAAAAACCTTTACATTCTGTGTGTAGGAGCAGGATAGCGAAATTGTGATTACAGATCCAAAAATAACTTTTAGAGAGATTTTTGGGGAACCCAAGTCAACTTTACCTCAGTACACTGAGAACACGGTGACCTTGTGGGAACTATTCTGGAATTGTTACAACTAGTTCAACTTGTTCTCTACTACTTTTCAATAAAAAATAATTTCTAGGTTTTTCATCCTATTAAGAGATCCAAAGTTGCAAATTTAGATCTGCACTTTTCATAGCTAAAATAGAGTTTTTGTTATGCATTTCAAGGTGAATCTTCTATATTTCATCTCCATTCATAATTTAAGCTTAGATCTGTATCTTAATTGGGATGATTATATATACTTTGCATCTAGATCTACATCACTTATTCAATCAGTTCATTTTTGCGCTTATCACACACGGGCAAAAGAGTGTATTTCCTTCAAATTTAATATTAGTACACCTTTTCTTTAGGCCTTGCTAATATAATTTGAATTCAAAGAGGAATCATATTTGGGGATCATCTCTTTCCCTTCACACACATATCTTTGAATGTTTTAGTGCCCAAAAAATGGATGTATATATCCTATGAAAGTGCTCCATTTTTTTACTAAACATAAACAATAATATGAAAAAATTCCTTCTAATAAATCTATAGAAGATTAGCCTCTTTCGTCATGATTCTTGTTGCCTCTTGGATTTTTCTATTCATCCTCTCCATAACACCATTATATTGTGGTGTTATAGATATGGATAATTGTCATTTTATTGAATGCTTCTCATGTAATAGCCAAATTCATCATGTGCAAACACCCCTCCTTTATCAGATCTTAAATATTTAGTTTTCTTTCCACATTCATTCTCTACTTTAGCCTTGAAAATCTTGATCTTATCAAATGCTTTAGATTTTTCTTGTAAAAAACCAACCCATGTGAATCTAGAAAAATCATTAATGAATAGCTCAAAATACTCTCACCAAGAAAAACTCTTGTTCTTATGGGATTTCAAATGTTAGTGTGCACAAGATCAAGAAAATGAGTCAATGTGTGATCTTTTGCCTTCAAAATTTCCCTCCTCTATTTTCTTTCTTGACATCCTTTGCAAGAGGTACTGTCTACCTTGCACAATATTGGTAAGTCTCTAACAACTTGTGAATAACTTATCATCACCAAGTTGTCAAGGCTAATGGGACACATCCATTTATGCCAAAGCCAATTTTCATCAATCTAGGATATTAAGCATCCTTCAATAGCTCCTTCTAACTGGTACACGTTCTTGCCTTTTCTCTTATTATCACAATTGACTCTCTTGATCTCTTCTCAATCTCACAACCTTCATTCTTGAACACAACATCATAACCATTTTGACACATTTGTCCAACACTCAAAAGATTATGCTAAAAATCCTTCACATAGTAAACATTATTAGTGTAATTCATCCCATCAAAATCAATTGAACCCTTGCAATAATATAAGCTTCTCTATCATCACTGAATCCAATAGGACCACCATCATATTTTTCAAGGATAACAATTTTTTTTTATATCCATGGTCACGTGATAACAATGATGACTATCAATCAACCATTCATTTTTGTTCCTTCTAACATATGAGGAAGTTTCAACATCATCAACTTTAATATAAATGTCATATATATCAATTTCAGATTTAGCTTTTTCCTCATCCTCTTCAACATAAAATATACAATCTTTACCATTTGATTCATCATTTGAAATACTAGCATATCCATTCACATAATAAGCTTTTTTATTGAATCTCTTAAACTTCTACCTAGGACCTATTTTAGGACATCTAGTAGCCAAATGACCAACCTTACCACAACTAAAACATTTTAGGGGTAACATAACCTAATACCTGTGAATTCCTTTCCTCATCCTCCTTTCCAAACTATCTCAATCTCTCCTTCATCATTGTCACCATCACATTCTCCTTCAACCTTTGTTTCTTTGAAAATTGTTTCAGATTTGTTCTTATTGGTGTCAAACTTTCTCAACCCAAACAAAATCAAATTACCAAACAACTACTCTTTGGTAAATGTATGGGAATCATAAGCTTCTTCAATAACCAAAGCCTTATCACTGTAACTATCAGGTAATATCATCAAGGTCTTCTCCATAAAGTTTTATTGGTTGTCTTATTGCCTTGATCCTTACTTTCGCTCACTGCACTTTCAATACTTTAAAAATAACTCTTGACACCATTACAATCTTCGATTTGAAGACCCTCATAATGTTTCTTAGCAGTCAACTTCCTGGATAATTTTTCTTTCATATTTCCTTCATAGATCTCTTTCAATTTTTTCCTAACTTCATAAGAAGTATTCAAGGAAATAACTTTACCAATTTTTGATTTAGATAAAGGAATAGTAATAACACACCTTGCCTTTTCATTGTCCTCATATGCTTCAATCTTATTTATATTTTGTAAGAAACTATGGGGAAATACATACTTCATCTCTACATGCTTTCAAGTCTTGTGACCTCCAATTAATACCAAGCAACATTTTATTTGATCTTTCCACGAACTCTAGTCTAATCCATCAACCATAGGGATGTTCAATCTGTGCACCATCAAATCTACCTCAAGTACTTAAGATCCATATTGAAGAACCAAGCTTTGATACTAATTATTGAATGTATCAAATAATTAAGAGGGGGTGAATAATTTTTTCCCACACAAACTAAAAAACATTTCCCATTGTCAATTACCACTTAGCATACATCCACTGCTATTTAAAATCTTTCAGTTAAAGCATACCAATATATAATCATAAAGATAAGCATGAAAATACATATACATCGATATAATGAACACTATGTTTTACATGGAAAACCCAACTGTAATAAACCATACAAAAGGTAATTCTCATGAAATGACAACAACACTAATTAAGGTGACATGGGTTAGGTGGTATTGTTCAACAAAGGTAGTTGCTTGGATAAGGGATATTGCTAGTAGGCTAATTGCTTGAGAATCTATGTGCCAAAATACAATAAGGTTCACTACTAGAAGGAAGAAAATGGAATTAAGAAAGAATAGTGTCAAGCCTCTTTAATTCTTGTTTAGAACTATCTGCACCTCCTCAATCAACTTTTTGAGTAAGTTCACATTTCCATTACACAGATACAACATCACACATTCACAAGTATATATACATTTTGAAATAATTTTTCATATGTACCAAAATTCCACCATAAACCTCTTGGCTAAAATAGATTTAAGATAGGGCACACTACCTCAAGCAGTACAACAACCCTTAAGCATAGCAACACACTACCACAATTATTGGTGATAATGGATATGTGAGCACACTAGGCAAAACTATTAAGACCAAAAACAACAACATGCTCCAAAAAGGATCGACCCAAAATATAAGCTCCATACATACATAATTTTTTTCGAAGATCCATCAAGGCATGAAATGGTAATAAAATTAATTCTTAGCCAATGGTCACAAACCACACATGAAGCACATGCTATCGATAAGCAAGATAATCATGCATAGTCGACCAATACAACACAATTATTGGAAATCCATTGATTTATAATCACTAATATACCAAAGGTTGATACAAGGATTTTGACATTGATGACAACCATCAACCTTACATTCCAATAGTTAAAAATCAAGTAAGCTAACAACGATACCAATTTTTTTGCTAATATCTTGTCCAAACTTTGCGCCTCAATCCTTGGGCACTGAATTTCATTAACGACTTATCTAAAGGAAAAAATACCAATGATATTTTGTACCTTCAAGCATGAGCCAAAGTTTGGATAGGGTGTTAGATAAGCTAAGTGCAAGATTATCGGGTACAATTCAATTCGAGGTTAGAACCAGTCACACAAGCCACAAGTAGGGGTCACATAGGACATAGGAGATGAAATGAATTATTTGATTGTGTGTGTGTGTGTGTGTGTGTGTGTGTGTGTGTGTGTGTGTGTGTGTGTGTGTGTGTGTGCGCGTGTGTGTAAGTTGATAGGCTATTATACTGAGGGATTCACTCAAAACCTATCTCACATGATAAATCCATGTGGTAAGTCAATTAGTGGTTTCTAGATCCTTGACAAATGTTTATAGTAGGTTGTCAACAAATAAGTTTTAGTCCCTATAAAAAATTTTATCTAAAAAAATATTACTTGGAATAAATTTTATCTGACATATTATATTTGATTAGATGTTTCCTTTCTAACAACCTAAGATATAATTTGAGGTAAGACTTAGCAATGAAATTGGACTTCCCCAAACATTTTGGATTTTCTCACTTAGGCATAACACCTAATATTAACTCACAACTAATATCTTTAGATAGTGATTCCACTAATCTCCTTGCAGGTTATTCATGACCAACATTGCGATGCCCTCATGCTGAGTTCAAAAGAAGATACTCTTAGATCAATACAAGAAAGATAATGTTGGAGCCATTATAGTTTTATAGCTACAACCAACCAAATTCACAGGTTCAAAGAAGACACATTTCTTCTGCTATACCAAACTATAAAACAACTCTATGTAAACCCCCATTTTGCCCTATTTTCAAGGCACAAATATATTTCAAAGTCAACTCTAAACGATTTAGAAAGGTCACAAGAAATAATTTACAATTAGATTTTGATTTATGAGAGACAAAACTATTGACAACCTATCTATGACAATGATGATGATAAATATACCATGCATATGCATCTACTTTTAGATAATTAATTTTAATTTTCATCCAAGAATTATTAAATCATTATATATGTTTTCTTGTGCTATTATTATTCAATGACCATAATAACTTGTTTATGATATATTAGTGTTTTGTTTTTAGGAGTCAACATTCAATGTAATGAAGTGATAATCAAATTGGTATGTCCATCTTAACCCTTACAACCTCTAGTAGAAGTTAGACAGAGACAATATATTACACCACTAATTTGAAATAGTTAAGTAACCTCTAAATTTTTATCGTCTATTGTCATGATATCAAAGTTCTATTTATATTGTCAACTTTACCAGATATGTGGCGTGCAAGCGATACTTGAAAATGATATGTAATTGCATATTCATTATTAATTCACAATATTATGCTACTATTCGTGGTGCACAAATTTTGTTTTTTGAATTTTTTGTTGTCATTCTCTCTTAAGGTTTAATCATGCACATGGATCAATTTCTTTTGTAATCATTCAACATAACCACTCTTTGTAGGATCTTGACAAAATTAGATGAATAATGGGGCTCTACATCAATTCCTCTATTATACTCCTATATGGAAACATCTAGATTTTTGATGCATTACACATATATTTGGGTCCAATTGCCATTTTCACATTCAATATATGCATTTGCTAATTATATATAATGATTTAAATATTAACACATTTGTTAATATAGAGAATCTTATATTAGGAATTTTTGATATGCTGATTCTTGTAACTTAATGTCTTTATGTTTGATTTAATCCCCCACATTGGCTCAATTGCGTTGCATTTTTAGTTTCTCACTACAAGAAGAGTTAACTTACCATGATATATATTTGCAAACAACTCTTCCATTGAAAACAACCTATACCCAAGGAGTTTCTTCGACTTTTCTTCAAAATGTTTATCACATGGAAACAAGACTTGCCTCCTATACAATCTTACATCGATCTTCCCTTAGTAGAATTTACTATTTCTAACATCAATATTGTCTAAAAATTTGAAAAACTATGTGTACTATTAGAATATAAATTTGAAATACATACAATATTGTCTTAACACTTGAAAAATATATGTAATTTAAAAGTACAACATAATATTGTATGATAAATAGGAGATAATTTTCACGACAAGTCAAATTGTGATAACTGTGTGGTTTTTGAGTTTAACACTTGAAAAATATATGTAATTAAAAAGTACAACATAATATTGTACGATAAGTAAGAGATAATTTCCCCTGCAAGTCAAATTATGATATTGCTATCAGGATTTAACTTTGTAGTTTTTGAGTCAAACTAAAAAACTACACAGTTAAATCCTAATAGCAATATCATAATATTGTATATCAGACATACATTACTAGTATAAATATCTTAAATAAATCTATCTGAAGAAATGCCGATAGATATCCACTACAAAATAACCATAATTTTAATTTGCTACATCTAAAATTATATATATTTTCTTTATCTCCATTTTTAAATTTTTTTACTAATTTAAGCTTTTTATTTTAATTTCTTAAAAAATGGATGATTTATATCTACAGATATTATAATTTAAATGGATATTTTATATTCTATTTATTAAATTATTCTTAAAAATATATTCTATTTATAATAAGATTTAAACTTTTGACATGTAGATGGTTGTCAAATTTAACCTTGAAGAAAAAAAGTTAACATTAACATGCTCACACCATCCCATTCTCTCATTTTACCATTGTAGAATGCTTATCGACATTAATAACATGTTAGTAAATTCATTTTTGATGTAACAATTACATCCTCTTCTAACATTTACATGTTGTTCTAATGGAAGTACTAGTAATAATAGATTTTAAAATATTTCCCTCATAATAAAATTAGATTTAATATCTGAATAATAATTGATACAACAAACATTCATATTGTAACATTAAGTATTGACACATAAATAAACCATCTTAACACATTCCCACATTAAAGAAGTGAAAACATTCCCACAATAAAAAAATACAAAACTCAAAAAGAAAAAACAAGGAAGTAATTATTATTAGTAAAAGCTTAAGTTGTTTAATATCATATCAGCCCTCATATTACAACTCAACATTTCAAATCCCCCCTCTTTGACAAACCTACATTTAATAACTTTAGAAGTAACACCACTCTCATTTCATTCACTCGAAGAAGACAAAAATTTAATGTTGGAGGAGAATCCATGTCACATGAAGCTTGTGAGCGAACTTTCATATGCATGCAAACAAGCATGACAAAAGAAAAATCATTAAAGAATAAATACATGTGATTCTCTTGGAGGAACTAACTTCATGATCAATCAATCATACAATTAGTTGTAACCACTTTTAAAAAGCTTTTCCTTAGCCAATATCATATGGGGTCAACCCTAACTCCAAATTATATGATTAATATAATGACTCCTTATTCCTCTCCTCCATTTTATAGTAGAATATTGTCTCTTCTTTGCTCTTTTCTAAGCATCATCTAAAGAACCCTTTTGAATTCCAACTAAGATTCTCCAAATGGTTATTATTATTTTATTTCTAGTGAATGACCACATTTTGTTATGATATGCAAATATTGCCATTATAGTGGGGGTACTTTGGTTGGTGTGCCAATTGAATATCTCATGCAATCCCCATGCACGAAAATGATATTCCTAATGAGTTGGGACAGATGTGGGTCACTATAATTTTGGCTTGGCCAACTTTCTTTTTTATGGGGAAAGTGTTATGTTTATACCAGACCAGACACACAATGGACAAAACAAGATCAAAAAGATGGAAAACCAAGATAAATGCTGTCCGTTGGACATTCCCAATTAATGAGCCCCCCTCGAAAACTACATGCGAACAAACAAATATTATAAAAAGCCTATAATCCCCTCATGTGACCGCATCCCCACCAAATCAAGCACTACTAAAATTTCCATCACAAAAATGTCAAATTTTATTTGTCATTAGGGGAAATCGTAAGGAGTTGACATGAATTTTGGTTATAAATATCATTAGGGAAATTATAGAGAGTTGACATCAATTTTTTTTTTTTTTGTTGGTATAATATATATGTATATGGTCGAGGAGAATTGTCAATACTAGTTACTAAAACAAGGGGTAATGTTTTATTTAAATGATGGCATTATTTTTATTAAATTTTAAATATCATAAATGTGGGGAAAAGTTTTAATTATTATTATGTTTTAACTATCATTTTTTAATTTTATTGATTAAAATCTTATTAAAAAATTATGGAGTGTGCTTATAACCATTCTTAAAAGAAGGTAATTAATTAGATTGATCGTGCAATTTTATTGGTTTTAGTAGAACATGATTGAGACATTTGTGTAGATCAATTTGTATTTTTTTGGGTTTTCAAAATAAATAGGTAATGGGACAATGCGAAGTATGTTTAAGACAAATACTTTAAAATGACCACTCTTTCATCCTTCACACATTAAGGATCTTGCAACAATTACCTTTATTTCCATAAGCCAAAACAATAACTATAAATAATTAAGTTGCAAGTAAATACAACTATTTTTTCTTCTGTAAATTTAATGTACAATTTAGGAACTTAAGATGCACAAAGTTAGCTATAACAACTAGTGTAACACACTAAGGAGATGGTGGAAATAGAATGACATTTTATCAAAGAATATGAAGCATATGAAGATATTTGCACCGACTTTGAAAACAATTTAAAGATGGACAAATTGAATGCACTTTTTGAAGAGGCAATATTTCACATAACAACTAGTTTCCTACTCATGATTCAATAACTACGAGATCAATATACAAAAGAACTTGAAAACAAATTTGATCGTAATTAGACAATGACACAAGGAAAAATCTTTACACAAAAATACTTAAGATTATTAAGCCCTTTTAAACGATAGAAAAGATTTGATTTGGCATTTCTAAACTCTTTAAATTGCTTAATCTATTGGCCCTTTTAGATGATAGAGAAGAAAGTAAACATATATATTTTTTATTTTTATTTTTGATGGAGGGTTCAAACCTGCAAGCTACCAACCAACGAAGGCCACCATTGAAATGATTTAGGAACTTGGGCCCACTCGTCCGTGAAACCTCTTCGGGCTCAGAGCTGAGGATTGAGGGGCATCCACACCGTCAAAATCACCCGAGGCACAATCCTGACCTCATCCATTATGGTGTCGGTGCCTTGCACTTAGCAAGACTTGATCCCTCGCGAACTCTTTGTGAACCATTCAACTTCACCAATAAACCAAAGACCCATTGACAAAAATAAATAAAAATATATTTTAATCTAGTATTTCTCAATTCATCAAATTGCCTTATCTATTAGAGGGTCTCTGGATGACATAGAAAACAAACTTGATTTGATATTTCCTCAAATGACTTGATCTCCTAAACATCATGAAAATACCTTGATCCATTCTTTTGCCTAGTTAGTCACCCAATCTGATAACGGAAAGCACTTGCATTCAACTGCCAGGCAAATCGGAAACACATGAAAAGCTAGTAGAAGGGATAAGTCATAAGAAATAATTTTGAAAAAGAAAACTAGGATCCAAAATGCCTTTTACAAATGCGACATAATCAGTCGGTTAAAAGGCTGCCACACCGGAATTAGCAGTGAAGGCGGATTCTAAACATTTATAAAATATTGCTAATAGCAGATAATAACTTCGAAAGCGACTGCTCAGCCTCACACTTCCCCAGCTGCGGCTTGACGGCAACGACGTACATTGCAGGATGAAAACCACTGACAATCCGACACGTGTCGTAGCGCCGGCATTTTGTCGTACAGAACCCCGCCGGGAAATTGTTTCCCGGCGTTTTCTTCACGTTACTTTCGAGAGTTTTAATTTGCTGACGGACGGCTGGTTTACGCAGTGTACTGGGAAAAACGAGCGATGAACAGCAGATAACAAGCCCCAACAATGGGCTGAGGTTAAGCTTGGGCTCTTCATGAAGCGGATGCAGCCAGCGAGGGGGATGGATATGCATTGTGTATATGTTTGGGTATAGCGCTGTGTGTATATGTTTTTTGTGGCATAGCAGGAGCCCGCCAACCATGGCTCTAGTGAAATGGGGAAGTGGGGTATATGTATTAGTTCTGGTTATGGCCTTTTGTGTTACGGTCTGCGTCTCTGATGAGGGTGAGTCTTGAGAATCTGGTGCCCATGTTAGTTTAAACCATTCTGAAGGTGGTATTCATGTTTTTGGGTATGGAGATTTGAATGCGAATTTTGATTTTTGCAGGGGCCACGCTCTTGGAAATAAAGAGATCTTTTAGAGACAAAGACAACATTCTGTATGACTGGATTGACGCCAACTCTAACGATTACTGTTCCTGGAGGGGCATAACTTGTGATAATGTCACCTTCGATGTGGTTGCACTGTAAGTTTGATTAAAAAATGATGGAAGATTAGCCAGTTAAGGGATACTTGTTGTCCACGCAACGATATCAGGATTGTAGAATGTGGTCTTGAATGATTGTTTTTCAAGCTTCTTTATTGCCATAAAATTTAGTAGCCATGGATTGTAGAATGCGGTCTTGAGTGGTCTGTATTGAAAACATTCTTGACTTAGTAGCCACTAAATCTTAAAAAAGAAGAAGAAAATGCACTCCACCCAAAAGATAAGCAGAAACACTTCATTATTAGTTTAACACATACCCTGCAAATAAAGCATTACAAGCAGCTACATTACCCACAGCAATCCATACCATTTCACCCGGCTGCAGAGTATAGTACACTCATTAGCTAGTTAGAAATTATTGTGGCAAAACTTCATCTACTAAGTTATAATATTGCCTCCCTATTCTGTACATAAAACGATGAATAACGGAAATTTAACCGTGTTACTAAAGTTCCTTTGATGTGTGAAAATTATTAGTGATGTACCATAAACATACACCCATCTCCATTTTTCCTTGTCCCATGTGTTTCTCATAGTGAGACTGTTACTATTTGATACACTATCAAATGTAGTTTAGATCTGTAGGATTGTAGTAAATTGTATCACTTACTGATTTAGGGTCTGAGACTTTTGCAAATATAACAATGGAGAGTATGAATGTGACAACGGATTCCTCAACCAGTGATGCCATAGGATGTCCAGGAGGAACATTGACAGCAACATCAATGGAGACTTTTGTTATAATTATATTGAGGCAGCTACAGCTGCTGTGGCACCCACAATCAATCTGACATATTATAAATGGGCAGCTGACGATTTCAAAGACATGACCATAATATTAGACTCCAAAATTTTATATTTAAAGTTTTTGTTTTGAAAGATGAGACCCAATTTGTATTTTCTATGCTAGATCTATTCATCTCCTGAAGAGAAAGTTTCCCCACAGATGATAAGGCAAGAGTAATTGCAGAATTTTATTAGTAGTTCATTTAACTTGCTGTTTTACAAGACTGTCTTCAAATAACGCAGGTTTACCATTGCCTGTAGGACATAAGAATCAACATTGATGAGAACTGGTTTTGAATATTTATTAACAATTTCTCGTACGATCATTATTAATGGGTTCTATTGGCCAACGTGTTCTCTGTTTTGCAGAAACCTTTCTCGTCTGAACCTTGGAGGAGAAATATCACCAGCAATTGGCGATCTCAAGAGTCTACAGTCAATGTATGTGAATACTTCATAAATAGGTTTTTTAGGTTTTTTAGGGGTTTGATATTCGATTATGATCCTAAATGATGTTTTGAATGCCCTTGCTATTTAATAGAAAGGAGATATATTATGCCTTTATTTTCCTTCCTGCAATGTTCATACAGTGATCTCAAGGGCAATAGCCTTTCCGGGCAGATTCCTGATGAGATAGGCGACTGTGCATCTTTAAAGATATTGTGAGTCTCAAATTTTATCATATTTTGTGTTTGGTTTAGTGAGTTTCATTTTGGATTTAACAACGGTTATTCTTAGCTTAAATGAATCTACTATGCAGGCCATTCCTTGCTTCCATAATGGTATGTTTATTATGTGCAAATTGCACAGCCATAATTATACATTTGAGTGGGTTCAAAATTTTTCCTGCAACATCCCAGATCCTCGAAATGGTTTGGTATTCAGTTTTGAGCACCCCATGCAATGCAAGTCAAGGCCATAGACCTTCAAACACACCTTCAAACATACCTCCAAACATTGAAGGCAGAAAACTTTCAAAAATTGAATGTGAAAAACATTCAGACATTGAATGTGAAAGATCTTCAGACATTGAATGAGAAAAAAATGTTTGCCAATATAGCAAGCAAACAATCTGTTACAGACAATTCTACATAATAGATGGAAAACCAAGCTGCCAGCTGCAAGCAATACTGACACTGCGTACCAAGGAGCCTCAAATTATTACATACTTTTCTGCATTTATGTGTATGCAATCAGATCTCATCTGCTAGGCTTTGACGGTGACTATGATATCAATAGCGCTGTAGCATGTTTACAGACATTAAACTACTGTGATTATCAGAATGGGTTTATTTTGTTTGACTCATAATAGCATGCTACATTTCTTAAAATGTCTTCATATAATCAGATCTTACCTGGTAGGCTTTGGTGACCTCAATGCTGTGACTATCATTCATAATACATTTATGAATAGATTAAATTGCGGTTAATATCAAAACGAACTTAATTTCTTTTTCCATCTAAATACCACGATTGTTCTCAGTGGGTTTTAGAGATGTCTGTATTGTGAAAAAGTATTGTAACATATTTACAAACAGATATTTAACTTCGGCAAATATCAAAATAATCACATCTTTATGCTTATCTTGTTCATTTTATGATTTCATATGAACTGACTTGTAAAGTCTTGATTGGATTTGACTCTAATGGATGTTGGTGCAGGGATGTTTCGTTCAATGGATTAGATGGGGATATACCCTTCTCTATATCAAAGTTGAAACAGCTAGAAAACTTGTATGACTTCTTACTCCTTAATTTGTTGTACTTTGATATTCACGTTCATTGTTTGCAGAGATCTGTATATTTGTTAAAGTTCATCCTCAAAACCTAATTATATTTGTGTGTGGTAACTTAAAATTTTGAAATTTGTATGTTTGATTATGTGAGTCAACATTCCAAATTAGAGGTTGAATTGTTTTACAGGATACTAAAGAATAATCAGTTGATGGGGCCTATACCTTCAACGCTGTCGCAGATTCCAAATCTAAAGATTTTGTAAGTTGGAAACTGTAATATCAATGTACTGTCATTATGATTTTACTACCTTCTATCAGCCATCCATCCCAGAAGACGTGATGTATTATGGATGGTTGCTTTGATCCGTTTCATATAAATGCTATGTATTTTTGTTTCAGGGATTTGGCACAGAATCAACTAAGTGGAGACATCCCCAGACTTATCTATTGGAATGAAGTTCTGCAATATCTGTAATACTGTGGATCCTTTCTGAATGTTTTTCTATTTATTTGTTCAATCTTATAAAATGATTAATGGCATTAGGTGCTTTTGTCTCATGCGGAAACTAATTTAGGATCATGTCTGAATACCAATTCAGGGGGTTGCGCAACAACTTGCTGGTTGGAACTCTCTCCCCTGACATCTGTCAATTGACTGGACTGTGGTACTTGTAAGTGGCTATTTATTCTCCAGCCTTGTGACAAAAGGAACATCCTTAGTTTTCATCAAGGCTTCTTCATTTGCATTGCACCTAGATGCAGTAGCATGCATTAGAGTTTCATACGGGGAGGATTTGTGTTCAGGACTGAAAAGTTTTTTCTACTAAAATGTATTCCTTTGTTGTAATACAGTGATGTGAGGAGCAACAATCTGACAGGCACAATTCCTCCCAATATTGGGAATTGTACAAGTTTTGAGATACTGTAAGCATCCTATATGTGTTCTAAGAATTGTAGAAAGGATTAATTGTTTAGCTTTCACGTCTCCTTTAATGTGTTGGAAGTCTTAAATTTTTGTTGTCTACATGGGCTATGGATCTTGTTCAGAGATTTATCCTACAACCAGCTTACTGGTGAGATCCCATTCAACATCGGATTTCTGCAAGTTGCTACACTGTAAGTAAATGTACATTTGCCAATAAAATGCATTTGCTGGTCTATACTGCTATGGAATTTATGTTACTGTAGAAGCCGAATGAAGCAGAAGCTTTCTATTAGATGATTAGGAATGAAAAAATATTTGGTTTTGAGTGTTGGTGACTGTTAAGATGATATTTATGATTCGGAGACTTAGTAATTCTTTATCTTTAAAATGTACTTTCTCTGTTCGTAATATTATTTGGCCAATTCTTCTAGGTCGCTACAAGGAAATAAGTTGACGGGGAGAATCCCAGAAGTCCTTGGTCTTATGCAGGCTCTCGCTGTTCTGTAAGTATTATGTTAAACCTTCATTGACGAGATAACTTCATTCAATTTAATAAGAATTCACAAGTAACACAATTATTATAGATGTCCATTGTGGATTGTTGTTACAAAAGCTGCAGAATACGTTTTGGAAACTTTGAGTGTGTTCTTTAAAGTGGATTAATTTGAATTCTTTCTTTAATCCAAAATTAGATAATCATGTTTATAAGTATAAAATTTGTCTTGTCAAATTAAGTTGTATCGTTAAAATTTAAATTATTGCAGGGATTTAAGTGATAATCATCTTACTGGCCCAATTCCTCCCATCCTGGGAAACCTGACCTACACAGGAAAGCTGTAAGTTGCTTCCTTTTCACTCAACAAATGTTCTTTGTTTTCAGGTCAGAGTTAAATAGTCAAGCAGCTGATTATCTCTGGTCTTTTCCTTCCCTCTTTTCAGGTATCTTCACAGTAACAATCTTACAGGACCCATTCCGCCAGAGCTAGGGAACATGACCAAACTAAGTTACCTGTAAGAGTTTATTTTGCTTGTATTTTTATCTAGATTGCACTGTGCTGAAAATGCATGGTTACAGACTTTCATTTCGTAGTGATCAATTCAAGTTGTATGAATGTGCAGGCAACTAAATGATAATCATCTGTCAGGCCAGATTCCTCCAGAGCTGGGGAAATTGGAAGAGTTGTTTGAATTGTAAGTTATCTGTATGTTTCAGAATGTGCCTTGAGAAAATGACTAATCAGCATTTTTGAACTGAACATCTTGTTGTTTATCTAAGGATTTTTTTGATTAACTTGATTAACTTCTTGTTTTTACTCATTCAGGAATTTGGCTAAGAATCAACTTGAAGGTCCTATTCCAGAGAACATTAGTTCATGTGTTGCTCTTAATTATTTGTAAGTTGTACAGCGTGAAAGTATATTTTTAATGAAAAAGCTGTTCCTTAAGTTTTCTAAGTTTGTGTGACAATTGCCTGTGCTTAATAGCAATGTGCATGGCAACCGCCTGAGTGGAAAGATGCCTTTAAAATTTGAGAAGCTTGGAAGCCTTACTTATTTGTAAGTTCTAACCTATATCAAAAATATAAGAGTTCTGCTATGAACAATAGTTGTGCGTCTCTAACTTAAACACTGTCTAGTCAAATTTAACATGGCAAGCAAAATTATTATGGTTTTAACAGGAATCTGTCCTCAAACAACATAAAGGGAGTAATTCCAATAGAGCTGGGACATATCGTAAATTTAGATACGCTGTGAGTTGCAAAAATTTCAATGGCTTAATTAGGTTTCCAAGATGCTTTTCAGAATAATGTTTGGTGACGAACTTGGTGTATGAAGTATCTGAAAAATAATAACATATTTTGTTGGTGTCTTATGTGGCATGAATTACTAGGGACCTTTCTGATAATAAGCTTTCTGGACCCATTCCTGGATCTGTTGGGACACTAGAACATCTTCTAAAATTGTGAGTGCTTCTAGACCATTAACGACAAAGTTGAGTCTTCATTTGTTAACATTACATTGTTATTTTGATGATAACTCATTGCAATATCAATTCAAGGAACTTGAGTGAAAACAAGCTGAATGGGCTTCTTCCAGAAGAGTTTGGGAACCTGCGGAGTATAGTGGATATGTAAGTTCTTTATGCTCGAGTCAAATTATTTATTTCATCATGTTGTTCTTTCTGAGAGTATATGTTGTGGATTTTCATTTTAGAGGATAGAGTAATGTAGAGTTTATCTTTTCAATGCAGCGACCTTTCTGGCAATCAATTGACCGGTCCAATTCCTCAAGAGCTGGGGCAGTTACAAAACTTGGTTACACTGTATGTTCTTCTTAGGAAAACTTTGAATATGATTTTTGGCAGGTTTGTGTTGATATTGAGATAATGGTGGAGATGATTTTTGTGTAGGATTTTGAAGAACAATAGTTTGTCAGGAGAAGTGCCACTGCAGTTGACCAACTGTTTCAGCCTTGCTGTATTGTAAGTGAACAAAACCCTTTTAATAAGTTTTTCTGCGAGGTTCTGAAAAGGAGAAATGTGGTAAGTTTTATTCACTTTCTTAGTGGTTAATTATGTGTGCTATAAATGGTTCAATTTTTTCCACAGAAACCTATCTTACAACAATTTGTCTGGTGACATTCCTGTTATCAAGAATTTCTCAAGATTTCCTCCTGACAGGTTAAGATACAACTGAAACTATGCCTCGTGGAGTGATTGTTTTTTATTTATTATTATTCAAGTGTTTGTGTATTTTTGACTGATGTTAGTGACTATTCCCCCAGTTTTCTAGGAAATCCAGGCCTTTGTGGTGACTGGATTGGATCATATTGTGGGATTTACTCTGGATCATCTAAAGGTAAAGCTACAAATTGTTCTTAATTCTTGTTCTAGAGATCACTTGGTCAGACCAGCAATTATTACTATCCCCTGGTCAGATCATCTCTCAACTTATTACTGAATATTGGATTCTGAAAATCAACAGAGACCATATCAAAACCAGCAATTATTTGCATCTGTTTGGGATCAATAATATTACTGTGTATGATCGTTTTATTACTGTACCGTTCAAATCAGCCTAAGCCCTTCACAAAAGGGTCTGCAAACAAAACAGATCAAGGTGATATAATTGACCTGACTAGACTTGATTTATTATCTCATAGATTATCAGATAACAGATCAAAGTGCAATGTCTTACATATCCTTATTGACACTCCTGTATTTTGTGGATAGGTTCTCCGAGATTAGTCATACTTCATATGGACATGGCCCTGCACATTTATGATGACATTATGAGAATTACCGAAAATCTAAATGAGAAATACATAATTGGCTATGGTGCTACAAGCACTGTTTATAAATGTGTTTTAAAGAATTGTAAGCCAATTGCAATAAAGAGATTGTACAGTCACTATCCGCAAAGCTTGCGAGAATTTGAAACTGAGCTAGAAACAGTTGGAAGTATCAAGCATCGGAATCTTGTAAGTTTGCATGGATATTCACTTTCTCCACATGGAAATCTGCTATTCTATGACTACATGGTAAATGGAAGTCTCTGGGACATCCTACATGGTAAGTAATTGAAAACATACAGAAATGTGGTAGATTTATTAAAAAAGAATGTGCCAATCTTTCTACTTTCTGATCAATTTGGAATCGGGAGAATCTAACAAACATGTAAATTTTTTTGTGTAGGAACATCAAAGAAGATTAAACTAGACTGGGATACTCGTCTAAAGATAGCTCACGGTGCTGCAGAAGGATTAGCATATCTTCATCATGACTGTAACCCACGCATTGTTCATAGGGATGTGAAGACATCTAACATTCTTTTAGATGATAACTTTGAAGCACATTTGTCAGACTTTGGCATTGCGAAGTGCATTTCCTTGGCCAAAACTCATACCTCCACCTATGTTATGGGTACTATTGGTTACATTGACCCCGAATATGCAAGAACTTCCAGACTTAATGAGAAATCTGATGTCTATAGCTATGGCATTGTTCTTCTGGAGTTACTGACAGGCAGGAAAGCTGTGGACAATGACTCAAATTTGCTTCAGTTGGTAAGATTTTTGTTTCTTGTTTTTTCTTTGGAGATCTGTTTTTAATGACTCTTAAGGTTTATTCTCTGGAGTTGTCTCAACATTGGCATGTGAATACAGATTCTATCTAAAGCAGACAACAATACAGTCATGGAAACTGTAGATACGGAAGTGGCTGCAACATGCAAGGATCTTGGAATTGTAAGAAAAGTTTTTCAATTGGCCTTGCTCTGCACTAAGAAGCGGCCCTCTGATCGACCCACAATGCATGAAGTTGCCAGAGTTCTCAAGTCAATGTTGCCAGTGCCTGCTCCTAAGCAGGTTCCTAGCATTCGAATGAGCCAGCCCACCCCTAGTAACAACTACAAGAGGTACTTAGATGAGTATGCTGATGGCAAGCACAGGGATGTAACAGGCAGCACAAGCAGCACTTCCGATGGCCATTTGTTTGTGAGATTTGGTGAGGTTATCTCACAAAATACAGTTTGACAGGGTCTTGTGAAAAACATGCAACCCCAGGTATCCTCTATATACCTTGAAGAGGCATGCCTTTACTCTATAGAGGAACCAATTTTCAAGCAAACAGCGAGTTCCTCTATATGATAACCTCAGCTTTTTTGTGTGGTAATCCGGGCTGATGGGAAGGATCTTAATCAATTGATGGAAGTGCCGAATTTCCTTTTCAACTAGTAAAATCTAGCAAGCATTATGGGCATTTTGCGAATTTTTACTGCCCAACAGACATGCTAATACATTAAAAAAAGAGACAAATCAACCAACTAGTCTTATTTTTATTGGTAACCGATCAGAAACTCTTATGTTGATGCTCTATATTTTGAAGTTTCCAAAAAACAGTTTGGGTCAAATGACATCGGAGGCAGCAACTTGTTGATATAATTTTTGTTAAACATTAGATGAGACCATCTTCTGTAAGTTGAGATCAAGAACTTTCTAAACGAAAGTTAATTGTAGATATAATTATATAGTAATATTTGACAATAAAGTGTGTTTTTCGGTCATGCTATAGATTGGACAGCTTAGGTTATATTGTCAAATTACTGTATCATTCGGGATATATGGTATCAATCTTGTATTTAAGCTCACATTTGATGGATTAAATTTTTATTTGATTTTGTATTGTAGTTGGTATGTATATGTTCTTTTGTAAATTCAATGTAAAGGTACAATGGGGATTTTGAATTTTGGATGGGGTACTGTAGCTGGCTGAGAGTTTTTTAAAGTTAGCGTGGAGCACTGTTACTCGAAAAGAGAATTGTAGAATGCTCCTGTTACTTGAAAAGAGAACTTAAGAGCACTGCTGTTACTTTAAAAGAGAATTGAAGAACACTCGTGTATGATGTCTTTTTGGACTCTAGTTATAAATCAAGTACTATTTTGTTCCCTCTAACCGGAGTCTGTCAAATAGCATTGATTTTTAAATTTTCCATTTAACGATGATACAAATAAAAATCTTGTACAACAGAACTCAGAAGCGAAGCACAGTAGCAGTTTGCCTATCTAATAGACTGATATTGTCGTAAAGAATAATAATAGGCAGGTTGATTTTCTTACAGTGGTTGCACCAATGATAAATAATGAAAAAGTCTTAAGAGGGTAGGCTGGTGTATAACTGTGCGAGATTATATAGAAGGGAATTATGAAATCAGGATTGAAATGGTGGTCTAACCATGGTCTTTAAACTGAGAGAGACTGATTGAATGGCAGATAAACATTGGGATTGGAATTTTGCGGAGTCATCATGGTCGCCAGGGTTTCTACGGTACAGCGAAATTGAATGAAAAGTAAAGCAGAAGAGATCTTCCGTGATATATTGAAAGGCAAGGATCGCGTTAGTATGCACAAGTCGATCGATTTCGAACGATTCTGAAGTGCTTTCGATATCATCGCGGCGTGAGAAGCCCGTGACACAATTTATGTAAATTTGTTTATTACACTTAAAAGGCCGTTAGTACGAAAAAATTGTTCCAGTTAATTGAATGTGAGATGTAACGTGACATTGAATGATTGTACCTGCCCTTGTTTCCAGCCATTCGCAAGGGTCCTTCGTCAAAGTGGCTTAAATAATTGGCACGAGGCTTCCCTTTTCCAATTCTTTGTTTTTTCCGGTGGTTGCAAGATATGTCGCGACGAAGAGCGGGAGCCCTTGATTTGTGCGGTCACTTTGGAAAATTGTTACCTGTACAGCAAGGCAAAACCCTGTTACCTGTACTTAAACCCACTAGTGTACTCCATCTGTAGCTTCTGATTTCTCTGTCCCATCACAAGGATCAATCATGTCACACTTTTTTGTGTCAGGGAAGGTCAATTAATTTTGTTATTTTTTCGAGGATTGAATTACTGCTCCTAGATTGAAAGGGCCCAAAAGCGTAAAATGACAAACAGTTCGAAATTTAAGCCAAGCATTTGAGAGTACTCGAGATGTATGATGAATCAAACTGTTTCTCAATGGTTGTAGTACAGATTTGGATCTTGTAATTCAATTTGATTTTGAATTGGCGATGTGACCAGTTTGTATTATAGACACATTTCCTGAGTTATCTGTGCCTATGCTTTCACAAAAACATTAGCCCCTCTGATTTGACTTGTTAACATAGCATTGAATAATTGGGCTTATGGATCCCGGAAGCTTGAGGGAGAGGAGATAAAGAGGGAGAAAGTAAGTTGGGGAAAGAACGTTTGAACGGGTGTACGTTTTATTTTTCTGTTCAGATGTTGCCGATTCTTTCAAGTAGTTGTAATGTCTCAGTCTTGCAACTTGTCTGAGCAGTGTTAGGGCCACTGGATCAACATTAATTCTGTTTTAAATGAAATACAGTTGTGCAGTGGGTTATCAGCTGGGCCGACAGTCGCAGGTTATTCTGCATTAGCCTATAAATTTAGTACTATCAGATGTTAATGAATTGCTCTTTGTCCTGTTTTGTAGGTCAGATTAAGATCACAACTAGCATGTGGATTTTAAGAGTAGTAGGGAAGGACTAATTAACACATCTGAGTCTACCGAAAGTTGATTTGAAATGCTTAAGCGTGTCAGAGCACGGGCTGCTTATTCTGACCGATCATTAGCACACATAACTTGTATTTACTTCTTTCTTCTTCTACGGAACTCGTCTTGTTTTTCTCCATGACTATGCAGTGTGACTAGACACCCTTTTCTCGTGGGGTTGCTATAATATTGTTTGTGTGGAAGAACACGCAATGATGCTGCTTATAAGAGTGAAATTATTTGTTCGTCTTTATGCTGATCTGGTTAACTTGTCAAATATACTAGAAAGTGGTGAGCTTTTTCTTTTGGTGAATGTTAGGGGAAATGAGTGAGTTGCCACAATGTCGCCATGTTAATCTTTATCTTTTTATTCAATTTTCATAAAAGTATACTCTGGTACCTACACAAGCATGTCAAAACAAATCATCATGAATACAAATAGTCGTTTGCCTTTTTTTCATGCTTTTGTTTATTGATTGCTGATTGGTCCATTCATCAACGGCTATGGGGGGTCTCAGTGATAGTTATTGGACGAATGTTTCAAAATGACACTTTTAGACCACCTTGCAATCCAGGAGTTCTACAAAAGCTGAAAGATAAGCTTTAAGCTCCACTCATCTATGAAAAAATCGGCAAATTGCGACATGGATTTGGAACTATAGGTGTACAAAGTTAGCCGAGGTGGCTACTTGGACAGCTACTAGATCAGTTCCCATATTAAACTTTGTATATTTCCTTTGGAGGTCTTAGTATATTGGTTTTGGAGGTCAATTAATGTTGTTTATCTTCACACACGATGTGTAATATTTTTTTTTGTAGATTAGTGAAAATATGCTTTTTTAAGCGTCTTTTATTACAAAATGTGTAGATCTTAAAAAAAAAATGATATAAATTTCTAAAAAAAATAAAATTAATTGTGTTTTTCATTTGGTCAATAGTATATTTATAAGAAACTCTAATTTTAGAGATGGTTGATCTCCACCTGATTTTTTGTTTGATAATCTATATTTAACCTTAAATTTTATTTTCGAAGTTATATTTTAATATATGTTCATAAGCATTGGAAAATGCTTGATTAAAGAGGAAATGGTATTGTTTGGATATATATCCAGCCTTTGAGATACATCAATGCTCCCTTTAATGCAATATTTTAGCATGCATCACCATCATATTACATTTTATAATATTTAATGCTATTGAATTTGTTAAAGAGGGCTATTAAGTAGTGTATACATGGAATATTGTATGAAAATATTTTTTTCTTCACATATTTTGTTATTAGATTAAAGTATACTACAATTATTTTCTAATTATCAAGGCTCAAAGTTTAGGTGTCTCTCATTATTTCCTTTACAAATATTTTATGGTCATACGAAAATCTCTATAATTTAATGATCTTATCAAAATTATAGAACTCATACACAATTGTATTCTTTTAAGATGAATGTTAACAATTATACTCAATAATTATTATTAAAACATTAAATATATCTAAAAATATTATTTTTTAATCAAATATTAAAATTTGAAGTAAATTATATTAAATATTATTCTAATTTATAATACTATAGATCAAAATCAAATAAACAAGATAAGTGATTAAAAGTAATACAACATAAATTCACATAGCAAGATTGATAGTTATACATAATGATTTTACACTCGTAGAATTCATTTGAGAATGACAGCGTAATTTATAATTGTCAAACATTCATTTGAAAGTTTATTAAATATTGGACAGTTTTGATTCCATTTTTCATTATTTTGAATAATAGTTCGTCTTCGAAAAATATGCATCTATAGAAAAAACATAGTTTGATCTATATAAAATTATCATTTTAATTTCTTCCAAAGAAAGATGTGCACTATGATGTAGTTGGCTATCATTCATTAATAATATTTTCCTAAATATTATTTTAGTTAAATTTAATTGTAACTAATTGTCATTTGTAAAAACTTGTTATGTACCATTGTTATTCTATAAAGGACGATGTTTAGATTAATCACAAATAATTTTAAAAAGTTAAAGATCAAAGTTGTGCAAAAATACTAATATCCTATCATTTGAAGTTTATTTATTACTTTCCTAAAAAATAAAATAAAATATCCAATCATTAAAAATTTACATATTTGAAACACCATTGTTCTAAGGTATTTTTTATTTTGTCAATTTCTTTATCAACCATATTGTCGAAGTCAAAAATTTCTCATGTTATTTTCAAGAGTGTACATGCAATTTTAAAATATATGAAATGCCCGTCCTCTCCAAACCATAAAATCATTCTAAAAGGGAAAAAGTCTATGATATATAAAAATAGTTTTTAACTTAAAATGCATGTTCATTTTAAAACAAGTACACATTTCTATTTAAGATAGGTATTTGTTTTAAACGTCAAAATGGGGATCCATTTCATATGGGTCAAAGTTAAGCTTCAAGAGCTTATTCCAAATAATCACTTTACAAAAAAAGAGATGTGTAATCATTCTTGTTAATATTTTATCAAGTTTGATACTCACTAAAAATGGACACGTTAGCTTACAACTACCCATACTTATCTATTCTTTTAAATTAGTCTCACCTTTTCACACCTTACTCTACCTTTTTATTGTGTAGTGCTTATAACATCCCTATGAATATGTTAGGGTATGAGAGAATCCAAGGATGGACCTCTACCTTTGTAGGCACTAAAACACCCCTACCATGAGAAATTGAGAATGAAAAATACCACTACCTTTGTAGTACTCAACCTTATACTACTTTAAAACCCTAATTCACAAAGATTAATAATCAAGGTATTAAGATTAATTACTTAAAGATACCTACCTTGAATAATAAGTGGACAAACTACAACATAACCTATCTCAAGCTTATAGTGCCAACAACACTACATGCAATACCTTTTTAACATCTTCATTCCAAGGTTATGCTAGTACATGAGAAGGATGCTTCACCCTATGAAGCTTGACCAAAACTAAAATAGTAAATAAAACCATCAACAAGGTGTTAAACCTTAACAAATAGATAGATTGAACATTCAAATGCAGACCTTCAAGATCTAGGTTTCCTCTTCAACCTCAAGAAAGCACCTTCAAAGGTTGAGTTAACAAGAAGATATCTCATTGGATATCACCATGTATGGGTGTATGATAATTACAATAAGAAGTTAGGGTTGATATGTAGCTACTATAAATGTGGCATATACCTGAAATGAAAAATAAAGAACAAGAGGTATCTATATCATAAATGATGAAAATTCAATAAATATATACAATTTCTTTATTGAATAGGTTGAATAACTCGGGGGGGTGGGGGTGGGGTGTGAATAAGTTATTCCCCCACACTTATAAAGAACTGGCTTTGTCATTAAACTTGTAAACAACACCAATAAAAACTTTTGACCCATTAGTTAAGCACATTGAACATCTACAATAGATGTAAACATGAAAGCACAAAAACATCAAAATAAAGAACACTGAGATTTACATGAAATCTCAAACTGGGGAAAAATAACGTAGAAACTAATTCTCACAAAATTAACACCTATAAGGGTGACACTAGTTAAGGCGATTTTTGTATTGGCTTACTACAAAATTTTCTCACTACAATTTGGAACACTATTGGTTGGTTCACTATTGGTCAAGTTAACTATCCTTATATAATAGAGATATCAAAATAACAAAAAATGAACTAATAGAATTACATCTTAATATGTATGAACAATTAGGCAATTAAGCTCTACTACCATAACAGCTGGTAGATCTAAATGAACACTTCTTTATATGCTGCTATTTGATCCATTTCTATTAATGTGTAAGCCTCTTTTTGATTACCAATTATTTGCTTCAAATATTTCTACTCACATACACCACAAATTCACATTATGTTCCACACATATTTTTACACCATTGTAAATAAACAATCTCCTTCATTTATATAGGTATTTTCTTACACAAACATCAATGTACACTTGATGTATGTCATCCCCTAAAGAAAAAGATATTGCAATTACATTTAATGCATATTAGATCCTAAATCTAGGACACATTTAAGAGTACGTATCCACATGCTACAACCTGACCCACATATAGGTCAAGCTTAAGATATTCAAATGCATATTACAATTGCTAAGAATACTAGCTTATATATACCTCTATATATATTACGCCGAGAGTAATCGTTCTTGAGGTGCCTATTTTCATTTAATCCCAAGGTTATTTTAATCACAGTTGGGATTTATGAAAATGAAAATAGGCGCCTCGAGAACGATTACTCTCGGCGTAATATATATAGAGGTATATATAAGCTAGTGGCAATCGTGGCGCAATAGGAAAAGCATTTTAATTTTTTTTTCTATTTTTTTAAGGTAAGTGCTGAATTATTTATTTCTTTTTAAATAAAATTGTATAAACTTACTATAAAACTATTCTTGAATATTTTATTTTTTAATTCTACATATGGTGTTTATTTGCATCACTTTAATTTAGTTTTATTTTAAGCATATTGTTACATAAAATGTTATATTGAAGAGTAGAGTTATAGTTAGGGTTAGGGTTAGTGTTAGGGTTGGGGCTATTGTTAGGGTTTGAGTTATGGATAGGGTTAGAGTTACGGTTAGGAATAGAGTTACAATTAGAGTCAGGATTAGCATTAGGGTTAGGGGTAGGGTTATTTTTAGGATTATGAATCTTGTTAGGGTTATAGTTAAGGTTAGGTTTAGAATTAGAGTTAGAGTTAATATTAGGATTAGGGTTAGAATTTGGGTTACAAATATAGTTAGGGTTAGAATTAGAGTTAGGGTTAGGGTTAAGGAAAGGGCAAGGGTAAGAATAAGGGTTTAGGTTAAATATATGGTTAGGGTTAGGATTAGAATTAGAGTTAGGGTTTGAGTTAGAGGTAGAGTTAGAATTGGAGCTCGAATAAGGGCTAGAGTTAGAGTTTAAATTAGGGTTATAATTAGGGTTAAAATTAGGCTTAGGGTTAGGGTTAAAATTAGATTTACGATTAGAGTTAGAGAAAGGGGTAGAGAAAGGGTTAGTTTTAGGGTGATGGTTAAGGTTAGGTTTATATTTAGAGTTAGGGTTGTATATAGAGTTACATCAGGGTTAAGGTTAGGGTAAGGGTTTGAGTTGGGGTTAAGGTTAGGGTTAGGGCTATGGTTTTCATCTAGATTAAAGTAAGGGTTAAGATTAGAGTTAGGGTTAGGTTACGATTTTAGTGAAGGTTAAACTAAGGATTAGGGTTAGGATTAGAGTCTAATTATGGTAGAGTTAGATTTACAGTTAGGGTTATATTTAGGGTTAGAGTTAGGGGTAGGATTATGGTTAAAAAAAGCATTTTTTTTTTGGCATATTGTAATGTAAAATGTTATAGTCAAACATAGATATATGGTTAGGACAAAGTTACCATTACAATTAATGTTAACCTTAGAGATAGAATAAGGGTTAGGGTTAGCATTAGGGTTAGGGCTGGAGTTAGGGTTAGGGTTTGAGTTATGGTTAAGGTTAGGGTTAGAGTTACGGTTATGGTTATTGTTAGAGTTATGGTTAAGGTTTGGGTTAGAGTTATGTTTAAGGTTAAGGTTAGGGTTAGAGTTATGGTTATGGTTAAGGTTTGGATTAGAGTTATGTTTATGGTTAAGGTTAGGGTTAGAGTTATGGTCATAGTTAAGGTTAGGGTTAGAGTTATGGTTATGCTTAGGGTTAGTGTTATAGTAAGGCTAGGGTTAGGGTTTGAGTCAAGGTTGAGGTTAGAGTGAAGGTTAGGGTTTGAGTCAAGATTAAGGTAAGGGTTAGGGTTAGGGTTAGAGTCCAATTATGGTAGTGTTAGATTTAGGGTTAGAGTTATGCTCATGGTTAAGGTTAGGGTTAGGGTTAGCGTTATTATAGGGCTCGAGTTAGGGTTATTGTAGGGATAGGGTTAGGGTTTGAGTCAGGGTTAAGGTTAGGTTTAGGATTAGGGTTAGAGTTTTAGTTAGTATTAAAGTTAGGGTTGTATATGAGCAATGTTAGTATGCTAATAGAAACTAAATTTAAATAAAGCTTCTACAAACTAAACAAAATTCATAAACTTCAAGATAGACTAAGATGAACTCTCAATTGAGAATATGAGCCATTAATGGGCTCTCTCAATGAGAAGCTCTCTTGTTGAGTAGCTTTGTCTAAATAGATAGGATGTATGCTCAAGCTTATGCTTCAAAAAGGGCTTCAAATGGAGTTGGGATTTGGGTGTGAGTGTATGGTTTTGATGTAAAATGGCTTCTCAAAATGGCATTATGACTTTACTTCATGGATTGTGTTATTTTGCAAAGGGGAAGGATCCAATTTATAGGCAAGAGGCTTGAGGGATTGAGGGCTAAGATGCAAGGATGGGAAAAAGCTTATGGAGGGCTCAGATTGCATGAGAGGAGAGCACATGGATTGTGCTTCCTTATAGCCAATCAAGGAGTGACACATGTCACATGGTGAGAGGATGGAGGAAAGGGGAAGGATGAGTCAACAAAGGAGGCTCAAGGGATACAATCTTCATAAAGACCCTCATAATGGCTTGTAAGAGCAATAAAAGGGCTTGGAAGAGCCATTTATGGCCTAGTGGGCTTCATAAAGTTTTATGGTTGAGATATTTTGAGGGAGATGAGAGCAATTTCGACTTGGGCTTGATTAGGAGGGTTTTAAGCTTGCTTAGGATGATGCAAATGATTAGAGGATGGATTAGGATGGTTTAGGATTAGCTTAGGGATGGGCAAGTGGATGGCATTTAATGAGGGTGGGTGAAGGAGGAGATATTTGTTAACTTTGGCTTGGGTTAGTAAGTCTTAACCCATGTTTAGGGAATGTGACAAGGTTGGGAGGGGATTAGGATTAGGTTTAAAGACATCTTCTAGAAGAGTCTAGACTTTGGATGAGGATAAAGACTTTCTAGAATAGTCTAGAACTTCCTAGGATGAGGATGAAGACTTTCTAGAAGAGTCTAGAACTTCTTAGGATGAGGATAAATTAGATTTTTAGGAAATAAATAAAGTTTTATTTATTTCAAGGGTTTGGGTTGAGGAGATATTTATTAAAACTTTTTTAGTAAACATGAGGATTAATATTTAATCTTAATTAAATATTTTGAGTTGGGATTAGGGGTAGGAAATGATGGGATTAGCCTTTAATCAAAATTAAAGAAGGATTAAAAGATTTTGGAAGAGGTTAGTGGTCTTAAGGAAATTGGCTAAGTTTTGGGCAAAAAATAATTTTTTTATTTATTTTAGGATTTTTGGTCAATTTATTAATTAAATAATTAATAAATAAGGAAATAATGTTTAAATAAGATTTAAACATTTTTGGGAGGGATTCCTTAATTAAATATTTTAAATTAAGATAAAGGGATTTAATGGCATAAAAATAAATAAATAAATAAATTAATAAATGATGATGTCATAAGGACTTTTTCAGAAAATAAAAATACTTTATTTTCTAAAGGTTTTTTAGGTGTCTACATTTTGCCCCTCTTTGATGTGATGCCGTAAGTGGCATGACATCAAAGATAAGAAAATAAGATGCTCAAGGCTAGAGCAGAAGAGGAGAGAATGGGCTGCGAGATGCCCCCTCAAGAAGGCGGCGGGGAGAGAAAGCGAGGCTCGACGAATTCTTGAAAAGTACAAGAATCCAAGATGAGCAAGAAGACTCAGATTGGCAAAGAGAAGGGGCTGAATTAGCTCAAACTCTCACTACGAGAGGATGATAAAGGGAAATCAGGGGCATAAGAGGAAACAAGCTTAAGACTTTTGGGATTGGGGGGAGGATGAAGGAACAGAGCGCTATAAAAAGGAATCCAGGATAGGGAGATGGATGAGGGGTTTAAAAAGCTAATGCAATAGGATTTCAAAGAGTTAGATTGGCGGAAGATGGGTTTCGGAGATCCCTAGGACTAGGATTGTAGATCTCAAAAGATGAGGCTTCGTGGATTGATTTGATTGGTGGATCCCTAAGACTAGGATTGTGGATCCCTAAAGCTAAGAGTGATGATTGGTTCAAAGAGATACGACTGCACAAGCTGGGGTAGGAGAGATGGATGCTGGATATGGATGGGGGATAATGGAGATGAAGGAAAATCTATTGAAGCTTTTTGAGCGGGGGGATACTTCAAAGAGAAGTACCACCATGTAGTTGAGCACTAGATTTGCTATAGGACTGTTGGTTAATTGCCAAGGTTACCAAGAACATCAAGGCCTTTTCACCAACCGTCTAGAGGACTAACGAACTGACTCAAAACAAACATGCAAGGATTGCCCCAGCATCACACATGAATCCTAGAGGAAGCAGCGTGGAAACGACACTGGAGAACCCACAAGTAGAAAAGAAAAAAAAACGAAAGGCATGATCAAGACCTTACGCTCTGATTGTCCCATTCGCAGTATACCATGATATAGAAGATCGTGGCAACCTTGAGGAGGGAACAAGGAGATTGCTTGGAAAAGATATTTCAAGACCCAACAGGGAAGAGTCCAAATCAAAAGAAAGTGAAAATCCAAAAGAGAAAAGTTTGCCAATGAGATGGGTAGGACGAGGTACTAACAGACCAAGATCAGACATGAGGAAAGCTATATCCTGCAAGGACCTATCGGAGAGCACCTAAGCTGATGGATCTGGGTGAGTGATGCGTCTGGCAAGCTGAACTAAGAAGGATAACACTTTGGTGATAGGAGATCTAGCTAAAGGATGCATTGGAATAGCTAACCAAGATGTGTGATGTGTGCAAGATGTTGATCAAGGAGGAACTGACACGAAAGCTGGATAGATACAATGGTACTAAGCTAAAGAGGATGTACAAGCTGACGGACCAAGATATTTACAAGCGGGCTAATCAAGATATGGTACAAGCTAATGAACCAATCATAGGTATGATACAAATGGATAAAAAGCTCAGGATGAGAGGATAGTGGGATGGTTCGATGTTGTGCAAGATGCGAAAGCTAAGGGTGGGGTGATAGCGAAAGATATGGATTTGGCAGGATGCATCCAATGATGATGAGAGATTTTGTGACCAAGGATAGCTAGAGGAGCAGGACGAGATGGCTGGATAGGATGGTAGATAGCTAGGATTATGATGGATATAAAGAGATGACATTGGGTTTGCATGAGGATAGCCTAGAGCCAGATACCAATGACAAGGGAGGATGGACAAGACAAGATCTCCAAAGAATATAGTGCCCCCAATCAGAAGATAACATGCGGAAGGAGGTCTTATGATGGATGTGATAGGATTGAAGCTAGGATGGAAAAAGATGAAGGGGCTAGGGAGATGGATGATAGCTAGGATGGTTGGCTGAAGCTGCAGGAGATAAGTGGATGGTGTGAGATGGAAGATGGAGGGTGGAGGATAGGTGGATAGATTGGAAGATGGAGTTGGATGTCAAGAGATGACTGAAAGCATGAGGGTGATAGGCTAAGCTGGGGATGGCGGGATTACGCATGACGCTTGTTTGCCAAGTTTTCATCATGGTACTTGTCCAAGGTGCTTGAATTGCCAAGTTTTCACCAGTGGACGCTTTATTTTTCTTTATTATATATATATATATATATTTTTTGACTTTTTGACTTTGGACTTAGCTGGAATGATTTTGGCTTTCTTCATCTATTTTTGGCTCATAGATGTTGGTAGGATGGATGAAAAAGGATTGGATTGAACAAGTGGAATGGGGGGTGGGAGTTTGACAGATAATGGATGCAAAGATATAAGGCTTGTGGGTAAATGGATGAGGAAAATGGAAAGATCATCATTGGCACACACCTTGAGAGGTGATAAAGTAGTGGGAAATATGGTTTGGAGCGAGGTTGAGGAGAAAATGGAGGAAGAAAGATAAGGACTAAAAGTAGAGTTGGAAGATGGAGGATGGGAAATTTAGGATAAGAAGCATATGGACTAAAAGTGGATTGGGGGGATGAAGGATGCTTATATGGGGATTTGGATGAAGGATGGATGGATGAGGCTTTTTGAGTAGCATGAATGGATGCCAATTGAGATTTTTCTTTGAGATGCATTTCTTTTATGAGCATCTTGGGTATCCACATGATTTTTGACTTCTTTAGCTTGGGCTTTTGTGGCCTCTTGACTTTTTCTTTGATTGGGATTAAATGTTGTTTTGAACATGTATTTTAGAGGGACATGTTGAGACTTGGATTTTTGTGGATTTTTGGATTTTTGGATTTATGCTTTTGTATTTTGGCATCCAATATGATTCTATTAGCCATGGGATGGGAACAAGAGCATGGAGGAGATGGAGGGATAATCGATGGAGTGATAGGGTTTAAAGGTTGGAAGGGATTCAAGGGTGAGTGCCTTTGATGATCTAGCTGGTGGATTTGAGGGGATGGAAGGATAGATTGGAACATAGGATATGGATGGATATAATTGCCCAAAATGGATGGAGGGAAGGAAGGATATGGGCCCAAAATAGATGAAACGACGAAGGTGTAGGTCCCAAAATAGATGGAGGGGATAAAGGATTCATATTAGGTATATAAGGACCCAAAATGGATGGAAAGGGTGTGGGATTTAGATAAGGGATATATGGACCCAAAATGGAGGGTTGGAGATAAGGAGTAGGATGAGGGCCCAAAATAGATGCAGAATAAGATGGATGGGAACTTTGGGGTGGAGATGGAAGGACTTGGGACCATGCAGGAATAGCAGGGATACCAACATCTAGAAATACATTTTCATTTCTCTTTTCAATATCATGTTCATTATTTGGAACACAAGATGTGAGTCCATTACTAGTTGAAGGAGTTGGAGCTTTGGATATGATAATTAGTTCTTTTTCGATGGATCTATCATCATGGATTATGGGAGATGTATGATCATGAAGCAGAGGAGATGGGAGGATAGGATCTTGAGTTGGGTGGGTTGAGGGAAAGGGATCTTGAGATGGAGTAAGTGAGATGGTAGGATTTAGATATGGAGGGGATGGTAAAAGTGGATCATGTAGGGGAATAAGTGGGATGGCAGGATCTGTTGTTTTGTCGGAGGATATTTCAACATGCTTTTGGACAAGATCTTGACAGGAATGGATGGGAGTGGATGCATGAGGTTCATTATATGGGATTTGGATAATGCTTGGAGGAGGAGAGGTGGATGGGATTTGGAGCGATTCGATGGGTGGTGGGATTTTGACGCTTGTGGGAAGTGGAAGGATTTTAAGCAATTTGATGGATGGTATGGGGATGGTAGCTATGCGAGATGGAGGTGATATTATAGATGGGGAAGCTTCATCACTGACTACTTCACATGGTTGGATTAGATGACATGGCTTATCGACTGTTGGAGGTGGCTTTTCTTGTATTTCCTCTAGGAGATTCCTTGGAGACTCATGTGTCAAAGGTGGAGGTGGTGGATTGATAGGAATAGCTGGTGTGGTGAGGGTGGAATATTGGAAGCTTGGTTGATTGGGTGATGGAGGAGAAGTTGGGATATCAGATGGCATGACTAGATAGTTTGGAATAACTCCTGGATTTTGGGGGATGCTTGGGGGAATGTTTCTAAGGCTTTCAATATACCCGTCATAGTCAACAAGATTTTCATCATCATTGGAATAGGAGGTGGCGGGAGCAAGGACAATACGACCGAACACATCATGATAGGTTTGGGATTTCATGTTTTGATGATGAGTCGAATGGGGATGGGGTCTTGCATATGGATGAACACGGAAGCTCATGGTTGGATTTGGATTAAGCGCAGATTTTGGATTGGCTGATGAAGGATTTCCTAGGGAGAGTCAAAGTTGTATGATAGACCTAAGGAGGATTGGCTGGAGATTTTTGGCTTTCCTATGGATGGAAGACTTCAAGGGCATGCTGTCAAAAAGTGAGAGTTTTGCTTTCCTATGCACTAGATTGGTGGAGATTGTGTCAAATTAAGGATAGACTAATGATCCTATGGGCATGACATGAGATTGACCACTTATGGATCCCAACCTTTAGCTCAAGGTGATGAGGGATAACAAGTGACAAAGCTAGATTACCCTAGACAAAGCTCTGTCAAAGGGATAACCTTGGTGAGGCTGGTGGATTGGTCGGATTGATTGGATAGCAAATTCTAGCAAAATGACAACAACTCTCTAAAGGCTTGGGTGTGATTTTGGATTGGGTTGCTAGCTGGTTGGGGGGGATGATTTGGATGGAATTTGGATTTGGGATTGTTCTAAAGAAAAGAACTAAGGGAGCTTGGATGATCTTTTGATGAGGCAGTGACTACGCTAAGTATGCCTTGAGTTGGGAGATTTCTGCTTTTCTGGGATTTTGACCAAAGTTGGCAAACATTCATTCAAAAGCTATGAACAAACAAGCAGACAAAATTTTGGAGCAAGCACGTCAAACACACCATCATCCTAGGAAGCTTTCTACAAGGATGAAATTTGTTATAGCTAGGGAGTCCTCGATATACACAAGGTACGTGAGGCCCAAATCCGTAGATGAAACCAAAAAGATGTCACACAGCCGAGAGGAGTGGTAAACCACTTCTCCTCTTTCACTTCTCAAGGGTATAAAGTTCCTTGAGGCTTAGCCCGAGTGACAAAATCTTGATTCTAAGAGAGGTGTCTTTGGATTCACCTCCCGATTTTTATACTCCGCCAGAACGCTGGAGTTGAGGTCGTCCCAAGGGGTGATGAAATCCCCAAGCAGGCCTCCTAAAAAGTGTAAAACAAGACCACATACATGATCTTGGGCTTTAAAAGACACACGTTTATTCCAATTGACGATTTAGATTTTGTAAGCTATGATTGAAGACACTTGTGATTATGGCAGACAATGTTCATTCCAATTTGACAACATCGTCAGCATAATGAAAGTCGAGAGATAGTCAAGATAAGAAATGCGAGCGTCATTGAAAATGCGTCCAAACCATGCAATGTTCATTGATTGTTAGGAATTCAAGATTGAGTGTGAGTTTTTTTTAAGCCCAAAACAAAGATGTGTGAAACTCGATTGCCAAGCACGCGCCCGGAGGCCCTCCACGTTAAGATTTGTCCAATTTTTATGCCCAAATGAAGTGTGAGCGAGATTAATGCACATTCAAAGAATTTTCTAACTTAGAAAAACCACTAAAGACCCAAGTGAGTGGAGTTTGATCTTTGTGGAGCAACCCTCTTAAGTAGACCCATCCCCATAGATGGCGCTGAGATTGCAACCAATGGTTAAATTGATGGGTGATTAAAGAGGGTGAGTCCAACTACAAACTCACTTAAAGCGTCTTTATTTGGTTTTTATAATTTAGGAAGCTTCTAGAATGTAGATTCTTTTTATGCCCCAAAAGATGATTATTTGATCTATGGCATTCAAGATTGGATTTGTTGTTTTAATCATGCATTCATAAAAAAAAAACAAACTTGATTTTAAACCATGACACTCGAGAGTGATTTTAGCAACATGCATTCACAGACAAGTGATTAAACATTCAAGTTTTTTCCTTTGAGCATTCAAGATTGAGATTTTGTGTGTTGTTTTAAGAACTTTGAAGTGCTTTGTTTTAACCTTAGATCATTCAAGATTGTGTTGGACTCAAAAGTGAAAATGACTCTTTGGACTTTGGTTTTCATTCAAGATTTTGTGTTCTAGTTTGCATATTTTAAGCCCAAAAATGATATTCTTAGGTTGTTTTGATGCATGAAAAACCTAAGCAACATTCAAGATTTTACAACAAGACATTTGTTTGGAACAAATAACAAAGCTTTTTGGACAATTTTTGGCAACCATTTAGGACTCTTAGTTTTCATGAGGTTCATTTTATCCTTGATTGATGCTTTGAGTTTGATTTAGATTTTAGTGTGCACTTAATGTTGATTTTGAACCTTTTGAAATGGAAACTTGAAGTTCTTTTTAAATTCCCAAAAATGAAGTGTTCCTAACTTTGCATGAATGCATCTAAAACCTTGATGTTGCAAGGATGCAAATGATTGGATTGGTTTAGTTTCACTTGTTAAAAGATTTTTTTTTTTTTGCAAATTTTTAATTTTTTAATGGATTTAAGTATGATTTAGGGGTTCATTTTAATCACTAAAAAGAAGTGTGTATGATTTTGCTTCCTTAAAAAAAAATGGCCAAGATCTCCCACAAGAAGAAGTAGATGGAATAAGAAGAATATAGACAAGAAGAGGAAGAAGAATTCCAAGTGCTTTGTCCACCTATAAGCTTGAAAAATCTGCAAACACTATGAGATTGACTATGAGTTCCTTGGTCTTCTTAATGCTCATGTGGACCTACAAAACCAATTTATACAATCCTACCAATCACAAAAACAAGCAAAATTAGCCAAAATCAGCAAATGACATACAAAACTTGACTAAAAAAGCTAATGAAGATGACCCATGCGGGGTCCCACCGGGCGTGCCAAAATGTATATGAGCAATGTTAGTATGCTAATAGAAACCAAATTTAAATAAAGCTTCTACAAACTAAACAAAATTCATAAACTTCAAGATAGACTAAGATGAACTCTCAATTGAGAATATGAGCCATTAATGGGCTCTCTCAATGAGAAGCTCTCTTGTTGAGTAGCTTTGTCTAAATAGATAGGATGTATGCTCAAGCTTATGCTTCAAAAAGGGCTTCAAATGGAGTTGGGATTTGGGTGTGAGTGTATGGTTTTGATGTAAAATGGCTTCTCAAAATGGCATTATGACTTTACTTCATGGATTGTGTTATTTTGCAAAGGGGAAGGATCCAATTTATAGGCAAGAGGCTTGAGGGATTGAGGGCTAAGATGCAAGGATGGGAAAAAGCTTATGGAGGGCTCAGATTGCATGAGAGGAGAGCACATGGATTGTGCTTCCTTATAGCCAATCAAGGAGTGACACATGTCACATGGTGAGAGGATGGAGGAAAGGGGAAGGATGAGTCAACAAAGGAGGCTCAAGGGATAAAATCTTCATAAAGACCCTCATAATGGCTTGTAAGAGCAATAAAAGGGCTTGGAAGAGTCATTTATGGCCTAATGGGCTTCATAAAGTTTTATGGTTGAGATATTTTGAGGGAGATGAGAGCAATTTCGACTTGGGCTTGATTAGGAGGGTCTTAAGCTTGCTTAGGATGATGCAAATGATTAGAGGATGGATTAGGATGGTTTAGGATTAGCTTAGGGATGGGCAAGTGGATGGCATTTAATGAGGGTGGGTGAAGGAGGAGATATTTGTTAACTTTGGCTTGGGTTAGTAAGTCTTAACCCATGTTTAGGGAATGTGACAAGGTTAGGAGGGGATTAGGATTAGGTTTAAAGACATCTTCTAGAAGAGTCTAGACTTAGGATGAGGATAAAGACTTTCTAGAATAGTCTAGAACTTCCTAGGATGAGGATGAAGACTTTCTAGAAGAGTCTAGAACTTCTTAGGATGAGGATAAATTAGATTTTTAGGAAATAAATAAAGTTTTATTTATTTCAAGGGTTTGGGTTGAGGAGATATTTATTAAAACTTTTTTAATAAACATGAGGATTAATATTTAATCTTAATTAAATATTTTGAGTTGGGATTAGGGGTAGGAAATGATGGGATTAGCCTTTAATCAAAATTAAAGAAGGATTAAAAAGATTTTGGAAGAGGTTAGTGGTCTTAAGGAAATTGGCTAAGTTTTGGGCAAAAAATAATTTTTTAATTTATTTTAGGATTTTTGGTCAATTTATTAATTAAATAATTAATAAATCAGGAAATAATGTTTAAATAAGATTTAAACATTTTTGGGAGGGATTCCTTAATTAAATATTTTAAATTAAGATAAAGGGATTTAATGGCATAAAAATTAATTAATTAATTAAATAATTAATTAATTAATAAATGATGATGTCATCAGGACTTTTTTAGAAAATAAAAATACTTTATTTTCTAAAGGTTTTTTAGGTGTCTACAAGGGTTAGGGTTAGGGTTAGAGTTTAGTTATGGTAGAGTTAGATTTAGGGTTAGAATTAGGCATAGAGTTATGTTTATGGTTAAGTTTAGGGTTAGAGTTATGCTCATGGTTAAGGTTAGGGTTAGACTTATGGTTATGGTTAGGGTTAGGGTTATAGTAGGGCCAGGGTTAGGGTTAAGTTTAGGGTTAGGGCTTGAGTAAGGGTTAAGGTTCTAGAGTTATGGTTGGGGAAAAGTTTTAAGCCAAGATTAAAGTTAGGGTTAGGGTTATGGTTAGAGTCCAATTATGGTAGAGTTAGATTTAGGGTTAGAGTTAGGGACAAATTAATGTTTATGGTTAAGGTTAGTGTTAAAGTTAGGGTTAGGGTTAGTGTTAGAGTTAAGGTTAGGGTTAAGGTTAGAATTAAGGTTAGGGTTAGTGTTAAGGTTAGGGTTAGGGTTACAGTTAAAGTTAAGGTTAGCATTAGGATGAAAATTAGGGTAAGGGATAGGGTTTGAATTAGAATTAGGGTTCTTGTTAGGGTTAGAGTTACAGTTAGGGTTAGAGTTAGAGTTAGGGTTAGGGTTAGGGTTAGGTTTAAAATTAGAGTTAGAGTTGGGATTAGGGTTAGGGTTAGAATTAGGGTTAGAAATATAGTTAGGAATAGAGATAGAGTTAGGGTTAGGATAAGGGTAAGAATTAGGGTGAGGGTTAGAATTTGGGTTTAAAATATAATTAGGGTTAGTGTTAGGGTTAGAATAAGAGTTAGGGTTAGGGTTAGAGATAGAGTTAGAATTAGAGTTCGAATAAGGGTTGGAGTTAGAGTTAGAGTTAGAGTTAGGGTTATATTTAGGGTTAGAATTAAGGTTAGGATTAGAATTAGTGTTAGAGATAGGGTTACGGTTAGTGTTAGGGTTATGGTTAGGGTTAGCATTAGGGTTAGGGTTAGTGTTAGGGTTATGGTTAGGATTAGCATTAGGGTTAGGGTTACAATTAGAGTTAGAGTTAAAATTAGAGGTAGTGTTAGTGCTAGTGTACATATAAGAGTTAGAGTTAGAGTTAGTGTTCAAGTTAGAGTTAGAGTTAAAGTTAGAGATAGAGTTGTGATCAGGGTTAGATTAGGGTTAAGGTTAAAATTACCTGATTAGATTTAGGGTTAGGGTAAGAGTTAGGGCTAGGATTATGATTAGAATTAGGGTTAGGGTTTGAATTAGCATTAGATTTAGGATTATAAAGGGTTAAGGTTAGGGTTAGGGGGAGAATTAAAGTTAGAGATAGAGTTAGAGTTAGGGTTAGGGTTAGGGTTAGGGTTAGGGTTAAGGTTAGGGTTAGGGTTAAAATTAGAATTATCTAGTTAAAGTTAGAGTTAGAGTTAGGGTTTGTGTTATTATTGCTGTTAAGATAATTTTTGGGTTACTAATCATATTATAGCTAATAAAATTATAATTAATAAATATTATTACTCTAAATTATAATTATAATTTAGAGTTAGGGTTAGGGTTAGGGTTAATCGTAATCACACGCTCTCTCACATGTCCCATTCTATAATTCCCCCCTCCCAATAATGTATACCCTCCCCACTCCCCCTACGTTGTTCTCTTTGTCCATCTCTTTCTCTACATATATACATCTCTCCCTCCATAATTATTGTCATTGTCTATCAGTATCCGTCATACTCTTCCTCTCCCCATCATTGTCTACATCTCTTTTGGGCCTTATATATTCTTTTTCTTATTTAGCTCATCTCTCCCTACTCCCCTTCTATATATCTACATCTCCTACCCCCTCTAATCATCTCTCTCTCTCTCTCTCTCTCTCTCTCTCGCCCTGCTCTTTCTCCCTCCTTATTTTTCACTACATCTATCTATGTCTACCTCATGTCTCTCACTCTCTCCCCCTTGTCTCACTCTTTCTCTCTACCACATCACCTCATGTGATCTCTCTCTCTCTCTCTCTCTCTCTCTCTCTCTCTGTCTGTTTGTCTGTCTGTCTCTCACACACACACACACACACACACACACCATCTTCATGTTTATATATCTCTAAAATGCTCTATGTATGTCTACCTCATGTCTCTCACCCTCTTCCCCTCCTCTCTCTCTCTCTCTCTCTCACACACACACACACACACACACACACACACACACACACACACACACACACACACACACACACACACACACTCACAGCCTCTCTCTCTCCACCATCTCCATCTCCATCTATTTTGGACCCTTCTTATGCTTTTTATCTCCATGGCTCATCTCTCCCCCTCTCCCCTTTTCCTTCTACCCCCTCTAAGATTATCCTCTCTCTCTCTCTCTCTCTCTCACACACACACACACACACACACACATTGCATCATGTTATTTATCTCACTCTTTCTCTGTATCACATCGCCTCATGTTAATATTCCCTCTCTCTCTCTCTCACACACACACACACACACACACACACACACACACACACACACACACACACACACACCATCTTCATGTTTATATATCTCTAAAATGCTCTTTGTATGTCTACCTCATGTCTCTCACCCTCTTCCCCTCTCTCTCTCTCTCTCTCTCTCTCTCTCTCTCTCTCTCTCTCTCTCTCTCTCTCTCTCTCTCTCCACCATCTCCATCTCCATCTATTTTGGACCCTTCATATGCTTTTTCTCTCCATGGCTCATCTCTCCCCCTCTCCCCTTTTCCTTCTACCCCCTCTAAGATTATCCTCTCTCTCTCTCTCTCTCTCTCACACACACACACACACACACACACACACACACACACACACACACACACACACACATTGCATCATGTTATTTATCTCACTCTTTCTCTGTATCACGTCGCCTCATGTTAATTCTCTCTCTCTCTCTCTCTCTCTCTCTCTCACACACACACACACACACACACACACACACACACACGTCACCTCATGTTATTTGTCTCTCTTTAAATTTGACTTCATTTCTAAAGTTTGTCCCAATTTATAATTTTTGTTTGTATTTCTATAATATAAAATCAAGTACATTTAATAGAACTTAATTATCTTTAATAATTTTTTATACAATTAATAAATTTAGGTAAAATTTTATAATTTTTATATTTGATTTAAGTAACAATTTTATTATCTTTTCTTTCTTTAATATAAATATTATGTTAAAATTCATTTGTAAAATCTAAAATAATTTCTAAACTTCAATATTTTACAACCTCCAAAATCTTATTATTTTAATAATAAAATAAAATTACATATATAAAAATCTTTATTTTTAAGATTTGAAAAAATAATAAACTTTCATATAAAATGAAAACTGCAAGCGAAACAGTAATCAAAAAAGATTTACAGAAAGTTCTTCCTTTCTACTTTACAATTCATTACCAAAATAATAACAGATTTTCAAAAGAAAGAGAATATTTGTGAAAATAAAAACTTTCTGCAGTTATCTCAAATTGTTATTACTAAGTTTTTCTAGATTTAGTACTATTCTCTGGATGAACTCAGAGATATTAATAATCAATATTTGTAATAATAAAATTTAAAAAAAAATCAAGACTAACAATAATTATAAAAAAATTAAAAATAGCAGCAACAATAATAATAAGAAAAGAGTAATTTCTTTCAGTGTTTTGTCTCTTCCATGCACCGTTTAATCTAATAGTCATGCACCAATTCACCGAATAAGTAAGAGAATGTAACATGCAGTTTGAACTTTGAGTTTTTAGAATCATGAATTTAAGCATGAAATACGGAGAATCAAGCAGTTATAAATTATTAATCACAAGTTCTATAGCTGTCTATGTTTGTTATAACAACAGTTACATAGGAATCTTGGGCCAGTCTCATTCGATAAAATTAGATTAAGTACAAAGTTAGTCTTGATTGTAGTGTAGTTAAATAAGCATGCGAAAGTCCATATGAGGCATTTCTCAATATAAAATATGGCAATTGTAACATACTTTAAGCAAACGAATTAATACAAAAACTAAAGTTTTTTCTCCATTCTCGTTTTGCTGTAGCAATTGTGTTTTTGATATTTTTGATAAGTGTTGTAGCATGTTATATTTAACATTAAATTAATCTTTATTATTATATTTAATAGTAGTTTCAAACATTATTAAAAAGACTCTAAATACAACCAAATCACATAATCTAAGAACTAAAACATAAGTACCCATCACAAGAACAGTTAGAATGCCCAAAATTGCTAAAATAATTGCACCTGCAACTACCGTTACAGAAGCAATTTGTTACTCCAATCTGTTATCTTTCTTAGACTAAAGGAGCACAAGAAAAAGTGAGATTGATATTATGAGTTACAAAAGAAATTTGAATGTATTTATAAGCATTTCTGCTCAGAGATTTCCTATAACATTGTGTTAATACCAGATTTCCCTTTTTTTCAATTGTATTGCTAAGAAAATCACCATGGCCGCATTCTATATCTAGAGCAATTATCACATTGGACAAGTCGTTCAGCATTGACATAATTATTCGCACCATTTTCCAATGAAGAATCCCATCAGAATGCCACACGCTAGACATCGTGACAAAATTACAAACCGGTGGGAATGAGCCAGAACCTCTCAATCCGCACTTAACCAGATTAAACCACCGAAAGAATAGGTAGCAGGAAGGAACCTATAAATTGGAGCCGCAACAGAGCCAATTCCAAATGCATATCCAGATCCAGAGTCAGTCATTTATCTTTAATCCATTCCCATTTAGTCCCAGCAACGCGCTAATAGGGTTAGGAAGCTCCATGCATGAATTAGAAGAAAATGGATAGATCTGGTTAGAAAAGTACATATTGGACCAAAATATTTCAAAAATAGAAAAGAAGACACCCCTAAAACACTCCCATCAAGCACCATTAACAATAAAAAGTATTATAATATATATATATATATAATATATATATATATATATATATATATATATCAAATAGATTTTGAATACAAATCTAAATCTAAATCAAACATGCAAGACTAAACTATTAAATGCAAGCCTAAATAGTTATGAACAGAATTCTAAATCTAAATGAAATTAATTAAAATTGAAATCTAAATAAAAGTAGAATATTATAACTAATTTTGAATTTCAATTTACATCTACATCTAAATCTAAATGGAAATGTAAATAAAAAATAGAAATCTCACCTACAAAAATGTTACTCCAAAACTTCAATTTACTCCTATTCAAAAACTCCAATCTAATCCTCCAATAACCTCCACCTCTTCCTTCCTACAAAAACATAAAATGAAAATGAAATGAGGAGCCTTGGTTTTATAACTTTTGAGAGGCTCCTCATATCCCCCAACAGACGTCTCTTCACATTCCACAAATTTGTTTCAAATTCCCCCACTCCCCGCAAAAAAAAAAGCATGAATGTGCATGCAAAATTATATTTAACAAAAAAAAAAATCATATTGAAATTATTTCGCCCCCATTTTTTTGGGTCCTACTTTTTCGGGCCCTACTTTTTCGAGTCCTACTTTTTCAGGCCCTACTTTTTCGGGCCTATTATTTCGGCCAGCTATTATTTCGAGAATTCTTTTTTAATATTTAATTTGGAAGTTTGTAACTGCTCCCAATTCTTTTTTATTGACAAGGAATCTTGGCATATTCCCGTGCTGGGCATTTGTGCTGCCATTGTATAGAATGCCTCTCGGCGTAATTAGAACACCACAACCAAGTCCAAAAGATGAGCCATGAAAAAACTAAAACCACTGATAGATGAATCTCGGTAAAAAGTGCCCAAAATACTACATAGCCAATAAACCAAAAACATATGATGAACCACATTACAATCCAGATACTTGAAATACACGAAGAGCATTATAGCCACAAAAATTACCAAGAACCAATAAAATATTCCTTGCACTACTAACCACTAAAAGCATACACATCCACCAAAGTAAATGATCCATGAGTAGAAAAATGTACACTTGTCGTAGAACACTAGGAAATATTAAAAATGCTCATATTGAATTTATCATGTGCATAACCAAAGCTTTTGTTGGATAATTGTCGACCAATATGTATATCCATAACTTCCAATAACTAATTGATACCGCTAGAGTGTCTGTATGAAGTCATTGACATCAACAAAAAACAATTCCAACAACTACTCAATAAGTCTAATGATTTCCCCCTTCAATATTGATGGAAAACACCCCCCAAAAAAACACTTGATTGTCATAACTGAAAATTCTAACAATAAGAATTCAAAAAATCCCCTATAAGTAGATGAAAAATATTTTATTTTTGTTTTTCCTTTGTTCTCCTCCTTTTTTGCCACAATAGAAAAGGGAAAAAACTAAAACAAAGGAAGTCAAAGAAATACAACCAATTTAACTAAAAAGATAATCTTGTAACTCTCTCTCGAAATTGGAAGTTTCTTTTTTGACTCAGTAATGGATGCCTCCATTTGAGCATACAAATTGTCACACTTGATTAGTTTGTCAAAGGTTTTCATCTAATTTGAAGACTGAAACCACTACCCAAAATCCTATGTGTTGGTTTGGATGCCATAAACAAACCCCAATATGACCTCAATCATGTCTTGTCATATCCCCATTCAAAGATAGAATTTTAATAGTAATTAGATAATTAAATGTTATTAAATAGATAATGATAATAAACTTATATTTATAAAACTAGGAAATAATAATTATTTAATCTATATTATTAATGAAATAATATTTTAAATAATTAAAAAAAAAAAAATTTTCAAAAAGTAAATAAAGAAATAAAATTAAATACAAGAGACAATATTGTAGAAAGTATGTTAACTTTCTAAATAGAATTTCATAATAAATAATAATAAACACAAATAAGTAAGTAAATAAATAATATAACATAGAATAATATAAATTAACTAAATCTAATGAAAAGTCAAGAGAGATTTAACAAATAGACATGACTCCTTAAAAGTAAGATATAAAAGGAAGGAGAGTTTATTTTAGAGAGGGAAAAAAGGAAGAGGAGAAGAGAGGAGTTCAAAAAGGAAAAATGGAAGAGGAAAGTAATATCATGAAGAAAGTAAGGAAGTGACTTTTTGAAAAGGTATGAATGATATTGAAAGGATGTGAACCTTCGAAAGGGTCATAATTATGAATAGTTGCGACTCTTCAAAAATATCGTGATTATAAAGTATTGAGATTTTTCCAAAGGATTTTAGTTATGAAGTGTTGTGACTTTTCGAAAGGATTACAACTATGAAGTGTTGTGAGTTTCCAAAGGATTTGTATTATGAAAAGTTGTGACTCTTGAAAAAGAAGAAGGTAAGAAATGTATGTTTATGGATTATATTTGTTTAATTATGTTTATGTATTTATTTATATTTATGAATCATACTTGTGGATAGTATTGTGTTAGCTCATGGGGTTAACACCATGGATATTAATGAGACTCGAAGCATGGAGCATGGAGATATTAAGATCTCCATTGTCCGCCATGGTCCGGAATCGATGTGAACTCAAAGCATGGAGCATGTGATATATTAAGATCTACATTGTCTGCCATGGCCGAGAATTAATATCGAAGCATGGAGCATGGATATATTAAGATCTTCATTGTCCGCCATGGCCAATAATCGATGTGCCAGAATATTCTGATGTTGTCAAACATATGCATATGCCATTGGCCTTGGATAGAGGATGCCCGTCCAAGAAGAATCTTAAGGGGTGCGCTCTTGAGATGACAGCGAGGTAGCTATGAGCTAAGAAGCTCAATTTGGAGACGTCCTTAAGATTGGGGTTAACTTAGAGGTTAGAATAATATAGTTAGTTTTATTATTATTGTGATTCTAACATTATTTTGCAGGTATTACTTGTCCCTAACTAACCCTATTAGTGGGGACATTATAGTGGTATCAGAGTATGATCTTGCCATCCTATAGGGTTAAAGGGGATTTAGAAAATAATATATATGAAAGACTAATGTAGAAATTTAATGACTATTAGAAATGATTCAAACATATCCATGATAGCAACCTAAGAATTTAGACTAAAAGAAATATAAATTTCAACTCAACAAAATAAGTTATATAATTGCTTGAGGACAAGCAATTTGAGGAAGGGTGAACTGTCATATTCCCATTTGAAGATAGAATTTTAATAATAATTATATAATAAAATGTTATTAAATAAATAATGATAATAAAGTTATATTTATAAAAATAGGAAATAATAATAATTTAATTTATATTATTAATAAAATAATATTTAGTATGATATTTTATCAAATTAGAAAATAATAAATTTTCAAAAAGTAATAAAGAAATAAAACTAAATACAAGAGACAATATTGTAGAAAGTATGTTAAATTTATAAATAGAATTTCATAATAAATAATAATAAACACAAATAAGTGAGTAAATAAATAATATAACACAAAAATCTAATGAAAATTCAAGAGAGATTTAACAAATTGACATGAGTCCTTAAAATTAAGATATAAAAGGGAGGAGAGTTTATTTTAGAGAGGGAAAAAAGGAAGAGGATAAGAGAGGAGTTCAAAATGGAAAAATGGAAGAGGAAAGTAATATCATGAAGAAAGTAAAGAAGTGACTTTTGAAAAGATATGAATGACATTGAAAGGATGTGAACCTTCGAAAGGGTCATAATTATCAATAGTTGTGACTCTTAAAAAATATTGTGATTATAAAGTATTGAGATTTTTCCAAAGGATTTTAGTTATGAGATGTTGTGACTTTTCGAAAAGATTATAACTATGAAGTGTTGTGACTTTTCAAAGGATTTGTATTATGAAAGGTTGTGACTTTTGAAAAGAAGAAGGTGAGAAAGGTATGTTTATGGATTATTTTTGTTTAATTATGTTTATGTATTTATTTATATTTATGAATCATACTTGTGGATAGTATTGTGTTAGCTCATGGGATTAACACCATGGATATTAATGAGACTCAAAGCATGGAGCATGGAGATATTAAGATCCCCATTGTCTGCCATGGCCAAGAATCAATGTGAACTCGAAGCATGGAGCATGTGATATATTAAGATCTACATTGTCCGCCATGACTAGGAATCAATATCAAAGCATGAAGCATGGAGATATTAAGATCTCCATTGTCAGCCATGATTGATAGTCGATGTGCTAGAATATTCTAATGTTGTCAAACATATGCATATGTCATTGGCCTTGGATAGAGGATGCCCATCCAAGAAGAATCTTAAGGGGTGCGTTCTTATGATGACAATGAGGTAGCTATGAGCTAAGAAGCCCGATCTAGAGACATCCTTAAGATTGGGGTTAACTTGGAGGGTAGACTAATATAGTTAGTTTTATTATTATTGGGATTCTAACATTTATTTTGCAGGTATTACTTGTCCCTAACTAACCCTATTAGTGGGGAAATTATATGTCCTTCACAAACTAAAAGATCTTAATCAAATATTCTCTTTGGCTTTACTACAACAACTCTGCCTAAAGTTTATCAACTCTAATTCTTTACTTTCCATCTCTGTCCTTAAAGACATTATATTTCTTCCCAATTTCATTGAGTTATGTTTCAATCACTTTACTCTGACCTATTAAGTTATCAACAATTATAGGCCACCAAAGATAGTATTGACCAGGGCTTGTGATATCCTTTATATAGTCTCTTCTTTGCATTACCACATTTATTCTCTATCTTGTTTGCAATTGTCCAGTAAATAACACACTACTACAATAAATTATTCTCTACTACATCAGCCAATTCTTTTGGTAACATGCCAGACACACTGAAGACCATGATCTTTTTATTTATCAAATGATTAGTCATCAATTTCAACACCAAGTAATTGTTTATTATGGAACAGTGAGTTCATAGACCACCAAATCTATTATATTCATTGTCATTTATAAATTTTTTGATTATAATAGAATCCACACATTAAAAACTATAAGAGAGCACAATTCTTGACACATCCTCTTCTAAAACTTCCATCTCTTCTTCAACTTCATCTTCTTCATCTTTTGAAACCATACAAAAATTATTTTCCTTTCTCACCAGTCTTTCTCATCTTCGATTCAAGGGATGAACCACTTAAAAATTTATTTTGTACTCATTTGCCGCAAGGAGGGACCTTCCTCACCATAAATTTTTGGTAAAGCATCAATAATAATTAAACTATAACTAATATCCTCCCGTAAAGATAAAACATATGCCTCACATGCATCTACTATGTTCTCCAACACATCCAAGTACTTGAAGACATTCTTACCTAGATGAATGCCAGTTCTCCACTCAATATTTTCTTTCCTAGTGACACACTTAAGGAAAGAGAATCCCCAAAGGATATGTCTGATCTTGCAACAAGATTTAACCATAGTGGAATGCCCAAACAAAATTCCAAGAAGAACACAAAATGAAAGGATGATCATTGTATTATCATTAAGTTAGTCTATTAATACACATATTACATCACCATTTCTGATATACAATTTCAATAAGATAGATACATTCACTACCTCTTTAGCATATGATCATCCCTCAAAATTAAGAAGCAAACAAACACTAGTTATCCTAGTTTCTCCTTTGATTCTATTCTAACCACCTAATCATCTAGAAGTCTTGCTACACTTAACACCCCTTAAACAAGAACTACTGCCCTACATATATACAAGACTACCAACCATAAGTCATCTTATTTGTTCATTAATTTCCAAGATGAATGAAACATATTAACAATATATACACTAGGATACAGATCATAAGAAAACCTCAAATGAATACAATATTCTATGTGAGCATACAAGAGGTTCGATTAAATGTGTTACAACATAGAGAAATATGCCAACTCATATCACATTTAATGAATCTTCATCGCAAGCTACAACTCACCACCCTGGCTATTAGAATAGGAAAACCCGTATAGGGTCAAGCTGATCATAAGATAACTTCATCTAGAAACATTAGAACAAGATGCAAAGCTAGAGATATGAACCCCACAATGCCTAGACTATGTCATAAGCATAACATTAGAGATCGGGCCAAATGGATAAATCATAAGATAAAATAACAAGAAAACTATTCAAATGAATAGTAAATAGATAAACCAAAAGAAAATATTTTTGGATGATGCAAGTTTGCCAACAACCCAAGGATGCACCTGCATCATACATCTTAGGTGAAAAGACAATGTTCCATAAAATGAGTTTATCAACATCTTGTAGCATTTGGAATATAAATCACATGCTCATTCTTGGCCCATTTGTCTTCTTCATCAGGAGAACAAGGATGACATAGATTCTATAAATTCAAAAGCTCAGAAAAATACATTCCATTATCAGGTATCTTATTGTTAATGATTCCACAACAACTTTTCTGATCCATCTAACCATATAATTGTTTTGATTGCTTTTAGTCTTGCATTACCATATATACCTGCTTCAATGTTTGCTACTTGAATCCACCTCTATCACTAGGTAACATCTTCTTAACTTTCATTCTATTCTTAGGATTCTATGGCTCATTTAATTATAAATATACTATAAGTAAGCTTTTGGTCAATATCATTAAATTTTGTACAATTATTTTGGGAGGTTTCTAATTTTTATTTTTGATTGATTATTTTGATTACTACTTTATACTTTACTATTTAAATATTAGGGTGTGCCTGCGATGAAATATTTTACATCTTATTGTTAGAGTTGTATTTTAATATATGTTTATAAGTATTGGAAAAGGACTTGGCTAAAGAGGAAATGATTCTCATTTGGATAGTTTTTTCAAATGCGATTTTTTTGAAGTGAAGAACATGTAATGGAACAATCATTATTTTGTCACTGATGTTAAACCTGCTACCTACTAGTGAGACAATTGATTTTTGGTCTGAAAGCTATTATTTAGTTGATTGATGAAGAGGATCTGAAAAGAGGAGATAACAAGAGCACCTAGAGAAAGGTTGAGTTATTTGGTATGTAAAACAAGCACTAAGACCAAGACATTGATACTATAGTGTATTGTTTATCTACTTAAAGATTGAAATGAAAGATTACTCAAGTTAAGACTGGAAAAAGATCAAGAAACAAAAGTGTCTACTAGGCCCTATCGAGTAGTTAGTGCAAGCCGAGTAGAAATCAGTAGAAGCTGAGTGAAAATCAAGAGGCATCGAGCAAAGATGAAAAATAGTGCAAGCCGAGTGAATTTTAGTATATGCCGAGTAAAGTTTAGTTGGTGATGAGCATCAATAAACTTTAGTGGTTTCCGAGTGAACCAGTATAGATGTTGAGTGACAACATATTAATGCCGGGTGACAGTAAATATGTTAAATTGAAGATTTGACAAATCTAGGCCCACTATTTCAATTTCTTGAATTATGTGAAGTGTATGGAAAATAACTATGATGAGTTGGTGGCACAAAATTCAAGGTAAACCATGTTGAGGTGAATTTAAAGAAGATTGTAGAAGAGGTTTATAGAGGAACCAAATGAAAAAGTGGGTAGATTCATTGAATCCTACCTAATCCTACCTAACCCTAAAATGGACAATTGTGGTTAAGCAACAAAATATCTAAATTCTCTATTTATAGAGATAGTTGGTTAGAAGAAAAGGTTGTCATATGCGAGAACCTAAGGAAGACAAGGAGTCTAGGGTATTGCTTCATTCATTGGCCAAATAGAAGAGACCGTGGTTGGCATACATAGCAAGAAGGGTGAAGAGTATGAATGCTTGAAAGATGAACACGCTATCAGAACTGAAGTGTATGAATGCCAATTGTAATGGAGGACTAAAACAAAGATCTATAATCTGCAAGTGAGTTGTAATTTGTTATTAGATCAAGTTTTACTATTACTTTCTTATCATTGTATCAATCTAGGGTAAATCCTTTGGATTGACATTGACCTAACAATAATTTCTAAATCCTTTAACTGGGTGACATTCCAATGGAATGGTCTAAAGTCCTCTAACAAGGCTCACTCCTAACAGGGTGATTGAAATCCTTTAACCAGGTCACATTTAACAGTGTGCATTGTAACCTTTAATAGGGTTGGCCTTTCATAGGGCATCACTTCAGAAGAGTGAGAATTAGTAGCATGTTACTGATGGTTTTTCCCAAATTGAGTTTCCACGTAAAATCTTTGTGTCAAATTGTGTGAATGTTCTTATGGTGTTTCATGTTTACATTTCTGCAATTTTTTTTTGACCTAGGATAATATCCTACAAACTTTAAGTATTGTATGATCTAATGGATTCATGCATGATAAGGTTTTATGGATACAGGGCTACCAAGCATTGAAAAGTTTTATTTGTACATCTGGACTTGGATAACTGACTCGCCCCCTCTTAGTCATTCTAAAAGAATTCCAACAATTGGTATCAGAGTGCAGTTCTTTGAGGATTAGTTTGAAGGTACTAAGAGAAAAAGATCAAGATGTATAAAAGAGAGGTACCCAAGCTTAATAAGGAGAACTTCCTTGCATGAAAAATTCTAATGAAGCTACATCTAGGAGGTCTTGGAGACTATGCACAAACTACGATTTCTATTGAGCATGTTAACCCCACTGGAGCCCCTACTACTAATGATATGAAAAAGAAGAAAGAACACAATTAGACAATGTTGGAGATTGCATTTTCCCTAGGCTATACTAAGTTTGATGACATCAAAGAATGTGATACTGCTAAGAAGATGTGGGATGCTATAGAAAATATCCATGGGGGAGACAAAAATGCGCTGAAAGCCAAATTTGAAAGTCTAAGAGGTAAATATGATGATATGAGAATACAAGGTGAGAATATAGTTCAATATTGTTCCAAAGTAAAAGAAGTTGTTAATGCTATTAGAGGAGAAATTGGTAAAATTGAAGATGAGACTGTGATCAACAAAGTACTGAGAACCCTGCTGCCTATCTATGCTATTAGAGTCTCTACCATACAAGAACTAAGATGTACACCTGGTAATGATTTGGCCCTTGAAGGATTGATAGGTAGACTTACTATCTTTAAACTCTCTAATTCTGATACTTTTAAATCTAAGAATGTTGAATCTTATTTGAAAGCTAAATAGTCATTAAAAGAATCTAAAGAGAAGAAGAAAAAGGTCAAATATGTTTCTAGTGATAGTGATACAGATGATGAGGGTGTATAATAACTTGAAGCATTACTGGAAAGGAGATTTCATAGAGGCAAATAAAAATCCAAAGGTAAGCTGACCATCATGTGCTTTAATTGCAATGAGGTTAGTCATATTGCTGCTAGATGTCTAGAGAAGAAGAACAATAGAAGTGGAGACATGTACACAAGTAAAAGAGATGAGGACAACAAAGATTATAAAAATAAAGGAAAAAATTCTCGCTTCATTGTTGAAGAGGAAACCAAAGATGGATATGATGACCATGATGATGAAGTGGTGTATGTTGCAATGAAGGATGATTCTGATGAAGATGAGGCAACTGCACTAGTATCTTATGTGAACACTAGTGACAGATGGATTATTGACAGTGGATGCTTACATCACATGAATGGAGATAAAAGTAAGTTCGTTACCCTTGATTATTATGATGGAAATAGTGTAAGGTTTGGTAATGATGCACCTTGTCTGATAAAAGGTAAAGGATCAATCAAACTCAAAGAAAAGATCATGTGTGAAAATGCTTATTATTTAGAAGGATTTAACTATAACTTGTTGAGTGCGTCACAACTGAATAGTTTAGGTTGCAAAGTTGAGTTTGAGAACAAGATAGCAAAGATCTATAACACTAATGGGAAACTAATTCTGAAAGGTGATCAGAGTAGAGGTAATATGTTTTATCTTGATATGAATGATGCTACTTGTCTTGTTGTAGAATTTTATGCGTGGCTATGGCACAAGAGGTTATGTCATGTTAACTTTGATAACTTAGTGTGTATCAGTAACATGAAAAGAGTCAAAGGTTTTCCTAAATTGAAGAAACCTGAGAATATGCTTTGCAAACAATGATAGTTAGGCAAGATGAAAAAATTTAGTTTTAAAAGCAAGACTCACACCTCTAAAGAAGTTCTAGAATTAGTTCATACTGACTTGTGTGGACCAATTGACATGCAAGGCTACAAAGGTGACAAGTACATTATCCTATTTGTTGATAATTACTCTAGGATGATGACAATTATGTTTTTGAAACAAAAATATGATGCTTTCAAAATTTTTAAGTGGTACTTAGCAACAGTCAAGAAGGAGACTAGCAAAAGCTTGAAATGTTTGAGATATGACAAATGTGGAGAATTTACATCAAATGAGTATGAGATATTCTATAACGATAGAGGAATCAAGAGACAAACTTCTAAACCTAGGACCCCTCAATAAAATAGAATTGTTGAAAGGAGGAAAACATCTGTAATGGATTGTGCTAGAACACTCATGATGGAGAAGAATGTTGCTTTGAAATACTGGAGAGAAGCTATAAGCACAACTGTCTATACCCTAAATAAAATACAAGTCAAGAAAGGTACTCATTCCACAACTTTTGAACTATGGTATGAACACTCACCCATTGCAAAACATTTTAAGGTAGTTGGAAGCAAGTGTTACATTCTTAAAGATAATAGGAGTGGAAAATTTGATGCTAAAAGTGAAGAAGGTATATTCCTAGGATTTTCCACAAGAAGTAAAGCTTATAAGTATTTTAATACTAACACTAAAAAAGTTGTGAAAAATGTAAATGTGAAGTTTGATGAATATACAAAGGTACATGAAGCTGAACCTATGAAGGAACGTGAAGAATACAAGTCTTTTGTATAATTTTATGATGACATGCCTGCTGATGAAGTTTCAGTAAACCAAATTGCAAATCAACAACAAGTATCAGTAACTGCTAAGTCACAGGCAATGAATGCTGAGTTGCATTTAGGAATTGAGCTATAGTCAGGAGCCGAGTTACAGAGAAAAGATGAGACACATTCATATTCTAAGATAAGTGTAAATGAAAGAGATGTTGATTTAACTGATAGAGATGCACCCAGTGAATCTAAAGTTGAAAGACCAAATTGAGAAAATAGAGCAGAACCAACATTGTCAAAGTATGTTAGAAGACATCACCTTGCTATACAAACCATTGGAGATAAAGAAGCTAGACCAATGAAAAGAAGCAAATTAAAAAATGATACATGTTTTCTTAGCATGCATGAGCCTAAATCACTGAAAGATGCATTAGAGAATGATGACTAGAGTAAAGCCATGAAAGAAGAAATAGATCAAATTAAGAAGAACAAAACATGGATTCTAGTACCTAGACCAGAGAATAAGAATGTGATTGGAACCAAGTGGGTATATATAAACAAGTAAGATGAGAATGGTGAAGTCAAAATGAATAAAGCCAAATTGGTTTACAAGGGGTATACACAAGAAGAAGGAATTGAATATGGAGAAACATTGTCCCTTGTTGCAAGTTTGGAAGGAGTGAGAACTCTACTTGCTTACTCTGTGTACAAAGGTTTCAAAGTTTACTAGATAGATGTGAAGTCAACATTTCTAGATGGTATATTAGAAGAAGAGGCTTATATAGAACAACTTGAAGGATTTGTTGATCCAAACAACAAGAACATGGCATGTAGACTACACAAATCTTTATATGGTTTAAAGCAAGCCCCGAGAGCATGGTATGAGAGGCTTCACAATTATCTTGTGAAGATTGATTTTGAGAGGACTAATGATAAGAACAATCTATACTTGAAGACAAAAAAAGGTAAAGGCATTTCACTAGCTGAAACATTGTTGATGATATCATATTTGGAGGCCAAGATGCATTATGTAAGGCATTTGCTAATGAAATGAAGAAAGAATTTGAGATGTCTATGTTTGGAGAGATCAAGTTCTTTGTTGGTTTGCAAGTATTTCAGATGAAATATGGTATATATATCACTCAGTCTAAGTATGTGAAGAAAATATTGAAAACTTTTGGATTGGAAGATTCAAAACCAGTTAGCACACCTATGGTGACAAGGCATAAACTTTCCAAGAATGATGATTCTATTGAAGTAAATCAAACATTGTACAGGTCTATGATTGACAAGTTGCAATATTTAGTTCATAGCAAACCTAACATTGCATTAGTTGTTGGGATTATTACAAGATTTTCTATAAATTCTAAGGAGAATCACTTGATGGCTATGAAGAGAATTAAGGGATATTTGAAAGGAACAAAAGACTATGGTTTATACTACAAGAAAAACAACAAATTTGAGTTAAGAGCCTACATAGATGCTGATTGGGCTGGAAACATTGATGACAAAAAAAGTACAAGTGGTGGAGCATTTTTCTTAAGTAAGAGATTGGTCACTTGGACCAGTAAGAAATAAAATTGCATATCTCAATCTACTGCTGAAGGTGAATATTCTGTAGTAAATTGTACAAATGTGGTATGGATCAAATAACTACTCAAAGGTATGAAGGAGGAAATCACTGAACATGTGGTACTTTATTGTGATAACACAAGTGCTATAAACATATCAAAGAACCCTGTGATGCACACAAAGACTAAGCACATTGCAATCAAGTATCATTACTTGAGAGAGTTGGTTCAAGACAAAGAAGTGAGGATGGAATATGTGAATACAAAAGAGCAAATAGAAAATATATTCACAAAATCTTTACCTAAGGATGCACATAAATATCTTAGAGGTAAACTAGGGGTGATACCCCTATCCAAAGATACTTAAGAAGCATGAGTAGTGCCCTGCATCAATTGAGCTGAATGTTGTATCTTATAATTGTTGAACCCTTGGTATTTGGTCTTTGATTGTTGTCATTGATGTCAATAATGTAATTATACTGAGCATATGGTATGGTTAACATCATGTAATTATCTTATTTGATGTCCTTCAATATTGTTCAAAACATATTCAAGACAAACACTTAAGTGTTATACAATTAACACTTAATGTTCAATTTGGTTTAGAAAACGGTTATAAAAAAATAGTTTTGGTCTATGAGAAAGTAGACAAGATTTTTTATTAGATAGACCCCAACTATCATATCTTTTTGAAAGGTCTTTGAGTTAGTTAAAATGGGTCTTTTTTAGTTTTTGTATAACACATGTACAGAAAGAGAAAAAGTCTGTTTATCAGAAACAATTACCAAATTGTTATGATAATTTTAGTAGTTTTGAGCGGTTTTGGCCTAATTGAAGTGTGGGGTATGTACATGCCTCCAAAATTTTGAATTTCTTGGTTTATAAGTAGATGATACATTCCTCTAAAACATCCAACAAGTGGTTTTGACAGAAGTTGCAGGATTTGTGTGTAATTCTTTGTAGACCAAATAGTTTGCAAGCAGGGTTCTTAACAAGGAAGAGGGTAATGCTTTATGTTTCTATTTTCATATTTGTGATTTGATTTTCATTGCATAAGTTTATCAGAGGGAGAAAAAGGGTTATATATTGCTTCTTCACTCATTCATATTAGTATTTGATCAGATCTTTTAATGGAAAAGAAAAATATATTTGGATACTGGATGTTTTGAGGATAATAGAAGTATATCCTGCATTATGTTTTCAACAAGAAGTTGAAACTAGTGATTTATGATTTGTGTTGTAACAGAGATGATCCTTTAATTTTGTATCTCATTTTTTTATTATGGAAGTTGCTGCTTTTTATATTTATGAAGTTGGTGCTTCAGGTGTAAGGGATTGGCGTTTCTTGAAATTGGTGTTTCTAAAACCGAGTGTTGGTGCTTCCCAGAGTTGTAGCTCTAGAAGATTTTCCGAAGAGGCCAATAAAGTTTTGGATTCAAAGTGGGTTTTTACCCTAAGGGGTTTTTCATGTTAAAATATTGTATCACTTTTTTATTCATTAACTATCTTGCTCATGTGTTAAATTTTATAACTTGTAATTGTTTCAAGTTTTGAAAAAGTATTTTAAACCATTGATTCACCCCCCCTCTCAGTGGTGTTTGTATTCCAACAACAACTTGATGCAATGGGTCTTACTTTAGGAGCTACCTAAAGTAATGAAGGAGACGAGTTTGAATATTTATAGTCACATGCAAGGTGAGAGAGGGAGAACCTGAATTGATCATATCTACATGAATAGATGACAAGTCTTTGGCATTGTTTTCAAAGAGGGAGATAGATACTTGAATATAAGAAAGAGGGAGATAGATACCTGAAAAAGGGAGAAAAGTACCTGAATATTAAAAAAAGGGAGAGATACTCTTAAGAGAGAGCTATAAATAGAGAACGTTAGAGGGAGAAGATACATTGAAGGAAATTGATAGAGCTCACATTATCCTATACAGAGGACGGATATGTACTACAGTAATAAAGGGAGAAATTTCAAAGATTTGTTTTCTTTTTGGTATTGTTGATTAGTATTAGTTTGCCATCAATGCCAAAGAGGGAGATTGTTGCTATGAGATTGTTTTGAAGTGAAGAACTTGTAATGGAACAATCATTATTTTGTCAATGATGTCAAACCTGCTACTTGCTGGTGAGACAATTGCTTTTTGGTTTGAAAGATATCATTTAGTTGATTGATGAAGAGGAGATAACAAGAGCACCTAGAGAAACATTGAGTTATTTGGTATGTGAAAGAAGCACTAAGGCCAAGTAAGACATTGATACTATAGTGTATTGTTTATCTACTTAAAGTCTGAAATGAAAGATTACTCAAGTTAAGAATGAAAGAAGATCAAATAAGAAAAGTGTCTGCCAGGCCTTGTCGAGTAGTTAGTGCAAGCTGAGTGAATGTTAGTATATGTGGAGTAAATTTTAGTTGGTGCTGAGCATCAATAAACTTTAGTAGTTTCCAAGTGACAACATATTGATGTTGAGTGACAATAAATGTGCTAAATTAAAGATTTAACAAATTTGGGCCGACTATTTCAATTTCTTGAATTATGTGCAGCGTATGGAAAATAACTATGATGAGTTGGTGGCATAGAATTCAAGGTAAACCATTTTGAGGCAAATTCAACGAAGATTGTAGAAGAAGTTTCTAGAAGAATCAAATGAAAAGTGGGTAGATTCATTGAATCCTACCTAATCCTACCTAACCCTAAAATGGACGATTGTGGTAAAGCAGAAAAAAATTTAAATTCTCTATTTATAGAGATAGCTGGTCAGAAGCAATGGTTGTCATGTGCAAGAACCTAAGGAAGACAAAGAGTCTAGGGTATTGCTTCACTTAGTGGCCGAACATAAGAGACTGTTGTTGGCATACAAAGTAAGAAGGTTGAAGAGTATGAATACTTGAAGGGTGAACAAGCTATCAAAGCTAAAGTGTATGAATGACAAGAAAAATAGACGACTAAAAAAAAGATCTATAATCTACAAGTGCGTTGTAATTTGTTATCAGATCAAGCCTTACTATTACTTTCTAATCATTGTATTAGTATAGGGTAAATCCTTTGGATTAAGGTTGACCTAAAAATCATTTGTAGATCCTTTAACAAGGTGACATATTAAGGAATGGTCTAAAGTACTCCAAGGCTCACTCCTAATAGGGTGATTGAAATCCTTTAACCAGGTCTTATTTAACAATGTGTATTATAACCTTTAACAGGGTTGGCCTTTCACAGGGCATCACTTCAAGAGTGAGAATTAGTGGCATGTTACTCCCAAATTGGGTTTCCACATAAAATGCTTGTGTCAAATTGTGTGAATGTTCTTATGCTGTTTCATGTTTACATTTCTGTAAAGTTGTTTTGACCTAGGACAGTAACCTACAAAGTTTAAGTATTGTAAGATCTAATGGATGCATGCATGCTAAGGTTTTATAGATATGGGTCTAGTAAGAATTGAAAAGTTTTATTTGTACATTTGGACCTTGGATAACTGATTCACCCCCCTCTCAGTTATTCTAAAAGAATTCTAACATAGTCATCTCTCCTCTCCCAAACAACTATCGTGTCCCTAAGATTCATCAATGTATAAGTGATAGTGTATGAAGGTAATTTATGAATTGGTGCATCATAAGGGCTAGATAATCATTTTCCTCCCAAATGACATCTTTTTATAACACCCCTCTAAATGCAAAATTAGTCAAAGAAGACCAATACCAAGTGATTGAAAGCAACACAAGTTACATCCAAATACCAAGTTTAATTGAATAATTATACATGGTGATTCCACACTCATACAAAGGACTTAAGCATGACATAACTCAATTTATAGTTTTAAAACACTCATTTGAATATTTTATTAAATATTGTACATTACTTTTATTTCATTATTCCAAATAATAATGTTTCTATAAACACCCAAATTTCTATAGGCATACACAAGAAGTCTTGTGATAATCGAGATCATAATAAATATCATGCATGAATTGATAAATAAATGTGATGTTCATTCTAATCTCACATATCTTGATAGTGAGTAATCATAGGAGAGGATTTACCTTGTGGATAGATGAACATTTTAGACTATAGTCATCCACTCACTAACATTACTTTAAAACAAAAAATCAACACTTTTTGGTCTATCGAAACAACACCTTTATCATTTGGTCACTATTCATTTCTTTAAATACCTAAAAAAGAAATGGCCTAAGTAAACATCTAAATTCGTTCTTCTATTAGATCAAATTATGCCTTTTCTATAATAGTAAACATTATATCATTTAGCAATATGGATATGTTCATATGGGAAAGTGTAAGATTACGGGTCCAATTTTTTTGAAAATAAAGGTGAAAGTGATTTTCTCAAAAATCGAAGTTGTTGTCATAGTAACAACAAAAACAACAACAATAATCTTAATAAAGTCTGGAAATATAAATATAAGATTTTATGTTTAGTTTCTTAACACACATTTATATTTTAGCATATAAATTATTGTAATTTATTTTGGATAAGAGTTACAGAAGCAATATATTAAAGTTCTACATTTAGAACCAAAATAAGCACCTGTAAAACAAAAATAATTTAATCTATTTGAAATTATTGTTCTAGCTTTTTGAGAGAAAGACATGTATTATGATGTAGTTTGGTTATGATTTTTTAATAATATTTTTAAAATGTCAATTTAGTCAAAATTAATTAGACTTAATCGTCAATTGTAAAACCTTTTATGTATGACCAACATAATTTGAGGGAAACTGCTAATATAAAATAAATTATTATTTTATTGTATAAATAATCATGTCTAAATTACTTACAATTAAAATAAAAATTTATGCAAAAAATACTAATGTCCTATAAATTGAAGTTCATGAAACATTTTCCTAAAAAATAACTAATAAATAGAAAAGATGTTCAATCATTTAAAAAATCATAGATTTAGGCAAGAGTCTACAAAACAATAGTAAATTGTGAGCCTCTCATCTAGGAGGTCTTAGGTTCAAGTCTATTCGAACTTAATACATAATAAGAATTAATCTCAACAAATAATAAATAATAAATAAATAAGGCTTTGACCTATTATCTATAAAATAATAATAATAAAAATCACACATTTGAAAATTTGACACCATAATTCCTAAAAGTTTTTAATTTTGTATTTATTTTATCAACCATATTGTTAAAATAAAAAATTCTCTCATTATTTTCATGACATTGTACATGTATATCCAAGGTTGGGCACTGGGTTTCTATGTGTAAAGAAATTCAAATCTTGAGTTTCAAATTTATAAAATGCCCCCCTCTCCAAAATATGAAATCATTCTAAAAAGGAATAAGTCTATGATCTAAATAAAAAAAGAGTTTTTGCTTTGAAATGTATTCTCATTTAAAAAAAAAGTACCCATTTATGTTTAAAATAGGTTTTAATTTTAAAAGTCAAAATGGATATCATTTTATATGGTTGGAGTTTAGCTTCGAGAAATTGATTCTAGACAACTAATCTCTTTTTCAATGAGATGGGTAATCATTCTTATTGATATTTTATCAAGCTTCATACTTCCACTAAAAGTGGACCCACTAGCTTGTAATTACCAATATTTATTCACTCTTTTACAAAAGTCTCACATTTTTCTACAACCTACTCTACCTATATATTGTGTAGTTCTTATACCATCCCTATGAATATTTTAGGTTATGAGAGAACCCAAGGGTGGATCTCTACATTTTTAGGCACCAAAATACCCCTACTTCAAGAAATTGAATATAAAACTTATATGAACCTATAAAAGACCACAAAGGCAACCCAAACACCATGAAATTTGAGAACTCTCAATGAATCTAGACAAAATTCAAGAGTTCTAAACCTTTGTAATAATCCTCAACCTTATACTACTTTAAAACCCTAATTTACATGTAAGGGTCCATTGAGAGATTATTGATCAAGGCATAAGATTAGTGCCTTATAGAAATAGAGGTAGCTATCTTAAATAACAAGAGAATAAACTAGAAAATAACTTATCTCAAGATCATAGTGCCACCATCACTACATACAATACTTGTCTTGAATGTAGTATTTCATTCATCTCCTTCTTTGATCTTGATAAGATGATAACCGGTCTTCAAATCAATCTTGGTAAAGTACTTAGCTACACTCAAACAATCCATTATAGATAAAGGAGATCTAAACTTTATGGTGATCCAATTTATGTCTCTTGAATTAGTACACATTTTCAACTCTCCATTGTTCTTAGGTACTAACATTTTCTACACTTCACAAGGACTCAAACCTCCTCTAATCAAACCTTTCCTTGACAATTCTTGCACTTTTATATTCAATTCCCCATTTTCTGTAGGTTTTATTCAACGTGCTTCTTTGTTAAGAAAACTTTATGTATGGATTAGATCCTTTCAAAGACTAATGCTCTCATCAGTGACAATCCATTAGATACATTAAATGACACGATGTATTCATACTCTATGAACAATTTTCTTATCTCCTTAGTTTTTTTTTTCCTTTGATCTTGAGTCATACTTCTCATGGATTAAAGAATAACACATACTATCTTTCTTCAAGCCATCCAAGAATTTTCTTTCTTCAACAAAAAAAATCTTGACACTAGTGTAAGTCTCATTTTTAGGACACTCTATCAGATACATCAATTCCAGTTTCATCCCACTGTCAAATATGGTATTCCTATTCTTTCTTCTATCATGCAAAGTTTTATTATCATACCATCATGGTCTTCCCAATAATATATGACCTACATCCATTGATACAATACCACAAAGAAATTCATCATGATAAGACCCAAATTTTTATTTCACTAAGTTTTTATCACTTACTAGTACATTATGATCATCCTTTATCAATGAGATTTGATAGGTTTTGGGGCACTTCAACCTCTGAAACCTCAATTTGTTCACCAACTTCTCAAATGCTAGGTTATCAAAACTATCACTTTCAATGACCACCTTACAACATTTACCTTCAACTTTACACCTTGTCTTGAACAAACTCTTCCTCAATAATGGTTCCTAATGTATTACCTCACGATATAGATCTCTTCTCACCATCAGGGCTTCTCCATCCTCTAGATGATTCAAAGATTTAGTAGGTTCTTCTTACACATAAGTAGTTTTTCCTTTACTTTTTGTCCTCTTTCCAAGATTCCCTTCGGTACATTCAAATGCTCAATGTCATTCTCCACCATATTTAAACTAGTACCTATGAAAAATCTTCTGTCATCTCTCTTATATCTACATGATCTAATTCCTCTAAATTTTTTCCATCTCTTATGTAGTAACTCTCTTCTTTAAATTCTACATGTTCTTTATTTTGATCCCTGTAGAATACCCCCTCTTGCAAATTTCCTTCCTCTTTGAAATCTTCCACATCTTCCTCTTTGTGTTTTTTCTTATCTTTTGTTCAACTTCTTCTCGTCTTTTATGGTAGACTAGTAAGCCTATTCTACATTCTGTCATTTTACTAAACTAACTCGATCTTGAATGGAGACCTTTAAACCATTCAAATACCTTGCAAGCCTCTCAACCATTAATCTGTATGGTTAGATCTAATGTACAAGTTATAGAATTCCTCACTATACTCCACATAAAGATCTTTCTACCTCAGGTTCTATAATTTCCTAAATAATTTCACTTGATAATCTATAGGTAAGAATTTGGACTTAAATTTGTTTTCCATTCTATCTCATAAATTAATTTTTTATTTACCCCTTCTTTGATTATTACTATGAAAATGACCCCATCATAAGGGTGCATGACCTTTCAACTTTATACACGTATAATTAACCTCATTATCTTCTTTCATGCCTTCAAATTCAAATTACTTTCCCATTGTTGTTACCAAATCAAATAATTCATATGAATCCAAATTACCATCATAATCAAGTGGATTGAAATGGGGGCTTTGCATTTACTCTGGTTATGACTCTAGGAAGTCCCTCATCTCCATGTTCTTGCTTCGGTGCTTATTATTAATCAAATTCTTTTTTAGCTTCACTCCCATCCTCAATGTGCCTACCTCTTCATTGGGTAGTTTCTATAGTTTCTAAGATATCCACAATTTGTCTTAACATATTTATCATGGTTGGATCTTCATCTTTCCTTCCACAAACCATCTTTACACAAGTACTTTGCAATTACAGGTTAGATCCTCAATCTGCCACAAAAAAAAATCAATATATGGATTTGCAAGAATTTATAACTAGGATTCAACCTCCACGAGGAATAGAATCTTTCTCTAATCTCTCTTGGTTCAATCAAAGATTGATGGATCTCAAAATATTTGTCCAACCCTTGCAACAAGAGTTTCACAATGGAAGCCAAAAAATAACGATGAAGAATAACTGAGAGACAAGAAAGATATGTCTTTCTATTATTAGAAATTCAAGTAAAATATACAGTCTTACATGCTTGGCATACATACTTGACTTACAATGAAATTCCTTACATGCGACCTTTAAGAAGTCATCACAATCATGATATCACGAAATTGCCTCTCCAATGATGAATACATGAGGATATAAAGCCTTCACAAGCCACGAGTTGGCCTATCTTTTTATTATTAGAAATTCAAGTACAATATACAGTCTTACATGCTAGGCATACATACTTGATTTACAATGAAATTCCTTACATGTGACCTTTAAGAAGTCATCACAATCATGATATCACGAAATTGCCTCTCCAATGATGAATATATGAGGATATAAAGCCTTCACAAATCACGAGTTGGCCTAAGAAAATATTTCATTCTCCAAGAATAGGAAAACATTACAAACATAGATCCTAATATGAAACGTAAGAATCTCTTATAAATAGGTAAAACACGTCGAGCTAAGCCACAAGCAAGTCAACCATGGTGTGTAATTATCAAGCGACGATCCATGAAGCTTTTTTGATCAAGAAAATTGTTCATGAGATAAAAAAACATAATCTAGCTAAGAATCGTGAAGAACAAATAGGTCCTTTTCAAGAACCCATCAACTAACCTCACATAAGTAATGTGTCGAAGTGTGATCCTAGAAAGATATCCACAATGATGTGAGGAATATTCCATAAGGTTCGTAATAGCAACATGTCAAATTGAAGGAGTGTTTGTAAGAAGCATAAAGACTATGCACACTAGAAATCAAGAACAAACATATTTTTGGTTAATGCAAAATTTTCAAGAACCTAAACTGCTCCTGAATCATACTAGTTAAATATTTTGTGAATCTTATTATTTCATTTTAGAACCCATTTTCACTTTAAAAATAAAGTAAGGTCGTATGATGGAGGCTTCATGATCTATTTTGAGGAGTGAGAGGTCCCATGAAGTGAAACAAAAATTATTGCAAGCTTTTCCTCAAGAAATAGAATCGCTACTTTTTAGGGCTATATATTGGGTGGAACTTATATGAGATTAGAAATTTACCTACCAACTTATACCTTTTTCCCACAAGCTTCCATAAATTTCAAAGCATAATCTTTTAAGCCTAAGTGGACTACAAAATTCATAGGACTACTCGATTTGAAATAATTCTAAAATATCTTAACATCCACCAATTTTTTTAGGAAATCCCAAGTGAATCCCATGGGGGCTTAAGTTTTTATTTTTCTAGAGGAGGAGGTCATGTGAATTTAATTTAAGGGATTATTTAGCATCATTTTCCCCCCTTAAGTAGGAGCTCCTACACTTTATCTTGCATATTTGAGTAAGTAAAAATGGGCAGGGCTGGAAATCAACCCATAAGCTTTGGAAGGTTTTTCTGCCACTTGTGAAACATATTAGTATAGAATTTCATTGAAAACATATTTGGAAGCAAAATATTTTCTTTACTTGTTTTTATTTTTGTTAAAAATATTGAGCTTAAACTTTCAAGCTAAATTGCACTACTAAATAAATTCATGGACCCAACACTTCTTAAAAATTATATTTAAAAAAACCTCCATCTCTAGGAACCATACCTTAGTCTATTAATCTTAATCTTTCTAAAGAATATTCGATTAATAATAAAACATTTAGGGGCAGTGTCCTAGTAGTCAATATAGATAATTTCACACACCCATAGAGCCTAAACTATTAATTTGATTTTGATGCTTTTTTTTCCATTTTTGCATATGACTTAGCTACTTATTTTTTTGGTTTCTAGGTATTAACAAACCTTCCCGTAGAATTTGATCAGTGTCGAAGGGTAAAAAAGTGACCATTTCAAAGTGCCATCCATTATCTACTTGAAGATGCCCCAATAGTGCACTCAAAATTGCCAACAAATGTCCTAATAGTCATGCACAAATGAGGTAGTTGTACACCAAAAAAGCTAAAAAATGATCATCTATTGATACATGAAACTTATTAATGGAATTACATAGTTGATTAAGTTAGAAGGTAAGGAGTTTGTTCACAAAAAAATGAAGAATCTAAACAAAATCTTCCTATGACTCATAATATTATAATATGTAAAATAACTTGCAAGGAATCACTAGACAACACAAAATCATATATACAAGGTAAACTACATAAATCACTATCCTTATGATCTTCAAATGATGCACCATTAAGAGAATTAAGTCTAGTCTATAAATATGGCTATCATGACATGTAAAAGTAAGAGCACCACAAAACTCAACAACATCATGAATTTCAAATGAGTAACCTCACCACATAAATTATCATTCCTATATATGCCAAAAGGAAGTTATGCTATATCAACACCATTCACCATATAAGAATTATATTTAAGGAAGAGTGCTCAAAGGAAAACAACCATTGTGCTCAGCATTGTTAATAGGCATGATAATATTATGATCAAGGTAAAACTTATGGACAAGCCAAATGATTATATCCATGGGTGAAAGAGACTAATAACCAAATATATGGAGGAAACACCACGTACATGAAAAAACAACATTTCCATAGAATTCTCATCCATGTTCATTGTATAAAAGACCACAAAATAAAGGTCTACATGAATCCATGATAAATAATCTAGTAATAACAAACAAATGCATTGGTAGAGACTCAAAACAAAGGTCTATGTGAATCCGTGATAAATAATCTAGCAATGAAAAACATATCAAATAAGAGAGAGAGGGAAACAATCGAAGATATATCAAACAATGAATACCCAAACCTTAAATAATTTAGAACCATGAAGAAAATACGAGGGTATTGGTTGGCATGAACCCTAATTAAATCTACAACAAAAGGTATTGCTAACCAAAAGTATCATATTATTTTAGCTACGAATTTAGTACTTGCATCATATATCATATTGGATCTATTTGTATTTTTGTGGCAATTGATCTATTATTTAAAAGAATGTACTAGATCCAAGTGTCTTAGAGAAGTTGAAATATTGGTTTTGTTGTATAATGACTAAGGGCAAGTTCATTGATTGAACACCAATTTATAAAGAAAGTTATGTTAGATGTGAGTTTGTATTAATAAATACACTGATATGATATATGCATTTATTTTTGAAAAAAAAACACAATTCTAAATAATGATGATATGTGTTACTTTATAGTTTACTCATGTATTAGTGTTAAAAAAATATGCTAGATGAATAGTTTAATATTATTAAATTAATTGTCATTTCTTTGGTTCATTTTTGTGGTCACGAAAATGCACTCTATGGGAGTGGAAATATACTTAATAGGTGCAAATTTGAACTTTTGGATTTCTTCATATATCTAGAAACAAAGACCCATCTCTTTTTTTGGAGCTTTTACATGAAATTGTTGGTGAGAATCACAATTTGGAGATTGCAAAGTGAGAATCCTCTATTTATGCCAAGCCTTTGGATTCCGATAAATGTTTTAAACAAAATGAAATACACTACTAAATGATTAAACAACATCTCTCGTACATGTTTATATTCATAGCATATTGCTGCCATGCTAATGCTAACACCATAAGATAATCCTAAAACTCTCAATGACATAGAACCAAGTGATTAAATGAATTAGATCTTTATCCTTTAAAAACACACAAATTTAAACATTATGTGTCGAGGTCGATAGTTTGTAAATTGACTATGAAACTTCAAAACTAAAATCCACACTCACAAACTAAATATAAACTCTAATAATTTCCATTCACAAACCAGAAGTGTGACAATTTCCATGTTTGTACAATCAGTCCAAAGAAGAAATATAAAGAGTAGACATAATTGAGACTATCATAATATGTGAAGACAAAATGAGTTAGAGTTCAAGTACTTCACCAAATTGAATACATAGATTCAGTATATATTTAACCTTTAGTATCTAAGTAGTATCTATTTGTGTAAAAGATGACACCACTCACATACTTAAAGAATCTTCTCTTAATCTAGTCTTTACCTATCTATTAAAGTATACAAGTAGAATACTGTTTTACGTCACATATTTTAAAAGTCTCAACTTTATCTATTCTTTATGAGGCTAACATCGCATGTAAAAATATGTGTACTCAAAATGAATTAAGAGCTGAAATAGTTTATCAACTTTTACACAAAAATATGCTTATTAATGTTTAAAGTAAAAGTCTCAACTCCATCTATTCTTTAGGAGGCTGGCATAGCATGTAAGAATGTCAACTACATGTACTCAAAATGAATGAAGAGCTGAAATCATTTATCAACTTTTACAACAAAAATATACTTATTAATGTTTACAGTCAAGGTCAAAGACACTTGTTTCTATGGCGAACTCTTTAATGATGAAGAACACAAGTGACTTAAGGGCTCAAAAATTTACGACTTTTATACAAAAATATACTTATTAATATTTATGATCAAAGCAAAAGACACTACTTTTTTCCTATGATGAAGTCCATTTTAGAAAGGCTGTAATGGTAAAATACAAGAATGCACTTTTCATTCTCACACTAGTAAACTAATTTAAAATGATCATAACATGTAAATACTAAATAAACATCAGATAGTTTTTATTTTCTCAAAGTAGGTATAAACCCAAACTAAAAGCTAAATACAAGCAAGTACTTAAACAAATCGTACTTGCGATTCGAACACGGGACGTTGGGTAAGCTGTAAAAGACGGTCAGTGTGGCAGCGGAAGGAATGGTTTTAACCGGAGGAAGAATAATCACATCTTCCGGTTCTGTACTTTGTGAAGAGTGCTTCGAAAGCCTGAAAAGCCTATAATACCCAATAAGTGGGCAATAACCTCTTCCTTCGTCTTTGTTGATTATTAGCAATTCAAAACGAGTATTGATCGAGGAAGTTAACGAGTGGGTCAATCATAGAGTGGGCTCCATTGAAGAAGAGCTCTGAGTTGCAGGAATTGACAGGCATAGGCATATGCAAATGTATATGTGTGAAGGCGTGGGTACGGATGAAATGCATTGCATGGGGCAGAGAGAAGAGAGAAGCATTGATGCAAAGCATGCCCCATCACCACCAATCTCGTGAACTTTAGCCTGCCATTTCTGCAGAGAAGACACACCATTTTCATGCTCCCTTTTCCCATCCATCAATTCTTGCCTGGATTCTTCTTCACAGCTCTCTTTAATGGGGCCTTTGCCTTTGCCTCTGCTTGCAGGGAGGGAGAGGTGGGCCTTTGATTAACATCGTCTTTTCTCTTTGGGGAAGTGCACGGGTATCATTTATGGACACATGTTGGGGTCTAGGGTAGTCAGGTGTTGATAAGGCATGGCCATGATTAGTTGGGTGCCGGCTGATTCTAGGTGTTGATAAGATTTGAAATCTTTTTGTTTTGTGTATATTTGGACTTTTTACTAATTTGGTATGGGATTGTAAATTTAAGTCGATGGTTCGTTTGTGTGGTAGTCAAGGATTGATGGGTATCTATTTCGTTGAGGCAACGGTTATGGAGGTACACAATTGATTCACCATATGAAGGAGAGCACTCTGGCATTTTTCTGAAATTGTAAAAAGTTGGGCAAAGTAAAATCAAATTCATGGCTGGATAGCCACAACCTTTAGTTAAGGTCGCCTAGGACATGTTGGTAAGATATGAAATCTTTTCTGGGTATTTTACGTATATTTGGAGGTTTTACTAATTTGGTATTGGATTGTGAATTTAAGTTGATGGTTCGTTTGTGTGGTGGTCAAGGATCGAGGAGTCTCTATTTTGTTAAAGTCACCTAGGACATGTTGGTAAGATATGAAATCTTTTTTGGGATTTTGTTGAAGTTAGCTAGGACATGTTGATACGATATAAAATCTTTTTTAGGACTGGTTTGTGAAGATTTCCTTGTTTTTGTCATATTGGGACCTTTAAATAATTTGAAATGATTGTAAATCTAAGTTGATGTTATTTTGTGCATGCTTCAAGGAATCCATTTTGCTAAAGTTGCCTAGGACATATTAAATCTTTTTATTGGAAGTTTTATGTTGAATTGAAATATTTTTATTATTTGAGCTAAGGATAATTCTACCTTTTCTATTCAAACAATTCACTAAGGTATTTATAAATACGAAAAATCTACAATTCTACTAACTAAATAATTTCACTATTTTTTTAATAACACTTTAAAAAAGGCTTCACCCTATAACCACAACCATAGATTTGATATAAATCTTGAGAAAAAATTGAACAATTACTATGGTAATCTATCTCTAAATTATAAAAAGATAAGCATATTTTTGATTAAGGTAAAAAATAGGTTAAATACAAAATAATTCTTATGTAATCAAGTAAAGCATTGATATCCCTGAAACGCAACAAAAATGGAAAAGGTAACAACAAAGATAAAATTAGACTAAATGGCAACAAAGAAACGAAAAAAAAAAAAAAAAAAAACATAGAGACAATGAGAAAACTAGAACAAAACTCTAGAAATAGAAGACGAGAAACATGATCTAGGACACTTTTGATGCAAGGTAGGAAGATAGAATTTACCTCCCAAGCTACCCTTAGAAAGAGTTACACACAAAAGCCACAAATAGGAGAAAACATAAGAAATTATAGTGAGATCAATTTAGAAATGATGAGACAATCTTCATTCAATATGCCAAGCATAAGGCCTACTTGGTTGTAGCCATATACATTCCAATTACAATTAGTGAGCTTAAGAGCTCAGTTTACATCGCTAAATCTTAGTATTTTCCTTCTATCTAGTTCAATTCCACTTTTCTTAGTCGTAGATCTCTAATTATATAGCTAGAAAGACCACAAGTTGGCATGTCAGGCAACTTATTACAAATTATAGGTCTCGCCCCAAAGGAGAATTCAATGACCTTACAAACAAATAACAAAACTTTAGTGGGGACATACACAGGTCTACATGTGATCCAAGGAGAAGTTCCCAAGTGTGTGGAATGCCATGGTGTCAAATAAAACCTCATTGGAGTTGAACCTGCATGTTACTCAAGTTGCTAAGAAACCATCATGCCTCAAACAAAGAGAATGATAACTCCCCCAAATGGTGAAATAAGTTTCCACAAGCTTAGATATATGATCCACGATAGGTCCACAATAAGGGGTTAACTGTGCAAAAGAGAAAACACAAACATCAATGGCCATCCTCAAGCAATAGACATGAATAATGAAAGGAAATCTTTTTGGTTAATGCAAGATTGCCAAAGTACCAAAGATGCTCTTGCACCGGACACCTGGGGTAAATAAGAACTGATGTCCATATCAAGAAACCTCGATGTTATGAGAAGTGTCATAAAGATTCAACTCAGCTTCTGTTACCCAAGAACCGTCTTCAATAGATTTATTGTACCAAGTACTTTTTGTAATCTTTTCCTTTGGTTCTTTTAATTTTTGGTATCCAAAATCTTATCAATTCCTTTTGTATTCTTCTTAGGATAATCAAGTTTATCAACTGTCTCTTCATTAGGTTCATGATACTTAAAGATGTGTGAAATATTGGCGAAAGTGCACAAAGACGTGGTACTAAAAAAGGGGTATAAGATGCCTTTCTTGCTGAAATCAACAATTTTTAAACTTGACGAGAATTTGAAGATAGTTACACTAACAATTTCAAAATTATGACTAAAACAAAAGTTGTAGTCCTTTGAATCTAGTTTCTAAACTGCTAATTTATTTTTGAAATGGTCAAGTTTAAGGCCCTAAAAAAGGGAGCCATAGAAAGTGGTACTACTTTTTTAGGAAAAAAATAACATAGTGCGAAGTGTGGTCCCCATAAAATCCTTTTTTTTTTTGGAAATTCTTTAATCACTCTGGCTAGAAGTTAGCTAACACCATTTAGTTTATTTATCCCATATTTTTTGGATTATTTTCAAATCTACACACACACACACACACACACACGACTTTTGTAAGTGAACACATCCCAACAACATGAAATAATACCATGTAGTTTATCCCATATTTTTTGGGTAATTTTTAAATCCACACACACACACACACACACACACACACACACACACACACACACACACACACACACACACGATTTTTGTAAGTGAACACATCCCAACAACATGAAATATGTATGTGCTCCCCCTCAAAATCATTTAGAACTAATAAAAAAACATTAAAAAAAAGTGTGTAGAATGGAGTCTAGTTTCTAAAAAAATAACTTGTTGCAAAATCAAACGAAGGAGCTAAAATCTAACTGCCAAGTACTACATGTTGGTTTTAGAGAGAAAATGGACATACATTGAAAATAAATTATAGTTGAAAGGCTTAAAATAATCTAAATTCAAAATAAATTATATGATTACATAGCTAACACAAAGATCTGCAATATCATGTAACGTGATTTTATTGATATTCAAGCACGATGAAACTTGATGGAGAGCATGCAAGAAAGATCATGCATTTTTGGTATGCTTGCTAGAAATCACATTTGAGACTAGTTTGAAATGACCAAATCTTTGGGTTGGATCTTCAATGTAGATCCAAGCCTAAGGTTTGGTTAATTTGGAATGCATTATAAAGTGCTTGTGTGCTATAACACGTGCATACTATAGAAAGTGCACACTATAGAACATGCTTGCTGTGTAAACAATAGTACGATCACCCTTAGTGCGTATGCATTATAGGGTGTACGTGCTACTAAGGACACTTACATAGTCAAAATAATGGGAGAGAGGTAGAGAAGGTGATAGCAAGAGAGAGGTAGCAAATGAATAGTATAAAGAGACTTAGAGAGAGGATATGATGGAGAGGACGAAATATAGTGAAAGAGAGAGAGGCTGCAAAAAGAACATGGATAGGATAGACAGAGCAAGAGAGAACGAATACGATGTAGAGAGTTTGGAGAGAGAGAGAGAGAGGATAAGATAGGGGGAGAGAGAGATGGAAGGAGATATTGGATAGAACACACACACACATAGAGAGAGAGAGAGAGAGAGAGAGAGAGAGAGAGAGAGAGAGAGAGAGAGAGAGAGAGAGAGAGAGAGAGAGAGAGAGAAGATAGGAAGAGAGAGATTTTGGGTAGGATGTCCACATAAGAAGATAGAGAGTGGATAAGATGTAGAGAGAGTGGCTAATAAAGAAAGAGATAGAGCATATAATGGATATATGAAGACAAAGGTAGGTAAGGATGGGATGGAGAGTGATCTAGTAGGATAGGAATATAAAGAGGGAGAGTAGGGGATAAGGTGCATAGAAAGGGGTGGGAAGCTCGCTCAGGGATAGGATGGAGAGAAAGAAAGAATGGGATAAGAAGAGAGAGAGACTTAGATAGGATGGAGAGAGAATGAGATATGAAGAGAGAGAGAGGCTTAGATATGAATGAGAGAGAGTGAGAGAGAACACAATAAGATGGAGAGAGAGAGAGGGGTAGGAAGGCCTATAGGGGATAGGATGGAGAGGAAGGGAGGAAAATGTGTATTTACATAGTGCGAGTGTGCTATGTAAATACACACAAAATACTTAAACAACAATGTGACTATTGAGACAAGCCCACATTCTCTGTTTTGTAGTCTTTTTTGTTATGTTTTTATGGCAGAAACACAGGTTTCATGATTTTGGAAGTCACAAAGCACTATTATTGGTTTTGGAAGTACCAAATTCAACTATTTTCTACATTATTTCAACTTTGAATCAACATTGCAACATATTTGAGGTTAGTGGAGTACTTTTTAAATGTACATTGTGACTATAGAGACAAATTGTATTATGATTTGGCAAGTTGTAATATATTGTATTCATAGATATCATTGTAATTCATATGTTTGAAATATTTGACATGTAGACATCATCACCATGCCAACGAAGAAACCAAAAATTCAAACACCAAAACAGAACAAGAGGGATTTTGCAATTAAAAGGGAACAAATGAGAGTATTGTGTGAACAAATAAAATTGGAATCAATTAATGAAAATATGGCTTTGGAAGAGGAACAAGAACCACCAAGAGAAAGACACAAATATATAGAATTGGAAAGACAAAGAGAATGAATGAGACTCTTATGCTCAACAAGATAATTGAATTATGAAGGTACTCCATCTTCCAATATAGTAGTCACATTGTCATCTTATGTTGAAGAGACACCATGTTCTACGTTGGAGGGTGTGCACACCCCATCATGTCATGTTTAAGGAAGAACATAAACATACCACCTAGGTGATATTCCATCTTTCACATCTTATTGTCAAGGCACATCATCTTCGGTTGAAGGTGCGCAATTCACCATAATTGTGTTGATGTTCAAAATGTTGAGACCATTGAAGAGATTAGAACACCTTCTACAATTAATTTTAGAAATCCAATATATTTGATTGATATTGATACTAATATTTTGCAATCAATGCTTGATAAGATTCCAAAGCGTACTTGTCAAAGAAAAGTTAATTGTATACGGATATTATTCTTTGAAGAATTAAATGGGATAGAAAGATGTCAATTATTTGTTGAAATGGTGAGGAATTTGAAATTTAGGCCCACCATGAATATTCTTGGGATAAGAACACTGGATGAGTCAAATGAAAAAAATATTGTAAAGAATCTAATGAGTGCAAATGATAAAGTGGGCTCTAAGTCACACAACTAAGATAGTAAGATCACAAGACATGTACTTACATCAACAATAGTAAGCGCCCAAATGAAGAAAGCTCGACATATTAGAAGCACAAGAAAAATAGTGAAAATAGGTAGAGGTACTCTAATGAGAGCCATCAGAAAGTGAGAAAGAGTTGAAGATCCAACAAAAGATGAGTTATGGACGTTTAACGATAAACTACCATAGAAGGATAAATAAATTAGTGAAGGTTTGAAATCATTGATTGAAGATTTTTGGATGACTAACACATGTGTTTGGCATAATCAAAGAGATGTGGTAAGAAGGAGGATTGGTAGTAAAAATTACAATCCACATGTAAACCATTTTTTGGTTTCAACTTAGACACAATTCTTTGCAAAACTTATTGGTATGTACCCTCATATTAAAATTAGTTAAAGATATTTTGAAATTGGTAAACCTTTTTATGTGAAGATAAATCACACACACACAACTTCTTGTTGTAGCGTTCATATTGAATTTTCTAACCATTTTGATGTTTTAAGGCATATATATGCATGCTTTTGCATTCTATCTTTGTTATGTAGCAGTGTAACATAAATGAGCCACATAGATCTTCAAGAGAATTCATTTCTACCATTCTATGTGAAAGAGGGGATAGTCAATTATTTTACAAGTTGTCATGCTTAAATGGTACATACCTAATTTGTGGTGGTCTGTAATGTTTATCAACTTGTCAACATATGGATAGTACACATGCAATTGGAAATGAAATAGTAGATTTTGGAAAATATAAGACCCTGACATACACTCTAAAAGATGGGAAAAGGGGGTAAAATATGCGATTTAGTGATTAAATGATTCCAGTATGAGTTCATGAAGATATTTTGGGAACAAATTAATTTATGAGTTTGCAAGGCATACACATAGGGCACGATGGTTGGATTTGCAATTCAAGATGTGCAAGGACACATCTGTACTAGATACCATTGTTTTAGTTGCAAACTTCATAGAGAACTACACACTACAACCACAAAATGAGGTGCAAGAAAAGTATTATACTTCTCAATAGATTTCCATATTTTTTCATATAGCATTCATCCATTCACCTGCAAGTACAAAGGAGGACATGACGATATTGAGGGAGTAGCATTTTTACATTAGTGATGATCGATCACATTCTACAGAGTTTGTACATGTTTGCTTTCAACTATTTATGGAAATTTGGCTAACAAGGGCATATAATATCATCAGCACATCATTTGGTCAGACAATTGTGCATCTCAATTCAAGAATGCATAGAATTTTTATAGGTTGAGCAGGATGCATAGGGTGATTAGTATCCAATATATGTTGAATTTCATAGAGATTGGTTATGGAAAGGGAGAGCACAATGGTGCAGGTGCATGTATCAAAAGAGCCTTAGCTTGTGAAGAATTAAAGTACAAAGACAAAGAAACATTGTGAGATGCAAAAAGTATCATTGATTAGTGTAACACCACAATGGGTCCAAGTAAGGAAGGTGAGCCTATAGTTCGAATATTTTTTTGGTTGATAGATAATACTAACATTGCACCATATGAAGATTGTTGTACACTAACATGATCGAGTGAGGTACACTCTTTTAGAAGCTCTGATGTAGGTTCATGGAGTATCCACACATGATAAATGACATATATTTTTTTTATCATGTACAGAGGAATATTGGGATGGATGCGAGTCGACTGAATGGGTGGATGAATGAAATTTTCAAGTTTTGATTCTAGTTGGCACCCTATCATCCCCCATGAGCACTGAAAATGGCAGAGATCAAATCATTAATTGACTTTAACCACTTGTCTGATATGGTCCAACTAGGTTATATATATATATATATATATATATATATATATATATCAATGTAAATTAATGTATAACTTTGTTACTTTTAGCTAACTATTTGGTAAATGAATGAGCACATTATGTTTCTATCATTGCAGGCTATGTTTTTACTGTGCTTGCACCCAAAGGCAATGAAGAAGGGACATATTATTATTTGTGTCATTGTGTCTAGGCAAAAATGAAATTGGATCACTTAGTTACAGATGGTGAAGGTTTAGAATACCTTATAGGTGCAATGGTGGTAAACAATACATGTCTTAGACGATATGATATGAAGAACCCTAAGTTGTGGTTATTTTATGATTGGAAAACTAAGAGAAAGATTCTTCATTATTCAAACCTTGTCATTGCATCAAATGTCCACTTGATCGAATATGGAGGAAAACCACACAATAAGACTCTTTGGAAGGTTTGCGAGTCGAACCATGAGGTAATACTTGACACAATAAAGGGTAGAGAAGATCTGGATGGTTCATTGGATTAGATGTAGTTATAAAATTATGTGGTTAATTTTCTCTCCTTAGTTCTTTCCTACCGGTGCCTTAAATAGAGCTAAGTTATAAATAGACATTCATATTATTAATATAAAGATATGAATGTTAAAGTGGGGTTACCATTGCACCAAAAGATTGATCTGTCAATGCCCAATACAATAACTCAACTTATAGTACACAAGAGGTAATTAAGCCCTTCTCACAAATCCTGAGGGTAGCACTGAACAAATTTTCAATAATCTCCCACTCAATGTTACCCGAGGGTCTGAGGATTTGAATCTATGGCCAAGCTCTGATACCACTTGTTAGAGTGGGGTTTCCATTGTACCAAAAGACTGATCTGTCAATGCCCAATACAACCACTCAACTTATAGTACACATGAGGTAGTTAAGCCCTTGTCATGAATCCCAGGGGGAGTGCTAAACAAATTTCCAACAATGAATGTTATTGTGACTTTGTGATCTAGATTTTATTGTGTAGATTTTTGAAACACATTCATTGCATTGATATAAAGACATTCATTTCACTTTCATATATAAACAACTTAAGCATTGAGAATGCTTTAGTGCATAGCGTACCTAGGTATTCCCAAGATGCACTAAGTCAAACAAAAAAATGATTTTTGAAGGGTGATATCTGTGACCTCGTGACAATTACTAAAGTTCTTTGAATTGTGCAAGTAAGGTATTCCCAAGGTCTAAGTGCATGTAGCTCCATTTTTTGATGATTCTCACAGTTTGGTTTTGGTGATTACATTTTAGTTGATAGAAAATCTTACTTTTTTTCATAGTGGAAAGTTGCTAAATGAAACATCTTTCAATATATTCATCATGGGACCATTCCATCAACTCCATTATGTCTGGTTGGCTGGGTAAATGGTAGGGGACATCTCATTCATTCACCAAGCATCAAGAATGATTTTGGGCACGTCATACCTAGGTGTCCCCAAGATGCACTAGTTTGAAAATAAACACTTCTAAGCTAAAACATCTATTTTAAGATGTTTTAAAGATAAATCACCACTTTCTTATTTAAATGATATAATTTCTTAGTAAGGACTTCGGCGACTTACACTATTTCTCAAGACTTATCAACTAGCTTCTAGATATTTGAATTCACAATGTGTAATGAAAATATAGTTGAGGCATGCCCTACGTCTCTATGTGAGGGTTCTACTTTCATAGGTGGCATGACTTCCCTAATACTAAATTAAGTAGAGCTCTGCGGTGCTAGAAGCTTCACATAGCTTCTCTTCAAATGTTGAGCTTGTGAGCATTACACCATGACTATTGGTCATGTGTGAATATACAAAGCACACAAACTATTTGACAAGATACCTTTAAAGAACATGAACTAAATGGAAGAAGAGATGACATGTTGTGAAGTGTTTGATAAATTTCTCCAAGACAAGTAATGAGCCATGGATGATACATCCAAATTATGTGGTAAAATGTGAGGAGGAATGAATCAACCTTGATGATAGAGTTTGTTGCTGAAAATTATTTATTTAATCAACTTGTTTGAAAAAAGTTTAATGACCTTCAAATACAATTGAAAGAAATGGAATTGATCTCCCTTACTCATGCGATTGCATAACATTGGTGTTGGAATTACAAGTGGGAAAGGAGTAAACTTCTGGAGGGTGGGTGAATCAGGAGTTTAAACTTAGACCCATAAACTTTCACCTTTCATATATCACATGCATAATAAAATAAAGTAACATATAAAGCATATGCATCAATTATGTAAACATGTAATCAAACATACACACTTAACACTAGATATGATTACCCAAAAACCCTCCAAATGAGAAGGTAAAATTGGGGTGGGGATGATAGCCACAAATATTCACTACTGCATCAATAAAGTGTATCCAATTAAGATTACAACAATTTTACCATGAATCATGATTTGCCCTATGAAAGTCCTACCCGGTTAAAGGCTTACAAAGACTATTAAGTCCCACCTTGTTAGAGGATTTCAACACCCTATTAGAAGTGTGCCTTGTTAAAGGACTTTAGGTCACTCACTTGGAATGCTACCTTGTTAAAGGATTTGGTAAAGTCCGTTAGGACTACTCTACCTAGGAGATTTAACTGAAATCACCTGTCAAAATGTCTCAGCATAGATCTTGCAGTTGGCATTTGCTTGCCTAATAACAGATCACCTCTATCCAATCTCTGATTAATCCTTCATGATCTGATGTATCAATGTTGTATCCTCTATCCTCTATTCTTCATTTAACTGATTTTGTAATTCACTCTTACTGCTAAGTCACCTTGAATGCTCTGCAAACTGTCTTGTTCGCTCCTCCAATTTGATCATTCACCCCTTTGCAATGCTCTCAACTTTATTAAAAATTTAGGCCTTCATCCTCCTTAAGAAGATTGAGGTGGCTTAGGGTTAGGTATAAATCTATGACTGAGATTCATCCATTTTCTACTTAAACCTTCCCATTTTTTTGATTGGTTGCATGTAATTTGCATAGAGAATATGCATATGGATTCATCCTTATCTCTAAAAGATTGAAAACTATCCTTAGGTCAGTTGAAAATGGTTTACATAGTTGTTTGTGCCATAACAAACAAATATGTCGAATTTGTGTTACTCGACATATGTAGCCTCTATTGCTCAGCATACACTATTCTGGCTCAGCACTTGAATTGCTCGACATCTACTATTTACGAGGCACTTGAATCACTCTACATGGTCTATCTTCTTAACACTTGAGTAACTCAGCACATGATTGACTCGAAACTCATTGCAACTCAGCATGGTCTAATATTTACATGTTGTACTCGACATACATTACTAGTTTGACATGAACTAAGTAAATGTCTTAAGTGTGTTGACACTCAACTGTCAAAACCAATCTAGGATCAACAATTAGAATTTAAAACAAGAGAGGTGTTAGAATATAAAGTCCACCAATATAACTTAGAAAGGGGGGGCGGGGGGGTGGTGGCGAATCATTATCCAACTATTGTCACAATTATCAACCTTATTGATCCTTAACCATATGAGCAATATAATCAGAAACCATAACAAGATACTCATACACAATAACACCAAATATGTTAACTAGATAAACTCTTGATCAGAGGGAAAACCCCAATGGGGATGGTACCCACAAAATGATGTACTAATATAAATATTTCTTGTTAGAGGATGGACCCTATTAGGAGTTAATAAAAACATTCAATACATATCAGTCTTTGTGAGGAGACTTTGAATCCCTATAAGGAGATTCCAATCCTATTAGGAGTTGTGTCAACCATGTTTGGAGTTTTAGAAGGTAGATGGACACACTGTCCAAAAAAATTTAGGGGCAAGACCAATGAACCCACTATCCAAATGATCTCTATATTATTCATTATAGAATAATAGAAATGAACTGTACTTCCTCTTCGTAAATTTTCTTACCAAATTTCAATGTGAGTTTGATTGATGCACAACTTTGATAGCAAGTTTGAACACTAATGTAAATGAATTTGATTTGCTCTAGAATATGTATATGTTAGTACATAAATAACAAAGATAACAAAGATGTTCTTGAACTTGAAATACTAATGAGCCTTTGATATGCTTGCATTAATTGATTTTGATGCCTTGTTATGTCAAGCAGATTGAGTATATATGTTACACAGAGGGATGTGAGAGTGAATGAGCATGTCTCCATTTAGAGACATGACCATTCACTATCATACCTATTCAATGTTTATTTATCATACCCAATATTAGTTAGACTTAACACAAGTCTAAACATATATAATAGATCATAATGAACTCAATTTGAACATATGCAATGTGATATTTATATAGATCAATAATGATCTTTAAATCAAATGAATCAGAATATGTCTCAATCATAGTTGCGATATGATCTTAGATATATATATATATATATATATATATGTATGTATGTATGTATGTATGTATGTATGTATATATTCATCAGTTCAACTGTATCAATCATATGCAGAATTATACATACTGAGATTATATATATGTATGTATATATATTAGTATGTAAATCATACTAGTTACATACATACATACATACATATATAGATCTTTGATCATAGTCATTGTCAGATTGAAGTTACATGCTTTAACATTTCCTTTTAGCTAGGGAAGACAAAGTGCATATATATAAGTGTTCCTTATTTGAAAATGATATCTCCTAGTTAGTGATATACATAAGAAAATCAAGTTTGATGATATTCTTTCAAGTTATGGTGTGTACAAAGATATCAAATCTCATGATATCTACCATAAGAGATCATGGTATATCCAAAGATATTATGTCACATAATACCCACCATGATAAGATGAACATATTGATCTTCTATAGATATTACGTCACATGATATCTATGAATATGTCCTTTTAACTATCACAACTTGTCCATGAATATCAAGTCACATGATATTCATCATGATAGTAATTTAATCATTATAAAGTTGTTATATTATAATAATGTACATAGGGTAGGCCCATAAGTCACAGTCACACATATGACAAAATAGTTTACACTTCAAACATCTTTATTAAAAATAAAGAAAATTTATAAAGTTGAGAATCAATCTCATAAACTTACATTTCAACCATACCAAGTTTCTTTCTGAAATGATCAACCTTCACTTCAAGAAGAAGTTGGAATTTGATTGAAAAGATCATTATTGAAGAAGAAAGAAAAGAGGGAGATTGTTGATAAAGAATGTTTTCGATCATTATTTTGTCACTGATGTCAAACCTACTATTTTATGGAATGACAATTACTTATAAGATCCAATTACTATCACTTAGTTGATTGATGAAGGGGATTTGATCAATAAGATGTAACAAAAGCACCTAAGGGAAAAGTTGAGTTATGGTTTTGTAATGAAGTACAAGGATCAGTTAAGGCAATGATAAAATGATGTATTGATAATATACTTGAAGATAAAAATGTTGGCTACACTTAGAAACTCTAGAAGAACAAGTTGTAACAAAGCTATCTACAAAGCTTGACTAAGTTCATTAGTGGATGCCAAGCAAGCTAGTTTATGCTGAGAAGATTATTAGTAAGTGTCAAGAAAATAAATAATCTAGTGTGTGCCGAGTGAAATAGAAGGAGCTGAGCAAATTCAAGTGCCAAGAAAGTAATAGGTGCCAAACATCAATAAAAACTTAGTTGATGCCGAGTGAATCCACAGTAGGTGCCGAGTGTCAGTAAAACATAGTTGGTGCCAAGTAACACAATATGTGCCTAGCATCAAGATTTCAATAGTGCTGAGTTGCTACATTATTTGAAAAGTCAAAGATTTTCCAAATCTGAGCTGACAAGTTTGTTACCTTGAATTTTGTGAACTAGATGGAGGATAAGGATGATGAACTGGTGGCAAAGAATTTTAGGCAAACCATTTTTGGGAAAATTTAGGAGGATTCTTCATGATGTTTCTAGAAGGAACAAGTTATGGGGTAGATTCATTGAATCTTACCTAATCCATTTGAACTGAAATTAAAAGTAGGAAGATTAGGGCAAGAAAAGCATTCTAGACTTCTATTTAAGGAGTTACTAGTCAAGAAGCAAGAGTTGCTAAGTTTCCAAGTTGTTGAAGTGGTTGGTAGGATGTCAAGTTGGAGGAATTGAGAGAGAGGAAGAACAAAGTATAGAGACTCTGCTTTGATAGGTGACCACAGAGGAGATTGCATTGGTACATTGAGCATGGAGACTCAACGAGACAAAACTTGAAAGGAGGACAAGCTGTCAGAATCGTAGTGACTAAAAACTAGGCAAATTTGAGAACTGAAGCAAGATCTAAAATCTACAAGTTATGTTGTGAGTTGTATCAGATCGAAAGCCCTTATTGTTACTCTCTAACAATTGTATCAGCTAGGGTAAAATCCTATGGACTTAGGTTGGTTTAACAACCATTTTTAAATCCTTTAATAGGGTGGCATTCCAGATGAATTTTTAAAAGTCCTCTAACAAGGCCCACTTCTAATAGGGTGGTTGAAATCCTTTAATCAATTTAATAGTGTGTTGTAGCTTTTAACAAGGTAAGCCTTTCATAGGGCATCACTTTGGAAGAGTGAGAATTGAGTAGCATGTTACTGATGGTTTTTCCCAAATTGGGTTTCCACATAAATCATTGTGTTATATTTTGATTCTTCATGAGTTATTCTTGCATGTTGGTTTTACAGTAACTTGCTAAGTAGGAAAGCTTAAGCTTGGATGCATGACTAGTTTAATGGGCTCACTTTACTTAGTGAAAAAGTTTTATTAGGACATTTGGACCTTGAATAACTGATTCACCTCCCCCTCTGTTATTCTAAAACATTTCTAACAATTGGTATTAGAGCTATCTGCTGATTTGGTTTTGAGATACTAGAAGTAGGAAGATCAAAATGTCCAAGAGAGAAGCTCCCAAGCTCAACAAAGATAACTTCACTGCATGGAAAAATTTAATGAAGATGCACCTTGGATCAATAAGTGATCATGCAAAAACCTCAATTGAAGTAGAACATGTTGGTCCAACTATACCCACTGCAAAATATATGAAGAAAAAGAAGGAGCACAATTAGGCAATGTTGGAGATTGCCTCTGCCCTCAACTATACTAAATTTGATGACATCAAAGGATGTGACTCTACATTCAAAATGTGGAAAGCCTTGACTGATATTTATGGAGGAGATCATAATATTCAAAGAGAAAAAAGAGAAAGCCTCAGAGGAAAGTTTGATGACATGAGAATGGAGGAAGGTGAGAACAATGCTCAATATGCCTCTAGAATGAATGAAATAGTAAGTGCAATAAGAAGTTTGGGTGGTCATTTAGAAGATGACACTGTTAATAGAAAATTATTAAGAACCTTGCTCCCCATCTATGCTATTATAGTTTTATCCATACAAGAATTAAGATGTGTACCAGGAAACACTAACTCTTGAAGGTATAGTGGGAAGACTCACTGCATTTGAGTTGTCTAACTTTGATAACTACAGACTTGAGAATCTTGAATTTGCTTTCAAGGCCAAGCTATCATTGAAAGTTATTGAAGATGTGAAACCAAAGAAGATGAAGAAAAAGGTAAAGTATGTATCTAGTGATGGCAGCACAGATGAAGAAGATGTGGAACAATTGGAAGCATTGCTGGCTAGAAGATTTCGTAGAGGCAAAGGTAAATTCAAAGGTAAGATTTCTATCATTTTTTAAAATTGCAATGAAGTAGGACATATTTCTGCAAGATGCACACGAAAAAGAAACTATAGAGAAGGAAACAAGAACAAGAACAAAAGAGAAGACGATAGTAGAGATTACAAAGACAAAGACAAAAAGTGTTACATTGTTGAAGAAGAGGATTTTGATGAAAATGATGATGAGGTAGTCTATGTAGCTATGAAGGATGAGTTAGATGAAGATGAAGCAACAACACTAGTAACTTGTGTGAACAAGAATGACATATGGATCATAGACAATGGATGCTCACATTACATGATAGGAGATAGAAGTAAGTTTGTTACCTTTACTCAATATGATGAAAATAGTGTTAGATTTGGAAATGATGCTCCATGTCTTATCAAAGGAAAAGGTTCTATTAAATTTATAGAGAAAATTTCATGTGATAATGCATACTATGTTGAAGGATTGAACTACAATCTACTGAGTGTGTCACAATTAGGCAATGTAGGATGCAAAGTAGAATTTGAAAATAAAATTGCCAAAATCTGTGATATTGATGGAAATCTATAATATGTTTTACCTAGATATGGAAGATGCATCCTATTTTATTGTTAGATTTGATGATGTGTGGCTATGGCATAAAAGGCTATGTCATGTCAACTTTGATAATTTGATTAGCATTAGAAAAATGACGAAAGTCAGAGGTTTGCCTAAACTGAAGAAGCCTGACAATACAATGTGCAAATAATGTCAACTAGGAAAGATGACCAAGTCAAGTTTCAAAAGAAAAACCTAAACTTCCAAAGAAGTATTATAGTTAGTCCATACTCATTTGTGTGGCCCAATAGAAGTGTAAAGCTAAAAAGGAGACAAATATATGATATTGTTTGTCGATGACTACTCTAGGATGATGACTGTCATGTTCTTAAAGTAGAAATCTAAAGCATTTCAAATGTTTAAGTTGTATTTGGCTAGGGTTGAGAAGGAAACAGGAAAGAGTCTGAAGTGCCTAAGATCAAACAGAGGAGGAGAGTTCACATCAAAAGAGTTTGAGACATTTTGCAATGACAAAGGAATTAAGAGACAAACATCAGCACCAAGAACTCCACCACAAAATGACATTGTACAGAGAAGGAATAAATTAGTGATAGAATGTGCTATAATATTAATGATGGAGAAAAATGTTTCTCTAAAGTACTGGAGAGAAGTTGTAAGTACAATTATCTACACCTTGAATCGAGTACAAATCAAGAAAAGTACAAATGCAACACCTTTTGAATTATGGTATGGTCACTCACCCAATGTAAAACATTTCAAAGTATTTGGTTGTAGATGTTATATTCTTAAAGATACTAGAAATGGCAAGTTTGATGCAAAGAGTGATGAAGGCATATTCCTTGGATACTCTACTAGAAGCAAAGCATATAAGTGTTTGAATACTAACACTAAAAGATTGTGGAGAGTGTAAAAGTAAATTTTGATGAGCATGCAGAAGCTCAAGATGATGAATCCAAGAAACCATAAGAGTATAGATCTTTTGTATACTTCTATGAAGGAATGCCTGGTGAAGAAAATGCTGCCAATCAAATTGGGAATCAACAACAAGTTTCAATATCAAATGAGTCACAACCAGTGAATGCCAAATTGCATTCAGAAGATGAGTTATACAATGAAGATAATGTACATTTTGATTTTGAAATCAGTTAACATGAAAGAGATGGTGAAATACTTGAAATAGATGTGCATAGTGACTCTGAAGCTAAAAGACCAAACTTGGAAATGAGGAAAGAACCAAGGTTATCCAAGTATGTGAGAAGACATCACCCTATAGAACAAATCATTGGTGACAAGGAAGCTAGATCAATGACAAGAGAAAAACTAAGGAATGAATCCTGTCTACTAAGCAAGATTGAGCCCAAGATAGTGAAAGATGCACTACAAGATGATAATTGGCATAAAGCTCTGGAAGAAGAGATATATTAGATAGAGAAGAACAAAACATGTACTTTAGTTCCAAGACTAGCTAATAAAAATATGATTGGTACCAAATGGGTATTTAGGAACAAGCTAGATGAGAATGTTGAGATCACAAGAAATAAGGCTAGACTAGTCTGCAAAGGTTATGCATAAGAAGAAGGACTGGACTATGGGGAAACATTTTCCCTCATTACAAGAATGGAAGGAGTAAGGACACTACTTATATATACTGCATACAAAGGTTTTAAAGTCTACCAAATGGATGTAAAGTTTGCTTTTCTGAATGGTATATTAGAAGAGGAAGTCTACATAGAACAACCAGAGGGATTTGTTGATGACAAACAACAAAGATATGGTTTGCAAACTGCATAAAGCACTCTATGGTTTGAAACAAGCACCTAGAGCATGGTATGAGAGACTTCACAAATATCTTGTAAAGATAGGATTTGAAAGAATAGATGACAACAAGAACCTATATATCAAGGCAGAAAAAGGTAAAGACATTTTGATATCTGAAATATTTGTTGATGATATAGTATTTGGAGGAAAAGATGCCCTATGCAAAGATTTTTTTGATCAAATGAAACATGAGTTTGAGATGTCAATGTTTGGAGAAATAAAATTCTTTGTTGGATTGCAAGTACATCAACTAAAACATGGCATATTTGTGACCCAATCAAAATATATCGAGATACTCAAGACATTTGGCTTAGAAGATTCAAAACTAGTCGGTACACCAATGGTATCAGGACATAAGCTATCCAAGAATGATGAGTTAGCTGAAGTAAATCAGATAGTGTATAGATCAATGATTGGAAAGTTGTAGTATGTTTTGCATAGTAGACTAGACATTGCATTAGCTATTGGAATAGTGGCAAGGATTTTTGCAAATCCAAGAGAAAATCATCTTATAGAAGTAAAAAGAATATTGAGGTACCTAAAAGGAATTGATGACTTTGGATTATATTACAAGAGGATTGAAAAGTTTGAATTGAAAGCCTACACTGATGCAGATTGGGGAGGTAATATTGATGACAGAAAAAACACCAATGGAGGAGCACTTTTCTTAGGTAAAAGATTAGTTACTTGGACTAGTAAAAAGAAAAGTTGTACCTCATAGTCCATAGTAGAAGCTGAGTATGTTGTTGCTGCTATCAACTACGCCAATATTGTATGGATCAAGCACCTATTGAAAGGTATGACAGAAGAGGTAATTAAACTTGTGATATTGTATTGTGATAACACAAGTGCCATCAACATATCAAAGAATCCTATGATGGATGCCAAAACAAAGCACATTGCAATTAAGTATTACTATGTAAGAGAATTGGTGGAAGACAAGTAGTTGAAGATGGAATATGTCAACTCAAAGGAACAAATTGCTGACATCTTCACAAAAGCATTACCTAAAGATGCATTTGAATATCTTAGAGGTAAGTTAGGGGTGATACCCCTATCCAAGGCCATTTCAGCAACATCAAGATTTCCCTACATCAAGTGAGTTGATTGTTGCAATGTTATAAATTGATGCAGAGGATACTTACTTTAAGTTTTTGCCTGAAGTAATAAAAAAAATTGAAATTCCAAACAAGTCACAAGCAAGGTCATAGAGGGAGAAATTGGAGTTCCTGCAAATGCCACACTTGCATGACAAGATGTTGAAATAGTATGTCTTTGGCATTTTTGTCAAAGAGGGAGAAATAATAGAAACTGATCAATCCTATAGAATCAAATGAACAAAGGGAAAAATAGCTAAAACTAATCAAACAGAGAGAAAAAATTGATCAATTCATGTAGAGGGAGAAATAATGTGTAGAGGGAGAGAAAAATGTAAGAGGGAGAAATAATAGTTAAAAGGTAGAGCAAAATTGATCAAAGAGGTAAGCTATAGAAAAGAGGGAGTCATACAAAAATTGATCAAACATGTAGAAAGAAAACTGCAACTTAGAGGAAGAAAATAGTGCAGACAAGAATCAATTAGAAGAAAGAGCAGAACAAAAAGGAGAAGTCAGTGTATCAACAAAAGAGATATCCCTAATACTTTGAAAGAGGGAGTCACTTACAGAATTCAGAGGGAGTCACCAGCTAGTTTATGTTGCTGATAGAATGAATAATTTTGGATAAAATTTTCTTTTTGGCATTTGATTTACTATTTTAACTTAGTTAGCATTTTGATAACCTAGTTGATCAGTTTGGTTTGCCATCAATGCCAAAGAGGGAGATTGTCAAAATTTGATTGAAAAGATCATTATTGAAGAAGAGAGATTGTTTGCAAAGAGGGAGATTGTTGATAAAGAATATTTTTGGTCATTATTTTGTCATTGATGTCAAACTTGCTATTTGTTGGAATGACAATTGCTTATAAGATCCAAGTACTATCACTTAGTTGATTGATGAAGAAGATTTGATCACTAAGATGTAACAAAAGCACCTAAGAGAAAGGTTGAGTTATGGTTTTGTAATGAAGTGCAAGGATCAGTTAAGACAATGATAAAATGATGCATTGATAATATACTTGAAGATACAAATGTTGGCTACACTTAGAAACTCTGGAAGAATAAGTTGTAACAAAGCTATCTACAAAGTTTGACTAAGTTCATTAGTGGATGTCGAGCAAGCTAGTTTATGCCAAGCAGATTATTAGTAAGTGCTGAGCAAATACATAATCTAGTGTGTGCCAAGTGAAACAGAAGGAGCTGAGTAACTTCAAGTGCAAAGAAAGTAATAGGTGTTGAGCATCAATAAAAACTTAGTTGATGCCGAGTAAATCCACAGTAGGTGCCGAGTGTCAGTAAAACATAGTTGGTGCCAAGTAACACAATATGTGCCTAGCATTAGGATTTCAATAGTGCCAAGTTGCTACATTATTTGAAAAGTCAAAGATTCACCAAATCTAAGTTGACAAGTTTTTTACCTTGAATATCATAGTGAATAGTGGTAGGTTTCAAAGGTTCACAATATAAACTAGAAAGTAATTTTTGAAGCCACACTACTTCCCTTGCTCCCATCATTTTTGTAATATACTCAGTCTTCGTAGAACTTTGAGCAACTAAATCTTGTTTTTTGCAGATCCATGAGTCATAGCTGATCCTAGACTGAATCAACATCCTAATGCACTCTTCTGGTCTTTTACACTTCTAGCCCAATCATAATTAGTAATCCATATAACTCCAAGCTGTATTCTCATATTTAAGTTCATACCCAATAGTGCCTTGAAGGTACCTTAATATATGATTCAAAGAAACAAGATGTATTTCATGAGGTTCACACATGAATTGACTTATGCATTCACAACATATAAGATATCAGGTCAAGTATTCACAAGATATGTCAGAGACCCAATTACTTTTCTATATAAAGTAGGATCAACTAGTATGGATTAAACACTTGTTTCCTTTGGCTTGTGTAAGTTGGTATCCATAGGTGTTCACAAAGGTCGACAATTCCACATTCCAAATCTTTTTAGAATATCGACAGTATACTTCTTTTGATGTAGGAAGATATTCCTATACTTCTAACAAACTTTTGATCCAAGGAAGTAATGAATAATCCTTAAGTCCATGTCAAATTTAGTAGTCAATTCTTTCTTACACTGATTAATGAGATGGTCTTTGCCTGTAATCAGAAGGTCATCGACAGAAAGAATTAGAATCAACATATCACCTTTATTTACTTTAATGTAAGGATTTGGATCAACATCATTCTTGGTGAATCCAAGACTTAGAAGATATTTATCAATCCTTTCACACCAAGCTTGGGGAGCTGTTTGAGTCTATATAGAGCCCTTTTCAATCTACATACGTAGGAGGAAACATCATGAGTCACAAATCCTTATTGTTATTCCAAGTATACTTCTTCCTAAATTGTTCCATTTAGAAAAGTAGTTTTTACATCCATTTGATGATCTTTCCAACATTTAGCTACTGTAATGGTTATTGCAGTTCTAGCTGAGGTATACCTGGAAAATGGTGTAAAAGTTTCTTCAAAGTTGATTCCTTCCTTTTGAGAAAATCCTCTAGCCACAAAATGAGCTTTATGGTTTTCAATGTTTCCATTTGCAACATACTTAACTTTGACGAGCCATTTGGATGAAACAATATATTTTCCTTTAGGTTTAGTAACTATATCCCAAATAATATTTTTTAGTATAGACCGATACTCTTTCACCATTGCATCTTTCCAAACTTGATGTTTAAGAGATTAAAAAGCATTGGAAGTTTTAGAGTTTGGACTCTCACACATGAATGCATTGTATGTTAATTTTTGAGGTCTTTTGATTTCTCTAGATATCCCTAAAGGTGTTGCAAATTCATCTCCTTCCTCTGTAATTTTTCTTTCCCAAAGTGGCCTTTTAGAATTATTGTTAGGGCTCTCTTCTTGAGTCTTAGGAAGTATTTAATTTTCATTTAAAGTTTCTTTAGGGTGCTCCCTCTGAATCTCAGGAATAGGAGCCTTTTCTAGGGAATAGGACAAGTCATCAATATCTAGTTCATCTAAAATTTTGGCTCTTTTGAAAGCAATGTCTTCTTCAAAGATGTCATCTCTACTGAGTTCTATTTGTTTCTATCCAAGTATGTAGATTCTATAACCCTTTACTATTCTGCTAAAACCAATAAGAATCCTTCCTTCTAGAGTAGGTTCTAACTTAGTACTTTTCTCCTTAGGTACATGAACCTACACATGACATCCAAATATCCTTAAATGGATAATGTCAGGTTTCATTCCTGAAAATGCTTCTTTAGGAGTTTTGTTGTCTAGATGCAAGTGAGGACATCTATTTTGAATGTAGACTACTGTATTAGATGCTTCAACCCAAAATGACATGCTCAAGTTTTGATCAAATATCATAGCCCTAACTACTTCTACAATGGTTCTATTTTTCCTTTCAACAACTCCATTCTATTGAGGGTTGTAGGGAATTGTAAACTCCCTCTTAATTTCAACAAGTTTGCAAAATTCTATAAATATTTTAGAAGTGTATTCTTTCCCATTATCTATTCTTTGAATTTTAATTTTCTTTTCTAGGGAGTTTTCAGTGATAGTTTTGAATTCTTTGAAATTTAGAAAGAATTTCTTCAGATTCTTTACACTTAAGGAAGTATATCCATGTATTCCTTGAAAAATCATCAAAAAATATCACATCGTACAAGAACCTTCCTATAGATGGTGTAGACATGTGTCCACACAGGTTCGAGTGCACTAGTTCTAACACATTTTTAGTTTTACTCAAACTACAAGGAAGCAACTTTTTAGTGTTTTTCCCCAAGGCACAACCTTTGCAGAATTCATTATGAATTTGACTTAATTTGGGCATTCTAGTCACCAACTTCTCCATAGATGTTAAAGAACAAAAAATGATATGACATAATCTTCTATGCTAGATTTCATTTGAATCTGAAATCTCATGATTAAATGCAAGACTTGTCTTAGTGCAAAGCTCTTATAATAGTCCTTGTCATACTCATATTGTTTGGGCCTTCTTTATAGTTTAATTCTTTTCCTATGCTAGCACTTTTCCTTCCATGAAAGTAATTCTATAACCATCATCTTCAAGTGCTGATATAGATATTAAATTCCTTTTAATACCTGGTACATATAGAACTCTAGAAATTTGAATAGATTTTTTTAGATTTTAATTTGATGGTGTAGGTCTCAATTCCTTTTATGGAATGTGCAAAATCATTCCCACTTGTAACTTCTTCACCTATTTCTATTTGCATGCTTTCTAGGTTATCTTGATATCTAGTGATGTGTCTTGAAGATCCATTGTCAATTATCCAAGTGTTGGACTTGGTTGATATTTGACTAGACAAGGTTGAGTAGAAGGCATATTTCTCATAATCTTGACCTTTGATTGATTTATTAGTTTTGAAAAATGATGCTTGAATTTTTAATTGATTAGGATAGTTTAGTGCATAAAGTACATATTGGTCACATCTAAAACATTGAATTTTAGACAAGTATTTCTTTTGTTCTGACTGTCCTTTTCCATGAAATTTTCTTTTCCTCTTTGTGTTCTTCTTCTTACCCTTCTTATGAGAGTTTGCATTAAGAACATGAATGTCTTCATCTAAGATTTTTTGTTTTCCTTTAGTCATTACTCTTGACTCTTCTTGAAGACAATTAGATGTTAATTGATCTAGTTTTGGAATTTTAGATCTTGCACTTGTACAAATGACTCCCAAGAATTTGATAGCCCTCCTAATGTTATTAGGGATAAGTCTTGGTTGTCAATCTTGTAACTAACATAAGATAATTGATCTCTCAATTCTACGATTCTCATGAAGAAGGCATTTACCTTTTCTTCTTTATTCATGCTAATGTTATTCATTTCTCTTTTAAGAGCAAGTTTTCTACCAGTGCTATTTACTATGAATTCATTTTCAAGAGCTTTAAACATGCGATATGCTGTTGCATGTTTTGCCACAATAGACACTATATAATCTCGAACGACATCCACTATTATTTTTGTGGCCTTGTCACTATTCTCAATCCATAGAGTTTTCTCTGGATCATCTTTAGGTTATTTCTTTTCTTCTTTTACAAAGGAATATATTTTGTTCTCTTTTAATAGCATCATTATATGAAGTTTCCAAAATTCAAAATTGTCAACACTTGTAAGGTGGTATTTGAATCTTAACATGTTTGTCATCTTGAATAGTAATGAGTGACTGCAACTTAATGTGAATTCTAATCTCTTAAATTTAATGAGATCTCTCCTTAACAAGGCTCTAATACCATGTAAAGTTTCTTACCAAATTTCAATGTGAGACTGATTGATGCACAACTTTAATTGTAGGTTTGAACACCAATGTCAAAGAATATGATTTTCTATAGAATCTGTATATGTTAGTACATAAATAACATAGATAAAAAAGATGTTCTTGAACTTGAAATGCTAACATTTGATATGCTTGTATTAATTGATTTTGATGCCTTGTTATGTCAGACAGATCGAGTATATATGTTACATGGAGGGGTGTGAGAGTGAATGGGCATGTCTTTGAATGGAGACATGACCATTCACTGTCATACCTGTTCAGTGTTTGTTTATCATATGTGATATTAGATAGACTTAACAAAAGTCTAAACATATATAGAAAATCATAATGAACTCGATTCATATGCAATTGGATATTTATATAGATCCATAATGATCTTTAAATCAAAGGAATCAGAATAATTTTCGATCATGGTTGAGATATGACCTCAGATTATATATATATGTTCATTAGTTCAATTATATTGATCATATAAAAATTTACATATTCTAAAATTATATATGTATGCATATATATCAGTATGTAAATCATACTAGTATGTGTGTATATATATATATATATATATATATCTTTGATCATAGTCATTGTTAAATTGAAGATACATGCTTTAACACTCTTCTTCTATCCTGTCAATCGGACTACTATGCTTCTCTTCTTTTGATCTCGATACCAGATCACAAAATTTGCATCCAATAATCCCTTGGATTGCTTACTTGCATTTACCCAATACTCTTCTCTTGTTCACACTTATTCAATCATAATTGACAAGGAAAACATCTTTCCTTTATACCGTGTCCTTAAAAGAATTCCATGAGTTGGCCTTGAAGCTTTCCCAATTTATTATATTAGGACCACATTAAGATAATTAAATATTTCACAATCACATAGTCTCATAGTCTTTATAGCTTCTCACATGTGTGACTCTAGAATTTGTGCACTCATTGATGTCATCATCATATTGCCTTCTGTTATTGTATAAATTTGAATCTCAAGATTCTATCTTTGTTAGGAGATACAATCTAATCATCAAATTTGCTTATCAGAGATCCCATCTCTGTATTTCTCTCTATAAATCAACCATATCTTCTGCATATCTTTGAATTACTCAATGTACACTTACCCTCATCATTAGGACATAGTTTAGAACATGTCCTTAACTCACCTAAACATCAAACCTCTATTCGCATGACCTTTGTCTCTGTCTTCTACTTTGCTAGTCTTCATAGAAACCATACACTATGTTAGTCTCAGATTGGTTTTGACATATGAGTGGCAATATACTTAAGTCATTTACTTAGTTCATGCTAAACAAGTAATAAATCTATATGTCGAGCGAGAGATATTTAGTATGCATTGAGTAACTAGTAAGTACTGAGTCACTCAAGTGCTGAGAAGATAGTAAGTGTCGAGTTATTTAGATGCCGAGTAATTTAGAGGCCGAGTTACAACATTGAAGTTGTAGTTGATGTAAAGAATTAGGGACTTCAGGTGCTGAGTAATTTAGTTTTGACATAGTTGTTTGTAATGGAACAAACTACTATGTAAACCATTTTGGAGCCAACTTAAGGATTGTTTTACAATCTTAGAAGACAAGGACACATATTTATTGAGAATCCCTATGCAACATGTAGCTAATAAGAAAAAGGGAAGGATTAAGTGGCAATATGAATGAATCACAACAGTTGACTCATACCTAACCCTAAGTTACATAGGTCTTCTTGACGAAGACAAACCCTAAAATTTTATGTGTGTGGAAGGAGAAAAGAGAGAAGTTTTGCATCCACAAATAGAGCATTCATAGTGACTAAGGAGTTGTGGATTGAGATACATTGCATAATTAGTTAGAGGAGAATAGAGGAAAGGAATTAGAAGACATCAGAAACACATCTGATTAGTAAGGATCAAGTACACATTAGGAAAGAGGTGATTTATTATCTAGTAGTAGAGTGCTAACTGAAGGATCATTACTGAGACATTCTAACATGTGAATCAATTAAATATCTTAATAGAGTAGTCTTAATAGGCTGTTGTAAATCCTTTAATAGGGTGCTTACTTCATTGTAAGTTAAATTCCTTTAATCAAGAACACTTCTAACAGAGTGTTGAAATCATTTAATAGGGTAAGATCTAACAATCTTGTAAGCCTTTAACATGGTAGACCTTTTACAAGGTAGATCATGTTTCATGATCAAACATTGTAACCTTCATTGAATACACTTTATTATTGCAATAGTGGAGACTTATGGGTGTCATCCCACCCCAGTTTTACCTTCTCCTTGGAGGGTTTTTGGGTAACCCAATATCTTATGTCATACATGTATTGAATGTTTATTTACTTTCATATCATGGATATATATGCTTGATTTGGCATTTCAGTTTATATGCATAGATTGTGAGATGGATGTGTGGTGAATGATTTTAAGGTTGAAATTTTAAGTGCTGATTCACCATCCCCGTAGAGTTTACTTTCCTATCAGAGCCTTGTTCTTTGGAAAAGGAAAGATTTTTAGCTTTGAGGAAAGATCTTGAAGATGGAAGTCTACAAGTTGGGAAAAACTTTTAAGAAGCAGATGATTGAAATATAGCTTGCCCTACATCAGCTGAATGAAGCAAGAGATGAGTTAAAGTGATCATTGAAGGGAAGGAGATAGCTATTGAAGAGAATGAAACACATTATCAAGAGATTGAAACTATTGAAGCAAGTGAATTTGAAGCAACATTTCAAGATTTGATGGAAAAGAATGGAGCCCAAATTCAAGAGGTTAGAAATCTCAAGATAGAACAAGAAGTCCAATCAATATTGCTATTTGAGGTGACCAAGCAGAAGAAGAAATTTGAAGAAGAAAAAGTCATGATTGAAGATGACAAGAGAGCACTAACCAATAGACTAGAAGGGAAAACATCAAAGGTGAATAGGATTTCTCACACTCAATTGGAAACAATGAGTCAAATGATGATTGCAAACCATGAATTGAATGGTAAAGATATTGAGATGAAAAAATTGAAGTTACAAAATGAAAAACTAAGAAATGATCTGAAAAGAGAAAAATAATTTGCTAAAAGTTTCAACAAACCTAGTGAAGCCATCGAGTATTTTGAGCAATTGATGAGATCTCCTAGATCTAATAGTGATACTATTGGATTGGTTTATACTAGTACTTAAGAAGGAGAATAATCTAAAAGTGGTGAACAAAGAATGACAATGGTAAGAACTCAAAACCTACATGTTATAATTGTGGTAAGATAGGTCATACTACCAATGTTTGCAGGAGCAAGATTGAAAATCAAAATCCTAAGTAGAAGTTCATGGGTCACTACCACAAATGCAACAAACAAGGACATCAAGAACATAAATGCAGAACCAAGACCATAAGCACACAAAGATTTGAATGTTACTACTATAACTATTAGAAGTATGGACATAGAGCATATGAATGCAGATCCAAGCCCAAATGGCCATCAAACAAGTAGACAAATGTAAAGAACAATGAAAAATCTTATAATTGGGATCATAATGCTAGGTATAGTTGTCACTATTGTAAAGAGTAAGAACATGTTGCTGAAAATTGCATTTAAACACATTTTAGAAGTGACTACAAAAGATGGTTGAGTCAAACTACATGCTTTAGCTATTTGCAGACTGGTCACATAAGCAGGAATTGTCCAACAAAGTCAAAGGCACCTAATAGTGAATTCAATAAAGGCAAAGGAAAGGAAGATGTTGATAATGTCAGAGATGAGATGAACAAGACATGAAAGAGAAAGGAAGATTGCAACACATCAATTTTAGATGAGATCACTTCACCCAATGGCTAAGGTGATCACATCATCTCCAATTAAGCAATCAAGAGGTATGTGTGGGACTGATATTTAAAAGATATAATATAAATTAGTTCCAAGGATTTAGTTCTAAAAAAATTATATTTGCATGAAGAAAGATGAAAAGTATTGTTTAGAATCTGGAAGAAATATTTAAGTTTTGTCAATTTTCATGTTATTGCCAAGCATGAAAGGTTTCACTATGGTCACCGAGTGAAATTTAGCTAATGTCGAGCTATCATAAGTGATAGTGTTTAGTGAGCTTGTAGTAGTTTTCGAGTGTAAATGAAACTACATGGAAGCTAAGTGAGTTGAAATTTCTATTAAAGCTGAGCTTACAATTGTGTAAGCACTGAGTGTTAATTGTAAAGGTTTAAGGTCTATATGATCGATTCTTGACTCATTTGACATCATTCAATACTAAAGAGAGCATAGAGAGCTAAAGATGAATTGAAGAGACCATTCTAAGAATTTAAAGAGTAAATTAAAATAACATTCAACACCATTTATTAGATTTGAGAAGGTATTTATCATGTGCTGAGCTACACTATTTTGAATTTGTGCGAACCCTAGGTATTAAATATGGTGTCCAGTTCTTCTGCTACTAAGGTCAAAGGAGGAAAGGAAGTTTTAAATGTTCAATTAATCAATAATTAAATTAAACAACCAAATTTCAAGGCAATTCGTGACATTTCTTATAAACAAGACTCATCTGGTGCGTTATCCATGATACCACCACAAGTCTTAGTGATTCAAGATATGAGATGCTATTATAGATGCAAGGTAGGTAGCATAGGAGACATGGAAATCAAAGATCTATATGGAAAAATATGTGAGAACAATGTACTGAAAGAGGAATACAAAATTGTACAAAGAAAAGGGTTGACCCATGCCCTAGATTTTCCAAACATCTTTAGGACATAGTGGATAATTTTTTTTTTGAGTAGAATTCATGATAATATGGTGTGGTTAGAAAATGGATCAATCAAGATTACTAAGAAAATTGTGTAGAGGGTAACATGGTCTCCAACCCTAGATAGACCGAAAACCATTAGAAGTGAAGAAAAAGAAGTCATTGAGAAAAATACAGGGGCAGTGTGGAACAAGAGAGGAATGACAATTGATACCATCACAAATCCCCTAATTACTTTTGTAGTAAGGATTATCTCACACAAATTCTTTCAATCAGGCATGTTCAACAATCTACCTTGTATTTTTATTGATGTAGGATACAATATAGTAAAGAAGGATCATATTTATGATGTTATTGAGCTATAGTTGCAACAATTATAAGAAAATTTTGGAGCCATAAGGAAAACCAAGAGTGCATAATGTAACTTTGGATCAATACTTGTATGTATATTTTTCTATGTGCAGAACACATTTCATTCCTTTGGGAAAATAGCTTGGAAGACAAATAGATCTATTGTAGTACAAATAGGTGAATTCATTGAGAAAATGGGAGAGAATTTTGAGTCTATTATGACTAGTTACTTTGAGGACTTTAACAAGTCAATGAAACAAAGACACATGATTCAAGTGTCACTAGTTGAGAATTTTTTTAATTATGTTTTCTTTCTAGTTGATATTGATTTCACATATGTACAAGCTATAATTCCAATGGTAAGATGGTTAAGACCTCTAGGATATGAGATTAATGTGGATGAGGCATCTACAAAAATTGCAGCTTTGCTTGTAGAAGAAGTAGATAATAAGGCTACTACCTTATTAAATTATGATGTTGCAAAATCAAAGATAACTATGGAGTTAAAGACAACAACAATATTAAGAAAGAAGAACAAAATGGTTAAGAAGCTTAAAGAAAAATTTGGTGAAGGAGCAAAGGAAGATGAAGAAGAGGAAGATGATGAAGATGATGAAGAAGAAGATGTTCTTGCTCAAACACCACTAGCCCTAACTCAAGGTCAAGGAGAAGATCAAGGTGAAGAGGAAGTCAAGCTTGAAAAAGGTGCTAAGTGAGAAGAAGCTAGTGAAGCACCTATACATATAGAGAAGAAGAAGAGGAAAGCTAAAGCTCCAATAGTTAGCAAACCAAAAAAGGTTGTAAAACCTAAGCTTGCAGTTATAGCTTCCAGAATCAACACAAGAGCTACTGCTAAGAACTCTCAAGAAGTGGCAAAGCCAAAAGAAATAAAGGCCGGGAAAACTATACAAGTTGATAAGTTTGTAAAGAGACAAATGAGTAAGTGCATTTCTCTAGAAAAATCAAATGAGGAGAAAATAGAATCTGATGATAATACCCAATTCAAAGTGGTAAGTCATAGTCCTTTTTTTGATTTGGATAATCTATGTGAAATTATAAAGAATAATCTAGATTTGAGTGGATTTTCACATATTGAAATTGATAAGCTTGGAAAGCTAGATATGGATAAGGTAGAAGAGTCAATATATTCCATGATGGAAATATTTAGGATGACTCCAATTGAGATTTCCAACTCTCTACCGAAGACTTTATAGGATAGAGTTGAGCAAAGATGGAAATATAGTCTCACAATAGAGAGAAATATAAGAGAAACTACACTTGCAAGAGTGATGCCAGATTTAGATAAATTTGAGATGAAAAAGCCCATTAAGAAGTATGTGGGAAAATTTTCTAAAAAGTATTGGGATTTTAATATTTTAAAGAATAAAATTGAAGATATTATTCAACAGAGTACTCAATTATGGAAGGTAATTTATGGGATGACAACAAGCAAGGCAATTGAGCAGATACCTATTAAGGCAGGTAATGAAAAAGGTGAACAAGAAGTAACTAAGGTTAACAAAGTTGATACTGAGAAAGGTGCACATGTGGAAGGCACTAAGACAAATATAAATACACTGGTAATAGCTGAAGATGAGCAACAAATAGAATAGAGTATACTAGATATACAGATGTTGAGTGCTAGTCCATGACATGTAATGCAAGTAGACATTGAAATTATATAGATCAAGGATATTTTTGACAATGTATCTCAGAACATCAATCCTTCAACTAAGGACGACATGCAGACAATATTTCTAGACACCACCACCAAGGCACAACTGTGTAGGCATCCTTTATTGGTAAGTGTAGATAAACTGAAGAAGACCAAAAAGACATCTGCAGAGGTGGAAATAAAAGACATATTAAACACCCCTCAATTTACTATGATACAATCTACATTACTCCTTGTAGTGTATCAAAGAAAAGAGCCATCCATGATCACCATCAGCAAATTGGTGCACAGTATGTTAGTACCAAAAGTTGCTATAGATGGACAGATTGGAACACAAGTTGAAGTTGCAATTAAAGTTGAAAGGAAAGAAGAATAGAGGATTGAAGAGTCAGACTTGACCACAAAGCTTGAGGAGCAATAAGCAATACAAACACTGGTTACTTTTCCAACAACTACCACTCCTCCAAGTCAAGTACTTCACAGGCCAAGTATAGAAGCTACACCACTGTAGTCATCATAGCCTAGTCCTAGCATATCCAAGGTAGACAAGGTTACATCATTTGGTAATGTAAAATTGGATGAAGTGATTATTTTACAAAATTTTGAACTTGCAACATTCACTATTGAACAAATGAGCATACTACAGGTTGTACTTGCAAAGAAAAAGCATCAAGAATTGTTTAGAAGGGAGCACAGGAAAAAGTAAGCATTACAAGACATCAAGGATATATTTCTTGATACATTTAGCCTACCAAAACCTAAAGAAGAAAATCCTATCATGGAGTAGTTGGTAGACATTGTAGAATAAATTAATGATGCAAACCTAGATTCAAATGTAAAATTACTTGAATGGTTTGAAAGGAAATTTCAAACTAAGGTAAATGAAAAGATATCAAGTGCTATTGCACTTGGTTAGGTTGAGTTAGCAACCAAGATTGATAGTGTAAATAAAGTCTTAAAGAATATTTTTCTCACTTTACACCAAGTTTTGTGATACAACTCTATTCACACAAGAAGTGTAATTCCATATTGCAAATCTAGAGGGAGATATGAAACTGATAGGTACTTCTCTATCTCATTCTCTAGCTTAGAGTTAGAAGCACTTTAGGAATTTGATGAATTCCCAAGGTCAGTTGGCAGCTCTGTATGCTCAAGATGCATACATTTGAGCTACAGTGATCAATGTCCAATCCATTCTGACCCCTCACATGGATATACTTCACAAGGAGTTAGACTTTACAAAGAAATTAATATAGAAAGATCCCCATTTTTCTACACTTGAAGGCTTAGTTCATCTTGCTATCGAGTTACCCATCCAAATCAAATCATTGGAGGTAGCTTGTGATAACTGGGATGCATCTCTAAAGATAATACTCGAGGTCTATAAATTCTTTTTGGGAAAACACACTATAAGTGTACAAACCATGACATAAGTGTCAAAAGGGGGAATAAATAAAGGGGGAGAATACATGATAAGAAGAGATAATTTTGGAGATCAAATAGAAACAAATTCATTGAGTCAATATATGCAAAATCTACTTAACATGAGCATTTAGTTTTCAATTTAGAATGGAACAATCAACTCAAGGGAAGCTATTAAATTTTGAGGTATGAGTGACGAGTCATAAGTTTTTCAAAATTTTGAAGTTTTGAAATTTTGTATGTAAATGGATATTATCTAAGCTATGCTTGAAAAGATAAGGTTATTCATGCATGACCAAGTATTTGGCCACTCATGTCAAAGGGGGAGATTGTTAATCTCAGATTGGTTTTGACATATGAGTGACAATATACTTAAGCCATTTACTTAGTTCATGCTAAACAAGTAATACATGTCAAAAATAAGTAGTTAGATAGTATATTCTGAGTGAGAGGTATTTAGTATGTGCCGAGTCACTCAAGTGCCAAGTTATTTAGATTTTGAGTGATCAATGTGTTGGTGTTTTAAAACTACTGAGCAACAAACTGCTCAATACCAAAAGGATAATACGTAGGGAACCTAAGGACTAGCCAATTCCTATTTTTAGTTACACATGCACACTATTTGGATCCAACATTAACAAAACTAAGAATGGTTTCCTTCTCATTAGGCTCTGCAAGACCAAGGTGGGTATACCTAAGGGATGACTCGATCTGACTGTTGCTGTATGGACACTATCTTAGTTTCATTCTAATTCTCATCCTCAATCCATAAACACACAACTAATGGTGACATTTAAATAGAATACATCCCATATAATGGATTTGGTCATAAAGTCTTTTGTAGATCTACAAGTATTCTTTGCAACAGTGGCTACCTATGGCTAGAATATTTCATGCAAACAAGTATTGACCAACTTTGAAGATCTTTAGGAAATAAAAGTAAAATTGATTGTAAATTTTGCATTTGATACCCACTTATGATCTATTTCTCTTTCAACTAAAATAATTTGACCAGTGCCTAATCCAATAGGGTTCAGAGTCCACTACAAATCTATAGATCTAATTTGTTGCATTACAAAAAATATTATCAGCAGTTCTTATTGGAATCCATCATTCAAAATATCCTTCCTATTACTACAGAAACCTTATCAAATTCATCAAAGAATTTACTCAATTTAAATGGCAAAGCATTTATAGTACCTATGACTGGGACTTCCCTAGAATAAATACCTACTTAGCGTCTACTTTCAATCCTAAGGCTTCCATTACTTTGAAAGGCATTATGGTGTTAGAGGTTCTTGAGTCTATCATGCAAATTTTTAGGGTCTTCTCTTTTATAATTAGACTAAGAAAGAATGGGTCAATATCTTCTATGTGCACTACTGATGAGTCATCTAAGAACATTTGGGGAATTTGGGACATGATACCACTATCCTCTATTACAAAGGCTTTACAAAGCCTTGTCTGCTGAATAACACTTTGTTCTACATTGTTATTGCTATTTCCTATCCCTCCCAACCATGACAAGGCTTTACTCTTATGCTCTTCAATTCTAAAGAGTTTAGATAAAGGTACCTTAGCAATGATTTGGGACAACATGGATATCATATCAATTGGCTCAGACATAGTGGGTTTAACAATCATACCTAGAGTAAGAGTCTTCTGAGTAGCAGTGATTACTATTTGCTTGGAATTATCAGATCCTGATCCCTTTTCTTGAAAAGTTGCTTTTTTTGCCTCATTAGCTTGGTATTGCACTTTCTTCTTGGGTTCCCACTTTTTAGTTTTAACATCTTTAACTTTGATAGTCTCTGCACTAGTCCTCTTGTCTTCATCTTTCATCTTGTGGGTGAGATCTTTTATGAATATACTAGAAGGCTTCCCAATATCATTGTTGACTATTTTGTTTCTCAAATTATAATTGCTATGCACTTGGGAAATCAATTTCTTCTTTGGAAGGCATTCTTAAACTTACATGACTTACTTCAAAAGATGTAACACATACCTGATCTTAATCACAACCTTCATTGTCTGAAAAAACTTGTTGATGATGTAATTGATAAGCAATTTTCTTATTTTCCAAATCACTTTCTGTTTCTTCTAAATTAGAATCAACATATTCACTACACATGCTTACCATATTACAACTTACATCATCATGAATCTTTTCTTCTTCATCCTCCTCAGTTTGTAAACTATGATCAGAAACAAATGACTGAGCAACTGCACAATACTTTGCTGAGTGGGGTGATTGACAAATAATACACCATGGCTCATTATCATTCATATTTATTGAACTTCTTTTCAGAGGGTCTGGTGTACCCTTATCCTTTACATTTTGTGTCCGGTTAGGGATTGGCTTGCCATCCTTCCATTGGGTAATATAAGGGTAATTCTGCATTCTAGGCTGTCTATTGAAGTTGCTATTATTCATAGGGGTTTTCTTAGCAACATTTGGCTTATTGAAACTAGTAAGATTCATCTTTTTAAGAAATTCCAACACTTGGCCTATTGTAGGTTCTTTTGGCTTCTTTCCTATAGGAGTTTTATCAACCTCCCTTTTGTTGTTATTCTTGGGATTAAAAAGTTTTGGATCATCTTTCCTTCCTAGTTTGCTAGATGCTTTTCTATTATTTTCAATATTTACTGCAACCTTGTACGCATCCCTTAAAGTTACATTTCATTGTTGACTATTTTGTTTCTCAAATTATAATTGCTATGCACTTGGGAAATCAATTTCTTCTTTGGAAGGCATTCTTAAACTTACATGACTCACTTCAAAAGATGTAACACATACCTGATCTTAATCACAACCTTCATTGTCTGAAAAAACTTGTTGATGATGTAATTGATAAGCAATTTTCTTATTTTCCAAATCACTTTCTGTTTCTTCTAAATTAGAATCAGCATATTCACTACACATGCTTACCATATTACAACTTACATCATCATGAATCTTTTCTTCTTCATCCTCCTCAGTTTGTAAACTATGATCAGAAACAAATGACTGAGCAACTGCACAATACTTTGCTGAGTGGGGTGATTGACAAATAATACACCATGGCTCATTATCATTCATATTTATTGAACTTCTTTTCAGAGGGTCTGGTGTACCCTTATCCTTTACATTTTGTGTCTGGTTAGGGATTGGCTTGCCATCCTTCCATTGGGTAATATAAGGGTAATTCTGCATTCTAGGCTGTCTATTGAAGTTGCTATTATTCATAGGGGTTTTCTTAGCAACATTTGGCTTATTGAAACTAGTAAGATTCATATTTTTAAGAAATTCCAACACTTGGCCTATTGTAGGTTCTTTTGGCTTCTTTCCTATAGGAGTTTTATCAACCTCCCTTTTGTTTTTATTCTTGGGATTAAAAAGTTTTGGATCATCTCTCCTTCCTAGTTTGCTAGATGCTTTTCTATTATTTTCAATATTTACTGCAACCTTGTACGCATCCCTTAAAGTTTTAGTATCCTTATCCCTCAATTGATAAGCCATTTTTCTATCAAAAACATTAAAATATGTTGTGAGACAAACATCCTCATTCAATCTCATAACCTGAAACAATTTGTACATACCTTTCTGGAATTGTACATTGAAATCAAATGCAAACTCATTAGGATGCTTCTTGATATTGTTGAATTCATTTAACATGAATCCAACATTAGTGCTATCTCCATATTATTCTTTGAATACCTTCTCCAAGTCACTCCATGAGCTAATACTATCATTAGGTAGCCTTCTGAACCAATCCCTTGCATCCTCAGTTAGTGAATGCACAAACAACTTTATGACCACATATGCATGTTCAAATTCATAATCATTTAACACATCTATGAAAATTATCAAATGTTCTTCACCAGTGACAACATTATTTCCAGAAAACTTAACCACTTTGTCTCTTAAATCAGAAGATATGGGATGTGGAGAACTAGGAATACTTGCAAATGATATTTGTCTATACTTTTCCATGTATACAGGTTTCTTCTAAAAACCAGGAACATTTGAGGTTTTTTCTATATTTTCTTGGTTTATAGGAACATTTTGGGATTGTTGAGGTTGGACAACGGGGGCTTGAGCATAAGGGGTGCATAATGAAGTAGGAGCAGATTGAGATATTCCTTGAACTGAAACCACTAGTCCACAAGGAGGTATATAAACTGAAGCTGGGATGGATAAATTTGGCCATGAGGCTAATGCAGAATTAGTCTTAATGAATTGAATTTTTCTCCTAGTTTCTGCAGCTTGAGGTTCATTTTCCACCTTTTCAAGCTCTTTTGCAAGATCTTCTTTCTCCTTTCTAGCCTTCTCCAGATCTAAATCTAATTTGACATGAAAGGTTTTAAGGATTTGCTGGGTTGAGCTTGAGGTTCATTTATTTGGACTCCTATAGCTTTACCCTTTCCTTTGTCTACAACTTTCACAATGCATTTTGTAGGATTTACTTGTACATGTTTATAGTCTTGGACTTGAGTAATAACTGGTTCTTGCTTTTGATTCAGGCGTTGTTCTTGTTCTTCAACTTCAGCTTTCAGATTGTCTACGTCTCCAAAAATATCAGTATGGAGAGTCGTAGTTTTCTCTTCTAACTTTTTATTCTATTCCTTCAAGGTAGCCATCCTTCTTAGTAGAGAATATCTTTCTATTATGGCATCCAAGGTAACTTGCTCTTTTTCTTTTTCAAGGCGAATGCACTTAGATTCTTCCTCAACAACCCATTTCTTCAGAAATTCTATCTCTAATTTTACTTCTAAAAGATCTACAGAAGTAGCTTCTAAATCAATAGGGTCATCTAGATCTATAAGATTTGGTTATGTGTATGAGATTGTCTTAGGATTAGAGGGATCTCCAAAAGAATTCCTGAGTCCTAACCTACGATGCATTTTAGCTATGAGATCTAGTCTAGGGGATATATTCCCTACTGGTGACATATCCTTATCTTGATATGCTCTTTCATCTGGTACTAGGGTAGTAAATATCCCTCCTAACAGTCTTGTGGTTTCATATTCAGAACTGAGTGAAGATGAATCTCTCCCTATCACTGGTTAATACTAAGAATTGATGGATACACTACCTTTGGGTTTCCAAGTGGGATTTGGATCTATCCTTTTCTTATTTAGGTTCTTCCTACCACCTTTAGGCAAATCCATATACATTGGTTCATCAAGATGAGCTCTTGTGTTGTTTCTTTTGTCAGCCATTTCACTAAATAAGCACTAGCTTCAAAGCCTTGACTGAGTTGCACACTTTTCTTGGGAAAATACACAAATACAATTATTTTTGACTTTAAGAAAAAAAAACCATGATGGAAATGGAAATATCTAACACAGATGGACCAATTATTGATATTATAAGACTACAACTCTTGTTTGTTAGATAAGACACCTGGAAAGGCTGGATACATCAGTGTAGCTTTGTGGTAATTTGGCTTTTCTTTTGTTCTTTTTAAATTCTCAAGGTTTGTCAGTAAACATCCCCTTATAACCATGAGAGAAACTTACACAGTCTAACACACACATACACAACAAGACCAAAGAAATTGTAGTTCTTTGCGCAAATGTGTTGGACAACTCCCTAGTAGAGTCACCATTTCATTGGTGTTTTAAAACTACTGAGCAACAAATTGTTCAATACCAAAATGATAATACGTAGGCAACCTAAGGACTAGCCATTTCCTATTTTTAGTTACTTATGCACACCTTTTGGATCTAATATTAACAAAATCAAGAATAGTTTCCTTCTCTTTAGGCTTTGCAAGACCAAGGTGGGTGTACCTAAGGGATGATTCAATCTGATTGTTGCTATATGGACACTATCTTAGTTTCATTCTGATTCTCATCCTCAATCCATAAACACATAGCTAATGGTGACATTTAAATAGAATACATCCCATATAACAGATTTGGTCATAAAGTCTTCTATAGATCTACAAGTATTCTTTGCAATAGTGGCTACCTATGGCTAGAATATTTCATGCAAACAAGTATTGGCCAACTTTGAAGATCTTCAGGAAATAAAAGTAAAATTGATTGTAAATTTTGCATTTGATACCCACTTATGATCTATTTCTCTTTCAACTGAAAAAATTTGGCTAGTGCCTAATCCAATAGGGTTCAGAGTCTACTACAAATCTATAGATCTAATTTGTTGCATTACAAAAAATATTATCAGCAATTCTTACTGGAATCCATCATTCAAAATATCCTTCCTATTACTACATAAACCTTATCAAATTCATCAAAGCATTTACTCAATTTATTGAATTAATATCAGTGATGAAAAGATATACAACCTGAAGGATTGCATTCAATTGCACAAGTTTTTTACTCATACGACATCAAGATAACTAAGTAACCAAAAGGAGACAAAATTTAGAAAGAATTGATATGGGGACAACTCATAATTTGTATTCATTTTCTTTGAAAATTGTATACATTTTGCAGTAAACTCAGAATGACCATAGGAAGAAACACAAAGATCATTCTGTATTAATGTATTCCCATAAACTAATAGAGAAAATACATCATAAAACTTGTTCAAATTACTTGGAACAAAAAAATAGACTAAGTATAACTAAAATCATTAGAAATTGGCCCCTTCTCTCAACCCTAGAATCTCACTTATATATTGTGAGATGCAACAAGCTTCAGGCTAAGAGACTTGATAGGTGTCTTTGACAAGAGGTATTTACACACACCTATCACAAAATGATAAAAAGTGAGTAACAAAAATATTTCTAAATCAAACATTCCTTTTGGTGGGTCCCTTTTTGTTACATCCTTTGATGTCATTGATCTGGCTACTATTTTGATTCCTTCATATATGCAACTGCTAAGCCATCCAATGATGAAGTTTGCTTTGATGGTTACAGGTTATCCTCCACTCATGGGTTTTCAACATCTTTGTCTTGTACTATGAGAGTAACTTCTACCTTTTCTTCTTCTTTGGTTGCATCAGCATCCCTTGGGTTTGGGCTTGCAACTAAAATTGGCTAATTATTCTTATCTTCTTCCTCCTGTGGGTTTCTTGTAGTGGCAGTATCAATGATTTGGATCTCATCACCTTGCACCCTATCACTATCAGTCTCAACTTCCTTGAACTATTCATCAGGGGCTATTTCTGCCATCCACTTGTCAAATAGTGAGTCATCTGGCCAATCAAACTGCAGAATATCTTATTGCTTTTGGATAACAAACTCTGCCTTATTGTCAATATTAATGAATTCTTGTTTCAAAGAATCAAAAAATAGTTGAACCTTTACCATTTCTCCAATAGTTGTAGCCCACCATGCATGCCCTTTTTCATTGATAACCTTATTCATTCTGAGACAAAATAAATCATCTAACTGGTTGGTCCATTAATCCTTACTTTTCAATTTATTTTTTCTATCTAGTGCATGAGGCAATAAGCTAAATTTTTGGCTTTATATTTATCTAAATAGCCAATAATTATTTTCTATAAATGAATTCTCTTCTCATCAAACTCTAGGAGATCAACAACCACATCATAGGTTTTCTCAATCATATCGCATGATGACCTTATAACAGAGTAACACAAGAAGGTTACCTCTCTCTTCCTCTGTTTCTTTCCCCATTTGTTCACAATAGGCTTTAAAACCTCATCATTTATTTTTAATTCATTCTAGATATTTACCACCCTAGCCAATTGGTCATAAACTAATGGCCACTCAATTTTATTAGCCAAGTATGCAAGAGCTTTCCTCAATTTATCTTCATATCTTGAATCCAACTCCACATGTAATGCCCAAAACTTATTTTTTTCTTCCTCAAAATCCTTTACTGTGTAGTACTCTAGCTTTTGGGGTGTATCTTGTACTTCTATGAGGGGAGTGGATTTGAAAGGTTCAACTGGGGGGCGAGGGTATGTTATTCTTGGTCTTGTTGACCTCCCCAATAACTTACTCTCAAGTTCAATTCTCCTCTTAACCTCTTTATTGTAGGCATCCACAACTACCTCATACTTGCTCTGTAACTCAATCATTTATTTTTCCTCCCTTTCTGCAGTAGCTAAGGCAAATTGAGAATAGTCCACATTCATATGGGCTACCTGTACATGCGAGGTGTTAGCAACTCTCCTTACAATGATATTCCCTGTTAGTCCCGAATCATCAAGCTATGATGGAACAACCTTGGATCCTTTTCTTAGTGACTACATGACAAGAGCAACTTGGTCATTACTAAATGCAGTTCCCAAGAACTCCTTTTTATTTGGATCTTGCAATCCCAAATTATTTGACACAGAATTAAAAATTAATACATCAGCAATGTCCCAGTTGGGCAATAATAAAATATTTGTGGCTTTTACCATCTATCTCCCCTCTTCAAGGATTATATTTTGGAACTCTTGAATCATTTGTTCCTTTATTTGACTTTGAATGGAGGCTTCATCCATTTCTGGATGCTCTATTTGCAAATTCTTACATCTCTCATCAAAATTGTTCATATTTTCCCTCTAAGAAAATTGATGGAAAGCCCTAGACTTTACAAAGTTATCATCAGACAAAAATTGTTAACTAGCCTATTGCAAAATAGGGTCCAGTTCCCTTCCTCTGTAATCTACAATAGTTAATTCAAAACTTGTCACATGAGGCTCTTGGAGGTTCCCTTCATCAATCTCTTCTTGAGTAACACAAAATCCCCCTTGTGATTTTATTTTCTTAACTTTCTCATCAGTGAGCTGCTCCTCAATTCTCATGGGGGTTTGGGAAGGTGAGTACTCCTCAACTTGATGTTCTTCTTCCCTTATTATCTTTCTGCTTTTAGGAGAAGGTTCAGGAGGTCTTTCTTCAAGAGTAGCACTAGTAGATTCAACTACCTATTTTCCTTTATCTATAATTGGCCTTTGATTCTGGATGCCATTATATCCTAGCCTCCTTTGAAAAAACAATGGACTTACTCCTATATTGGGAGTGAAACCCAATCTCCTCATTATTTCCCTGGCCTTATCTGGAGCAGAATTAATGAAAAATTGCTTCTTCTCATTCATCACCTCCATTATTTTAGGGAATGTATTCATAAGCTTGTTAATCTTATCTGTAGTAGTTACAACATTACTTAGGGGGTTATAATCTTTATCAAAACAATTAATAAAACTCAAAATTTTTGAGTAGACTCTCCATTTTTCTTTCTTTGTCTCTTGCTCCTACAGAGAATACTCATTCCTTATTATGTCTTCAGGAAAATAAAATTCATATTCAACTAGAACAAGCTTGATCCTATGTCTAAGAGCCAAATGATAGAAACCCTCTATATCATAGAAATGAGGGTGAGAGACAACCATCTGATACTGATCCAAAAAATTGTAAAGGAAAACCCACCCCTCCTTAGTTATTACAAACTAGTGGGCTACTATGCAAGTGGGAAAGATTGATCCCGTCCCCCTCTTGTGCAGAAAAGTTTCTTCTACTCCTCCCAACTACCACAAGAATTTAGCTACTCCTAATTTTAAAGGCACCTGGTAAGGTAGCACATGGGGTGTTCCTTTGAACCCATAAATTTTGATAAGATTTGAAATTGAATATGGGATAATGTCTCCCCAATTGTGTGAAACTTTCAAATTATGGGGTCTATCCATAGGCCTAACAAGGTGCATCAATGTCTTAGGGATCTTGGGATTGTCACTCAATACAAGGCATCTCAGCATGGAGGCAAAATACCTATCAAATCTAACAAAACTAGCATTTTCTGCTTCATCATTCATGTCTGCACTCTACAACTGAACTGACAATGCTTCCCCTTCTTGTTCTCTATTCAAAACCATTTATTTACCAAAGTATGTCACCCCTTTAAATAGAAACATGTGCATCAATAAAGAGTAGTGGCCCCAAATCTTTTCCACCTTTCTCTTAGCAATCCCAACCAACTCATTATGAATCTCATCGGCTAAGTAAGAAGCAAAATGAAAAATTATTTCTACACTGAAAGTGGATATTTGAGTAATCATATACATGAAACTAATAGGCATAAAGTCTTCTTCATCCTCTCCAAAAACTCCGCACAAGGTCTTGTATATCTCGACTACCTTGACATTGAAGTATGCTTTCTTAAAAGGTTCTTTAGAGGATAATGTTATTGCTGGTAGGGTTCCTATTTTGCCAATATGGGCCTTCAATGAACCTTGTCTAACTGCGTCCTTCTTAGACATATATTCCTTTTTTAAATCATTCAAATTAATAGGCACATGATACCTAGTGAGAGAACCCAAATGAAAAACTTCTCTAATCTCTTTTGGGCTGATGGTGATTATAATTTCACCATCTGTTCTCCTTACTACCCTAGTGGCTTCATCATAGCTTTTTGCCACGGTCTCAAGGAGATCATAATACATAAAAACACTTGGGACCACTAGCTTTCCTAGATCAAAATTATATATATTGGCATGTAGGGCAAACAACTTCCTTTCTACAAACCATTTCTTGAAAAAACTTAAACTAGTTTGCGAGGTATGAGCATCCTAGACCCAACTTCCTTTATCAAACAATCCATCTGCTATCCTCAACATAGGGTTTAATGGGGTCAATTTCTTAACTTGTTTTGTCTCAATAGTAGACTTAGGAAGAAACTCAAGCAAGTCATCATGTACATTTCTATCCAAATAATTTTCCTAACCTAAAAATTCCTTCTTTGGAGGCATCTTTGCTTATACTTTGCAGAACTAAAAACACCTATAGAGATAACAGTGTAATTACTTACTTGAATTTTGTTCTTGTTCCTTTCTGCACTTCTACAATTTCTTTGTGAACAAGCTACTTCACAATCTCACCAACTTTAGCATGATCTTCTCAGTAATTTCTTTTGCTCAGAAAAGGCTAAAAATCTTTATTTGCATAAGGTGAAACTAAAGAAATCTTCTGTGTTATACTCTATTTTTTTCACACGTGAAGCTTTCATGTCTAATTAATACATAGAGTGGCACCACCTTCTTCATTTTAAATCTATGCCGTCGATCTTTAAAAAATCCTACGATCAAGGGATGTGGAAAAAAGGTGACTGGCATTCCACTTAACAAATTGGTCAGTCAATCTAATGAGAACTAACCACGTATATAGCTCCTTCCCTGATGACATCCTTGTTTGTACCCAATGGAAAATGAGGACACGTGTTGACAAGTTGCTACCTCGCTATACATAAAGAAAAAGCACCTTGCCGATAGCAAAGTAGCGAAAGCCATTGATTTGATCTAGATCATGTGGATTACACACAACCGTATTGCTTAGAAGAATAATGGTGGGCCCCATATTCGCTATCTCATTGTACATATCCTACGAGAAACTCTTCATAGAGAGATAGCGATGGTTGTTGATCTGAGATCAATCCAAGGGTAAAGAAACTACACGAACATCTTAAGATGAGGTGGGTACCATATTTTATATCTTACATGGAGTAAACCACACACTTATTTTTCATGGTGAGATAGCAAGAATCATTTATCTTAGCTTGATCTGATGATCAAAATTCCACCTATGTTTTATGAATGGGGGGTGGGTCTAGAAAACTGATGACGTGATAAATTCTGCATAGCTGGCGAAAGAAAAACAATATTTTAATCCCAGTCATCTCTCCACATTGCTTGGGTTCCACCATTTTCTCATTTTATGACCACTTGCTATATCGTTAATGGCGAGATGCCTAGATTTTTTGATTAGCGAAGTAGCAAGCTCTGGTGATTTAAGAAAAAATGATGTCAAAAAGTACAAGCATGTCACATCATAATTACCCACCTTGTGGTTCTAATAGGGCAATGATATCATCATTTATTATGCCACTTGGAACTCTTAATAACCACCAAGAATTTTGATGGCCATCGTATAATACATTCTTCGGCCACTCGCTATATTGCTAATGGTGAGATGCTAAGTTTTGCTGATTAGTGAAGTGGCGAATCATCACATTTTTTTTTTGGTGATATCCTATGCCCGCTTTGTCTTGGGTTTCTTTTCCTATTTTGACAGTTCCGACAAAAACACATGTGACTGAAAATCTAGCCGTAGCATATTTTCTAACTATCACATTTCCATTTTTAGCATCATTCTTTAGTTTCGTAGCATTGGCTACCTTGCTATACATAAAGAAAAATCACAACTCACCATAGCAAAGTAGGGATAACCATAGATCTTGTTAGAATCAGATGGAAAGAGACACTAGGTTGGGGGCGCGAGAAAAAAATATTTGTGAAAGTTCAAAAGGACGTCATGCCCAAGCTTTAAAAAGGAATGAGACATAGGGTTTGCAAACTTTTCAAAAAGGCAAACAACAATCTAGAAGACTAAACCAGAAGATTGAATCCATCAATGATGGATTCAATCTGATTTTTGCACCTAGGCAAGGAAAATTTCTTCATGCAAAAAATTGGACTAACTTAATGGATGCTGAGTCATTTAGAGGCTGAGTTATAGAATTGAAGTTGTAGTTGATGCCAAGCATCATGGACTTCAAATGTTGAGTAATACTGTTTTGACATAGTTGTTTGTAATGGCACAAACTGCCGTGTAAACCATTTTGGAGTCGACTTAAGAATTATTTTGTGATCTTAGATGATAAGGAAAAATATTTATTAAGAATCCCTATGTAGTACATGCAGCCAATCAAAAAAAGGGAAGGATTAAATGGAAATATGGATGAATCACAATTTTTGATTCACACCTAACTCTAAGTCACCTAGGTTTTCTTAAGGAAGACAAACCCAAATTTTTTTATGTGTGCGGAAGGAGAAAAGAGAGAAGTTTTGCATGTACGAATAGAGCATTCATGGTGACTAGGAGTTGTGAATTGAGACACATTGTAGAATCAGTTAGAGGAGAATAGATGAAAGGAATTAGAAGACATCATAGGTACATCTAATTAGTAAGGATGAAGTACACATTAGGAAAGATGTGATCTATTAGCTAGCAGTAGAGTGTTAAATGTAGGATCATTGTTGAGACATTTTAATAGATGAATTAATTAAATATCTTAATAGAGTAGTCATAATAGCCTATTATAAATCCTTTTATTGGGTGCTTACTTCATTTTAAGTTAAGTCCTTTAATCAAGCACACTTCTAATAGGGTGTTGAAATCCTTTAACATGGTAAGATCTAACAATCTTGTAAGCCTTTAAAAGGGCAGACCTTCCATAGGGTAGATTATGTTTCATGATCAAGCAATGTAACCTTCATTGGATACACTTTATTACTATAGTAGTGGAGATTTATGGGTGTCATCCCCACCCAAGATTTACCTTCTCCTTGGAGGGTTTCTAGGTTAACCAAATATCTTGTGTCATACATGTATTGAATGTTTATTTACTTTCATACTATGGATGTATATGCTTGATTTGGTATTTCAGTTTATATGCATAGATTGTGAGATGGATGTGTGGTGAATTATTTTAAGGTTGAAGTTTTAAGTTTTGATTCAATGCCCCCCCACCCACCCCCCTGCAAGAATTTACTTTCCCTATTGTATTTCCAACACAATATTGTCATCAATGATAAACACAATCATGAATTCAACATGTCAGTTATGCTACATGCTCTCCAATGCTTAAGATACTCCCAAAGGAATACCATCATCATCTATTCTAAAAATAGCCCCATTTGGCATTGATGAGAATATATATGAAAAACATCTAAGTTCCAAGAATACCAAAACAACACTTTACTACAATTGCTTTTGTTCTCTTCTTTTGAAATCCTCTTCATCAATCAAATCTGAAAACCTATGAGACATTGCTATGTTCTTCAACGCTCTCTTTAGGATTGACATCAATTGTTCACACTAAACAACTCGTAGCTTCTTCCTCATAGGAGATCTCAGTCATTCCCCCATACATCAATCTTTCCTTCATTAGAGGATCTTCTCTCCCATAATACTAAGGATATGTTTTACATGCATGCTTTCTCCCCCATTGACATCAATGACAAAAGGCTTCATTATGTTAATCATTTTCTCCAAGTCTTCAATCAGATCAAGTGTCCAAAGGTATTGTTCAAAACCAAATACATAGGGATAGTTTCACTGGTAGTACAAAGATAGTTTTTGATATTGCAAAGTCTACAATGACATTTCAGACATGAAAAATGTCATTGTAGACTTTTCAAAATAAAAAAACTATCTCTGTATTTCCAATAAAACTATGTAACACTCAAATTTTTTTATGTCTCTAACTATAGGGTCTTTATTTGTACATTCTGAGATATCATCCTGGGATATATATTGCCATAAATGACAACCCTACTCATCCTACTTAGCCATATTGCAAACAAGAGGGACATCCACCATAGAATCATGCACTTCTCTATGAGAGTATCATAATTTCATTGGTAGATGAATATGCCAAATGTGGAAGTATTGAGAGGGAAATACGTTGATTGAATATAAAACCAAGCATGTGGACTATTTAACAAAATATCATGGGCTTATTAACAAAGTCAAATTAATAGAGTCAAACTCTACAAACATGAACATTCAAATTATGAATTGCAAAAGAACATCATTATTGAGGTGTTAGCATGTGGGGAAATATAGGGTCCCATTGAAGCTACAAAGAAGCATAATTCTATATACTATTTTTTTGGCATAAATTTAAAGTGGCATAAAACCATTAACATGCAAAAAACTATAGAACATGTGAGAAAACTATATATTCAAACCATTCATGAAGCATTACTCAAAAATTTCAACAAAGAATTCAACCAACATAAAATTACCAAAATTTTTCAAAACTATTGGTAACTACTGATCTCTAAATGCAAAAACATTCCCATAGGTTTAACACAATATGCATTATGAAATTTCTTGATGGGTCAAAAAATGGCATCTTAAAATTTACAATCATTAAATCTTGTATCCAATCAACTAATCCAATAATACAAGTATCAATCCAATGTGATAAAAAAAAATCAAAGTTGTTTCCATAAGGTCTAATAATGTCAATATCCAACAATTTCACACAATGTCATATAATGCCATACATCGATAATCTGAAACATCATAAGTGTATATGTCTAATAATGCCATACATGAAACATATGTCAAAACTACCATAAATCAAAAATAATATACAAACAATATTTCCAATAACACCATATAGGTGTAAAATGTACATCCCTAGATATCTACACTTTCCCACTAGGGGAAGAAAACAAATTCCTAGCTGTCGTCGATCACCGAGAAGAGGGAGATGTTGTGAATGATGGGGTCTTCCTAACACATTTGCTAGTCTTCCAATCTAGACTCTTCTATAACTTGACCTATTATAATCAAAAGTATATGTGAATCAATAACTATTATACATCAAAAATTAAATGTATATACACATAAAATTAAATATTTTTTTACCACTAGTTGATAATCCCTTTGTACATCCACCTTAGGGGCACATGGATGATTGGAGTAATAAGATCCTACAAAAAACATCAAAGTTATCACTTGATTGTACTTATGAATATCATATCTAATTTAATACTAACTAAATTATAATGTAAAATTTTTCATACCTCAGTCAATGGCTCAAAACTAGCAATTGCAATAGTGACTCCTCGATCAATATAGTGAAAAAGTATTGATCTCTAAACCTATGTTGTCGATTAGTGACCAAACACTTAGTCCTTTGTAAGTCATTTACTAGGAATTATTACAAGGTCATCACTAGAATTGAGTTATCTAATAAAGGCTGAGCAAGTTATAGTTAGACTAAGTAGAACAATGACTGTTGAGCATTCAGTAAAGATCGAGTATATATGAGAGCTGAGGATTATAGTATGAGCTGAGTAATTTAGTGATGATCGAGCATATTGAAAATCTATCAAGTGCTGAGTACATAGACTTATAGAAGCCAAGCAACAACAACCATGACCAAGTGTTAGAAGCACTCAGGTGTAGAGCAATACAAATTTTGTTGTGTGAGTTTGTAATGTCACAAACTCAAATGTGAATCATTTTTGTTGACATTTCTATAAGATTTGATACTAGTAGAGCCAGATCAAATTCTATTTACTTGTCATTAGCAGAAGATGATGATCCCTAGATAAATAATTTAACCAATCAGGAAAAGGGACATAAATGAGAAAAGATGATTAAGTTTAAACCTTTGAATTACATTTGGAAGCTTCATATGAGGTTTATTCAAAGAGGATTCTAACCCTAGAATTAGAGATCAAAGAGAGGATGAAATGTGAAAGTGAATATGTATGTGAATGAGTTATTAGATAGATCCAACAAAGAGAGAAATCAGAGTAGTGAAGGACATAATTTTTTTATTAGATTAGGAGAATCAGGTTAGTCAAAGGAAAGAGGATATCCAAGATCAACTTACAAAGCATATCGAGGGTTAGGTACTGAGTTATTTTGTAATTAAGATAGGGAAAATCTCTTAATAGAGTGGTCCTAGTAGGCCTCTGTAAATCTCCTAGTAGAGTCCTTACTTTATTATAAGTGTCAAGTCCTCTAACAAGGAAAAACCTAATAGTCTTTTAATCTTTAATAGGACAGACCTCTCACTAGATAGATCATATTTTATGGTCAAACATTGTAACCTTAACAGGTTAACTTTATTGTTGCAACAGTGAAGATTTGTGGGTTTCATCCTTGCCCCAATTTTATCTTCATCTTGAAGTGTTTTTGGGTAACCAAATCATTGTGTCATGTGTTGAACTATTATGGATGTGATGAAATTATTTTATGTTTCAACATTTTAGTTTTAATGATGAATTGGGTATGAATAAAGAGAATTGATTTTAGTATCAAAAGTTTGAAATCCAAATTCACCCCCCTCTTAGTATCTTGTTTCCCACATATGTATTTTAACAATTGGTATCAAAGCCCAGTTCTCTTAATAGAAAGCTTAAAAACTTGAGAGTCTAAGATCATGGAGATGGAAGTATACAAGATGGGAAAGATCATTTAAAATTAGATAATTGAAATACAGATCAGGTTGGAACAATTAGAGTCAACAAGAAAAGAATTGAGAAAATCCCTTAAAAGGAGAAGGTAGATGGCTACACAACTTAATAACACTCAATACACATAAGTTGAAATAAAAGGTTTTCTAGATAATGGAAAGATTGGTTACAAAGATGAAGCAATAAAAAAATTACTGGAAAAGAATAGTGTCCTAGTGAAGGAAACAAAAGATTTGAAGATCGAACAAGAAATCCAATCTGTCACACTGCATGAAGCTATTGAACAAAAGAAAAAAAGAAATAGTAGATAAGATTATGGATGAAGAAGAAAAAAGTAAAATAGATAATAGACTTGAAGAAACATCATTTGAAGTTTAGAAGCCTAGAAATACTCATCTTAATATGATAAATCAAACTTCCTATTGATGCTTTGTGGGTAGTCTCCTTGTTTGATTTTGAAATGTGATTGATGATGACTATGCTATTATTTTTCAAGTTATGAGTGATGATTTGGCATACACGTATCATGACTGACTTTTTATTTGTTCCATAATTTATTTGTTTCTTCATCTGGCTACTACTATATCACTTTCCTTAGAATTACTTGGGATTTTATTCTTATATTCCTATTTATTTTTATTTTTAAGATTATGGTAGTTGTGTCTACAATTTCCAAAAGTAATGGCTGATCTCATTGAACTTTACAACACATGACAGGATGAATGTGCAGATTTAGTGGTACAAACTTGTTGGCTACTGCTTCTTGAATATTAAATATAGTCGCAAACTATAATATGCAAATAAAATAACATGATATATAATAATCAAATACTTATTGGCAATGCATGCAATGTATTAAATTACATTAGTCAACATTGATATATAGCCAATTTTGTTTACTATACATCTAGACTTGTAAAAGATATTGTATATATTTTTTGCATGGGTCCAACATGCTATTATATTAGTTACTAGTGATGGGATAAGATTTCTCCATAAAATTGTAAAAACCATTGTTCGTTAACAATGCCAAATAAGCAAAATTCTATAAAATGTAGATGAGTCAATTTGAAACATTAGTTGAAAATACGTTAATAGTCTAAACCATTCATTTTTCTATTTAATTGACATTAAGAAAATACAATTTGATCTCCCATCAAATATCATAAATAAGTACATAAATTACATCACATGCTAAGAAGTACATAAGGAAAGTCAACCACTTTTGAAACATGATAGTTTACATCATTCACAACAAAAGTTTAGAATACATGAAGTAATCGACCAAACTGTTGAATTGACATGTCATCACATGACATTACAAATAAATAATACTTCCAATTAGAATGTCAATCACCACACCAAATATTATGCAATGATTACATCATACAAGTATAAGATCATGATATAACTCAAATAGATGAAAGAAATATGCCATCGAACCTCTGTCTATTTGCATGAATCCCTATCTCCATAGTCCTAAGATCAAAGTCTATTTGCTATTATAAGATGGGAGTGTGGTCCATATGCTTTTACCACCCAACCAAAAAGTGATTAGCTCCCCCAAGGTCCTTCCTAATGCGAAAAACTCCTTGACCCTATTCGAGAAACATAGCAACTTAGGAGAGTTTTATTAGATATATCTAATGCAAACAAGTGCCCAATTATACATGCACACATGTCTAGTAGAAAACACACATATGCATGTAGCAGGATGAAAAAAATACAACCAATACATTTCAAACATATGTATTTATCTAATAAGCTTGGCCAAGAAATTTAACTAAAAGAAAACTGGTAGGTAGAGAGAAAAAAGAAGTCTTTATCTTTTCATTGTACTACCCTTCCCCGTTAGGCCCACATTCAACACCCATCCATATTTTATGGAATCAAAGAAAATCATAGTAAAAATTTAATATCACACCTCCAATAAATAATCCGCTTAAATGAACAAACAAAAAAAAGTCTCATTCATGAACACAAACATATTTTAGTATTTCCTTAAGTTTACTTCATAAAATTCAAATGGTGAATAATAAAACTCTAGAATAAGTATTACATAGTAATTTAATCACTAAGCTACTTCTTCCTAATTAATAATTTCCAATATATATAAAATGAAAAACTATATGCATTGCTTTGATTACTAGTTTCTCTAATGTTCCAAAAAGCTATGTAATGTCTTCAGACACTCAATTCAATAGAATATATCCAAACTATTGATCCATAATATAGATACAAACATTTGGTTTTAAATTTCATTTACTCTAAACAACTTTGTATTGTAAGTTTATGTATATACATTTTAGGAAGCAGTAGAAAACTCTGACGCAAAAATCAAAACATAAAATGCACAAGTCAAATGTCACCACTGAATCCAAATGGATGGGCTCAATTGATACATTGGAAGCTTTGACCGCTTCAAGTGGTTAATGTGTGCTCAACTATGATTCCTTTGACTTTAGTCTACTGTTAATGGAGACACTTAGTGGATGAACACAAATTTAAATTTTAAACCTTCCTCTACTTCCTTCTCACCCAATATTGGTTAAAGTTACTACCTTGCTAGTTATTGCTCTCATTTATTTTCCTCCATGTGAAAACACACCTTGCGAGCTAAAGAAACAATAATTGTTTGCGGTAGAAGAGAAGCACATTTTGGTAATGAATGAAAATAATGGAGGGACTCCATTGTTACCATACAAAACTCTTCTTCATGTATATCTATGAGGATATATTTGTAAGGAGAATTTGATTTATAGGCATAAATCTAGAATTATCAAAATTTTCCAGTATTTTCAAACTTTAAAACAGGTTGTACACACACCCATCGCATGATAAAGGAAAAATAAATTTTGTCAGATGTTATAGTTAAAAATGTATATGTGAAATGTCAAATCATAGAAAAGGTAGGTTTATTATTTGATAGGATGCCCAACCAAAATATCTTCACATGGAGCACGATTATTGCAAATTACTCACAATGCAAATTTGTTTAAAATTATTTATAAACACAGTTCACAGATGTAAAAATAGACTCTCATTTATCGACCTCCTTGCACCCAATGTTAAATGAGAGGATTAAACATGGTATGTATATATGTAAAGTGTGAAAGAATGAGGGTTTTCTTAACTATGAAAATAGTACAATAATAGATAAGATAAGAGAAATGTTTCGCAATGCCCCTTAAAAAAATTAGTCTCATGGAATACAATGATTCTTCCTTTGCTATTTAATTTTCTCTTTCCAATCTTCTGGGTTGTTTATTTATTTATTTACTTGTTTTTTTCTCTTATTGGTCTTTTCATGAATGGGTTTCATGTCTTCTTCCTCTCTCCTCTCTTATCCTCTTTTATTCCTTCATCTATCTGCAATCTGCATTTTCATGTCCCTTTGCTCTCTTGCATCTTGATGATGGATCATTTACTATGATCCCAAATGTTGGTGCTAAAAATATTCACATAATTGATCCCAAAAAAAACACATACATTGATATGGATTGTGGAAATCTGATAGACTTAATTCTAATTTTTTTCATGTCTTAGGTCTATCAACTTTTGTAAGCCCTTTAACAATTATAAGTTTTATCTCAAATTTGCTCCATTTAAATGACATTGTTTTAATTTTCTTTTAATGTTTCTATTTAGCAATATAGTAATATTTATTAATATGTATTATTATAGTATTAAGTAAAAATAATACATTATTGTTAAATTTGATGAAAGATCAACCTCATAGCTCACAAGTATCACCTGGATGCAAACACCTCTCATAGAAAGAGAAAAACAAAAGCTATGGAGGCTAGAATTCATAGATCCACATAGGAGACATTTTTGATGAGAAATTTTTTTATTAATACAAAATGAATGAATTAAATCAATCCTTATAAAAGGAGACCAAAAATCTAAAAGGTAAAACCTAGGTCGAATTATATTTTTTAACAAATTAATTAATTATTAGATGCCTAAAATTTAACTTAAGTAAAATAGAGTTAATTAGAAAACATATAATTACTTTAACCCCCCTCCCCCCCCTCCCCCCACCCAAAGATAAACTTAGGGAGTAACTCAAAAATTAGAAATTATTGCTGAAAGTAGATTCATTTCTAGGTTTTTAGTTACTCCCTAAGTTTATCTTAAGGGGGGGCGTGTGTTGGAATTACAAGTGGGAAGAGAGTAAACTTCTGAGGGGGGAGGGGTGAATTTGGAGTTTAAACTAGGACCCATAAAACTTTCACCATTCATTCATCACATGCATTAACAAATAAGTTGAAATAACATATAAATCATATGCCTCTAAATCATGTAAACATGTAATCAATCACACACATGACACTAGTTATGATTACCCAGAAACCCTCCAAGTGAGAAGGTAAAACTGGGGTGGGGATTACACCCAAAAATATTCACTACTATAGTAATAAAGTGTATCCAATGAAGATTACAATGATTTGACCATGAATTAAGGTCTGCCCTGTGAAAGGCCTGCCCTGTTAAAGACCTGCCCTGTTAAAGGCTTATGAAGACTATTAAGTCCCACCTTGTTAGAGGATTTCAATAGCCTATTAGAAGTGTGCCTAGTTAAAGGACTTCAACTTACAATTAAGTAAGCACCCTGTTAAAGGATTTCATACAGCCTGTTATGACTACTTTGTTAAGAGATTTAACTAAAATCACATGTTAAAATGTCTCAGCATAGATCCTGCGATTGACACTTGCTTGCCTAATTGTAAATCACCTCTACACAATTTCTAATTGATCCTTCATGATCTAATGTCTGAATGATGTATCCTTCTCGATATCCTCTATTCTTCTCTAACTAATTTTGCAATTCACTATTACTTCTAAGTCACCTTGAATGCTTTGCAAACTATCTTGTTCACTCCTCCAATTTGATCATTCACTCATCATACACTGTCATTTCATTGTAAAGAGCTTATGGATTCATCCTCCTTAAGAAGATTCTAATGGCTTAGGCTTAGGTATGAATCTACGACTGAGATTCATCCATTTTTTTGCTTAAACCTTCCCATTTTCTCATAGGCTGCATGTAATTGCATAGGGAATCCAAATATAGATTTTTCCTTATCTCCAAAAGATCATAATGTTGGACATGATTTTTGAATTGTGTGTTGTCTTTGATGTTACACAAATGTCATATCAGTTATCAGATAGAGTCTATTGAGCTCAGTTTGTCAACAAAGAAAATTATAGAGTCTAGTGAGCATTCCCAGAAGTTACTCTGTGAAAAAAATATCTATCGAGCTCACTTGAGCGTCGAAGGTTTATGTGGAAGAAGTTAGTTTCTACCAAGCTCACAAGGTTAGTGAAGGAAAGTTAGTGTTTGTCGAGTTCACTCGATCTCCAAAGGATTTTGCAGAGTTTGTAGTGTTTATTGAGCTTCAGTTGGTTAACCTTGGAAACCATTTCTAGAGCAGTGTTTATTGAGCAAGGTCGACCAATGAAGGATTTCATTGTTTTGGGAAATAAAGTTTAATTGTTTCATGTAATGAATGTAGTCAACTGATGTAATGATTATTGGTAATTGTAACTTGTAAATGAGCTGATTGGATAATTTGTAAGGTATAAATAAAAGGTCAAGTTGTGAATTCAAAAGTATGGATGAATGAGCGAGCATGCAAGTGTGAAGAGGAAAGTGTGAGTGAATTTTGAAAAAGGATCAGATATCCTTGAGGAATAGAAAATATTTATTCAATCAGTGAGGATCTAGTAAAGCAAAACAAAGATTTGTATCAACAAATTTAGTTGCATCTCATTCAGGTTAACTCATTGTTACTTTCTCACAATTGTAGTAGTGATTTCTAAATCTTCTAACAGAGTTGTCTCACAACCATTTTGTAAATCCTCTAACAAGATGGACAGTTCTACTGAATTGTTCTAAAGTCCTCTAGCAAGGCCACTCCTAGTAGGCTGATTAAATCCTTTAACAAGGTCACACCTAACAGTGTGTTTTGTAACCTTTAATAGGGTTGGCTCCTAATAGGGCTCACTTCAGAAGAGTGAAAATTGGTAGCTAGTTACTTGGTGGTTTTTCTCATATTGGGTTTCCACGTTAAATCTGGTGTCTCTTGTGTTCATGTTATTTCTTTTATGCATGCATGTTAAATCTTTGTGAATGTTTAAAGATCAATAATTAATTCATTTACTGTGTTACAACATTTTTCTATATGGCTACCAAGTGACAATAGTAACTAGTTTTTAAGACATTTAAGGGATATGTGGAATTATTTTTGTAGTAACTGATTCACCCCCCCTCTTAGTTACTGTATCTATATTTCCAACAATTGGTATCAAACCTTTTGGTGCTTGTAGGAAGGATTTTAAGGATCTAAGCTAAAGATTAGGATGTCTTACAAGAGCAAAATTTCAAGGCTTAACAGGGATAACTTTTTAGCATGGCAAGGTCTCATGAGACTCCATTCGGATTCTATTAGAGATATAGGATTGAAATATCCTGATGAAGAATATGCGATTCCTTCTGGTACACTATCTATGAATGACATTGCTAAGAAGAGGACTCATAACACTATGATGATAGACATTGCATCAACCTTAAGCTGTGAAGAATTTGATGATATCAAGTACTAAAAAATTGCCTTTGCTATGTGGAACAAGCTAAAAGATATCTATGGAGGTGATGAAAATGTGAGAAGAGGCAAAGCAGAAATTCTAAGAGGAAAATTTGATCAAATGAGGATGAGAGCGAATGAGAACACTGCTAAATATGTTGAAAGTCAAAGCAAGTGTCAGTGCAATCAAAGCTTCTAGAGGAGATATCAAAGAGGAAACAATTGTAAGTAAAGTTCTTAGAACATTGCTTCCCATTTATGCAATTAGATTTTCTGCAATTCAAGAAAGAAGATGTGAAGCAAATTATAAGATAAATTTGGAGGCCATAGTAGGAAGATTGACTACATTTGAGCTAGATAACTATGACAACTATGTTCTAGCTTCCAAGAACATTGAATCAATATTTGAATCCAAGATTTTTGTCAAAGAAAATGACAAGAAGATAAAGCAATCTTAATCAGAAAGTGAAGAAGAATCAAAACAGAGTTTTGACAGTGATCTTGAGGTGTTTGAAGCTCTACTAGCAAGAAAATATTCTAGAGGCAAAGGGAAATACAAAGGTAAGGTTCCTTTGATCAATTTTTAATGTGAGAAAATTGGTCATATTGCTGCTAGGTGTCCAAACAAGCAAAACAAGGATGAGAACAAAGGTCACAAGTGCAATGGCAAGAAAGATATCAAATCATTCAAAGACAAAGGTAACAAAATAAGTTTCATTGCTAAGGATTCTAAGGATTCTGACAATAGTGAAGATGAGATTGTTTACATTGCTATGAAAAATGAATCTGATAATGATGAGGAAGATAAGATGGCACTTATCTCTCATGTGAGCAAAAATGAGACATGGATCATAGACAGTGGTTGCTCTCATCATATGATTGGTAATAAAACAAAGTTTGAACAATTTGAAGACTATGATAGTGGTAGTGTGAAGTTTGGTAATAATGAACCTTGTTGCATAAAAGGAAGGGGAAGAATCTCACTAACCAAAGAGCTTGTATGTGATAATGCCTATTGGGTTGAAGGTCTAAAACACAATCTGTTGAGTGTGTATAGCTAATCAATATTGGATTCAAAGTGGAATTCATGGATGGAAAAACAAGACTATTGGATGATAAAGGCAAGCTGATTGTATCAGGCATACAAATAAAAGGTAATTTTTTCTATCTTGAACTTGGTGAATGTTCATGTTTTATTGCTCAAGTTAAAGAAAGTTGGTTATGGCACAGAAGGTTATGTCATGTGAACTTTGATAACTTAGTAGAAATAAGAAAATTCAAGAAAGTAAGAGGCATTCCTAGTATAAAGAAACCTAAGGTTGGTCTATGCAAGAATTGTTAGATTGCTAAGATGGGAAAGACTATCTTTAAAAGTAAGAATTATCAGTCTGAAGAAATTTTGAAAATTGTGCATACTGATTTGTGTGGACCTATTCGAATTGAGAGTTATACTGGAGAAAAGTTCATTTATTTTTTGTTGATGATTACTCTAGAATGATGACTATCATGTATTTGAGAGAGAAATCATAAGCATTTGAGAAGTTCAAATGGTATTTGGCCAAAGTAGAAAAGGAAACAAGGAAAAGACTAAAATGCTTGAGGTCAGACAGAGGTGTTGAATTCATCTCCCATTAGTTCAATAATTTTTTCACTGAAAGAAGAATTAAAGTCAGGTATCAACTCTTGGAACTCCCAAGAAAAATAGAATAGCTAAAAGGAGGAATAGATCTATCATGGATTGTGCAAGAACTTTAATGATTGAAAAGAACATTGCTATCAAATACTGGAAGGAAGCTATCAACACTATAGTTCATGCCCTTAACCAAGTATAGGTGAAGAATGACTCATTCAAAACCCCCTATTAGTTATGGTATGGCTATAAACCCAATGTAAGTTACCTAAAAGTATTTGGAAGTAAATGTTACATTTTGAAAGAATCTAGAAAAGGCAAATTTGATGTGAAGGGTGATGAAGGCATATTTTTGAGATATTCTTGCAAGAGTAAGGCATATAGATGTTTAAATTTGTCTACTCACAAAGTCATAGAAAGTGCACATGTGAAAGTTGATGAGTTTGCAGAAAGAACTGAAGAAGAAAGCAAAAAGGAACCATGAGATTACAGGAGATTTGTTTTCATTGAACCTGATATAGTGCCAAATACATCTGTCAATTAGGAGATTTCTACTCCCTAATCTTCAATCTTTGAGTTGCAAGAAGTTCAAACTGAGTTGCAGGAACTTGAGTCACATTTATATGCTACAAAGTTAATGCCTACCAATTCTGAAGGACTCGAGATTTAGTCAGATCAGCCAGAAGTTGAAACTCAAAATGAAGATAGTGGAAAAAGGCAAGGAACCTGTATTAGAAAAATATGTTAGGAGACATCATGCATCAGATCAGATTATTGAAGACAAATCTGAAGGTACTATGACAAGAATAAGTTAAAAGGTACTTGTTTACTTGGTGATTTTGAACCTAGAAATGTCAAAGATGTATTAGAAAATAAAAGTTGGATTGAGACTGTGAATGAAGAGATAGAGAAAATAGAGAAGAAAAAAACTTGGACTCTTGTACCTAGGCCTAAAGATAAAAATGTGATTGGAACTAAGTTGGTATTCAGAAATAAGTTGAATGAAGATGGTAAGGTATCAAGAAACAAGGCTAGACTAGTATGTAAAGGCTACTCTCAAGAAGAAGGAATAGACTATGGAGAGACTTTTTCTCATGTTGCAAGATTGGAAGGTGTCAGAACCTTACTTGCATATGCTGCATGCAAAGGATTAATGGTATATGAAATGGATGTCAAATCTATATTTCTCAATGGTATTCTAGATGAAGAAGTCTACATTGAACAACCTAAAGGTTTTTTTGATCTAGACAAGAAGGACATGGTTTGCAACTTACACAAAGCATTGTATGGTCTGAAACAAGCCCCTAGAGCATGGTATGAAAGATTGCATAACTATCTTATTCAGATTGATTTTTAGAGAACTAATGGTAATAGTAGCTTGTATATCAAGGAAGGACTAGATAATAAGATTTTTTTGAAAGAAATATTTGTGGATGATACTTTATTCATAGGGAATGATGATCTATGCAAATAATTTTCAGAGCAAATGAACAAGAAATTTGAGATGTCTATGTTTGGTGAGATAAAATTCTTTGTTGGTCATCAAATTTAGTAGAGCAAGAATGGTATCTATATTACTTAGTCAAAATACATCAAGGAGATACTTAAAATTTTTGGTATGGAAGATTGTAAACCAGTTGGAACACCCATGTGTACTAGACTAAAGCTTACCAAGGATGATGAATCAAAAGAGGTAGATCAAACCTTATATAGATCAATGATTGGAAAGTTGCAGTACGCAGTTCATACAAGGCCTGATATTGCTCTTGTAATTGGTATTGTAGCAAGATTTTCAACAAAACCAAGAGAAAATCACATGATGGAAATCAAAAGGATCTTGAGATACTTGAAAGGCACTAAAGATTATGATTGTGGTACAAATTTGGAGCTAATCTAGACTTGAAAGTGTTTACTGATGCTGATTGGGTAGGAAACATTGATGATAGAAAGAGTACAAGTGGAGGAGCATTCTTTCTTGGAAAGAGGTTGGTGTCTTGGACAAGTAAAAAGCAAAATTGTACATCCCAATCTATAGCAGAAGTAGAGTATGTTGTAGTAGTAGTGAATTATTCTAATATTGTTTGGTTCAAATAGTTATTGGAAGGCAAGTTTAGATCAAAGAACTAGTTGTTATGTTTTGTGACAATACAAGTGCAATCAACATATCTAAGAAACCAGTAATGCATTAAAAAACCAACCACATTGCAATAAAGTATCACTTTGTCAAAGAATTGGTGCAGGATAAGGAGATTAGATTGGAATATGTCCATACAAAAGAAAAAATTGCTGACATATTCACCAAGCCACTACCTTAGGATGCATTCTTATATCTAAGAGGTAAGTTAGGGGTCATTCCCCTATTTGAAGCTCACTAAAATGAAGTTTTAGTGTTTCATCAACAGGAACCAAGTTGAAGATCTTTTAAATTAATTTAGCATAGTCATGAAAACATTGCATATGAATCAGTACTTAATGTACATTGCTACTCATTTGGTATGTGTTATCTTTAACATGTGTTTTCAAAGATGGAGTGTACTATCATATTTCTAAAATTTGAATTTGTTTGTGGAAACTTTTCTATTTAGAAAAGAAGCTACGTAATTCCTTCACAGAGGGAGATTACAACATTAGAGAAGTTTGTGGCATAAAATCTAAGAGGGAGAAATGTTCTGTCAGATAAAGACTTGTTTTCAAATTTCATCTTCTATGACATGTTGTGTTGCCATCAATGCCAAAGAGGGAGATTGTTGGACATAATTGTTCAATTGTGTGTTGTCTTTGATGTTACAAAAATGTCATATCAGTTATTAGATAGAGTCTACCGAGCTCAGTTGGTCAGTAAAGAAAATTATGGAGTCTACTGAGCATTCCTAAAAGTTACTCTATGGAAATACTATCTACCGAGCTCACTCAGGCATCAAAGGTTTCTATGGTAGAAGTTAGTTACTACCAAGCTCACAAGGTTAGAGAAGGAAAGTCAATGTTTTCTGAGTTCACTCAGTCTCCAAAGGATTTTGTAGAGTTTGCAGTGTTTATTGAGCTTTAGTTGGTTAACACTGGAAATCATTTTTGGAGTAGTGTTTACAGAGCAGGGTCGACCAATGAAGGATTTCATTTTTTTGGAAAATAAAGTTTAATTGTTTCATGTAATGAATGTAGTTGACTGATGTAATGATTATTGGTAATTGTAACTTATAAATGAGCTAACTGGATAATTTTTAAGGTATCAATAAAGGGTCAAGTTGTGAATTCAAAGTATGGATGAATGAGCGAGCATGCAAGCGTGAAGAGGAAAATGTGAGCGAATTTTGAAGAAGGATAAGATATCCTTAAGGAGCAGCAAAGATTTATTAGATCAATGAGGATCTAGTGAAGCAGAATAGAGATCTATATCAACAAATTTACTTGCATCTCATTCAAGTTAACTCATTGTTACTTTCTCACAATTGTAGTAGTTATTTCTAAATCTCTTAACAGAGTTGGTCTCACAACCGTTTTGTAAATCCTCTAACAAGGTGGACAGTTCTATGGAATTGTTCTAAAGTCCTCTAGCAAGGCCACTCCTAGTAGGGTGATTAAATCCTTTAAGAAGGTCACACTTAACAGTGTGTTTTATAACCTTTAATAGGGTTGACTCCTAATAGGGCTCACTTCAGAAGAGTGAAAATTGGTAGCTAGTTACTTGGTGGCTTTTCCCATATTGGGTTTCCACGTTAAATCTAGTGTCTCTTGTGTTCATGTTATTTATTTTATGCATGCATGTTAAATCTTTGTGAATGCTTAAAGATCAATAATTAATTCATCTATTAAATTACAAGATTTTTCTGTGTGGCTACCGAGTGACAAAAGTAACTAGTTTTTAAGACATCTACGGGATCTGTGGATTTGTTTTTGCAATAATTGATTCACCCCCTCTTAGTTACTGTATCTATATTTCCAACATGTAATCTATCCTTAATCTAGCTCATAAATGGTTTACATAGTTGTTTGTTCCATTACAAACAAATATGTCAAAATTGTGTCACTCGACATATGAAGTCACTGATGCTCAACATGCAATATATTATTAGCACTTGAATCACCTGACATGGTCTATCTACTCGGCACTTGAGTGACTCAGCATATGAGTGACTCGACACTTATTGCAAATCGACATGGTGTGATATTTACATGTTGTGCTTGACATGTATTACTAGTTTGGCATCAACTAAGTAAATAGCTTAAGTGTGTTGACACTCACTTGTCAAAATGAATTTGAGATCAACAATCTCCCCCTTTGACATGAGTGTCAAAAAAAATTAAATATACAATATTATCCTTAACTTCTTGAGCATAATATATCCATGTCTTGGCTTATATACAAAACTTCAAAATTTCAAAATTTTGCAATAACCTATATTCCTCAAATTGATAACTCCCCTTGAGTTAATGTGTTTGATTTGTATCCAAAATTTGTGCTGCTCTCTGACTTCAATGTGTTGTATTTGATATTCTTTCATCTGATATGCTTTGTTTTATCTAATATCTGTATCTGTTAACTTGCTTTCCTTAATGATGTATCTCCAAAAATGCATATCACCCCAATGACATAATTCTGTTACTATGCTCCCCCTTTATTATTTCTCTCCTTATTTTGTTCATACTCCCCCAAATATGTTTCTCATGTTATATCTCTTCTTTTCTTTTATTCTCCCCCTGTATTATATCTCCTCCCTCTCTTTATTCTCCCCATTTTTGACACTTATGTCAAATGGGCTATACACTTATAGTGTGTTTGTCCAAAAAAGATTTATGGACTTCCATTATGATCTTGAGAGTTGCATCCTAGTTGTCACTTGCAACATTCAATGACTTGATTTGGATTGCAACCTCAATAGCAAGGTGCACTAGGCCATCTAAAGTAGAAAGATTGGGGTCTTTCTTCAGTAGTGTCTCAGTATAACCTAGTTCCTTGTGTAGTATCTCCATGTGTGGGGTAAGGGATGCCTATATACATATCAATTTTGTTCTTATGCTAGCCTCATCTACTTTTAGTACAGCTAATTGACTTTGTGTCTGAAGCAATGTTCTAAAATGCTTCTCACTTTGAGCTAGGTTTTGAGGTAGCTTACTACCTAATATGTTGAGGTTTCTCTGCAAACTGAAAATTTTGCTCCTGGTTTCTTGAGAGAAGAGTGTAGGATCACATAGATTTATGTATAATGAGAATATATTCTCAAGTATGTTCTTTAGATCTTCAACCTTAGTTGCCAATGCAACTTGAATTAGTACCATTTCACTTGATATTTTCTCATTCACATTTCCTTGGAACTTCTTGTCAGACCATTCTAAAAGCTTGGCAGTAGTATCAAGGTCTTGATTATTGACCATTTCCACTATATTTTTTAGTTGTTCTATTAGTGGCTTGGTCTCTTTAATATAGGCTGAATGCATCTAAAAAGATGTCTTTAATGTCTTGGAGTGCTTGTTTCTGCCTATGTTCTCTCCTAAGCATTTCTTGATGCTTTTTCTTCTTTAAGGCTTGTCGTAATGTGCCTATTTGCTCCAATGTCATGTTGTCATAGTCAAAATTTGGAATTGCAATTTCTTCATCAAAGCTTATGTCTCCATAGTGAATTACCTTATCAGTATTTGATGTGCTAGGGATTGGCACTAAATTTTTTAATGGAATGGCTTTCGTGCTTGGCTTTTGAAGAACCTATGTAGAAGGAGTGCCAGATGTTGGTAGAGTAACTAGTGCTTGGATAGTTTCCTGTTCCTTCACCTTTAGTATTTTCTCATGCTTTTTAGGCTTGCTCTAATCTAACACTATGACTTGAATAACACCATGTTCTTGTGCTTTAGGTACAAATGAATCTATTTGTCCTATTTTCTGTTGTTTTGCAATTTCTTTCTCTTTTGCTTTCTTTTTCTTAATGGTATCAACTTTAACACTTGTGTCAACCTTAGTAGATGTGTCTACTATTGTTTTAATTGAAGGTTGAACACTAGTAGTTGAATGGATGATAGAAGGTGGTTCTTGTGTATTCACCTTTTCCCTTGTGACCTTAGTTACTACCTTTTTCAATTCTTCTAGACTAACCAAAAATGGATTTTCATAGAGCTTTTCTTGGAGTGTAGATTGGTCTAGAATCTTCTTCAAATCTTCTACAGTCAGTGGATTGACGTTTTGAGCTGAAGCATTAAAAATATCTTTTACAATTATGGTCTTAGTTGTTACACTTGTGTCTTGAGGGGGATTGACACTTGGCACTTGTGTGTCCTACACACTATGTTCATCTTGTTCTTGCTCAGCTATTTCTTTGTCATCAGTTTGCTTTTTAGTTTCTTCCCCAGTTGTATCATCTTTTTCTTTGTCATCATCATTGTCTTCATCCTTATTATCTTGTTTACCCTTTGAAGGTTCAACTTCTTCTTATTTCACAGTGGTTAACCCATAGATAAGTTTCCATATTTGGGTTGATTTCTTGACCACATTTTCAATATTATTTTTAAGAATGATGAAGGCTCTATATTTAGGTGTAAACCTAACTGCATATCTCTTGACATCTTTAGCAATCTGTCCCTTTGTTAGCTCTGGCATCACTTGAGCTAATATTGTTTCTCTGATCTACTTCTCCAAATTTGAATAATAATGCCACTTTTGCTCAACAATATCATATAAACCTTTTGTATTGTGTTGGAAAACTCTAGTGGAGTGTTCTTAAACTCAGACATCATGGCATATAATGCCTCTTCCACTTGATTCTTCTCTTCTTTTTCCAATTTATCAAAGTCAATATGTTTGAAACCAGATAAATCTACATTGCTTTTAATATTTTCACATAAATTTTCAAGACCAGATAAAGAATTATGGCTTACCACTTTAAATTGGTTGTTCTCATCTAATTCTATCCTTTCTTCATTTGAATGAGCTATGCCACATATTTTCTTCTTTGCATTTTTTTCTTTTGGCCAGCTTTTTCTATTTGCTTGGTCTTTTCCTTGGCCTTCTGAGTTGTAGCACGTGTACTTTCTCTAGTGGTAGGAGCTATGGGCTTGGCTAGGCTTGATTTGACAATTTTCTTTTCCTTTTCCATAGGCTATGCTTTAGCCTTTCTCTTCTTTGGCTCAGTAGGAGTAGGTGCTTCCTTGGCTTCTTATCCCTTGGAACCTTTAGTTTCCTCATCTTCCTTATTCTCTCCCATTCCTTGAGTCAATTTAAGAGGTTCTTGTGCTTGTGCTTGTTCTTCCTCTTCATCTTCTTCTTCTTCCTCTTCCTCTGCTTCTTCTCCAAATTTAGCTTTTAGCTTCTTGAGCAACTTATCTTTCTTCTTGAGTGTGGAGAAATTTTTCAACTCCATGGTAATCTTTAATTTTACCATCTCATAGTCACCAAATATCTTTGCACTTTTATCTATTTGTTCTACTAGGAGTGCAGTGATGTCTATTGAGGCTTCATCAACATTAATTTCATACCCAAGTGGTCTTAACCATCTTACCCTTGGAGTGGAAACTTGCATAAAGGTGTAATCAACATCAATAAGAAAACATATGTCATTATAATGTTTTTCAAGCAAAGAAACTGGTATCCTCATTCTTTCTTTCATTGATTTCTTAAAATCTACAAAATAACTTGTCATTAATGTTTCAAAATTTTCTCCCATCTACTCAATGAACTCATTGATTTGCACTTCAATTGACCTATTGGTCTTCCATTCTATAGTACCAAAAGATGGAGATGTATTCTATACATTGACAAATACAAAAACTAAAATTGAACCAAATTTGCATTGAGAACTCTAGGTTTTCCTGACAATTCCAAGATTTTCCATCAGTTGTTGTAATTGAAGCTCAGCCAGATCATATGTATGATCTTTCTTTACAATTTTGTATCCAACATCCACAACTATGCTGGGTACACTATTTAATCTACTTAAATTGTTAGAATTTATGAGAAATTCCCCTTACAACAAAGTTTAGCAGTGGATCAGTGATGGTATCTTTAGTCATACCTCTTTTATTCCAAACTACTCTAGTGTTATTCACAATTACTTCTTTGGAATCACTTCTGAGTGTCTTTGGCCGATCTAGGGTTGGATAGCCAATTACCTTATGAATTATTCTCTTGGTAATTTTGATAGGTCCTCCTTCCAGCTATAAAGAATCATAATGAATTCTACTTAGCACAATTCTTATCCACTTAGTTGTAAACACATTCAAAAATTCTAGGGCTCATGTTGAACACTTTTTCTCAATGATTTTGTATTCCTCCTTCAAAACACCATTCTCACACAATCTATTATATGCATCTCTAATATCCATATCTCCTGTACCTCCTATTTTGCAATTATAACACTTCTTTACATCTTGCACCATAATAACGACTGGTGGGATCATTGACAAAGTTCTAGAAGGATCTTGTTTATAGGAAATGTGAAGAATGGCTTTAAATATTGGTTGTTTCACTTTGTTACTGACAACTTGAACATTTGAAACATCTTTTCCTTCTACATTTTTCAAACTAGACACCATTTTGTCAAACTAGGGTTTATGCAAAAGTATATTGCGTAGCTCGGCTTATGATAAATACCTTGTGAAATCTGTATGCTAGTGTGCGGTCATTGCTAAATTTTTTACAAATGCTTTGGATAGGTTTTTGAATAACCTTCTACTCTACTTGCTCTTGCTTGAATTCAAAATGATGAATAATGAGCAAAAATTGATCATGTACCCTTTGAAAACCTTGCATTTAATGCCGAGTGCTTACACAACTGTAAGCTTGGCATCAATCATTTTTAGAATTACTCAACATCAATTTTTATTTTCATCACTCGGTAGCTACTATGAGTTTGACTTCAACTAGATAGTTTGGCAAGTTGGCATCAGCTATCATTCCACTCGGCATATATATAGGAGACATTTCATGCTCGGCAACAACATGAAAATCGTAAAGATTTAATTTGAATTTTTAACAAAATCTTGCATCTTTATTCCTGCTAATGTAGTCTTTTGAGTACTATCTCTTTTGGAATTGATGTATGATATAACACTTGAATATCAGTCCCACATACCTCTTGATTGCCTAGTTTGATGAGGTGTAATCACTTGACCCATTGGGTGAAGTGATCCCTCCTCCATTTGATGTGCTGCAAACATCTTTCTTTTTCCATGTCTTGTTCATCTCATCTTTGATGTGTTCAACATCTACCTTGTCTTTGCATTTATAAAATTCACAACTTGGTGCCTTTGACCTAGTTAGACAATGCTTACTAATGTGATCAGTCTTCAAACAACCAAAACACGTAGTTTGACTCAACCTCCTTTTATAGTTATCACTGAAGTGTGTCCTAATATAGTTCTCACAAATATGTCCATATTCTTGACAATAGTGACAACTATATCTTGTATTATAATAATAATTATAAAAGTTTCCATTGTTTCTTACCTTTGTTGGCTTGTTTGATGACCACATGGATTTGGATCTATTTCAAAAGTTCTATGTCCATATTCTTGACAATATTGACAACTATATCTTGTATTATAATAATAATTATAAAAGCTTCTCCTTTTAGAGAACAAGGCTTTGATACCAATTGTTAGCATTACAAGTGGGAAGAGAGTAAACTTTTGAGGGGGGATGGGGATGGGTGAATTAAGATTTTAAACTTGGACCCATAAAACTTACACCATTCATTCATCACATGCATTAACAAGTAAGCTGAAATAACATATCAAGCATATGTATCTAAATCATGTAAACATATAATCAATCACACACATGACACTAGATATGATTACCTAGAAACCCTGCAAGTGAGAAAGTAAAACTGGGGTGGGGATGACACCCTAAATCTTTACTACTGGAGTAATAAAGTGTATCGAATGAAGGTTACAATGATTTGAGCATGAATCATGCTCTTCCCTATGAAAAGCCTATCTTGTTAAATGCTTACAAATATTGTTAAGTCTCACCTTGTTAGTGGATTTCAACATCCTATTAACTGTGTGCCTAGTTAAAGGACTTCAACTTACAATTAAGTAAGCACCCTATTAAAGGATTTCATACAACTTGTTAGGACTACTTTTTAAAGAGATTTAACTAAAATCACCTGTTAAAATGTCTCAGCATAGATCTTGTAATTGGCACTTGCTTTCCTGATTATAGATCACCTCTAGAGAATCTCTAATTGATCCTTCATGATCTAATGTCTCAATGTTGTATCCTTCTCTATATCCTCTGTTCTTCTCTATTTGATTCTGCTATTCACTCTTAATTCTAAGTCACCTTGAATGCTTTGCAAACTATCTTGTTTACTCCTCTAATTTTATCAGTCACCCATCATACATTGTCATTTCATTGTAAAGAGTTTAGGGCTTCGTCCTCCTTAAGAAGACTCTGGTGGCTTAGGGTTAGGTATGAATCTATGACTAAGATTCATCCATTTTGCTACTTAAACCTTCCCATTTTTTGATTGGCTGCATGTAATTGCATAGGAAATCTAAATATAGATTTGTCATTATCTCCAAAATATTGTAATCTATCCTTAAGTCAGCTCAGAAATGGTTTACATAGTTTTTTGTGCCATTGTAAACAAATATGTCAAAACTCTATCAATCGATATATGAAGTCACTAATGCTCAACATGCACTGTATTACTCAATACTTGAATCACTCGGTATGGTCTATCTGCCCAACACTTGAGTGACTCAGCACATGAGTAACTCGACACTTATTGTAACTTGTCATGGTCTAATATTTATTTATTGTGCTTGACATGTATTACTGGTTTGACATGAACTAAGTAAATGACTTAAGTGTGTTGACACTCACTTGTCAAAACTAATATGAGATCAATAGAGGGGTGGGGTGTTAGATTAATTAGATATTTTATAATTAAATCTATTTTACTTGAGTTTAATTTTAGGCATCTGATAATTAATTCTTTTATTGATTACTATAATGAAACCTAGGTTTTACCTTTTAGATTCTCCTTTTATAAGGATTGATCTCTCTTTGTAAATTCATTCACTTTTAATTAATAATGATTTATCTTTTTGCTCATCAATAATATCTCCTGTGTGGATTTGTAAATTCTTGCCTCCATAGCTTTTGATTCTCTCTTTCTGATGAGGTACCCAAGCATAACCAAATCACTATAAAGAGGAAAAATAGAAAAAATAAACACATGCAAAAAATTCTACTCCAACATAAGATGGAAAGAATGCTAAAAGAACTAGCGAAGGAAGAAGCCTCCAAACTAGAGAATGTCCTAGAAGATAGGAACAAAAATGATGATCGTGAAGAACACCACTGAATCTTGTAGAAGCTACAAAGCTCTATCAAAAGTAACAACTGATCTAGAGAACCTCAACTAAAATGAACCTGACTAGGTAGAGAAGACTATAATTTGCATGAGTTCTCTCAAAAGACACTACTCAAATAAGGAGTCACACAAAGGAAAACAACTGAACTCAAATATATAGATGACATGAAACACCAAACTTGAAGAGTTGATAAATCAAACATGGAAGGCTACAACCAAAGTAGGAAAAAAAAGAAGAGTGTATATATGGTAAATGATCTATCTCATCAAAATGTATAAGTACCCATCCACTGCATCCTTCTACTATATATTAAAAAATACTGAATACATAGTTCACTCCATCATACCAAGGAAGTATGAAAAACAAAAAAAGAACCCACCCTAATGTAGACAAGGGTGAGGTGATAGGCAACTGGAAAATAGGACCAAAAGAATGACATGTTAAGGAACTGTGATCAAGATGCACAAAAAAATACATATCTATGTACTAAAGTGATCAATCTAAGAAATGTCCTCAGACACATCATTAGGCTAATGTCATGGAAGGAATACCCACTAACAAAGGAAGTTAGAAAATAAAGGTAAAACATCAACCCTCCATGACACTCTAATTAGAGTAGTGCATGTAAAATAAGGTACAAGATATGGTGAGTCCCAAGAATAAATTAATCTATATGAGTGTCCTTAGATGACACCACTTGATTCAAAAGGGAAAACGAGTCAAAAAAAAAAAACCAAAATAGAGATACAATATGTCACTTTATCTCAATGAATTTGCAAGACTACATACAATAGATGTCGACAATGACCAAAAGAGACATAAGGCTGATACAATAGATAGTACAACCCATGAAAAAGAATCTAAAGAAATAAAATTGATCCCTACACCTAAAACAACCAAGATATCCACTAGAATATAAAAATAGGAAAAATTGAATAGAATGTGCCTAGAATAGAATCTAGAAAAATAGCCAACATCAATGGAAATATCTCTGAAAGACCTTTCAAATGATATAAAGAATTCCCAAATTAGATATTAGATGCTCAATATATATGTGCAGACACCTAAAAATTGAAGTCTTGAATTACACAATTCTGATCAATCAATGCAAATTAAAGAGGAAATCAAAAGAACACAACAGACTTTCGAATCAAAATTACATTAGGTCATTAATTATCTATCAAATTGACAAGACCTAAATCAATTTTAAAAGAGGAGAAAAAAAATTCACATTCATAAAATGAAATTCAAAAAAGGAGGAAGAAAAAGACAAACTATTAAAAATAAGACGTTTATTAAACAAATAAAGTCATTTATCCTAACAAAAGTGAAAATCTTCCTTTTTCATTTAAAAGAATTAGAAATATCCTCATTTATCCTAAAAATGAAGCTTGTTGGACTCTTCCTCTTGGTCTCTTATGAGATATTTTTCAGTTTCAGTTTCATCCACTAGTCAAAGTTGAAAGTTTTGATTCTTACCCCAACCCCTTATGAAATCCTATAAATAAGAGGAAATCCAAGAGCCAAAGGACCAAGGTTTTAGGCATATGGACTATAGGAATATTTTGAGTCATCATTTTAGCATTATCATTCTAGGAAGTTCATAGCACTTTACCATTGTTTTTATGTCATTTAACATCATTTATTACTTGTTTAACTCATTGCATGTCCATTTTGATAGTATTCTAAGAGTTATTTTTTACATATAATTTGCATTTTAGTCATAGATCTTGCATGCATTCTTGTAGATCTGCATTTTAAGTATACTTCCATTCTAGAACTATCATTGAGATGTTGGTCTAAGAGTTTTCTTAGTAGTTATAGTTAGGGAAACATGATAAGCTAGTAGAGTTTACATTTTGACAATGAGATCTTGGGTTTAGTCTAGTTCATTGTTGCTCTATCTGCATTCTACATTAAAGTTTCATAAATACATGATTACACCATGTACAAATTGGCACCCATCGTGGGGCTTGAGCTCAAAGCCTATCTAATTTTAAATATTTCAGTCTAATCTTTCATTTTTAGTATAGATCTCTGTTTCTTGCAATTTTCTTGTATAGATCTAATCGATTATAGGTTGTACAAAATTCTGGAGGCTTTGCATATGTGAGAGTAAAGTCCTAAAGTCTTCCTCAAATACACAAGGGCCAGATCTAAATCTTTTGATGCTTCTAAGCTCTAATTTAATGCTTCTGATATAATCTATTCAGATATTTCTAAACTTTGTTTTAATGAATTTAATCTTTCGGAAGCACTTTTAAATAGTTTTGTAACACATTTAAAACTTTCTATAGTGCTTCTAAAGAGTTTTGTAATGCATCTGGTCATTTCTGAAGTGCATATAAAGTCTTTTACAGTGTATTTTCTTTTATTATAGTGCATTTGCTAGATTAAATAGCACACGCAAAGCTTTCTATAACACATATGAGTATTCTTCTAATGCATCTAGTAAAAAATATAGTTTCCTTAATCTAACTTCCAGATCTGAATATCATTTTCTTATATGTCCCTTCTAAGTTAACGAAAGCTCTTAAATTGTAGACATCATGTGACAAGAATGGAGACCCTCATTAATGAACCTAGCCTTTGCTAGCTCCGAATCAAGTAAGTGGACCTCGACTCTTATTAATTTAAAGTGTGACATTTCTAAGTTCCAAACATAGCTTAATAGAAATGTTTGATCTTGCTGATCTAAAACAGAAGTAGGCCTATACTCTCAACTCTTTGAGTTTATTAGAATGCCAAACTTCTATAAAGATCAATCAAAATTGAATGAGGAAAGAATCCACACATAGCTTAACTAGGAGCCTCTCTGTCTTTAGTAGTATAAGGGTTGGTGATTAAAACTTTGTGTCTGTTGTTTTTGGGTAGTCAAGACAGTAAGGATATTCTCTCACTCTTCTTGAGAAATCAAACTCCAAAACCTGTTTGTGATTTCTATTTCCTACTTTTCTAGTAGGTAGGATTGTCTAGCCATAGAAAGGGTACATCCTGAGTTGCCTTAGCAGGGCTGGTGAGAGGGATTGCCTTCCAATCTTGCATTCCCAATCAAATGCAAGCCACCTATGTTCAAAATATAGCCTTCCTCTAGTAGTCCCATAAGGGATTGTGCCAAACCTCTTTAGCACTGGTCAAAAGCTCTTTGTCACAAGAGAGTTAAATCCAAACATAGTTGGTTAAACACTAAAATCTGCTAGTCACTAGCTTTAGATAACCTTGTTAGGAAGCTCTTTCCTTTAATTTTATAGGTGTGTATAGTTTTGTGTTTCACTTTGGTTTTTACTGCTATTTTTCTTCAATGTGTCTTAAAACTTAATAAGAAACACTAGTTTGGATCATTGTCCTTCTGAAAGATGTAACTTCAAAATGGCATTGAGAAACCAAGTCAAAAGTAAGAACATTGCTGAACGACCTTGAAGTAGCACATATACTACACAAAATAGTGCTTTTGAATATTCTTGTGATGCTCATAATATTTTTTATAACACATATTCCTATAAAATAGTGCACTTGAGCCTTTAAATAATGCATTTTCCTAGCCAAACAATACATTTGAATCATTAGACAACACATATGACAATTAGAATAATGCATCTAAGCATTTAAAAAGTGCATATGATTAGTTAAACAATGCATTTGATCAATCCTTTGAAACATCTAAGAAAAGACATAAAACAAAGACCATCTACATCCATGATAATTGCAAACAAATGACAAACTTGGATATCCTTTTCCTCACTGGTATTTTACAAGTATGAGAGATTCTATAATTGACCAAAAACATCTTTTTGAAACAAGCAGAGCTAGAAACAACATTATCAACCAAACAATTATTATTGCTTCATTTTGCACATCAAGCCAAAGACATTTAGAGATGTACATCCATCTTCTACCTGACTTTGTGAAAGTGAACTTATCTCATCAACATTGAAAACAACTTGTCCAACCTAGCTTGTTACTCTAGATGAATCACGGTCCACAAAAACCCTCACATTTTTAAAATGCATAAGAATTAAAGGAATCCAACTCACATTTCATAGCACCACACAAAACCAACATAGCTACAAAACTAAAATGGTCTCCTATATGAGTGAGTGCTAGAATAGCCAGTAGAACCATCAAACACACAAAGCCTCTAAATCTCCTTGAACCCACTACACTAGCAAATTACTCACCAAACACAGTTATTCACGAGTCACCCTTATTCAATCAAAATTTGAAATCCTTAGCCACAATGGGTCCATATAACATATGGGATGACAAGAGTATTGAAACTAAAATTGAAGATTTTTAACAAAATCCTAAACTTGTTGATATCATGGACAAGATACTCAAGAAACACAAGGAGCATTATATACTAGTATTAGCACAACTAGGTGCAAAATTGTTATCCAATTTTGATGTAACCAACTTGATATGAGATGAAGAAGAGTCATCCCCAGATGTTGTCACACAGAAATTACAAGACCTACTAATGGAAATGGAAAGGATGAAGCAAGGAAAAACACTGCCTATAGAATTTAGCCTCAAAAGGTGTCTCATCTCCCTTTCGATAAGAACATTACCTTCACACCTTTCCCACAAAATGCACAAATACCAAAATATGATAAATATTTTGGCACATTAGATCCATGAGATCACCTTAGATAATTCTATACCCTAAATATGGAATTTTTCCGTGATACAACATACCTGATTTTTCTGTTTCCTAGGAGCCTTGGAGGGCGAGCCATGGAGTGGTTCTCCAAGCTACCCTCCAATATCAAAACCTTTGACCAACTGGATTTCATGTTGATCTCCCAATATTCCTACAATATTGAAAGGGAAGTTAAAATGGTCGATTTATGCAACATAAAATAACTTCCCAACAAGTCATTCAAGACCTTCCTACAATGATGGAGACACATGTTCACCAAGTATCATAGAGACATACCAGATAAAAATAAGACTAACATCTTCATTAATAGTCTCTCTAAACTAATGAATTACTGGCTCCAACTCCAAGGGCCTAAAGATTTCAAAACTACCTTAGAAAATGTTGCTAAGGTAGAAGAGACTTTACTAAATAATGACATTATTAAACTATCAAAAGATGGTAAGGGCTTTTCAAATAACTCCAGACAGACTCATAACTCCACAAAAGTCATGGTGGATAAGCAACAATAAGAACATATTTAATGATGGGATGGTCGAAGCCAACCATGTTAAACCTCAAACCCAATCCTATCTAAACCAATTATATCTCGTTGTCAACAACACTGACTCAAACACACCTCAACAAGACAATTCCTATCCATTCTATCGATGTAACATGATAAATCTCTTGATGTCCAATCAAAAAATTGCTTACAATCAAGCTCCTCCTTCCAGAAAATATCAATCTTTCGATATGCGGAAGGAGTATACTCTTATTGGGTTGTCTTACAAAAGTGCTTTTCAAACCCTCTTGGTTGATGAACTCATTGTACTTCCTAAGGCCAAACCCTATGAACCCCAAGTAAAGCTAAAGTGGTTGAATGACAAGCACATTTGTGCCTACCATCAAAACAAGGAGCACTTACCAAACAATTATTTTTCCCTTAAAGGGGAAATACAAAAATTAATCAATGATGGAACCATCAAAGTGAATAACCTTAGCAATAATGAAGACCATACAAACTTCAAGAACCCTTTCATGAGCCACGAAAAAGGTGAATTCTCCAAAGCCAATCAGAATGCACCCCCTCACACTAAGGTTAATTACACATATCATTATGACAATACCATCAACATGATTTTTGGCTTTGTTAACACCAAAAATGTCATCATAGTTAAAGATATAAAAAAAAAATCCTCAAATGCCATTACCCAAGGCCAAACCTCTAAAGTTATCTTACTAAGACCTATGAAAAATCCTAACCATGCAACTACAAGTTCCTCATTACCCAAGTAAAGTTGGTCAACCAATTACTTAAGACTCTAACCCATATCTCTATTTTTGAACTATTACAGATCTCCTTGGAGCATAAAGAAATACTCATCAAAGCCTTAGTGTAGAATGACTTGGATGTGAGTAGATTTTAGAATACGGTCAACAATCTAGTTGCTCCTCAATATGCATCTTTTTCAGCCCAAGATGACATGTCTGTCATCCAGCCATAAAATTGTCCTTTGCATATTGAAGTCTTTATCCATAGGAACATAGTTAAGAGAGCATTGGTCGATGGTGGGGTAGGTCTCAATATTTGCACACTCAATTTAGTAAAATCCCTAGGGTATACAGAGGATGCTATTGACCCAAGAAAGAAAATCACCATCAAAGCTTACGGCGATGAGGAGAGATCCTCCAAAGGCATGGTTATTCTGTCAATCAGGGTAGGACCAGTTGTGAAAGAAACTATTCGTCAAGTCTTAGACCTGAATTTAACTTATAATATCTTGTTGGGAAGACCGTGGATTCATGACATGTAGGCCGTTCCATCCACTTATCATCAATGTCTTAAATTTCCTTACATGTTTCAAGAGGTGACCATACCTGGAGATCAACACTTTGCCCAATATTGTAATTCCCTTGTCCCTCATAACAGGGAAGAAGCTAGCACATTGATAGATGATACTAGCTAGTCCACATCTATAGACGCTTCATGCTCTACCAGCTGAAATGACAACCATGAAATTACAACCACTCATCAACATCAACTAAGGGTCAAGAGAAAATTGGTTGTTTAGGTCCTTCCCTTCCTTCACTATCATCATCTAAAGACCCTAAACAATCACACTATGAAGAAATGGAAAAATTGATGAAAGAATTTGATAGAAAGTGTAAATTGCAACACAAAGGGGTGGGCAAGTACTTAGTCTCCTTTTTTTATCCCCCACTTTCTTCCAAATCTCATGGAAAATCATCATCTACCACTAAGCCTTATCACACACATTTTATCAAAGCAAGTGGATCACCTCCAAGTTTGGTAGAAGAAATCAATGAACAAAACATTGACATCTCCCCCCACCTACACGAAAAAGGTTTTGATCTAATGAAAAAGATGGGATATATGGGAGATGGTCCCTTAGGGAAAGGGACAAGCATTGTTGAACCTTGGTAGCATAATTCAGGTTCAATAGGTCCAAAATAGGGGTAGGGTATGGTGAACAAGACAAGACACAAACCTCTTTTGAGGGTTTTCCTAAGCATAGTGATTCCGCCTCTTCCACCTTAGTGTGGGTACCTAAATAAAGGGATGGTAATAGCTAGAGAACACTTGACATCATAAACGTAAATCTATCCCTCTCAAGTTCACATCCCATAGAAGAATCACCCATAAATGCCTCTAATAATGAAGATGATGATGATTCCACTAAATTGGAATTTGAATAATTATCTGAGGAGTCTCTTCACAATAAAGAAAGTGATGTTGTTCACATACCCACATCTGATCGTTTGGCTACACAAGGAACAACCTCTTGTCCAGTGCCCACTTCACCAAGAGTTAGGGTAGAATAAAGAATCTTAGAGGATGATTAACATGTTGAAGGGTTTCAATGTCAAACCCTATTTATTGACTTCTTTCCAATAGAAGTTGAAGATGACTACTATGAGCCTCTTGCAAGCTCTATTTTTCTTAATACTCTAGAAGAAGCTCATGTCATAGATCTAATAGATACAACATATGAGTCATCCAATGAAATCATGTATTTAAGCCCCACTAAACCCTTTCCATATTTTGAATCACTCTACGTAGTCCATTCCAAACTCGTTAATTGGGATACAACCAAGCCTCACCACATTCCTCATTTTGACATTGAACATGATGTTTTCTTGCACCTTAACGTAGTCAAACCATCTCATCAATGAAGAACCAAAGAGATGTATATCATTGGGTCTGATATCAATAACCTTAGTCACACAAACAAGTCAAGCATTTCATAGCCCTAATGATCACTAACAAATTTTAGCTGATCTCAAAAAAAAAATAGAAACAAATAGAAGTGGTGCATCCCAAGGTGAAAACCCAACCATGGCACCCATGGATGGGGTGATTGATACCTTACCTGAACACTCCAAGGAAAGATCTTCTATCTTGATTGAACCAATAGAACTAGGCAATATTGGCACAAAGCAAGAATCAAGGGTCATTTATTTGGTAGAGTCCTTAAGCACAGAGGAAAGAGATGTATTCATTCACTTCTTTGAAGAATGATAGATAAAATTTGCATGGTCTTATGTAGACATGCCTCGGTTAGACCCAACATTACTCCATCATCTCAACATTTCTTTAGAGGTCAAGCCAGTAAAACAAAACCTTAGAAAGATGCATCACCATATAGCTCTACTAGTCAAAGCAGAGTTAGAGAAGTTAATCAAAACCAATTTTATCCAGCCCTTGGCATATGTATCATGGATATCCAACATTGTTCTTATATCGAAGAAGAATGGTAGCATACACATCTGCATTGATTTTTGGGATTTAGACAAAGCATGTCCTAAAGATGATTTCCGTCTTCCCAACATTGACACCATTGTAGACCTGATAGTAGGCTATTCCATGTTTTTACTCATGGATAGGTTTTCAGGGTATAATCAAATCAAGATAGCACCAAAAGATCAAGAAAAAATAGCCTTTACTTGTGTGTGAGGCACATTCTATTGGAATGTGATACCCTATGGGCTAAAGAATGATGAGGCCACCTATCAATGGGCCATGACCACTATATTTCATGATATGATGCATATCTTTATGGAAGATTATGTGGATGACATCCTCGCCAAATCCCATAGTCAAGAAGAACATCTCCCCACATTGGCCATGATATTCACTTGCCTAGAAGTGTTCAAGGTTAGGTTCAATCCCAAGAAATGCATTTTTTGCGTCAAATTAGGCAAGCTTCTGGGATACATTGTCTCAACCAAAGGGATAGAAGTTGACCCTAAAAAGGTACAAGCCATAATCAGTATGCAACCTTTGAAGAACCTGAGTCAGTTACACTCTTTTCAAGGAAGGCTTCAATTAGTTCATTGGTTCATTTCTTAGTTGGCAAAAAAATGTGTACCTTTCACACTCTTACTACATAAAGATATAATTTTTTAGTCGGATGATCAATGTCACAAGGCTTTTTAATTACTCAAAACCCACTTGATGAATTTGCCCATGTTGGTACCTCTAATATCACACAAACCTTTGTTATTGTACATTCTCTAAAGGATAAATCAATTGTAGCCTTCCTAGCACAAGAAAATGATCAAAGAAAACAATGAGCCATCTATTACATCAGTTGTACCTTGGTCAACTATGAGCTTAATTACTCTTTTATTGAAAAGGCTTGTCTTGCTATAGTTTTTGCTTCTCAAAAGCTACGTCATTATCTTCTAACACACAAGGTCAAGCTCATCTCCAAAATTTATCCCCTCAAATATCTTCTCAACAAAACAACATTAACAGGTAGATTGGTCAAATGGGTGATGATCTTAATTGAGTTTGACATTGAGTATGTTGATAGGAAGGCAATAAAAGGATAGGCCATTGCTGATTAATTGGTAGATGCACCTGTAAAGAGTTCAAATCCTATCCTATCTGATTTCCTCAATATGCACATTCTTTAGATAGAGTCAATAACATGGAAATTCTACTTTGATGGTTCCTACACATATGATGGATTAGGCCCCAGTATTTTGTTCATCACACCACTAGGTGTTACCATCCCTTAGTCCTAAAAACTACTTTTCCCTTGCACCAATAACATGGTAGAATATGAAGCTTTGGTATTGGGTCTCAAACTAGCTTTAGAGTGGAAACTAACAACACTAGAGGTTTATGGAGACTCCCAGTTGATCATCAATCAAGTTACTAACACTTATCAGACCAAGGATGAAAAATTATTGCCTTACAAACATATGTTTGACACTCTCAAGGCATGTTTTGTTCAGATTACTTTTGAAAAAATTTCTAGAGAAAAGAATGGAGTAGAAAATGCTATGGCCACCTTAGTCTCCTTACTCCAGCTATTGAAGTAGCATGAATAGTATGATTCCTTAGTAGAAAAGGTGTCTCAACCCATATTTACTCAACTTGATTCCCTTATCATTTGCCACTTAGACACTCCCGATTCCCTTTGGTATAACCCCATCATCACTTACCTCTGTGATAATACCATTCTGTCTGACCTCTCACGTAAGCAAAAATGAAATTTCATCAACAAATCTCATGTTACACTTTGGTGTCCGATATGCTATATAGGAAGGGTCTTGATGGTACTTTGTTTAGATGTCCTAAAAAGGACAAGTCTAGAGTCACTCTCTAGGAAGTCCATGCAAGGATTTGTGGGTCATGCTCTAGTGGGTTCACACTAGCCAAGAAGATAAACAACTATGGAAAAGGATTCTATTGACTATGTCAAAACTTGCAAAAAGTGTCAAATCCATGGTAACCTTGTTCATGCACCAGACCAAGAGGTCAACCCTTTGGCCACACCATGGACTTTTTATTAGTTTGGTTTTGATTTAATTAGAGCCATCCATCCACCTTCCTCTGCTGGACATAAATGAAATATCACTACCATAGAATACTTCACCAAGTGGGTTGAAGTGGTGCCACTTGCCGATTCTACAGGAAAACAAATCTCTTCCTTCATTCTAAACAATATCATTTGTCAATTTGGCATACATCATGCCATTCTCATAGATAATGCCTTGTACTTTAAAAATAAAATAATTGATGAATTATGTGAAATTTTTTACATTATACACCACTCCTGGTCAATTTATTATCCCCAAGGCAATGGGCAAGCAAAGGCCACCAACAAAACCATTATCAACATCCTCAAAAGAACCGTCAATGAAATTGGTAGAGATTGGCATTTATAGTTGAATCCCACCCTTTGGGCCTATAGGATGAGTGTTAGGACACCTATAGGTGTGACATCCTTCTCCTTGGTTTATGACTTTAAAGCTTTTCTTTCTTTAGAGGTTGACATCCCATATTTGAGAGTTAATCTTTGGGGCATCCTATTAGATGAGGATTGAGTGGCCTATCTAGAGTAGTTAGAGTTGTTAGAAGAAAATCAACATGCAACACATGAACATCTCAAAGTGTATAAGAATAGGTTATTGAGATATTACAACAAAAAGGTCAGACCTTATGTTTTTTCGATTGGTGACCTTGTGCTCCAAGAAAACCCTAAGAACCAAGAGGGTAGGGAAAAGAAAGGAAAGTGGGAGGCCAATTGGATTGGTCCTTACATTATCACAGAGTCCTTTGGGATTGGTACTTATAGACTTTTAGATTGTGATGGTTTAGACCTAGTAGAACCCATCAATAGCATCCATCTCAATTGGTTTTATGTCTAGAGCTTTGCAATACACATCAAAAATACCTAAAAAAAATAAAAAAAAATCAAAAATACCAAAAAAAAATTGGTATGAAAGAAAAGAGAAAGCCACCTTTGGTTTGAAAAGAAGTGAGAGACAACACCTTTGGACTTCCCTAAACAACACAAGTCCTTCAATGCTAAAAAATAGTCAAGACAACACTCAAGCCACATCCTTTGTAAATTTTTTTGCTTTTTTGAGGCTCATATAGCATAGTCAAGTTAATTTCACAAATACCCAATTGAGAAACACTTGTGGATTACAGTTTTGTGGTTCTTTGGCATTAAATGTAGTTCATAGTAGTAGAGATAGTCAGTATGACAACAACAAAGGGAAGAAAAATAAATTAAGAGAAATAGGGAGTCAGATTACGTATTGAGATACAATAGACATGAATTATAGGAAAATCAATGCACATCTCAGCTATCCACCTTGACCAATGATCACCAATGCTTATTTTAGCCCTTGTTCGACCCATTTGACATCCCAAACTCCTTTCATTGCCTCTCACATCCGAAATATAGCTATCCACGCCTTTTTTTTTCCCTTTTGGCTCACTTTTGGTCTCCTTGATTCTTTAGCTGCCTCACATGGTCCTAGTTACCCCCATATTCCAACAAATCTCACTCACATCCTCATTCCACTCCCCCAAAAAAATTCAAAAATTGTCCAAAATTATCCAAAAAATAAAAAATAATCCAAAATTACCAAAAAAATTCAAAAAATATCCAAAATTATCAAAAAAATAAATTTCCAAAATTGTCAAAAATTGCCAAAACCATTCAAAAGGGGATAATAATTGCCAAACATAGCCGTGAAAGCTTGAAAAAATAACAACACTTCAAAATTCCTCTCAAACATGGCTCACTTTAACTCAAATAAGCTATATACGAGGACATAAAATATTTGAATATGACGTGACTCATTGTTATTAAGAAGTAGCGTAGTTATGTCCTGAAACATCTCGTTAGACTTTGGGAAATTTGGCACAACGCGAATAGAGTAAGAGGTGTCCCTTTTTCCTTCATCCTATCAAGAACAACAATTTCCAATGGATCATTAGTCTTATTTATGTTGCAGTGGCCACGATTGGTCTAGCCCCCTTCAACAAATACATCAATGCTATCCCAAAAGCCCAAATATCTGTTGGGCTCTTTCATCCTCACTTAACCAGGGGCATAGAATAAGTAAGCGTAAGCATGAGAGCTTGGCCCCCCTGCAATGCCTTTTCCATTCCAAAAGCCTTTTGTAGACCCCTCTAGCACCTTCTTAGGCCCAAACATATTTTCAAGCCCATCCAACACCTTCTTAGGCCCAAACACCTTTTTCAAGCCCCTCAAGCACCTTTTTTGACCCCAACACCTTTTTTAGGCCCCTCAAGCACCTTTTTAAGGCCCAAAATGCCTTTTGCAAGCCCCTCAAGCACCTTTTTAGGCCCAAAACACCTTTTGCAGGCCACTCAAGCACCTTTCTAGGCCCAAAAACCTCTTTTAAGACCCTATTCTACCTTTTTCAAGGCCTAGGTGTCCCTTTTAGGCCCCCAAAGTGCCTTTTTAGGTAAAAATGCCTTTTTCAAGGCCCCGTTTTGCCTTTTTCAAGGCCCAAGTGTCCCTTTTTAGGCCCCCAAACCATTTTTTTGGTCAAAGCACCTTTTTCAAGGTCCTATTTCTCCTTCTCAAGGCCCATATGTCCCTTTTGGGTCCCCAAACACCTTTTGATAGGCCTTGAGAGTGTCTGTCTCAACACACACCAAGAGGAATATCCCAAATTGACCTTATAATTATCTATAAAGGCTATTAATATACACAAAATTATGCCTTACACATCATAGATCCCCATATATTACATAAATCTACACTCATCTTTCATTAAGAGCCCATACAGACATTCCCACATAATAGTAAAGGTTAACCTTACTCTATGAGTCAAATTATTCGCACTTTTATGGAGATTGAAACCCTTTCAACTTTTTTCACAAAACACAAAAACATTCAAATATCTATCAAAAATCCCAAAAAAATTCACACATTCTTCCAAATACTAAAAACATCTAAATATATTCTAAAAATACCAAAAACAAATATGACAATGCATTATAATCAACATTCGTTGTCCCTTGATTGCTACAACAAGAAGCACAAACTTTTGTTCTACTATGACGACAATGACAACATTACATTTAAATAGTTTCTGGTGGATTATTTATTCTGGCCTTCTTGGGGAGGTGACAAGATAAGGTGTCCAACCAATGGTGTTTCTTTTGACCTAGCTCCAGAAGAGGAAGCCCTCGATGTCATTCCTCTATGCACCCACACTGCATCCATGGGAATTGGAAACTTCCCACTGTGTAATTGTGCATTCAATAGTTGTGCAAATTCCCTATCCATGAACTATGTCTCTCATTGGTCCTCGTTTGGGAATGCTTGATAATAATTTTTGATATAATAAGTGGCTTCCTAGTGTACCTTCGTAGTCTGGTGCATTTTCATGAACACATTCTCCACCAACTTGTTTACTCCTAGTGTAGTGATCGCTCGTTGAGCCACATCCTGCTCCTATTACATTTGATCTATCACCATTTTTCAACACTCCACATCTACTTTTTCCTCGCCCAAACCCTACTGTAACTATCTCACATTCCCCTCACTTGACGCTAACCGCTCCTACAACTTCAATGACAAAGAATTTTCTTTTGCAATCGCCTCCCTAAATGACTTAGATTGTGACTACAATAACACCAACTCATTCTAAGCACTCTCTAAACCCACTTGCACCATCTTCAGAGATTCTTGCAACCTCTAAGCCTGTGACTACTATGCCCTCATTCTCACATCATTTCCCTCCATGCATGATTACTCTACACATAGTTCCACTTCTAGTGATTTCACCTACACCCACTCTGCATCCATGACCACTTGCAGCTATCTTCCATCCATTTGAGCCCCATCTTTATACGCCTTCTCCATTAATACCACCAAAATTGTGACTTTCTTTTATGTATTCTCCATTTGCTACTAACATTCTCTATAATTCCTTCATGTCTTATGATGATTAATCTCCACCTCCTGCCTCTAGTCATGGCTCCTCCACATTTACATCTCTCACTTCCTATCTTATTGACCCTTGTCTTGGTATCTCAAGGAAAATCAACTGATGCATCCCACTTATAACCTCACCCCCACTAACATATCCCACATCCTTTAGAGCTTCTCCCATCAACTTTTTAGGATATTTTATCTTCCTCACCTCCTCCTTTGCTCCTAACATACTCTTTGTCATCCCAGGAAAACTATTCTCCACCTGTGTCATTAGCTTCTCATCCAATATCACTTGCAACATCTATTGCACTATAGTCCCTGACAACATCTTTAATGTTGACAAGGGAATTTCTTTTGACTTGATCCCTACCTCTTCAAGCTATGCTAACACTTGTCCCATATGACTTGCTTCACCCAGCTTTAGAATTAACACTTTTAGTTCTAATTGATACATCAGTTCCTTGGAGGTTCGCTAAACACACTTCACTCTTCGCCCTTGTCTCATCCACCTTCCCTGGCTAGCATCATCCTCCTACTACGATTGATCTAGTGAGCCTAACATAATTTCACTTGTACACTTGCTACAAATTCTCAATATATCCAATAGCTACATTCTACTCTTCACCTTACCTTGTTCCATTCCCATGCTGTCCACTTACTTATAGTTGTCACTCAGCTGAGACTTTCTCTTTACTAGTCTTACCTTGTATCTTATCTCTACATCCTACTGTATTGGTACTAGGTACACTTAACCCTTGGTTCTGATACTCAGACACCCTAATTCCCATTGATGCACATCGCCTGACAGAATCCATTGCTAAATCACCATTGACACATCCCATGCTTTCTTATCTAACTAGTACAATACTTGTTCCTTGGCAAAACTGAACAAACTTGACACTATTACACATAATTGGTAGCACATCTGGTCTACAAATAATGGTTTTCTTCACTATTATGTACTTCTAGTGCCTCAATGATGTGCTTGACTAGAGGTACCAAGATGAAGTCATGATATTTTATTAGTTTTTCACTATTTAAATCCAATGATCCTTTGATTTTGCACATTATTGGTTTCCACTTGTAAGGGCCTCCTCTCGTTTGGAAAGCCATGTGTACCTCAACCAATTTTGTGCACTATCTTAGGCAAGGTCTTTTATGTGACTGTTTGCGTGCCTATTTTTATTCTTCTATGGTTGTAACTTCTGATATCTAGTAGTTTTCATTTTTTTTTCTTTTTTCATGTACATTGTTCATATTTTTTGGTACTTCTCAATGTGACATAGTATTCATATCACTATAGCAAAGCTACCAGTGGTTGTACTTAGTCACTTTTTATCACATGCTCTATGATGACAATTGATTTGCATCTCTTTACATAATGATAGTTAGTTGCATTCATTTATTTTGCATTTTCATCTTGGGTTCCTTTAAGACAAATGGTTGGCACATATATTAGGATTACACAAGAAGGCCTTCACAACATCATTTAGCAAATTCACAACTGGTTATCCAATAACAAACAAAAACATCAACATCAAGGCAAGCTTTTAGCACTCAACTATCATGAACTTTATCTCCCACAATTTCTCCACCATGCATCACATTTCACCACATCATCTACTATATTACGTGGCTTTCAAATCTCAAACAATTATAGTCACTATCACATTTCACCACATCATCTATTTGCATTATGTGGCTTCTGAATCTCAAATAATTCTAGTCATTATCACATTTTACCACATCATCTACTACATTACATGGCTTTTGAATCTCAAAGAATTCTAGTAACTATCACATTTCACTACATCATCTATTGCATTATGTGGCTTTCAAATCTCAAATAGTGTCATTTCATCACATTTCATCTCATCCCCTTTTCTATCTTTCATCCTAATTCACTACATCACATTTTATCACACCTAATCTCATCTCATTCTACCTCATCATCTATTGCATCATGGGGCTTTTGAATTTGAAACAATTTCATTTCCTCCCCTTTTTCATTTATCTCAAATTCATTTCATCATAGCTCACCATCCCATTACATTTCCTTCAATATCATAGTTCATTTCATTTCATTATATGACACTTTCCTTATCTCACTATATTCATGAACTGCATTCCATCTTTCTTCATTAGATTACCATTAATTTATGCATTTCATCTATTCATTTTGTTGCTTTTGAATCTCATAGCTTTAAAAAATTTCATTTCCTTCAATTTTTTACTTTCATTCACATTCTATTTGTCACATTCCATTTTCTTAGATTTTCATTTATCATTTCATGTCATTACATCCCATCTTCACATTTTTATTTTTATTCTAATTTTATCATGTTCCGTTCCATGGCACTTTGTCACACATTCATTCATCTGCATATTTTAATTTTATTTACACATTCACTTCATTTCATTTAACATCACATCACATCACATCACTACAAACTTCATTTCATTACATATTGTTGCATTACATTAAATTTTATGCCATTACATTCAATCCTATTTCATCATACCCCAAATCATATTTACTCTCATCACATCATATTAATTCCCTTTTTTCATTTCCTTTCTATTTCATCACATTTCCAATTCACTTACAAATTTCATTTCATTTCATTACATGACATCTTATAACATCACGGAAGTTCATTTCATTACATTTTATATTATTACCTCACATATCATTTCATCACATATCATTATTTCCATGCAATTTCTTCTATTTTCATTCCATTCTATAATGTTATTACAAAGTTCATGCTATTATGATTCATTTATTATAAACCATTTTTCATGATTCCTTTCATTACATTACAGTAGAATTCATTTTACTACATTACATTGCATCTCATATCATTACATTGTGTTACATTACATTCATTATGGTTCATTTATTACAATCCATTACATCTACTTTCATTACATAAATTTTTATTTTACCATATTTCATATCATTACATTTATATTATCACGTCACCTTTTCCTTACATCATTATTGTCATGTCATTTATTTTAATCATTATCCATATGTCATGCTACAAATTAATCATTCACATCTATATATCAATACCTACTCCTACTATATCCATCAAATAAAACCATCACATTCATACATGAGTCTATGATATAACAAGTGCACACATTTGAACATCAATACACTCAGATATATATCATAATGCAAAAAAAAATGGACAAACATCTAGAGGCCAAAACCCACATGAATATAAGATAGATTGCATCAACAAGAACATCTGATAGATCAAATAACATGCACGTCAATAAATCACTGTCTATCCATAGGAACATCCAATGATCAACCAAGTACATCAGCATAAATATCAAATGAATAATCATACATAATGAGGAGTAAGGCCAGAACACATAATGAACACTCATCCATATGTAGGTGCCTGACTCGAAGGTACCTTCTCACTGGGGGTACTTGTATCCTCTTTGGGCACCTTCTTTGTCACATTTGTCATTAGTGCAACATGTTCAACCAAAAATGTATGACTCATTGATGCCCCATCTATCCTTAGCAATGGTGGTGGTAGTGGTAGCCTTGGTGTCATGACAACTGTAAATGTGTATAGGGTACTCATCAACTCACCCATCTAAGCCTCCACAACACTCATCTAAGCTCCAAATCAGTGGATCCCCCTAGCTTCTCTAGTTGTGGTTGTGCATCTGGTGGCACTTGCTGCTATACCTATGGTTGTACCTTTGGTAACATCTACTGCAACCCTTGTGGCTATACATCCTATAGATCTTTGATAGGAGCTTGTACCTGTGGCCTCTGTCACTAGAAAAACTAAACATCCTTAGACAACCTGTCCCTCACCTACTCTGCCCTACCCTGCTCAACACCTCTGTCCTGCTACCCAACTCCTAGACCACCAACCATCCCTCCTCTCACCCTCACACCACCATGACCTTAGATCCCTCCAACCCTCCCTACACCTATTGGTCTTTGCATTGGACCTCATGCCACTCCCCTTTGTGGTAGTACCATGGCTACTTAGCCTTGCCTCCCCTATGCTCTAACCATACTTCTTTCCCTAACTTTGGCCCTCCATCTCCCTCTACCTCTCCCTAGACCACCCTCATCATCCTCATCCTCTCCCCCGCTTGATGGCTCATCGATTCTAGGTATAGGGTCTAGCAGATCTGTATATCTTGGAAAGAGATGCTCTTTAAACCATCGTGTATAGTCCCCCTCCATTTCTACATCTGCCACTCCATCTTGCAATGTCCATGGCTATGGCGTGTCTATCATCTATATAAAGGCCTCTAGGCAAGCCTCATACTCTGAAATCAGCCCCCACATTGCTCTTTGATTGCACCCAAGCATAATGTGTTGACGCTTGTGGCATCCCCTATTGCCATCCAAACTCTCTCAACACTTGCCTGAAAAAAAACCTCTCTATCATTGCAGGTACTCGACCAAGAAAATACATCAAACCAAATAAGTATACCATCTCATCATAATCCTTGGCCCATGGCTCTGTAAACCTATAAGGTCTCCACACAACCTCATCAATGTCATTCAATATGCACCACCAATACTTTGTCTTGCCCAAATGGGGCTGCATGATCACACCAGAATAAGTATACATGTAAGGCATACCTTGGATCATTGTTGCACACACAATATATGAGTAATGGTCAAATGCAACCATGTCCATAGCTATAACAAAATCACCCCTGTTGATAGCGATGAGGCTCCATAATATACAACTTGATGTAAGTCATGATATAAGTGGGCCAAAATGTAGCTACCCCATTCAAATATCGGTGGTTGATCAATCATATCCTATATAAATCAGCCCCATCCAATTGGACACCCTCACCCTCCTCTGGAAACAAAAATCCTCCTATCAATCTAGCCAAAACTACTAACAATGCCTCATACTACAACATCTAAAACCATGATACGCTGTCATCCCTAAACAAATCTTAGAAAGAAATGCCATTTGTGGTCTGATCATAGTACACCAAATCACCTACTGCCAGGATCCAAAATATTCGATATACTTCCTTGGGAGTCATTTTCATCTCCCCCATTGGAAAATGAAAGGTGTTGTGATCTAAGTGCCATCACTAAACCATAACTATCAATAGCCCCCTGTTTACTTAGAATTGGGGCATCTGTAGCAAATAAGTAAACTTGCATCTATCAATCACCTATTGGTCCTCCATCGATAATCTACCTACTACCTCTAGGGGCCATGGGTATAACCCTTGTACCATGAGATTTTTCCCACGTACCTTTTTTTCATCAAACAAACATAAAACAATATCATCCTTCATCACAAGTGATCATGATACATTGGACTATTATCTATATCTAGCTACTCAACTATTGGTTCCATCTTGGACCTATTACTCATCCTTCTCTATCTTGAACTAGACCTGTTTGTTTTCCCTACTCTATATCCTGAGTTGGGGCATCAATATTTACCGACCTATCATTAGAATCATCCTAGAACATCACTTCATGACTGCCTAACAACTATTATTTACTCATTATGATGGATCCTTGACCGACAGACCTAAAATCTAGCCTCTTGCATTATCTTCCACTCAATTCAAACTTTATAATCTATTTTTTTCCCTTCAAAGTTCATTTGTACTATTTCCTAGGACACATGAGCTATAAGATAATTCAAATGTGCTAAAATAGACCTAGGTGTTATCATAACATTTAGAAGTGCTATTTCATACCTCAAATGCACTATAACATGGCTAAGTGCTATTAAAATGATCATATGTGCTATTTAGCATTGCAAAAGCGCTGTTAAAAACTAAAGTATTAAAACACTATACATATGCACTATAAAAACAATCATATGCACAAAAGTGTGAAAATGCACTACCAAAGCAACTATATGTGCTAATTTGCTAAAAACCTAGGTTCTTGTATGTGTTGTTTCATCCTATGTATGCACTAAAGGATTACCCGTATGCACTAAATAAAATCAGAAGTGCTAAAAGAAAAGCTAAATGTGCTAAAACACCTAAAAAGTCAATTTCCCACAAAAATTTGTGTGAAATTCACCAAAATCTAGGTACAAATGCAAAAATCTTAAAATGGAGGATCTCCATGACTTACCAAGGCACCGTAGTCCACTAGATGCTCATACCATCGACTCCTCTTGAATCTCTGCTCTCGTAAAGGGACCACCATCCTTGCTAGGTCAGAGCTACAAAATGCTAAATGTTAAATGAGATAGTGAAATTGACAAGGGTAAAAGGCCTTTTGAACTATTTAACCCTCCTTAGGGGCATTTATATCACTTTTCACCTTGTTTTCCCAACATTGGAATCTTTTGCTCACTTTCATGAATTGGGTATTGCACTAAATCAACTTGACCATCTTTATTTGTCAATTACCCAACATTTTAGAAATAAAATTGGAACTTCATTAATTTTTGCACTTCCATTTTTTTCCTATTTCATTTCTGAGGGTGCAATATATCCATATCAAACCTGGGCATCCAAACAGGGGCATCAATTTTTTTATAAAAAAAAAAATGTTCTACCCCAGCCAAAATTTCAAACATTAAATTAACCAAAACCAGGACATCCAATTAAACAGATCGCAACATCAATCAGAAAAATCAATGACAATCAAGATATTAAATCATCAAAGATTAGACATCAAGCCATCAACAACTAGACACCATGACAATTGCAAAATGTCAAGACATCATTCAATCATCAGAATTTGACCTAAAATTAGAAAATGAAGAGTCTTTGAACTAATATGCTTCACATATTAGCTCACAGAGGGGTATTTGTAGACACCAAAAAATTGGCAAAGACCTGAATTATGCAATTCTGATCAATCAATGCAAATCAAAGAGGAAATCAAAAGAACATAACAAACTTTCAAATAAAAAATCATATCAGGTCATTAATTATCTATCAAATTAACAAGACCTAAATCAACTTTAAAAGAGGAGAAAAAAAATTCAAATTCATAAAGTGAAATTCAAAGAGAGGGGAAGAAAAAGGCAAAGTGTTGAAAATAAGTGAGACATTTATTAAATCAATAAAGTCATTTATCCTCAAAAAAGTGAAAATCTCCCTTTTTCATTTAAAAGAATTAGAAATCTCCTCTCTTCATTTGCATGAACATCTTAACAATGGATCATGTAGTGTGGTTTGGAATGCTGATGATATAAAATCATTCACACAATCAAATCCATAAACTGAATATTAACAGTTAATTATTGTTAAACTTTTTGAAAGGAAATAATTAATAATATTTTCCAAAGTAGATGAGGGTGTCTTTATGAGTTCAAAGACTTATTCTCAGAGGTTAAATTAGTTTGCAAATAAGAGGATACTATAGAGGGATGTTGGAGAATATTTAGGGGTTGAATTTTACTTTCCCTTAGAGTTTGGAAGACATTTATGAATAGTTGGAGCACTTTTCAGGGAAATTTTGGTGAATCATAAGGTTGTTAATGACTCAAAGAAGCTCTTTAGGGTATCTGCCTTCATTTTAAAGAGTGGAGTATCCAATTTTGGGGGCTTTTTTCTTCCATTTGACCTAGTTGGTTGGAGTAGGATTGCACTTAATGAGTCTTGCAACTCATTTTAAGAGTTGTCATTATGTAATTTTTGTGCTCAATTACTTATTTTTTTTGGTCGTTTGGCATTTTGTTGCATGATGCTTTGTAACTCACTTTTATGATATATACAAAGGTTTCCTTGGAAATTATTTTTGGATAGTGTTCACCACCTTCTTGTTATTTACAAAGTCATGCATTAGTGTGATTTGATCAAACTATTAGCAGAAGTCTTATTTTCCTTTAGTTTTCCCTCACTATTTCATACCTTCTCTATGATAAGAGTAATGTGCAAGTTATAGATTGTGTCAAGTAGATGGCATATTTTAGTGTGAAATTTCCTTTTCCTTTATTGAGAAAATAGGAATTTAGACCTTTGCACGAAATATTGACATGCATGCATGCTAAATGCAAGATGTGTGAGGCTAATACTATTATTTTTATTTTCAAGTGTTGTAGTTTTCTTGAATATCATAAGTTTGAACATTTAGGTGCATCACCATAGGTTTATCTTTCTTTCCCTTTTCCTTATAGAGTTTTTGACTTTGTGTGAAGCATCTTATAGGAACTAGACTAGAAAGAAGATGTTTCACTTCAGTTTAAAAAATCCCACATTGAAGTGATTCCCAAGTTATGCTAGGATTTTTTGAACTTTTATAGTTTTGTCACGGGTGCAATTTCAAAGCATAAAATTTAAAACAACTCAAATGGAGAAAATAAAAAATTACTAGTAATAGAAATGCCTTTAATTTGGCTAGAAGATCTAGCATTAGACATAGATTTTCTCAAAGCATTGGCCATAAGGATAAATATAAAAGGGGAGATTGGATCCTCCTACCTTAAACCTCTTGAAATACTAAAGAAATCCTCTTGAGAGCCATTAATAAAGACATATAATATCGGTGTCGAGGTGCATTTAAAGATCAAGTTTATTGATTGCTTGGAGAAACCATAAGCTTCCATATATTTACATATGAATCTCCAATCTACTCTATCATATGGCTTTTTGATGTCCACTTTGATCAACATACTTGGTTTGTTGTTGACTTGGACAGAGTGTATCACTTGTTGTGCTATAATAATTCTATCATAAATGGATCAATGAGGGAAAAAACTGGTCTGATCCTTACTAATAAAGTTAGGTAAGAGAAACTGAATTCAGTTAGCCAAAGTCTTAGTAAAAAATTTGTAAAGAGTATTAGAGAAAGCTATAGGTCGAAAGCCATCAAAATATTCTAGTTTGTCTTTTTTAGGGATAAGACAAATAAAGGTATTATTTACTTCTCTTAGAAGTTTACCTAAGTTCCTAACTCCTTGTAGAGATTTTTTTGTGTTGTCACCTAAAAAATTGCAACATTTTTAAAAGAAGGCTATTGGAAAGCCATTAGGCCCAGGCAATTTATCTAGGTTTAAGATTTAGAGCTGTCTCAATTTCTTGCTTAGTAAACTTTTACATTAGATTTTTGCTTTGCTCCTTAGAGACAAGTTTGGTAACATAGGCTAAAATATCCAAGTCTGGGCCCTAAGGTTGGAGCTTTATGTATTGTTACAGATGTGATCAAAATAAGAGATGGTTGCAAAGCTAACATCTTCTGGAGAATCCCTCATTTGATCTTTGACATCTCTAATGAATGTTTACAATTAATCTTTCTCTTTCATTTGGTACTATTCTAAAAGAACTTTGTGTTCTTTTCCCCTTCCCCTAACATAGTTTCCATAGACTTCTACCTCCATAATAGTTCCTCTTTAACAAGGACATATTTATAATATTGCATGAGATTCTTCTCTTCAAGGAACTAGGGTAAACCAATCCCACATTCCAAAGCCTCTTTGTTGAGAGATTCCAATTTATCCTCTAGGGTGAGTTTGTCCTCAAAGATATTGCCAAATACATTTGAATTTCATTCTTTCAATTTTTATTTAATAATTTTCAACTTACTAATCACCTGAAAAAGTTTTGAGCCAGATACTTTGGTTTCATCCTGATGTTTCTTAATCAAATTAAGGAAATTATTATCCTTAAGCCACATTTGTTTGAACTTAAAATGGCATTTACTTGGTCTTTTATCATTAATAATTTGTAGCTCAATAAGAAAGTGGTTATTGGAAACTACAATTTGAATAATTGTTGTATTGTCATGATGTCAAATTTACTAATGAGACATATTGCTATCCAATCTAAATGTTATATCTATTTGATTGATGAAGAGGATTTGAGAAGTTGTTGATAAAAAAATCACTTAGATGAAAGGTTGAGTTATGAAAAGAGAGATATAATGGACATTTGAGTAGTTATACTTTAACAAGACAAAGTGATTGTTTAAATCATGTTGATTCTTAACTCTATATAATAGAAGTCAAGATATATCACATATTTAAAGATTGACCAAGCAATAGAGTAAAAGATCAAGGAACTTTGAAGTTCATACCAAGTGATGCTAGTGTCAATTGAGCGATGGAAAGTGTCAAGAAAATTTAGCCTTGACTGAGCATCAATATCTACTGAGTAATAGTATCGATGCCAAGCTACAAGTTCTATAGTGACCAAGAAATTCAGTGAATATCGAGTGTTAGAACTCAGTAATGGTCGAGTGAAAATATTTTTAATGGGTATGAGAAATCATTATTTCTAGTCGACTCAGTTGATTTCTTAGGATATAAAAATGATGTCGATGATAATATTGATGAGTTGGATAATTTAATTCAAGGATAGCATTATCTATCATTTCTAATGAAAAAAGTTGATGAGAAGTTTCTAGAAAAGAAGGAAGATGAATAGATACAATGAAATTGATGAATCGAATTGTGAACCCTAAGATCTATGGTATTCGTGAAAATGACAAAGGACCAAAATTACCTATTTAAAGAGATGCAAAGCCAAAATTTGGAGAGTGAAAGCACATGAAGAAGGTGATATAAGTGTGAAGTATGAGACACAAAGGAATAGAGAAAAGAATTTTTGCGTGTTTCTAGTAAGAGGGAACAAAGCTATTGGGGTTGATAAGATAATCTAAGTAGAAGGCTCAAGTGTGAGGAGGGTGAATTCTTGAAGGGTTCCCAAGAAAATCAAGGACATAAGTGATAGAGAAGGATTATTTGAGAGTATGCACATGAACTAAACAAAGACACAAAATTGAAAAAGTGAGTTATAATCATTCAAATCAAACCTTAGTTTTTTTTCTTTCTAATCATTGTAAATAGTTTGTATTGAAATCCTTTTAATGAAAATTTGACCTAACAATCATTGAAGGACTTAATAGTCTATGTAAATAATTTAGCAAGTTGACATTCTAATGGAATGATCAAAGTCCTCTAACAAGGCCACTCCTGATACAGTGATTAAATCTTCTAACTAGTTCACATTTAACAGTTTGTATTGTAACCTTTAATAGGGTTGGCTCCTAACAGAGATCACTTCAAAAGAGTGAAAAAATGGGGACATGTTGCTACTGGTTTTTCCCAAATTGGGTTTCTATGTTAAATCCTAATGTCAAATTTTGTCATCATTTACATGTTTACATTCAACAAAGTTTTTTTATCTTAGGACAATGAACTACTAGTTAATTTTGTTACTAAGTTTATAGTAGAGATCAAGTTATAACAGGATAAGAAAAAAAAAAATTGTTTAATGTTTGATTGTTCAAATGGTGCTTATGGACCTTGAGTAACTGATTCACCCCCCCTCTTAGTTATTCTAAACATTTTAACTGTGGTATGATCCCAAAATTCGTTTAACTTTAGATATAAATGAAATATAGAAGGTAAATGAATCCCCATGAATGAAGAACCTATTAAGATTTTCATCCATATTACTAAAAGAATTCCTCTAATTATTCCAGGTGAATGCATTTGAGGAGAATTTAATTTCCAATAGACCAACTCTATGGACCTACTTCACAAAATCTCTGGATGCTAAGGAGGGATAGATGATGCCACCCCATTTCTCTGAAGTTCTAAGGATAGCATTAAAATCTCTTCCTAAAGTAGAAATAATGACCCCCATATACTAATCCTATCTTCTATTTCCTTCCTTCCTTTATTTTATCCTAGTTGCTTGTTGGACCATAAATTTTGAAGAGTCTGAAAGGGACATCTAATTCCCTTTACTAGCCCACACATCCAATTCCTATAAAACTCTAGGGAAGATATTGAAACATTCCTAGCATCCCACAAAATAGAAAGCCCTTTGAAACTCCATTTGCTGAAGAGTCCTTAATTTCCTTCCAACATATGGATCTTTTAAATTTATTCATATCTTCCTTATCTAATTTGGTTTCTTAGAGATAAGGATGATATCAACTCTGATTGACAAGATACAACGTTTTATAAGACATTATTTATTAGGGGTATTAAGGCCCCAAATATTCTATGTTAAGATATTCATGATGCCATGGGAAGGATCTTCCCTTTCTAGCATAAAATAAATCCATTAATTTTTATTTCCCACAAGCTGCTCCATCTCTTGATCTAAGCTCCTGAAGAGATTTACAACCCTATTTCTTTAAGGATTTGGAACAGTCTAGGTTGGCTTGTATTTGATGGTGGAAGGAAAGCCCTAGAGAATCCTACTTGGTATCTGACCCTATATCTTGATCTAAGAAAACCATCCCATCCTCTTGTTGGCAGTGGGACAATGTCCCTCATAGGGTTGGTGACATGGTTTAACCACCCTCTATTGTTCTATACATCTATTGGTTTTATTAGGAATTAACAGGTTGATCTTTTGGTGCAAAGACAACCCTGTCCTTTCCAACAATTCATATCAAATCTTGGTCATAGGTTCGAATATTGTAAGCCACAATGAGTGAAACTAGTAGGAGGATTTTTGGCAATGGGCCAATGTCTCTCATAGGGTTTGTAACATGAATTAACCACCTCCTATGGTTCTATAAGACTATTGGTTAAATCAGGCATTAATAGGTTGATCTTTTGGTGTAATGACAACCCTATCCTTTCTAACACCTCTATTCTCAATGGGGGATCCTCCACATGCACCTCATTATTTTTAAAAATAAAATTGATATGAATTGATTTTTCTCTTCTAAGTTCTTCTTCATCACATATTTAATCTAATTATTGATCCATGAGATCATAAACTACCATATTATTCAAGCTTCTACTATAATCTTAACCTCTCTTTTGACTCAGCTTGGGGTCTCCATGGTTTCCTTCCATTGAGGAATGTCAATGTCATTCTGATTGCCTATGTTAATATTGGGTGTAACCTATTCATAGTTGAAATCATGATCAATTTGATCCTTTTCTAGGGAGATTTGTATTGAAGCTATATCAACAATAATATGGGAAGATTCTTCCTTCACTAGGTTCTTTGTCCTAGCAATTATTTTTTGGAGACAGGAAAGGGAAACCCTCATTTACCCTTCTTTCCATTCTCCATTCATGTAAAAATAGAAACCTCCTCCATCCTCATTAAGAATGACTTCAACATTTTAGACATGGGTAGCATCTATGAAGTAGTTTGGAGTTGTGGAAGGAAGATTATAGGGAATTGGGTCTTCCCAGAAGGAACCTTTGACAAATCTAGGTTTGATAGAAATGGTTTTACCATTGACATTAATATCTATAATTTTAGGTTTCAACATGTTTATATTCATATTAACAATAATAATTAGACTTAAGTAGTTTATATTTATTTCTCCAAATCCTTAAAAGGATCCTAGAGTGGTACCTATAAATTTAAGTGTTTTCCTATCAATTAGCTCTATTGGGAGATTTTGTAAAATTATTGTGTGAACAACTTTGAAAATTTCCATATTCCTTGGACCAAAATTGGTTCCCAGTCCAAAACTCTAAAGTGATAGCCATTGAAAACTAGGGTTTACCCTTTAAGTAGACTATTTTTAAAATCTAAATTGTCACAGGCTATGTAAAGAAAATTATTTTCCATGCTTATTAAGGCTATGTGAATTCCTAAGAGATTTTAATCCATTTGACTATAGCATCTATATCCATACCTGGGCTAGTCCATCGAGAGAAAACTCCAAATTTGTGGCATTAGTGCTAGATGTCTTTCATCAAATGACCTATCAAATTCAAAGCAAGGTGATCAACTACCTTGATCCCAATTTTGTTACTTGGAGACTTTTCTAGATATGAAGTAGGAGGATGCATTGTTGTTGACTTCTTGGTAGTCTAGTGTTCATTTCAAAGTGTGGAGAATGGATTTGAGTTAAGCTTGGTATTTATTTTGCCTCTATGTTTGGAGGGAAACTTTATATAGGGTTTTAGTTTCCTTCTACTCCCCTAATCTTGATATTTTGGCATCATATTGGTGTGATCGATAAGATCAAACTATCATCCATTCTCCTTGATCATCTTCAAGGATAATTTGATGGATGAGCGACTAGAGGAAGTGTACTACATATCACAACCTCCAGAAGGCAAGACATTGTATAATATATATATTGAATCCTTCATGAGGGTTAAATGTTGTTAAGTTCATGTATTTTTTTCTTAGCACAAAGGAAATTTTATTTTATTTCCAAAATATGTTCGTTTTTCATTGTCTCAATGCAAAGGTATTTCACTATCAAATTGGAGTCATTTTTTTTCCATTTTACCAATCTTTAATATCTTCAAAATTTGTTGTTGCTATGTATCCAACTCAATTTTTTTCCATTCTGTCAAACTTTTTACCCCTAAATTTGGTGAGTTGATGTGTTTGTTCCATCTCAATTTGTTAATGTTGCCTATCATTTTACAAAATTCACATTTGTAAAACCCTTTTAAAGTCTTCACAAGTTCACATTCATGAGAAGTTAAATATATGATCTATTCTTAGTGTTTTTTGAGTGATGTTGATGCTCATGTCTATGAAACTGAGAGGGTCTTGCTTACCAATTTGTGGCTTGATGGATAAAGATCTGAGAAAATCACTATAGAAGTTACGAGATCGATGGTAGAGAACAAAATCACTTCTTTTGTGTTCAATGTCTAATCTTCCCATGTCACTTGGATTTATCTATGCCCGAATGACAACCACACTATGTTTTGTATTGATGGTCTTCAATGGAAAGTTAGATCAACACAGATGTATTTTGACAAGGAGCTCAGATGAGTCTTTGAGTCTCAGACTATTGGTTGTATCAAGAATTAACTGGTTGATCTTTTGGCATAATGACAACCCTATCCTTTCTAACACCTCTGGTCTCAAGGGGGGATCCTCCACATGCTCCTCATTATTTTTAAAAATAAAATTGATATCAATTAATTTTTCTCTTCTAATTTCTTCTTCATCACATATTTCATCTAATTATTAATCCATGAGATCATCAACTACCATATTATTCAGGGCTTCTACCAAAATCTTAACTCCATGGTTTCCTCCCATTGAAGAATGTCAATGTCATTCTAATTGCCTATGTTAATATTGGGTGTACCCTATTCATAGTTGAAATCATGATCAATTTGATCCTTTTCTAGGGAGAATTGTATTGAAGTTATATCAACATTAATATGGGAAGATTCTTCCTTCACTAGGTTCTTTGTCCTAACAATAATTTTTTTGAGATGTTGAAGGGAAACTCTAATCCCCCTTCTTCCCATTCTCCATTCATGTAAAAATAGAAACCTCCTCCATCCTCATTAAGAATGACCTCAACATTTGAGACATGGGTAGCATCTGCAAAGTAGTTTGGAGTTGTGGAAGGAAGATTATAGAGAATTAGGTCTTCCTAGAAGGAACATTTGACAAATCTAGGTTCAATAAAAATGGTTTTAAATACCACTAATGTTAATATCTATCATTTTAGCTTTCAACATGTTAATATTCATATTAACAATAATAATCAGACTCAAGTAGTTTAGATTTATTTCTACAAATCCTTTAAAAGATCCTAAAGTAGTACCTATAAATTTAAGTGTTACCCTATCAATTAGCTCTATTGGGAAATTTGGTAAAATTTTTGCACGATCAAATTTGAAAATTTCTACATTCCTTGGACTAAAAAGGGTTCCCAATCCAAAACTTTGAAGGGATAGCCATTGAAAACTAGGGTTTACCCTGTAAGAAGATATTTTTTAAATCTAAATTATGACAAGCTCTGTAAGGAAAATTATTTTCCATACTTATTAATTCTATGTGAATTCCTAAGAGATTTTTAATCCATTTGACTATAGCATCTATACCCATACCTGGGCCAGTCCATTGAGAAAACACTCCAAATTTATAGCATTTGTGGTAGATCTATTTCACCAAATTACTTATCAAATTCAAAGCAAGGTGATCAACTACCTTGATCCCAATTTTGTACTTGGATATTTTTCTAGATATAAAGTAGGAGGATGCATTTTTGTTGACTTCTTGAGAGTTTGGTGTTCATTTCAAAGTGTGGAGAATGGATCTGAGTTAAGCTTGGTATTTATTCTAAGGTCTCTATGTTTGGAGGGAAACTTTATATAGGGTTTTAGTTTCCTTATACTCCCCCGATCTTGATCTTCTGGCATCATATTAGTGTGATCAACAAGATCAAACTACTGTCCATTCTCCCTGATCATCTTCCAAGATAATTTGATGGATGAGCGACTAGAGGAAGTGTACTGCATATCACCACTTCAAAAAGACAAGACATTGTCTAATATATCTATTGAATTCTTCATGAGGGTTGAATGTTGTTGAGTTCATATATTTTTGTCTTAGCATAGAGGCCATTTTATTTTATTTTCAAAATACATTTATTTTTCATTGTCTCAATACAAAGGTATTTCACTATCAAATTGGAGTCATTTTTTCCCATCCTAACGGTCATTAATATCCACAAAATTTGTTGTCACTGTGTATCCAAACTCAATTCATTACCATTCTAGTCAAACTCGTTGCTCTTGAATTTGGTGAGATGATGTGTTTGTTCCATCTCAATTTGTTAATTTTTCCTATCATTTTACAAAATTCACATTTTTAAAACACTTTTAAAGTCTTCACAAATTCACATTCACGAGAAGTTATGGGTGGTCTCTGTGATCGATTATGAAATGTGATTAATCTTTGTGGACTGCTAGATGATTATGAATCAACATTTCAACATTAGAGTAGTCAAAGCCAATATGAATTCCTCTTAATTCTTTGTGGATGGTCTCCTTGATCGATTATGAAATGTGATTGATGATGACTATGTTGTTGTTTGTCAGGTTATGAATGCTGATTTGTTTTTTTTGTTTGACAATTTGTTCGTATCATCACTGCTTGCAAATGTATTACTTTCCTTAGAATTACTTGGCCTTTTATTCTTGTAGTCCTATTTATTTATTATTTTTAATATCAAGGGAGTTACATTTACAATCTCCAAAAGTAATGGTTGATCTTGATGAAATTCATAGTGCATGACATGATGGATGTACAAATTTAGTGGTGCAAACTTGTTTGTTGTTGCTTCCTCAGTATTAAATATCTATTTCTTGCATATAATTCACAATGTCCTCCTCCTATTACTTACTTCAACCATTAATATGTATTCATATTAATCCCCAAAACATAATACACAAATAAAATAAAATGATATATAATAATTAAAGAATTATTTGCAATGCATGCAATGTATAAAATTACATTAGTCAAAATCGATATATAGCCCATTTTTTTACCATACACGTGGACTTGTAAAAGATATTATATATATTTACATGGGTCCAACACTCTATTATATCAGTTACTTTGGATGGGATAAGTTTTCTCTATAAAATTGCAAAGAATTTTGTTCATCAACAACAACACATGAGTAAAATTCCATAAAATGTAGACAAGTCAATTTGAAACGTTAGTTGAAAATACGCTAAGAATCCAAAACCTTCATTTTTCCATTTTATTGACATAGAAAACATACAATTTGATCTCCTATCAAATATTATAAATAAATACATAAATTACATCACATGCTAAAAAGTACATAAGGAAAATTGACCATTGTCAAAACATGATAGTTTACATCATTCACAACAAAAGTTTATAATACATGAACTATTCAACCAAATTGTTGAATTGACATGTCAACTATATTGTTGAACTGACATGTCATCACATGAAAATATAAATAAATAACAATTCCAAGTAGAATCTTGACATGTACACCAACCATTATGCAATGAGTACATCATACAAGTATAAGATCATGATATAACACAAATAGATAAAAGAAACATGTCATCATACCTCTATCTATCTACATGAATCCTTGTCTCCAAAGCCCTCAGATTGAAGTATATCTTCCATTATAAGATGAGAGTGTGGCTTGAGAGATTTTACCACCCAACCATAGAGTGGTTAGCTCCCTCAGGGCCCTTCCTAATATGAAAAAATCCATGACCCTGTTCAAGAGACCTAACAACTCAAGACAATTAGATTAGATGGATCTGGTATAGTCAAGTATCTAATTCTATATACACATGGATGTGGCAAGGAGAAAATAATATAACAAATGCATTTCAAATATATGCATTCATCTAATCAGCTTGGCCAATCAATTTAATTAGGAGAAAACTGATAGGTACAGAGAGAAAAATAAGTCTTTATCTTTTCATTGTACTACCCTTCTCTGTTAGGCCCACATTAAACACCTATCCCATGTTTTATGAAATTAAAGACAATCATAGTTAGAATTTAATATCACACTTCCAATAAATAATCCACTCAAATGAACATACAAAAGAAAAGTCTCATTTATGAACACATAAGAAGATTTCTATATTTCCTTAAGTTTAACTCATTAAAGTCAAATGTTGAATAATAAAACTCTACAACAAGTATTACATAGTATCTTAATCACTAATATATATATATATATATATATATATATATATATATATATATATATATATATATATATATATATATATATATATATATATATATATATATATATATATATATATATATATATATATATATATATATATATATATATATATATATATATATATATATATATATATATAAAATGGAAAACAAGATGCATTGCGCTGATTGCTAGTTTCTCTAACATTCTAGAAAGCTATGTGATGTCCCCAATCACTCAATTGAATAGAAGATATCAAAAATATTGATCCAAAATACTAATCCATAATACAGATACAAAAATTTAGTTTTAAATTTCATTCACTCTAAAAAACTTTCTACCATACATTTATATATATATAGTTCTAGACGTAGCCGAAAAATCTAATGCAAATATCAAAATATAAAAAACAAAAATCAAATATCACCACTAAATCCAAACAGATGGGCTCAACCAACACACTGGAAGTTTTGACCACTTCAAGTGGCTAATGTGGGCCCAAACATGACTCCTCTAACTTCAGTTTGCCATTAATAGAGATGTTTGGTGGATGAGCACAAATTTAAAGTTTAAACCTTCCCCTACTTCCTGCTCACCCCAAAATTGGTTAAAGTTACTACTCTTCTAGTCATTTTTCTCATTTATTTTCCTTCGTGTGAAAAAACAACTTGCAAATTGAAGAAAAAATAACTATTTGCTGTAGAGGAGAAGTGCATTCTAGTAGAAATGGATGTAAAATGTAGAGGGAGGCCATTATTCCCATATAATGCTCTTCTTCCTATATATCTATGAAAAATATTTATTTGTAAGGCTTTACATAATCTCAAGAGAATATAATTTATGATCATAAATCTAGACTTATCAATATTTTCTAGTATTCTTAAACTTTAAAAGAGGATGCACACACACCCATTGCATGATAGAGAAAAAAAATGAATTCTATCAGATGTTGTAGTTACTATTGTGTATGTGAAATGTTGAATCAAAGATAGGGAAGGTTGGTTGTTTGATAGGGTTCCCAACAAAAATGCTGTCACATGGAGAACAATTATTACAGGGTGCTCACAATGTCAATTTGTTTAAAAATACTTTATAAATGCACTTTATGGGTGTAAAAATAGACTCTCATTTACCAACCTCCTTGCACCCAATATTGAATGGGAGGAATAAACATGGTATGAAAATACATAAAAGTGTAAAAGAATGAGTGTTTTTCAGACTATGCAAATCATACAATAATAGATGAGATAAGAGAAATGTTTCAATATGTCCCTAAAAAAAAATGGCCTCATGGAATATGATGATTTTTCCTTTTCTATTTTATGTTCTCTTTCCAACCTTCTATGTTGTTTATTTTATTACATTTTTTTTTTTCTCTTGCTAGTTTTGTAATCCTTGGTTTCCATGTCTATTTTCTCTCTCTTTGTTTCTCTTTTATTCCTTCATGTATCTACAATCTTCATTTTCATGTTCCTTTGCTCTCCTAAATCTTGATGTTAGATCATGTAGTATGATCTAAAACATTGGTGCTAAAAAATATTCACACAATCAATCCCAAAAAAAAATATACATTGATATGGATTGTGGAAATCTGATAGACTTAATTCTAATTTTTCTTTCAAATCTTAGGGCTATCAACTTTTGTAAGCCCTTTAACAATTATAAGTTCTCTCAAGTTTGCTCCATTTAAATGACATTTTTAAAGTTTTCTTTTAATGTTTCTATTAAAGTGTTTTATTATGTTATTAAGTAAAATTAATACATTATTGTTGAAGTTGATGAAAGATCAACCCCACTGCTCCATAAAATCACCTACATTAAAACACATGTCACCTAAAGAGAAGAAAAATATATGGAAGCTAGAATTCAGAGATCCATAGAAGATACATTCTTGATGAGAAAAAAGATAAATTGCTATTAATAAAAAGTGAATGAATTTACAAAGAGAGATCAATCCTTATAACATAAGATCAAAACCATAAAAGGTAAAACCTAGGTTGCATCATAATCATTAATAAAAGAATTAATTATTAGATGTCTAAAGTTTAACTTAAGTAAAATAGAGTTAACTAGAATATATCTAATTACTCTAACCCCTCATCCCTCCCTTAAGATAATCTTAGGGAGTAGTTATAAATATAGAAAGTACTGTTGCAAGTATATTTGGGTCCTGACAACAAGGCCTAATGGGTACTTGTTGTTGAGTTTCAATTGGATTGACATCATCCTCCTCAGCAGTCATTCCTTCATAAGAGTACACAAAGGTTCTGTATTCTTCCATTTTCTTTGGTTCTTCAGCTTGAACTTCTATGTGCTCATCAAAATTTACATTTGTACTTTCCATAATTTTGTTAGTGTTAACATTCAAACACTTATATGCCTTACTTCTTGTGGAGTAACCAAGAAATATACCTTCATCACTTTTTGCATCAAATTTTCCATTTCTAACATCTTTAAGAATAAAACATTTACAACCAAACACTTTGAAATGTTTTACATTGGGTGAGTGACCATACCATAATTCAAAAGGTGTTGCATTTGTACCTTTCTTGATTTGTACTCGGTTTAGTGTATGAACAGCTACACTTACAGCTTCTCTCCAGTATTTTAGAGCAACAGTCTTTTCCATCATTAATGTTCTGGCACAATCAATTACAGATCTATTTCTTCTTTTAGCAATTCCATTCTGTGGGGGAGTTCTAGGAGCTGACGTTTGTCTTTTGATTCCTTTGTCATTATAGACTATCTCGAATTCATTTGATGTGAATTCACCACCTCTATCTGATCTTAGACATTTCAAGCTTTTTCCTGTTTCCTTTTCAAATCTAGCCACATACCATTTAAACATTTGGAAAGCATCAGATTTTTGTTTTAAGAACATGACAGTCATCATCCTGGAATAATCATCAACAAATAACATGATGTATTTATCTCCTCTATAGCTTTGTACTTCCATTGGACCACATAAGTCAGTGTGAATTAACTCAAGCATCTCCTTAGATGTATAGTTTTTGCTTTTGAAACTTGACTTTGTCATCTTTCCTAGTTGACATTGTTTGCACATAATATTATCAGGCTTCTTCAATTTTGGTAAACCTCTGACTTTCTTCATTTTACTAATGTTGACCAGATTATCAAAATTGACATGACATAATCTTCTATGCCATAACCATTCATCATTAAATTTTGCAATAAAACAAGAAACATCATCCATATCAAGGTAGAACAGATTACTCTTCATTTGATCTCCTTTTCCTATTAGTTTACCATCAGTATCATAGATTTTTGCAGTTTTGTTTCCAAATTCCACTTTGCATCCTATATTGCCTAACTGTGAGACACTCAGTAAATTGTAGTTTAATCCTTCAACATAGTATGCATTGCCACATGAGATTTGTTCTGTGAGCTTGATGGAACCTTTTCCTTTGATTTGACAAGGGGCATCATTACCAAATCTAACACTATTTCCATCATACTGAGTAAAGTTAACAAACTCACTTTTTTCTCCTGTCATGTGATGTGAGCATCCACTATCTATGATCCATCTGTCATTTTTGTTTATACAAGTCATTAGTGCTGTGGCTTCTTCTTCATCAGATTGGTCCTTCATGGCTACATAAACAACTTCATCATCATTGTCATCAGAATTTTCTTCAACAATGTAACACTTACCTTTTTCTTTGTAATCTTTCTTGTCATCATCTCTTCTATTCTTGTATTTGTTGCTTTCCTTGTAATCCTTTGTCTATGGACATCTTGCAACAATATGACCTACTTCATTGCAATTGAAACAAATGATAGACATCTTACCTTTGAATTTTCCTTTACCTCTGTGAAATCTTCTAGCTAGTAAAGCTTCTAATTGATCCACATCTTCCTCATCCCTGCTGCTGTCACTGGATACATATTTCATCTTTCTTCCCTTCTTAGATTTCACCTGTTCAGCATCTTTCAGTGATAACTTGGCCTTGAAAGCAGATTCAACATTATCAGGTTTGTAGTTTTCAAAGTTAGATAACTCAAATGCAGTGAGTCTTCCTATGATACCTTCAAAACTTAGATTGTTTCCTGGCACACATCTTAGTTCCTGTATTGCTGATACTCTAATAGCATAGATAGGGAGCAAGGTTCTCAAATACTTACTATTAATAGTATCTTCATCCAATTGACCACCCAAACATCTTATTGCACTTACCACTTCTTTTATTCTTGCACCGTACTGAACAACATTCTCATTTTCTTCCATTCTCATATCATCAAATTTTCCTCTGAGACTTTCTCTTTTTGCTCTTTGTACATTCTGATCTCCTCCATAGATGTCTGATAGGGCTTTCCACATTTTGAATGCGGTGTCACATCCTTTGATACCATCAAATTCAGCATAGCTAAGTGCAGAGGCAATCTCCAGCATTGTCTGGTTATGTTCTTGCTTGTTTTTCATATCTTCTGGAGTAGGAGCATTTGTTGTATCAACATGTTCAGTAATAATTGATTTTTGGGCATAATCTCCTATGGATCCAAGATGTAGTTTCATCAAACTTTGCCATGCAACAAAGTTGTCTTTGTTGAGCTTGGGAACTTCTCTCTTAGGCATTTTGATCTTTTCTGCTTCTAGTCCTTTTAAACTGGATCAACAGTCTGCTCTGATACCAATTGTTAGAATCTTTTAGAATAATTGAGAGGGGGGGTGAATCAGTTATTCAAGGTCCCAAATGCCCTAATAATTTTTTTTTTCTTTTTTTCACCAAATGTAGTGAACTCATAAACCTTTTAACCATCCAAGCTTAAATCAATCATATTAGCAAGTTACAGTAAATCAACATGCAAAGGTAAAACATGCAAGATCAACACATGACACAATGATTTAGGTGGAAACCCAATTTGGGAAAAACCACCAGTAACATGCTACTTGATTCTCAGTCTTCTGAAGTGATGCCCTGTTAAAGGCTTACAACACACTGTTAAATGTGACCTTGTTAGAGGATTTCACCAAACTGTTAGGAATGGGCCTGGTTAAAGGACTTTAGAACATTCACTGGGAATGTCACCCTGTTAAAGGATTTATCTCATGGCTATCAAACCAAACTAAGTCCATAGGATTTAAACTAATTGTTACAATTGCTAGAAAGTAACAACAATGAACTTTTGATCTGATATAACTTACAACATACTTTGCAGATTTCAGATCACACTTTCAGTTTAGTCCTTATGCTTGGCTTTTATCTCTTCAACTCTGACTGCTTGTCATCTATTCAAGCTTCGTCTCCTTGAGTCTTCTAACTCACTGTACTAATGCATCCATATCAGGCGTCTTCTTACTGAAACAGAGTAACTATGCTCTCTTTCCTCTTTTCCACCTTCTTCAGCACTTTACACTTTCATGCTTGACCACCCCTCTCTCATTAATTTTTTTCATTAACTAATGAATCCTTATATAGAGATTTGATATGCCTTTGCCACTCAATTCTCCCTCTTCACTTTTAGGGTTTCAATATGGATTAGGTAAAATACAATGTATCTACCCCATATCTTGTTCTCTTCTAGAAACTTCGCCAGCTGTATCCTCAAAAATGTTTTACATGGTGTTCTGTGCCACCAGCTCATCATTCTTATCTTCTATTTAATTTACAAACTTCTAAGTAATAACCTTGTCGGCTTAGTTCTGGCGAATCTTCGATCTTCGAAATAATGCAGCAACTAGGCATTATTTGTTTTATTGATGCTCGACATCTCAGTGTTACTCGACATCTACACAAAACTGTGTTACTTGGCACTTACAGAAAACTGTGTTACTCGACACCTACAGAAAATTGTGTTACTCGACACCTACTCTTTACTCGGCACCTGAAGATCACTCGGCTTATATGATATACTCGACACCTTCTCTTAGTTGAGCTTTGTAAAAGACTTAGCTAACACCTAACCTCTTTAATATGTTTCAGTGTGCCCTTTTTTCTGTATTTTATAGTATGTTATCAAATACACTTTTTCATCAATGGCTTAGCTGATCCTAGTACTTCATTACAACATCATAACTTCAACCTTTCTCTAGGTGTTCTAGTTACATCTTATTGATTGCCACCACCTTGTCAACCAACTAATTGATAGTATTTGGATCACTAAAGCAATTGTCATTCCTACAAGTAGCAAGTTTGACATCAATGACAAAACAATGATTGAGAACATTCTTTATCATTCCAACAACTCTTATTATCAATTCAATCATTTCTAACAAAAAAGAAGAGTATCTATATGGTAAATGATCCATCTCAATGAAATGCATAAGTACCCATCCACTGAATCTATCTAGTACATAGGAATAAATACTAAATACATAGCTCAATCCATTGAACCAATGAAGTATGAAAAATAAAAAAATAAATCTTCCAAATGAAGACAATGGTGAGGTGACAAGAAAATAGAAAAGTGGGCCAAAAGAACAACATGTCGAGAAACTACGATCAAGATGCACACAAGAATACATATGTGTGTATTAAGGTGATCAATCTTAGACATGTCCTCAGACACATCATGAGGCTAATGTCATGGAAGGAAAACCCATTGACAAAGGAAGATGAAAAATAAAGGTAAAATGTCAACTCCCCATGACACTTTAATTAGAGTAGTACATGTACAATAAGACACAAGATATGGGGAATTCTAAGAATACATTAATTTCTATGATTTTTCTTACATGGCACTACTTGAATCAAAAGGAAAAATAGGGCAAAACAACTAAAACAAAAATACAGATGCAATAAGACACTTTATTTCAGAGCATTTGCAAGAATGTATCTAATGGATGTCTAAAAATACCAAAAGACATATAAGGCTGATACAATAAATAGTACAACCCATGAAAAATCATCTAAAGAAAGAAAATTGATCCCTAGACCTAAAAAAACCAAGATATCTACTGGAATGTAAAAATGGAAAATCCTTAATAGAATGTTCCTAGAATAGATTCTAGAAAAATAACTAGAATCAGTGGAAAGATCCTTGAAAGACCTTTCCTATGATATAAAGAATTCCAAAATTAGAGATTGAATGCTCAATATATGTCCCCAAGAGTGAAAAATAGAACTTTAACATTGACAACAAAAAATGCCATAAAAAAAAATCAAAAGTAAAAATTACCTACACCAATACAATGGGCTCGAAACTAGCTCTTTTGCAATATCTTATTTCCTAAAAATAGAGTTTGTCTACTCAAGATATGGGTAGAAAAGCATCGATAGTTCCAAATAGAGCCAATAGGGCTAACATGTGTCTCTGATACAACACTTATGTTAGCAAGTGATAAGTCTAAATTTGATGGTCAAATGGTTAAGGCAAAAGAATGCCTAAAAAATCCCTTGCCAAATAAAAAAACACTATGCTGGAAAATAAATAATGTTGTTAGAAAAATTTGGTGATCGAAAAATTTGCATGTTTGAAAATTTTCAAATCCACCCAAAAAAAATTGGAAAGCACTCTACAAGGGCAAAAATAATAGACCAATGCTAGGAAAATATCCCAGTGGCCATAGAAATAGTCGTGAAGCAGAATCTTTTCAGTAATGAGCATAGTCCATGGTTGGAAAAATAATAGTATTAGAAACCTACAATAATGGACTACCTATTTAGGGTTGGCCACCCTAATTGGTTTTTAAATGAATTATTCAATCTCATTTAATTATTGACTAGGGATGTAAACTTGGAATGTCATTTGCAAAGTATATGCTTTAAAGTCTCTCAACCTAAGACTAATTTATAGAATTAAAATTCTTGAGCTTTAACAAAACAAAACTAAAACCAATAAGTCATGTAATCACAAATAGAAGGTACTCTAATTGTCTATTCTATAGAAATAATTCACTGATTCTATTATCAATGACTATAGGAGAAACTTAGTTCTACCTTACTTAGAAATAAACAAGGAAATGAAATCTATTCTAACATAATAGTTTACTCACCAAGTGGGTCCCCTTGGATGAGTGAACATGAAATGAAATCAAGATAAGCAATATAAACTTGAACTGTACATTCTATTAATTCATAAAGAAAAATTACACTTGATTGAAAAATATTATCACAATAGTGCTACTATGAAAATCAACTCATTCTATTTCTTTGACTACCATCAAAGTTACAAAAGTCATTATTTTAAAGGAAACTACAACTACTTCCTAAATCAAAGATCACTCCATAAATGAAGATCACATTTTACAGACTCATTAAGTTTAAAATAGACGCAACATTAACCACGAATAAATCCTCTAGGAATATAGAAAGTTTTGGAAGCTACATCCGTGCGCTATAACAATAGAAAGAAATAAATGATTTTCCCTACTTGCAAAGTTGTAGTAATCCACGATTGGCTTTGACTACTCGAGCACTAAAATATTGATTCTTGAATAGCCGTAGAAAACACCTACAAAATAATCAATGAGCACACAACCTCCATACATACATATATTTTCATCATCAATATTAGAGGAAAAATATAATGTTTTAATTACCACTCTTACAAATCCTATGGCTACAGGAGGAAAACTACCCAAATAGAGCATAGATGGGGAACATTTATCAACATGTATAACTACCTCATTATACCATTTTTGTCCTTGAATTCAAGAAAATATAACAACTTTAAACTATCCATATTTCCACTTTACGTCTTCACATATATCTATAACATATACATAAATAACCATAAGTTCATATGCTTCAAACCATAAAGTCATTATTATTTACAAGATAACTGTTTGAAAGTAAGATACAAAAAACTTGGAAAGATGACTTTTTGGAGGCCCATCAATCCCCCCAACTGAACTATTGCTGGTCCCCAGCAACCATGAAATTCTAGATTATAGTACAAACTCTCTAATCACTAGCTAACCCCTCCATAGGCTCATTATTAACGTAATCAAAGTATCCATCCCTAAGCCTTTTCCATTGCCAAAATTTTGTAGATATATCGTGATCCTTTGTGTTATCGTTCATTAATAGTAATGGTTGTAGGAGAATGAGAGGTTTAAACCTTAATGGAAGCCAGTATTGCATAGACTCCTTCCCAAATTGATATACCATGAGATTTTTATAGTGGAAGAGTTAGGTTCTACAGAGAATAGGGTTCCCTTATCTTCAGATCATGTGACATCCACGTCCATCTTTTTCTTGAAGCAATGACTGTTGTTTCAACATCATGAGATGAATGATGCTCCCAATCTGAAAAGGCTTTATCTCCCAATGGGTATACTTTATTACCTCCATTTGGGTTTCCTAAAATAGAAATCAAATCTAGAAATGTCTGTCAAGAATTTTGAACTTCTGGTCTCATAAGAAAAGGAGTGTTCATTTCATTGTCCTTGTATGACACAACTTGGTGTTCCCTGTTTGTCTCATTCTGCATCCAAGGTATAACTGCCCTCAATTGCCATCTGCTACACAAAGGAGTGAGTTCCACTCTGTATAATTTGGAACTACCAATTTATGTAAGTATAATTCACACAACAAATTCTTTTGAGTCTTTGAAATGGACTAGAATGTAGTGCCTGTGCCTAGTTTACATTTATTTATTTATTACCAAACTATTTTAGGCCTATTTTATGCTTGACGATTAGTAGTATTATTTTGAGATTATTAGATTTTGTTTGATACTCAGTTGATTTTATGATGAGACTAATTGATACTCTATACTTCATGTATGCATGATGATTATTACAATGATTTTAGTTATTGATGATCATTAGTTAGATAGATTATCGTATGTGTTTTCTTATGGATACTTATCCCATACTGCTTGTGTATGGTGTGCATGTATATTTTCTTTATGTATGGCATTTTTGATGTGGTTAAGGAAGGGAGTCATAGTCACTTGCTAGTCGGGATCTACACGATGCACCACTTCTTGCCATTGCCTGTTTAGCTTAGTATATATGTGTTTGTACTTGAGTGAATTTTATACAGATTGTAGGTACTAGGTATCAACTTCCCTGAATTGCCAGGATGAGTGTACCCTATCATATTATCTCAATGGTAAGAGAGGGGAGATAAATTCTTAAGTCCAAATCGTAACCTTTAAACTATTTGTCCTAGAAAATTATGATAATTATCTAAGTTGATTACCTTTTGAATGCGTTGTATGATGTAAGTTCATGATTATAACCCTTTAGTTTGATCTTGTATGTGTTTTTCTATGATGGGTTTTCGTATTTTGTCCTTTAAGTCTTTGGTATTTTTCTATTAATTAAGTCAAATTAAATGATTTAATTTAATGGAAAATTGTTATAATTTTTTAATATTTAATTATATTTAATTAATTTAGAGAATTAATTAAATTTAAAGATAAAAGTTATAAGTTTAATTTTAGAACTTGATAATATTAATTTAATTTAATAATAATATATTTAGAGTTTATTTTTAAATAAATGCTAAATAATAATATTATTTAAGTTAATAAATATTTTATTAATTAACATTTCAAAAATAAATTAAAGCATGTAAAATATATTAATTTATTAAAGAATTATAAGATTGCATAAAGCATGCACGTGAATACAACTTAATAAATTAATTGAAAAGAGAAGTCAAGTGAATTTAATTAAGATATTCTATAATGCAATAAAGGTGCATTAAAACATTCAAAGAAAGATAATAAAAAGTTAAAGACTGGTAAGCAAGGAGTCCTCTCGGGTGATTGCACAATTGGTACCCATATTTTATGAGAAAACTCCCTATAACAATTAAGGGTTCATTTTTGAGGGATTGTAAATTTTGGAAGAAGAATTTTTGGAAGAAAGAAGGTTTTGAGAGGAGAAATTTCTCTCACAATTTTTTTTGGGTGTTGTGTTGTTAGCATCAGAATCCAAGTAGATTCTTGTGATTAATTTGCATAGTTAACTACGCTATTTCATTTCTTGTGTTCTTCGTGACTGTGAATTGTTATTTGAAAATCTTTGTGACGAGTATTTCAATATTGTGAATTTCATGTATGCATGTTGACTCTTCTGTATATGTAGAGATTGAAAAATCAATTAGAAACTCTTGTTTCATAGATGAAAGAAATTTGTATAGGGAGGGTTTGAAATAAATAGAAATTTTAAATTGTTGAATGGTTGACAGTATTTTTCCTATTAGACTAAAATTGCAAATGTTTATTAAAAAATGTATTTTAAAATTTTATAGAGGAGGGTTTTATGTTTTAAAAAGTTTATACAAATTTTTTTAATAAAAAAACCTATTAAAAAATAAGTTAAAAATAATAATTAATGATGGAAGGGGTGGGGAAACCCCATACACCCCCGTACTTGCTGGTGGCTTTTAAAGGGCTGCAACAGTAGGTACCCTGCTACTCCCAGTAGCAGTCGTATTGCTGACTGTGATAGTAGAGATACCTGCCGCCGTAGGCTAAGGCCAGTGATCTTTATTAAAATGTCAACTGTGCATAGTTTTAATAAATATATTTTTAATTATTTAGTTTTCTTAAAGTTGTTATTAAAATTATTAATATTAAGATATTAAATTATAATTTATTTAATGATAATTTTTAAAAATATTTATTATTTTAATAAATAAATTAATAAAAGATTAAGATGCTTATTATATAATTATTAACTAAATTAATTAAATAAAATTTAATTAAGTTTAATTAATAAATGGAAGTATTTAATTTAGATTTATTTTAATAATAATGATATTGAATTTAATAAAACTAAAATTAATTTTATTAGAAAATCAATAATTATTATTTTCATAAATAATTACCTTTAGATTATTTTAGGAAATTGAAATAAAATATAATGGGGATAATTCTATATTTTATTCGAATATAAATGAATGGTTTAATTTGTAAGGGTAAACTGTGAATCTCATTTACTTGAAACATACATTGAAATAAAAAGTGAAACCTTACATTTAACTCAACAACATGTTTTCAAAGTTGAACCAAACTATGAAACCTACACTTTGTTATCTATATGTTGTCTATGTTATGGGTTTGGGTTCACTAGAGTGTTGTCTAGTGTTAGAATGTCTATCAGAGGCTTGGGAGTTTTGTGATTGTGATAATATCATGAACTAATCTTGATCTTTTGAACTCAACCGTGGTAATGTGTTGGTACGCTCTTTGATGATTTTGTTTATATTATTGGTTATTATTTTTAGTGTTATTATGGGATAATAGGATGAAAGTTATGAACTACTTAACTTAACCATTTTGAGTCTTTGATTAGTATTTTTGAGATACTTTCCAGTTGCTTGTAGAGAACTGATGGGTTATTGTAATTTATCTTTTGATGCTTTCCAGTCACTTGTATAGGACTGAGGTGATATTGTATGATTATTTGATTTGTGATTTCATGAGCTTAGGGTAGGTTATCTATATGTAATGTCGGGAAGTGGCTTGCAATGGAGGTCGGGCCCTTAAGTGGCTGTTAAGGTAACCCATTATAAGTTGTTTAATAAGTGAAAACACTACACTAAATGAGAGTAAAATGAACCTAACAAGAGTCTTTGTATGTTCTCGCCCATGCCTTGAGTGCTAAAATACACTAGGATGGGAGTAGAGAGAACACTTGGTTGTGACCATGCATTGTTAGTGTCAGTACAAGAGGATACTAGTGCTGCATAGGGTCACTAGGGGGCTGGGGTGCCAAGAGACTGCCAGGGTAACTCTAGAATTGATTCATATAATGAGACTTGCCCACTTACATAGTAGGTTTCCTACATGTCTTTGTGTGCCCCTAGGTCTAGATGTTGATTTATCTTAGAACATCTAAGTTAGATTACTTTTAGGGTTTCTTTGACATAGATATTACTTTTGATATTTGGATTGATATCCTATTTGGGACTTGAGACTATCTCCTTAGCATGGTGGGAGTGGGCCTTTTTGGGTTACCACGTGGTTGGGTGGTAGTGCTTTTTACTCTTACCATTGAGATTTGTCCATTCATACCCTGGCTAGAGTTTCCTTTTCTACATTTCTTTTCATTCTATTATTGTGTATTATGATGGATGGTTATATCTTTATGATGGATGGTTTCACTTATTGTATTGTACTTTGTTTCATGGATCTAAAAAGGATGATGTAATCTATTTTTATAAATATATATTCTTTCAACCTTTCATACTCTATAACATGTACAGTGGATGATTGAGCATTCTGAATTTTATTGCCAAGTGGTATTTAGAAAAAATGTATATTATTTACATGGACTTTGGACTTATAAGTATTCTTTCATGTGGATTTTGTATTTTTTAGACTTAGTATTAATTATATTTAGATGTGATTCAACATCTTGGGATCCTTAAGGAATGTAATCTGTTATGTTTGCTTTTGCATAATTGTATGTTATTGCTTCTACTACTTTATGTCTGATGTGTATGTTATTCTTTCTTTAAAAAAAATGTTTGGAAAACTTAGTCAAAACTTAGGTTAATTCTTTTGGATCCCTTGGCAGGATGTTACATCTAGTATCAAAGCCCGAGTTCTACATTGGGAGCTTTGGGCATATTGGAACGCCACTAATTGTTAACTAGTTGAAACTAAAATGAAATTTAAACAATTATGTCTATCTATATCAAACTAAAACTTGAACTAGTTGAACTAAAACAAAACTTAAACTTTTAGTTCTATGTTTTCAAACTTGAACATTTTGACTTGAAAACTGAATTATACATAAACTTAAAAATTGGCAAAACTGAAAATTGAACTTATACTATTTTCAAAACATGTGTCTTTTATATATGCCTTATAGTAGTAGGATTTTAAATTATTATAGCATCTTGTATCTGGGATATTACTGTAGGATGGTATCTAGGATGAGATCTTCTATTAGAGGTTGTAGCCTTGGCCATGGTAGGGGCTGTGGATGAGGCAGAGACATCAGTATACATGAGTCTGTCCATGAAGGCCATATTCAAGAAGAGAATAGGGAAAAGCATGTCAGTGAGCATTGAGAAGAGAACCATAGAGAGTAGTAGACCAACTCAGAGGAGTTTGGCTGGAGGCAAACAATGAAAACCATCATTGATCACCTACCTCCTATTCAGTGTCAGGATGAAGCACATCAGGTAGGATATGAGCATAGACCCAGGTCTAGGAGCCCTCAGAGGGATTGAAAGAGATCAATTGTATCTACTCAAATGAAGGACCTACAGAGGTCCAAGGTCAAACCCTTTAATGGGTTTGGTTCAGGTTATGTAGTTGAGTAGTGGCTTATTGCTCTTGACAAGGTTTTTGCTATTCAGGACTTTGACAGTAATCTCAAAGTGAGGTTTGCTATTACCAATGTGGAACTCTTTGGAGCCACTTGGTTGACTATCAAAGAGAAGAAGCTAGGCATAGACATGAATAATGTCACGTGGGAGTTATTCTTGGTAAACTTCTATGAGGAATTCCTACTAGAGGAATGGAAGCAACATAGAGCAGATGAATTCCACACCCTGAGATAGTTCACTATGACCGTAGTAGAGTATGAGTGCAAACTATATGAGCTCATGCCCTATTTAGGAATTAGTTATAACCCAACATAGTTGGTACAACATTTTATCAGAGGCTTGAATGTCTATCTAGTTTAAGGTGTTAAGGTATTTGAGCCTAAAAGCCTCAAAGATGTGGTACATCGAGCCATCCTTGTAAAATAGAGTGTCAACCTAGGACATGGGGGTTTATCGGGAGCATCTACAATGTTAGGATCTAAGCGTAACCACAACTTAGGTGGTAGAAGGAAACCTCCTTCTGGAGGTAATCAACAATAGGGAGGATCTTATTCTCCAAGTCAGAGTGGTGACAATGGTTCTATCTCTAAGAACTATTGCAAAGCGTAGTGCAATAAGCATAACTAGTATGACCAACCATCTCAGAGTTTTCCTTCTTACTGTAGTGTGCTAGTGTTCAGTGGTCTAGTGCACCTAGAGTGCAGAGGAGTTTCAATAGAGAATGTTTCTCATGCAGAAAATGTAGACACAAGTTGTTTCATTTCCCTCAAGGAAAATGACAATTCTGAAACCAAAGATCCACAGCTTTAGAACTTACAGTTGGAGACATGGGTAGGTCCTAGAGAGTGTTCTCAGTGGAGTCATATCCTCCTATAGGGGAAAGGGTCCAATGGGACCTGCATAGTGAGTTCTTTATCTTTACCATGCTTGTAGGCTTCCAGGGATAAGCCTAAGTCTAGGGGGGTTGGATGTAGTGCCTACCCCGAGTTTACATTTTATTATTATTGCCTAACTCTTTTAGGCTTGATGATTAGTAGCATTATTTTGAGATTATTAGATATTGTTTCATATTAGGTTGATTTTATTATGAGACTACTTGATACTCTATACTTCATGTATGCATGATGATTATTTCAATGATTTTAATTATTGATGATGATTAGTTAGATAGATTATCATATGTTTTTTCTTATGGATACTTACCCCATATTGCATGTGTATGGTATATGTATATATTTTATTTATGTATGACATTTTTTATGTGGTTAAAGTAGGGAGTTGTAGTCACTTGCTAGTCAGGATCTACATGATGCACCACTTCCTACCATTACCTGTTTAGCTTAGTATATATGTGTTTGTACATGCATGAATTTTATGTAGATTGTAGGTACTAGGTATCAACTTCCCTAAATTGCCAAGATGATTGTACCCTATCATATTATTTCAATGGTAAGAGAGGGGAGATAAATTTTTAAGTTCAAATCCTAACCTTTAAGCCATTCATCCTAGAAAATTAGGACAAGTATCTAAGTTGATTACCTTCAGAATGCATCGTATGACGTAAGTTCATGATTATAACCCTTTCGTTTTATCTTGTATGTGTTTTTCTATGATGGGTTTTCTTATTTAGTCCTTTAAGTCTTTGATGATTTTTCTATTAATTAATTCAAATTAAATGATTAAATTAATAAAAAATTGTTATGATTTTTTAATATTTTATTATACTTAATTAATTTAGAGAATTAATTAAATTTAAATATAAAAGTTATAAGTTTAATTTTAGAACTTGATAATATTTATTTAATTTAATAATAATATATTTAGAGTTTATTTTTAAATAAATGCTAAAGAATATTATTATTTAAGTTAACAAATATTTTATCAATTAACATTTCAAAAATAAATTAAAGCATGGAAAAGATATTAATTTATTAAAGAATTATAAGATTGCATAAAGTATGCATGAAAATAAAATTTAATAAATTAATTAAAAAGAGAAGTCAAGTGAATTTAATTAAGATATTCTATATTGCAATAAAGGTGCATGGAAACATTAAAAGAAAGATTATAAAGAGTTAAAGACTGGTAAGCAAGGAGTCCTCTCACGTGATCGCACAATTAGTACCTCAATTTTAAGAGAGAACTCCTTATCACAATTAAAGGTTTTTTTTTGAGGGACTGTGAATTTTGGAAGAGGAATTTTTGGAAGAAAGAAGGTTTTGAGAGGAGAAATTTCTCTCACGAATCTTTTTGGGTGTTGTATTGTTAGCATCAAAAAGCCAAGTAGATTCTTGTGATTAATTCACACAGTTAATTATGCTATTTCATTTCATATCTTCTTTGTGACCGTGAATTGTTATCTAAAAATCTTTGTGATGAGTATTTCAATATTGTGAATTTCTGGTATGCTTGTTGACTCTTCTGTATACATAGAGATCGATAAATCAATTAGAAACACTCATTCTGTAGGTGAAAGAAATTTGTATAGGGAGGGTTTGAAATAAATAGAAATTTGAATGGTTGACTACATTTTTCCTATCAAACTAAAATTACAAAGGTTTATAAAAAATAATATATTTTAAAATTTTATAGAGAATGGTTTTGTTTTTAAAAAAATTTATATAATCTTTTTAATAAAATAAAACTATTAAAAAAATTAATTAAAAATAATAATTAATGATGGAAGGGGTGGGGAAACCCCATACCCCGCCCTTACTTGCTGGCGGCTTTTAAAGGGCCATGGCAGCAGGTACCCTACTACTCACAGCAGTAGTCATACTACTAATTATGGTAGCAGAGATACCTATCGCCACAGGCTAAGGCCAACGACGTTTATTAAAAAGCTGACTATGTATAGTATTAAATTATATTATTTTTTATAATTTAGTTTTTTAAAAAATTGCTATTAAAAATTATTAATATTAAGATTTTAAATTATAATTTATTTAATAATTTTTATTAATATTTATTATTTTAATAAATTAATAAATAAAAGATTAAGATGATTATTATATATAATTATTAATTAAATTAATTAAATGAAATTTAAATTAAGTTTAATTAATAAATGGAAGTATTTAATTTAGATTTACTTTAATAATAATGATATTGCATTTAATAAAACTAAAAATATTTTTATTGGAAAATCAATATTTATTATTTTAATAAATAATTACCCTTAGATTATTTTAGAAAACCGACTTAAAATATAATGGGGGTAATTCTATATTTTATTCGAATATAAATGAATGGGTTAATTTGTAAGGGTAAACTATGAATCTCATTTACTTGAAAGGTACATTGAAATGACAACTAAAACCTTACATTTAACTCCAATATGTTTTCAAAATCAAACCAATCTATGAAACCTACACTTTGTTATCTGTATGTTGTTTATGTTTTGGGTTTGGGTTGACTAGATTGTTGACTAGTGTTAGGACGTCTACTAGAGGCTTGGGAGTTTTTGATTGTGGTATTATGCTGAATTAATCTTGATCTTTTAAACTCAACCATGATAATGTGTTGGTATGCTCTTTGATGAATTTTTTTATATTGTCAGTTATTGTTTTCACTGTTATTATGGGATAACGATATGAAAGTTATGACCTACTTGACTTAACCATTTTGAGTCTTCGATTAGTATTTTTGGGATACTTTCCAGTTTCTTGTAAAGAACTGATAGGTTATTGTGATTTATCTTTTGATGCTTTCTAGTCACTTGTATAGGACTGAGGTGATATTGTATTATTCTTTGATTTGTGATTTCATGATCTTAGGGTAGGTTATCTATATGTAATGTCAGGAAGTGGCTTGCGATGGAGGTCAGGGCCCTAAGTAGCTACTAGGGTAACCCATTATAAGTTATTTAATAAGTGAAAACACTACACTAAATGAGATTAAAATGAACCTACCAAGAGTCTTTGATGCAGAAGCATTTAGAGGTATAAGGGCAATCCTGTGTCAACCAAAAAAAATATACCTAGACTTAGTTTCTGTTTCATGTGTTTTCATTTTTGGATACCCATTTGGGTCAAATAAAGGTTCCAACTCTCACAGTTCCACTATCAGTGAGCTAGAAAATCTCAAAAAAATAGGAGCATGTAATTGGGTCATCATTTTGGTAAACTAGAAGGTGTGAATTGGCCAGATGAATGTAATTATGATTTAGAGCATTCCAGAAAAAGAATCAGGTCAAAAGGCCTCGCGGTTTGAAAGTTATTGCAGTTTTTCGAGTTTTGGAGACCTCCTAAGAATGCTTCAAAATCAGGTTAGGGGCATTAAATGACCTCAAAAAGGGCCAAAAAATGGGGGACGAGTGAAGCTTGTCCATAGGGCTATAGAGCGCTTTGAGAGCTTTTTGAAAATGTAAACGGTTCGTCAATCGGAGCTACAGTTCAAAAGTTATGCCTCCTAGAAGTTCGGTTACCATTTCTAGATTCTTCTAGATTTGCACCGAATTCTAACGCAGCTTCTGGAACCTTCTATTCATTTGGTGGATGCCTACTAGCACTTTCTAGAATGTACTCCTAGTCCTTAACCCTCCGGGGTCTATTTAAGGAGATTCCTGGCATTGTAAAAAATAGTTCGGAGTGGAGTTTGAGAGGAGGTACTGAAAGGAGAAATTATCTCTAGATTTATGCTATTGTAAGCCCTTAGGGCATGTTTTGAAGTTTATTTTCTCTGTACTATTTGTATTAGCTTATTTTATCAGTTAATACAATTTCCCTTTTCTATTGTGTCCATTCTATTCTTGGGTTGTGTCCCCATCAGTCTTTATATGTTCTTGCCCATGCCTCGAGTGCTAGTATAGACTAGAATGGGAGTAGAGAGAATGCTTGGTTATGACCATGCATCATTAGTATGCCTTGTCAGTATGAGAGGATACTAGTGCCGCATAGGGTTACTAGGGGGCCAAGGTCATGAGAGATTGCCTAGGTAACTCTAGCATTGATTCATGTGATGACACTTTCCCACTTACATAGTAGGTTTCCTACGTGTCTTTGTGTGCCTCTAGGTCTAGATTTCAATTTATCTTGGAACATTTGAGTTAGATTAGTTTTAGGGTTTCCTTGACATAGAGATTATTTTTGATATTTGGATTGATATCCTATTTGGGACTTGGGACTATCTCCTTAGTGTGGTGGGAGTGGGCCTTTTTGGGTTACCACGCGGTCGGGTGGTAGTGCTTTTTACTCTTACCATTGAGATTTGTTCGTTGATACCCTGGCTGGAGTTTCCTTGTCTACATTTCCTTTCATTCTATTCTTGCATATTATGATGGATGGTTATATCTTTATGATGGATAATTATATCTTTATGATGGATGGTTTTACTTATTGTATTGTACTTTGTTTCATGGATCCAAAAATGATTATGTAATCTATTTTTATAAATGTATATTCTTTCAACCTTTCATACCTTGTGACATATACAGTGGATGATTGAGCATTCTGAATTTTATTTCCAAGTGGCATTTGGAACAAATGTATATTATTTAGATGGACTTTTGACTTTTAATTATTCTTTCATGTGGATGTGGCATTTATTAGACTTAGTACTAATTATATTTCAATGTGATTCAATGTCTTGGGATCCTTAAGGAATGTAATATGTTATGTTTGATTTTACATGATTGTATGTTATTGCTTTCACTACTTTATGTTTGATGTGTATGCTATTCTTTCATTAAAAAAAAAGTTCAAAAAACTTAGTTAATTCTTTAGGATCCCTTGGTAGGGAATTACATGGAATGCATCATATAATTCATGAGGAGTTGAAATAGAGGGACTAAGCCCTTCCACAATTCTTTTCAATTTTAAATTAAGAAGATGTTCCTTGAGGAATAATGTATACATTGGAGATGGTGATCTGCATGCCATAAGCCTAGTAATCAACCCTATGATTTTTTCAATCCCTCTCTTCAAAATTTCATTTTGGTCTTGGATTTTCTTTAATTGATGGCCTTCATCATCAATGACATGTTTCAATTTTTCTCTTTCCAACTTCCACTATTCTCTTTTCCACAATAGTTGTTGATATAAGTTGATCCCTGTAGATAGGGATGTAGACAAATTAGGTGGTGGCAATGTTTCTTGGCTAAGAATATCTACCTAGTTAGGTGCGAGGTGAGGAACTTTCATGGTACTTTGTGACATGGAGGGTTATCCCTTCCATAGAACAAGCATTGTCACTACATTTTCCACATTTTCCTCCTCACCAGACTCAACTGTTTCTTTAACCAGAGTATCTAATCCATCCTAATTGAGCTTTTCTAGCACTTCTTCAACAATTTCTTGTTTGAATTTTGGGTATTCCTTAGAAGGAAGGTCTTCAAAATTCTCACAAGTTTCATGTATAAAAAATATTTTCTGCAATCTCCTTAGATGCTTTAAACTCTTTAGAATCCTTATCACTATTAACAAGTACATAGTTAACAATAAGGTCAACTTCTTGTTGTTAGTGTTACTGGGTATATTTTGTTGAAATTTTCCCTCCAAAGAGGACTTCTTCACAAACTCAGAGGACTCTAGGTTAACGTTGGAATAGAAGATTTAGCAACCCTATTACCTTCAGAAAGCCTTACCTCACACTTCTTCTTATAGGGGGTGTAGACAAGTATCGAGGATTCTTTCATTTCCTACTACTTGTGGTCATTTCTACTATAGCTGCTTTAGGAGGTTTTTCTAAAGTTTCCTCCCCATGTGAGTATAAGTTTTCATTAATATTATTATCACCATCAGGTTGTTTTTCTAATATTTCCTCTTTCGGTTCCACAACTTTACCCTTTCTTCCCCTAATCGTTGACTTGATCTTTACAAACAATGGGGTTTTAGGGGCACTAGCAATTTCTTTATTTTTGCTTCTCTTCTTGCCAAAAATGGAGGCATCAACTTTGTAATTTTTTTTTTGAGATGATCTAGAACTGAAGGGAGAAGCTTCAAGAACATTTTCTATCCTCAGAATAACTTTGCAAAAACTAGTGGATGTTCTTTCCCTATGCCCAAAACCTTGGCTTTTAGGGCTGACCAATCTAGGCTCTACCTCACTCAATTGTAGAAACTCTTCCCATGTCCCGATTGATTGTTTATTAAATTCACTTTCCACAATTAATTTTATCAAATAATGATGGGAGATAGATTGGTCCTTTCTTGACTAAACCAAAGAAGCTTTCTTTTTCACAATATTATATAAGAAATTGGGAAAATTTACTAGTCTATTGTCATGCCAAAAGTGAGCCAAAATCTTGAAATGTTGACCATGCAAGTACTTGTAGTTAAATTCACAAGTGAAATAATGGATGATGAATGCAACTAGCTAAATAAACTCCAAGATAAAAGATAATCTGGAAGTTCCTTTCTTCTTATCTATTTCTAATGGATGGCCAGGGTGCAAATTGAACTGTGCCCTAGCCAAATGTAAATCAAAACCCTTCACCCACTTTTCTCCTTCCTGAGGTAACCTATTTACTTTAGCCACAACATCTTCTACAAGTTCAATTTTTAGTTCTTTGACCATTGCAAATCCCTCCCTCAAGGTTCTTAGAAATTGAAGAGCAACCTCTTCATCAAACCCTTTAAGAATTAGATAGTAGTCTAACCATCCTTTTCTCCTAACATTTCACAATTGGCTACATCACCCACCAACACCCTATGATCCACCAACTCATATCTCTTAAGGCCTCCTCCCGTTGTAATGAAGAACAATTTTTTCATAGAATTGGGGTATTCTTTATACTCAATGGTGAATCAACAAAATTCTCAATGTTACAACACCAGATGTTACAGATAGAAAAAATGACGTATAATTACCACATGGTTCTTGGAATTAAATATTTTTAATGCATGAAATGTAATGATGTCTTTACTTGCATCAAGTCTCATAATATTTTTCTTGTGTCAAGGCTTTCCACCCCAAACATGTTGCTAATATATCATTAGAAGTTAAAATTCAACTTTTAATGTCCTTAATTTCCTTAATGATGCAATTACAGAGGGACAAGTCATCAAAAATGTGATGACAGTCATCTCATAAGACAAAAACTTCAAAGTTTACATGCAATTTGAAAAATTGAAAAATGAGTATTCCCCTTGCCTCCCCAACTAAGGGTATGGATCCCACAAGGCCAGGATATTCAAGAGTAGGAAATTAAACAACATGAATTCCTAATAAAGAATGAATAAAATAGAAAATGTAGCATGAGCCTGGTGAGTACTATAAGAAAAGTGATTTTGAAAAAAATCACTTGAATTGATGGAGTGATGGGATGGTATGGAAAGATGGTGAAGAGAGAGGGTGAGGTGGAGTGTATGATGGAGAAATAACTTTCAAGAAGAAAGAGTTTATTATGGGAATCTTGAATGGAATCAAGAATTAGTAGAAGTCAAGGTAGAAAACCCAAACTCTTCGACTGTAGGAACAAGTATATTTTCACTATGCTGAACTACCATAGGAACTCCTCACAATTTATTGGTTTGTTGTAGAGTTTGAGGTAATGCCCATTGACAAGTAACTTGAATCAAACATGATCAATGGTAGACAACTGGACCGCTCCATTTGGAGATACAACAATAATTTCATTTGGTCCTAACCAACAAGTTTGAAACTTTCTTGGAACGTGTTGATACCTAGAATAATAAAGAAGTGCCCAATCCCCCACAAAAAACATTTTATCCTTTATAAAATTATTATACCACTAGTTCCATTAATGTTAGATGAGTTCAGTATTATTTAATGTAGATTTGCACCATTCATCAAGGCCATTTAAACTCAAAATTTGGTCATGCTATCCAACAGTAAGTTTCATAGCAACCTCCAAAGTAGTCCTCAATGTCTTATATTCAAACTCCACAGACATTATAGCTGACCTACCATAGACGAGCTTAAAAGTAGTAAAACTCATTCTAGATCTCCAGGTGGTTCTATAAGCCCAAACAGCTTCAGGAAGGCATGTGACCAAATCCTTGCTATGGAGTGGTACTATTTGGTGAGAATGGATTCTAACTCCCTATTGGTAACTTCTACTTGGCCATTATCTTGCAGATGGTAAGGTGATGATTTACCTTTTCGAATGGTATATTCCTTTATGAGAGAAACTATTATATTATATGTAAATTGAGCTTCCTGATTAGATGTCAACTCCCTAGGGAAACCAAACTATGCAAAGTTAGTTTTATACAAGAACTTTGCAACATTGTTATCCCTTGGATGTTTCATGGGTTTGGCGTCCACCCACTTGGTTACATAATTAGTGCAAAATAAAATATAGGATTTACCTTGTGAAGAGGGTTCAATAGGACCTACAAAGTCAATCCCTCACTTATCAAAGGGTGTAATGACTATTTGAGGCTGTAGGGGAATTTCATATGATTTAGTGGATCTCCCCATGCATTGACACTTATCACATTTCTTTGTGTATCTAGCTGCATCCTTGTGTAAACTTGGCCAATAGTACCCGATAATCAATATTTTGAAGTCTATCTACTTAGTTGCAAAATGTCACCCACATGGCTCATCATGGCAAGCCCTTAAGATATCATATGTTTCATCTTCCGTTATACACTTACACATTACTTCATTAGGACCAATATAAAACATAAATCCAAAAATCCAAGAATAGTTAAAACTCTTTTAACTAGTAACTTCTTTTCTTTAGTAGAGAAGTAAACTAGTGTCTTTCCTATGGTTAGGTAATTCACAGTATCTACATACCATGGATTTTGTGTTGACAATAGGAAAATATGTTCATCTAGAAAGCTGTCGTTAATGGCTATAGGATCATCAGGGACATGCATCTAGTAGAGAAAGTTAGCTACCACATTGGCCTTATCGGGCTTATCTACTATTGTGATATCAAATTCCTACATAAGTAGCAACCAATGAGCCAAACTTCCTGATATTGTAGGCTTATTAATTAGATACTTTATAGTAGATTGGTTAGTATGAACAAATATTTCATATCTAGTAATGTAGTGCCTAAATTTATTCAGTACACAGATAATTGGAAGTAACTCCTTTTTAGTGCTTGTGTAGTTGAACTCCACACCTTGCAAATGTTTAATGATGAAATAAATAACATGTTTAACTGAGTTTACCTTCTAGCCTAGCATGAAACCTATATCATAGTCTGAGCCATCTGTGTGAATGCGAAAAGGAAGTCCCCAATTGGGCACTCTCAATATTGTTTCTATGGTGAGAACCTCTTTAAGTTGCAAGAAAGATGCAATAGAATTAGAGTCTTAGGAAAATTTAGAATCCTTTTTTAACAAGTTTTAAAGGGGTGTTGTAAGTTGACTGAAATTCTTGATTAATCTTCTTTAGTACCCATGTCCAAGGAAACTTTGGACATCCTTTTACTTCTCTTGAGTGGCAAGGTACTAATAACCTCAATTTTTTATAGATCTACTTGGATGGCTTGCAATGAAATGAAATGACCTAGTACTACTCCTTCCATCATCACAATTTTTTTTCACTATTTAGGGAAATTTTATAGTCTTGGCATCTCTTGAGTACCTTTTCTAAGTTTGTGTTTGCTTCCTCAAAAGTAGTGCCATAAACAGTAAAATCATCCATGTAGATCTCATTATAGTCAATATATATATTAGAAATGATACTTACAACAACTCATTGGAATGTGGTTGGGGCATTGCATAAGCCAAAAGGTAAAATTGAGTAGGCAAACATTCACCATGGACGTGTGAAGGTTGTTTTTTCTTGGTCCTCTAGAGCTATTTGTATTTGATTGTAACCACTTAAATCATCTAGGAAAGAAAATTATTCCTTGCTAGCTAGGTTTTAAAGAACATGATCTATAAATGGAAATGGGAAGTGGTCTTTCTTAGTGGCCAAATTAAGCGCCCTATAATCGACACAGACTCTCCATTTTCCTCCTTTCTTTGGTACTATAGATAGGGGTGATACCCATTGGCTATTAGAGATAGGGTAGATAAACCAACATTTAACAACTTTTACAGCTCATTTTAAACTATATTGCTCAAGATAGGGTTGACTCCCCTCTGAGGCTATCGAACAAGTTTGAATTCAGGATTGATGTAGATCTTTTGAGTGCAAAGCGTAGGGTCTAATCCCTTAATATCCATGTAATCCCAAGAAAATTCGTGTTGATTCTCCTAAAATAACTACAGTATAATCTTTTTGTAGGAGGGTGATAAAGTGCTACTAACATTTAACTCTCTCCCTGGGTCAACTTCCATCTTGATGACTTCGTCTTCCAAAAATATCCAAGCAATTGGAGAAGAGTCCACCTCATGAGGTAATAATGTGTGAAAGAATTAGGAGACTTCTGAATGTTGAGATGTGTTCAAAGGTGGTAATATGGGTTTTAGGATAAAATCAACTTGGGAACATAATTGAGACTCTCTTTCATACTCATTCATAATAATGGATGAGAATATCTCGTCTTCTTCACAAGAATCTACTAATGACTCTCGACCTATCATCATTAGTTGATGGATGGAATTGACATCTGGATCATTATCACCCAAGTTTGGCTAGACTATTTGGTCATCTTGCAACAATGGCTGAGTAGGGGACTATAAAGTTAGGTTCTTAGTATGGATACCATTGGATGTTGTCATCTTTCCATATGAACAAATTATATAGGCATATGCAGTTACTAATCATGGTTGCCCTAATATTAAAGGATATCCACCCATGTTATCCTTTGGGGAAAGGACAAAAAAGTCTACTAGATATTCCCAAGAATTTAAGGTGACTATGACATCTTCTATCATCATGTCTAGATTGATAGTAGAACTATCAACAACTTGAATTATCGTTGGTGTTTCTTGGAGACCAATGATATGCAGTTGAGATGATACTTCCTTTGTCATGACATTTATGGATGCTCATAGGTCAACCAAAGCATTTTGAACTAGCATCCCATGAATGGTGACAATAACCAAAAGACTCCCAGGGTTAGAATATTTGGGTATAGGTAGTTTCTCCAACGTTAGATTAGAGAATTATCCTAATACATGAATAGTTTTTGGATCCTTCTTCTTTCTTCCTAGCTATTTGATACATGCTTCCTTGATAGATTTAGTATAAACACGAACTTCCTTAAGAGCATCAAGTAATGGTATTTTTACTATCATTTGCTTCAGCTAATTAAGAAAATCAATTACTTCTTGATTTTCTACAAGTTGACTCTGTTCTATTTGTCTATGGGGAAATAAGAGTTCTTTGGCTATAGGATAGCTCTACTAAATTGACACATCCACTTATTTAGCTGGGGAATCTTCAACTTGGTTATTAAAGTTTTTTGTGGTGAAGGAAGAGTAGTGCATGACCTTAAGTGGATATCATTCAAGGAAGTAGCATAGCTTTGTTGTTATGCTAGTTGTTTGTTATTATTGGGATTAGGATTAGGTTGAACTGGTAGCTAAGTCTTCTTAGGAGGAGTATTAGTGGCTATAGGATGAGGCATTAGAGCATGCTATTGAGGTGGTGACATTAAGACTTGCTGATTAGATTGGTTATTCTAGTTATAAGGCTGCTGTCACCCCTGTTGGGGTTGCTACCAACCTTGTTGGGGTTATTGCCAACCTTTCTGGGGTTGCTTCCAACCTTGTTGGGGTTGCTGCCAACCTTGTTGGGGTTGTTGCCAATTATTATTCCCAAAACCAATATTCTAATAATTTTACCATTGATTTTTACTATTATAATTTTGGAGAGGATCTTGTGGCATACCTTGTCTTTGTTCCCATTGCCTCCGTTGAGACATGCAGAAAGCTTCTCCATTATCATCAATGATTTTAAACTTAGTAAGAATTGGTTGTGGCTCCAGGCTTGCAATATACTTGCATCTATAGTTCCTTTTCTTCTCTCTCTAATGCAAAAAGTATTCTACTAACATTGAATTAGCTTCGTCCTTCTTCCTTCTTGCCTGTATGGTATCCAGTTGCATAATTATATCATCAATGATTTCTTGTTTGAAATCATATAGAAGATTGGATAGTTCCATCTTAGATACTCCTAAACTATCATTAGAATTATGTGGTAGGTCTCTAAGTCCCCTACCTTTCTTCACTATGACCCTAGAATAATTCAAACATATACTTTGTATATTAGTCTAGTTTTTCTAAGTGATTTCTCCTCCCACCATAAGGCCTAGGGCCTCATTACGTCCATGATTTACACCTTTTAGAAAAAGATGTTTTTTATACTCCTCATTCATCTAGTTCTATGTGTTATGTTGGAAATTGAACATGAATCTCGAGATATAATCTTGTACGGTTTCATCTTCCTTCTAGGACATTTTCAAAATATCATCCCCTTTCAAATGTCAACCCCTGTAGTATTCTTTATACTTTGTAAGAAACAAATTCTTCATTGTAGGCCAATCTACTATAACGTTGGCACCCAACCCCATGAACCATCTCAAAGTAGCTTCCTTTAGGGTGGATGGAAAGAACTTCAGCTTGTGGGCATTAGTTGTATAATCATAACTTCTACAAAGGATGTCAAACTCAAAGAGGAAGGATTTGGGATCTTCAATAATTAGGCTGTAGAAATTGGGAAGTACAACAGAAGGTATATTCTTCAAATTTTGATTACCTTGATAAGGAAGGGTAGGAAAAGGGATTGTAGGTCAAGGCTAAGCCATTCTTGAAGGAGGACCTAGTAGTGGTGGTTGATAGATAACAAGGGCAATTGAATTATCTTGGTATTCAGGTTCAACAAAGAGATCGTTCAAATGTAAGGATTCTTCAGACGATGAGGGTATTCATTCTTGAGTAGTAGAAAATGGATTTTCAAAGGGATCTTCTTCTTTATTCTTACTGTGAGGTTCTTCAGGCTCAGGATTTAAAAAATCTTCTTGATTATTATGAGGAAGAAATCTCCCAAGGAGGTCTCTCCTTCTATGCATAAAATGCATTAAGACTAATCTCTAGATTATTAAAATTGGAAAAGAAACTACTAAGATAAGTTTAAATTAACACCATCCCTAATAATGACACCAAATTTTTTTGGCCAAATAATATTATCAGAAACTTATAGCAATGGACTACCTATCAAGGATTGGACAACCTAATTGGTCTCTAAATGAGTTATTCAGGCTCATTTAATTATCGATTAGGGATGTAAACTTGGAATGACATTTGCAAAGTATATTCTTTAAACTCTCTCAATATAAGACTAACCTATATAATTCAAATGCTTGAGATTTGGGAAAAGTAAACTAAAACTACTAAAGCATGTAATCATGAATAAAATCTACTCTAACCACATATACTATAGGAATAATTCACTGATTTTGTTACCAGTGGTTGTGGGAGTAACAAAGTTCTGCCTTACTTAGAAATGAAAAAGTAAATGAAATCTCTTCTAATGGAATAGTTCACTCACCAAGTGGGGCCCTTTGAATGAGTGAATAGGAAGTACAATCAAGATAAGAGATATAAACTTGAACTGTACATTCTATTCATTCATAGAGAAAGAGTACACTTGATTGAAAAATAGTATCACAATAGTGCTGCAATGAAAATTAACTCATTCTATTTCTTTGGCTACCCTCAAAGTTACAATAGTTTTTATTTTAAAGGAAACTACAATTACTTCCTAAATCTAAGATCACTTCATTAATGAGGATCAATTATAGACTCATAACGTCTAAAACAAAAAAAAAAACATTAACCACAAATAAATCCTCTAGGAATATAGCAAGTTGTGGAAGCTACATCTGTGCACTACAACAACAAAATACAATATATAATTTTATCGGCTTGTGAAGGTCTAGCAATCCACTATAAAATTTGATTACTCCAACAATAAAATGTTGATTCTTGAATACCCATGACAAGCACCTACAAAATAATCAATGCACACACAACCTCCTTATACATATATATTTTCATCATCAATATTAGAGGAAAGGTTTAGAGTCCTAATTACCACTCTTGCAAATCCTATGGCTAAGGGAGGAAAACTATCCAAAACATAACATAGAAGGGGAAACATTTATCAGCATGTATAAATACTTTATTATACAATTTCGCTCCTTGAATTCAAGAAAATATAACATCTTTACACTATCCACATTTCTATGTCATGTCTTCACATATATCTATAACATGCACATAAAAAACCATAAGATAATTGTTTGAAAGCAAGATAAAAAGAACTCAGAAAGATGACCTTTTGGAAACCCATCAGTCTATGCCAAAAAAGTTTCCATCAATTGTGGCAAAAAAAATTTAGCAACTCCATAAAACTGTGAAGTCAAAAAACTATCGATGAAGACCAAATACCACAAAAAATGTCCATAAACCATTGAGAGAAACATAAAGAATGTGTTTGAATTTTCCAAAAAAATAACACTACAAAAATTTACCAATAAGAAATGGTCTTTAAAGTGCCATGTGGTGAGTGTCCTAGCTTCCAAGTTCCATGTATGTTGACATGGCATACGTAGGGTCTGCATGTCACCTAAAGACCACTCCAAAAAGTCAACAAACAAGACATAGATAGATGCTGTGTGCTCCAAAATTTATGCCATCCAAAGTCAAGTACAAATGATTGTGGGCCTATGTGTAGATTCCAAGGTCAGAGCAGTCAAACAATTGGCCTGAAGGCTAAGAAAAAACATCATTGATATGGCAGATTCCAAAGCAAGAGGCCACATAAAAATTTCTAAACAAAAATTGATCCACTAATTAAAAATATAGGCGCAGTCTTTGGGATAAGAGTCCACTTGGCACTGTTTCTAAGGAGGAGAGTCCAACATGGATAGGGGCCTGTGGCTCTAACATACCTATGATTTGTATGTACAGGGTCTATTGTAAAAAAAGGCCTCCTCTCCTTTTTCATAAATAAAAAATGACCTCCTTCTTAAATAGAAAATGCAATAAATTTTTTTAAACCTAAAATTAATTTTAAATGCAAAATTTTTTTACATTCAATTTTTTAAAATAAATAAATAATCGCCACTTTGGAATGTGGGCCAAAATTTTTGTTGTTGCAAATTTCAACAACATCCAAATTGGAAATATTTTACATGGAAATGGAGGTTTTCGAGCATTATGAGCTCAATAGTGATGTCTGTTTGGGATCATATATCTCCAAAACATAGCCCCCTAGATCAAATACAATTTTTTTTGAAAAAACATAGATTTGAAAATCGATGCCAAATTGCTCACAAATAAAACATGAGCATGAAGATCTGGAGTTTAGATACCATGTTGAAGTTCATGAAACATCAAATCTATAGATCCTAAGAATCATTTGCATGCAAACACTTATCATAGAAAGAGAGAAATTAAAACTATGGAAGATGAAATTCATAGATCCATAGAGGAGACACTCTTGATGATAAGAAAGATAAATTGCTGTTAATCAAAAGTGAATGAATTTACAAAGAGAGACCAATGCTTATAAAAGGAGATTAAAACCTTAAAAGATAAAACCTATGTTGCATTATAATAATTAATAAAAGAATTAATTATTAGATGCCTAAATATTAGCTTAAGTAAAATAGAGTTAATTAGAAGATATCTAATAAACAAGAGTCTACAACACCATGGTAAATTGTGACCCTCTTATTGAAGAGGTCTTGGGTTCAAATCTACTCGTGATCACACTTAATAAATAATAATAATAGTTACTTACAACACATAATACTTAATCTTGGCTTTAGCCTCTTAAGGATTAAAAAAAATAAAAAAAATAAAAGATATCTAATTACTCTAACAATTATTATTTTTGTTTTCTTGAAAAGTGAGCATTGTAATTAAATATTTATTAATTATATTATAAATTAATTTCCAATTGTTAAACTTTTAAAGAGGAAACAATTAATAATATTTTCCAAAGTAGGTGAGGGTGTCTTTATGGGTTCAAAGACTTCTTCTCAAAGTTTGAATTAGTTTGAAGACAAGAGGAGAGTATAGAGCAATACTGGAGAAGATTTAGGGGTTTAATTTGGCTTTCCCCTAGAGTTTGGAAGATATTTATGAACATTTGGAGCACTTTTAGGAGCAATTTTGATGAGTCATAAGGTTGTTAATCACTTGGAGATGCTCTTTCATGTATCTCACTTCATTTTAAAGAGTGTGAGGTCCAATTTTGGGGGCTATTTTCTTGCATCTGACCTCTTGGTTAAGAATTTATCTTCTTTGGATTGTGGTTTATACCTAGTCTCTTAATGTTCCCAGTGTGGTGAAAGAAAAAGTAGTTAACAAAAAAATTGGTCAATGTAGGTGTTCTATCAAGGACCCTTGAGTTGAAAAGAACAACTCCCTTCTGTGCAAAGATTTACAATGAATATTGTTTTTAGTAAATCAACAATTTCTAGGGTTATGCTCTTAACTAGAGAGCAGAAGAGGTATGATTAGATTGCCCAATATTTCAAGCAATCCAGGTGGATTTTAGATGATGACTACAACCTCCATAGATACGAATGCATATGAGTCAATTTAAAGTTCTTTTAATACCTAAAATGTAGTCTATATGTTTACAGAATGCAAGATGTAAAAGTACAAGACAATCTATTGATGCATACTACATGAGAGGAGAGAATCTAATTAAATAAACAATACTTAGATTTCCCAAGTTACTAAGATTACATAATAACCATTTACTTCCTACTCAACACCTAATATTAAGAAAATCTCAAACTTCTCATACAAATATGAAAATTCACATGAACCTAACTAGCATAGAATAGAGAAAACAAGAAAATATAGTGAATGATAGTGATAAGTCATATAACCACTGGAAATAAAGAAAGAGAAACCTAGTTTGTCTTCAATCCTAGAGTTTCCATTAACAACACATTTTATTGCAAAGATCATGCAAGAGATAAACTAACATGAACAAAAAAATCATAATATAGACATAGAGTCTCACATAGTAGTCCTATTATCTGGGGTTTGTCCACACATAAAATTTCCCCCTCTATTCCCTTCTCAAAAGGTTACATTTGTAGGCCCTCTAGAACTAGCCAGTTACATTTTGTGATTACAATACAGAGCATAGACGTATGCTAAAAATAGGATTGACTGATAAGTCATTCATTACAAATCCTTAACCTATGAGGAGAATGTCAAATATGGCTACAACATCAGAAAAAGAGAGAAAAAGAAGGGATGACACTTGTCCCATCTTGCAAGGACAATGTAACACTTTTGACAAAGCAGTAATTCTTCTTTGGAGTTAAAAATTTAGCTCTATAGGCCTTCATTGCATAAATTGCAATCTTTAGCTCCATGACACTTGGAATGAGGATATTGTTAGCTCTGCTCAACAGACTCAAATCAACCCCCCTATAATGAGAGAGAAAAGAAAGATATAAAAGAGTGAAGAATCCTTGATTTGATATGTACATGACAAGTGTCCACTTGAAATCTCATCATTCTATTTGAAAAGTACACTTGAAACTTCCCAAAGACGATGAAAGAAAAATGCCTACAAGGAGCCAAATCCACTACCAAACTTGTGCCAAAATGCCTGTCAAAAGGTTTTAATGGAAAATAACCCTTCTAGGAACATTCTTTCCAAATCTGGAGATGACCCACTTTACCATTAAGCTCAAACTGAATTTGCACTATCAAACAAAAATACAGTTGAGAGTGGAGCACACTAGATATATTTGAAAGTCACAGGAACCCACTAATACATGCATTTGATTTGATGGAAAAATTGAAAAGTTTGTCTCTTCTGCTTTTTGTTGATATACAATACCGATATATGTTAATTAAAATCAAGCCCTTTAGAAGCTTAGTCAAACCTTGGTTGACTCTTCCTGACATGTGGCCTTCTATGATTGGGTGCCTAATCCCTGTCACTAGCTTTGTCATATTACACTTGGGTGCTTTTCCATATCATTTCCACATGGCATCATCTTGGTGCTTTTCTTCTCTAACAACTCTAGCTTGAGGTTGTGGAAGATTTTGATACGTGGAGCCTCCTACATAGTCACTTGGCAGCAATGCATAATTGTAGAAGTCTTCAAATTTAAACATATAATGTTACACTTAACTATCCATGGATGTAAACCTTTACATTTCCTATTTGGACCTAACATCATGAGCACCTTTAAGTTATACTTACACTCATATGCCTTCCTTTTTGGGTGTAAGTTTAGAAGACACAAAACCTTATCATAAAATCCTTTATGAACTTATGCTCATTGCTTTGGTTGTATCTTTGGATGATTTTTCAAGTAATTTTTGATCCTTTTAATCTTTATCTTGAAATATATTTGAATGTGGACAAGTGTCATTATTCCAGAGACTTTATCCAACTTTTTTCCTTTAACATTTAGGCCTGGAATTCGATTAGGGCCATTCGATATATGTTGATCAAATGATGTATAACACATTAAAGGATGTTGATGTTGCAATAGATGTTACATCAATTATGCCACATGTCCTCTTTCTGGGGAATATGTGAATACAAGTGGACTGTTGCCAAAATTGACCCAATATGCATTTGGAGTAGTTGATCTAAGTTGATCAAATAATAGTTGGCTTGATGTCCTATCTCATGGTTTTTGTACTAATCCTATGCTTAATTGTTAGGTGTAACTTTGTGACTTCCTCTTTGACTATGTGGTTAATTCCTCCAAACTAACAACTAACTTAGGTTTTGTGCTAAGTGTTAACACTAACTTCTCCATCTCTAAACCATGTCACAAGGTATCACTTGTTTGCACAAACCTTTTTTAATAAACCACATAGAATTTGCAAACACCTGGCAATTAACTATGTCACATCATCACACCATAGAAAAGATTGAAGCTTAACAAGGAAGAGATATAGAGATGAGCATTGGTCACAAAATTGCTAATTAAATTTCTAATGTTTCTTTTAATGTGTGAAACCTTTAGCACATTTATTTGAAACAAGATGCTTAAAACATGAAAAATATGCATATAGACATAGGGTTTGTATAGGAAGATCTCAGCAACATGAAAATGCAAAATCTATTTACATCAATTTAACTTAGATTTTCATAATGGGTTCTTCAGATTTTTAACACTGGTGAAAATACAGGCCATCACCATCCAAGACTTAGTTGAAATGTCATTGAGTGTTGATTGTAAGGTTTTTGGATCAAATAGCTTTCTTGCAATTGGGGGTGTTACCTTGCTCTAGCTAGCAAATGGACAAGCATTTTCTTTAGTAATTGAAATGGCTAGAGTATCACCATGTTGAAATGAGAAACTAAAAAAGGGATGAACTTAAACCTTGACAAAAACTGGCTCTAAATGAGGACTTAGACATGAAAATTCTTAAGTAGGGACCTAAAATGTTTGGTTTTTCATAGCCATAATGGAAAACTATAGGGGCAACAACTAAACTAAATCCTAAAAAGAAAGAAAACTAAACTAAAGAAGCAAGAGAATAAACTTGAGCACACAAGAAGATACATGAAACTCTTTCAAAAGATAGGGTATACAACTTCAAATCCTAGCCATTGTAGGAAAATGGTAGAACCTCACTAGTGGGATAGTCCAGTATGAAAGAGTTATTCTGATTTACTTGCACAATTATGAAGGGACCCTTGCAAAGAGAATCAAATTTGTGATGCATACCTTTGGGTTCACATCTCTTATCTATAATAATACTAGATCATCTTTCATGAACCTTCTTGGCCTCTCTTTTTGTCAAAGAAGCTCTTCACATGCTTCTAGTTCTCTATGATGTAGTCAACCTACTTTTCACACTCCTCTTCTAGCTTGGTTAGGTACATTATTCACTTTTCTAGATCACTTTAAAATACACAATCTTTAATTTCCTCCTAAAATTTACAAATTGATATCTCCAATTGAAGGGGAATACTAGCCTCAACTCCATATATTAGCTCAAATAGAGAAATAAAAATGGTCTTCTTAGGTGTTACCCTATATTTTGAAAGAGTTTCATGTATCTACTTGTGCCAATTCTTCTAGTTATTAGAGACAATATTTCTCATGATGTTGACCAAATTTGTGTTTCTTGATTCTACTTTGGTGTAGGAATTAACAATGGGAAAGTAAATTCTGAGAGGGGAGAGGGGGTGAATCAATACTTCAAAAATTTAACTCTAAAAGATTCACCACACATCCATCTCATCATTTAGCATTTAAATTGAAATAGCTAACTACATATGTTCATCCATAACATGAATCAAAAAACACATGACATAATAAGTTTGTTACCCAGAAACCCTCCAATGAGAAGGTAAAACTAGGGTGGGGACGACATCCACAAATCTTTATTTTTGCAACTATAAAGTGTATCTAATAAAGGTTACAAGAATTTTGACCATAAACTATGATCTACCCTATGAAAGGTCTGTCCTATTAAAGGCTTACAAAGACTATTAAATCTCACCTTGTTAAAGAATTTCAACACCCTACTAAAAGTGTTCCTTGTTAGAGAATTTAAACTTTCAATAAAACAAGTATCGTATTAAAGGGTTTATAGACCCTATCAGGACTAATTGGTCAAGATATTTTCACCAATTCACCTATAAGAATATTTTTGCCTTGATCCTTTAGTTAGCACCTCTCTAGTAGATATTAGATCTCCTCTTTCCTGATGTGTACTTGATCCTCTTGGTCAAATGTATCTCTTCTATCCTTAAACTATTCTACTCTATTCTCTCTAACTAATTCTACAATTCGTATCTCTCTCACAACCTCAGTCACCATGAATTCTCCCTCTTCACTTAGCATTTTCCCTTCTCTTCTCATATGTGCATACAAACTATTTTGGGTTTTCCCTCCTTAAGAAGAGTTAGGTGAACTTGGATTAGGTAGTAATAAATGATTGCGATTCACCCATTTTTCTACTTAGAACATCCCTTTATCTTATTGGTTGCATGCACTACATAGGGGTTCTTGATATACCTTCATATATATCTTCTAGAATCACACAATCCTCAAGTTGGCCCAAAAATGGTTTACATAGGAGTTTGTGCCATTACAAATAACTATGCCCAAAATTGTTTACTCGACACTTGAAAGCTCTAGTGCTTAGCATTCACTATATTCTTAATGTTGTAACTAGATTCCTGAATGACTCAATATCCACTATTTTACTTAGCATTTAATCACTCAGCATATATTCCTTGCTCAGAAGGTGAGTGACTCAACACATACCATCTGCTCAACAAATACTAGTGCTTGGCACTAACTACGTATATTTCTCAGCATAAACTACTTACTTGACACATACAAAGTTCTATTATGTAATGAATTAAATATTTTGTGACTGCCTTGTCAAAACCAAAATGAGATCAACAATCTCCCCCTTTGACATGAGTGAAAAAAATACTTTGTCATGCATATACTACTTAACTTATGTGCATAACTTAGATAATCTATGTCTCATACAAAATTTCAAAATTTTGCACAACTGATGACTTAATTGTCATACCTCTCCAAAATATTTATAACTCCCCTTGAGTTGAGTGTTCCTTGCTATTGCTAAATTTTGTATAACTCTTGCCGAGTAAATGTGCATTAATGCTGTTGTCCCCTATTTCTGTCTCAAAACTGTGCTCCCTTTTCTTGAAAAAACCTTACAATCCCCCTTTTTGACATTATGTCATTTGGGTAGTACATTGATGGTGTGTTTGTCCAAATTTTTTTTTTCGACCTCCATGATTATTTTTAATGCTGCATCCTAGTTATTGCATGCTACCTCTAGAGATTAGTATTGAACATCTAGCTAGGTAACAAGGTCAACTAAGAAAGCATGTGTAGAAAGTTGATTATCTTTCTTTTGCAATGTTTTAGCAAAGGCTAGTTCCTTATGAAATACTTCCATGTGTGGCATCAACATGAACTAGATGGTAATCATGGTAGCCCTAATGTTTGCATCTTGTGAATGTATTTCTGCTAGCTAACCTTGAGTAGAGAGTAATCTTTGAAAATGAGTTTGGGTTTGACTAGGAGATAGTTTCAATATTGTATCTATGGATTGTAGATCTCCTTGCAACCATTCAATAACCCTTTATAGTTCTTGTATGAATAAATTCACATCACAAAGCTTTGTGTATAGAGAAAAGATATTCTCCAACACCTTTTCCACATCCTCCATTTTGGTTGCTAAATCAACCTGTCTTAGTGCAATAGCACAATAAATCTTTTTAAAAAATTTAGAGTGAAACTTCTTTTCAAACCATTCTAGAATTTTAACATTGTAGTCTAGGAATTCATCCCTAATCTTATCAACTATATTGACTAGTTTCTCAATGATTGGTTTAACTTCACTTGACTCTATTAGAATAAATGCATCAAGAAATATCTCTTTGATGTCAGAAAGTACTTTTTTATGCTTATGCTCTCATCTAAACAAATCTTGTGATTTCTTCCTTTCAAGAACTTCCTATAAAATACTCATTTGTTCTATGGTGATTGATGCAGGATAAAATTTTGGTAGTTCAATCAGCTCATCTAAGTTTACATCTCCATAAGATGTACCTTCAACATACTTAGATGTGCTAGGAGTAGGCCTTAATATTTGTAAGGGTGTAGCATCTGTACTCAGCCGTTGAAGAGTTTGACTAGTAGGAGGTGATCCAGAAGATGGTAAGGTAACCAAAATCTATATAGAAATCTATTCCTCTATCTTAGTAGTCAAAACTACCTCTTTAGTCCTATCCTTCTCCTATTTTGTGTTGTCATCTTCACTTGGAAAAAGTGAGTTAGGTGTAGGGATGGCTTCTTGACCTATGTGGACTTTTGTCCCATCTTTCTCAATAGTTAACACTACTTATAGTGAAAGACTTGGAACTAATGTTTTGACATTTAGTGTTACTATACCCTTTTCCTAGTAGACCACAATGGGCATTTCAATTTGTGCTTCTATAGATTGAGGGAGCACTTTGGATAATTCTTGTGATTTCTCCCCTATTGATGCCAATTCTTCCTTCTCAATCTTATCTACTCTCACCAATACATGATGATTGCATAATTTTACTACAATGGCGAAGTCAATCAAAATTTTCTTGATGTCTTCCTCTATCAAGAAATTTATCTTCTAAGAAGAGTTGTCAAGAACATCCTTAATTTGTATTTAGTCTTGGTGATGCACTTGGACTACATGTGGAGGGCTAGTAATCCACACTTGTACCTTAGGTACACTTTGATCATGCTAATGCTCATCATTAGTTGTGGCCTCTTTTGTTGTTTGTATTTTAGTACCTCCTGCATTACCATCCTTGACTTGGACTTCTTGTTCTTGTTCAATTTTCTTATCTCCAACTTCCTCAGGATCTTGGTCACTTGGATTTTCTTTTGTAAACCCATAGATAACTTTACATATTTAGGTGCTCTGTTTGACAACCTCTTTAATGCTATCTTGCAAAACATTAAAATCTCTATATTTGGGGGAAAATCTCCCCTTTAATTTTTTTGATGGCTCTTGTCATCATTTCTTTATCAAAATTAGGCATTACTCTAGCAAGTGTAGTCTCCCTAATCTGTCTTTCTATTGTCAACCTATATTGCCACTTCTACTCAACTTGATCATAAAGAATCTTTAGAAGTGAGTTGGAAATCTCTATAGGTGTGGACTTAATTGAAGCCATAATCTTATATATAACTTCCTTCACCTTATTCTGATCAATCTTTCCTAACTTATCAAATACAACATGTGCAAAAGTAGAAAAATTTGCATCATTCCTAACATTTTCACACAAGTTGTCTATACCTGACGAAGGGTTGTGGCTTACCACCTTAAAATGATTGTGTAATCTAATTTTGTTATCTCCTCATCTGACTCAGCTATAGGAGTGTATATTCTCCATGCATAAGTCATCTTTGCAGGCTGACTTGACTCTACAGAGGTAATTGATCTTTTTCCTTTTGGTTTCTCTGCCTCCTTTACTTGCTTGGTGGCTTCCCTTGTGCTTGACCTGTTAGTAGGTATTGTTAGCTTTTCTTGTTAAAGTTTCACAAGATTTTTCATGGGTTTCTCCAATTCAGTTTCTTTTTCTTTCGTCTTCTTCTTTTTAGCTTGCTTAGGTGCTTCCTCGACTTCTTATCGCTTGATACCTTCAACATTCTCTTCTTGATCTTCTCCTTTGTCTTAAGTGAGCACCAATGGGGCTTTAATTTGATGTTCTTCCTCATCATTTTCATCTTCATCTTCTTCTTCCTCTTCCCCTTCACCAAATCTCTCATGTAGCTTCTTCACTATCATGGTTTTCTTCCTTGTCACAGTACTTGTCTTCAAATCAATAATGATTCTCGATTTGGCTTCCTCATAGTTTCCAAATGAGGTGGCACTCGTGTCAACTTATTTTTCTAATAGTTTTGTGATGGTTGTAGATGAATCATCCACATTAATTTAATAAGGAAATGGCTTAAACCATCTAACCCTAGTTATTATAGCAGTACATATGTATAATTAGCTTCCACTAAGAAGAAAACATTATTATAATGTTTCTTCACTAGTGACACTAGAATCCTTATTCTTTGCTTCATATACTTCTTGAAATTTTCAAATTAACTTGTCATTATTATTTCAAAGTTCTCTCCAAGTTGTTCTATCATCTCTAAAATCTACACTATCACTTGCTTGTTGGTCTTCCATGCTATATGACAAAATGTAGGAATGGTATTATGCACATAGAAGAACATGCACATAAGAAGTGAACCAAATTTTTATTATGCACTCTTTGTTTACCTTATGGCTTCCAAGTTTTCTAATAAATACTAAATAATTTAACTTGACAAGGTCATAAGTGTGGTCCTTCACTATCTTGTAACCAAAATCCATAGTCATGCAAGACACATTGTTCAATGTACTCAATTGAAATAACTTGTGGGCAATTACTCTCATTGTAAATTAAATTAGGGGATTGGAATTTGTATCTATGGACATCCCTCTCTTATTCCATACTACCCCTGTATTTCCCTTAATTACATCCTTTGCATTAGTTCACATGGTTTTAGATCTATCTAGGGTTAGATATCCTATCACTCAGTTGATGATCCTTTTAGTGATGTTAATGCGTCCATTCTCCAACTAAATGAAATTTTTGTGAATACGGCTTAGAAAAATGCATATCCAATCATTCTTAAAGACTTGGGGAAAATCTTGAGCATGATTTAACCCTTTCTATTAAAAAATCATGTACTCTTCCCTCAAGACTCCATTATCACATAATGTACTATATGCATCCCTTATTTCCATGTCTGCAACATCTCCTATCTTTCTGGTGTGACTGCATCTAACATCTTATATCATTAAAAATCATGGTGATATCATTGGTAGCACACAAGACATGTCTCCCTTATATTCTATCTCAGGAATAGCTTAGAAGGGTGGTTGTATGATTTCATTACTAATTAATTTCACATTAAAAACTTCTTTTCCTTCCTTCCTAACATTTATAGAATAGATAGACACCATTTTATGTATCTAGGATTTGCAAAAACTCAAACAACGAAGCTCAACACTTGATAAATACAATATGAATCTGATGAATGATGATGAGTAATAGATGAATCTAGTTTGCAATCACTTGAATATTTTCTATGCAGTTCACCTTATGCTCTTCATGTAGTCTTTGATCTTTGATGAATCCAAATGAGTAAAAAATCAACTATATAACCCTTGATATTTGGCAATAAATGCTTCATGCTTATACAACTATAAGCTTGGCCATGATAGGATTTCAACTCACTTGGCTTAGGCATGATTTCAATATGCTCAATAACCACAACAAGATCAACTACTACTAACATAATTCCATTACTCAACAACAACATGAAAACTAACAAAACTATATGTTTCTTCCATGTTCTAACCAATATATTGCATCTTAACTCATGCATATATTATCTTTTCATATCTTAGATTCTTGGAACTGATGTATGAAATAACTTTGAAATATCAATCCCACACATACTTTTTGGTTGCCTAGTTGGGGGTGATGTGATCACTTGATCCAATGGGTGAAGTGACCACATTTGAACTTGAAGTATTGTAATCTTCCTTCTTCTTTCATGTTTTATTCATTTGCACTTTGACCTTCTCAACATTGACCTTTTTTTTTGCCTTTATTATTACCATTACTTTGTACTGGTGATATGGTTGGACAATTTCTACTGATATGACCAGTCTTCAAATAGCTAAAGCATGTAGTCTCACTCAACCATCTATTGTAGTTGTATATGATATGTGTTCTAATGTAATTGTTAGCAACATGTCCATACTCTTGAAAATAGTGACAATTGTACCTTGGTTTGTAATCCCAATTATAGAATTTCCCATTGTGTTGCACCTTTTTTTGCTTCTTTGATGTCTACATGGCATTAGATCTGCATTTATATGCTTTATGTCCATACTTTTGACAATTGTGGCAATATCCTTCATATCTTTGTGTGGTTAAGGTCTTGGTTCTGCATTCATGTTCTTGATGTCCTTGCTTATTGCACTTATGATAGTAACCCTTAAATTTTTACTTAGGGTTCGGATTTGCATTGTTGCTCCTATAATTATTTGTTTTATGACCTAACTTTCCACAATTATGACAAGTGGGTTTTTAGTTCTTACCTTTGTTGTTTCTTTGTTTAACACTTTTAAATGATTCTCCTTCCTCAGTATTGGTGAACCCCAATCTAGTAGTATCATTGTTAGATCTAGGACATCTCATTGGTCTCTCAAATTATTTGGTGGCTTCACTGGGTTTGTTGAAACTTTCAACAAATTCTTTTTCTTTTCTCAGTTCATTCCTTAGTTGTTCATTCTATAACTTCAGGGTTGTGATCTCAATTTCCTTTCCATTCAATTCATGATTGGCAATCATTAATTGATTCATTGTGTCTAGTTGCATGCTAGAAATCCTTTTACCTATGATATATTCTCTTCTAGTCTGTTGGTTAGTGTTCTTTTGTCATATTTAAACATGACTTTTTCTTTCTCAACTTTCTTTTTCTGCATGATCACTTCACATAGAAAGACTAATTGGACTTCTTGTTCTATCTTAAGATTTTAGACCTCTTCAGTTAGGGCACAATTTGTTTCCATCATATCTACAACTATTTTATCAAACTCACTTTATTTTCCATTTGCAAATAATTCACTTGTGTCTTCCTCTTGGTAATGAGTGTCATCTTCCTCAATAACTATCTCTTTCCTTCTCTTCAATAAATGCTTCAACTCATCTCTTTCTTCATTCACCTACTATAGGATAAGCTAAATTTCAATCTTCTAGTTATCAATAATCTTTCCCAAATTGTAGACTTCCATCTTCAAGATCTTTCTTCAAAGGTGCAAAGCTTTCCTTTGTAGAGAACAAGGCTCTGATACCAATTGTTGAAATTAACAATGGGAAAGTAAACTTTTAGAGTGGGTGAGGGGGGAGGTTAAATAATTACTTCAAAATTTTAACCATAAAAAATTTAGCATACATTCATCTCATCATTTATCATTTAAATTAAAATAGCTAACTACACATGTTCATCCATAGCATGAATCAAATAACACATGACACAATAAGTTTTTTACCTAGAAACCCTACAACGAGAAGGTAAAACTAGGGTGGGCATGACATCCACAAATCTTTACAATTGCAACTGTAAAGTGTAGCCGATGAAGGTTACAAGAAGTTTGACCATAAAGTATGATCTACCCTATGAAATTTTTGCCCTATTAAAGGCTTACAAAGACTATTAAATCTCATCCTATTAAAGGATTTCAATACCATACTAAAAGTGTGCCTTTTTAGAGGACTTAAACTTTCAATAAAATAAGAACCTTGTTAAGGATTTACAAACACTTGTTAGGGTTACTTGGTTAGGAGAATTTTACTAATTCACCTCTTAGAATGTTTCATCCTTGATCCTTCAGTTCACACCTCTCTGCTAGATATCAGGGCTCCTCTTTCCTAATGTCTACTTGATCCTCCTATTCAGATGTATCTCTTATGTCCTTAAACTATTCTTCTCTATTCTCTCTAACTCATTTTGCAATTCATATCTCTCTCACAACCTCCTTAGTCACCATGAACTCTCTCTTTTCACTTAGCATTCTCCCTTCTCTTCTCATCTGCACATATAACTCTTTAGGGTTTTCCCTCCTAAGGAAGACTTAGCTGAGCTAGCGTTAGTTAGGAATCAATAATTGTGATTCACCCATTTTGTTGCTTAGAACATCCATTTATCTGATTGGTTGCATGCACTGAATAGGGGGTTCTCAATATACCTTCATATATATCTTCTATAATAAAAAAAACAATCCTTAATTTATCCCAAAAATGGTTTACATAGGAGTTTGTGCCATTATAGACAACTATACCAAAAACTATTTACTTGACACATTAAAGCTTTGATGCTCGACATTCACTATATCCTTAATGTCTTAATTCGATTCCTAAATGACTCAACATGCACTATTTTACTTGACATTTATTGAATCACTCAACATCTATGTCTTGCTTGACACTTGAGTGACTTAGCACATACCATTTTCTTGGAACATACTAGTGCTCAACATGAACTATGTATATTGATCAGCATACACTACTTACTAGGCACATACAAAATTTTGTTAAGTAATGACTTAAGTGTTTTGTTACTTCCTTGTCAAAACCAAAATGAGATCAACATGCGACCATTTCCTTGAGGGAAATATTCTAAAGAATGACTCAGATGGATATTTTTATCATAGCATAATTCAACAATTTCTACTAAAGAAAAATATGTAGCATTGTCGATGACCAACTTCAGTTCGACACCAAATCTCACTTGGGTATTTTCTTTAATAAATTCACAGATAATTTTTGAGGTGTTTCTCTCAAAAGATTTTTCTTCCACCCACTTAGTAAGGTAGTCTATAACAATAATGATATATGGATGTCCAAAAGAGGAGGAAGGGTTAATTGGTCCAATAAAATCAATTCCCCACTATTGAAATGAGTCTTCTATTACTACTAGTCTTAATGTAAAGGCAACCAACTAAGGTTTCCTAGCAAACATTTTGCACTTTTTACATTGGGCTACCCATTTATAGGCATCTTTGAACATACCTAGCCAGTAATAACACTTCCTCAAAATTTTATATGTTATCACTGTAGAAGAGTAGTGCCCCCCACAAACTTAATTATGGAATACTTTGGGCAATCTCTCTTGCTAAGGCCTATCTACACATCTTAGGAATGTGCCATCAATTTCCCTTTTATATGATTGATCATCATAAAGGACATACTTGGTTGATTTGGTCCTAAGGTCTCTTCTCTTATTATAGGTTAATCCATTGAGATGCTCTCCATAAGTAAGGGAATAAGAATTATTTGAAAACTAGGATCTTGGAGGCTCACCATTAAGACTTTTGAGATATCTGTTGGAAATATTCAAGAGTATGCTAAGTTACAAAGAGGGGAGGGGTACACCAGTAACTTCTAAAAAGTTTAACATTTTCAATTCTTAATGTAATAATTCAGTTACCACTTAATTCATCACAATTGATCTAATTGCATGCATGAGAAACTAAAAACATGAAAGCATCCATAACACATTGACACAAAGATTTGGTGACCCAAAAAACTTCCAAATAGAAAGTAAAAATGGGGTGGGGATGATACCTAAAAACTTTAGTACTACAACATAAAGTTGGCATTTTAAGGCTTACATTGATTACTTCTGATGATTTTCCCTATTAGGAGCAATTAGGACTGCTAGTTCCACCTTTTGAGAGGATTTACAAGCATACAATGAAGTATGCATTGAGTAAAGAAATTAATGAAAGACTATTAGGTCTACCTTATTAAAGGATTTTGACTAGTTCACCTATTAGGATGAAGCAGTAGTAGATATCTGATTTGCAACTGGGTTTGCTGAAAGAGATTCCTTTGTGTATAAGACATGTCTCTGCTACTCCTTATGCTATTATGGCCTTTACAATTTGCTCTTTTTTTGTTGCATTCATAACTTGAAATTTTTGCATCCAAAATCACATTATATCCATGCATACATAATGATATGGTTCAATACATTATATATGTAAACCAATCCAAATTACAAATTAAAAATTCAGCCATGATACAAGTTAACACAAATATTATAGAGTTGGCCCACATGAAGACACTTGGGTTCTATAGATCGACTCGATGAGGTTTTGATATTTAGCATCCAATATCAATGCTTGGCATCATCATGCACTCAATAGACATAGAAGCTTGGTCCATACTGATAATTTCCAAGTAATCTTGAACTTAGTTTGCATTGGTGACTCAGTAGATATTGTGCAACTCGACAAACACTGAATCACTTGGTTAGCATAGAGTAGCTCAGTTAACACTAGCTTTGCATCATATGAATTGTGAACTTAGTAGACATTGAAATGCTTGATAACCACTAATAAACTCAACATATACTAAAATGCATGATTTAGACTATTGAACTTCATACTGATTGAATCTGCTTGGTGCCCACTAGAATTTGTCCAAAGGACTTGATAGCAACTAGAATGCATGGCAAATACTGTAAACTGAACAATGAGCTTGGTAGCTATACACAATCTAAATAAGTGTGTCTCACTAATAAAATTTTTGACTGATATGTCAACAATCTCCCCCTTTGGAATTTGTGAGAAAACCACTTATTAGCCAAAATTAAATACCTTGTATTGATCACCATGTGATACTAGCTCAATAGATTATACTATACTTTTTGAGATTTTTCAAAATTGATCTTTGTAAGGTATATATAGTTTACTATACATCATTTTCTATATACATCATGTCTTACTGATACAAGTTTTCCACCATAGCATATTTCTTTCCCATACTATGTGTCTCTCTATGTACATGTCTTACTTCCTCATAACATATGGCTTTCTCCAATGTAACTTTTCTCCCCCTTTTTGACAGTAATACAAAAGATTTATTTTAACTTATTTACACAAAAAAACCAAAATGGGACAAGAATTCAAAATGTGCCTTGAGAGTGATTACCAAGTTTTAATCCCAATTTTCTTGTAGGACCTTGCATGTATGTAGTGCAATTTGTACATCTGTTGATAGTCCAATCATATGGTTTGCAATATAAAAGTTATTATCATTGATTAGAGCTTTTGAATTTACAATATGTTTTTGCATTGCATCCATGGTTGGAAGGATCATATTTCGTATGTCAATCAATGCTAATCAGATCCTTGCTTCTTGTCTTAGTAATTCAGCTTGCATGTCTGACAAAAAATTGATTTTCTTAAAATGTACATAGCTTGAACTAGGGTCAAGTTGCAAAAATTGAGCACTTGCTTTTAGATTATATCTATTTTGGATAATTTGTCATTTATTTCCTTTGAATACTTAGAGACATCACATAGTTTCCCAAAAAGTGATGACACATTTGAACAAGATGCTTCAAGATTGACCAAAATTGTAGAAAGCTCTACTTGATAAATATCTAATTGTTGAGCAATGTACTCCAAAACTTTATTGTTAAATTTCTTTTGAGCCTTTTCAACTAGCTTATCTTGACCATTGGTGTCCTCATTGAATTTTTGGACTAGTTCTATTAGCTAATACAAAATAGGTTGAGAAGAATCAACCTCAATTCCTTTTGCCTTTTTCAAAATGTTCTTCGCATCCTCAATTATCTTATATTCTTTATCTCTCTTCTCTCTCAATCTTTGTTGTTTAGCCTTTTTTTGGAGGAGTTCACCAAATGTCTACATTTGGTCTGGAGTAAGCTTGTAAATATCCCAATTGGGGATTACTATTTCCTCATCTAAATCTATGTCTTCCTCTATCTCTTTTCCTTTGCCCAAAAAATTTGTGCTTGGTTGAACCTTAGGTTCAAGTGTCCTTGGACTTATTGCTTTTGTACCTAGAGCAGAAACAATAGTAGACATACTTGGGCTTATAGCTTATAGTAAAAATTGATACTGTACTAATTGATGGAATACTTACAGAAATGCTTGAAGAATCCAAAATTGATGAAGTCAAAATTGTAGTACCCAAAACTAAAGTAGCCAAAACTAGAGAGCTTACCACTGAAGTACTCAACACTAAAGAGGTCAAAATTGGTGAAGTTAAAACTAAAGTACTCAACTGGGTAGATGAAGGAGTATATAGCTTGGTGGCTGAAGTAGAAATCACTTTTGTTAGTGATATACTGAGCTAAGTTGGGGAAAAAAGTGATTGGATATTTGATGTATCACTAGTAGTCACAACCAAACTTGCTAAAGCTGTCTCCATACTTGATGTAGTCAATGGTTTTCTCGGGCAGTGAGGAAGTGAGGCAATGACTACTATAGCTATCTTGACTAGGCCAGTCTCCTCATCAACTCGCTTTTCTTCCTTAGTAGCCTCTTGATCCTCTTCATTTTATTCATTATCAAAGTGAGTCACTTCTTCAACATTCTTTTCCTCATCTTTCTCCTTATCTTCTTCTTCTTCTTCATCATCCTTTACTTCAATTGAAAATTCACTTGGTTAATGAAGATGATAGACATTTTTCCAAGTATTTGTAGCATTCCTAGCAACATGCTCATTTTCTTTGATCAAAACCAAACAAGTATTAAACTTCAGAGTGAATTTTTCTTTAATGACTCTTTCACCTCAACATCTGATATGTTTGGTAGTAATTGCCTTAGGATTTGTGCATATATGTCTTTCACTATTTGCATAGAAAAATCCCATCTTGGCTTTATCTTCTCTAGTAATTCACTAGGGACTTGAGAAGTGAGCTGATCTAGCTAGTATTTCCACTTACCCATTTTATTTAGCACCAGGTCTTCAGCTTGCTTCTTCTCAGCCTCAGTCCTAATCTCATATTTCAATGATTTAAAGTTTGTTATCCCTATTCCTTCTTACAATTTCTTTAGCCTATCCTAGAAGGTGAGTGGAGGTTTGCTGAGCATAATGTCACCTCCTTTCTTGTTATCTTTCTTTTGTGACCTCCTTGTGAAGACTGCAATGGATGACTTTGCAGGCTTGGTGATGATCACCTTGCCTTTCTTCTTCAAAGGTTCTTCTTCTTTCTCAGGTTCTTCCTCATCCTCTACTTCCTCCACATCCTCACCTTTTCCCTCAATTAACAAGAGAGGTTCACTTTATTTTAGGTTTGCTATCCTTCTCTTTCCTTTGTTGACCGCCTATGGGAGCTTTATTTCTAGTTCAATTCTGGCCTTGGCTTCATTATACATTCCAAAGGAAGGGGCCTTGGGATCAACTAGTTCATTGACAAGGGCTTCAATGATGCCCTTTGTTTCATCAATGTTCACCTCATAGCCAAGAGGTTTCACCCATGCAATTCTAGGCTTAACTGCTTGAATATACAACTTGTCACTATCCACCATGAAGCATACATCCTCGTTATAATCTTCAACTAACTTCTTTGGAATCCTGAACCTATTGTTCATTTTCTCCTTGAATATATTGAAGTAGTTGTCCATGATGCTAGCATAGTACTCACACATTTCAACAATATATTCATTTATTTGGTAATGCACAAGCACATCTTTTCTCTAGACTATAGTTCCTTTAGAAGGGAAGAAGTTCTATACATAAAGGAATAGCCAAGTTAACAATGAACCAAACTTGCATGGGTTATTCTTTGATGTTCTAATAGTTTCCATGTTTTGTTGAACTCCGTCAACAATAGGTCATCAATGTCATATGACAAGTTGTTCTTAACCACTTTATATGCTAATTCCACTGCTTCATATGACACGCTATTTAATCGACTTGAATTATATATCTTGTGTGCAATAACATGAATTACAAATTTCAATTCTGCATCTATGACACTACTAATTTTCATAGCTCTGCCATCCCATTTAGCTAGGGTTTTCTTCTCCAACTCTACTTGACCTAGGGTTTTCATTATTTTGTCTTTGGCTAGCATAGGGAGGTCAATGATTCAATGAATCATCTTCTTTGTTATCAAAATTGGTTGAGCTAACCATAGCTCACCATTATGCACCTGACTAAGGATAAACCTAATCCATTTAATTTGAAATTCTCGGGGCATATGAGGGATATGTGTCAACCCTTTGGCTTCTAGATGTTGATGCTCAAGTTTTAGGGCTCCATTTACACATAATTGACCTAGGGCATCTTCCATTTCTAAAGTACCAATTTCTTGAATAACACATTTGAAATGAGTATGAATGTTGTTAACAAGAAGTACCTTAGGAGGGGTTTGGGATTGAGCTCCGCTTGGATCTAGGGTTTTAACAACTACGAGAGTGAGTTTGAAATCTGACACTTTCCATTCAACTCCTTGAACCAACATGTTAGATACTCTCTTGACCTTATTTCTATTGGATGCCATTTTTTCTCGATAGATCGAGAGAACTTTGAGAAAATTTTGCTAAATATTCGCTCAAGTCACTTTGATTACACTAAAAATTACTTGTTACAATAGCACTTGAAAATTCATGGTAAGAAATGAATTCAATTCCATGCCTTTTGATAAATTTTTTCCATTAATGCTCAGTTGAAAAGTAGATATGTTGATAGATTATCATCCACTACATGACATTGAATACTCAGTGACATTTTTATGACTTGGTAACCATAGGTATCTTTATTACTCCCAATGTTGCTATGTAGAGTCTATGACCCGACCTTACTCAGTAGAGAAGGTAACTTGGTAATTACTGATACCGATCTACTCAGTAATCCCTTTGTGTCTTGTATACAGATTTGGATCTTTGTCATCTTTCAATTGGAACTAATTTAGATGTCTTCTTTGATAGCCTGGTTCAAGTTCCTCCTTGAGAAATTAATGAGAAATGGTAGTCACCCAATTCTTGAGTGACTTGACCATCATTACTCGAACCAGTATCCTTGGTAGACTTAGGAATCAATTGTTGTCTCACCTGCTTTCGAATGCTATCAACCTTTGCCTTATTTTCATCTTCAATTCTACCAGTATTCATATATCTCTTGGCAAGATGACCAAGTTTTGTACAAATGAAACATCTTTTGGTAGCATCTCTTTTCCTCATATGATGTTTACCACAATTCATACCAATGTGTCCAAATTCACCATAGTAATGACATCTACACTAGGTATCATAGTCCCAACCAAATATTGCTTTCACAATTTACTCTACAGGATTTAATGTCTCAGTTTTGCATTGTGATGCCTTGTGTCCATGTTTATTCCATTTATGACAATAGCCTTCAAATCTTGGTTTCTCTTTTCATTCATTAGCCCTATGACCATGTTGATTGCAATTGTAGATTTTTCCATTGAATTTTTCTTTTCCATTGCTCCAAAATTTGTTTGATGTATGACCTATCTTACTACAGTGATTGCAAGTAGGTCTTTGATTCTTTTGAGCACCTTATTTGGAGGATTCACCTTCTTCTTTGTATCCAATTCCTACTTTTCTTTTTTTCCTATAGAGGTTTTTTTGATTTAGTTGATTCATGTTTGCTTGAGATTTCATCATTCTCTCATTGATTTGCTTCTAAAAGTTTAGATCATTCCTCAATCTTTCATTTATTTATCTTTCAAATTTTAGATCATTTTTCATTCTTTCCTTGATTTTTCTTTTAGAATTTAGATCATTCTTCATTCTTTCTTTTTCAAATCTTAGGCTCATGATTTCCACATTTGCATTGGAGAGCTGATTAATAAGGTCTACTTGCTAAAGGGATTGGTTTTGAATTTCATTGTTCCTTCCATCCATCTCTTCTTTTATCTTGTTTCTCTATTCCAAGACTTCACATAACCTTACTGACTAAATCTCTTGCTTTCTTCTTAGCTTTCTTATTTCTTCTTGTAGAGAACCATTCTTTTCTAGAAGTTCTTTGATGGAATCATTTTCTTCATTTGAGTTACTTGGGAAAGTTTCTCCTTAGCTTTCTTGAGTTGGGCAATGGCCATTTCTAGATCCAACTTTTCATTGACAATGGCTTTGTCAAGCCTAATTATCTCCATATCCTTGATCTTTTCTCAAGCTGTTAAAATTTCTCCTGAGAACCACAAAGCTATGATACCATTTTTTAGAAATATTCAAGACTATGCTAAGTTACTAAGAGGGGAGGGGTAAATCAATAACTTCTAAAAACTTTAACAATTTCAATTCTTAATCCAATAATTCAATTACCACTTAATTCATCACAACTGGTCTAATTGCATGCATGAGAAACTAAAAACATGAAAGCATCCATAACACATTAAGACAAAGATTTGGTGACCTAGAAACCTTCCAAATAGAAAGTACAATTGGGGTGGGGATGATACCCACAAACTTTAGTATTCCAGCATAAAGCTGGCCTATTAAGGCTTACATTGATCACTTCTGATGATCTATCTTGTTAGGAGCAATTAGGACTGCTAGGTCCATCTTGTGAGAGGATTTATAAACATATAATGAAGTATGCACTCGGTAAAGATATTTATGAAAGACTATTAAGTCTAGCTTGTTAAAGGATGGTTCACCTATTAGGATGAAGCAGTAGTAGATCTCTGATTTGCAATTGGGTTTTCTAAAAGAGATTCCTTTGTGTAATGATCATCTTACTATGTTTGATATGTCTCTATTGCTCCTTATGCTGTTATAGCCTTTATAATTCACTCTTTTTCTACTGCATTCATAACTTGAACTTTTCACATTCATGATCACATTACATCCATGCATACATAATTATATGGTACAATACATTACATATATATGCCAATCCAAATTATAAATTACAAAGTTGGCCATTATACAATTTAACACAAATATTACAAAGTTGGCCCACACAAAGACACTTGAGTTCTAAAGATTGACTTAGTGAGGTTCTGATACTCAACATCCACTGTCAATCCTCTGCATCATAATGCACTTAGTAGATGTAGAAGCTCAGTCCATACTAATCACTTTCAAGTAGTCTTGAACTAGGTCTACACTAGTGACTCGATAGATATTGTGCAACTCAGAAAACACTAAATCACTTAGTTAGCATAGAGTAGCTTTGTTAACATTGGGTTTGCATCACATGAACTACAAATGTGGTAGACATTGCAATGCTCGGTAAGCACTAATAAACTTGGCATATACTGAAATGCACAGTTAAAATTGCTAGACTTCACACTGACTAAATCTACTGGGTGCCCAATGGAATTTTTCCAAAGGACTCAATAGCAACTAAAATGGATGGAAAAAATTGTAAACTGAACAATGTTTCTCGGTAGCTATACACAATCTGAATAAGAGTGTGTCACTAATAAAAAAATTGACTAATATGATAACAATATCTTCTTCTTAACTTACCTCGTAATTTTTGGCAATTTCTCTAAACAAGCCATTGCCCTAGAATAGCTTGGTAGGTTTCAACTCAATCTTATACTCTTGGAATTTGGCTCTCCACACTCCTCTTGAGTTACATCCCATTTCTTGTTGAGTTATGATTCTTTTGACTATTAAATTAGGAACATAAACAATTGAATATGAATGCAGAACATAAAATCTAGATTTTTTAAGGGCTTTGACCACATCATAAGCATGGTTTTCCACTTGGGAGTACTTCAATTCAAGCTCCTTAAGATGGGTTCTCATCAAAGAAATTGGTGCTTGGATACCTTCCTTGTTTTATTGCATGAGTATGGTAGACTATACATGGGCTGATGCATAACAATATAATAAAATAAACTCTTATTTGTAATCAAGATGAACTAGGACAAGATCATGAGATATGGTAGTTTTGATTTCATCAAGAGTCACTCCACTTAAAAATGTAACTACCCTTCATCATGGCAATTGTACACTTAGTAATTTTTAGAGAAATCAAGAATAAAGCACCTCAATAAATTTACCTTACCAAAAAATATTTAACTCGAGTTTTGCTTGTTGGTAGGTTGAGCTACTAGATAGTTTTGACATGTTCTAGATCAATTTGAATGCCTTCTTGGGACACTATGTGGCGTAGAAATTTTCCCTCTGTAACACAAAAGACATACTTCTTGGGTTTAAGGGAGATTCCATGTTGCCTACATCTCTTTAATACTTTCTCCAAGTCCTTCAAATGATCTTCTCTTCTCTTGGAGAATACTGTGAAATTATCTAAATAGATAACAATCATTTTGTCAATAAAATCTGCAAAGAATATATTCATGGCTCTCAAAAAAGTAGCTCCAACATTAATTACCCCAAAGGGTATTCTATTGTAAGAAAATATTATCCAAGGAGTGGTTAACATTGTCTAAACTAATCATCTAGATCTACTTCAATCTAGTTGAAGCTTGACAAACCATCTAACATGGATGCCATATTAGATCATGCTACTATGTGTTGTAAATGATCCATGTTGGGGAGAGCATAGTTATCTTCGAGAGATGTTTGATTTAGATTTCTAAAATCCACATATATTCTATTCTCCCCACTCTTTTTCCTAAGAGGGACAAAATTAGCTATCCATGATGAATGATGTATAGGATAAATGATCCTAGCTTCTAACATTCTATGAATTTCTCTCAAGATGGCATTTGAGATCATTGGGTTGTAGCTGCATTTGTTTTGCCTAAAAGGAGTTGCATTAGGCTTAAGGGGAATCTTATGCTTAAACTGACCATTCCTAAAAGTTTTCAAATCCTCATAACCCCATGCAAAAACATCTTGATATTCAGAAAGAAATTCTTTAGCTCTGGTTCTTTCTTTAGTTGAACAATAATTAACAATGCTAATAATTTTAGGCTTAAGCTTAGTACCAACATTCATTCTATCATAATCATATGAGGCTCCACCTTTCCTACCTCTTTATCTTCTGACATATGTATCATGTCTATTAAATAATTTTTTTAAAGATATTAGGTATCTAGACATTGTTTTACCTATTAATTGTTCTACACTTAGCTCAAAATATTTCTTATTATTTGGAGAGAAATCTTGGAAGGGGCTTTCACTTCCTTGAAAATACTAGGTAGTCAAAGGTTTGACTCCTTCTAAAAAGATTTGGATTTGGTTATCATCAATAAAGACTTTCCATGATTCAACATTATTAGCTACAATAGGTCTATAAGGGATTTTAACCTTGTATTCTTTTTCTTTAAATTCTAGATGAGGTAACAGAAGGGATTAAGAGACAACTAACATATCAGCCCTTACATTTTTCTCCCTTAGAAAAACTTTTATAGAGAAGGAATCAAGGTCTTCTATCTCATCCTAGAATTTGTTCCTATAATTCTAAAGTCTTGGGTTTTTCATTGTATACTAACTTGAAACTTGTTTCACTATGAGTTTTGCATCACCTTGGGCTTTTAGAAATTTCACTCTTTGCTTTGTACTAGCAATGCCTAAAAGTAATACTTCATATTTACAACTATTGTTCATGTTCTTGGACCACAACTTGTATGCTAGTTGTGGTAGATCTCCCTCAAGGGAAACGAGCACCACATCAGCTTCTGATCCAACAATTGCACAACTACTATCAAATTCTAACGTCTAGATTCTTTGATCATCAAAAGGGTTTGTCTCTTCTTCTAGAGTAATAAAATTAGAAACCATCATGTAGCTACCACACTTCATCTCATGATACAAGATTTGAGATTTAAGATCATCATATTTCATTATAATAAATTTAGCCATTTCTTCAGGTTCAAGCTAGATTGTTTTGTTGCCAACAAGAATAATAGCATGAGACCAATCTAGTTTAATTTTACCTCCCATATCCCTACAAAAAATTCTAGTTAGTAGCATGTCATAGCTGGAAGGGATTGTTACCTATTTTTTCCTCCCACCAAAAATTTGAATTTGAATGCCGGCCCACCCAATGGTCTTTAACCATCTTTAATATTATTTAAATGCCCTAGAAATACAAGAGATAAAAAAATAAAGATTATATGGTATTTCCTATTTTCCTAAATGTGTTTCGCCTAGACCACACTTTCATGCTGTCAGATCTTGCATAGATCTATGGTGGGTGCTTTCCCACTTTCTCAAAACAAGCGATCTTTACATAATGCGAGGAAGCATCATCATGACACATGGCAAGTGGGTCCATGTTCTTCTTGTGGGCTACAAGTTGGGAAGCTGTTGGGTGAGCTGGCAATTTGATTGGTAGCACTTTCTCACATTTTGTGTTTTGTCAAACTTCATGACAATGTGGGCAAGCGCTAGATCGCCACATGTCCTCATGGGCCCAAAGGAATAAAAGTTATAGTTTAGGCATTGTGATAATTGATTTAGCAAAGATCAAGGGCTGGCGCTTGCCCGCAATATGAAAGTGCATGAGTTTTAAGTAATGTAGGCAAGCCCCTTCATGACACATAGCTGATAATGACATCATGCATCCATTCTTCTTAAAGCAAGATCCACCGTCTGATGCAAACAGATCTACAGTGGGTGCTTCCCCGCAATATGAAGATGCAATGATATTAAGGAATGTAGGCAAGCGCCTACGATCACATGTCTTTGTGGGGTCAGGTTGATTTCATAAGCTGTAGGGTGATGCCAAGTGGGGCCAGGTCATGCTGAGGTGTATGCTAAGTAGTTCGTAGGCCCAGAAGTATCAAGGGGTAGGCACTGTATAATGAAGATCTTTCAAGATCGATGATCTTGCAGAGATCAACAATCAACACTTTCCCGCATTATGAAGATGCAAGGTAATTAAATAATGCAAGAAATTTCTTGAAGGACATGTGTCCTTATGGGCCTGGCTAAGGTATTAATAGTTAAGGTTGATGGTTATGTGACATTGTGGTTAAGATGGGAAGGTGGCTTAGTTAATTGAGAAGATGTGGTCAACCATGTGGAGACTTTATGGGGTGGCAAAAAAATAAAAGACCATTGGCCCACGTGGTCCATTTTGGTTGTAAGACTTAGTTGATCTGCTGACTTTGCCGATTCATAATCCAGAAATGAAGGAAATCAAGTTTTCTTGCATGATTTGATCCTCACGATCAATTCCAACTACTCTCAAATGAATGCTAAACCTAGTAAATAGTAGGAGAACACTCCACCACCCCAGTTTATCAATCTACTTGGTCAGAATGGTTTAATGGCGCTATATCTATCAGGGCCCTATTTTAACAAAATCTAAGATTTCATTGTATCTGAATCTATGCCCAGATCAGATTTTCTTCAGATCTCTAAAGAGACTTAATGGCAATGGTTGTGGATTAACTTTAGTTAGAGAACATCTTAGTTATGCCTAAGCTATAAAGATAATTTTTGTAGATTTTGTTGAGGTTGACCCTTCTCTATTTTCTCTAATATTGCTCTGCAATTTCACTGTAAATCCCCTTTGCCTCTAAATTGTATGACATTCTTATCTCCTTTAGCCATTGATGTGAAGTGCAAGAACTATTTGCCTCTCATTGGTGTATTGTAGATATCTACAATCTTGCATGACTATATCTCTTTTGGCCTATGAATGGTATATAAGTGAATCGTCTCTTTCCTTGTGTCATTCATTTGGGTTTTTTGATCTGCATGTGATTGTTAGATTAAAAAAAGTCTAGATGTGTATATCTTTTGGTGTCATGATGGTTCAATAGTGCATGTATGGGCTGAGATTGGTTTGAACATTCTATTTTTGGTTCATCACCCCCCTTAGGTTAGAATAGGTAGATTTGCTTCTATGCATTCCTGCTCCCTTTTCCTCTCCAAGAGTAGCTAGGTGCGACCTGATAGTAAAGGAAGCCGGCCTTCTTTGAAGACTCAAACTCATAGTTCAAGTCCCATAGCTCGGAGGTTTTTTCCATGTTTCAAAAGGTTGTCCTTAGTTAAAAACTTTGGACAAGGGTACAAACTTTTGTGACAACAATTTTTGGCATGCCTGGTGGGATAATTTTCAAAAAATTTCAAGTCTAATGGTGTCAAAAGGAAGATTTCAAGATTAATACTGAGGAGATAGTACTGGCTTAAGTGTTCAAGCCTTCAAGAGATTTGTTCTTCAAGTACTTGGCAACTTTGAGATTCAAATACATCTGGTTCCAGACCAAGGTTGCAGCAATTCATGCCCAAAGTTGAAACAAGGGCATCTTCTAGAGGTAAATTTTAGTACCAAGAGCTTTCATTTTCAAATCCTAGAAGAAGGAAGACTAGAGTATCTTTATCACCAATTAGGAGTGCAATAGTAACAAATACACCTACAAGATCCATCTCTACTCTTCCCGTTGTTAGATCTCAGCCTAGATTGCCATCAACACATATCAATAGATCACTTGTCTATATGGTGTAGCCTAGAGCTCATGATTTTTCCAACTTTAATGGTGGAAGTCCTCTTTTATTGGCCTAATGACATGACATACCAATAGCTGCAATCAAAAGTATACCAAAATTTACTGGTGAAACTTCTATCTCTCCCTTAGAACACATTCAAGAAGTTGCAAATATCTGCAATATCTATGGTATTACAAAAGATGATGTTGCAGTTAGGCTTCTAGCCTCATCCTTGAAAGGAAACACACTACAATGGTATAGAAGTTTGGCTCATGGTTCCATAGCAGATTGGGATGGATTAGGAGTAGGACTGTGCAAACACTTTGAGGACAAAAGTGACCATTTGTCACTTTTAGAATAGTTGACTACTATAAAAAGAGCCCCCGATAAATGTATGGCTGATTTCAACTATAGATTTCAAAAGAAATGGGATAGAATACCTACTTCAATAAAGCCTACCCTTGGTAATGCCTTCTTGCATTACCTCAGAGCTTTTAACAATGACATTTCCACTACAATCCAAACTATAGGAGGAGATACCTTGCCTAATGCTTATGACATAGCAATAAAGTCAGAAAACATCCTAATACAAGGAGGTAAGCTAGCTCAAAGACCTCTTATGCCTTTCTTCCTTGACATTCCAAATCACCAACCAACAATAGCTCCTCTTCCCACAACTTCCACATCACAATCCCTTGCTCTAGTCACTCAAGCTACCGCATCTTCAAATGGAATAGATGAAATCAAGGAGATGATGCAATCTATGATGCTAAACACAGAGAACATAGATAAAAGATTGCAGGGCCAACAGAAGAAGCTAGAGGATAAATTCTCTTTGATGCAGAAAGTGAGCAACAAAGTGGTGACTTTAGAGAGATAGCAAGCTCAAGGTAGTAAGGCTCATCAATTGCAATATCAAACTTTGAATAGTGGTAGGCCTCCAAATCATAATCATGGAAACAATTCTTTTGATCAGAATAGGAATAATAGCCATGCTTCAACCTCAAATGTAAACCAAAGTAGGGCCATAGTTCCTCAAAACAACATGGCCCAAGATCATGATTTTTGTCCCTCCTATAAATACTCCTATGCCCATTGCATGTGTTAGAAGGCTGAATCTTATTTGGCTTTGACCATCCAAGAGCCTACAACAGGACAATCATACAAAGAGGACCAATTTAAAGATGCCTCGTATATGCAAGGACAAGGTGATTTCTCCTTTATGAATCATCGAGTGGACAACCATTGTAATGTAAACTAGGATTCCATTGCTCACAATACTAGGAGAAAAAGAAGAGCTATTGAAGATACTACCCCTCCTCCTCCCAATCATGCCTCAAATTCAAATGCAATACCTCATGAACAAGCAGTAAATGATCAATCAAATACCTTTCAATAGCAAAGGTGAAATAATGGTAGAAAGGATGTAAGTGATCCTTAGGTTGTTCCATCTTAACCTGCTATAAATGTAGCTCCCAAGGCTTCTACCAAAGTACCTACTATGCCATTTAGCGTGGTAGAACAAATGAAGAAGACAAAAGTGAGTATTTCCATGTGGGATGTCGTTGGTACTATAGCCATGCAAAAGAGGTTGCTGTTGCAAGAATTGGAAAGTATTGAACCAAAGGGTTAGCCACCTAGCATGCAAAGTGCCACAAGCCTAGTACAACCATCAAAGGAGGTAGAAAAAAGTAAAAAGATTAGACCCCCTCCATTTTATGTTTCTTTAATTATAGGGGGTAAACTAGTCCACAATTGCATGATTGATTTAGGGGCTAGTAGTTTAGTGATGCCTATGTGTGTTGCTGATGTTTTAGAAATGAAATATGAGCCCATTGTTAGAGATGTATTATAGTTGGATGGTAGTATTTTCAAGATTGTAGGGAACCTTAGGAATGTGGAAATGACCCTACATGCATGCCCTAGTTCTACTATAACTCAAGATATATCTGTTGCTGAAGTCAAGCCACATTTTGCCATCTGTTTGTCAAGAGACTTCACTGCCCAAATACGTGGTTACATATCTTCTAATTGGTCATATATGTCTTTTAGAACAAGATATGGGACCAAAGCTTCAATCAGAGTAGAGCCTCTAGCCCTCCATCAGACTGAACCCTACACCCCTAATCTCATCAACATGAATTGTACTATCCTCGAAATAGATGAGAATGACATAATGAATGAGCCTACTACTTCCCTAGAAAAGATACCTAATTTTCTCTTAGATGAATGGGCTAATGCATATCAATTTGATCCTATGTTAGAAACCCTTAAGACATGCCTTAGTACATATTGTATATTAGAGAAGGATGCTCTAGTTCCCAATCTTGTGGAGACTAAAGAAGACATGAGTGAGATATGGAGTATGTACTTTGATGGATCAAGGAATAAGAATGGATCAGGGGCTGGTGTGATGTTCATTTCTCCTACACAAGTAAGGTACTACTTTTTCTTTAGGCTCTAGTTTAGTTGCACTAATAATATGGCCGAGTATGAATCCTTGATTTAGGGTCTCCACCTTGCTCAGAAAAGAGGAATTCAAGCCTTAAGTGTATATGGAGATAGTGAGTTGGTGGTTAATCAAGTGAGAAATCAGAATATCACCAAGAATAGTTTGCTGAAATCTTATAAACATAGGGTATGGGATTTTCTTGAGGGTTTCGATGCATTTAATATTCAAAGCATCCCTAGAAAAGAAATAGATATGCTGATAGACTTGTAGGAATAGGTGCATCTCATGATGTGCCAGGGAATCTTGAGGAGAAGAAGAAGAAAGAAATAAAAATGGTAGTAATGCCTGCCATCCTTGACAACAACATCCATTGGAAAGTGTTTGAATCTGATGAACAAATTGTAAGCTTCTTGCAGAATGAAGCAGGATTTTTAGATAGAAACCAGTTGAGACTGTAGGATTAGTATGGTGATCAAATCATTAATCTCAGTTCCAAAAAATTGCCTAAGGGTATCATTACCTTAGAGAGTGTTTTCAATACTGATGACCAAGTAAGAGGTAGAGTCATGAACCTAGCTACTGACGATGACGATGACACCCTAGTCACGGTTGCTAATGGAAAATCCTTAAAGATGAGGAAGGTATGTATTTTTTTGGATGTATGATGATTTGAAGGGTTTTGACCCAAGGATGTTTTAGCATACCATAGATTTAATTGATAATGTCAAACCAGTAAGACAAAAACAGAGGCCAGTGAATCCCAAAATTGAACCATTGATGAGAAAAGAGCTATCCAAATTGATTGAGGCCAATATAATTTTCCACATCAAGCACTCATCATGGGTAGCAAACCTTGTCCCTATTAGGAAGAAGAATGGATAAATTAGATTGTGTGTGGACTTTAGGGAACTTAACCAAGCTTCCCTTAAAGATCACCATCCTCTCCCTTCTATGGATCAAATTTTTTCAAAGGTCAGTGGTTCAAAGAGGTTTTCATTTCTTGATGGATTTTCTAGCTACAATCAAGTGCTAGTCAAAGAGTCTAATAGGTAAAAGAATGCATTTACCACTAAATGGGGTACCTATGATTATTGAAAGATGCCACTTGGACTAACCAATGTAGGTGCTACATTTCAGAAGGCAATGTAGATGACCTTCAAAGACATGATTGAAAAGTTTGTATTAGTTTACCTTGATGATATCACATTGTATTCAAAGATTGTAGAAGATCATTTTGATCATTTGAGACAAGTGTTCTTAAGGTGTAGAGATTTTGGGGTATCCCTTAACCCAAGAAAGTGTGTCTTTGCTACCAATCAAGGAAAATTATTAGGACACATTGTATCTGAGGACGGTTTAAGCATTGATCCAGAAAAAGCAAAAGCAATACTTTCTCTCCCTCTTCCTAAACATAAGAAAGGGTTAGAAAGTGTCCTTGGTAGGATAAATTTTGTGAGAAGATTTATCCCTAATCTTGCTACCATGGTAAAACCCCTTATAACTATGCTCAAGAAAAGTATGGTCTTTGCATGGAACAAGGAAGGGAAGGAAAGTTTTGAAGAGATCAAGGTAGCCATAGCCTCAACCCCTACACTCATTAATCCAAATTTTGAAAAGGATTTCATCCTTTATGCCCTAGGTGGTGAGTCAAGCATTTTCACTGTCTTGACTCAAAAAAATGATAAAGATGAAGAGCATCCCATAACCTTCTTTAGTGAAGGGCTTAAACACTATGAAAAAAAATACAACTATGTAGAGAAGAAAGACCTTGCAATCATCAGAGCTTTAAAGAAATTTAAACACCTCCTATCTCATAATAAAATTCATTTGTTAGTACCCCATGTGAGTGTGAAGGATTTCCTTTTGAGGAAAGATATTAGTGAGAAGAGAGCTGGTTAGATAACTAAAGTAATGGAATATGATGTTGACATCTAGATCACCAACCTAGTAAAAGGGAGGGGGTTGTGTAAATAGATGATATTATATTAGGAATTGGATAAGAAAGTCGCTATGATACTAACAAAATAACAAGAGACAAGAAATGATGACCCAAGGAATTGGATGGATGATATGAGGAATTTCTTATTAGGCAATGGATATCCTCAAGGATTAGATAGAACTAAAAGGAGACAATATAGATTACAGTCAATTCTTTATGTCTTAGTTGATGGTATCCTTTTTAGGAAAGATTTTAATGGAGCCCTATTAAGATGCATTGACATAGACCAAGTTGAAAGAATGATCAAAGAGCTTCATGATGGTCCTGATAGTGGTCACTTCTCAGTAAGGACAACTGCAATGACGATCATGAGGGCTGGTTACTACTGGCCATCCCTATTCTATGATTGTCATAGGTATGTGAGGAAGTGTGAAAAATGTGCCTTCTTCTCTGGTAAGCAAAAGCTTTCAGCTCTTCTTCTTCATCCCATTCAGGTGGACCAGCCTTTTTCTCAATGGGGATTAGATTTTATAGGCCCTATCAATCCTTCTTCTAGTTCTAGTCACAAATGGATTTTACCTGCTATAGATTACTTCACCAGATGGACAGAGGTAGTTGCATTAAAGGATGCCACAAAATCTTTAGTTGTTGAGTTCCTTGATGGAATTGTGACTAGGCTTGGTGTCCCTTCAACCATTATTTTAGATAATGCAAAATCTTTTACAGGAGCTCATATTTGTGCATGGGCAATTGACCATAATATCTACTTGAGAACATCCTCAAAATACTATCCTCAAGGAAATGGTTTGGTTGAGTCATCCAACACGAACCTAATTAGGATTATGAAAAGAACTCATAGAGGATAACCAGAGGTGTGTAGTGCCTGCCCCTGGTTCGCATTTCTGTTATCATTGTCAAGTTCTTTTAGGTTGATTTTGTGCATTGATTAATTTAGAGATATTGGATTTACAATGCTATGATATTATTTCATGACTTTGATTACAAATGTATCAGTTATTATTGCTTAGTTGATTTCATTTCACATGATGTTAATGATGTTTTGATGATTCCTACTTAGTAAATGTGGTTTCTTTTGTAACAATGTTAACATGATGTCTTTAATGATGATTATGTTGTATTGATAGAAATGCATTATTATATATACGCATTTTATGTTAGACTTGTGATTTTTACAATACTTACCCTATACTTGCATGTGTATGGTGTGCGTGTGTATTTTATCTTTCTGTTTGATGTGTTTGATGTGGTTAGGGGAGGGAGTCGTAGTCACCTGCTAGTCGGGATTTACACGATAAACCACTCCCTGCCATTGTCTGTTTAGTTTAGATATATTATATACATGTACATGCTCGTCTTTTACGCAGGATGCAGGTATCGGGCATTGACTTCCCTGAATTGCTAGGATGAGCGTGCCCTATTACAAATACTCAAATGGTGAGAATGGGAAGATAATGATTAGGTCCAATCCTAGCCTTAAGCCTATAATACTTGTCCTGCAAGGAGGACTCGTAACAGACTGTCTACCCTTTTTAAACCCGTGAGTATTTTGTGCATATGTTGTTTTGTGAGTCTTTGATGAATTTCTATTAATTAAGTCTAATTAATAGATTAAATTAATAATTTAATTTAATGGAGAATTATTATGATATTATGAATATTTAATTATATTTAATTAATTGAGAAATTAATTAAATATAAAGAATTAAATTGAAGATAAAAGTTTTAAGATTAAATTTAGAACATGATAATATTTATTTAATTTAATAATAATATATTTAGAGTTATTTTTAAATAAATGCTAAATATTATTGTTATTTAAGTTAATAAATATTTATCAAATTAAACGTTCTAAATATATTAAAAAGTTAAATAAAGTTTAAATTTAGAACGGGATAATATTTATTTAATTTAATAATAATATATTTAGAGTTCATTTTTAAATAAATGCTAAATATTGTTGTTATTTAAGTTAATAAATATTTATCAAATTAAATGTTCAAAAATAGATTAAAAAGTGAAAAGATATTATTTTATGAATAAAAGATTTAAGTTTGCATGATGCGTGTATGAGTTTAAAATATAGAAAATTAATTAAAAAGATAAAAAAACATGTGAACTTGAATATTGATATTTTAATAATGTGCACATGAGATTAAAGTTATAAATTTATTAAAGTAAAGTAAAGTGGAAAGTTAAATAAAGTAATTTAACAATTCACTTAAAGTGCATGAAGGAATAATAAAAGAATATTTTAATTTAAAAAGGAAATTAATTGTGCATGAAGAATTAATTAAATAAAATAATTATTATTTTAGAGTTGTGGAGACAGAAACCCTAAAGGTAATTAAATTCTATATTAGAGGGTTTTTGGAGTCATTTTTGGGGGAGTTTTTCATACACAGATTTGAGGACACACACAGGTTTGAAGAGAAAATCAGAGGGTTTGGAAAAGAAGGGAAGTTTTTCGTAGTTTGAAGGGTTTCACTTGCAGTAGGAATCTTTATCTAGCTACCACTGTTTAGCATCAAATCTAGGTAGGATCTCGTGGTTTAATTGTATAGTAGTTTTGCTCTTCAAATTTCTGTTTGCTCCGTGTCTTTTGCATGTGTTGTTTTTCTGTATGCAATATTGTTCTTGATTGAGAAATATCTCTACATGACTTAGATGAATACTTCATTGGGTTTATTTTAGAGAATTGTATTTGAATAAGAAATTAATTAAATACGTGAATCTTTTGGACATTGAAATCAAACTTGAGATTTAAAAGATAAACGTCCTCTTTCAATAAATTTTAAGAACGAAAATTAATTTGGGAAAAAGTTTGAAATGAAAAGAAAATTTTGAATTAGGATATTGAATGGTTAAATTTGGTTTTCCTATCAGAGTATTAATGTACATGTTATTAAAAAAAAAATATATACATATACATATACATATACATATACATACATACATACATACATACATACATACATATATACATATATATATATATATATATATATATATATATATATATATTAATTCTATTAAACTTTATATAAATTAAAATTTATGAAACATAATTATAAAATTAAAAAAAAAAATAAAAAAAAAATATATATATATATTATAAATATGTTTCGTTTATATTAAAATAAAAATAAAACATAAAAATTAAATTAAATTAAATTTTTTTTTGGGGGTTTGTTTTCCCCCCCCCGTACCTGCTGCCGGCATTAAAGGCCGCGGCAGCCGGTACCGCAGGCAGTAGTTGTACTGCTGCTGCACGCAGTAGGGTACCCTGCGGCCGCAGAGCAGTGCAGGCCGGCGGGCCTTAAAACACGTAGGCATTTTTTATTATTATTTTATTTTGTTAAAAATTTTTTATTAATATTTATGAATATTTAATAATAATTTTTACATAAACTTTGTTATTATTTATTAATGAATTTTAATATGTTAATTTTATTAATATTTAATAATATTTTATTAACAAGTTTTATAATGTAAATTATAGTATTATTTAGTAATTTGGTCTAATGAATGTTATTATGAATTTATTAACATTTCTTATTTTTATAAATGAGTAAGATTATTTTAATTTTATATTATTAATTAGTTTAATTAAATGAAATTTAATTAAAATTAATTAATATAAGAGAATACTTAGTGGAATTCAGAATTATTTTAATATTAATGATATTGGCTTTAATGAAATAGAAATAATTAATTTTATTGGAAGAACAATCATTATTATTTTAATAATTAATTGATATTATATAAATGGGGGTAATTTTATAGTTTATCCAAATTAATTAATGAGTTGACTTGTAGAATAAATCGAGAATCTTCTATACTTAAAACGTACATTAAAACGTAAAGTGAAACTTTACTTGTAATCAAATTATGTATTCTCAAACCAAAACTCAGACTATGAAACTGTGTTATTTTTCTTGTATGGCTTATACTTGTGGATTCTCGAGTTGTTTAGATGTTGACTAGTCTAGGATGTACACCAGAGGTTTTGTGAAATTTCTTTGATACTATTTTGTGGTTGGATGTCATGATGTGCTTTGTGATTCAAATTGGGATTATACCTTGTGGAACTTTTATGTGTACTTGGATGGGAGATCCATCTTATTTCAGGTTGCCTGTTAAGGAACCGAGTTTGATCATTATGGGTGTTGTGGTATGGGACACAACTGTGTTTTTATGTGCTTAGGAGAGATTGTCTAGGTACGTGACTTGGGAGTGGCTTGCATAGGGGTCTGGGACCCAAAGTGATCAGTGCCAAGGTAACCTAATGCAAGTTATGTAATAAGTGATAATCTAGTAATTAAAATTTATGGGGGGAAACACACTAAAAAGATAAGTTAGAGATTTTTGATCTACCCATGCCTTGAGTGCTTGTATAAACTAAGGATGGGAATGAGATGAGTGCCTCATCTTCTTGAGAGGGCTTTCTAGTTTCCATATGTGTGATGTTGAGGGTCCGGGGTTCAGAGTAACTAGTCCAGGGTAACTCAACGCTTGAGGGTCCGGGGTCTATTAAGAGATCAATCCAAGGTAACTCAAGAAGCCATGTGATGACACTCCCTAGTATGTAGCCTGAGTCTCCTCTGTAGTTTTTGTGTACCTCTGGTGGTGTACTTATTGTTGGTGGTGTATCTATTGCCAGATGTGTCTATTATGGTTATTTACTTTCATTGATGATGATTGGTGATTCATGGATGTTGTACTTTTGACATGTGGCTTTTGACTTGAGATGATTATCTTTCGTTGACTTTATCTTATGATCTTGGTATTTGGTTTACACTTGGTTTGTGAATGATGTTTGGTTATGAGGTGTTGGTATTGGATTGAGTGGTCTTACTTTTTGATTATTTTATCTTCTTGAGCAGTATGTGTTACCTTTGAGGTAGTTTTGGCTATTAGGGGTAACTTGCCTAGGAATGTTTTATGTTTGTTTTAGCGTATGTGGATCGTTCATTATCTTCCCTGCACGGTGGGAGTGGAAGCCTGACTAGGTAACCACACGGTCGGGAGGTAGTGTCTTCTTACCATTTGGGTTCCCCTTCACATTGCTAGCTGTTGGATGTTTTCTGCAGAAGATGTACCTTTACCATTCTTATTTCTTATCTCGGAGACTTCTTTTCAGATGATTTATATATGCTATCATGTATTCTGATGTATTGTATCTATTCTCACATACCCTGCGACATGTGCAGTGGATGTTATTATTTGGATGTACTTTCATTGTATTGTTTATACTTATGCATTTGCTTATGCGATTATGTATCTATTATTTCTTTATGATCTTGAGACATTGTACTTGGAACTTAAACTAATTAATTTAAAATCATTAAATGTGACTCAACGTAAAGGAACTCTTAAGGAATTGAAACTATATCTGTAATTGCAAATGTGTATTTGATATGTATGTTCTTATTGCTTCCGCATTAATGTTATCTTGATGTTGTTTAAACTTTAAAAAAAAATAGTTCAATAAACATTGTAACATATTAGGTTTATTTCTCTTGGGTTCTCGAGCGGGGCGTTACAAGGTGTTGGCATCAAAAGTTGAGGACTGCACTATGGGATGACAGAATAACACCTAAGAAGTCGATAGGAAACTCACCATTTATGTTGGTATATGGCAGAGAAGCAAGGCTTTTAATTTAATTAGAATTCCCATCCCTAGAACTAGCTCATTAGCTTGAGCTAATTGAAGATTATGATGAGTCAAGCCATGCAGATCCTAGAAACACATCAGTAGTAGGTGAAAGGGAGCTTTGACAAGAAGGCTAGGGTCAAAATCTTTAGAGAAGGTAATTTGGTTTTGAAATGGGATGCAGATAGGGAAAAGCCAGGGAGACACTCAAAATTTGATGCACTATGGAGTGGTCCCTATGTGATTTTCAGTTGCAAGCAGGCTAATGCTTTTCATTTAAGCAAAATTGGTGGTGAAATTTTTCCTATCCCAGTCAATGGGATCTATCTCAAACCATGTCTCTAACAGGGGTTGAGGTTTCATGTACAAAGCTAGCTTAGTTTTCTTCTTGTTGGTTTTCAGCTTTCCAAGAAGTGCACGAGCACATGTGTTTTTTTGAGTTTGCAGAGGAGTAGAGACAAAGCTTTCAATGTTTTATTGCTATAGAGGTAGGGTTAGGGTTTCATAATTCATGAGATCCACCTTTTTTATGACTCTATGGTCCAATGGATGCATACGGTCACTGGTCATATGCATAGCTGGCTTGCGTCCCCTTTGAGTCACTAGAAATGTTACCTATTTTTGTCTCTCACCAAAAATTTGAATTTGAATGCCGTCCCATGCAATGATCTTTAACCATCTGTAATATTATTTAAATGCCCTGGAAATACAAGAGATAAACAAATAAATATTATATGGTATTCCCTATTTTCCTAAATGTGTTTCCCCTGGCCCGCAACTTTTTGCGCTGTCAAATCTTACATCTATCTATGGTGGGAACTTTCCCACTTTCTCAAAAAAAGCGATCTTTACATAATGTAAGGAAGCGTTGTCATGATGCATGGCAAGTGGGTCCATGTTCTTCTTGTGGGCTACAAGTTGGGAAGCTACTGGGTGAGCTGGCAATTTGATTGGTGGGCGCTTTCTTGCATTTTGTGTTTTTTCAAACTTCCTGACAATGCAGGCAAGCGTTAGATTGCCATGTGTCCTCACAGGCCCAAAGGAATAAAAGTTATAGTTTAGCTATTGTGATCATTGATTTAGCAAAGATCAAGGGCTGGTGCTTGCTTGCAATATGAAAGTGCATGAGTTTTAAGTAATGCGAGCAAGTCCCTTCATGACATGTAGCTGATAATGACATCATGCATCCATTCTTCTCAAAGCAAGATCCACCAATTGATGCAAATAGATCTACGGTGGGTGCTTCCCCGCATTATGAAGATGCAAGGATATTAAGGAATGCGAGCAAGTATCTTGCTGCCATTTGTCTTTGTGGGGTCAAGTTGATTTCATAAGCATAGGGGGATGTGAGGTGGGGCCAGGTCATGTTGAGGTGTATGCTAAGTAATTCATGGGCCCAGAAGTATTAAGGGGCAGGTGCAGTATAATGAAGATCTGTCATTATTGATGATCTTACACAGATCAACGATCAATGCTTTCCCACATTATGAAGATAAAAGGTAATTAAACAATGTGGGAAAGTGCCTAAAGGACATGTGTCCTTATGGGCCCGGCTAAGGCATTAACAGTTAAGGTTGACAATTATGTGACATTGTGGTTAAGTTGGGAAGGTGGCTCAGTTAATTGAGAAGATGTGGTCAACTGCGTGGAGACTTTACAGGGTGGTAGAAAAATAAAAGACCATTGGCCAACGTGGTCCATTTTGGTTGTAAGACTCAGTTGACCTAATGACTTTGCTGATTCATAAGCCAAAAACAAAGGAAATTGAGTTTTCTTGCATGATTTGATCCTCATGATCAATTCCAACTACTTTGGAATGAATGCTGAACCCAGTAAATAGCAGGAGAACACTCGACCACCCTTGTTTATCCATCTACTTGGTCAGAATGGTTTAATGGTGTCAATTCTATCAAGGCGCTATTTCAACAAAATATTAGATTTCATTATATCTAAATCTATGCCTAGATTAGATTTTCTCCAAATCTCTAAAGAGACTTAATGATAGTGGATCCTTTTGGCATGATTGTATCTCTTTTGGCCTATGAATGGTATATAAGTGAATCCTCTCTTTCCTTGTGTCATTCATTTGAGTTTTTTGATCTGCATGTGATTGCTAGATTAAAGCAAGTTTGGATGTGTATATTTTTTGGTGTCATGATGGTTCAATAGTGCATGTATGGGAAGAGATTGGTTTGAACACTCTATTTTTGGTACATCACCCCACATAGGTTAGAATAGGTAGATTTGCTTCTATGCATTCCTACTCCCTTTTCCTCTCCAAGAGTAGTTAGGTGCACCCTGATAGTAAAAGAAGTTGGCCTTCTCAAGAGACTCAACCTCACAGTTCAAGTCCCACAGCTTAGAGGGTTTTTCCATGTTTCACAAGGTTGTCCTTAGGTAAAAACTTTGGACAAGGGTGCAAACTTTTGTGACAATAGGGATGTCAGCCACAATGATGGTGAACATTATTTTTGCTAGGTATGCAACTAAGGCTACTTAGGCATCCTTTACTTGACCTATTAGGGGAACTTGTTTTGCATCCATAGAATAGCAATTCTCAAAGGTCTTAGTTAAAGGAAAGCCTAAGGCATGAACAACAATAGAAGGCATGATATTATCTAATGCACTCAAATCAATTATGCAATTACTCAATTTGTGACCATTGACATATAAGAACACATAATTGGGATCAAGTTTTTGGCTGGGGGAGGTAGCTAGGACTAAATATTATTCCTCATTAAATATCATAGGCATGATTGGTTCTTCATTAGTAGGGGGAAATGTACTAGTACTAGGCTTATTATCACAAACAACAATATTGACATTTGAATGAGCGCTATTATTAGTTCCTCATTTGCAATTGTTGACTAACTTTTGCAATTCAGCTAGGTTATGTTGGTGTAATTAAGTATTTACTTATTACACTTTACTTAAGTTTACTTAGGTCAATGCATTATTTTATTATTTCTTAGGTGAGACACCTTGGAGTTTGCATACTCTTAAGAGTTTTCATGTTGACAAGACAGGAGTAAGAAACTCTAATTCAACACATGGTGTCTATAGCATTGGAGTTTGCATAATTAACTAAGTTGTCATGTAGAGAACACAATTATTCGCACTCTTATTTTAGCACATGCTATGTACAACATAATTTTACATGCTACACCTTTGTAGGATTATCCTCACATCATCACACTTACTCCTGTGATTAATGGACTATAATTGAATCCTGGTCGACATGTGCTTAGTTTTAAGACTTATTAGTGTGTTGACTCCTAGGCATTCTAGAAGCATTCCAGAGGCCTTTGTATTCAGACACTCTCAGTGTGTATGTACTTAACATGATATGACATATCTTCAATTCATTTTGATTTTGTCATTCTAATCATACTTTGGTCTATATTTTGCTTGTGCTTGAGTTCCTTGATCTTGGGTGATTTTTCCCAAAATAAAATTCTTATAGATTAGACTTTAAGTACTCTAGAGGAGAAACCTAAATATGAGCATCTTAAAAATATTGAATGATATCAAATGAGGAATTGGGATTACCACTTGACTCTACTTTCAGTAGTTATCCCTTTGAAGTAGAGGGGGTAGAGGTACTACCTATGACTAGTGAAGTAGAAGGAGCATTTTTCTGAAGAGGGATTGAGCTTTTGAGACCTTTTTTCTTCTGGCTTCTTATTGTTACGATCATTTTTACTCCATCTAGGGTGGAAAAACAATCATCTCCTCATTTTGAATTTGATTCATAATCCAAATAAAATATTCTAGAGTTGCTAGGGGTAGTAGAATCATCTTTACTTTTAGGATATTCCATTATTAGCTTATTACTTGCATTCATCTGCTTGTATCTATTCATTTCAAGGCAAGAGTCACCATCATGATCTACTCTAAGTGGATTATGCATGAACTCTACCTCTTTGGAGTTGCCTCAGTGAAAAGCTTTTGTGGAGCATGTCATAATTGTAAGGCCTTTCCTTCATGTTTTCTTCTCAATATATCTTGATAAAGTTTTTGAAATGAGGGAGTTGGCTTACTCATTTTCATTTCATGGAAATCATCTCATTTGAAAATTTTTGATGCATTTCTTTCATGTTGTTGGTAGTGATAGTAGTAGTTCTTGTAGAAGTTCCACTTTATATCTTTCTCTTCCATTTCCTAGCTACTATCAAATAATCTTCTAATTCTACATCTAGAGTCTAGGAAGGTTGGAGATTTTTCACATGAGCTCTTCTAATTTGAACACTAATATTTGGAGGCATAGAACTAATGAAGAACATCTTCTGATTATCTATGGTTGGTCTACCTGCAATAGGAATTTTGTTAAGTAATTTGTTGAACTTTGAAATGAAATCCCTCATGGGAATACTTGGTTCCTTTTTTATTTGAGTGAGTTGAGACAACATTGTATGCTCATCTTCTATGCTTTTTCCATGAGATTCAAATTGGTTTCACATATCATCCCAAGTCATGATGCATCCAACTAGTGTTTCAACAAATATTCTTATGGCTACATCTTTGTGCCGAGGAGAGACAACACTATAGGATACAAAGAAAGCAGTGCTATGTTCATCTATAGAAACCTTCCCATCACCATAAAATTTGAGGAAATTATTCTATGAGTCTCTTGGTGAATCATTGTTAGTAGCAAGGTGTAGGTAGAATAACTAGGATTGGCTAGAAAGTGATAGTAGTTGGAGCTACAACTCCATGTAAGGTGAGCGCATTACATAATGATGGAGTTTGTGTTCAAAAAATAGGTGGGGAAAATGAATTGCTATGTCTCTTGGACGTAGAATGGGGTGGTGGAAACAAATCCCCATTGATGCCTTCTAGAACTAGGTCCCTTGAACAAGCTCTTCCTCTTCTCATGGGGCCTTCTAATATGGAAAAATCAATTTTTGTGAGCTCTTTGAACATTGGATCGACTTGACCATGATCACAAACACTCTTGGCATACTTGGGATCCTAGATGAACTAGTTTGTCCATAGATAGGTGCTTTTAGGATTGCCTCAACCTTCTCTACTAAAGCACACCTTCCAATACTTAATGTTGGCTTCTTCTCATTCTAGTACAAAACTGACTCTTTTGTACTCGCTTATGGATTTTTTTTCTTTTCTAGGAAAATTTATTCAACTGATTGATAGCTTCTTGTTTGTCTTGGAAACCAAGGTTGGGCAACATAAATGGGATTTGGCCTTCATGAGGAAGCACCATTTCTCCTCATGGGTCAATATGTACAACTCAAAAAAATGTATGAGTGCCAATTTTAGAGTTATTCTAGTGAAGCCAGAAAAAAACTTACTAAGAATACTTATGCATTGAATAATAGACATAGGGGATAGTTATCTCCCTTGTAACTTCAAATACTAGGGAAGATGAAAACATAGAATATTTTGTGTTTTAAATTAAAGATCTCTTATATTTTATTCCCCAGTAGAGTTTCCAAAAAATATTGCTAAACAATTTTCCTTCCTTGTATTTTGGCTTATACCCTGACTCTTAATGTGCCTAATGTGGTGAAAGAAAAATTAGTTGGAAACATAATGGGTCAATGTAGGTGTTCTATCAAGGACCCCTAAATTGAAAGGTAAACCTCGTGTGCAAATATTTATAATGAATATTATTTTTAGTAGATCATCAATTTCTAGGGGTATGCTCTTAACCAAAGAGCAGACGAGGTACGACCAGATTGCCCAACATTTCAAGAAATCCACATAGATTGTAGATGATGAATCACAACCTCCACAACTATGAATGCATATGAGTTAATTTTAATCTCTTTTAATACTTAAAATGTAGTATATTTGTCTATTGAATGTAAAATGAAAAATACAAGACTATCTACTAATGCATACTACATGAGAAGAGATAATGTGATTAACTAAACAATACCCAAATTGACCAAGTTACTATGATGGTACAACAATCATTTTCTTCCTACTCAACACCTAATATTAACCAAATGTTAGATTGTGGTGGCTGATAAGGAAAGTACTATACATACTAAATCCTTTGGGGTTCAGGGCATGGCCTTGAAATTATCAGGATTTTGGGCCAACATGCAAAATTGGTTCTTGCTGCAGTATTGAGCTATAAGGGATTACGAATTGTAATCAAGTTGTAATCACTTGATCATAAAAATATTGGACTTGTTGTTTGGTGGATGTAGCCCAGGGATTGGGTGAACCATGCTAAATCTTGGTGCCTTGTATTCTTTTTTGTGTGATCTATTATTTTCTATTATTGGTTATATTTTCCTGTAATTGTTATTTCTATCTGTGGTTTAATCCTAATATTGAGCTGTAAGGGATAACAAATTGTAATTAGGTTTTAATCATTGGATCATAAAAATATTAGACTTTTTGTTCGGTGGATGTAGCCCAAGGATTGGGTGAACCACATTTAATCTTGGTGCCTTGTGTTCTTTTTTGTGTGATCTATTATTTTATGTTATTGGTTATATTTGCATGTAATTGTTATTTTTGTCCATGGTTTAATCCTAACACCAAATCCCAAACTTCTCATATAACCATGAAAATGAACATGAAACTAAATTGCATAGAATAGAGGAAACAAGAAAATACTATAAACGATGGTGATAATTCATATAACCATTAAAAAAAGAAACAAAACCTAGTTTTTCATCAATCCCACAGTTTGCATTAACAACACATTTCAAACCAAAGACCATGCAAGAGTTAAACTAACATGAACAAAAAAAATCAAAATGTAGATGTAGAGCCTTACACAATAGTCCCAGCTATCAAGGTTTTCCTATACAATTTTTTTCCCCCTTCTATTCCCTTCTCAAAAGGTTACATCTTTAGGCCCTCTAGAACTTGCTAGTTACATTTTTTGATTACAATATAGAACATAGAAGTATTCTAAAAATAGGATTGACTAATTAGTCATCCATTACAAAGCCTTAATTTATGAAGAGAATGGAAAATTAAAAGAGAGAGGAAGAAGGGATTATAATAATTTTCCTAAGAGCAAAATTCACCTAAGAACTAAGAAATCAAACACAAGCACACAGTAGACCAAAAGAGAGAGAGAGTATGATTAGAATAACAATGTATTCAATAACTGGTTGAAAGTATAGTAGGAGTGCCTAAATATAAAGGCCTCTTAGATACATCTAGAATGCCTCATAATTAGCACCATGATGTGTCATACAACCAAGCACATGTCCACCAGATATGGGTTATCCTCCATTAAGCACGAAAGTAAGTGCAGTGATGTGAGGATAAGCCTGCAAGGATGTGACACAGAAAATAGTGTTGTAGACAGCATGTTCTTAAATAGAGTTGCATACTCCTATGTTGTCTACATTACAACTCAAAAAGGTGCGCAAACTCCTAAGTGTCTCACAAATAAAAATAATAAAATAATGCATTAACCTAAGTAAACTTAAGTAAGTGTAATAAGTAAATACTTATTTACAACAACACCCCCCCTTAAGTGCAACTTAGGGGAATGCCCTTAAGCTTATAATCTAGGATGAAGATGCATAATGGGTCCTGGCTAGTAGGCCATATTAGGTACCCATGTACATAATGAAAATGCAATCTCCCATAAAGCGAGGAAAGAGGGAAAACCTCATGGGAAAAACCCTCCCCCAAAAAGAGAGATAAGTAAGGATGCATCGATGGATGGAGTAATCAAGACCCCCCCATTACGACATACATCTAGTATATAAATAAAAGAATGAGAGAAGGAAGAGAGACATAATAGGCTCACCCCCCCAAAATAAGAATGCCAACAAGTGAAAGCTACTCCGATGAAGAAGCTGGTCCAAGAATGCAGAATGGTGTTCCTCCCCTTAGGAAGAAACAAAGGCAAAGGTACAACCCTAAAGATGTATGGTGGCCCTAAAACCTGCTCAAGTATCCCTGTGTTGATGCTAAAGTTCACCCCTTCGAAATGTGCTAAAAAGAATGAATGTAGATCGGTCAAGGATGTTTGTTGAACCTATTCCATTGAACCATCTATCTCCTCTACTAAGAAAGAGACCTCCACTAATTGCTGTTCATAAGGATCCACAATCATGCCAACCTATGAAGATTGATCATGTAGAGAATGGACATGAGGGTCAAAGTGATCCCTCGCAACAATTGTAGAAGAATTATCATCAATGAGAAGATGTAAGTCCTCTAGTCTATCTCCCAAGTCAATTGAAGCTGGAACTGGAAGACAAGATGTACCATGATGTGTTGGACCTTTCACTATGGCAATATAAGCATGTGGACTAGACTGATGTGACCTCTCATTGCAACTGTCGATAGAACCCCATATGTCTGAACTTGTTGAAGCATTATTGTTGGTGTCACTATCAGTTTCCACTATGTATGATGTGTGGAGAGGAGTAGAGGATAAGCTGGGAGAACTTTCCTCAAAGCGAACATCCTTCTCCACAAAAATCTCATGACTCTCTGGATCCATCAATCTATAAGCCTTCACATTGTCTTCATAAACAATAAAGGTACAAGGCCTAGGTGTCAGTGCCTTGCAACTCCTGGAAGATAGGTTTGCCCATGCTGGACAACCAAGGACTCTAAGGAGACTCACAACTATTTTTCTGCCACACCATGCCTCAAAAGGAGTCTTGCCATCTAAGGCTGGATGATGTGACCTATTAAGTATGTGAGTAGCACTGCTAATGGCTTCAACTTATAATGTAGGATCAAGAGACTTGGCCTTTATCATGCAACTTCCCATGGTCTTGAGAGTCCTAATCCTCATAGCTGCAACATCTATCTTTTCTTCTTGAGTAGATTTTCTAAATCATCGATTCTTTTTGTCTTGCAATGATGTTTGTCATGATTTGGCTTTTCTCAATATGAACAAAAAAGTTTTTCCTTCTTTTCATTACTTCCTTTCTTGTTTGAAGAAGAACCGTCTCGTTGAGAGGAGTCATGTTATGTCTCAGATTGTGTTTTCTACTTCCACTACTTCTTCTTCTTGTTGGTTTTTCCCCCTAGACTAGATTTGTGATCATCACTAGCCACCAAGGCTTTGGTCTTGGATGACTTGAGAAGTCCAAAATCCACCAAATGAGATTGTTCAACAATCAACATGTTTGCAAATCCATCAAAGGAAGGCTTCTGGTAAGCAGATCCCATGGTTAACCTATGAGTATTAAAACTTGAAACAAAGTTGGCGTACTAAGAAGGTAGCTTCTTTAGGATGTGATGAATCAACCTATCATCCTTCATGAGATTTCAAAAATCTTTTAGAAGTGCCCTATACTCATTGACCTTAACGATATAATCCTAAATTGTGTCATAATTCTTAGGATCCAAGAGAAGCAGATCATCTTCAATCTGAAATCCCTTTTCTTCATCTACTTTACCATACAACTGTTCAAGTTTATCCCAAGCTTCTTTAGATTCTGAACAATTTTTAATGTGAAAGAGAAGATTCCCATGTATGCAACTCCTGATAACACCTAAAGCTTGTCGATCTTGACTTTGCCAATGAATGAGTTCTTTAGCATCAATAGGTTTAGTAATTGTACCATCAACACAAAGACTATATCCTTTTTCCATTAATCTACTCCATGTAATATCTTTCCGTGTAGAATAGTTGTGTGAAGTTAGAGGAGGACATTTAAAACCCATGATACAGAAAATGAAAAGAGCACAAAATAGAGACACAAAAACACAGTACACACCCCCCTTTTTCACTCAATCAAAAGACCCCCCAAAAAAAGATGCTTTGGCACTTTATAAGTAGTGCATTTACAATGGGCCACTTGTCAAAATGACCAAAGTGGACTTTCTGATTTTTCTTTTACAACTACCTTATGAGGCTGAAATCTGTCACTTAAGCACTGTAGCTCAGATATACAATAATTCTGAAAAAGAATCAAAGCTTTATAATGTCGAAAAAGGCCTAATTCTAAAAGTGAAAAAACATTCCACACAACCCAAAATTTGGCTTCACATCTGGAAAGTAGACAAAAAAAACACACTTTCAAAAAAAATAGAACCTAAAAAAGTGACCAAATGTGCTCGTACGTAGCTTCTAAAGTTGTAAAATGCAAGATTATGTATGTACAGTCACCAAGAAATGCAATTTTTGCAAAATCTGTGTACCAAAAATAGAAAAAAACACCACCACTGGAAAATTCAAGAAATTTTACTTGATTTCAAAAAAAATTGCACTTGAATTGGAGTTTGGATGTCCAAGATATGGGCTTGCAAACTTAGGCTGCCAAACTGAAAAGCAATCTAAAGAGGGGTCTAGAAGAGAAACTACGATGCTAAATTTGATGGTCAAATGACCATCAAAGTAGTTCTAAAATGCCCTGGAATGAGGTTCAGATGGGCATCAATTTTAACCCAGTGTTCTGTTGACATTAGCAAAAAATTCACACTCTTGGTTGACGTGGCAAGCTGAGTCATATTTTTGTACTATACGGAATGTAGGATAAAGTGTGTTGACGTGTCATAGGTTTGAGTTCCACATGGTGACATGGTAGTCTCGGCTAATCTGTAAACACACGACGAGTAGGGATTGGTTGGCAATGTGCTTATCATGGAAGCCAACGACGTCCAAGTACGTGGCAAAACGTTTAAAATCCACGTGTCCAAGGTCGGAGGACTCTACTGAGAAACTGTATTGCGGTGGCTAGAATTAATTTTGACTATCAAGAAGTACAGTCATCACCAAATTGATGCTACGCAGGTGTGAAAAAATAGTGGCAGGTCTGCAGTGGACAGATGCCCATGTGTTGATCGCTAGGTCTTCAAATACTGACTACTAAAAAATAGAGATGCGAGGAGACTCAAAACCCTTGTCAAAAAAATACTGTTGCTGTCATGAAAAATACACTGTGGGTGGGCTGGAATCTGCTATGACGCCGGAGGAAGGTGTGGACGGTGCTCAGAATATACCTTACTACGTGGGTGCAGAGAAATAGGACGAGCTAAAAATTGAAAATACTGACGTCGAATATTATGTGGGAATTATCCCACATTGATGGGATAAGCACTTAAAGTGCACTTTTTATGGAAAATGCTGAGGTCATATTAACAAAGGCAAAAGTGGCCGTCAATTCGTGGAGGGAGTATCCAGATTTTGATGTGCTGTTGTCCCACATGCTATGTGGTTAGGCCTTGCGCACTATTTAAAATGAAAATCCCGTGACATGTTAAACAAGTCTGTGACTCCGTCGGGAATTGCTTGGAGGATCGGCTGGGGGTTTAATATGTTGCCAAGTTTGACAGAAAGTTGGCTGAACTGTATGTGGCAGGATTTTTTGAGTATGCCTGCGGAATAAAAAATAACTCTCCCTGCAACCAAATAAACCCTCCAAAAATGGCGGATCTGAGGCCTCTCAGATCTGCTAAAAAAAATTTCTCTGACGAAAAATAATTTTGGAAAAACAGAGAAAAATGCAGATTGAAAAATCAATTAAATCTGCTAAAAAAAAAATACCCATACTGCAAATCGGGGCCTCCGGGTTCCTATTTGCAAAAAAAATTTGCCTCATGGTCGACTTTGGGCCAAAGTAGCCGAGTTTATAGTCGATTTTCATTGGTTCAGCGTTTCGAATGCAATGGCTAGGTTAGATCTGATGCTGGACACTCCCAATTTTTGCAGCACTTTAGATTCAGGCTGAGGTGATGAAACAAGCAAGAGGTTTCGAATGGCTTGTGATGAGAAAATCTCCAAGTTGCTTTGATACCATGTAAGAATTTGCCTAAGAGAAAAATTCACCCAAGAACTAAGAACTCAAACACAAGCACACAGTAGACCAAAAGAGAGAGAGAGAGTATGATAAGAATAACAATGTATTCAATAATTGGTTGAAAGTACACTAGGAGTGCTTGAATATAAAGGCCTCTAAGATAAATCTAGAATGCCTCGTAATCGGCACCATGATGTCTCATCCAACCAAGCACATGTCCACCAGATATGGGTTATCCTCCATTAAGCATGGAAGTAAGTGTGGTGATGTGAGGATAAGCCTACAAGGGTGTGACACACAAAATAGTGTTGTAGACACCATGTGCTTAAATAGAGTTGCGTACTCCTATGTTGTCTACATGACAACTCAAAAAGGTGCGCAAACTCCTAAGTGTCTCACAAATAAAAATAATAAAATAATGCAAAATTATAAACTAATGCATTGACCTAAGTAAACTTAAGTAAGTGTAATAAGTAAATACTTATTTACACCAACAGGGATGACACTTGTCACATCTTGCAAGAGAATGTAATGCTTTTGATAGAGAAAAAGTTCTTCTTGGAAGTTACAAATTTAGCTCTGTAGACCTTCATTACATCAATTACATTCTTCAACTCCATGACACCTAGAATGAGGATATTTTCAGTTGTTCTCAATTGTTTTGAACCAAACCCCCTACAATGAGAGAGAAGAGAAAGATATAGAAGAGTAAAGAATCCTTGACTTGATCTATACATGACAAATGTCCACTTGAAATCTCATCTTGCTATTTGAAAAGAAGACTGGAAATTGCTCAATGATGATGAAAGAAAAATGCCTAAAAGGAACCAAATCTACTATCAAAACTTGTGCCAAAATGCATGCCAAAAGGTCTTAGTGGAAAAATAACCCTACTAGGAACATTCCTACCAGATATGGAGATGACCCAATTCACCATTAAGCTCAAAACTTAATTTGAACTATCAAACAAAAATACAGTTGAGAGTGGATAAAATTGGATACATTTGAAAATTATAGTTATCCATTGGTACTTGCATTAGATCTGATAAAAAATTTAAAAAGTTCATCTGTTCCCCTTTTTGTTGATATACAATTCTCATATATTTGATCAAAATCAAACCATTTCCAAGCTTAGTTAAACCTTGATTGTCTCTTCCTAACACATGGCCTTCTATGATTGGTCGCCTTAATCCTTATGACCAAATTTTTCATATTACATCTCAATGCTTTTCCATGTCATTTCCACATGGCATCATCTTTCGTCTTCTCATATTTGACATCTTAGGCTTGCGGTTGCACAAGATTTCAACACGTGGAACCTCCTACATAGTCACTTGGAAAAGAAATGTAACTCTGGGAGTCTTCAAATTTGATCATATGATGTTATGCTTAACTATACATGGATGTATGCATTTACACTTCCTAGTTGGACATAAAATCATGACCACCCTTAAGTTGCACTTGTGCTCATATACCTTCCTTTTTGGACATAAATTTGGGAGACATAAAACCTTATCATAAAATCCTTTACTAACTTATGATCATTTCCTTGGTCATATGTTTAGATGAATCTTCAAGTAAATTTTGATCCTTTTAATTTTTGGCCCAAAATATATTTGAATTTGGATAAGTGTCATTATTCTAAAGACTTTCTCCAAAACTTTTTGTCCTTTAATATTAGGCCCAAAATATGACTAGGACCATTTGATATTTGTTGACCAAATGGTAACACTGTAAAGGATGTTGATGCCACAATAGATGTTATGTCAAGTATGCCACATGTCTTCTTTATAGGAAATATGTGAATATAAGTTGACTATTGCAAAAATTGGCATGATATTCATTTGGAATTGTTGATTAAAGTTGATCAAACGGTGGTTGGCTTGATCCCCTATCTTGCAGTTTTGTTTTGTAAACCACCTTGATCCTATGCTTAACCATCAAGCATAACTTCATGACTTCCTGTTTGGTTGCATAGTTAACTCCTCCAAGCTCACAACTACCTTAGGCTACACATCTAGTGTTAACAACAACTTCTCTATCTCTTAACCATGTCACATGGTCTCACTTGTTTGCACTAACCATTTATAATAAACCATGGAGACTTTGCAAACACCTAGAAATTAACTGTATCACACCTTAGAAAAGACTAAAGCTTAACAAGGAAGATATACAGAGATGAGCATTGGTCATGACATTGCTACTTAAATTTGCAATTTGTCTTTTAAAGTACGAAACCTTTAGCACATTCATTTGAAGCAAGAGGGTTAAGACATGAAAAATATGCATACAGACATAAAATTAGGGTTTTTGTAGAAAGATCTGAGCAACATGAAAATGCAAGTGCTAATCACATTAGTTTAACTTGGATTTTCACAATGGGTTGTTCAGAATTTTAACACTAGTGAAAATACAGGCCATCACCAACCAAGACTTAGTTGAAAGGACATTGAGAGTTTATTGTGAGGCTATTGGATCAAAGCGATTCCTTGAAACTAGGGTGTTACCTTTCTTTAGCTAGAAAATGGAAAGACAATTACTTTAGTAACTAAAAGGGCTGGAGTATCAACTTGCTAAGATGAGAAGCCTAAAAAGGGATGGACTGAAAGTCTGGCAACATCACCTAGTTGGTTGGATTAAGGATTGCATTGAATGTGTCTTGCAACATTTTAAGGAGTTCTCATTATGCAACTTTTGTACTTAATTTTTTTTTTGGGTCCTTTGGCATTTTGCTCCATTATGCTTTGTAACTCACTTTTATGATATATATAGAGGTTGTCTTGTAGATCATTTTTGGATAGTGTTCATTTTCTTCTTGTCATTTATGAAGTCATGTATTAATGTGATTTGATCAAATAATTAGTAAAAGTATTATTTTCCTTCAGTTTTGTCTCACTATTTCATATCTTGTCTATGATAAAAGTAATATTAATGTTGCAGATTGATGAAGGGTGCTCTTCTTAATACCTTAAACACAAAATTGAAACAAAGAAAAAACAACAATTGTGAGAATAAAATATGGGCTTCTTATTATTGCTGCAAATGCAAAATTATAGAATTCAAAGTTACAACATGATAACCCACATGGGTGCCTTCATTACATTAATCTGCAAGATAAATCTGCGAACTATCACCTAGAGCTATCATAGACAATGTTCAGGCATTTATTAAATATGCAATTTTATGCTACCCAAGAAGGTTCTAGACATTCAAACTTAATACCTAGGGCCGATAGACCCTAGCAATATGTATAAAGTTGGCCAAATACATTTTTGACATTTATTTTGGATGTTTTGGTCACCCCAACTTCAGAATACCATAATTCATGAACCATTGCTTTGATTGGCTATTATAACCAATTTTCAAAAACCAAAACTTCTGATCTATAGGCTTGGATTGGAAAAAGTGCCCATCCATTGAGTTTTTGGATCTCACTATGACACTCTAAGGCCTCCAATAGTGAGCTTGGAGTTTATATACCAAATTTGCAAACCAAAAATCCACAATAAATCTATGAATACACATGATATGACACTGAGCTTCAACTAGTAGGCTGATATATCCAAGATGAATATCCACCTTTGAAATTAGGACATGCTGAGCTCATATGACAAATTTACTAAAAATAGGAAGTTCCCAGAAATAGTAACCCCCTATCTACCAGTCCTTATTAAAATAGAAAAGGTTGAAAATAAAAATATTTTTGGGTGATGCAAGATTTCCCTCACACTTAGGATGTTCATGCATCACAAATTCTGTCAAGTAGATGCCATTTTTTATTGTAAAATTTTCTTTTTGTTTATTGAGAATATAGGTTTTTTAGACCTTTGTGCAAAATATTGATGTGTATGCATGCTAAAGGCAAGTTGTGTGAGTCTAGTACAATTATTTTTCTTTTCAAGTGTTGTGGTTTTCTTGAATATCACAAGTTTGAATATTTAGGTGCATCACTATTGGTTTACCTTTCTTTCCCTTTTCCTCAGAGAGTTTTTGACTTCGAGTAAAGCATCTTATAAGAACTAGCCTAGAATGCAAAGGTTTCACTTCAATTTTAAAAATCCCACATTAAAGTGATTCCCGTGTCATGCTAGGAGTTTTAAAATTTTATAGTTTAGTCAAGGGTGCAATTTTGGAGTATAACATTTACAACAACTCAAATGGAGAAAAGGAAAAACAAATCATTGCCCATACTCTTTGACTAAGAAGAGGGGCTCAAAAAACATCAAGTGGCATTAAAGACTTACAAAGAATAGGAAAGTTGTAGCCAACAAAATGTTATGGACCCCTATGAGCTATTTCAAGATGAACATAAAGGAGGAATATTTTTCTTTTATATTTCGTTATATGGGCATGAATGAACTTAAAAGTCTTTAATGTCACTATTTTCATTCTTATAGTTCAAAAGCCCTCATTTTATTGCCTTGAAATTGTAGTTATTTTAATCATTGGTTATATAGAGAGATATACATAATGAAAACATGATAAATTCGCCATGTGGCTATAGATCAAATATTTTAAAAGGCATAAAATGAGGGCATACTTATACACAAAAGATAAAATCCACAATCATAAGTGAAATTCCTTCAAAAATCTTAGAGAAAAGTCCTTGAAAACATCCAAACTTTAAACCCTATAGAGCATTGTGGACATAGTTTTCCATAGAAAATGAAAATGCCAAAATGAGATAAAAATTAGGGTTCGTTAACCTAATATCTTGAATTTTGCATTTTTCTTTTAAAAAATTTGGCAAGGATAATTTCGAAGTAGGAGATGATTTCCACAGCTAGTCAAATTGTGATGTGAATAACAAGATTTAACTGTGTGATTTTGAGTCAAACTCGATGACCCATGTTTCATGAGTAGTGATTCAACACGAATCCATCTCTCATGAGAATAAATGGAACACTTAGCACTCATTGGATCTAGGTGATGCTCACAGGGGTGAAGCACCGGGACTTCCTGGGAGGTCACCCATCCCAGTACTACTCCAGCATGAGCGCGCTTAACTACAGAGTTTCCTCCACAGTTAAACCCAAAGCTTGCAACCCCATTTGCAAAACCTTCACCAAGTGTTGTGCTTTATGAACCATTCATTAGAAAGCCCCTTAAGCACATCACAAGGATAATTTCATTAATTAGCTCTTGGATAAATATTACATTAAATATGTCTTAACTTTTATACATGGATTTAGGGGTATACAATATTATTATATTTTATATTAATATTAACTAACCAACTTGTTTAGTGATTATTAATATAAGGTTTGATATATTTTATTTTATATTGATATTGATTAAGCATGTTTCTTAGATAATATAAATATATGATATAATAATTTAATATAATTTTTCTTTGAATTGATATTTTAAATGTAATAAATAATTATTACATAAAAAATCTATAAATTATATAATTATGATTAAATTATGAATGCAAAGAAATATAAGGAGATAGTCATGGATGAACATGAAGGTTTACTTTTTTTTTGTTTGTATGAGTTTAATGTGGACAAGAGGAGTTAATTTTCTAAATAGGCAAAGTATGGCCATGGTGGGGGTTTCTCCTTTCTTGCATGATCACATATACTAGAAAGGGGGTTTTCTTTCCTTTTAGATTCAATTTGTAGTTTTGAGTAGTTTTGTGCAGTTTATGAACAATTAGAGCCTATTTCGGAGTTATTTTTTGTTGTACATCAATTGGGCATTCTTTTGGGATAGTTAGCTCATGATTACTATTACTCGTGCTTTTATTTAGAAGTAATTTATTGCTACATTTGACATTTTCAGAATTGCATGCTTTTAGGGGGTTATGTGTAAGATTTGATCCATCTTCTTCCTTGTTTACATAATCTCTCTGACCCTTCTAAGTGTTCCACTTATATCTTATAATTTTCACCTCATTTTTAGAAGTTCCTTATTTTGGCTATGATTTTGCAAATTAAAAATTTTGGTAGATTGCATTAGACCTGATGATTGTGGAAAATTTCCTATTTTTTCATTTATCAAGCAAGTTGAAATACTTTTGCATGTTTTGGAGGAGTTCATTAGCGGAAGGGATATTTTCAGATCTCACATTGTTATTGGACATATAACTACATTGGTTTATTTTTATTTTCTTACACAATTGGAGTTCATTTTCAGTAGAAGGACATTTTTTTTACATTATCAGATATAATAGAGCAGGCATTTCTATTTTTTCTAACACTTAGTAGACATAGTTTCAAGCATTTTGAAGAAGTTTGAGCCCTCTTAAGTTCATTTTTTGTTTTGCATGGCTACAAAGAAAATATCTTCAAGGAACATAGAATTAATAATACTATCCTGCAAGTGTCTCAAACATCATCTTTAATTGCATGTACATTGGTTACCAATAATAATGAGGGCCATAAATTTTAAGTAATATTTTATAATTTTTGAGGATACATAACAGAGTGCAAAAGATGACATCAAACTTAACACTAAAAGTTGGAACAACACTTACACCAACATTTTCTCTCATTTATAAGAAAAATAATACTAAAACTAGTGTTATTTTAGGCATAAATGGTTTTTTTTTGTGATGATATTCTTGGAGATACTCTTGTGGTAGAGCTTTCACTTCATTTCATGTAGCCAAAAAGAATGCCAACAACCCAAGTAGGGATGTTGTAGTGCCAATTGTTAAAAATGATTTTTGCATTAGAGTTTGAAACCTCGTTAATGATAGAGGTCTCTTAAATTTTAATGGTTAAGGAAATAAATTAGAATATAAATAGGAGACAATAATTGATTTGTTTCATTTGATTGTAGTTTGTGAGGAAAGTACAAGAGTAATACAATCTTATCTAGAAGGCAAAATGAGAATTCACATGTTAGAAAGAAAGGAACTTTAAGTTATCTCTTCCAATTCAAAAAAGGTTTATAGAGTTCATAAATTCATATTAATGTCAAATTTGATAGAATAAAAAAAATTATGAGGATAAATTAAAATCACATAATAATGTTCCAATGGTTGTAGGTACAACTATAGAAAAAAGTTTCAATGGTTGCAAGAATAATCAAATAATATAGTTTTGGACAATTATGAAGGGGATTCTTTTTTGCATAAGTTATGGATTATTTTTGAGTAGTTTTAGTAGTTATTTGTCAATTTTTTGCCATGTAATACATACATGAATAAAGATAGTTTTGGATCCTTCATAACCCATACTGCTAATTTAGGCAAATAGTGAAGTAAAAATGAAAGTAATTTTTAAAGCAACAAAATATGCAATAATAGAAGTCGTATTAAAAGGCATCAAAGACACATAAATAGAAGCAAAGTTAGATGCAATAAGTGACATTATATTAGAAGAAAACCAAAATCAAATTAGAAGAAAACTTGGAAGCAAAATAAGAAGTAAATATGTAAGCAGTAAAAGAAGAAAAACTGGAAGCCAAACTAGAAGCAAAAAATTGTGATATTATAAACAAAACTTGAAATCAATTCAAAAGCGAAAAAAGCTATTTTCAACACCATACTAGAAGAAAAATAGTTAGAATTTTTTTTCAACGCAAAACCTGATGTAATATATGGCATAAAAACTCAGTTCTATTTTAGGTGCTAATGATAGGATTTTGTTGTAGTGTTTAGGAATAAGTATTTTAGATGCTAAATTAGGTGCTAACTTGGGTAGTAAATTTAGGAATTACTAATTAAGGTGCTATTTAGGCATTGATTTAGATTTCAAATTAGGTGCTCATTTAGGCAATAAAATAAGCATTAACTTAGGTTTTAAATTAGGCACTAATATAGGCACTAAAGCTAGTGATAAATTAGATATTACTAATTTAGATAGTAATTTAGACACCAATTTAGACACTAACTCGGTTACTAATTTAGGCATCAAATATTGTCTGATTTAGAACCTACTTATTTTATTTGATGCAAACAAAGCCAAAATTAGTGTCATCTAGAAAATTAGAATCAAATTTTTACAAAACTATTAAAAAAACATTGAAAAAGTGGATGGAAACAAAAAAAAATGGAGTTAAAAGGGAGTTAATTAGCTATCTTATTGTAGTGATTGTATATCTTTCCTCGATCACTCTTTTTATGAATCCAACTAAATAATTTTATTACTTATTTAATTATATTATCCTTTTGGCAATAATTTATTCTAAGTTTAAATAATTATTTAATTATTTGGGTTGCTTATCCTAACACCTCTTCTAGAATAATATTTATTTCTCCTCCACAATCAAATAGATTGACGCAAGAGCATGTAGGGTGTAAGCAAAATCTTACATCACCCAGAAAATGTTGTCTACTTTTTCAATACGGGCTATCTTTGTGCAAAATACTATTTATAGAAGATGTACCATTTTTAGTAAGTTGGTCATTGACCATGACGTGCTATGATTTCTTCCCTAGAGGTTCAATTTGGTTATATAAGCCTACCAGTAAAGTTTCATTGCAAGAAAAAGTTTGGTTTGAAGATATTGAACTTTTTTTCATTTTGAGAGGAGGTACAAAAGCCATGAACTCAATTTTAAAGGCTTTAGAGGCTCTGAAAAAGGGTAATTTTTTTTTGACTAGTAATTAATAATAGGAAATGTAGAGTACTTCAGAGGTTTCCAAAAAGTGTTTATAATAGGCAATAAGGTAAATGGGTGAAATGTTATGGCCTTGGAAGTCACATTACTTTGGAAGGACAAAGAGAATTCCTGCAAACATTCATTTGAGTTAAGAAAACCATTTTAGGCATGTTCTAATGTAAAGAAAAATAATTGAAGGATGATTGACCTCAAAATTGGGGGTTATAATTTCCAAAACCTTCTTGGGCAATTAAAATTCCTTAGATAAAGGCCATTAGGGTTATCTAGAGTAGTTCAGATGGTGTATATGGTTGTTCTAGTTTGCATACTTTTGCAATGAAAATTTCTTATGGGACTATAGCATGTCATATTTATGATTATTTTAACATCATTTCATTGAAGATAATAGAAAGAAAGTGTTCATTTTCTTGCAATTTATTGTTTATTTCTCTATTTTTTTGTGTATGTTTGTGTTAATAAAGGGGACACCCTTCATCATAAAGTTATTTATTAACTTCCTAATAACAAACTTGTAAAAGATTAATATATTTATTAATTTAGTCTGTTTATCTACTTTTCATGCTAATTTGTTTCCACTTATAACTCTTCTAATTTCAACTTTTCTCCCAATTTCCTATTCTCACTTGCTAAATTGTCTCCCCACTTCACTATCCCCTCTTTCCATTTTAACTCCTCTCTTTCTCCACTCAACTTATTCCTTGCTAATATTTTTTTCCACTTTCAAATGGAAGAAAAGTTTCCAATATTTATTTTCACTTAACTCTATATCATTTCCATTTCATCGTACACTTGAAATTGCAACTTTCTTATTTATCCTCACTTAACCCCTCTTGTATAATCCTAACCATCGATTATCTTGAGTTCAAAATTGAGCTTAACCATCCAACATGTCCCAATTTATCTATGAATTACAACCATTTTTCCTCATTTTCAAGAACCATACCATTTGCATATTCTTGTTATTATTATATCATTTCATCATCATAGTTATTTTGGTTTTGCACTTTCTCAATTTGAGAGAAATATAATTAGAAGGAAAAAGAGAAAAACAATGAAGTGTTATCAAATGATTGATTTTGGCTTGGTTTGATTTTCCATTCTATGCACCTTTTTCTGATACCTTTATTTTTCATAATATATTATTTAATATGAGATTAAGTTTCATACTTTCTTGTTCGATTATTTGATCAAAATTTCTTCTAGGGTGAACCCACAATAGCGGGTTACACTTTTTTGGAAGAAGAAATCCCTCCAAAAAAGTGCGCACGAGAAAAATTGTCAGAAGAGTTTTGATAGAAACAAAAATTAAAAGTTTCTATTGAAACTAAATATGCCCTTAGTTTTGATCGAAACTAAAGGGCGGTACTTAGTTTTAATCAAAACTATGTACATAGTTTCGATTGAAACTAAGTACAACCCATGGACAGTTAAGAAACTATGCACGAGAGTTTTTTAGTTTCAATCGAAACTAATAAAAATGACATTTAAAAAAAAGAACATGCCAAACCCTAACCCATGCAGGATAAAAGGGGGCCCAAGCTATTGTCCAGTCACTATTTCAATCAAAACAGGAGGACTGACTGGCATCAGTCCCATCAACCGTCTGGAAAATGTATGAAATACTTGTTTTTTCCCTTCTTATGTTGTTTCAGTTAAAATTTATGTGTTTTTAGTATTTAAATATATGTTTCTTTGTATATTTATTGTTTTGTATGTATGCACATACACACACACACACATGTATGTATGTATATGTATATATGTATGTATATATATATATATGTATATATATATATGTATATATGTATGTATGTATGTATATATATGTATGTATGTATGTATGTATGTATGTATATGTGTGTGTGTGTATACACATGAATCATGTGTATATAAATGCATATATGTGCATATATATGTATGATATGTATATGTATATGTGTGTGTGTGTGTGTGTGTGTGTGTGTGTGTGTGTGTGTGCATGTGCATATACACATGATAAGAACATATATATATATATATGTTCGTATCATGTGTATATGCACATGCTATATGTATGTATGTATGTATGTATATATATATATATGTATGTATATGTGTGTGTGTGTATACACATGAATCATGTGTATATAAATGCATATATGTGCATATATATGTATGATATGTATATGAATATGTGTGTGTGTGTGTGTGTGTGTGTGTGTGTGTGCATATACACATGATATGAAAATATATATATATATATATATATATATATATATATATATATATATATATATATATATATATATATATATATATATATATATATATATATATATATATATATATATATATATATGTTCATATCATGTGTATATGCACACACACACACACACACACACACACACACACACACACACATATGCATATACATATCATACATATATATGCACATATATGCATATATATATATATATATCTATATATATGTGTGTGTGTGTGTGTGTGTGTGTGTACATATGCATATATATACACATATATATGCATATACACATTATATGTATATATATGTGTATATGTGCATATATGTATACATATCACATGTGTGTGTATGCATATATATGTATATATTCTAATGCTATCACTCACCATAATTCCAACCATAATACTAAATCATTTTCCTAATCGTAACATTAATTTTAACCATATCCTAAAACCTGAACCTAACCCTAACTATAACTATATCTCTAACCTAAGGATGACCCTATATATAACTATATCTTCAACCAAAAATTTAATGTTAACATTAAGTATGAAACAAATCCTAATCTCAACTCTAGACCCTTACTATAATATTTATCCTAACCCTCTATCTAACCTTAACCATAAATAAACCCTAAGTACACTCTAACTATTTTACCTAATCTAAAATCTAAAACTAGCCATAACCATGACCTTTAAAGAAATATCTAACACTAATTCTAACTTCAACTATAAGCTTTACTCCAATTCTAATCATAATTGAAATGCTAACCTTGATTTTTTAAAACCCCAATCTAATTATTTCTCTAACCTAAGATGATGCTAAAATTAACTATATATCACTAATCCAAACCCCTACCATGGTGTAAAACCTCAACCATAAAGCCTAACGTTGACCCTAGCCATAACCCAAACATAAAACCTAGGTATGTCATTAACCCAAACCCTATTCATGACCAACCATGATGCAAACCCTAACCTTAACCTCAAATAATATTTTCAAACTATATCTAAACCTCAACCCAACTAAATTCTAATTCTCTCCCTAACTAAGAGATAATATAAACACTAATCATAACCCTCTTCCTAATCAAAGCTATAACTCTAACCCTATAGGGTGCATTATATGAATCCTAACATTGGCCTTTATTATATCCTTAACCATAAACCTTGACCTTAACTACAATCTTAATCATAACCAAAGTTACGCTAACAATAATCCTAAGAAAAGTATTTCTCTAACCTAAGAATAATCCTAAACCTAACTATATCACTAATACAAAACCTAACCCAAACCTTAATCATGATGTTAAACCTGACCTTGACCCGAAAGCTTAATATTAGTAGTAACACTTATGCTAGCCATCACTAAACCCCAAACCTAACTATATTTTTATTCCAACTATATATGCATATTTACTTCATGGACCTAAATTACACTTGAAAAGTTTATGTGCACATGTATGTCTAAAACCTTTGAACATTCAATCTAACTTCTAGATATATAACTTGCACACATAGTTCTTAAAAAGTTCCTTGAGTTACAAACATTATATATAACAACATGTGTGTTTTAAAATTTAGTTTTTTTAAGGTACATGTTCATTTATGTTTTAGGACTTCTATATATATGTACACATGTACACATGTTTAATTTTATTAAAACAATTTAGATTATTTTTTAATTTTGTCATATTGTACATGTATGTTAATATAAATTTCAAGTTTATTAAATGTCATACATTTTAATTTAATTTTTTAAGTTTACACATTATACACACACCTACATACATTGACACATGGTTGATCAACAACCTTCTACCCCCCCCGAGTAGCTTGTCCCCCTCGAGAAGCCTATACCCCCAGAGCAGCCTATCCCAGGTCCTAAGCAACAACATATCCCCCCTGAGCAACATCATCTCCCCCATGATCAAGTACCTATCCCACCTCAGGAGCTCTATGATCACACTAACTAGGAGATTCATAGACTTCAGGAATCCCTGACTAGTGGCACATGCTCTAGTGTCTATAGTGGTACATGCCAGAGTATCTTATGTAGCCTGGCATTTATTCAAGATGAGATTCATGGCACTGCCCCATATTCTGCACAGACTATATAGATTTTCCTTGACAGTAAGAGACGAGAGGTCTCCTCTGGTCTTTGACTCCAGCAGGTGCAAGGCTTAGTGCCTAAAGATGTCCTGAAGAGGGAGTGTTTCCCTCATTATCTTTCACAAAAATATGTGAGGGGGTATTCTCCCCTTAAGTGTATAGATCCATAGATGGTTGCATTGATATACCCATAATTCATTGCTGCCCATGGTCATTATCCAAATAAAAAACAAATTCCACTCTATTTTTCTCGATAGATTTATGCAAAGGTTCGCTTAGGCAGGGCGGTGAACTACATAGATTTACCAGGACATTTAGGATGGGGGTGTGGTAGACTAGCTGATAGGCAGCCAGGTCATCCCCTACTGGCACATAGGTTGATTCTTAGAGAGAGGGCACCTACTATTTCTCCTATCTTAGGTCCATTGATTGATGAGGCCATGCATAACACTCAGTTATGGGGGGTTATTCAGGGAGTTGGAGAGATTGCAATAGCTATCAGATCTATTTTGAGTGTTGAGGTTGGTTAGTATTTGATGTCTCATCAGCATTCCGGATCATCATCCTATGCTTCATCTTCAGGAGACTTGTACAATGCAACAAGCATCCCTTCAGTGGCTAGCTTAGAGGGTCTCATTGGAGTGTTGCCACGAGATACTATGATTAGTCTGGCTGAGGATATATTAGATACATATAGATTTGTATCAGAGCATCTTGGCATACCCATATCAAATGTTTGAGATCGTGTCCATGGTAGTACTAGGACACATCCTCAACCATATTGCTCTCATTCATCAGGTAGTGGTCATGGTGGTAGTGCACATGATGATCCACCTACTGAACACTCTTTTTATCTAGAGAGAAATATACATACCACAAACCCTTCAGCCAGTGTTATAGGGAAAGCTCAGAGTTTAGATGTGGGCCTTGATGATGTTGATTTGAGCTTGTCGACTACAGGATGGATGGACTTGTTGACACATGATGATTCTACTTCTATGCCATCTCATCTACATAGTCCACTTGGCTCATCATTATTAGGATGTGTGCTAGTCACCAGTCATGGGTCTTGTGTAGATGTAGAGATGAACTTTAATGTGATGTAGCAAAATTTAGATGCATTAGTGGACACGATCGATGCTAGGTAGTCTAAGTATTATCAGATGCCACCATCTACACAGGTAATTTTTTTTTTTGTTCATGTTAAAATATCAATCATTTGAAACTAATTTAATTTACACATGTGCATGCATGCACATGTATGTATATCATGCACATAGATTTGTAATCATAGAGAAATTTTAATTTGATGTGTCGTACATGCACATGTAATGTAGGGGACATGCCTCTTTTGCCTCCAGCTTTGATGCCAGATCGTGTATGTCATCAAGACTCATTGGATGATGTTAGTAGTGGACAGGTAATGTTTATTTAATTTTTTGATTATGTGTACATGTATTTCAATATCACTTTCTCTTGATTAAATGTATGTATGTATTGATATCACTTTCTCTTGAATTTATATATAGGGGTCAACACATCCTAGTGAGCATCTTGATAGTTAGTCTTCAGACCGTGTTGTGAGGAGGCATGATGATGATAGTCCTACACTTGATAACCTATTGTTTTTTTTATCTAGATGATTTGTTCTAGACATTCATCTAGATAGACATTCATATATTAGATAGACAGTTTATATACACATATGCATGTTATATTTATATTTGATTTGATATATATGTACCTGGATCTGCATGTCTACACATGTGCATGCTATTTATATTTGATATTATCTTCTGATAGATCTCTAGATAGATACATGTTTAATTGTTATTTGTTCTCGAGATGATTGATACATGTTACATTATGTTGTGGAATCTAATACATTATAAATCTAGATCTAGTATATTATAAATTATTTCTAGAAGATATGTAAGTAATTTATTTAGATATGTACACATGTAATATATTGATTAAATTTAGATATATATATATATAGTTCATGTAATTTAAATGTCTGGTAATATATCATGTATTAAATGTCAAGTATCAGGTAATTAGTTGTACATAATTCCTAACTTGAGTAAATCTATCAAACTCATCCCTTTTATTTGTACACATATCCTATAATTTTATCCCCTTAAGCCCAATGTTCTAATTCAAGTCTAACTTAAAACATGTACATGTTCAAAATTTAGTTAAACAAATCACAATTTGAACTTGAAAGCTCACATGTCAGGTAATTAGTTAAATCGAAAGCTCACATTTCCTAAAATTGAAAGCACATGTCCTAATTAGTTAAATTGAAAGTGTACATGTGTCCTAAAATTGACAAGTTAAATGAAATAGAAAGTTCAATATAATTAATTCTACAGACCCCTAATTTCATCCCAATAAGACAAGTGGTGTTCGAATTTCTTTCCCTCAAGACGTGCAAATGTCAAGTAATTAGTGTACACACATACATATGAGTTCATAATTTCTATAATTAGTTACTTTATGACAATTTGAATTCAAGACATTGAGTTAAAAATGAAAGAGGAAAAGTTCAATTTAGAAAATTAGTTATTCCACCAAATTTCAAATTGATCAAATGATTGTTCAACCAAATTTCAAATAGTTTGAACCAAATTTCAAATTGTTCTTGAGTTACATTTCAAATTTTAATCATAGAGAAATTTTAATTTGTACACATATCCTAGAATTTTATCCCCTTAAGCCCAATTTTCTAATTCAAGTCCAACTTAAAACATGCACATGTTCAAAATTTAGTTAAAAAAATCACAATTTGAACTTGAAAGCTCACATGTCCTAAAATTGAAAGCTCACATGTCCTAAAATTGAAAACACATGTCCTAATTAGTCAAATTGAAAGCATACATGTGTCCTAAAATTGACAAGTTAAATGAAATAGAAAGTTCAATATAATTAATTTTATAGACCCCTAATTTCATCCCCTTAAGACAAGTGGTGTTCGAATTTCTTTCCCTCAAGGTGCACATGTCAGGTAATTAGTGTACACACATACACATAAGTTCATAATTTCTATAATTAGTTACTTTATGACAATTTGAATTCAAGACATTGAGTTAAAAATGAAAGAGTAAAAGTTCAATTTAGAAAATTAGTTATTCCACCAAATTTCAAATTGATCAAATGATTGTTCAACCAAATTTCAAATAGTTTGAACCAAATTTCAAATTGTTCTTGAGTTACATTTCAAATTAGGAGTTGTTTCTATCTCATATCAAGTGGATTAGTTCATTCTTGGATAACATTTAATTATTTCTAATGATCATCAATACGAAGCCTCCATTTACGTATTCCAGGTCCTTTGAATGGATGAAGAGTTAGACCAATGGCAATAACATGGTTACTATATTGATATACCTTATTGTTAGGTTGATAATCGATGAAATGAATCCCATTTTAAAGTACTTTTCTTTTCTTAAAATATGTTCCCTATACAAAAATAGAACCTGCAAATGTACACATTTAAAAAATACATCAATCTTGAATTTAAGTCAAAGAATTTGAATTCATTAAAAACATAGATACTTGACATACATGTACATAATTCAACTATATACTAACCTATGGGAAAAATAATTTCATCACTTATTTCAGTCTTTGCTAGCTTCTCTCTTTCCATGGTGCAATGTAATAAATAATAGCTAACACCTTCTACATTTTTTGATTCTGCCATGATAGCAAAAACATTTCCTACACAAAGTTATATGTCAAAATTTAGGATACATGTCATGTACATAAGTACATATATATATATAATAAAAATTAACCAAAATTATGAAAAATTTATACATGTACAGGATCCAAGTATATATATAGTTCATACATACCAACTCTAATCAATCCTGAAATATGGTTATAATCACTAGAAATCAATGGAATATCATCATAGTTTTCATCCTCAAACTCATTCGTATTAATAACATCTAGTGGCACCAAAGTCCATTCACCCACATATCCATGTTCTTGATTAATGTAACCATCATAGTCTTCATCAATATAATCAGGACAAAAACATGAGTATTCTCTTGTGTACAATGACCACACATTACTATTTGTACTCATAATTGAATGCAAAGATCGTGTCTTCTCTACCCTTTTGCATGCATGCATTGATCTTCTATCAACACCTAAATGTACACAAGGTCCATAATTTAGTTAGAGATCATCTAAGGTAACATATTAAATATAAATTCAAGATTCAATTTAAAAATATGAACAAATTAATTTATATATACTTGATACCTCCCAAAACACTCTAAATGGTATGACCCGATCCGCTTGTGATGATGTGTTATCTATATTTGTTGGCACTAAAAAATGTGTTTTGTACCACTCAACCACATCATGAGCATTATTAATGTGAAAATCCTTTATAGTCCATTTAATACTTTCTTAAAGCATGTTTGATACAAGCTCTTGCACCATCATGCTCATCCTTTCCATGTCCACTCTCAAAAAAACTCCAAATGTGTGGTATATTAAGGTATCGATGATATCTACATAATGCATAAAATCGTCTACCAGATTTAAATTGTGCTGCACATCCATCTGACCATACAAAATGTTTTTCTATTTTAATGTTTTTGTTTTTCAAATATTTAAAAAATGTCTTAAAATAATGTTCGACAAAATGTGTGTCATGTTCTTTGTCATCACTAATGTAAAAGTGATACTCTTTTTTAATGACTTGTGCTTGCTTTGTACTTTCCACACCATCTAGATCAATTTGTGCATGTCGATAAGACACTTGAACCATAATAGTAACCTTCTCTATATAGTACTATTATGCTTGAAGTTATTTTTGAGATATGAAAGAGTAATTCTCTGCAAAGTCAACAACAAATAGAATTGTTCTGAGTGGGAAAGTTTCTCTTAGTGTTTGAAATTGTTCTGCTTGCCACTAAGCAAAAAATTCATGGCATATATATGGTTGAATCAATTTACAAAAATTTGACATAAATTCTCCAGCCGATATCTCATCCTCTACATATTCTAACCTTGTGGATTCTTTTCCATCTTTTTTTTTTTTGACTTTATGTACTTATATCTCTTACATTTTACCATCCTTGTCATATTATTATCTTCTTCTCTCAAAGGAAATTTAGTCAAGTTACCACATGTTTCACAAGTTCCTCTTATGCAATCTATTTCACCTATTGCACAATCATTTGGTTTTTCACATAAGATTGATGTTATGAATTGACTCAATCATTTAGGAAAAGTATTTTGAGAAGTTCCACCACTTTCTTCTATAATCTTTTGAAACCCTTCATATTATAGATCAAATTCAACATGATATTGACAACAACATGTTTCAAAAGATTTCTTTATCTTCACAAAATAGGGCTTCAATCTTTCAAACATTGTTTGTCCAATCTTTATGTTAGGATTTAAATTACAAAATGAGAGATACAATTCATGTTGAGTGACATCCAACCATTGTTTTGCGTGTTGAATATATTCCTTAGGCCCAATCCTCTACTTGATGATATCTCTTCTATTTGGTGAAGGAAAAGTATTATCAATCCAAAATTGAATAACTAAGTTCTTAACTGTTTCCCCAATCCTGTCAGATCGAGGAGCTCTACACATTAGTGCCCAATTGCCTTCTAATGTACTATCATTCAAATTGTTTCTCCTTTTCAAATAATGTAGTACTATCTTTCGAGTATACCCAAAATGAGATGATAATGAAGAGATCTATCTATTTTGGGATGTTTTCTTATTTAAAATAGATGTCAGTATCACTCTTCATGCAATGGACTTATCTGTAAACCTAGTTTTTTTCCCAATGGAATGTAACCCTTCCTTAACACTTTCAACAAAATCTTTTTCTAGTTTAGAAGTTCTCTTTTTTTTTATACTTGTATCTATGCCCAATAGTCTCAATGGCTCTTTTAATTCATCTTTAAGAAGTGAAATTGATAATAGTTGAGTTTTCTCCACTGTTGATACATTCTCAAATTGTTCAATTATGTCTTTAGAATTTTTATTCAATTTCCTCTTCATAGTATGTGTAGGTTGATTAGCATATTATCTCATTTTTTCCACATCCATTTCAATTAAATGATCTATTTTTCTATGATTAATTATTCTCTTAAATCTTTGAGCTAGATTAACATTCTCATTTGTTTTTTGATCTCGGGTTGCACCAGAAAAAAATGAAACAAAGTCTTAAGATACAATCTCTTTAGGGGACATATATGTATACATATATACATTTTTAACTTAAGTGAAATATTATGTACTTGATTAAATTATCTAAGCTTCAGATGGCCCTTCTTCAATATCCATTGCTTCATCTTCAATTTCCTCTTGTCCAACATTTTCATCATCTACTAGAGTTGCACATGCACGATATAACAAATAAAATCAAGTAAGTTTATAAGGGGAAATATCACTCACTAAATTTAAAAATTAAAGATATAAAGTTTTATAGAGACCTAGAAATCTAGAGAGATCTATATTATATACTTGTAAGAGATGCACATGTACCTGTTTGAACTTGGGATGAACCTTCTCCAATGTCAGTAGGTTGTCCTGGTTGACTACATCCTAAATAAATTCATTTATTTAAATTTAATATGGACATAATTGAATAAACCCTAATAGCCTAAATATGAACATAATTTCAAATAAAATCTTAATATTAAGTTAATAGTAATGCTAATTTAAGATAAATATCATATTCCTAATTGGATTTAAACCCTAATCCTAACTAAATAAACTAATTAAATACATTGGAAAAAAGATTGTGCATGTGTACCTGGTCTAAGAAAGTATCTTGCTAGCATTTTTTGACAATTTTCATCTTCTTGTTCCTTAGTTCTTCTTCATGCATATTTACATGCTCTTTTATCTTTATTGCCCATGTCATAAATTCTTCCTCCAAAATTTGAAAATAGGTTGAAGTTTGTCAAATATTTCTCTCTTCCCAATTCAAAGGCCAATAACTTGATTTCACATGAATGTAAATTGAAAAAAATGAAACTCATATTTATATAAGTTTTTTTTCTTTAAAAAAACAACCTTATTAGCCGACTAGGGAAAAACCCCTGGGGGCCAACTAGAGAAACACCCCTAGGGGCGGAAGATAATGTCATGTGAATTACAAAAATGTGATAAAATGTTAATTTAGGTTCAATTTGTTATGGTTAATTAATCCCCCTATTTAATTTCAATGTGATAAAATTGAACATAAATTAAATAGGGGGATTAATTAACCATAATGAATTGTGATCTATAGTTGTGTATATATATATATATATATATATATATATATATATATATATATATATATATATATATATATATATATATATATATATATATATATATATATATATATATATATATATATATATATATATAAAATTTAAAACTGGTTCAAGAGCTCAACTAGGAAAGAACCAGAAAGAAAACCCAGCATCATTGCATTATGTACAAAATACTAGCATCGATATTGAAAAACATATATCAATGGAAAAAATATAAATTTGCCAAAATTCAAACTTTATCAAATTTTGCATTTTCGACCGTATTAAAATAGTAGGTATAAGGGAATAAAAACAACCAAAGTTTTCAAATGTTTAAAACATGCCCGAAGTTATAGGAGAAAAGACCAAAAAATAGAAGAATGCCAAAAAGCTATTTTTCTTCCATGTCCTCGACACCCTCTGCGAAAGTGGATGCAAAACCAAGTTGTATCAAGTGACCCCATCCAAAATCTAAACATGATAGTAGAGGCAGCAGCCATCCTAAGCTCGAGCCTTCAACAAAAACATCAGAAATACTACCCCAGACTGTTGGTTTGGGCTGATTCGGGTGGGATTTTGGGACAAGGTGTCCTGAGCTAAGAGCACTTAAAGCAAGAATCGACCAGACACTAGGTTCACAAGATGATTGAATTAAAGGAGCCAGAGGCATCTTCTTATGAGATACTACATGTACATCAAAAATTGGAAGACCCAAGATGTCAAGCAGTACAAATCCAATTTTCTTCACACCCTCAGTCATCTGAAAACCTAGACCTTCTGCCATAAGTTGCAAAGTCTTAGCCAAGAGCCATGAGTTGTGCTTTTCATATGACTTCTTTAATGCCTTGAAAGTCACTAAAACCTCATGTTTTTGCCTAAGCATGGTCCTTAAAAATAGTCCTCCCACCAAGGCATTATCTAACCACAAATCATAACTCTGCATAGCTTGCTTCAATTTATTAAGCCCAAAAATCTGGTCTGACCACCTTGTAAGCAATGATTTCCAATCTTGAAGTTGACTGAAGAAGATCCATAGCATTATATAGAAATACGGAGACCAAATTTGAAGGGTATAGCACATGTCTAGATGTTGCAGAGAAGAATTCCTCCCCAATGACATTCCAAATCACACGAAAGGTGGAGGAAGAAAGAAAAAAGAAGATAATATCCAACACCTCATCATCCAAGGGATGAGATCTAGAAACTTCATCTACCACTGATTGAAGCAAAATTCAATAATATTTGGGAAGGATTCTTCTATGATACTAATGAAAAGACTCACATTTCACACAAGCATCTGAAGAGAACAACATCTTAGAAATTGAGAAGGAAAGCAAAGAAAGTAGGGAAGAAGGAGACATAAAAAGAAATCCAAATGCTCAATTTGTTAAAATAATTAGATTATTAATTATTTTTTATTTGTGTATTTGAATTTAAAAATCATGGTATGGAGAATACTATATGAAAATATTTAAATATTTGTTGCAAGGCTACAAAAAAGGACTTATGACAACAAAAATTGTATCTTATTTTCTTTTTAATCAGTAAATGAACAATATTTTCTCTAAGTGCTTGCTGTACTTGCACATCATAGGATGGTCCCATGGTATTGGATTAAGGTAAAAACAAAATTTTAAGGGACTGTAAAACACTTTACAATTACTTTGTGAGGATATAATAAACTAAGCATTACCAACTAGAATAGTTGCCAAGAATTTGTAGCAACCCAAAACAAAGGCTAAAGATGAGCCCCACAATACTAAACCACAAGAGACTGGCATATTCAAAGTAAAAGAATGAAGTTTCAATCTGCCCTAAGGGAAAGAGACCCTCAATCAAGTAAAACACTACAATTTTCCTTTACATCCCTTCTTATGGGAGCAAAGGTACATATCAAAATTAGGAGAGGATTTTTTTATATTATTTTCTAGTAAGAAGGATCCACCCCTTCCTCAACCATCAAAATCACCACTTATGAATCTAGAAAAAAAATGTCATAGAAGATCTATTCAAAGAGACTCAAGAAGAGTAAAAAAAAATAGTTCTAGCAGAGGAAACAACAATAGCAGGACTGACATTGTCAAGGACCTCAACTCGAACAATCTCTGCCAGTGTAGGGGAAAGCACAACAATGTCCAAACCAACCACATCACTACCCATAGATATGAAAATAGCATCAATCAGAGTAGAAACATGGACATGAGCAATAGGAGAAGTAGGCTTTACAATAGAGGAAGCCAAAGCAATCTTCTTGGCAACAATCTAGTGCTAAGAAGAAGCCCCTTCCACCAAGAAGAAGCCTTAGTTGTTTCTGGCCTTTGAAGATTACAATGTGTAGCTATATGCCCAATATTGAAGCATTTTCTAAATCTAAAGGGAATCTCTTCAAAATTTAGAGCTTGAATCCAACTACTCCCAATTAAGAAGACCAACAATGAATTTCTCAAGAACACCCTTTGAAATGACCACCTCAACAAGCATTCTTACATAAGTGGAATGCAAAATATTTGATGAATTGTCATCAACCATAAAAAAATCACCAATAGAATCCCAGATTTCTTCAAATAGACAATCAATCCAAAGACAAAGAGGAATGTTAGGGAGTCAAACCTAGATAAAAACCTAGTCAAAGATGCTACAGTCTCACCATCGATGGGTGTTGTTGACTTGACCAGACAAAATATGAACCATAAAGGATCTTCTTATGAACCTAGTATCATCTAACTTAGCAATGAAGAATCCCTTTTCCTTGGAGAAAAGGTGGACTATATTAGATAAAATAGGTTCCCATTCTCTTGAAATCCAAGCATATAAATATGGAAAACATGGCTAGAAACCCTAAGAGTGAAAAACAACAACATGAAGCGAAAGATTCTTAATCTCCTTTACAATATATTACATCATGTCCTCCTCCAAACTGTAGGATAGAGGCACAAATTAGAAGGGGAACCTTCTCCTTTGATAAATTCATTGACTTTGTTGCAACCTCATCTACATAAGATCTACTAGAAACTCTAGAACCAATGCCCTTATCTAGCTTACCCATAGCTACAAATACAACATTAGACTTATCTGCCACTCCTAGTGTTGCCACAACCTTAGAAGAAAACTTCGAAGAAGGACCCTTGACCAAACCTAACTCAGCAATAGGCACATACCCACCCACAACCACATTATTATCACAAGTTGACTAGAAGGAGACTGTAATAGGATCCCTAATGCACATGGAAATCACAATAGAGGCCACAAGAAACCTAGTATGCTTGGGAAGATCCATAGGAAGACTAGTCATGATAGGAGCACCACATTCTATGAACATCTCCTATAAGGAAATAATACCCTCCTTATGCAAATTGATCAAATTATGTGCCTTAGAAAGTGCAACACACACAATAGACATGATGGTCCCATTGTTGCACTAAGTATCCTCTCCCCTTTCTTTAGGATCTTTAGTATAAGATAAAGTTACAATGATACCCATTTAGTTTTCTTTTTCCAAGAAAGGCTTCTATGGAAATTTAATTACTTTAATCACGTCATATTATGTTACTAAGCAATATTTATCTTTAAGGTGCTATATAGAAGAGTAACAAGTAAAATATTGTCCAATTTGAAGCATACAATTGAGATTCAATATTACCTTTGTATCTAGTGGTTGTAGATTGATAAGGGGTTGTTAAATATTTAAAATTGTGTCTAGAAATTTTTTTAATGTGGAGATATTGATTGAAGAATTAATTTGATGCATTTTTTAATTATAAAATCAAGGCCTATTCTTGTTGGTTCAAGGAGTGTAGGTTGTACCACAAAGATCTTGTTGGTGTCTAACAGTACTGAACAACAAAAATGTTCAATACCAAAGTGATCATACTCACATAACCTAAGGATTAGCCACTTCCTATTAACAATTACATGTGCAAACCACTTGGATGCAACTTCAACAAAACCAAGGATGGTTTTCTACTCTTTAGGCTCTGCAAGACCAAGGTGGTTATACCTAAGGGATGATTCAAATTATATTAGTTTCATTTTGATTCTCATCTTCTATCCTTAAACACATACACAATGTATCTATTATTTGATATCTTCAGATTCATATACATCCCTCAAGTAGATTTGGTCATAAATCTCCTTGGGTTTACAAATATTTTTGGAAATGGCATCTACCTAAGATTCATAAATTAGATATAAACAAGTGTTGACCAACATTTAAAACCTTAAACAAAATGGAATGAAAATGATTTTGAATTTATAATTGATTTGATATGTAGTGCTAGAATTTACCCTTACTCACTTCTAACTTATGTGACCAGTGCCTTATCCATTGGGCAAAAGATTAACTATTGGTAGGAGATTTGGTTCAAATAACTTGTAAATGAATCTATCAATTGTAATCACCCATTTTCATTCTTATGAAATATCCATGTCATGAACTCATAAACTCTACTGATCTACTAAAGCATTTATATAATCCCTTGAATTAAAAGCAATAGTAGAACTAGTATACAACCCATCCAGATTGCATTCAATCAATTAAACCTTACTTAAATGACATCAAAGTAAACAAACTCATAAAATGGAGATAAAAGTTGGTGACACAAATCTAATGTAAGTACCCCTTTGTATTATCCTTTTAGATGAGTAATACAATGACCAATAGAAATTCATTGAAAAGCCCAGAATATCTTGCTGATTCTATCATTTCTATATATCATCAAAGAGTACACAATTTAGAGCAAACTCAAAATAACTACATACAACTAGACTAATTGTACTTTTCTTTGAAAGAAAAAAATTATACAAGCCATTCAAACCCATCACAATGCCTTGAAAACTCATTTATATAAGCATGAGTTACAACAAGAAAAGGGAAAATGTGACTAAAAGGTGTCCTTTTACAACAAGGAATACAAAAAAAATTTCAAAACATCTTTGAATCATTAACACAAATAGGAAAGAAAAGAAATAGTTGTACATGACAGTTAGTGTAGTTTTTTATTTTTCCTATTTTGCTAGGTTTTTCCTACACTTTTAATAATCTCGCTTAGGTTAATAAAGCATTTCTTATTAGGTGAATGGTTGTGAGGTGTCACCTTCCTACATGTGAGCATGCATTAGCTATCTTGGGAAGATACTTTGCTATCTTTAGTCCGATAGATGGTTGCTCCTCATTAGTTGGTGTTGCAACCTCCTCCCTCTTCCTAGCCTATATAAGCATGCTACCTGGCTTGTATTTGCATATCTTGTTTTTGCATCCTCTTAATGCTATTTTGCTTCCAGCATTTGCATTACTCTCTTGGAGACTAACTCTATGATGCTATTTTGATTTTGTATCATTTGCATTCATAGTTTAGATATTTATTCTTTGCACTAGTTTTCTGGGTTATTAATCTTATCAGATTCTAACATGGTATAAGAGTTTTTCTATGTGCAAGAGTAAATTTTAGTTTCTTTATTTGAGAGATTCGGGGGGGGGGGGGGGCGGGCTAATAAAGTTTATTGTAGTTTTTTTTAAAATGAAGTATGCTCTTCTCTTGCATCTTTGGATGATCCTGAGAATCAGAAAAGTTTTGACAAAAATGATTTTTCTCTGGGGTTTCAATCTCAAATCTGACAACCAAATTGCATATTTGGAGTTTTCAATCAGTATTGTAGATTCCAGCATGCCATTGATGGACTTAGGAAGCTGATCTAGCATTTGCATGTCATATTTTAGTTGTTGGGGTCATTTTTTTATTTTTGGAGCCATTTTTTACTGTTAAAGGCTTCTAATTTACACTAGAACAACATCTTTTGTACATCAACAAGAAAAATGCTTTTTGAGTTTTGTTCACAGCCCCGAAAAACCATCTGGGTATCTTTTAGATTTTGCATGAAAGCTGTATATTTTGCAAAATCAAGCATGAAAGGCTATAGCCATACCCCTCTCTGTTGGCAGTTGCAAATTTGAATGCAGTTTTCAAATGTCTCATTCTTGCTCATACAGACTCTGATTTTGATGATTCTTGTTATGAATTTGGCTATTTTTTTGTGCTCTATCCACTAGTGGAGTTGTTTTTTGATTTTCATGCATGAATTCTTCAGAAATTGCAAATTCTCAGCTGTGACTGTACACAGTTCTCATTTTGGAAACTTTGAAGGATCATAACTTTCTCATACAACCTTGTATCGAGGTGATTCTTTTTTTTGCAAGTGCATGATTTTTTGATTAGATTGTAGTGGTGCTATTTGTTTCTTTGATTATTGTGCCCAAGTTTCACTTTTAGCATATGCTCTTTATGAGGGTTTGTAATGCATTGAAATCAAGACCACTAAGTATTTCTTTCTAGTGGTAGTTGTAAACGCACTAAAATAAAGTGCCAAATCATATTTCTTTGGGGGGGTTCTTTGATTGAGTAAAAAGGGGGGGCATTGTCGTGGCCGAGTTCTCTTCTTTTTAGCATTTCTTTGCATTTCTTCATCATGGATCAAAAAAATATGCCCATCCTAACTCCATACAATTACTTTGAGTGGAAATCATGCACGATAATTCACTTAGGAAAAGCTAGATTAAATAGGATAACTATGGGACTTGAGATAGAACCTGCTAAAGATGAAGACAAGCCTAAGTGGTTTAGCAAATGTGATGAGGCATATGGAACATTGTGTTTGTCTGTTTCTCCTAACTTGCTATTTCACATTGAGTCTTTGGATACATCAAATGAAGTATGGACAAAGCTAGAAACACTATTTGGCACACAAGATTCAATGAGGGGTCATATGTTGGAAAATGAATTAATTAGTTTGAGTCCAGGCAATTTCAACACAATTCAAGATTTCTTCACCAAATTGAAATCACTAAGGCTGTAATCAAAACAATGTGAAATTAAAAAGAAAGATGAACAACTGATTCTTAGCATTCTCTCTAAGCTAAGTTTAGAATATTATGTGTTTGTCTCTACCTTCTATGCTACTAAGGGTGCACTTGGTACAAAATTCACCATGCCATCTCTAGATGATTTTGCTATCAATCTCACTCGAGAATAGGACAAGCTAATCTAGATGGGCACTCTTAAGTCCTCTAAGTCACATGCCTTAGCAACCAACCAAGGCACAAAAGAAAAAAAAGGACAAAGTAGTAACAACAATAGTAAGGATGAGAAACCAAATAATAGTGAGGAAAAGAAGGATCATATACCAATTGCTTCAAAAGAAACTATTGATACCTCATCCTCTAAGGGAAATAAGCCTAAGAAAGAAAAGGTTAAATGTGCCTATTGTAAAAGACCCGGTCATGATGAACATAAATGTTTGAAGAAAAAAATTGATCACTTGACATACATTCTTGAGAAGAATAATATTAGTGTTTCTGAGTCTATCAAACAAATTTCTAATGAAGAGTCTAACAAGGCAAAAGAAAACAACAAGGGGAAAGGAAAGGGCAAGGCTCTTGTTGTAGTTGCTTCCTCAACATCCACTTGGATTCTTGATTCGGGTGCTTCACACCACATGGCTTCATCTAAGGAAGAACTTGCATCCTTGGAGCCATGTACTATGCCTTCTATTTTGATGGGTGATGACACTCCTATTGAGGTGTGTGGGAGAGGGTCTATTGATGTGGGGGATGGCACATTCCATGATGTTCTTTGTGTACCCTCATTATCAACTAATCTCCTATCAATATACCAGATCACTCACACTGGAAAGAAACCAAGCGGATCCTTCACTACATTCAGGGTTCTCATAATTGTGGGATTCACTACATAGCAGGTATTGAGCTTGATTTGGTGGACTACACAGATTCAGATTGGGCAGGTGATTCTGAGGATCGCAAGTCTACTTCAGGGTATAGCTTCTCACTTGGGTCAGGTCTTGTTTGTTGGTTGAGCAAAAAGTAGTCAGGTATTGCTCTATCTTCTACTGAGGCTGAGTATCAGGGGGCTATAAATGCCACCACTGAGGCCATTTGGCTTCAACATCTTCTCACTGAGTTTGGTATCTAGATCAGATGGCCATCAGTCATATTTTGTGACAACCAAAGTGCCATTCAGATCTCACAGAATCTAGTTCATCATCAGCGGACCAAACACATAGAGGTCCACATGCATTACATCCGGGAGCTCATCCATGGTCATTGAACTTCACTATTGTTCAACTTCTGAGCAAGTTGCTGATATCTCCAGCAAACCCTTCACTGAGAGCAAGTTCCTTCATTTGCGAGCTTTGCCGGGGGTGCAGGATGCTTCATCTTTTGGGGGGGCCTCTTCCTCTTGCTCAGAGTCCTGATTTTTTTTGTTGGGGGGTCTCTTTTCTCTCTCTTTTGGGAAATCTTATGTACATTGGTACCTCATCAGGCTTGATTTTTTGGGACCCATTTCTAAATCCACCTAAACTTCGCTTATGGGGGTTTGTTAGTGTGGTTTTTTTATTTTTCCTATTTTGCTAGGTTTTTCCTACTCTTTTAATAATCTTGCTTAGGTTAATAAAGCATGTCTTATTAGGTGAATGGTTGTGAGGTGTCACCTTCCTACATGTGAGCATCCATTAGCTATCTTGGGAAGATACTTTGCTATCTTTAGTTCGATAGATGGTTGCTCCTCATTGGTTGGTGTTGCCACCTCCTCCCTATTCCTAGCCTATATAAGCATGCTACCTGGCTTGTATTTGCATCTCTTGTTTTTACATCCTCTTAATGCTATTTTGTTTCCAGCATTTGCATTACTCTCTTGGAGACTAACTCTATGATGCTATTTTGATTTTGTATCATTTGCATTCATAGTTTAGATATTTATTCTTTGCACTAGTTTTTTGGGTTATTAATCTTATCAGATTCTAACAAGTTGGAACATCAAATCTTCAATTTTTTCTTCTTCTTCGATTGCCCCTATTGGTAAAGCCTATATCTCTGTGATTGCCTCCCATACAATAACTTCTCTCTTTGTTGGCCACTCGCATGCTTTGGTTGTTGTTAACTCACCAACAAAATTTTTCCACCTGGCATCTGTGATTGCTTTTCCTTCTGTTGTGAATTTATTCATTTTAGTTTCAATTTTGAAAAGAGTATCAATGAGTTCATTAAAGGAAAACTCATAAATGTCACCTTCAAAAATGGATGCCACCTATGGAAAATTTGCAATATAGTCAAAAGAACCAGACCACTCATTCCAATCTTTTATTTGGTTATCAAAATTGAGGATTGAAAGAATTAAAGAATAAAAGCCATTTGTCAACACTTTCATCTTATTTTGAATAATATCCATTTTCCCTGTAAAGAACTATAACAAATCCTTCACTTTATCCATGCCCTCTTTAACAAAAATGACCTTATTAGGAAGGTCTAGCTTCTTAGCTAGTAGAGTTATCAATCTATCAAAAAATTGCATATAAGGTCCCCATTGCTAAAAAATAGGGTCAAGCCAACCTATAGCTTGCTTGCACATTTTCTCTACAACTTGCAAGTTGGTGAATGCATTACACGCATCTTGAGATATCGTCTTCAAGACAATAATCCTATGATTTAACATATTCAACATTACACCCCTTTTTGGTGCATTGTAAGACTGAGACACCTCTGCTTCCACACTTACCATAGGCATTGGTACTATCACCCCTATGGGTATATCTTCTATTTGGGCTTCTACTTTCATAGTGTGTCTCACCTCCTCCGCATTTCTTTGTGCATGCTCTACCTCTGTTGTAGTCTTGAGTTGGTCTTTTAGGGGTGTAACTTCCACTTCTAGGCTCTAGACCTTTCCCTCCAACTCTTCTATCCTTTTTTTCTACACATAGCTCATTTTCAACTCTTCCTCATAAAACTTTCTAACATCTAGACATTCATTATATGTAGCTACAAGCCTGTCCTCAATTTGATCCACCTTTGCCTCATCCATGAATGCATAGTGTTTGAGCAGGCTAGAAATCTCTTTGCGAGTGGTGTTATCTAGTGTCTAGACAATCATGTTGCCCTAAGCAATCTCCTTTATATGCATCATTCTGGGTTTCTTGGTGTCAGGGGCAACACTCCATACTACTAAGGTCTCCGTATCTATACTAAATCTTGACCCTCTCTTAAAGCCCTCACTAATATTGGCTTCATATCTAATTTATTTTTCTTTCCTTCTGATTTGGTCAAGAAAAAAGGCTCTTTCTATATCCCATCCTAGCACTAAAATCATGCCACTTCTACGAACCAACTCCCTGGCTTTTGCCGGGGTCATTGTCTCACTGTCTGGATCATATGCCAGTAATTTATTTACCAATTCCTTATTCTTATGAGGATCCTCTCCTAGCATGAGGCTTAATGTGAGCTCATTTTATTTAATTTTATACAAAAAATAAAATTTTAATTCAGATAATTTAATAAAATCATCATTCTCCATGAATTTCTCATATTGGATGAGTTTATCATCTAATCTGGAGGCTAAAATTTGCAAATCATTTGAGGCTTTTCTTGCCTCTATAGTGCTTTCCTGCAAGTAGTTCTATCTAATATCAACAAAATACTAATAATTTCCTAGCATAACTTGTAGGGCTCTGCTCACCACCTTCTTTGGAATGTGCATGGTTTTTTGTCTCTTGTTTCCTTTAGCCACCCATGTGGAAGATGATGGTTGTTCCACCTCTTCAATATCAATTTCTAGTTGGGCATCAGGCTTAGGGGATTCTCTATTTACAATTGCCTCTTCTCCCTCTGGCTCATTTGGCATTCGGGCCATGATATGGTCAAAGTTTTTAACCATTTTCCTCAAATTGCTAGGGTAAGGGATATCAGTGTAAAAAACCTTAAAATTTGGGTTAGTCCTCTTCAAGGCCTCTTCTACTTTTCTAATTTCTCCATACTTTCCTAAAAACTCAGCAGCCTCCCCAGTTGCTACTATATTAACAATTAAATCTTCTACAAGGATTGGTTTCCTAGAAGGTAGAATGTAACCTCTAATGGATTTTACTTAATTTGTTATATAATTCTCTGGGTCATACATTCTATAAGGTCCAGTAGCAAACTTATACTAACCTAGATACTCGCTAACTTCCTCATAGGTTTATGTAAGGAAGGAGGAATCATCTCTTTATTCATCAGTAAGAATTGCCAAAAGAATTCAATAATGGATAATCTAGGGGGCAGATATTTAGGTAGTTTATGAGGAGGTTATGGGCATGCATAAAACCTCATTAATGTACATTCTTTAAACAAAAATATATCACCCCAATTGTGGTCTAATTTTATTTTGTCATCCAAAAAGGAAGGTCTAAGTAACGTTTTCAGAACATTAGGGGCCCTAAAGAAGGTATGATCTACCATCCCCATAATCACAAAACTAACTAAATTGAAAAAGACAATTGCATTTGAATAATGAAAATTCTTATCCCAAATGTGAGTCCATAGTTGTATAGATAACTCACCAAATTCATTAGAAGTTTGATCAATGAAATCTTGGTTGATGTAACCAATGTTCTTATACAGGATCAAGTGCATTAGCAATGAGTAATGATGAAATTTGAAGTCCTTCATCTCTTCCTTCTTGGAATTCATAATTTGATGGTGCATGTGTCCATGATGAATGCCACATAATCATTTTCTTTGTTGTGGAAAGGGTCTTGTAAGTCAAATTCTATAAGAAACAATAAGCCATATACACAATCCTTTGCCCCATCACTTCCTAGAACCTTGTGTAATCCATACACTATATTCTTGAAGTAATTTTTGAATCTTCTCAATGGCAAGTGATCCTCTCATTTTCTTTGGAATCTACCCCACCTTGTTGACATTGTAAGGGATGTGGGGTAGCATCACATTATTCAGATAAGAAGTCTTATTCCTCCCAAATTTACCTTGTAAATCATCAATATCAATAGGCACATCCATCTGTCTCTCCAAACCAAAAGCTTCTATAAAAGAAGTCCTATCAAGTGTGCATAAAATACTCCCATTGTACCTGTGGAATGACCTTGTGACTGGATTATAAGAATTTATCAATGCTTTCAACAAGTCCACATCAACAAATACCTCTAGGAATATCAATTTCACCATGTTCCTATTCTACGGGTTGCACATTGGTATGTTCTCAGTTCTGTTCTGGTAAAAATACAAAAAAAAATTAAAACCATCGACCTTAGGGCATTTTACATTCTTGCATAGGAAGGAAGGGTCTTTGAAAACATGATCATTTTTTGAAATTGTGTTGGATGACCCTGGGAGAATTTTTAACTAGTCCTTTGCATGTTTTTTTGGTCTTTGGACCCTTGACTTCTTTGTTTTTACTGCACCCTTCTTCCTCTTTCCTTCAACCATAACCTTTACGACATCATCACCTTTATCTTCAACTTCCACTTCTTCTGCAGGGACCTCTTCAACCTCCATGTCAACCATTTTTTCGCAAATTTATATCTCAAATTCCTGCAATAATAACACATAAATTCACAAAGCTATGGATGCCTAGAAAATTATTAGAATAGAAAACACAAGCTCTTCGAAATGGAAAATACTCTAAATGTTCAATCAAATCTTTATAGTCTAATCATGAAATCTACCAGATTTAATAAATTTTGCATGCATGATTTTTAATACCACCTTTGTAGGATGTTAGCAAAGAATATCAACTGTGTAATTTGATCCTGGAGTACTTTATTGTGTTTTATTTTACTTGGCCATGGTGAATTTGTCCTTGCTTCTTAACTGGCATGACACCTCAATCGCCCACCTTTTTCAAATTTGGTCTTTTGCTCATACATTGAATCCAAACCCCTCAATCCTCATAACCCTAGAGATGTAGTTATCAAACCCTTATGTCTATTTGGTGATGCTTTAGAATACTCCAAGCATAAAAGAATTAGCCCTTTCAAAACATAGTTTTGCAATCTACTTTAAGCTCCTACGTTCTTTGAAATATGCTTTTCACCATTACTTTTGCTAGCGTACCACCAAAAGCTTGTTAAAAATTCTTTACACCTTTACAATGGAAATGTAGCATCGCAACCCTCCAAATGTTTCTTTACATTCTTATGCTCAAATACCATTGAACCCCTTTGAAAAATTACTGCCAATCTTATGCTGCAAGCATTTCCCATAGCATCGAGAAACCTTTACAATCTACCTCCTGCTCTTACATTTCATCCCCTTTGTAGCAGCATAAAGCACTCATCTCATTCCCTATTTACCTTTTATGCTCATATGCTTGAACTATTCTTGTATCCACAGAGAAGGAGATGAAACGCCTCTTCATCCATATGGTATACTTAAAAACATAAGAGCATAATGGAAAACATTTCTCCCAAAAAATCAACGACCCAAATTAAATCTTAGAAAAAACATCACTGTTGATTTAACAACATGCAAAATGAAAGATTTAAGTTGTTCTCAATGTAGATTGGGCCCATTTGTAATCTCTAACATGTCATCATTTGATTCGCTCTTCTCAGGGCCCAAGTGGCACTTCATTAGGTCCCACATCGCTTTACGGTTGCCCGCAAGCTAGAACAACAAAGGCTTATAGAGGAAATCAAAACTTATTTCACTCTTACAAGCCTCACTTACACGTAGAATCATAAGACCCATTTTATATTTTTGTGATATACCTTTTACGTAGTGACGGGTCTTTACATTCTTACGTTACTTAACAAAACATAAGGGCATGAACCAAACCACTACAACTTTCCACCCCTCTGCTCAACACATTACTCATATCCCTGTAAATCAATAAACATTACCACTTTTAAACTTTATTATGCTTAAAGGGAAAATGTATAGCCAAGAGTACCCAAATGAATTGCTTTCGCTCGTCTGCTTAACTTGGCACCGTAAAACTGTAAGTCATAACTCACAATACATGAAAACCTTTTACGCACCTCTACTGTAGGATCCATCATATGATCAAAGAGCTCTAAAGTGCACTACTTCACTGTTAAAAGATACACAACCGTATATCCATAAACCCAAATGCCATTATGCCTTTACACCAAAGATGAAGCATGACCATGGAAAGAGAAGAAAAAGAGTTCAATGCTTCTACGGGAAAACCTCATACCATGACATTGTAAAGGAACAAAACCTAGGAATTTTTCAAACCCTTACAAAAATTGGAATATAACCTAGGGTTTTAACATACTTAGGGAATTTTATGATTGTATTGATGAAAAACCTTGAGAATTTAATAAAATTCAAACCACATAGAGGTCAAAACATGATGAGGGTGACATAAAATTATAAAAAGAGAAACCCTAATCTACAGGACATAGGGATTACATGATTTTTCACACATATTTTGAAATTTCTTTGCACTGTGACAAATCAAACCAGCAATGGCTTTGTCTGGGGATGATAGACTACATGAGTCTATGCAAGAATTCAGAATCTATGGTAGAGCAAACCACATACTTGATATAGGAATGATAACTTCTTTAGAGAGTACAGCTATAGAACAACAATAGAAATAGGTAACCAAATTGTACAAGAAATTTATAGGTATTTACAAAATATACACAATGTACAAAGACACAAGAAACCCTGAAACTACTATTCATGGAACACAGATACTTCTGAGAAAAGTACCTCTTCAACAATTGTCCATGAGCTGGCAATTCAAGAATATCTCCTATTATATCCCTCAAAAAGTATGAGTCTTCACCATTTATATCAAAAATGTTGTATGGGCCAAGCCACATGGGATCAAATTTACCATGCTTTCCTTTATCTTCCATTCTAGCATTCCATATCAATACCATATCACCTATTTCAAATTTCCTCTCAATGACCCTTTTGTCATATAAATGCTTCATTTGTGACTATACTTTGGCATTTTGAATAGAAGAATTTCTTCTTGCTTCTTCCAATTGTACAATATCATCCATCCTCAGCTGCATCTCATCAATGATATCATCTTCATAAAGTTGAACAAATTTGTACATTTCCTTTAGATTACTCTATGGAAGTCTAGCTTGTATACCCTAGACCAAATCAAAAGGAGCACATCCAATGGCCTTTTTCACAGTAACCCTATCAGCACACAGAGCTAATGGTAGTTTTTTGAATCCCAAGCCTTCTTGTTCTCTCCTAAAATTCTCTTAATGATTTTTTATATACATTTATTACTTTATTTTGTTTGACCATTCCCTTGGGGATGATAAGGTGATGAGGTGTATTCTATAATGTTGTACTTCTTACAAAAATTCTTATATTCCTTAGATTTGAAACACATAGCATTATCAGTTACAATCTTTTGTGGACACCCAAACTTAGTCACAATATTATTTAAAATGAAATTAATCACTACTTTACTTGTTACATTCTTAGTAGGAATTGCTTCGACCCATTTAGTCAAGTAATCAATAGCTACCAGGATCCAAAAATGCCCACTGTTGGATTTGTTTGAAATCTCACCAATGAAATCAATTTCCCTTTGTTGAAATGGTGCCTGCACTTCAATAGGTCTTAATGGTAAATTCCTAGAAAATTTTAACTTTTCACTAAACACAATGGGAAAGTAAAATTTGAGGGGCTGGGCATTGGGGGGGGGGGGGGGGGGGTGGGGGGGGGGGGGAGGGAGGGTAGGGGGTGGGGGGTGGGGGTGTTGTGAATCAGTACATCAAAACCTTAACCATAAAACATTCACCACGCATCCATCTCACAATTTAACATGTAAACTAAAATAGCTAACTACACATGGTCATCCAAAGCATGAAAAAAATAACACATAACACAATAATTTTTTTTACCTAGAAACCTTCTAATGAGAAGGTAAAACTAGGGTAGGGATGGATCCCAAAACTCTTTATTGTTGCAACTGTAAAGTGTAGCCAATTAAGGTTACAAGAAGTTTGACCATAAACTATGATCTACACTATGAAAGGTCTTCCTTATTCAAGGATTACAAATACTATTATGTCTCACCCTGTTAAAGGATTTAAAAACCCTACTAAAGGTGTGCCTTGATAGAGGACTTAAACTTGTAATAAAACAAGCACTTTGTTAAGAGATTTACACAAGCCTATTAAGACTATTCTATTAAAATATTTTATTAGCATCATTTCTTAGAATGATTCAACACCATGATCCTTTGGTTAGTACTTTATTTCTAGATGTTAGATCTTCTCTTTACTGATTTGTACTTGATGTTTCTGATCAAATATGTCTCCTCTATCCTCTGTCTTCTTTTCTCTATTCTCTCTAACTAATTTTTCATTTCATAACATTATCACAACCTCTATAGCCATCATACAATGATCTTTGTGCTTAGTATTTTCTCTCTTGCATCTCCTTCTCTTCCTTCATGATCTTACAAATGTTTAGGGTTTGTCTCCTTTAGTAAACACAATTTGGCTAGGGTTAGGTTAGAATAAATGACTTAGGTTGATCTATTTTTCTACTTAGAACATCCCTCAATTTGATTGGTTGCATGCACTATACAAGGATTCATAAAAAAATCATTAAGTTGGCCAAAAACTAGATAGTTGAGTGAGATTACATGCTTTAGTTGTCTCAAGATTGGTCATGTCAACAAAAACTATCCAACTAGGTCACCAACACCAAGAAATAAGTTTAGTTAAGGTAAAGAAAAGCTCAATGTTGAGAAAGTGAAGATGTAGATGTTGGAAATAACAATGGGAAAGTAAACTTTGAGAAGGGGGTGAATTAGTACATCAACACCTTAACCATAAAACATTCACCACACATCCATCTCACAATTTAACATGCAAACTAAAAATAGCTAACTACACATATTCATCCATAGCATGAAACAAATAACACTTAACACGATAATTTTGTTATTGAGAAATCCAATGGGAAGCTAAAACTAGGGTGGGGATGACACCCACAAATCTTTACTATTGCAACTGTAAAGTGTAGCCAATTAAGGTTACATGAAGTTTGACCATAAACTATGATCTACCCTATGAAAGGTCTATCATGTTAAAGGCTTACAAATACTATTAGGTCTTACCTTGTTAAAAGGGTGCCTTGATAGAGGACTTAGACTTGCAATAAAACAAGCACTTGGTTAAGATAACTACACAAGCATGTTAAGGCTACTCTATAAGGAGATTTTATTTTTATCAATTGTTAGAATGATTTAGAATGATGATACTTTGGTTAGCACTCTATTCTTATATGCCAGATCTTCTCTTTCCTAGTGTGCACTTGATCCTTCTAATCAAATATTTCTCCTTTGTCCTCTCTCTACGTTTCTCTATTCTCTCTAACTAATTTTGCAATTCATAATATTATCACAACCTCAATAGCCATAATGAATGATCTTTAAACTTGGCATTTGTCTCTCTTGCATCTCCTTCTCTTCACACTATTACAAATTTTTTAGGGTTTGTCTCCTTAAGTAATCAAAAGTTGGCTATGGTTAGGTTAGAATCAATGGCTTAGGTTGATCCATTTTGCCACTTATAACATCCCTCAATTTGATTGGTTGCATGTATTACATAGAGATTCATAATATACAAATACATACATCTTCTAGAATTTTAAAACAATCATTAAGTTAGCCCAAAAATAGTTTACATAGAAGTTTGTGCCATTATAAACAACTATGTCCAAAACTATTCACTTGGCAATTAAAGTCTCTGATGCTCGACATTCACTATATCTTCAATGTTGTAATTTATCTTTTGAATGACTTGGCATACTCTATTTACTCATCTCCAGAGTGACTTGGCACTTATTATATACTTGACAATGAGTATGTATATTACTCGACATGTATTGTGTTGCAACTGATGCTCAACATGCCTTGATCACTTGGCTCGCATGGATTTCTCGGCTTGCTCTGATCACTTGACTTACATTGTAATTCTATTGAATAATGACCAAGTGTTTTGTCAGTACCATGTCAAAACTAATCTGAGATTAACATTGTCCCCCTTTGACATGAGTGACAAAAACATGTTTTCATGCATAAACAATCCTTAATATAAGTATAACTAAGACAATATATACATCTCTGACTCAGTTCTTATACTATTGATCTCAGATTGGTTTTAACAATTGAGTGTCAACACACTTAAGACATTTACTTAGTTTATGTCGAACTAGTAATGCATGCCAAGTATAATATGTCATAAGAATTTGGCTTAGGCTAGAATTCACCCAAGATCAAGGAACTCAAACACAAGCACAACAGTAGACCAATTGAGAGAGTATGATTAGAATGACGATATTCATTCAATATGTCACATGCCATATGCAAGTACACTAGGAGTTCTTGTATATAAAGGCCTCAAGAGAGCTTCTAAAATGCATAAAAGTCAACATCATGATATGTCATACAACTAGGCACATGTCCACTAGATATGGGTTATCCTCCATTAAGCACGGAATTAAGTGCAATGATGCGAGGATAAGCCTACAATGGTGTAGCACACAAATCAGTGGTGTAGACAACATGTGCTAAATTAGGAGTATGGATAACTATGTTGTCAACATGACAACTTAGCGAATGATGCAAACTCCAGTGTTGTAGACACCATGTGCATAATTAGAGTTGCAAACTTCTATGAGAGTACACAAACTCCTAAGTATCTCACCTAAATAAATAATAAAATAATGCAAAATAATAAAATAATGCATTAACTTAAGTAAGTGTAAATAGTAAATACTTATTTACACCAAAAGCCCCCTTAAGTGCAACTTAGGGGAATGCCCTTAAGCTTACAAAATCTAGGATGAAATGCAAGATGGGTTCCAGCTACTAGGCCATGTTAGGTACCCATGTACATAATGATATGCAATCTCTCATAAAGCGAAGAAAGAGGGAAAACCTCATGGGAAAAACCCTCCCCCAAAAAGAGAGATGAATAGGGATGCATAGATGGATGGAGTAATCCAGTATATACATAAGAGAATGATGAGAAGAGGAAGAGAGATAGGATAGGCTCCCCCCCCCCACCCAAAGAAGAATGCATGCCAGTGACTTCTTTGATGAAGAAATTGATCCAAGACTATAGAATGGTGTTCCTCTCCTTAAGAAGAAATAATGTCAAGGGTGCAAATGAGATGCTTCCATTGTGTGTGGAAAGAATCTCATGGATAAGTGATGTCTCTGAAACCTACTCAACTAGCTAAAGAACTTGTCTCAAAGAATTGTCTGTCTCTGCAACTAATGGAGAACCCTTCTGCAACTACTGATCATAAGTATTTACAATCACTTCAACCTGTGATGATCAATCATGTAGAGAATGAACAAGAGAGTCAGATGTAGCCCTTGTGGCAACTAAAGAAGGTGATTTTGTATCAAGAATAAGAGGTAGATCATCAATATTGTCCCCCAAATCTATCATTGAAGCTCGACCTAGAAGACTGGATGTACCCTGTTGTGTTGGACCTATCACTGTGACTATATATGCATGTGGTCAAGACTAATATAGTGACCTCTCACTATAACTATCGATAGAACCCCATGTGTCTAAATCGGTTGAAGCACTAGCACTAGTGCCACTATCAGTTTCCATACTGTATGATGTGTAAAGAGGATTAGAGGAAAAGCTTGGTGGACTTTCCTCAAAGTATACATCTTTCTCTACATAACCAATGGAGTTACAAGGCTGAGGTGACTGTGCCTTGCGGCCCCTGGAAGATGTGTTTTCCCATGTAGGACAACTGAAGACTCTGAAGTGTGTCACAATAGGTTTTCTACCACACCATGCCTCAAAAGGAGTCTTGCCATATAAGGCTAGATGAGGAGACTAATTAAGAATGTGAATGGAACTACTGATTGCTTGATATTCAAGTTATGGATCTAGAGACTTCGCTTGTATCATGCAATTTGACATAGACTTAAGAGTTTGGATCCTCAAAGCTATAATATCTATCTTATGTGGATTGAATGTTGGCAGAGTCTGAAGATTAATTCCCTTGAGTCTACAGAAGTCTTTAAGTCTTCTATTCACATACATGCTTCCATTGTCCATTCAGAGAACTTTGATGGCTTTCCTAGATTTCTATTCAACATAAGTCTTGAAGGCTAGAAACTTTTCCAACACTTCATTCTTACTATGAAGGAAATGGACCCAAGTGTATCTTAAAAAGTCATCAATGAAAGTCAGTATTTAGTGACCCTGGTTGAATGCAAAAGGAAATGCTAATACCATGTGAACCATTTGTAGAACACCTGGTGCTCTTGAAGACTTCCCTCTTTGTAACTTCCCCTCTGGATGCATATCCAATGAATTTGTTGAACATTCACCCTTAGAAAAATTTATTTGAGGTAGACCTTTGACCTTTCTATTTGTGTAAAGTTACTGAAGATAGCGGTAGTCAAGATGACCATACCACTCATGCCATAATTGCATGTTTGAATTTGATTGAGATAACAAGGCCTTCGAAGGAGACTTGGGCACAAAATGGGAAAAAGAGTACAACCTTAAATGTTATGATTCACTTTCCCCACTGCAACCAAGGAGTCATCTTTAAGACTGTGCACCTATACTAAGTTTGGAAGGAACTCAACTCTATGTCCATCTCTAAGGTGAGTGATTTGGTAGATTGATAGGAGATTTGAACTTAGGTTTGGAACATAGAGAACATCTTGAAACTCAACATTTTCCATTTCCACATTTCCTTTCCCTTCAAATTCCATTTTTCTATCATCTCCCATGAAGATGTGTGGTACCTTTGATTACTTCATTTAAGAGAAAAACTCCTTTGAAGAACCCATGTGATATGAGGCAGCTAAGTCAAATATCCATTCCTTTGAAGAGTTTGAATTAGCCATAAGTGCTTTCCCTTTTCCCTTTGAATCTAAAGAAGACCCTTTCTCCTTGTAAGCATTAGGAAATGGAACATTACATTTCTTCATGATGTTGGTCAACTCATCAATCTTTTTAAGATAATAGTCATGCTCTTCATGACCCAATTTCTTGCAATAGGCTCACTTCTTCTTCTCCTTATTTTTGTCCCCCTTCTTGTTGGAATTTGAGGACTTTCCTTGTTGATTAGATTATGGTGTTGTCTTTTTTGCATCCTCTAATTTGTTCTTCTACTTCTTTTTACCCTTTCCTTTATTTGAAGACTGTCCAACTGAATTTTGAGAACCCTCATTGTTGGCCACCAATGCTTTAGACTAAGGTGATTTGAGAATCCCCTTTAATTTCAATTTCTTTTCTTCAGTATTCAACAGATCAACATATTCATCAAAAGTGACTTTCTTATAGGTAGACCATAAGGTAGTCTTAGAGGTGTTAAAAAATATACAAATGTGGAATACTTTGATGGTAGCTTGTTATGTATGAGATGGATCAACTTGTCATCTTTGATAGAATTCCCACAATCAGTAAGCTTTGTCCTTAGTTTATTCACCTTGATGATGTAATCCTATATTGAATCAAATGACTTAGGATCTAAGGAGACAAGTTAATCTTCAATTTTGAAAACATCCTCTTCAGACACTTTACCATATAGGCTTTTGAGGGCATCCCAAGCTTCCTTGGATGTAGAACACTTCTTAATTTGATACATGATCTCATCATCAACCTCCAAACATATATCACCTAGGGCTTTCCTATCCATTGCTACCCAAGCTAAAATATCACTTGTTGATACATTATCACCTGCTAGTTTAGGAAGAGTACCATCAACATATTGTGAAATCCATTGTTCATTAAATGATACCACATTTTGATGGACCATGTAGTATAGTTATGAGGAGTTAATTTTGGAAACTTAAAATTTCCCATTATGCAGAAAATGAAAGAAAAGTGTAGAAAAGAGAGAACACAACACCAAGAACATGCCCCCTTTTCACTAAATCAAGAAACCTCCCAAAAAATAGATGCTTTGAGCACTTTATCAATAGTGAGATTACAATGGGACACTTGCCAATTTTGGCCTTTGTGGACTTTTGATTTTTCTTGTTACAACCTCTTAATGGATTACAAATTTGAAACTTTACAATGTGCTATGATTCTAAAGTAATACAAAGCAAAGAAAGGCCCTATTTTTGAAAGAGACACTTTTGTCCACACAACCCTATAATTTGATAGCAAATTTGGAAAGTAGATTATTGTTGTCAGAGATGAAGACTTCTGGTGCCGAGGCAATGAGACTATTTGTTTTTGATTTAATTCTGTGATGTCAAGATTCTAAAACTCATGGGGGTCGGTTGTTATATGACACCATGCTAGTAAACAAATAACCAATGCTGAAAAATGCCTTTGAAACTGTTAGAATTCCAAAGTAATATCCCACATTCATGGGTGAAAAGGTCTACAAATTTTTTAAAATATAGTCCTTGCAAACTCTCAAACAAATGGCCATGGGTCACCAGTATGTGTGTTGGTTGGTGCAGCTAATATAACCTGCCAGATTTGTAGTATGGCTTCTAAATTGCAAATTGGGGCCTCTGAGTTCCAATTTGCAAAAAACATTTGCCTCACGATCAACTTTCACCTAGCATAGGAAAATTTATAGTCGATCTTCACTGAATCAATGTTTTGGATGCAATGGTGAGGTCAGATTTGGCTCTAGATGCTCCCAATTTCTATAGTACTCCAAATTTAGGTTGAGGTACTAAAGCATGAATGGTCCCAAATGACTGTGTAGAGAATCTTCCTTAGCTCTAATACCATATAAGAATTCAGCTTAGACCAGAATTCACCCAAGACCAAGGAACTCAAACACAAGCACAACAATAGACCAATAGAGAGAGTATGATTAGAATGATGATATTCATTCAATATGCCACATGCCATATGCAAGTTTACTAGGAGTGCCTGTATATAAAGGCCTCAAGAGAGCTTCTAGAATGTAGAGAAGTTAGCATCATGATATGTCATACAACCAAGCACATGTCCACCAGATATGGGTTACCCTCCATTAAGCATGGAATTAAGCACGATGATGTGAGGATAAGCCTATAATTGTGTAGCATGCAACTCAGTGGTGTAGACAACAAGTGCTAAATTAGGAGTTTAGATAACTATGTTGTCAACATGACAACTCAGTGAATGATGCAAATGCTAGTGTTGTACACACCGTGTGCATAATTAGAGTTGCATACTTCTATAGAGTACACAAACTCCTAAGGATCTCACCTAACTAAATAATAACATAATGCATTAACCTAAGTAAACTTAAGTAAGTGTAAATAGTAAATACTTATTTACACCAATAGATGTAAATAAAAGATTGTGTCGAGTTGCAATGAGTGCCAAGTCACTCAAGTGTCGAGAAGATAGACCGTGCCAAGTGATTCAAGTGTCGAGTGAACAATAGATGCCGAGTAGTTTAGTTGTCGAGTTAGAAATAGAATTAGAGTATGTGCCCAGCATCAGTAACTTCAAGTGTCGAGTAACATAGATTGGACATATTTGTTTCTTATTGCACAAACAACTATGTAAACCATTTTCAAGTTAACCTAATATTAGATTTTGATTCTTTGGAGATAAGGCAGAATCTATTTGTAGAATCCCTTTGTATTTGCATGCAACCAATCAAAAGTAGGAAGGATTAAGTGGAAAAAAGAATGAATCTCAATCATAGATTCATACCTAACCTTAAGCCATCAAAGTCTTTATAAGGAAGATGAAGCCCCAAGGGTTTTAGTGCAAGAAATCAAGTTACAGGAAGGCAACAAGGGGTAAATGATCAAAGGTGCAAACAAGACAGTTTGTAGAACATTCAAGTTGACTTAGCAGTGAGAGTGAATTGTAGAATCAATTAGAAGAGAACAAAGGATAGATAAAGATACAATATTTATGCATATGATCATAAAGGATCAAGAAGGATATTGTGTGGATTTGATCATTAATCACACAATCTAGAGCCAATCACAAGATCTATACTAAGACATTTTGACAAGTGATTTCAATTAAATCTCATAAGTAGAGTAGTCCTAATAGGTTGTATCAAATCCTTTATTAGGGTGATATTCCAAGTGAGTGATCAAAAGTCCTTTAGCTAGGAACACTTCTAACAAAGTGTTGGAATCCTCTAACAAGGTGGGACTTAACAGTCTTTGTAAGCCTTTAACAGGGTAGGCCTTTCACAAGGCAGATTATGTTTCATGGTCAAACCATTGTAACCTTAATTAGCTACACTTTACAACTATAGTAGTGAATATTTGTGGGTGTCATCCCCACCCCATTTTTACCTTCTCATTTGGAGAGTTTTGGGATAATCATATCTAGTGTCAAAGTGTGTGTGTTTAATTGCTTACATGTTTTAGATGCATTTACTTTTCATGTTATTTTAGTTTATCTATTGAATGCATAAGGTGGATGTAAGGTGAAAATTTTTATGGGTTCATGTTTTAACTTCTGGTTCACACCCCACCGCCCCTTAGAAGCTTACATTTCTCACTTTTAATTGCAACAATTGGTATCAGAGCTAGTTCTCAAAAGAAGAAGCTTTGCAGCTTAGAGGAAAGATCTTGAAATGAAAATCTAAAAATTGGGAAAGACCATTAAGAACCAAGAGATTGAAATACATCTCATGCTACATCAATTGAATGAAGCTAGAGATGCTTTGAAAAGTTCCTTGAAAAGAGGGAAAGAGATTACCATAGCAAAAAATGACATACAATACAAAGAGATTGACACCACAAAGCTATTTGCAGATGGTAACTCTAGTGAATTTGATGCAACAATTATAGATCTAATGGAGAAGAATAGAGCATAAGCTGAAGAAATTAGAAATCTCAAGTTAGAGCAAGAATCACAAGCTATACTGCTATGTGAGGTGACTAAACAAAAGAAGAAGGCTATAGAAGACAAGGCTATGATTGAAGAAGACAAAAGAATTTTGGCAAACAAATTGGAAGAAAAGTCAACAAAGCTATCTAGGATCTCAAACATGTAATTGGATACCTTGATCCAAATGATGAATGCTCATCATGAGTTGAATGTCAAGTACATTGAGATAACTACATTGAAGTTGCAAAATGAACAATTGTAGAATGACCTGAAAAGAGAAAAGGAATTCACTGAATGTTTCAATAAGCCAAATGAAGTCTTCAAGTACTTTGAGAAATTATTAAAATCCCCTAGATCCAACAAAGACACATCAGGATTGGGCTACACAAGCATTGAAGAAGGAGAATCGTCCAAGGCTACTAAGGAAAGGAACAACAAAGGTAAGAACTCCAAACCTACTTGTCATAATTATGGAAAGAATAGGTATACCACTAATGTGTGGAAAAGAAAGAATAAAAATCATAATGCTAAGCCTAAGAACATGGTCCATTGTCATAAGTGCGATAAAAAGGTCATAAAGTACATGAATGCAAAACTAGAACCATGCATACACCAAAATTTGATGGATATTTCTGCAGTTGTCAGAAGTATGGACATACAACCTTTGAATATAGATCCAAGTCCACATGGTCATCAAGAAAGCTAACAAAGGTAAGAAGCTATGGAAATTCTTATAACTAGGATTACAATACAAGATATAGTTGTCATTTTTGTCAAGAATATGGACATGTACCTAAAAATTTCATTAGGACTCACTTTAGTGGTAATTACAAGAGGTGGTTGAGTCAAACTATATGTTTCAGTTGTGAATTTGATAAAGGAAAAGGCAAGGCAGATGTTGACCACATTAAGAATGAGATGAATAAGACATGGAAAAAGAAAGATGGTTTTAGTACATCAAATGGAGAAGGGATAACTTCACCCAATGAGTCAAGTGGTCACACCTCATCAAACTAAGAAAACAAGAGGTATCCGGGACTGATACTTAAAGTATTATATCATACATCATTTTAAAAGGAAATAACACTAAAAAGTATAGATCAACATGAATAAAGATGCAAGGTGTTGTAAAAATTCAAATTAAATCTTCAATGCTTTCATATTGTTGTCGAGCATGAAAAATTCTCTCTATATGCTGAGTGAAATACTAGTTAGTGCTGGGCTATGAAACTAAGTTAGTTTACGTAAAGCTTACAGTAGCTCCCAAGTGATGATCATGTCATTAGATGTTGAGTGAAACAGAAATCATGTTGATGTTGAGTTTACAGCTGTATAAGCACTAAGCATTAATTATAAGGTTTTGTAGGGTATATGGTCATTTTTTGCCCATTTTTTCATCATTTCAAGATTGAAGTGAGAGAAAGTAATGTAGAAGATGATTCAAAAGTTTTTTTAAAGTGACTACAAAGATCACAACAATGATCTCACTCACATTCTTCGAATCTCAAAGGTATTTATTCAGAAGCTGAGCTACATAGTTTGAAATTTGTATAAATCCTAGTTTGTCAAATGGTGTCCAGTTCAAGGAATGTAGAGGGAAAAGAAGTTTTAAATGTTGAATTAGTTAACAATGAAGTGAAACAACTAGATTTTAGAGAAATTCTAGATGTTTCTTATAGACAATACCCATTAGGCATGCTATCCATGATTCCCCCAAAGGTTATTATGGTTAAAGAAGTTAGAAAAAGGTATAACTACAAGATAGGTGGAATTGGTGATATGGAGATAAAGCAAGCATACAATAGATTGGTCAAAAATGGGATCTTAAATGAAGAGTTCAAAATTTTAGAAAGGAAGGGTTTGACCCATGCCTTAGATTTCCCCACAATGTTCAAAATAGAATGGATAAAGATCATATTAAGTAGAATACATGATGGATCCCTATGGTTATAAGATGGACCAATCAAAATTTCAAAGAGAATAATTCATAGGGTGACTAGTTTTCCAACCCTAGATTGACCAAAGACTCTGCAAAGTGACTCAAAAGAGGTTATAGAGGAAAAAACAAGAGCCAAATGGAACAAATGTGGAATGACAATTGATACTATCACAAAACCTTTATTGTACTTTTTCATAAGGGTAATTTCTCATAAGTTTTATCAATCAAGTAGATTGAATAGTGTACCCTATATTGTAGTAGATGTGGCAACAAAATTGTGAAGAGGGATCATACCTATGATCTTGCTGAACTTCAATTGTAACAAATAATGGAGAACCTAGGTGCCATTAGATAAACCAAGAGTGCATAGTGCAAATTTGGATCAATCCTAATTTGCATACTTTTCTATTTAAATAATACATTTTCATCTTTTGATAAGGTTAGTAGGAAGACAAACAGGTCAGTAGCTATGTAAATTAATGAATACATTGAGCAAATGGATGAAAATTTTGAAACTATCATGACAAGTTATTTTCAATACTTTAAGAAGTTTATGAAGTAGAGGATGAGAATACATATTTCACTAATTGAATAGTATTACAATGACATATGATTTCTTGTCAATATTGATTATACATATGTACATGCTATCATATCTAGGGTAAGATGGCTAAGACCCTTAGGATATGAGATTAATGTTGATGAAGCCTCAGCTACCATCACTGTACTTCTTGCTAAAGAAGTTGATAAAATAACCAAAATTTTTGGAAATTATGATGTGATGAAGTCCAAAGTAGAAATTTAGTTGAAGATAGCCTCCACACTGAAGAAGAAAGACAAACTGGTGAAGAAATTAAAGGTCAAATTTGGTAAATATTTGAAGAAGAAGAAGAAGAAGAAGGAGATGAAGCTGATAAAGAGGAAGAACAAGATAAAACTATAAAACCTATTTCATTAACAAAAAGCATTGGTGAGGATAAAGAAGAAGAAGAGGGTGCTAAGGAAGGGTAAGTAGAGGAAACCCTAATACATGCTGAGCCTAAGATGAGAAAGGCTAAGGCATAGCATGTGGAAAAGACAAAGGAAAAGAAAATTGCTAAGCCAAGCTCAAAAAATCCAACATCACCAACAACTAGAGCAAGCACACAGGCCACTACACAAAAGGCCAGGGAGAAAGCCAAAGAAAAGGGCAAGGCTACAAAATAAGAAGGTTAGGAGTAGAAGAAACAAAGAAGGAAATACATTGCACAACCATATACTGATGACGAGAGAACATAAACTAAGGATACACACCAAATTTAGAGTCGTAAGTCATACACCTCAATTTGATTTTGAAAATATTTGTGATAATGTCAAAAACAATGTAGATTTGCCTGGTTTGAAAAATATTGATTTTGAAAAACTTGAAAAAGAAGAAAAGACTTTAGTTGAAGAATCAATATATGCAATGATGTCCAAATTCAAGAATACTCCATTTGATTTTAACAATACTTTACCAAAAGGTCTATATGACATTGTTGAACAAAAGTGGCATTATTGTTTAAACTAGGAGAAACAAATTAGAGAATCTACATTAGCACAAGTTATGTCAAAATTGACAAAAGGATAGATGAACAAGGCAAACAAGAAATATGGTGGAAGATTTACACCTAAATACAGAGCCTTCAACATTCATCAGAAAAATATTGAAGATGTTGTAGAGAAATCCACCCAAATGTGGAAATTGATTTATGGGTTAACAACTGTCAAACAAGGAGAAGAAGATCCCTTTGAGGGAAGAAATAATGGTGATAATAATGAAGATAAGGAGGATGACAAGGAAAAAGAAACTATTGTTGAAAAGGAAACACAAAAGAAAGATGAAGACATGGCAACAACTGAAGAGCAGGAAGAGAACAAAGTGTGCAAGACACACAAATATTGAGTGTCAACCCCTCCACATGACACCAATTTAACTACATAAACTATAATTGTCAAGGATGTTCCTGACATTTCAACTCAGAACATCAATCCTTTAACTGTAAAAGATCTAAAAAAGATACTAGACCAATCTACACTTTAGGCAAGATTATGTGAAAATCCAATATTGGTTAGTGTGGATGAACTTCAAAAGGTAGTAGTTGACATCATAAGGGATAAGGTGAGTACACAACAACCACCTTTTTCCATCCCTTCAACTATTAGTGATCAACCTTTGATTCAAACATCAGTGGACACATCCACAAAGGTTGACACAACTGTTAAAACTAATTTGGTTGAACAAAGACAGACTACAATAGAAGAGAAAGAAACAACCAACAATCAACCTAATACACAACCACAAGGTGTAAGTCCAATCATTGTGATTGACCAAAGAAGATCTGAAGAAAGTAAGGATGCACCAAGGGAGAAGGAGCAAGAAGTCATACAAGCATTGGTAACCTTACCAACATCTAACACTCCTACAAAAGTCCTTTAGAAGTTGAGCACGAAAGCTATACCCCTACAAATTTCAATGCTAAGCTCAAGCTCCTGTAAGATTGAAAAGTTAATTCACTATGGAGATGTAACTTTAGATGAAGAAATAGTGATACCTCAGTTTGATTATGTAACAATGACACTAGAAAAAATAAGTATTTTGCAACAAGAATTAGAGAAGAAGAAACACTAATAAATGCTTAGAAATGAGTACAGACAAAAGCAAGAATTACAAGAAATCAAAGACATCTTTTTAGATGTGTTCAATTTGCGTACTCTAGAAGAAACCAAGGCACAAATGGAATAATTGTTAGATTATTATGGAAAAGGTTAATAATGAAGACCTAGACACAAATTGCAAACTTTTGGAATGGTCTGAAAGAAAGTTTCAAGGAAAAGTGAATGAAAAGATATCTGGTGATATAGCACTGTCACAAGTTTCTTTGGAAAATAAGGTTGAGGATGTGAAGAAGGTACTTGAGAATATTTTCTCATTGTACACCAAACTATGTGATCCCACACTCTTCACCCAAGAGACCAAATAGAGAATTCTGATCTTGGAGAGGAATCTAAACATCTCAGGTATGCAACTACCTCAGAACCCAGCTCAGAGTGAGAAGAATTTCCACACATTGCTTTAGTTGTAGAGTCAAATAGCTATGTTAATAGTAGAAGAGGCTAATATAAGAGCCAAATTGACACAAATTCAAGCCTCTCTTACCCCACATATGGAGATACTTCATAAAGAATTAGGCTATGTAGAAACCTTGTTGAAGAAAGATCCCAATTTTTCTACATTAGATGGCTTAGTACACCTTGTGGCAAAGCTAGCCATCCAAATAAAGTCATTGGATGTTGCATGTGACAATTGGGATGCTGCTCTAAAAATAATCGTGGAAGTCCATAAATAATTTTTGGACAAATACACCCTAAGCGTATAAACCCTTTGACATAAGTGTCAAAAAGGGGGGGATAAATAAGCAAGGGGGAGATAAAGAAGCAAGGAAAATAAATCACAAGAATAAATGTGCAAAGGAGAAAGGGGGAGAATAATGAATGGGGGAGAGATACAATTGAATCATATAGAGAGATGAATAGAGAAAAAAGGGGAAGCATGAACAAAGGGGGAGATAATTAGATTTTAACCCCAGTGATATAGATTTTAAGGAATACAATGAAGAAACAGACACAAAGCAAAGGAGATATTAGCTAAAGGCGGAGCATAAAAAGTATAAGTCCATTGAAGATAAAGAATATCAATATGCAAGGACAAATCTACTCAGAATGGAGAATACATTTTGGATACAAAATAGACACATTATCTCAGAGGGAGTTACACATTTTCAAGGTACATAAGTTATTGCAAAATTTTGAAAATTTTGAAATTCTATATATAAGCTAAGTCATGGTTATATTAGACTCAAGAAGAATAGATTATTTGTATATATTCAAGTGTTTTTGACACTCATGTTAAAGGGGGAGATTGTTGATCTCAGATTGGTTTTAACAATTGAGTGTCAATACACTTAAGACATTTGCTTATTTTATGTCAAACTAGTAATTCATGTTGAGTATAATATGTAAATATAAGATTGTGCCAATTCACTCAAGTGCCAAGTAGATGGACCATGCCAAGTGATTCAAGTGTTGAGTGAACAATAGATGCTGAACAATTTAGGTTTTGAGTTAGAAACAAAATTACACTATGTGCCAAGCATCAGTAACTTCAAGTGTCGAGTAACACAAATTGGACATATTTTTTTGTGATTTCATAGACAACTATGTAAAACATTTTCGAGCCGACCTAAGGTTAGATTTTGATTCTTTGGAGAGAAGGATGAATCTATTTGTAGAATCCCTATGTATTTGCATGTAGCCAATTAGAAAATAAGAAGGCTTAAGTGGAAAAAGAATGAATCTAAGCCATATATTCATATACAACCCTAAGCCACCAAACTCCTTATAAGGAAGATGAAGCCCCAAGGGTTCTAGTGCAAGAGATCAAGTTACAGGAAGGTAAATGGGGTGAATGATCAAAGGTGCAAACAAGATAGTTTGCAGAACATTCAAGGTGGCTTAGCAGTTTGAGTGAATTGCATAATCAATTAGAAGAGAAAAAAGGATAGATATAGATACAACATTGATACATCTAATCATAAAGGATCAAGAAGGATATTGTGTGGATTTGATCTTTAATTAGACAATCCAGAGCCAATCACAAGATCTATGCTGAGACATTTTGACAAGTGATTTTAGTTAAATCTCCTAAGTGAAGTGGTCCTAATAGACCTTATCAAATCCTTTAATAGGGTGGCATTTCAAATGAGTGATCAAAATTCCTTTAACTAGGCACACTTCTAATAGGGTGTTGAAATCCTCTAACAAGGTAGGACTTAACAATCTTTGTAAGCATTTAACAGGATAGGCCTTTCACAAGGCAGATCATGTTTCATGGTCAAACCATTGTAACCTTAATTAGCTACACTTTAAAACTGCAATAGTGAAAATTTGTGGGTGTCATCCCCACTCCAATTTTACCTTCTCATTTGGAGGGTTTCTAAGTAATCATATCTAGTGTCAAAGTGTGTGTTTAATTGCTTACATGTTTTAGATGCATTTACTTTTCATGTTATTTTAGTTTATCTATTGAATGCATAAGGTGGATCTAAGGTGAAAATTTTTATGGGTTCATGTTTTAACTTTTGAGCCCCCCCGCCCTTAGACACTTACATTTCCCACTTGTAATTCCAACATATAAAAAATCTAAAAACTTCAAAATTTTGCAAAATGGATGATGAAAACTATCATTTCACTAACATGTTAGTTTCGATCGAAACTAAGGAAAAATATTGTGGGATCTACCTACCTCCTCCATCCATTCCTCTATTACTCTATTACTCTATTACTCCCCTTGAGTAAATGTTTCCTTTCTGCATCTAAATATGATACTCCTTCTATGTATGTTTATTGTACCATGTTTCTATACCATATCTCCTTATATTCATTATCCCCCTTTTTTGACACTTATGTCATGGGTAGTACACTGATAGTGTGTTTATCAAAAAATTATTAATGGATCTCCATTATAATTGTCAATGCTACATCCCAATTGGTGCATGCAAACTCCAGAGATTGATACTGGATGTCTAGCTCAGAAGCAAGGTTAACTAAGCCATCATGAGTGGAAAGATGAGAATTTTTCTTCATCAATGTTTTAGCATAGGCTAGTTCCTTGTGCAAGAGTTCCATGTGTGAGGTCAACATGGATTGGATGCTGATCAAACTAGCTTGAATGTTAGCATCTTGTGCTTTCAACTTAGATAGCCTACCTTGATTGGATAGGATTCTCTGAAAATGTGACTGACATTAACCAGGAGATAGTTTTAAGGTATTATTTGTAGTCTTTAGATCTCCCTCCAGTTGGTCAACATACCTCTAAATCTCATGTTTGAAAAGATTCACATCACACAACTTGGTGTAAAGAGATAAAATGTTCTCCAACACCTTTTTCACACTCTCTATCTTGGTTGATTAATTAACCTATCATAGTGCAAGTGCACTAGATATCATTTCAGGTGCCCCAGTGTGAAATTTTCTTTTAAACCATTATAATAGTTTAGTATTTACATCTATGTCCGCATCACTAATCCTATCAACAATATGTCCTAGTTGGTCAATAATTGGTTTATCTTCATTTGTAGCTAGGAGACTGAAAGCTTTAAAAAATGTCTTTAAAATCACGAAGCACTTGCTTCTACTTATGCTCCCTTCTTAGCAACTCTTGTTGTTTCTTCCTATGTAGAGCTTCCTGTAGAATGCTCATCTTCTCAATGGTGATTATGTAAAGATCAAAATTAGGTAGTTCTAGGCTTACATCTCCATAAAATATTTCTTTTGAGCTCCCCTATGTTTTTGTACTAGGCCTTGATATTTTCAATTGTGTGGCATGGGTGCTTGGCCTTTGAAGAACTTGACCACTGGTAGAAGTCATAAAAACTATAAGGTAACTAGAGCCTGGATAGTATTTTTTTCCTTTAGAGTAGTAGTCACCTTCAATTCATAAGACTTGTCAACTTCTCTCACTTCCTATTGAGCTTCACTTTGAATTTGTGGAGTATGTGTAGGACTAGATTCTTGACCTAGTTTGACTTCTATTCCATCTTTCTCAACTATAAGTAAGGCTTTATTAGTTTTAATTAGTTGCACTAGAGACAATGCTATCAGTGTTGTATTAATAAAACTTAGTTGTTTAGTGCTTGCACTTTGATCTTTGGTCTCTTTAACCTATGTAGGTGTAGGGGGAACACTAGATGTGTCAATTTGTTTCTCCCCTGCTGCTTCCAATGTTGCCTTTTCAATTTCATTAGTTCTCACCATTAAAAGATTAGTGAATAATTTTTCTACCATGGTGGAACCCTTCAATATATTCTTCAAGTCATCATCAGTCAAAGGATTTATGTTCTAAGAAGAATTGTTAGGAACATCCTTGATTTTTATTGAGTCATGTTGAATCACTTGATCTACAAGTGGAGGGTTGTTGCTAGGCACTACTACATCTTGTACATTATGTTCATCTTGTTTCTCTTCTTTAGCTATGGCTTGTTCTATTGTTGTTGCTTCCACAGTGCCTCCCACACTACCATCCTTTACTGATACCTCTTGTACTATTTATGTTGTTCGACTTTCTTAGAATTTTTCATTTCTTTCTCACATTTGTCTTTTATTGTAGCAGTGGATAACCCATAGATTATTTTCTAGATTTGTGTATTCTTGATTAGCACATCCTCAATATTCTTATTCATTATATGGAAAGCTCTATATTGTGCAAAAAAAATTGACTTGTTCTTTTCCATAGCCTTAATAATCTTTCATCTTATCCAATTCCGGCATTACTTGGGCTAGAGTGGATTCCCCAGTCTATCTCTCTATTTGTAAACTGTATTGTCATTTCTACTTAACTTGGTCATATAGAATCTTAGGTAGGGAGTTGGAAATATCAATAGGAGTTGATTGGAATATAGCCATCATCACATATATGGCTTCTTCAATGGTATTTTGTTCAAGCTTTCCTAACTTATCAAAATGTATGTGTGAAAAACTAGATAAATTTTCATTTGATTTATTATTGTCACACAAATTATCTAAGTTAGAAGAGGGACTATGGCTTACCACCTTGAATTGACTCATATCATCAGATTCTATCTTGGTGCAGGAGCACCTAAAGTAAAAGAACATAAGAAAGTTAAGATTCCTTATTTGAGATATTTAAAACCATTTGAGTCATTTATATTGTATTTGGTTTGAGTTGTAAATTCTATGAAGCCATTTTGTCAAAAATGTAAAAGTTGCATAAAAAGTTGTAAAATGCAACATTGAGAAAGTTGCTAATAATATCAAAATAATGTAAAAAGGTATAAGGTTGGTCCTAGTGGTAGTTAGGAAGGTTTATTACTATCAAATGGATATAAATACCATTGTATGGTCAAACCAAATCAATTTTTTGGGAAGAAGAAATTTTTTGATACATTTTTGGTGCATTCTATTGTTGTTGTTTTAGTTTTACTATTGTTTCTAGGCCTTGTATGGCCATGTAAAGCTTGGAAACCATTTAATATAATAATGGATAGATAGAATTATGAATCCTCCTCATTATTATTTTTTGGTTCAAATTTATGAAGAAATGAATAAGTTATGATCATTTTGGTGAAAATGGGTATTTGCAGATTTGAGATTCTCTAAATATAGTCATATTGTAGCATGTAGTAGAGACACATTTTGGAGACTCAGGACCTCTAATAATATTAATTTTAAATATATGTGAACTATATTTCATTTACAATTGGTTTGAATCATTTTAATTTAGATTTTTGAAAGTTATGAAGATTTGAGTGAAAACTAGTTTTTAAATACCTTCAATGGTGTTGCAGACAAAGATTTGATCTTATATAATGATTTATGTATTGGAAAAATAAATGTCTTATAGATTTGGAAACTAGAATCACAAATGGATAATATGGAATTGGTTTTATATTATTTGATTTTTTTTTTGTGAAGTATATTTGATTCCCTAGGCAGGGTTACTATTTTTACTTCTGGTTTATGACAGAGAAATTGGGTCTTGATACAAAGACCATAACCTGTAATTGGTTTATTGGATGGGTATACTATTTGAATATGTTTTATTAATCCTATTTTTTAACAATTCCTCCAAAGTATTTGGAAAGAAAAGTTTAGGAATGAAAGTTATAAATAATGTAATCAGACATAGAAATCTGATTGTGTGAGTGAAGATGTTGTCTTTATTGGTGTATAATGTTAGGGTTCTTTGTTGAAATCTTTGAGATGTTCTTTTTTCCTTGAGGGTATACCAGCCTATTGTGAATCCCTTGAGTTGAACTTAGGCTCCTTGAAGGTAAATACAGAGGGCTCTACATCAGATTGGTATTATAGCTTGAAGATCTTGAGTGCGTGGGTAGAGCACCGAGGGAGGCAATCCAAACCAGGACCTTAAAGATATGGTATTTATTTTGTTGATGAGTTTTGGTCATAGAATTCTTATCCATCAAAGATTTAGTAAGAAAGTGTGTGTGTGGAAGATCTAAGAAGGGGTCTTAATATTGTCTCCATCAAGATGAAGCTGGGTAGAAGATGTAAAGAGAGAAACCACTAAGAGAGGGTGGTAGTGCATCTTCCAAGGTCTTGGATGGGTAAGATGGAAATGGGTTGGTAGTTGTGTAGCAGCAAGAGGAATGGTGTATTTATGGAACCTTTGTATGACAACCATTAATGCTCCATTGATAGGAGTATTTTAGAACTTAGTGATTTTGAGGATAGTCCTATGTCCTTGAAGGGTAAGTTGATGAGAGAAAAGGCATGAAGAGGCAAAGGTCAAGGTCAAGATTTTTGTTCTCATTTTTTTTCTTGCAAGTTATTGGTTCCATGTTTCCAAGAGACTTGGAAACTTTTCAAGGTTGGCAATATGGTGCAGGAGCACCTAAAGTAAAAGAACATGAGAAAGCTAAGATTCCTTATTTGAGATATTTAAAACCATTTATGTCATTTATATTGTATTTGGGTCAAGTTTTAAATTCTATGAAGCCATTTTGTCAAAAATGTAAAACTTGCATAAAAAGTTGAAAATGCAACATTGAGAAAGTTGCTAATAATATAAATATAAAAATAAAAGGTAAATGGTTGGTCTTAGGGGCAGTTAGGAAGGTTTATAACTATCCAATGGATATAAATACCATTTTATGGTCGAACCAAATCAATTTTTTGAGAAGAGGAAACTTTTTGATACATTTTTGGTGCATTCTATTTATGTTGTTTTGATTGGTGTTTTAGTTTTAGTATTTTTTCCAGGCCTTGTACGGCCATGTACAGCCTAGAAACCATGTAATATAGTAATGGATAGATAGAATAATTAATCCTCCTTCTCATTCTTTTTTTTTTGGTTCAAATTGAATGAATAAGTTATGATCATTTTGGTGAAAATGGGTATTTGCAGATTTGAGATTCTTTGAACATAGTCATATTGCAGCGTGTGGTATGGATAAATTTTGGAGACTTAGGACCTCTAATAATATTAATTGGAAATATATGTGAACTATATTTAATTCCCAATTGGTTTGAATCATTTTCATTTAGATTTGTGAAAGTTATGAAGATTTGAGTGAAAACTAGTTTTAAATGCCTTCAATGGTGTTGTAGACAAAGATTTGATCTTAGACAATGATTTATGAATTGGAAAAATAAATGGCTTATATATTTTAAAACTAAATTCACAATTGTATACTGTGTAATTGGTTTTGTGTTATTTGAATTTGTTTTGTGAAGTATATTTGATGCCCTAGGTAGGGTTACTGTTTTTACTTTTGGTTTATGACAGAGAAATTGGGTCTTGATACAAAGACAATAACTTATAATTGGTTTATTGGATGGGTATCATATTTGAATATGTTTTATTATTCCTAATTTGGAACAATTACTCCAAAGTATTTGGCAAGAAAATTTTAGGAATGAAAGTTATAAATAATTTAATCAGACATAGAAATCTGATTGTGTGAATGAAGATGTTGTCTATATTGGTGTATAATATCAGGATTCTTTGTTGAAAGCTTTGAGATATTCTTGGTTCCTTGAGGGTGTACCAGCATATTTTGAATCCCTTTAGTTGAAATAAGCTTCATTTAAGGTAAATACAAAGGGCTCTACATCATATCTTCTCCTAATCTAACTTAGCCACTAGAGTGTATTTCCTTGTCACATATATCTTCTTGGTTGGTTGGCTTGGCTATACTGAGGCAATATTCCTCATTTTTTTAGGTTTCTCAGTAACCTTAACTTTCTTGGTGGCTTCCCTTGTGCTAGACCTGGTAGCAGGTACTTTTGGCCTCGGTTGTGAAATTTTCACAGTCTTCTTCTTAGGTTTCTCCACTTCATGCTCCTTGGCCTTTTTCTTCTTCTTCTTTGGGTGCTTCCTTGACTTCTTCTTCCTCAATACCATCTTCATTTACTTCCTCATCTTCTCCTTCTTCTTGAGTTAGTGCCGAAGGGGCTTGGACTTGTTCATCCTCTTCTTCATCTTCATCATCTTCTTCTTCTCCCCCTTTTCTAAATCTCTCTTTTAGCTTCTTGACAAGTTTATTCTTTTCCCTTAGCATTGAAGTTGTCTTTAAGTCAATTTTAATTATAGGCTTGGATTCCTCGTAGTATCCAAATGAGGTGGAACTTTTATCTATTTCTTATTCCATTAGAGTTGTGATAGCTACAGATGCCTCATCAACATTAATCTCATATGGCAAGGGCTTAAGCCATCTAACCCTATGAATAGTTGGTTGTACATATTTATAATCTATATCCACTAAGAAGAAAACATCATTGTAATGTTTCTCCATTAGTGACACAAGAATCCTTAGTCTTTGTTTCATGGATTTCTTAAAATCCTCAAAATAAATAGTCATCACTGACTCAAAATCATCTCTAAGTTTCTCTATGAATTATGCAATTTGAACTATAATAGACCTATTGGTCTTCCAAGAAACTTTTCCAAATGCAGAAAATGTGTTCTACACATAATAGAATATACAAACTAGTAAAGAACAAAATTTACCAGATGAACTCTTTGTTTTCCTTATGGCCTCCAAGTTTTTAGCAACTCCAAGTTCTTAAAGAGTTTCTAAAGTTGCAACTTGAAAATTTCATAGGTGTGGTCACTCTTCACTATTTTGAATCCTAAATCTACTGCCATGCAAGACACACTGTTTGGTCTGCTAGATTGAAAGAACTTGTGAGCTATCACTCTCAAAGAAAAAGTAATTAGGGGGTTTGAGATAGAATCTATATACATTCCCCTATTGTTCCACATTGCACTTGTGTTCTTCTCAATTATCTCTTTTTAATCACTTCACATGCTCTTAGGTCTGTCTAGGGTAGGATATCCTATCACTCGATTGATGATCCTTTTAGTGATCTTAATTGATGCATTTTCCAACCATATGAAGTCATCATGAATTCTACTAAGCACAATCTTTATCCATTTAGTCTTGAATACATTAGGGAAATCTAGGGCATGGTTCAACACTTTCCACTCTACAATTTTATTCTCTTCCCTTAAGACTCCATCATCACAAAGTTGACTGAACAAATTCCTTATCTCCATGTGTCCTATACTTCTAGCTTTACATGTATAACAACACTTGACATCCTGAATCATTAAGATTTTTTAGTGGTATTGTCAATAATGCACTAGATGGGTCTCCTTAATATGTAATTTAAGGTATTTCTTAGAAAGGTGGTTGTCTTACATCATTACTCATTAATTGCATGTTAAACACTTCCTTTCCTTCCTTCCTAACACTTGTAGAAGAGCTAGTTGCCATATATGATACTTAGAGTTCAAAAAAATCAAACAACGAAACTTGACAGGAGTAAAATACCTTTCCAATGTGATAAATATATCGAGTTGTAGTAGAATTTGGTTTACAAATGCAAGAATCTCCTATTATAATTTGTCTCCATTCTCTTTGTTCTCTCTTCAATCACTAGTGAATGCAAATGACTATATAACCATTAAATCATGTAATAGATTCTTAATGTTTACACAACTGTAAGCTCAATCAATATAGGGTTTCCAACTCACTTAGCATACACATGATTTCCAATACTCTTGGTTCACATAGCAAGCTCCGCTAATACTACCATGCCTTCATTACTTAGCAACAATTGAAATTCCATTCATGCTCAATAGTAACTATGAAACCTTTCATGCTTGACAAAAACATGAAAAATAACAAAACTATAGATCTCCTCAAGGTTCTAACCAATACATTGCATCTTTATTCATGCATATATAATCTTTTTAGACTTTAGATTCTTTGAATTGATGTAAAATATATCATTAAAATATTAATCCCACACATATCTTTTGATTGCCTAGTTGGGGGTGATGTGATCACCTGATCCATTAGATGAAGTGACCTCAACTAAACTTGATATGATGCAATCTTCCTTCTTCTTCTATGTCTTGTTCATTGGCACTTTGACCTTTTCAACATTTATCTTCCCTTTATTGTTACCATTACTTAGTGATGGTGATCTAGTTGGATAGTTACTACTGATATGACTAGTCTTCGGACAACTTAAGCACATAGTCTCACTCAACCATCTATTGTAGTTGCCTCTAAAATGTGTTCTAATGAAATTCTTAGGAACATGTCCATATTCTTGACAATAGTGACAATTTTACCTTGTATTTTAATCCTGATTTTTGGATTTTCCATTTTGTTGTACCTTTGTCTACTTGTTTGATGCCCACTTAGCATTAGATCTACATTCATATGGTTTATGTTGATTTTTTGACAATTATGGCAATATCCTTCAAATATTTGTGTGCTTAAGGTCTTGGTCCTACATTCATGTTCTTCATATTCTTGTTTGTTGCACTTATGATGGTAACCCTTGAATTTCTACTCAGGGCTTTGATTTGCATCATTGCTCCTGCAAACATTTTTTGTATGACCTAATTTTCCATATTTATGACAAGTTGGTTTGTATTTTTTCACCACTTTTAGATGATTCTCCTTCCTCAGTACTGGTGTATCCAAATCTAGTAGTATCATTGATAGATCTAGGAGATCTCATCAGTCTCTCAAAGTATTTGATGGATTCACTAGGTTCATTGAAACTTTCAGCAAATTCCTTTTCTTTTCTCAGTTCATTCCTCAGTTGTTGATTCTTTAACTTTAGGGTTGTGATCTCAATATCTTTTCCATTCAATTCATGATTTGCAATCATCACTTGATTCATTATATATAGCTACATGTGAGAAATCCTTTGTTACTCTAGTGTCTTCTCTTCCAGTTTGTTGGTTAGTGTTCTTTTGTCATCTTCAATCATGAATTTTTCTTCCTCATCTTTATTTTTATGCTTTCTCACCTCATGTATCAATACTAATTGGACTTCTTTTCCTATCTTAATATTTTTGACCTCTTCAATTAGAGCACCATTCTTTTCCATCAAACCTACAACTATTACATTAAATTCACTTGAGTTCCCATTCTCAAATCGTCCAGTAGTTTCTTCCTCTTGGTAATGAGTGTCATTTTTCTCAATAGCTATCTCTTTCCTTCTCCTCAATGAATGTTGTAGTTCATCTCTTACTTCTATGAGTTTGTGTAGGGAAAATTGGATTTCTATCTTCTAGTTCTCAATAGTATTTCCCAACCTATAGACTTCCATCTTCAAGATCTTTCCTCAAAGTTGTAAAGATTTATCCAAAGAACAAGGCTTTGATACCAATTATTGGAAATAACAATTGGAAAGTAAACTTTGGGAGGAGGAGGGTGAGGGGGGTGGGCGAATTGGTAATTCAAAAACTTAACCATAAAACATTCACCACACATCCATCTAACATGTAAACTAAAATGTGACGGGTCAGCTGATTAATTGGAACAAAAGCTCGCTCTTTTTCATCAACACCTCTGAGGTTAGACAAAGAAAAATCGCCAGGATTCTGGGTTGTGGGGTAGGCTCTTTCCCCTCTACCTATCTTGGTCTCCCTTTGGGATCCTCACCCCCGGAGTCTTTTTGGAATGGTATTTTGGACAGATTCAACAGGAAGATGGCTGGTTGGAAAGGGGTCTCTCTTAGTCAAGTGGGGAAATGCCTCTTAGTCAAATATTGTCTTCAAAATATGCCAATCTACGCCCTGAGCCTCTTTGGAATTTTGGGGAAAATAGCTGAAAGAATGGAAAAAATCTAGAGAGACTTCCTTTGGAATGGTAATGAAGGGAAGAAAAGATACCCTCTTGTTGCTTGGGAGAAGGTTTGCCTCCCTAAGAGGTACGGAGGTCTGGGCATTAGAAAGATCACCCACCTCAATAAGGCTCTCCTAGCTAAACAAATATGGCGGATCTTCAGTAGCACCGGTGAATGGAGGGACACCCTGGTAAACAAGTACCTTAGAAGACCCACTCTTCTTTTCACCCTTTTTAATGAAGATATCCCAAAAGGATCAAACATTTGGAATGGGATCATGAAAGCCAGGGACCTGGCTAAGGCCAGGATATCATGGAAATTGGGAAATGGGAAGGACATCCAGTTCTGGTCGGATAGATGGCTTTCCCAAGATCCACTTATCAATAACCCTATTTTTGAGAGATGGATGCAAGCTTGTACTGATCAAATTGGGTCCAAAGTTTGTGATTATTGGAATGGCCAGGAATGGAGTGACCTATCCCTCATCTCTGAGGACTTGACTCCTATAATGCTTATGCTCAATTCCATGATTCCTATCAATTTGGGGGATGAGCTGGTCTGGAGGGATAATCCCAATGGAAGATACTCTGTTGCCTCAGGCTATAATTCCCTTTGGAGCTTAAAAGAGAAGGCCCCTTGGGCAGAGGCTTGGATTCCGGGTCTCACTCCAAAGATCAACATTTTTTACTGGCTGGCTCTTCAAAACAAAATCCTTACTCATGACAATCTCAAGAAGCGAGGACATGTTATGCCCAGTAGATGTCCCTTGTGTAAGAATCAGGCTGAGACCGAAAATCACATTTTCATCTTATGTGACTATGCCAGGGAGGTGTGGAATGTCATCACACATGATAATGAAACCCTCTGGTGCAAACCGGATAATCTCATGGATTTTTTCCATCAGTGGAAAGGTCTTTGTAAGATTGTTGGTCGGCAGGATCACTCGGACTGGATTTTACCCCATTTTTGCTGGGGAATTTGGAAGGAAAGGAATAATAGAATATTTAGAGACAGAGAGGAGCCGGCTATAATCCTTGGCAGGAAGGTCTCGAAGAATATAAAGGAAAATCTCCAAGTGCTGAAGGAGGAAGAAGAAGAAGAAGGGGACAGAAAGATAGCTAAAGAAAAAGACAAGAACCTCAAAAGGCAGGATGCTAGCTAGCTTCTCCCCCTAGATGGTTGGTCAAAAGCCAACTTTGATAGGGCTTCTAAGGGTAACCCAGGCCCTTCAGGTTGCGGTGGAATCATAAGAAATAGCTATGGGGAGGGAATAGCTGCCTTTGCTTCCCCGCTGGGAATCCAGACTATTCATCTGGCTGAAGCAAGAGCTGCGAGTAAGGTGGTCAAGTTGGCTTTTGAAGCCGAGATTACTAAACTCTGGCTTGAGGGGGACTCCAAAAACATTATTAATACCATTAATGGTATTTCCCCTCCCTTGTGGATGATTGCGAACATAATTGCTGAGACTTGCGCCACTCTCACAAAGTTCGATAAGGTCCACGTCACTCATGTTTACAGAGAGGCAAACCCAGTCGCTAATTGGTTTGCTAATAAAGGGGTTAATGCCACCAATAATCTGACCTGGCATGCCAGAAAAGATTTTTCGGCGGAGGCAAAGTTTCTTATCGACCAAGATAAAATCTTGGGAAGGACGGCTCAAATCCAATGCAATTATGGATAATAAAGATTGCTTCATTAATGGTAAGTGCCATTATTAGCATCGTGATTTTCACCAGAAAAAGGGGTTTCCTCTGACATTTCGACACGTTTGAAAGGACGATACCATTATTTTCAGAAAGGGGTATCTTCACGGGTATCATAAAAGAAACATCACCATTTTTTCGAATGCAAATAACTTGCACAGTTCAGAGTTCATGAGAATTGTGGAAGTTGATCAGGTAAACATGACGGGTGAGAGGAGTAGAAAGGAGCCGGTGGGGGAAGTTCAGAAGTGGAAGAACAAGGCCAAAGTTTGGAGAGAGCTGGAAAAGGGTGGGGTTACTAATTTCTTCGAGAAACTTCATGGCTCGGATCCTGAGATCACTAACAGCATGGTGAATTCGTGGAATAATGGTAAGGTTAAGGTGAATGGGGTCTACTTTCAAATTATTGAGGATGTGGTTGCTGAAGTCACGGGGATTCCGATGGAGGGGCATAAATTCTTCAGAGACAAGAAGATGTCTTCTAATGCAATCAAGGATTTTGTGAAAAACACTGAAGAGCTGAACAAGCTGGGCAAGAAAGAGACGTTTTTTGTAACGGATACTATAAAGAAGCTCTGGAGGTATGTTCTCTACGCTGTCATTGAATATATAACCCTAGACCCCAGGTTTGATAGGGTTAGGACTCACCATTTTGTGATTCTGAATCGTTTTCGCCATGGTAGTAAGATCTCCTTCCCGTATTATCTTTTTAACTCGATGAACAAGGCCATTTCTAGTTTTAAAAAGAAAGCTACCATCAACCTGGCCCTGCATGAGGGTCTTCTGCTTCTGATTCATGAGCATTTCCATGCTCAAACCATTAGCAAAAACCCTATCCAGGGGGCGGATGTTGACAAGAGCAGCTCCAGTTTTTCCTCAGATTCTGACGATGTCGAGAGCATCAGCTCTGATGAGGTTTTTGAGCATTCAGGTAAGAAGACTAAAAGCCATAAGAAGGATTACCCCTCTATCAAATTACCCAGCAGAAAGAGCCCTAGAGGTCATACCCCAGCTAAAACTGGCTCTGCTGAGGTGGAGGAGGAAATGGATACTGATGATTCTAACAAGGTTTTGAAGGAGGAGCTGGATGAGGAGAAACTGAGAAAAAGACAGAAGAGGGAGGGAGAGAGCATGGAGCGCTCCAGTAGTCAAGGAAAGGATTCTATGCCCATTCCCCTCTCCCCTATACATCCTCAGCCTCCTTTGGAGGAAAATGACAACTCTGGACAGATTGAGGGGGAAGTGCAAGTTAATAATAGAAGGAAGGCTTGGAAGAACTTCAATGTGAGAACGGCCACTATGGGAATCTGCAGAGAGGCGATGAACCCCCAACTCCTGGTGGACGACCTCGAGAAGCCTAGACTCAATGAGCTAATTAACCCGGCTATGGTGGCTATTTCTGATAATGCAAGAGAAACGGGCATGAATCTGTTGAACAATGCCTGCAATAGCATGATCGACAAATTTAGATCAATTAAATGGCTTTTCCATGAGCTTGAGGATGTCAGAGATAGGGTTTCCCAAATGGAAAAAATCAAGAGCAAGACAGGTGCAGAAAGCCAAGGCGATCGGAACAGCTGGGAGACTCTGATGGAGAGGAGAGTAAAAAATATTGAGAACTACAATCACAACCTGGCAAGTCAAATGATCTCCCTCCTCGCTTCGATCAACGACAACATCCTCTCTCTCTTGGAAAATCTCAAAGACAGGAACCCGATGGAGGAAGATGATAAACAGAACAGAGACAAAGATAGGCTGGATGTGGATAAAGCCAAGGACAGCACTATGGAGCAGGATTTGACGAACGCCCAGGATCATAAGGCAGAAGAGCAACAAGAGTGCGCCGAAGCTGCCCAGACCATGCTCGAGATGGAGAAGTAGTCTGCTAGGTTGGGTCTCTGTCCTTTGATTTTTGTTTCTCCTGGCTTTGGCTTTTTGTCTGGTCTCTGTTTTTCTGGTTGGTTTTCTGGCCTTTTTAGTGGGTAGTTGTTTCGGGCTGGGCCTTTGGGCTTATTTTCAGCCGTAAGGCTTATGTTTTGGCTAGGCTTTTTTTTGCTTATTTTCAGCCTTTCTTGTTGTTAAACTTATGGGTTTCAGGACCCCTTAAAACCTGTTTACCTTATCAAAAACATGTAAACTAAAATAGCTAACTACACATGTTCATCCATAACATGAAACAAAAAAACACATATCACAATAAGTTTTTTACCCATAAACCCTCTGATGAGAAGGTAAAACTAGGGTGGCCCCACCCATAAATCTTTATAGTTGCAACTATAAAGTATAGCCAATTAAAGTTACAAGAACTTTGACCATAAACTATGAACTACCCCGTGAAAGATCTATTTTATTATAGGCTTACAAAGACTGTTAGGTCTTATCCTATTAAAGGATTGTAGCCTACTAAAAGTGTGCCTTCATAGAGAACTTAAACTTGCAATAAAACAAGCACTCGATGAAGAGATTTATGCAAGCCTATTTAGACTACTCTATTAGGATATTTTCTTTCCATCACTTGTTAGAATGATTTAGTGCCATTATCCTTTGGTTAGAACTCTATTTCTAGACATCAAATCTTCTCTTTCTTGGTGTGTACTTGATCCTCCTGATCAAACATGTCTCCTCTATCCTCTCTCTGGCTTTTTTTTCTCTCTCTAGCTCATTCTACAATTCATAACAATATCACAACCTCCATAGCCATCATGGATTCTCTCTACACTTAACATTCATCTTTGGTGTGTCTCCTCTTTGTACATGATCTTAAAACTATTTAGGGTTTGCCTCCTTAAGTAAATAAATGTTGGCTAGGGTTAGGTTAGAATCAATGGCTTAGGTTGATCCATTTTTCCTCTTCAAACATCCCTCAATTTTATTGGTTGCATGCACTATATAAAGATTTGTAAAACAATCATTAAGTCAGCCACAAAATGGTTTACATTTAATTTTGTGTCATTACAAGCAACTATGTCCAAAACTATTCACTCAAGAATTCAAGTCTTTGATGCTCAACATTCACAATATCTTCATTGTTGTAAGTTGTTCTATGGATGACTTGAGACTAACTATTTTCTTGACACAAATTGGTGCTTTGCACTAATAATGTATATGACTCAACATGGATTGTCTAGCAATTTATGCTCAACATGCATTGATCACTTAGCTCACACTAATTTCTCGGCTTGCTTTGATCACTTGGCTTGCACTATATTCTGTTGAATAATGACTAAGTATTTTGTCATTATCTTTTCAAAACCAATATAAGATTAACAATAGATGAACAAGTCATGGAGAAAGAAGGAAGATTGTAGTACATCAAGTTTAGATGAGGGGTATTCATCTAATGAATTAGGTGATCACATCACCCCCAACTAAGCAATAAAAGGTATTTGTGGAACTAACATTTGAAAAGTTATATTATGCATCAGTTCCAAATATCTAAGATTTCAAAAGAATAAATTTGCATAAATCAAGATGCAATGAAAAAGTTAAGAGTAAGACTTACTCTATAGATATATTATTTTCTATGTTGTTTTTGGGCATGGAATAAGTTATAGGTAATGGTGTCAAGACTGGTATTAAATTAGTTCACTATGTTAGCTAAGCATGTTGAAAATCCTATGATATCCAAGCTTATAGAATTATAAGCACTAGGCATTTAATGCCAAATTTGAAGGGTTATATAGCTGATTTTTGACTTATTTGCACTTATTAGAGTTTGAAGAGAATGAAGAACATGAAAGAGATTGGAAAAAGGAGATTCTACTTTTTGCAAATCAAATCAAACTTCTACTTGACACCATTTTACAGATTCAAGAGTTATTTATCTTGTGCCAAGTTACATTATTCTATTTTTTGCAAGCCCTAGAAACTTAAAATGGTAGCTAGTTCATCTAATATTAGGAAAGAGGGGAAGCAAGTTTTTGATGTTCAGTTGATTAGCAATGATGTTAGGTAGTTCCCATTCTAAGAATTCCAAATATTACATACAAGGGAGATCCATTTGGTGTGCTATCCATGATACCACCAAAGGTTCTCATGATTCAGGATGTGAGAGGTTTCTATACTAGAAATATTGGAGAGGTAAGAGACGTGGCAATAAGAGGTATTGTTGGAAATATAAGGTAGGTTAGGTTACTAAGAGGGGAAGGGTGAATAAGGAACCAATAAATTTTTAACTCCACCAATTAATCCATCATATATTATTCTAATATAATTACATGCATGAAAGAATGAAAGAAGTAAAAAATTCATAACACTTTTACACAAAAATGGTGACCCAAAAACCCTCCAATTAGAAAGTAAAACTAGGGTGGGCATGATACCCACAAGCTTTAGTACTGTAGTATAAAGTTGGTCTTTTAAGACTTACAATTGACCACTTATAGTGATCTACCCTATTAGCAGAAATAAGGACTATTAGGTCCACCTTGTTAAAGGATTTATAAACATACAATAAAGTATGCACTTTGTTAGGAGATTCAGAAAAAGACTGTCAAGTCCACCCGTTTAAAGGATTTCATTGATGCACTTGTTAGAATGAATCAATAGTTGATATTTGTTCTACAAATTTGATTTTCTAAATTAGATTCCTTGAATTGCAATGATCACTTGACTATGATAGATAAGTCTCTGCTTTACCAAATATTCTTGTAGCCTTTTTCAATTCACACACATCTGCTCTTACTTATTCACATGCTCATTCTTAACTTCTTATTTGGATATGATACAATAAATTACATATATATCAATCCAATTAATTACTACTAGATTTAGCTACAATACCAAATTCATCATAGTTCACAAAGTCAGCCCAATTGCCATAACTCGAGTTTAGAAGACAACCCGATGATGTTTTGACACTTGGAGAACACTATCAATGCTCATGAAACTCTGGTACTCAATTGAAGTTGAAGATCAGTCCATACTAATCACTTAGAGTATCATAAAATCGTTCATCACTATATAAGTTTGTGAACATTGTGAAACTTGGTAGATACATAATCACTCACTTGACACTGCATGAGTCAATCAACACTATAGAGCTCTATGAATGCTAAGATCTTCATCACTTCTACTAGATAGCTTGGTAGACTCTCCTATGCTTGGGCTATACTATAAAATGTCTCAGATGCTCAATAGAAATTGTGGAGCTAAGCATGAACTACATTCTGACTACATAGCTTGGTTACAACTAAAACACTTGTTTAAGACTACTAGATGAATGATAAGCTCAATAGCAACTGTAACCAATTGACTAAGTGTTAAGTCACTAATAGACAAATTGACCTTAATTTCAAAAATCTCCTTCATTTGCATTAGTGACAAAAACACTTATCATACCAAAAATTTGAATTATCAAAATTACAAGTCAAAAACTTCCTTTATCAATATTTTGTGTCTTCAACTTGATTTTGACTTACTATTGTTGTAGCTTGGTAAATTACTCTATTTTTCTAATTTTTCAAAATTTCTTTTGTAAACATTTTTTCTTCATTGTATCTTATCACTACTCCCCCATACATATATCTCTACTTTATACATATATCTGGAGTATGGTAATCTTCTCTTTATTATAGATAAGCATATTTACTTCTCCCCCTTTTTGACATAAATGCCAAAAGTGTGTAATATCTACAAGTTAATACCAAAATGTGACAATAAATTAGTGCTTACCTTCAAAATGATTGACATAGTCTTTTCCTAATTCTCTTTCAATACCTTACTTGCATGCAAGGCTATCTATACCTCTACTAACAGTTCCATCATGTGGTCAGCTATGTAGAAGTTGTTGTCATAGATTAGTGTCTTTGCATGTGCAATGTGATTTTGCAGTTCATCCATGTTTGGAAGAATCATGCCCTAATTTTTTGCAAGTGTGGCCCTAATTCTAGCTTCTTCCCTCAATAATCCTATTTATAGATCTATTAAGTATCTTATCTCTAGGAAGTGTGCAAAGCTACAACTAGGATCAAGTGACAACTGGTGTGCATTTGCCTTCATATCCTCATCTATCTTGGATAATTTATCCTTAATTTCCCTTGTAAAGATGGATGTGTCACTCAATTTGACAAATAATGAAACAACATTATTGACAGATGTTTCTAGTGAATTAATAATAGTAGAAAACTCTACTTGATCAATAGAAATTTTCTATGCTACATGTTCCAAAACTTTATTTTCAAATTTTTTCTCAACTCTCTATAACAATCTTTCTTGTCCATTCAATTGTTCATTGTTCTTGTGGACAATTTCAGCTAACTAGTCCAAAATAGGTTGTTTCCCATCAACCTCAACATTTAGAGCATCAAAAAATATGCTATTTATTTCATCAAGGGCCCAATTAATCTTATTCCTCTCTTCTTTAAGGTTCTTTTTCTTATCCCTTTTCTTCCAAAGTTCTCCAATGGTATCCATCTCTTTAGGAGTGAGGTTAGAGGTATCCCAATTTAGTATACCAATGTCCTCATCCAGACCAATTTCTTCCTCTTCTTTATCCTTAATCTTTGGAATGGTGAGATAAATAATTTCTTTTCCCTTATTGAGAACTTTACTACTCAGTTGAGATTGATTCTCAACTATCATTGCACTGGCCATGGTGGAAAAAAAGTTGAAAAAATAGGAATAAAACTAATAGTACTAACAACAGAAATACCATTCAAAACAGGAATACCTTATTGTTTCTTGCTCAAGCTTAATGTTGGAAAGACTTTTTGCTTAATAGATGAAGTGCTAGGCACTTTAGTCATTGAAATACTTAGCAAATAAATTCTAGAGATTGGTTGTGTGCTTGGTGTAGAAGATTTGACCTCAACCAACTCAATAGAAGCCTTCTCTGAGCTTGATTACACTAAGGCTTTTCTTGGAGACTAAGGAAAGGAATTCATAACTTTGACTTCTATCTTTTCTACATCTTTTCCTCAATACTCTGTATTTATGGAAGACTTCCTCCACTGGCTTCTTTCTCTTCTTTCTCATTATCAAGATTGACATTGTCTATTGCATCATCTCTAATTTCTACTTCTTCTTTATCATCATCATCTTCACCATCTTTGTCATAAACATGCACAAAAAAGTCACTAGGCTTTTGAAATCCATAGATATTTTTCCATGAGGTAGTAGTAGAACTCACCATATATTTAATGTCTTTTCACAATATTAAACATGTATTGAATTTAGGTGTGAGATTCTTCTCATTTTGTTTCAATATTTCCTTCACCTCTTTTTCATTGAGACTTAGCATAACTTGTCTCAAAGTTTGTTCACTGATGTCTTTAGAAAATTTCATTGCATTATCCCATTGATGTCTAACTACTTTCAAAAGTTCATCAAGAACTTGTTGTGCTAGCTCATTAGGTGAATACTTCCACTTGCCCAATTTTTTCACAAGGGTATCCTCAATTTTCTTTTTCTCCTCTTCGTTCCTAGCCTCATATTTAAGAGACTTAAAACATGTCATACTAGTTCCTTGTTCCATCTTATTTAATCTTTCTTGAAGGGTGGGGGTAGACATCTAAAAGATAATTTTTTCAACCTCATCTTCTTCACCTAACTTTAGTTTCCTCTTGGATTTGGTAGATCTTCTTGTAAACATAGTAGGGGAAGACTCGGCAGGTTTGGCTATTATAATCTTCCCTTTGTTCTTTAGAGGCCCTTCTTCCTCAGGTTCTGCTTCCTCTACATCATCCTTTTCATATTATATATCATCTTCTTTCCCCTCGGTAAGCATGAGAGGAGAGCTTGAGTGCTTAGTATTCTTCATTATTTTATCAATCCTTTTCCTTCATCTGCTCACTGCTTGGGGTAACTTGATATCAAGCTCAAGTTTTGCCTTAGCCTCTTCATAAGTACCAAAATATGTTTCCTTAAGATCCATGAGCTCACTTAGTAGAGCTTTAATAATATATTTAGAGTCATCAACCTTACATTCTAGAGGCTTAACCCATGCCACTCTAGGTATAACTACCTGAATATAAACTTTTTCATAGTCAACCATCAAGCATATGTCCTACTCATGATCTTCTACTAGTTTTCTATGTATCCTAAATCTATTTTGCATCTTCTCCTTGAATGTCTCAAAGTTTTCATCCATAATATTGTCAAAGTTTTCTGCCATCTTTGCTATAAATTTATTGATTTGGTACAATACTAGAGTATCTTTCTTCCATACTACATTACCTTTAGAAGGGAAAACATTATAACCATAGAAGAATAAACATGTCAAAAGAGAACCAAACTTACACAAATTTTTCTTCAATACTTTGTTGCTCTCCATATTCTTTCTTAATTGATTTAGTAGCTACAAGGAAAGGTTGAAGGACAAATTGTTCTTTACCATCTTGTACACTAGGTTGACTGCTTGACATGACACATTGTTCAACTGGCTTGAGATATAAATTTTGTGAGCTATCACATGAATGCCAAATTTTAATTCTATTTTAGTTACACCACTAAGTTTTATGCCTCTTCCATCCCATTTAAAAAGAGTCCTCTTTTCCAACTCAACCATACCTAGGGTTTTTGTGGTTGCTATATTCAACATGGGTAATCTAGTAATCCTATATATCATCTTCTTGGTTATCAAAATAGGATGATCTAACCATACTTTCAAGTTATGAATATTGCTCAAAATGAATCTAATACACTTCACTTGAAATTCCCTTATAATATGTAAGATATGCATCAACCTCTTTATCTTTGAATGTTTGTGCTCAGGTTTCAAAACACCATCCACACAAAGTTTATTAAATGTTTCATTCATCTCTAGGGTTCCAAGATCCTATATAGAATAGTGATAAAATGATTGGATATCATGGAGAACAAGTACCTCAGGTGGAATTTGTGATTGTGCTCTAGTAGGGTCAAGTGCCTCACCTGATTTAATTTGAATGCGGGAGCCTTGCAATCAACTCCATGAACCAACATTTCATAACCTTTCTTAATCTTGCTACTAGAAGATGTCATCACTCAATAGGGTTTTGAACATAAGAGAATCTTCAATAACAACTACTTAAATCACTCAAAGGCTCTAAATTTTCTCTTTTCTCTATTCTCTAAAAATTTGTGGTGAAATAATAGATTCAATTTCTTCATTTTAACTAATTTCAGTCTTCATGATTGCCATTCCATTAATGCTTCATACACATATATGCTTGGTGATAGGATATCCTCCACTTAGTTTGGTCTTTAATATTTGAAAGACACCTTTAACTTAGTAAGGTCTCCTTACTCGGTAGGAACTACCAACTTGACAACTGCATTTTGAAAAAAGACATGCAATCTAACCTTTCTTAGTAAGGTCTTGTAACCTGACCTAGCTTGGTAAGGTCTTGAAATTTCATCATCACTCGATGATCCTTGTGCATCTTGAATGTTGATATGGATCCTTTTGGTTGCTAGTTGGAACTAATGTTAGATTATTTCTTCTAAATCATAGTTCTAATAATCTCCATAGGGAACTAAGTCAATTTGGTTGAGCCAGCCAACTCATTGACTTGGGTGTTAATAACTTTAGGACTTTGGCTTACATTCTCTAGATATTTCTGCACCCATTTCTGCCTTATTTTTTTTCTGATATTTTTAGCTTTGGATTTATTTTGATTTTCTACTCTACCTGTGTCCATACAGTTCTTGGTAAGATGTCCAAATTCTATACAAACAAAACATCTCTTTGTAGTGTCTCTTTTCCTCATGTGATGTTTCACACAAGTTTCTCCAATGTGCCCAAACTCACCATAGTAGTGACATCTACACCATGTGTTTAATCCCAACCAATATTGCTTTCACAATTTTCTCTCCTAGGTTTCACTTCTCAATCTTGCACTCTAAATATTTGTGTCCCTGTTTGTTGTAATTGTGACATTTTCCTCCAAACCTAGAATTCTTTGTGCATTCACTTTCTCTATGACCATGCTTATTGCAATTGTAACACTTTCCATTGAATTTTTCTTTACCATTGCTCAATTACTTATTTGATGTATGACCTATCTTATCAAAATGATTGCAATCAGGGCTTTTATTATTTAAGGTTCCTTGTTGAGATGATTCACCTTCTTTTGTATATCCTAATCTAGCTTTGCCTTTGTGTCTATATTTAGTTTTTGCATTCAATTAATTCATGCTTTCTTGTGATTTCATCATTCTCTCATTGGTTTTCTTTTCAATACTAAGATCATTGTATAGTATTTCATTCTTTTTCCTTAGATTGATAAGCTCTTGATTTGCATGATTGAGTTGATCAATAAAGTATGTTTGTTGAAGGGGTAATCTTTGAATTTCATTGTCCATTTCTTATATCTCTTCTTTGGCCTTGTATTTTTCTTCTATGACTTCACATAGTCTGACTGATTGGATTTTTTGCTCTATTTTCAACTTTATAACTTCTTCTTGAATATTGGAATTATTCTCAAGTAGTTCTTTGAATGTTTCATCAAATTTATTTAAATTTCTTTTTGGACATAAGTCCTTAATTGTTTCTTCAATGTAGAGATTTTCATCCATTTATGTTGTAAAATCTTTCCTTCTTTGCAATGATTGAGAGAGTTTCTCCTTTTCTTTCTTGAGTTGTTCAATGGCTAATTCAAGATCCATCTTTTCATTCTTAATAGTATTTTCTAGCCTATATACCTCCATTGCCTTTGATCTTATCTCAAATTGTTAAAACTTCTGATGTGAGAACTAGCAGCTCTTATACCAATTGTTGGAAATATAAGGTAGGCTAGGTTACTAAGAGGGGAGGGGTGAATCAAGAACCAATCAAATTTTAGCTCACTTTATCAATTAATCCTTCATATATTATTCTGATCTAATTGCATGCATGAAAGAATGAAAGCAATCAAACATTCATAAGACTTTGACACAAGATATGGTGACCCAGAAACCTTCCAATTAGAAATTAGAACTCAAGTGGGGATGATACTCACAAGCTTTAGTACCACAATATAAAGTTGGCCTATTAAGGCTTATAATTAACCACTTTTGGTGATCTACCTTGTTAGGAGCAATGACTGTTAGGTCCACCTTATTAAAGGATTTACAAACATATAGTGAAGTATGCACTATGTTAGGAGAAGTATGCATTATGTTAGCAAAATATTGTTAAATCTGCACAATTAAATGATTTTATTGATGCAACTATTAGAATGAACTAGTGCCTGATATTTGATCTACAATTTGATTTTTTGAATGAGATTCCTTGAATTTTAAGATCACCTAACTATGATAGGTAAGTCTCTACTTTACCATATATTTCTTGTATCCTTTTTCAATTTGCAAACATCTACTTTTAATACTTCACATACTCAAATTCTTTTTTGGATATGATACAATACATTACACACACACACACACACACACACACACACACACACAAGTTAATAGATTTAGATACAATACCAAATTCATCATAGTTCACAAATTTAGCCCAACTACTATAATTTAGTGATGTTCTAACACTCAAAAAACTTTGGCAGTCGATTGAAGTTGAAGCTTGGTCCATAATGATCACTTTGAGTAGCAAAAACTCAGTTAGCACTATATGAATCAATGAACATTAAGAAACTTGGTAGATAAAAAATCACTCAGTTGATACTGCATGACTTAGTCAACACTTTTGTTAACACTGTGATCTTGGTAGACACTATAGAACTTAGTTAACATTATAGAGCTTGATTACCACTAAGATCTTCATCGCTTCTACTAGATAGGTCGATATAATCTCCTATTCTTAGGCTATACTATAAACTATCTCAAATGCTTGGTAGACATTGCGAAGCTCAACATGATCTACATTCTGATTACATAGCTCAGTTGCAACTAAAACACTTGGTTAACACTACTGGATGAATGATAAGATTAGTAGCAACTATAACCAATTGACTAAGTGTTAAGTCACAAATAGAAAAATTAAACTTAATGTTAATAGATAGCTATAGTATGCTATGTGATAATGTTGTTTTGAGGGAAGAGAATAAGATCATAGAGCGAAATGTGTTAATGTGTGCCTTAGATTTTTCTTAGATGTTTAAAATTGAATCGATTCATATTGTTCTAAGTCATATACATGATAGCCAGATTTGGTTAGAGGGTGGACCAATTAGGATTACTAAGAGAATTGTGCATAGAGTATTAGGGCATCCTAGCCTTGACTAACCAAAGAGCATGTAGAAGATACAAAGGAGGTTTTGAGAAAAATATAGGTGTCATATGGAGCAAGAGAGGGATTTCAATTGACACTATTTCAGATCTCATTATTGCCTTTGTAGTCAAATTCATTGCCCATAAGTTCTTTTAAACAAGCCAATGAAACAGTGTTTCTGTATGGCATTGCACTTATCTTACAAAATTGTAAAGAGAGATCATTCCTATGACCTTGTCAATTTACAACTACAATAGTTATTAGAAAACTTTGAAGCCATTAGGAAGGCCAAAAGTGCATCTTGCAAGTTTGGTTCTTTGATTGGATACATATTTTTCTATGTATAGAAAACATTCCCCACTTTTGGTAAAGTTGCTTGGAAGACTAACAGGTCATTTACATAGTAGATTACATAATTCACTAAGAAACTTGGAGACAATTTTGAGTCAGTCATGACTAGTTATTGCGAGGATTTTAATAAATCCATGAAATAAAGATTTAGGATTACTATATCATTAGTGGAACAACATTACAATGATGTGTGTTTCTTAGTTGATGTAGATTATACATGTATGTGAAAGCAGCAATACCTAGGGTTAGATGGTTAAAACCCTTGCCATAGGAGATCAATGTGGATGAAGCCTCCACAAAAATCATAGATTTATTAGCAAAAGAATTTGGCAAGGATGAAATATCCTTTGGAAACTATGATGAGGCAAACTATAGAATAACAATTAATTTACAAGCTACCTTTTTTATAAGAAAGAAGAACAAAATAGAAAAGAAACTAAAAGAAAAGTTTGCTGAAGGTGATGAGGTAGTAGAAGCAAAAGATGATGATGATGAAGAAAAATGTCAAGCACCACTTGAAATAACACAAGGCCTAGGAGAAGATGAAGATGCTAATGTAGAAGGTGCCAAGGGAGAAGAAGTTGAGGAAGTACCTAAGGTTTTGAGAAAAAGAGGAAAGAAAAGGAACAAGAAGTGGAGAAAACTAAAAAGCTTGTGAAGCATTCACAAAAAATTCCTATTGTAACTATAAAAGGGTCAAGCATTAGGGCAACCACTACACAGGCTAAAGGTAAAAGAGAAAGTGACATAGTAGAGTTGTGTTAGCTTGGTCAAAAGACCTTCAAAAGATTAAGGAAGAAGTAAAAATCACAAGAGAATTCAAATGAGGAGAAGAAAAAGTCCAATGACTTGAGTCAACATAGAGTGGCAAGTCACAATCCCTCTTATAACATTAACAACTTGTGTGAAAATATTAAAACCAATGCAGATTTGTCAAGTTTTACACATGTTGATTTTTATAAGCTAGGGAGTGTTGATTAAAATAAGGTTAAAGAGACCATATATGATATGATGACTACTTTCAAAACTACTCCTCTAGAGATTGATAAATTTTTACCTAAATACCTTTATGACAGAGTTAGGAAAAAGTGGCAACTTAGTTTGACCATTGAGAGACAAATAAGGGCAACTACACTAGTCCAAGTTATGCCTAAATTGGATAAAAATATTATTGCTAAAGAAATGGAGAAGCATACAGGGAAATTCTATCCCAAACATAGAGCATGTCATATTCTAAAGACGAAAATAGAAGATGTGGTAACCAAAAGTACATTAATTTGGAAATCTATTTATGGGTTATCCACTCAAGAAATAACTGAGAAAGGTAAACAAGAAGAAAAAGAACCTAATAAGAATGAGGAAGAGAAAGATAGAAAGGTGAACCCATTCAAGAAAGTAATGTCAAGGGAATTGAAGAATCAACATAGGAGCCAATAGCTAAAGAAGAGGAGCCAAATGTATAGGGTACATAAGTACCGAGTACTAGCCCTCCACATGATGACTGAGAGAGTCAAAAGGACTTAGTGAGCATGAAGGATGTTCCTGATAAAACATCATAGAATGCCAATCCTTTGATTGAAGATTATTTGAAGAAAATTCTACAAGACTCTACCAATGAAGCACTTTTATGTAGTAATCCAATAATGGTGAGAGTGGATGAGATTCAACAGGAAGAAGTTGCATCTATAGGGGAGATGCAACAAGACACATCAAATGTGACCCCACTCACTACATAGATAAAGGAAAAGGAATCACATGATCTAAAAAGATATCAAAGTATAAACTTGGAACATAAGGGTGTTACATCTGAGACACCATCTATTATGCCAATTGTTTTCATACAAATGAAAGAGGTAGAAGCACAATCTCTAGATACATCAATGCCTAATCTAAACAATTCAGGTTTACAAGCTATAGTGATTATTGAGAAGGATTGAATAGAAATACATAAGGGTCATGAAGAAAGCCTTATACCTATTCCACCATCATAGGGTGAAGCCCAAAAGGAAGGAAACAAGATTGAAGAGTTGAAGTTGACTACTGGACCTAAGGATACAATTGCAATACAAAATCTAGTTAAATTTCTAGTTTCTACATCTCCTCTCATTCATCACACTCTTTAGAGGCTGAGTACACACACCACACCATTACAGATATCAAGGATGAGTTCCAACACACCCAATAGTGCTGAAGTTACATCATTTTAGGATGTAAGTTTAGATGATGTAAGAAAGGAAATTTCATACAAAGGTTTTAGAGAAGATATCTAGTGCTAGTGCACTGAGATAGATTGATCTTGTCACCAAAATGTAAGGTGTAATCAAGGTTGTAGATAACATTTTCTCTCTCTACAAAAAGCTATGAAATATTGATCTATTCACTAAGGAAAATAAAATGGCTATTGACCAACTGCAAGGAGATTTGCAACTCACATGTAGTACATTAAAACTCTCTCCTGGTAATAGTCAAATACACTTTTAGAGGTTGCTAATGACTTAGAGTAGGCTTTCTGAGTTACAAGCAAAGGATGCCAATATCATATCTACTATGATCAATATCCAGGTTGTGTTAACTCCTCACATGGAAGCATTATACAAGGAACTAGAATTTGCAAATACTTTGATGAAGAAAGATTCTCAACTTTCTACTTATGAAGAAGTAATTGACCTAGTTGCTAATCTTGAAATATAGATTCATTCATTAGATGTAGCATGTGATACTAGGATGCAACATTAAATATTATCATGGAGCTACACAAGCCATTCCTAGACAAACACACTATAAGTGTACAAACCAATTGACATAAGTGTCAAAAAAGGGGGATATGAAGTTTTTGGGATATGTTTTGTGATATGAAGTTTTGGATAGGTATTTTTAGAATATATACTCATTAGGATTAATGCATGAAAAAACAAAAAATGAAGTATTTACTTAGGGCAAGTAATAAGGTATCAAAGATAGATAACAATTTTGCAAATTTTGAAGTTTTGTATTGAAGTCAAGAAATGAAGATACATATATGACTTATGCATTAGATAAGAATGTATATTCCATAACAAAGTGTTTTTTTCACTCATGTCAAAGGGGGAGATTTTTAATCTCATATTGGTTTTGATAAAGTAGTGACAAAACACTTAGTCATTATTCAACATAATTGTTCAAATAGTACATGCCGAGCAATATGATAGTTAGTGCCAAGCACTAGTAGGTGCTGAGTAGTAAGTTTGTGCTAAGTCATTCAGGTGCCAAGACAATAGAGAGAGTTGAGTAAATAGTATGTGTTGAGTGATTTTGGTGTCGAGAAAATAGTGTTTTAAGCTATGCAAAAGTCAAGTTACAACATTAGGATCACGGTGAAGGCCAAGAATCAAAGCCTTTGGATCATGTAATAAATTTTTGCAATGCCAAAAAATTCTATGTAAACCATTTTTGGACCAACATAATTATAATTTCAATTATAAGAGATAATTATGGTGTCATATTAGGAATCCCTATGCAATACATGCAAAAAATCAGATTGAGGGAAGCATTAAGTGCCAATAAGGATCAACAACAGTCATTGATTCTTACCTAATCCATCACCACCAATGTTAATTTAACAACGGTAAACCCTAAGAAGTAAAGGGAGTGTGAGGAGATGAAGGCTAAGAGTTCAAAGGGCATTTATCATGGTTTAGATGGTTATGATAGAGTTATACATTGCAGAATTAGTTTGATAAGAATAGAGTAAAGAAGTGAAAGGACAAAGACATATCTAATTAGGAGGATCAAGGTAAATAATGAGGAGATGTGACATCAAGTAGTAGAGTCCTAACTGAAGGATTATAGTGCCAAATCATTCTAATAGGTGATATAGAGAAAATCTCTTAACCGAGTAGTCCTGATAGGATATTTTAAATCTCTTAACTGAGTGCTTACTTTATTGTAAGTTTAAATTCTCTAACAAGGTGAGACATAATAGTATTTTTAAGCCTTTAATTGGGTAGACCTTTCATAGGGTAGATCATGGATTATGATCAAACACATTGTAGCAATAATTGGCCACACTTTACAACTACTGTATTGAAGATTTGTGGGTGTCATCCCCACCCAAGTTTTACCTTCTCGTTGGAGGGTTTTTGGGTAACCAAATTTATTGTGTTATGTGTTATTTACTTTATGCTATGGATGTGATTCATGTTATGTTATTTCAGTTTATATGTTAAGTTATGAGATGAATGTTGGTGATATATTTTAGAGGCAAAAGTTTTAAGTGCTCAGAAGTAGACATCTTAAAACAAAAAGTGAAAAATATAAGAAGAATAGATCTAAAACATCCAAAATAGTTTAAAAAATTGGATGTCCAAAACTAAACCTCAATAAAGTTGACATACCAACTCTTATCCCACAAACAAACATGTGATCTCTCATCTCATAAACAAACATGAAAAATAAACTTAAACTAATGAACACAAACATCAACAAGATTATAAATCGAGCCTCATCCAACCAACTCGAAAATCAAACATTAGGCAACCAAATCTCAATCAATCCTCCCAAATAAAACATTATTCTACCAAGTACCAAATGAAATTCCATTCGATCAAATAAAATATCAAATCAAAACTTGTATAACCTAGCACTATGAAAGTATAGTGCCATGCAGTCAAGTTTTGGCCCAAATTCTACTATAATTTCACCTACATCACCATCAACCATTCAAATAAGTTTTGGTATTGAAATAGGACCACCAAAAAAATTGTGAACTAATTTTGCTACCCATTAAACCAAGTTTTGGTAGTGTTCAACCAAAATCATCAAGCATGCTTCGAGAAAACATGACCCCCAATATTACAAGTAATTGTGAAAATAAATCCACTCATAAAAAGGTCATATAAAATTCTACAAATTAATTTTCCTGTAGTTAGATCACATGTTAGTAAAACTCCTCTTATGTCTTTGAATGCACCACCATGAGTGTCTCAAATAAATAAAAGTTTAGTTACAAGAAGACACCACTTTGGAAATTAACCAAGCATAATAAATATGAAAAAAGGTCAATAAAAAATGCATTACAACATATAAATAATACTGTGGCATGAAATCTATTTTTTTATCTATATTATATTAAGTTTTCATTATTGTGTAATTTAACATTACATGATGTCCCTAACTTAGAAAAAATATGAGATTTTATATTATATTATGCATCCCTCTATATTGCCTTGTCACCATCCATTAATATTCGTGTCTATGTGGCCTAGTTTTCCCAAGATGCATGTGTGCCCTAAAAAAATCTACATCGTGCATGTAATCATTACAAAAATTTACAAATGCAAGAGTTGATCCATTTAAAGTATTACAACTTCCACCCCTAAAATATAACAACTCCTACCACTACCCAACTATATTAAGGATATACCTGATATATTAAAGGTCCATTCTTGGAATTCATTTCTCCTCTTCTTGGCTAGTTACAAACTCACACTATCATTGTATAGCTTCTCCATAATCTTTTACATCTTTTTATTTCATCTTGACATCCTTTCCATGACAACATAATATTATTTATCAACCCACCTTCATTCCATCAATCTTGGGATTAATTTTTGAGAAGAGTAGTCACTCACACCATTTTTCCTAGTTTTAATAGAATATTTATAATATTTTAGTCTTACTTTTTATATTAACATTTATCTTGTTTATCTTTCATCACTTTTGGTCATCTAATGCAAGTTGTCTATATGGTTTTCTATAGAGGTGTAATCACCAAAATAGGAGTTTGACTGTGAAAAGATCCTATGTAGTACACAACCATTCCCTATTTTCACGAGTGTAGGTTTTGTTGGAGAAAGAAGAAGTGGAACAACTAGTTAGCTTTATCAACCTGTCTTCGATAAAATGTTTATCTCATTCACAATCTTGCATATTATCTCTACTTTACTAGAATAGTGATTTTATGTACTTTTTATTATTAGAATATTATGTTTATAGTACTTTAGTCAATATTCAAGATCTATGTCTTGATTTATATTCCCTTAACACATAAGACAAATATGTTTTGCATTAATGTCTTGCATCCAGTTGGCATCCTCAATTTGCACAAGTGTTTGAGAATGTGGACTCGCATACTTATATTGAATGTTCTAGACAACTTGGGGGGTCAATCCATAGTAAATTAATTATTATTTTCAATTTTATAGATGAATATTCAATAAATCAATTCATTGACCATTTAGTGAATTAAAGTATAAATATGAATAAGAACACATCCTGAGCCATACATAATGGACACTAATTTTTTAACATAGAAAATCCAAGATGAAAATTTTTGTAAAGAAGCAAATTCTAATGAATATAAACACTAGTTAATGTGATTTTGAATAAAAGGGTGGCTCACTACTATAATTCTCATTTTATGTGGATCCACAGCCTAGAAAAGGTCATTATTGGTAATATAATAAAGGCTTTAATATGGAATGCAAGGTTCCATCCACATATGCATAAATTCATTTCCTATGAGAATTAGATCTTAATAAGATTTGTTTGGAGAAAATTTGATTGGGAAACTCTACAATGTGCTTACATCTTGTCTATGCCAAACAACCCACATAAAATTTCCTACACTAATATCTACCTTTTCTATTTTTCTCAAACACAATCTTTGTATAGTCTATTTTTGAATACCTCCACACAAATATATATCACTAGTATATACACCAATTTGACCTCAACACACTTTTTCCAAGAAAAAGGTTGTTAACACATTTCCTTATGATTGGTTCCCAAATAAATAGACTGTAAAACTCTAAGATTATGCCAACATGAATGATTAATATTTGCAATAAATTTGTCCAACACATAAGATTAAAGAGGTTTGGTTAGATTCCCTTGCACTTTAGGCCCTTATGCTTAGGTGGGTGTACCTCTTGCTATTAAAAGAAAATTAAATCTTCTAACCACTTTATCTAACTTCTACTCTGTCTCATAATGGCATAAACTTTTGGAATAGATTGATTTAACTTCTAACTAACTCTTTCTTCTTCTCTTATTTATCCTACTCTCTTTCTCCTTGTTTCACTATCCCTATTTGTACTTCTACTTCTACTATTCCTATACTTTTTTCTTGTGGAATTTTTTTATTTATTTTTTAATATCAGTTCCATCTCCCATGGCTACAAAGTTATAAATATTCAACTTTATGTTTATAATTTCAGCTACTCAACATATAACATTGTTCATGTCTTGTATAAACATGCATAAAAGTAATGTTATTTATTTCTTCTTACTAATCCATTCACCTTCTTTTAATTGTTTTGAGTTAGTACAGTTGAATTTAATTCTACCTCAAATAATCCAACTAATCAAATCATACATATCAAAAAATGAGGCTTTGGTAAATAAAAAATGTCACAAATTAGAAAAATATGAGATGGAGGCAACATCATCTTATTTTCATCAATTATCCCAAAAAATTACTTGAAATAGAAACTCTTGAATTCTTTATATTTCTTTAAACGATTGAAAAACATGTGAAATTTGTAACAAGCCTTCAACTTATCTATTTTATGTTCTATATTCTATATTTCTATCTCCCTTTTTATAGGACTTGGTTTCTCCTTTATACAACAAAATACAGGAAGACAAATTATTCAAATCATTTCACATCATGCCTCTTCATAACTAATATTCTTTCAAACACAAACATAAAAAATTAGTTGACAATTAGTTGTTTCTTTTAAAACTACAATAAAATATAACACATAAAGAAACAAATCACATTCCTAATCATGATAATTTGCAAGTGAAGATTGTATCCCACTGAGTTTGATATATCTTTAATTCATCTTGGGTTTGAATCTTGGTTTGTGATGTGCTCTTTTGAGTATCCAAGTATTCTTCCTCCCATTAAATAACTTTGAGGTCTCATGGCCACATGAAATTCTAGATAATCATCATGTTGACCAAGTGATCTTTCTAGTTTTTATCAATTTTTTTCCTTACTTCTACATGTTGGAATTAATGTTCCAACAATAGTAAATAATATTTTTTGTACATGTGGCAAGCCTTGTTGAATTGTTGGAAACACAAGTTTAGTTTAGGATTGAGTCAAAGAGTTTTAGTTTGAATCAAGTTCTTATTGTAGATGCATTGAGTTAGGTGTCCATCAGTTTTAGTTAGCTATCAAGTTCGTGTGTGTTGGAAATCATGTCAAAGTAGTTTTTTTTCAATCTAATTATCATTCATTTAGGAATGCTTTTAGGTCAAGCTATTGTATAAATTTGTATCTATTATTTAATAAAAAAATATGGATGTTCTTTCTTTCTTTCTTTTTGTTTATATTGTTCTATTTTTACAATATTGTATCAAAGCTATCTTCCTATTAAGTTTTATCTATTAGAGAAGAAATTGTTAAGAAGATGAGGCATGGAGAAGAACCACCAAATGATTATAATTTCACTGAAGAATTTGTTAACTTTGAAGAGATCAATGCTTTGAAAAATAGGAAACGATGTGGTAGAGGCTAGATGAATGCTCGAATAGTTTGATGTGCTATAGGATCAGAGAAGCTATACCTTTACGAGGGTTATGAGTCATTCCATGTGGAGATGGTGTTTCCAATAGTTCATGGAGATTTGAAATTCTAGAAGCTTGGCATCATACCTTTACAAGGGTTATGAGACATTTCATGTGGAGATGGTGTGTCCAATAGTATTTCAAAGATAAATGATAGCTACATAACTATGAGAATGTCTTACTCCTCTATGACATATTTTCAAAGTATAATTTTTGCATAATGTTTCCTTTAGTTGTCACATTAAGTAAGGGTGTTGGAATTAATATTCCAATAGTAGTCAATTATAATTGTTACACATATGGAAAGCCTTTTTGAGTTGTTGGCAACACAAATTTAGTTTAGAATTGTGATGTAGGAGCATCCTAGGGTAGTTGGCTATCCTACATGATCAAGGGATTTTAGTGGAGTTTAGTGGACCTATTTGGGTCTTGGTTAATTATTTTGTATGTATTTGATAAGTATTTTAATCCTTTAAAGGAATTTGGTATTTAATTTCTATTAGAGGCCAACTTGTGGCTCTTCAAGTAGTTAATGTAAGGAATATTTAGTTTGTAGCTTACTGGGTCAACTTGTGGAATAGATTGGTATAAGTAGGGGTTATGGTGAAGTCTTTAGTCATTAAATATCCATTTTAGAGAAGAGGAGGTTGTAGAGGTTTTGACATTATAGTCATGTTTGTTATTAGTGACACACACTTATTCAAATTATAAGTATCTACCAAGCATATTGTACAGTTAACAAAGTTAATGAAGAATTTTAGACTCTATTGAGTTCTACAATTGCTACCAAGTCCAAGGAATAGTATTTAGTTTACGCAAAGAAGTTTCTATCATAATGGTGATCAACAATGTAAATGGAGCTTCATAAGGTTTACTGAGTTCCTCAGTGCAAACCAAGTTGTGTAGTGCTTATTGAGCTTGTAGTTACACTGATGTGAATCTAGTATTGACTGAGTCACTTAGTGTTAACCAAGTTATTGAGTTTATACTGAGCTCATAGTGATAGCATTTATCGAGCTATGTAATGTGAATCAAATTATTCAGTTTACATGTTGAGTTTCACACTACTCACTGAGTCATCAGTGCAAACCAAGTTCAAACTACTTGGAAGTGATCAGTATGGACCGAGCTTCTTGTCTACCAAATGCATGACAATGCCAAGCATTGACTATGGATGTTGAAGTATTAGAACCTCACTAAACTAGTTTTCAGAACCCAAGTTCCTACAATTGGGCTGACTTTGCGTATTTTGTGTAAACTTGTATTGTAACCAACTTTGTTGATTTGTAAATTGGATTGGTATATAAGTAATATATTGTATCACATCCAATATATAGAAAGAAATTAATGTAACATGAAGAGAAGAGCAGAAGTGAAAAATACAAAGGCTACAACAATATAAGGAGAAGCAAAGATTTAACTATCACAGCATGGTGATCATTACACTCAAAGGAATCTCATTCAGAAAACCAAGTTGCAGATTAGAGACTAGCCACTGCTTTATTCTAATAGGTGGATTAGTCAAATCCTTTCACAAGGTATACTTAATAGTCTTTTGTAAAATTCTTTACTGAGTACATACTTCATTGTATGTTTGTAAATCCTTTTGTAAGGTGGACCTAGCAGTCCTTATTGCTCCTAAATGGGTAGATCATCAGAAGTGATCATTGTAAACCTTAATAGGCGAACTTTATATTGTAGTACTAAAGCTTGTGGGTAACATCCCCACCCCAATTTTACTTTCTATTTGGAAGGTTTTTGGGTCACCATATTGTGTATCCAAAGTTTTATGATTTTTTTAATATTTTCAACTATTCATGCATGCAATTAGACCAAAATACACATGATTAATTAATTGGTAAATAAATATTAAGTTTCATTAGTTATTGATTCATCCCTCCCCTCTTAGTAACTTAGCCTACCGTATATATTTTTGACAAGAGGAGAAAATTTTGAGAAGGGCTAGTAGCTAAGGCTTGGGAAACAAGAAGATTTCTTGGTGGGCAAGTGCAAGTATCAGTTGGATTTTCCTTGGAGGTTTCTACCAGAGTATGGATCTGGACTAGCTAGGGTTTGGATTAGATCTTGAGGGATCTTGTAGAACTATTACATGCTTTGTATTTATCTGTAATTGATAAGACCTTTTCACCTACCACATTGCATGTAATCAATTATATCTATGAATAAATTAGTAAGACTTGGCTTCAAATCTTGTATTGTTTTTTATCTTCATTTTGTGGTTATTTGCTAGGGGCTAGGACATCTCCTTTGCAGATTCTCCTACCTTGCACTACATTAGATTGAGTTAAAGAATTTTAGTTTGAATCAAGTTCTTATTGTAGATGTGTTGAGTTAGGTGTCCATAAGTTTCCATTAGCTGTCAAGTTTGTGTGTGTTGTAAATCATGAAGTAGTTTGTTGTCAATCTAATTAGTAGTCATTTAGGAATGTTGTTGGGTCAAGCTATTGTATGAATTTTTATCTATTATTTAATTAAAAAATCCAGAAGTTCTTTCTTTCTCTATTTTGGTTCTATTCTATTTTTCCAATACTACAATAAACACAACAAAAATAGCACCCAATTCTATAATTCTATCCTTAAAAATATTAAAACTATATACCTTTTTAACCTTTTCTTTTTTCATGTGTGCCATTATTTTCTTCATCACATGTTTGTATTCAAACTTCTAAACATGAAATCCTCTTATTTGATCATCCTTATCAATAATCCCTAGAATTGTCTAGTGCTTAAAAGCATGAAATAAATAAATTATTTCTTTGACCCTTTTCTCTTTTCTATACACATATCTGAGCTCTTCAACTACCATACTTATTATGTTCTATTTTCTCTTATTTTTGGAGAGGCATCAAGGTCCCTTTGACTTTCTTTGCAAAAGTAGAAATGCTAATATAAGTAAGTCTCCACCTCTTCATTAAATTTTCAAGCTTGGGTTTGTCTTCTTGAAATGTGTTGAATGATTTCACCAAGGATTCATATCCTTTATATACTTATATACATTTCCTTTTGATCATTCAATTTTGTGGCACAATATCTACCTAATAATATTTTGGATGTGTTGAAGAATATTTTCTAAGATTACTTTCTTTTGGTGCTTTTTAGCTCTTTGATTACTTTTCATATTTTCTCTTTTCTTGAGTCCATTCCTTACAAACTTTACTAATATAAATTGGCTTCAATGCTACATCCCTATGCATAACAATCACCTTATTCTAATTTTCACAAGATTCACTCACATTTCTCTTTATGTAAAACTTTTCAAGACACAATTTATGTTTGTGTTCAATTCAATCTCTCTCTCTCTCTCTCTCTCTCTCTCTCTCTCTCTCTCTCTCTCTCTCTCTCTCTCTCTCTCTCTCTCTCTCTCTTCCCCAAATTACTAAATTGTGTTTCAATACATTTATTTATATCTCTAGTAAACATGGCATGGTGTAAGGTTGTTATGGACTCATCCAATACAAAGAAAAGAAGTGCACAATAAAGTGGAATCATATCACATAAAATAATGGATCTGACAGGAAACGAGTGTCACAACTAGATCACAGATTCACTTATTTCCTAATAGTTAAAACTAGTAAATCCTTAGATTGGGTGGAACCCTAACATGTTCTAATTACAAATCCCTAATAGGGTAGTCTCTCAAAAGAGCTCTATGAATGCTTTAAAAGATGGATCCTAACATATATATTTGTAGTTCTGACAAGGTACAAAGTCACTCCTAATAGGGTGAACCCCTAGAAAAGGTAGTATGCTCTAACATGGAAACTCATTTAATGTACTAGTAAGCTTTGTAGGTACCATCCCCACCATGGTTGTTACCAAGTAACAAGGATTTTTATGCAATCAAACTCTTGTGTCATGTGTTACATGTGTATACTGATTTGATATTACTATGCTTTAAAGTTAATAAGGAAGTTTTATAGATCAATGGTTAAATATTGTAGATATCTAATTGTACTAATCCTTTTACAAGGTGGATTCTTACAAATCTATTTGTACTTCTAACAAGGTACATAGTCACTTCTAATAGGGTGAACCCCTAGAAAGGGCAGCATGCACTAACATGGTAACTCATTTAATGTAGTAGTGAGCTTTGTGGATACCATTCCCACCATGGTTGTTACCTTCTAACAAGGTTTTTCACACAACAAAAATCATTATGTCATGTGTGTATAATGATTTGATATTATTATGCTTTAAAGTTAGCAAGGAATTTTTATAGATAAATGGTTAAAGTTTGTAGACATTTGGTTGTACTAATTCACGCCCTCCCATTCCCTCAGTGTGTCCTTAGAGAATTATGTTGGAAGCATGAATGGTGATGATATTCCTATGGGCGATTATTGTAGATATGCTACTATGATTATATGTTACATTCATGATCGAGTTTGTCATTGATATCAACATAATAGTTTTCTATGGTATCTAAGAGAAGAACAACATAAAGATCAAGTTGGTATGGACGACTAGTTGAGTATTATCACTATCCATGGTTATGGGAGATACTTATAAGTATCTAGTATATGTAGTTAATGTTAGGTGAAGAAATGTTAAGTATGGAAGAAGTTATGAAAGTTTTGGCGATGTTTGTTCTAAGATAGAGTTTACAAAGGCATGTTCTGGTAAACCTGTTATATCTCTTAGCAGAATTGTTATTCTAAGAATTAAGGTTGAGGATGTAAAGAAGACATTTTGATGATGATGTAGCTCATATTATTCATGATAATATTATGTGTATGGAAATTTATTCAATTTGCAAGGTGGAATATTACTATTATCACTAAGTTTAAAGTGGTCCTATAATAATTAATTGAGAAAGTCTAACAATTGACCCAGGGAATTTTTTTATGGACTTGGTATAAAGGAAGGACATTTTCCTTTATCAAACATGAAATGGAAAAGTAATTTTTAAGTAGCACAAGAGAAAAATGCGAAGTTGAGAAGAGCATAGTGGAGGTGAAGGAAACTTCATTATCGAGGTTTTATTGTGTGATTCGAGGTTTGAGTTTTGGATCCAAGGTTAGTGATTTGGTCTACAAGGTTTGATAGTGACTAGTTCAATTGATAGAATAGAGGAAAGAGGAACATAATAGTAAATTACTTGTTTGGGCAGTGAGCTCTTCTTGTAATTGAAATTGCATGTTTGGGTAGTGAGCTCTTCTTGCATACGTTGTACCACAACTTCTAACAGGGTTGGAATCTCCTAATGTGGATTCAAAGTCCCCTAATAGGGATTCATATGTACTAAATGTTGTAATAGATTCCTTATAGGGTCCATCCTCTAAAAAGGAATATTTATATTAGTACATCATCTTGTGGGCATCATTTCCATTGAGGTTTTCCCTCTAATCAAGGGTTTCCCTAGTTAACATATCTAGTGTAATTGTGTATGAGCATTGATGGCTCTTGATTTAATAGTTTTACAAACAACCAAGAAACCAGAAAAATACATCTAAGCCTAGCAACTCCCTATGACTGATACACTTGACTGTAGTCTTGGGCCAACTATAAGGTATAATTCCTTCTTCTACTTCAGGCTCTGCAAGACCTAGGCAGGTAGACCTTAGAGTCAATTGATATCGTACCAGTGCAAAGCATATCCCTGAATCTATTTACTGCAGATGTAAACCCTTGTATCTCCTAATTACTCATGAAATGACACAGATCTACCATAGCTAAATGCAAATCTACGACATTCATAAGCTAAGTGAGGGTTAATTCCTTTCAGCCCACTACAAGACATGAAAAAATGAATTTATTTGAATAAAAGATTTTGTTCAAATGACATTCATATCAGCTTGCATCTAATTTAGTGATCAGTGCCTTATCCATTGGGACATAGAGTCATTACCAGCAAGATGACCTAACTTGTTTGCATTACAATCAAGTTTATCAACTGAAATCCCCAAATCCCATTCTTATGCAATATCCCCTTCATACAGCCAGAAACCCTATCAGAACACTGAAGCATTTACCTAACTCCTTGAGTCAGAAGCAACAACAGATCTGATACACAACTCATCCAAGCTACCTTAAATTGAATGAACCTTATCCATTTAATCTCAAAGTTAATAGCACATGAAGAATTAGGAGATAGAATTAGAGAACTCAGATAATTCATGTAAATCCCATTTTATATTCATCCATGGAAAGACTGAATACATTAGACTGGTAAAACTAAATGAAACTCAAGATACTTCACACAATCTAGCATTTATTTCCAGTATCTCAAAATGACAATACATGACAGCAAATGAAAATCTACACATAAATAGGTGTGTGGCCTTCACTGCTAGAGCTCAGCTCAATAGATAGGAAGCAAAACCATCAACAACCTTGGTTTCAACAATAGAACTGGAACCCTACTAGTATTACCTAGAGCAAACTGCCAACAACAACAATGAAAGAAAGATAGAAAGATATAGGAGAAGATGAATTCTCAGATCTGATCTATGCTTGACATGTGTCCACATGGAATTCAATCTCCTGCAACTGAATAACTTCTTTCTCCCTTCTCCCATTCTTATCTGATTTGGTTTCATCATTTTTCTGTTACTGATTTGCAAATATCTTTGATGAAATGATGAAAAACCTTTATGCATCTAAAATATCTGATCTGCCTCAGTAAATGCTGGTGAAATTTTGAGTTTTTACTGAATATGGGTGACCAAATTTGACCTTAACTGCATTTCCATGGTCTTTTACCTATATTCAAGTCATTACCCCACCAAGAATCAGTTTTGAACTTTGATACTTGAATTTGGTTTCAAGATAGGAATCTGGAAGAAAACCTCCTATAGCTTGAACCAGTGGAATTCTGTGCAAATACTAACCTTAGAATCAGAAAGTTCAGTTTCTCCTAGTTTCGAAAATATATAACATTACATTATTTGCACACCAGGAACCTCTAGAAAGTGATTTTGAAAAATACTCCCCTGGCATATGACTCTAATTTGCAACTGAATTTTCAAAAAAATTAAATATGCTAAAGTAAAGACTTTAGAATAAAACTTCTCAAATTTAAAAATTTGAATGTGCAAACCTTTTGAGAAAATATATTAAAAATTTTGTTATTTTCAAACACTATATTTTGTTCCCTTGCCTTTAATTCTAGGGTCAACCCTCTCTTGATCAACTGCCACGTATCAATGTTTGATTGGCCCGTCTATCACACTGCCATGTCACCATCTGCCCTAGCCTGTTGACACGTGTTAGCCACCCGCAAGCCCACATTTCTTAACTAGTGTGCATCTCTATTTTGCAAAATTGTGCTCACCATAGGATCTTCCACTTGGAAGCATCTTGTGCATTTGGCTTGAACTGCTATCAATTTCCACCTCATTGCCAATTGGGCCCGCTTGCCACATGGCATAATTCTGCATGTCCGCAATATTTAACTCTCGAGAACCTTCCCCAATCGAGGAAGTGCCAGTCACTAGATCTTCCACATGGCATCATCTCATGCCTCCACCATCACATCATCCTACTTGGCACTTTATTCAAAAAAATTCTACAGTCACCTCTCCAGCATGGTGGGGTCCTCATGCATTAGCCTTGCCTTTCCAAAAGGTACCTTGTCTTGTAAACAACTTATAATGTGAGTGATGTAGTATTTAATAACCTTTAGGCTCGTGTGTACAAGCAATGCGGGATCAATCGTTTGGAACTTTTTTTTTTTTTTGTGGGCCTTCTACTGAATTCGGCTTTCTACTTCATCTGGAATGAGATTCCTTGATGCCATTGATGATCTATGCATTCTTTCTCCATTTTTAATTGGTGACTTCCTTCAAAAGTGTGACGGCTTCCTTCGTGGGCTCCCTTGCAACTCACTTGGGCATTCCCTATTCATGCCTTTCTAGTGCTTTCTCTCTAAGGCATGGACGGCTTCCTCTTTCACACACATTTTCTCTCCCTTTTCAAAGTATAGTGCTGACCCTCCAAACATTTAATCATTTCCCCAACCGCAAACCCAAGAATATCATTTCCTGCAGCGAGAACTGCATTTGTTTTCCGATTAACTCCAGCAACAAGGTTCCCTATACTCGATAGCATTGGAATGAGCAATGAAATTTGATTTGAAGAGACAAAACCTTCCATCAAGTAGTGATAGTAGTCTCGCTTCTATCAACAATCCTGAATGCATCTGTGACAGAGCTGTAAGGTAAAAAACTACCCATTTCATCTTCTGTACAATCAAATACAGCATCTCATTTTTGCAAACACCTCAATGCATTCATAGCATTTTTATATTTTGTAAACTGCAAAAAATGCAAATCCCACGCTTCCTCTCATGAATTTCAAGAGTCAAAATCCCATCGTTGATTTGAAGTGCTCTCACATTTTGTTGAAACTCCCTCCCATCATACGCAAATTCCTTTTTAAACATTAGTGGCTAATGTTGATTTGTTAACATTTGACATTTTAATAGAATTTAAACTATCCACTAGAATTTAATCAGAAATAGATGGAGTGGAGAAAACACTGCCATATATATATTAAAGTATCCTCCAATTTGAAAGGCCCTTTTATTGTATATGTTGATAGTTTATTTATCACAAACTTCAGTATGTTTTTTAAAGAAAAAACATTTATCAGGATAACTTTGGTATTTTAAGAAATGATAGCTTCATTGTACTTAAAACATAACATGCTACTTAAATGATAAGTTTTTAAAACTCTCTAGCATTAAAATCCATCTACAAAATCTCATCAACATATATTGTGTTTTGAATTGAAAATGCCCTTTCTTGAAAGCACTGCACATCATTCCATATGAGAGCTCAAACACCCATGCCTGAAGAAATTAGTCTGACCCCAAAGTGGGTCCGGCTAAAAAAAAAATTCCTTTCAAACAACTGGCATCCTCATATTTGTCCCTTGACCCCATTGGACATCTCAGACTGACAGGATTCAAATTCAATCATCAATTCACTATTTAAAACTCACTTTTAACCAAATCTGCAATTTGTGAATTTGTGTCTGGAGGCCCACTAGCTGGCCTTAAAAATTGATTCAATCAAGTAACCAGGCCACAAAAATTGGCATGAGTGTTCAATCCTACCCACTCTACCATACTGCAAATTTTTAGCCCATGAGGAATTTTCAGTAAAAATATTTTAATTGTCGAACATCCATACTTCAAATATCCCACAGGCAAAGTGTTAAAAAACATAAATTGGGCTCGGGTTTGGCATTATAAAACTGGGTTATTGATCACTTGGGATTCTAAAAACTAGGATATAAGTTCTTTGCCATGAAGAGAATATAATTCTATGGTTTGGGCTCATGACGAATCACAGGACACATTTGACAAATTTTCGAAAATAGGCACTTGAAAATTTTAACTAAAAAATGCGTCAAAAAGTATTTTTTGGCAAATGTACGGACATGTGGAACTATGTAGATGGATTCGTCATGACTTCAGAATTGGCATACTTCAAGAATTTTCAGGACACAACACAATGGTACAATTCATTTAGGCTTAGCAATCACAATATCAAATTTATAATGTGCCGAATAGGGGTATGAATCAATCTAGATACCTTAGCCATAACAAGACAATGCAAACTAGGTTTTTAATCATGTTAGCAAACTGATCAAATGGATTCGTCATGTTCTCAAAATTGGAACATACGAAGTGTCTAACCCGTGGAACATAATGCAAAAAGAATTTCTTCATTTGGGTCAATTGGGTCAAAGATATCATTGGTCGAACAAGGCTTCCCAGAATTGTGAACTACACATGCAAAAAATAGTAAATGACCAACTTTAAGGGGTTCAAAACCTAGACAAACAGATTCAAAATGACTTGAAACTGTGAACATAGGTTCTTTGGTATGCATACCAAACATCCCTAAAGCAACGGGTCGTGAAACATTCCTGGGTAAAAGATATTCAAATGCAAACTATACCTTTGGTTGTTATTTGACAGTTGGGCAGAATTGCAAATTTTGACACTAGCTCAAAATGGGACTTCGCAAAATGGTTTGAAATGTCAGTTTAACTTCATGGAACACATAGACACACTAAATGAAAGGTTTTAGAAACATGAAACACCACTTGGGGCTCAAAGGCACAACCAGGTACAATCTCATTTAAAAGCGCTCATAGGGCTCAAATTCTCAATGGTACTCAAAATTGACCATGCAATTTTGAGTCCCAATAGTGGCTCTGTTTGGGGATGCATGCCCCTTGTGAGCATGGCAAAGATTCAGATCTCTAGTAGAAGCAGACCATTACCAAAAATTTCAAAACTTCTCTCGAATAGCTTTATTCAAAGCACAAACAACTACAACTACTATGTACAAGTGATGACCTCGGGCCACTGAACTTTCGAAACTTCTTACCTCTGTCATACACTTGATTTTTATCTACACTTTGATGAGGTAAGCTAAAAACATCTCTTCTATTAGTTTTACCAATCAGATCAGCATCTTGAAACAAACTACTTGGATAAACAAAATAACTTCCTTCATTCTCATAATGCATACATATATTATAATTACCCTTTACTTCATGCTCATTATGAGAAAACAAATCAGCATGCTCATAATTACACAAACTGGTTTGAGAATCAAAATCCAACAATGATTCATGCACATTGATCGAAAACACAAAGACTTCATATTCTACACCATTCACCAAGTTGCGTGTATCAAAAACTTGCAACTCACCTTGTGTCTCCAACTATGAAGAATATGTGAAATCTAATTGTTGCCTACTTGTAGTCATGTCATTCACCGAATCAAATTTATCCTTCACTGAGACCTATTCACATTCTTCAAACAACTGATTAGTTACCGAGCATGAAAACTCATTCTGAAAGTGTTGATCTAAAGTATGTTGATCACAATCATTTTCTTCATCTAACTAAATGTTAGAATAAACCTTGAACTTATCTTTACAAGACTTATCAGCATATAAAGAAAATCTATAATTGGATCGACAACCTTCACTATTTTCCCTTTCATCACGTGAAACATCAAAACAAATTTTTGCAAGATCAGCATGAAAAGAATTTGAAACAATATTAAATTTCCCTTCATTAACATTCCCCGCATCCAACAAATCATCATGTGCAAAGATATTTGAGGTACTGTCATCTACACCTCCAAAATCTGATAGGGATTGTTCAGATTCCACATCTCTTTCTACATCAAACTTTGGGAAAGTAACTTGACTAAATGAAGAAACATTATGACGAAAAATATGAAGATCCTTAGAAACACTTGCTTGCTTTTCAAAATCATGAGCCAACAAAACAAAGATTTCATCAGGGCTCAAGAAGATTGCCTCACAAATCTTCTCTTGACTGTGATTATCATCTAGATAATATGAAGAACTTACAAAAACAAGATCATTAGTATAACAATCTGAAAAATTAGAATTGTACAACATTCATTCTTATCATAGCAATCACTATCTTTACTACTATTACATAATTCCTCAACTTCATATTTAATGTAACCACGTTTATTTTCACTTTCATAGCCATCTTCCTTATGCTGATTGCAATTACCTGATTCACTGGCATTTGAATCCTTCTCTTCACATTCGGAACATAGATTACCTTGATATACAAATTCATTATATTCATTGCTACCTTGGCCCTCAGCATACTCATTATCATTAGAAGACATAACATGAAATCTATAATCATCATTTTCCATCTCTTCAATGAATCTTTCAATTTTTAAAATTCTTTGTAATCTTATAGGAGCTGGCCAATTGACTGAATCAGGCAGTAGAACATTAAGGAAAACACTAGGCAAGGAAGATTCCTCAGGTCTACAATGAAAATACATCTTGCTCATCATTGATTTAAACCTTAAGTACCATTGTTCGACACTTAAACCTTGGGTACTTCCTACCTCAATTCTTATAAGATTGACAATCTTTTTGTAGATCATTGTATTCAACATAACAATGTTATTATTCATAGTTTCTAAACTCTCAGAATTTGGCAAACTAATCTCAGATCTACTATCTAACTCCATCTTAGAAAAAAATTTCTACCTCTTCCTTTTAGTGCTGAAATTTATTGAATAGAGGCAACCACTTTTAACAACTTTTGGCTTCCATGAAAAGAAAACATGAAAACCAAAATACCTCAAGTGCTGATGCTAAACCTTGATCTGTTGATTTGGCATAGGTGCAAGACTGAAAAACCTTTACACCACTAATCAAACTTTGTAGAGTCGCCACCTCCTTTCAAGAGGGTAAAGAGATCACTACTATGATTCACTTTTTACACTTCAATTTCTTATATCAACAGAGTGCAAGCAACACTTTAAGAAACTATCAAGAATTTAAAACCTCCTTTTTCAAGAGACTATCAAAAACTTCAGATCTGCCCATACAACTAAAAGTCCTTCAAACTTTTGTAATGAAATCAACTAGGAACAAATGGGTACTGAGATTTGAGAGTCGCCACTCACACTTTATGAGAAATAAAAAATAATTCATCATTTGACAAATCTGAACCAAACCTTGAATGTAGGAGAAACTTGCAGATCATTATCATCTTGAAAAGAAACTACACTTTATAAATCAATTGTTGACTCTGAACTTTCTCACAGCACTTGATACAATTGAATTGATTGAAGATAGACCTATAACAGTCATAAAACGCAATTTACATCCAATTTCACAACATACTGTTGTCCATGAATAGGGATATTGGGGGACATGAAACTTCAGCAAGAAAACAAGGAACACATCTTGCTATTGATATGCACATCCGATCTATTTCATGCCAAAGATTTTGGTTCTTTCTGTATGTACATCCCCAGCAGAGTCACCATTTTGTTGGCTCCTGATTTAACAGTTTTACAAACAAACAAGAAACCAGACAAATGCATCTAAGGCTAGCAACTTGCTATGACTGATACACTTGACTACAGTCTTGGGCCAACTATAAGGCATAACTCCTTCTACTTCAGGCTCTGCAAGACCTAGGCGGGTACACCTCAAATTTAATTGATATCATACCAGTGCAAAACATTTCCTTGAATCTATTTATTGCATATGTAAACCCTTGTATCTCCTAATTACTCATGAAATAACATAGATCTACCATAGCTAAATGCAAATCTACGACATTCATAAGCTAAGTGAGGGTTAATTCCTTTCAGCCCACTACAAGACATGAAAATTTGAATTCATTTGAATAAAAGATTTTGTGCAAATGACATTCATATCAGCTTGCATCTGATTTAGTGATTAGTGCCTTATCAATTGGGGCATAGAGTCATTACCAGCAGGATGACCTAACTTGTTTGCATTACAATCAAGTTTATCAACTAAAATTCCCAAATCTCATTCTTATGCAATATCCCCTTCATACACCCAGAAAGCCTATGAGAACACTGAAGCATTTACCTAACTCCTTGAGTCAGAAGCAACAACAGATCTGATACACAACTCATCCAAGCTACCTTAAATCAAATGAACCTTATCCATTTAATCTCAAAGTTAATAGCACATGAAGAATTAGGAGATAGAATTAGAGAACTCAAATAATTCATGTAAATCCCCTTTTATATTCATCCATGAAAAGACTTAATACATTAGACTGGTAAAACTAAATGAAACTCAAGATACTTCACACAATCTAGCATCAATTTCCACTATCTCAGAATGACAATACATGACATGAAATAAAAATCTACACATAAATAGGTGTGTGGCCTTCACTACTAGAGCTCAGCTCAATAGATAGGAAGAAAAACCATCAACAACCCTAGTTTCAATAGTAGAACTGGAACCCTGCTGGTATTACCCAGAGCAAACTACCAACAACATCAATGAAAGAAAGATAGAAAGATATAGGAGAAGATGAATTCTCGGATCTGATCTATGCCTAACATGTGTCCACTTGGAATTCAATCTCCTGCAACTGAATAACTTCTTTCTCCCTTCTTCCATTCTAATCTGATTTGGTTTCATCATTTTTCTATTAGTGATTTGCAAATATCTTTGATGAAATGATGAAAAACCTTTATGAATCCAAAATATCTGATCTGCCTCAGTAAATGCTGGTGAAATTTTGAGTTTTTACTAAATATGGGTGACCAAATTTGACGTTAACTGTATTTCCATGGTCTTTTACCTATATTCAAGTCATTACCCCACCAGAAATTAGTTTTGAACTTTGATACTTGAATTCAATTTCAAGATAGGAATCTGGAAGAAACCCTCTTGTAGCTTGAACCAGTGGTGTTCTGTGCAAAAACTAACCTTAGAATCAGAAAATTTAGTTTCTCTCAGTTTCAGCGATATATAACATCACATATTTTGCACACCAGGAACCTCCAGAAAGCCATTTCGAAAAATACTCCCCTGCCATTTGACTCTAATTTGCAACTGAATTTTCAAAAAATTTAAATATTCTAAAGTAAAGACTTTAGAATAAAACTTCTCAAATTTAAAAATTTGAATGTGCAAACCTTTTGAGAAAATATATTTAAAAATTTGTTCTTTTCAAACACTCTATTTTTTTCCCTTGCCTTTAATTCTGGGGTCAACCCTCTATTGACCGACTGCCATGTGGCAATGTTTGATTGGCTCGTCTATCGTATTGCCATGTCACCATCTGCCCTAGCCTACTAACATGTGTCAACCACCCACAAGCTCACATTTCTTAATTAGTGTGCATCTCTATTTTGCAGAATTATGCTCACTGCAGGATCTGCCACGTGGCAGCATCCTGTGCAAGCCTGCATTTCTTAACTAGTGTGCATCTCTATTTTGCAAAATTACGCTCACTGCAAGATTTTCCACGTGGCAACATCCTATGCATTCACCTTGAACTGTTGTTGATTTCCACCTCATCACCAACTGGGCCCGCTTTCCACATGGCGTAATCCTACATGCCCGCAATATTTAACTCCCGGGCACCTTCCCCAAGCGAGGAAGTTCCAATCACTAGATCTTCCATGTGGCATCATATCCCATGCCTTCGCCATCACATCATTCTACTTAGCACTTTATTCAAAGAATTTCTACAGTTGCCTCCAGCTGTCTCTCCGACGTGGTTGGGTCCTCACGCATTAGCCTTGCCTTTCCAAAAGGCACCTTTTCTTGTAGACAACTTATCATGTGAGTGATGTAGTATTTAATAACCTTCAGGCTCATGTGTACAAGCAATGTGGGATCAATCATTTGGAACTGTTTCTTGTTTTGTTTTGTGGGCCTTCTACTGAATTTGGATTTCTACTTCATCTGGAATGAGATTCTTCCTCCATTTTTAATTTGTGACTTCCTTCAAAAGTCAGACGGCTTCCTTTGTGGGCTCCCCTGCAACTCACTTGGGCATTCCCTATTCATGCCTTTCCAGCACTTTCTCTCTAAGGCATGGATGGCTTCCTTTTTTGCACACATATGCTCTCCCTTTTGAAAGTACAGTGCTGACCCTCCAAACATTTAATCATTTCCCCAACCACAAACCCAAGAATATCATTTCCTGCAGCAAGAACTGCATTTGTTTTCCAATTAACTCTAGAAACAAGGTTCCCTATACTCCATAGCATTGGAATGAGCAATGAAAGTTGATCTGAAGAGACAAACCTTCCATCAAGTAGTGACAGTAGTCCAGCTTCTATCAACAATCATGAATGCATCCCTGACAGAGCTGTAAGGTGAACAACTACCCATTTCATCTTTCGTACAATCAAATATAGCATTTCATTTTGCAGATGCCTAAATGCATTCACAGCATTTTAATGTGTTGTAAACTACAAAAAATGCAAATCCCATGCTTCCTCTCATGAATTTCAAGAGTCAAAATCTCATCGTTGATTTGAAGTGCTCTCACATTTTGTTGAAGCTCCCTCCCATCATATGTAAATTCCTTTTCAAACATTAGTGGCTAATGTTGATTTGTTAACATTTGAAATTTTAATAGAATTTAAACTATCCACTAGAATTTAATCAGAAATGGACCTCTCCCCTACCATAGATGGAGTGGAGAAAATGTTGTTATATATAAATTAAAGTATCCTCCAATTTGAAAGGCCCTTTTATTGTATATGTTGATAGTTTATTTATCACAAACTTTAGCATTTTTTTCAAAGAAAAAATGTTTATCCGGATAACTTGGGTATTTTAAGAAATGATGGCTTCATTGTACTTAAAACATAACGTGCTACTTAAATGATAAGTTCTTAAAACTCTCTAGCATTAAAAGCCATCTACAAAATCTCATCAACATATATTGTGTTTTGAATTGAAAATGTCCTTTCTTGAAAGCATTGCACATCATTCCATATGAGAGCTCAAACACCCATGCCTGAAGAAATTAGTCGAACCCCAAAGTGGGTCTGGCTAAAACAAAATTTCCTTTCAAACAACTAGCATCCTCATATTTGTCCCTTGACCCCATTGGACATCTCAGACTGACAGGATTCAAATTCAATCATCGATTCACTATTTAAAACTCACTTTTAACCAAATCTACAATTTGTGAATTTGTGTCTGGAAGCCCGCCGGCTAGCGTTAAAAATTGATTCAATCAAGTAACCAGGCCACAAAAATTGGCATAAGTGTTCAATCCTACCCGCTCTACCATACTACAAATTTTCAGCCCATGAGGAATTTCCAGTCAAAATATTTTAATTGCCAAACATCCATACTTCAAATATCCTGTAGGCAAACAGTGTTAAAAAACATAAACTGGGCTCGGGTTTGGCATTATAAAACTGGGTTATTGATCACTTGAGGTTCTGAAAACTAGGATATAAGTTATTTGCCATGAAGAGAATATAATTCTATGGTTTGGGCTCATGATGAATCATAGGACGCATTTGATGAATTTCCAAAAATAGGCACTTGGAAATTTTAATTGGAAAACATGTCAAAAAGTAATTTTTGGCAAATGTACGGACATGTGAAAGTATGTAAATGGATTCATCATGACTTAAGAACTGACATACTTCAAGAATTTTTAGGACACAACAAAATGGTACAATTTATTTAGGCTTACCAATCATAGGATCAAATTTATTATGTGCCGAACAGAGGTACAAATCAATCTAGATACCTTAGCCGTAACAAAACAATGCAAACTAGGTTTTTAATCATGTTAGCAAACTGATCAAATGGATTTGTCATGATCTCAAAATTGGAACATACAAAGTGTCTAACCCCTGGAACATAATGCAAAAATAATTTCTTCATTTGGTTCAACTAGGTCAAAGATATCATTGGTCGAACAGGGCTTCCCAAAATTGTGAACAACTACACAAATGCACAAAATAGTAAATGACCAATTTTAAGGGGTTTAAAACCTAGTCAAATGGATTCAAAATGACTTGAAATTGTGAACATAGGTTCTTTGATATGCATACCAAAGATCCCTAAAGCAGCGGGTCATGAAACATTCTTGGGTAAAAGATATTCAAATGCAAAGTGGGCCTCTGGTTGCTATTTGACACTTGGGCGGAATTGCAAATTTTGACACTAGATCAAAATGGGACTTTGCAGAATGGTTTGAAATGTTGGTTTAACTTCATGGAACACATAGAAACACTAAATGAAAGGTGTTAGAAACATGAAACACCACTTGGGGCTCAAAGGTACAACCAGGTACAATCTCATTTAAAAGCGCTCATAGGGCTCAAATTATGAATGGTACTCAAAATTGACCATGCAATTTTTAGTCCCAACAAGCCTATTGTTATGGTTTTTTTTTACTTTGGTTGAATGGTTAAATTTATTTAAAGACGATAAATTATTTAATTGTTGACTAACTGATTCACCCCCTCGCTAGTTATCTTGGTGGAGTATTGTTTCTAACAATTTGTATCAGAGCATCAGATCCTTGAAGATAAGGTTTAACAACTTTGGGAGATTAGTGGTGAGATATTTTAGAATATATAATCTTTAATCTGATGGAGAAAATTTTGACACCCAAAAGATGGAGCTTCCTGGTGAGAGATCACAATTGTATACAGAATTGAGCATTGAGTTTTTGGATAGAGGCACAAGTAAAGATAGGTCAAGATCCAAAGAAGACATGGAGATCAAAGAAGGTATTAATCTACTTAAGAAAAGAGAAAAATAAGCTATGGAAATTTTTGCTTGTTAGACATGTAAAAAGTAAGGTCATTTTTCATTTACATTCCCTAAGAGAGTAAGGAAAACTAGAAAGAGTTCACTTTCTGATGAAGATGAATATTTTAAAGCATGTGTGGAAAGATTCTTGAATGATTGTGATAATGAGCCTAAATTGGTTAAGAAAGAGAAATCAGTAGAAGAGATAGTTTTGGTAACTATTATTGATGATAATGAAGAAGAGGATAACTCAAGAATTTTTAGACAGAATGATGAAGTATTCTTTGAGACTAAAAATTATTTGTATAATGAAGGAGAGCTAAGGTAGGAACAAAGCTTAGAACCTTAAACAAAGCTAAGAGTTAAGATAACAACTCATACTTTTGGTAATAATATAACAAAGAGTCATCCACCCATATAGATCATCCAAAGTAGAGACAAAAGTGTAATGACAAGAAGCAGAATCAATGAAAAACTATATTTGACATCTCAAGTTGAATTGATGAAAGTGGATGAAGCATGTAAAGATGACTATTGGAAGCAAGCTATGAAAGAAGAATTGGATCAGATAGTAAAGAATGAGACATGGAAATTGGCCCCCAAACCAACAAATAAGAATGTGATAGGAACTAAATGGGTATTTAGAAACAAGATGAATGAACAAGGTGAAGTTGTAAGTAACAAGGCAAGATTGGTATGCAAAGATTACTCACAACAAGAAGGAATAGACTATGATGAGACCTATGTTCCTATGGCTGGAATAGAAGTAGTATGGTTATTCTTAGCATATGCAATATATAAGAAATTCAAAGTGTATCAGATGGATGTCAAGTCAGCATTTCTGAATGGAGAACTTTAAGAAGAAGTGTACATAGAGTAGCCTGAAAGTTTTCCTTTGAAAGATGACAAGGAAATAGTATGTAGATTGAAGAAAGCATTGTATGGGTTGAAGAAAGCATCTAGAACCTAGTATGAAAAGTTGGGCAAGCATCTAGCAAAGCTTGGATATAGCAAAGGCATGGTAGATAGTAATCTCTATTGGAAAGAAATTGATGATAGATTAATGATTTTGGTAATATTTATTGATGATATCATATTTGGAGGAAATAATTATGAAAGTAACAAGTTTTTAGAAGAAATGAAGAAGGAATATGAAATGAGTATGATAGGAGAAATGAAATATTTTCTAGGATTATAGATTGTACAAAATAAAGAAAGAATTTTAATTTCTCAAGCTAAGTACCTGAAGGATTTACTAAAATGGTTTGGTTTGGAAACATGCAAACCTATTGGAACACCTATGGTAACTAGACTTAAGTTATTGATAAAGGATGAGATACCTACTATTGAGCAGAAGAAGTATGGATCTATGATTGGAGGATTGCAATATCTAACTCACACAAGGCCAGATATAGAAAATGCAATTGGAATTATTGTAATATTTTAACCTAATCCTAGAGAAGCACATTATGCAGTAGTCACAAGGATAGTTAGATACCTAAAAGGAATACTAGAGTTCGGATTGTGGTATGATAGATCTAATGATTTTACTTTAAGTTCTAATACTAATGTTGATTGGGCAGGCAATATGGATGATAGAAAGAGCACCAGTGGTGGAACCTTCTTTCTAGGAGGAAGATTGGTTTCTTGGTTAAGCAAGAAGCAAGATTGTACCTCAAAAAGTATATTAGAAGAAAAATATGTTGAAGTAGAATATGTTGTAGCAGCAAAAAAATTTACACAAGTTGTTTGGATGAAATAGATGTTGAGGGATATAAGGATAAAATTTAGCGAACCTATTGTTTTAAATTATGATAACACAAGCATAGTAAATATGTCTAAGAATCCGATGTTTCATTCTAAGACCAAGCAAATTTCTATCAAGTATGACATATTAAGAGAGAAAGTTGTAGAAAATGAAATTAGATGGAGTATGTAAGCACCAAAGAGCAGATTGTATATATTTTCACTAAGCCTCTTCCCGAAGAGACTTTTGAGTATTTGTGAGGTATGCTAGGGGTTATGCTCCTTCCTACATATAAGTAGAAGATTCAAGAGTGCATCAGTCCAATGTAATAGAGCACCATTGTTTTTTTGAACTAAATGTTGATGCTTCCTATATGAGGGAGTATTTGTGATGGATAAAGTCATCTAGGACACTTATTGGATGTTGTTTTGAACAATGTCTTTGGACACTTGAGCTAGTAAGAATTAGTTGTTTGATGGTTGCCGATACTTTTGGCATTGATGTCAATGGGGGAGAAGTATGACATGAAAAACATCACGAGGAAAATCATTAGGGGGAGAAGCAAAAACATCATGAGGAAAAAGATCGCAGGGAGAAGCAAAGACAAGCAAGAAGAAGTACAACATGTCAAGAGAAGTACAACATAGAATGATAGTTTGATAGAAAGCACATTGAGGTATATCAATGGGGGAAGAATGATTGAATTATTGATGAAGAAGATTTAAAAAGAAAGATTAATAATCTTTTATTGGTATTCTTGGAACTAGATGTTTTTCTTCTATATTACCATCAATGCCAAAGAGGAAGATTATTGGAAGCATGAATGCTAATGGCATTCCCATGGGGGAGTATTATAGATATTTTTTTGATTAAGTAAAATAGGTTTTTTATAGGGGCTCCTAAAATCCACCAGTTAACAACATAATTAAACTAACAATTTAGGTCTAGCAAACAAGCATCATAAAAAAACAACAGGCCAGACCTGACCACCAAATAAAAGGAAAAACCAAAAGGCCTAAAGCTAGGGAACAAGAAGAAACTAGAAAGAGTGATCAAGGGACTATGATTGATGAGTATCGTAAATATGTTATATTCATGATTGAGTTTGTCATTGATGTCAACATAGCAATTTTCTATGGAATCTGATAGAAGAACAATGGAAAGATCAAGTTGGTACAAATGACTAGTTGAGTATTATCACTATCTAACATTATTTGAGATACTTATAAGCATTGAGTATATGTAGTTAATATCTGGTGAAGAAATGTTAAGTCTGGAAGAAGTTATGAGAGTTTTGGTGATGTCTATTCTGAGATAGAGTTTACAGAGGCATGTTCTAGTAAACTTAATATATCTCTCAATAGTATTGTTATTCTAAGAATTGAGGTTGAGGATATGAAGAAGACATGTTGATAATGACATAGCTAAGCTCTCTCATCATAATATTTCATGTACGAAAAGTTATTCAAGTTGCAAGGTGAAAGATTAATGTTATCACTAAGTGTAATGTGTTCTTAAAGTAGTCCTATAATAAGTAATTGAGAAGGTCTAATAGTCAACCCAAGGAATTTTTTTATGGACTTGGTATAAAGGAAGGAAATTTTCCTTTATCAATCATGACATGGAAAAGTAATTTGTAAGCAGCACAAGAGTGGAATGCAAAGTAGAGCAGAGCAGAGCAGAAGTGAAGGAAACTTCATTTTCGAGGTTTTATTATGTCATCCGAGGTTTGGTATTTGGATATAAGGTTCTTAACCTAGTCTACAAGGTCTAACAATGATTAGTTCATTGACACAATAGAGGAAACAGGAACATAATAGTAAATTACTTATTTGGGCAGTGAGCTCTTCTTGCATACATTATAACAAAACTATAAATAGGGTTGGCACAACTCCTAATAGGATTGGAATCTCCTAATAGGGATTAAAAGTATCCTAATAGGGACTCATATGTACTAAATGTTGTAATAGACTCCTAATAGGTTCCATCCTCTAACAAGGAATATTTATATTAGTACATCATCTTGTGGGCATTACTCCCATCGGGGTTTTCCCTCTAATCAAGGGTTTCCCTAGTTAACATATCTAGTGTAATTTTCTATGAGCATATTGTTATGGTTTTTCTTTACTTTGGTTGAATGGTTAAATTTATTTAAAGAAGATAAAAAAATTAATTGTTGGATAATTGATTCACCCCCCCAGTTATCTTGGTGGACTATTGTTTCTAACGAATTGGGCTTCATATCCATGGACATCTTCTTCATAAATTAGTTTGGAAGACTAGGGTTCATCAAATCCTTCATCATCTTTTAATTTTTTCAATACATTCACCAACTCCATAGTATCTTCCTTCCCATTTGTGTCATGATAAGGTACTAAGGTAACTAAATCTTCCTTTTTCTACTTTTTTGGGCAAAGGAGTCTAATGACCTTATGGGGCTTCATAGGTGGAGACTAAGCTTCTTCTAGCACATTTTTAGTTGACCTTCCATAAATATTTTCAAAACTATTTAAATATAGCCATGTTCTCTTTTCTTCATTATCGTCTTCCTCAAAAAATATTGAGAACACTTTCTTTTTCCTATCCTCTAGCAACTTCATCAAGACATTCCATTTATTTATTCTTTACACAATATCCTCAAATGTCAAACAATTCCTAATAAAACCCTCCTTGATTAACATTTTATGTGAAATCTTTTTTATAATAGAGTGAATATGATCCTCTGAATCACATTTATTTTCTACCCCATAATCCAAATGATACTTATCCTTCAAATACTCTTGTAAATTTTCTAGGGTATTGAAGACAATGGACAAGTCTTTAAATTTTGTGACATGGGCTAAGAATATCCCCTTCTTTCTCTTTTATGTGAGATCATTTTCCATACAATTTTTTTAAAATACCAATCTTTGTAGCACAAACAAGAGTAACATATTAGGTGTTTGGAGAAATCAATATAACCTAATATTAGTGTACTTTCCTAGGTAGAACTAGTAAGAAAATTTATGAGTGTTCCCCTTATGTGGATTATAGGTTGGTGACCTTAGCACTTTTTTCATTGTCGATGACATCCTCTTATATAGATAGTTGAAAGTCTTGAAAATCACAATAACAAAAGGATCTTTGAAGATCATGTAATTGTTATCCTTGTGAATCTCAACCAACACAAAGCACCTCCATTGTATAGGGAGCTTATTTCCATTATTATCTATCATCCCTAAATTCATGACCTGGCTAAAACCTATTCTAATTTGGAATAAAATTAAATAATATAATAATTATTAATGACATAAATATATTTTTGCTTTTGTTTCAATGTCACTAATTGATTGTGAATTATATCTCTAGTTTAGAAGAAAGATCAAATTAAGTTCAGCTCATAGTCCTAAGTTCTCATTTCCATAAACATCAAGTTCACTAGCATTTTATACTTGTAATCTTATTCTATAATACTTGATAGAAAGAAAAGTATGTTGTTTAAAAAAGACAAAAAAAAAATCTCACCAATAAAATGCTCCTTATTTTTAATGGGCATAACCCTATTTCTTTACTCATCTTCCTTTGTAAATATTACATTTTCATCCTTATTAGGTATTTTCTTCATCCTCTCACAACCTATATTGAATTGTTCTTTTTTATTTTTTGTATAGGGATTTCTTGTTTAACATAAAAAAAATGAATAATGGTTTACTTAGTGACCACCAATAAGGGTTTCCAATAAGTTATCCAAAAAATCTTCTTTCAAGATTGTAATGACTTTCAAACACTTGAATCAACTCAAAATCAACAAAAACATTAGGTACGACAAGTTCAGTCAATTCTAATGTCCAAGGGTTTGACATAGGGATATTTCCATCTTTATAAATTTAGAAGTAGTGGAATAAATCCCTCCCACAAATTGGAATTATGACATCCATACATCTTTCTAGTTTGTTAGTAAACATATTTTGCCCCGAAATCCTCAACCCAGGGTAATGCATCTAATAGGGATTTCTTCTATGGATCTCCTATTAAGGTCTGGCATATTAGGCTTGTTTTTTGAGATTTCAACTACCTCCTCCTTCTTAAGCATTTTGGAAACTACCAAATTTTAGTTCAAAGTGTAATAAAGTACTTGCTTGCGGCCTCTTGTAGAATTCAAACTTCTTCTTCTTTTTGTAGAGATAATTCTTGTCACTTCTCCAATATTGAATGAATAATATAGACTCAATTTTTTATTGTAATTCCAAGATCAAAGCATCTGATCTCATTAAATTCATACATAAAAATTCATAACTTTGTTGTCTCCTCAAAATTTGGGATCAAAGGGTTGTCATCACCTCACTTTATTACTTTCATTAGTTTGAAATGATATTTTATGTGTTACAATACATAATAATGAAATATCAATTAGTGCCACATCACAATAGTTACTTTCTTCATATCTTGGGCCTTATGGAAACTTGCATTGTATAAACATGTTCTTGTCATTGAATTATAGAATGTCCTCTTCAATCTTTCTTTCACTCCAATGATTTTGCAATATGTGTCACCATTTCACAAATTTATGGCATCTTTTGTTAATAAGATTTTAGGAAATAGAAATCACTTTTAGCCTTCATCTCTTAATCATACTTCCTTTATTCTTTCTATAATTGGCTTATGAAAAAATGATGAACCTACTCTATTTATATATTTCCACAACCTCTTTCATCCATAATCTATATTTAAAAAGGGCAACATTGTTAATTTTCTAAGTAATTGTGATAAAATAATGTTTTGATTTCTCTAATTGAACAAATCTGAAAAGCATGTTTCTTCTTTATAAAATTGTTTTGTTTTCAATTGCTTCCTTTTAGTCAAATTAGAAATCTCTAAATAGATGACTAAATGCATCTTGTAACCTAACTAATGTGGTTAATTTTATTAACCATTAGTTTTCTCTTGGGTACCGATCTGAATTAAAAGGTTGCATTTCCAAAAAGGGATGACCTAGGAAAGGGGGTTTGTTTGTGAAAGGACAAGTCCCTTGTGTCTATTATAAAGGGGAGGTAAGTTTGTGGATAGAAAACATTCAATACAATCTCAAGTCTGCTCCTAGCAATTTTCCATCAGCAATTTCTTGCAGAGATATATAACAATTTATAGATTTAATGCAAAAAACCTTCCTAGATCGATCATATTGAGTACAAAATACTTGAAGATTAGTTGCTACATAAAGAAAGTACTTTATCAACATTATTATTATCATAATTTTAAGAAACTTTACATGGTATCAGACCTCTAGTAGTCAAACCTTGGCTGTGCAAATTGATAATTAGATTTAAAACATATCTAGCAACATCCTTCTACCTATAATGGCCAATGCGATCAAACCCAAAGATAGGTTTGATGGAAAAGACCACTTCATTGCATGGAAATCTAGAATTATGATGGCTCTTGAAGAAAATGATGTAACACAATTTGTTGATAAGGAATCCAAGAAAGCTAATGCTGATCCTTATAAAGCTAACTAGATCAAAGGAAATAGGAAAGCCATGAGAATCATATTAGATGGAGTTAAAAATAAAATATTGTTGAGATAATGGGTGTTGCACACATTGCATAATATTGTTATTTTATTATTTTATTTTATTATGTAATGTTGTGCCTAGATGGACGTGCAACATGTAAAGATTCCCATGGAATATTCTTGATGAGTTGTATTGTAACATTGTGAAAATATTTGATGTAATTATTTAATATTGGGGGAAAAGAATTAAATGCCCAATATTAAATGTGGGGTCAGTGGGTTTGGTAGCACATGGTTTTAGCACATGGTTTATGTAATACCACTTGGTGGTTTTGTGGGACTTGCTACTATATAAGCAGCCACAAGGGTAGTTGTTGTAGAGAGAGAGAGAGTGACAAGAAGAAGACAAAAGGCAAGAGTCGAGCAAGACAAGGCTTGACAGGTTAGCCAAGGGAGCATTTGTGAAGGTTGGAAGCATGGCATGGGATGTGTGGATTCATGCTTGTTCACATAGTTTGCTCGGTTGTGGCTATGGCCATGAAGGCTTCCATGGTTGTATGGAAATGGTATTTTTGCTAAATAATACATGGTGATGGATGCTTTTGGAGGCTGGGTTTTTCCCTCAATGAGGGTTTCCCAGGGTATATCTTGTGTCACAATTTTGTGGGTATGTTTTCTATTCTCTTGCATGTGGATTTTAATTCCGTATTTATTTCAGATCTATTATGGGTTATGTGGAAACGATGGTTATATTCTTTGTTGCCAAGTTTCCTTACAAGTGGTATCAGAGCTATGGTTTTATTATTGTAACCCTAGATTGAATCCATGGGAATGCATGAGAGGATAAAAGAAAGGGCAAGATATATGAATGATTTATTGCAGATCTGAGGGTTTTGGATTTGTTGTTATGATGGGATGTTAAAAGATTTGGGCATGTGAAATGTTTTGGACAAAAGGATTTTTTCGGATGTCTCATTTTAAATGAGGGTTTTGGGGGGTAGCATGTAGAAATGACCTCCTGGGTAAAAATAGACCTCACCATTGGATCCGGGTCGATATTTCCATAAATTTTGATATATAATATGCCCTAGTTTGGCCATGTTCAGAGGAAATGAAAGAGTTTTTTAGTTTCAGCCCATGATGGCCGTCAAATTTAATCCCGTCGGAATTTTCGTCACTGAAAAAATAAAAAAATGAAAAATCGTACTGAAAATGGTAAAAAGACAATTTTAGTAAAATGGCCATAACTTTCTCTCAGAATATCGGATTTCAGAGTTCTTATAGGCGTTGGAAAGCTAATTTAGAGCACTACAACATGGTGTAGGTTTGGTTCCTTGATTTTGAAATTTTGTTAGGTTTTAAGAGCCCTAAAGTTAGATGTTCTTTATTTTGAGCACGGATTAGGGCATAACTTGGGCATACAGAGTCAGATTTTGGACTTCGAGTAGTCAACGGAAATCTCTTGGAGAGCTCTACACATTGGTTTAAATTTGGTGCAGGTTTGGTATGATTTATTTATTGATATATTGATCTGAACAGTTTATAGATATATTTTGACTATGGTAACATTGTGAGTTTATGGAATTGGAGATTTAAGTTTTGATGTTATTGTATACTTAGTTCATATTTTAGATTGGTCTCATGATGATATGGTTATCAATGTTTGGTTTGGATATGCATGATGACTTGTTGGATCTACAAGTTGTGCAGTGTTGTAAGCGGTCTATACTTACAGGTTGCATTTATAGCTTGGTTATGGGTTGTCTTTGCCCATTGATCTTTCATTATTGATGCATATTCAGATTGGTGGCTTGGATTTGGGTTGTCTATGCCCTAAGTCACATGATTTACTATTTTCTTCATGTAGAAGGGATGAGATGTTGTTACCAGGTACAGTCATGGTGGAGGATTGTGGTTGACTATGCTGACAGGTTGGGCATATTGAGAATCAGATGCTCGGTTCATGGATGTGATCATGGTGTCATAGATTTTGGCATGACATGATTGGTTATACAAGTACATCCTTTATGTTCGTTAGCTTGGATTTTTTTTTATTCAGTTATGGTGGTATATCTTCTTGGTTGAGGGTCATGGTTATTTGGTTTCTTTTGAGGAGCTCATGATGTGCACTTTGAGTTCTTTGATGGTTTGATGCCTTGGTTGATTCTCATGGTTAGAGGATGAGTTTTCATCATGATGTCATGGATAGCTTGGATACACGGTTTAGTGAGAGCTTGTGACAATGATGGGGTGACAGTGCAGGATTAGTTCCTGGTTTGGTTTATATCTTCTTGGTTTGGAGAGGATGGATTTTATGATGCCATAAGTGACTTGGTACCATGGTTGAGTGGGAGTTTTGTTGGCATTGATATATTTATTGAGTGTTTGCAGATGTTGGAGGTTTGTCTTAGATCCTATTGCTGCAGAAGCGTCTTTGACATTTGCATGGTGCACTTGTTATCTTCATGATGTATGAAGATGGTTAGATCTTGAGGACTCATGAAGTTCTTGGTTATCTTCATGGTGTATGGAGATGGTTCTTCTTGGTATGTGGAGATGGTTTTCTTCATGGTGTGTGGAGATGGTTGCATCTTGAGGACTCACAGGGTTCTTGGAAAAGGTGTGGTTTATATTTTTATTTGGCATGCTATCCTTGGTATGAGGATGGTTTCATTATTATGTCATGGTATACTCTTGATACGCGTTTAGAGTTGTGACATGTTATAGTATGTTCATATGGAGCATGTTATCTCTTTGGTTGAGATGGTTAGATCATGTTGTCATGTTTATGTTCCTGAGGCCATGGTTGGAACTTTGACATTGATCTTGGTTTAGTTTCTTGGTATTGAGTACATTGATCATAAGTTGGATACTTCATGATATTTCTATTTTGCATTTGGAGTTGGCATGGATTGATTGGTTATAGGTGCTCATGGATACTTAGAGACGGTGGTGATGTTGATTTCTCTTAGATTAGAGAAGTATTTGTTGGGACGGTTGATGGTTTCAGCAGGAAGTCCGAGGGGCAGTCACCTGATATGGACTTGAGAGGAGATTGTTCTTAGATGAGTTCTGGTTGGAGACTTGGGTATCTTGATGAGCATTCTCATTCCCCACTCTTGGTCTACTCGGCGGTTTGCTACTTGAGAGGTATAGCCCATTATTTTCTCTCAGTTGCATTATATTTATGCTTGTCTTTCATGGATATGGATCTTGAGCTATGGTACATGAGTTAGTTCTGGAGGGTTCATTTGAAAGATAGTTTAGCATTGGTTATCTCCATGTGCATATGTTATTATGCTGGTTGATTTTGGGAGATGGTTTTATATTGGGCATATTCCTTGGATTAGGAATGGTTATTCCTTGGTTTAGGAATGGTTTTATTGAGTTTGATCTTCTTGTGAGAGGCTTACATCCATGATGAGTTATATGGTATGGTTTGGGTGTTGTTGAGGCTTCTTGTTGGGGTTTTATGGAGGAGATCATACTTGCACAATTTACATCTAGAGGTGTGTGTAGAAGGACATGATACAGGTTATGATTTGCATGGTTTCTCTGGTCTTGGTTATCTTCCTGGATGTTTAGTTTTGCCTACATTGGATTTGAGATTGGTTGGAGATTGTGATCACTGGTTTGTGCTCATGTATGTCATGTGAGAGATGACATGGTTATTTTTTTTCTCTTTCCTCTGTTGGTTGTGGAGAACTTGGGAGAGCATTGGAGACTTGTTATGAGAGTTGTTCTTACAGGATATTGGATTATGTATTATGGATGTCCTTGATACTACATGGATTCACTTCTTTGAGGTGTGTTGAGTGGATTGGTTATAGATTTGACATTATCTTTTGCAATGGGAGCTTCTTGGTATATATGTGGCAGGTATTGCTCTTGAGGCTTGTGATTGCAAGTTATAGATTGGATATGTTGGTGATATGAGATTCACTTGTTATACCTTTGAGGTATGGATAGTTGGATGGGTTTGGCACTTTTCTGTGGGTGCTATTTCAGCTATGGATATTTTGACAACTATGGATACATGTGATTACCTTTGGATCAGGTTTTTGTGCTTGGAATTTTAGTTGGTACAGGATTTTATGATCTTCTAATGTGACAGGTTGGGTGGTTTTCTCTTTGGATGGCTTCTATGTATGTCCAGTGGGAGTGGCATAATAGGAGGTGAGATCATTCATGTTTGAGATGTTGGATACTTTGATTTTGTTGCGGGTACCAGGATGGAGCACTTGGTGTATTTTGATCCATGATGGTGGATGTGCTTGGAGGGATTGTTCCCTTGTTCATTTATGTGGCTACGGATTGACCCTATGCAATGTATACAACAAGTGGGAGATTGTTGAGATAATGGGTGTTGCACACATTGCATAATATTGTTATTTTATTATTTTATTTTATTATGTAATGTTGTGCCTAGATGGACGTGCAACATGTAAAGATTCCCATGGAATATTCTTGATGAGTTGTATTGTAACATTGTGAAAATATTTGATGTAATTATTTAATATTGGGGGAAAAGAATTAAATGCCCAATATTAAATGTGGGGTCAGTGGATTTGGTAGCACATGGTTTATGTAATACCACTTGGTGGTTTTGTGGGACTTGCTACTATATAAGCAGCCACAAGGGTAGTTGTTGTAGAGAGAGAGAGAGAGAGTGACAAGAAGAAGACAAAAGACAAGAGTCGAGTGGGACAAGGCTTGACAGGTTAGCCAAGGGAGCATTTGTGAAGGTTGGAAGCATGGCATGGGATGTGTGGATTCATGCTTGTTCACATAGTTTGCTCGGTTGTGGCTATGGCCATGAAGGCTTCCATGGTTGTATGGCAATGGTATTTTTGCTAAATAATACATGGTGATGGATGCTTTTGGAGGCTGGGTTTTTCCCTCAATGAGGGTTTCCCAGGGTATATCTTGTGTCACAATTTTGTGAGTATGTTTTCTATTCTCTTGCATGTGGATTTTAATTCCGTATTTATTTCAGATCTATTATGGGTTATGTGGAAACGGTGGTTATATTCTTTGTTGCCAAGTTTCCTTACACACAAGAGAGATACATCAACTGAGGAAGAAATCCATGCAAAGGTCAACATAAGCCTTTTGAATGCAAGTGATGCCTTAAGGTTTGCTCAAGAGTGTGAGAAACCTTGGAGAAAGGAAAGGGGGACAAGTGTGTAAGATTGTAAGACTTTTTGGATAAAATAATAAAATGGAATCTTTATTAGATCTTGAGTTTCTCACACGTGTGAGAAAATACTTAGGGGCTAAAAGGTGCTTAGGGAGGTGTTTAGGATAATTAAGTGGGATTAACTACTGGGTAGGCTTAGAAGGATGAGAGTGATGGGTGGCAGACTAGGTTTTAGGATGGGATTAGAATTAAGTTAAATCAGATTTAACTTAATCATAGGATTAAATAATTTAATAATTTTTAAGGAATTAAATAAATTGAAATTTATTTAAAAGGGGATTTATGGAGCAATGTGTATTAAATAAATTTAATACATTAGAGGGGATGCATTTAAATTAAATTTAAATACATAAGGGAAGTGAACCTATTTAATTAAATAAGTAGAGGAACATGAAAAAATATAATTAATTAATTAATAAATAATTATAGTGTCAAGGGAGATATTAAATCAATTAATGTAGTGTTTAGGAAAATTTTAAGTGTCTACATTTTGCCCCTCTTTGATGTAGTGTTGGGACGATGTTGCATCAAAGAAAAGAAAATATAGGTTTCCCTAGCAAGGAGAGGAGTGGAAAGAGTCATGTTGTAGTGACGACAAGGGAGGAGGGTGCCCCCTCGAGGAAATGGGGTGAAAAAACAAATATGTTTTGCCCCATTTTCTTGAAAATAGACATAGGAAGGAAAAGGGAAGGAAAAAGGCTAAAAGAAAGGTCTTGCATGACTTATTAGTAAGATCAGAATGAAGCAAGGTGAATTGGATAAGGATTAATCTAAATGCATTATAACTACGTGAATTACATGGGATTTAGTTGTCTTCATATGGGAGAGGACATCCTAGTTTGATATCATAAAAGGAGTTATGCACCAAATGCTATAGTAGCATCAATGACAATATTCCCTTGTGTGGACTAGAATATTGAAAAAAATAGAGACTTTAGGAACATAGATGTATTTTTCATAGTCATGATGGAAAAAATGACATATATGCACTAGAGAGGTCTGGGCACACCCAAATTCTTGTTAGGGATCTTGGTGGAAAGTGTGCTAATACAGTGCCCCCAGTGAGCAATGCATAACCATAACTTGAAATTGTCATAAATGTGTTAAAGAATCAAGAAAATAGATCATATCAGAAAATGACACATGTAATTAGGTTAAACCATTCAAATAATACCAAGATATTGAAGACCAAGGCACACTCAGGAAGGCTATCACTGAAACACAAACATAAAATCAACAAAAAGACCTTATGAAAAAGTAGTCATTTAGTCCACAATTATTTCCATGAACCTAATTATGATAGTGAAATTGGTTGACAAACCTGTGTAGGAAGGATACATCCTATAAGGTGAAAATTGATTGTTTGATTGAATTGTATTGGAATGTTTGTGATTATTCATTGGCAATTGTGTGAAAGGGAAAAGATTCTCAAATCATTTAATCTTAGTGTGAATTTGTCTAAGTTTTGTTTGCGATCACTATTTTGGTAAGCTTAGTTTGATGGGTTGAAGGTCAATGTCATGAGATTAGATGATGACTAGAAGAATTTGGACAAGATGATGGATAAAGGAAGAACTTGATTGAATTAGTAGAATAATTATGATAAGCTTGAGAAGAAGAAAAAGATACATAGGAGGGAAAGTTATTTGTATGAAATGATTGGAAGAAGGGAATGTGATTAGATTAGAGGATGAATGAATTAATTGAATTGATGAAAATGACTAGATTGGGACCACTGACAAGGGAGATCCAAGGAAATATAAATGGATAAGAAGGGTGGGGATAGAATGGTGAAAGAATATGCATGAACCAAGGATTTGGTTAGGAGAATGGGGAGCCAAGGACCATGTTTCAAAGGAGTTCATATGCCCCATACCAAGGATAGGAAAATGGAAGGAAATATGGTGGGAAAGGGTGTGTGGAAATAGAAAGATGGTGTGAAGGCTATTCTATGGAGGAAGGGAAGGCATGTGTATATCCAAAGAATGTATGAGCATTTTGATGTTGAGACTCTAGTATTGATCATGAGCATAGGCCTAAAAGTGGATATGTGAGGGAGGGTATGAAATAGGGGTAATGATATGAAGAGTATCGATGAAAGGTGTGACATGAAGTGGATGGGATAATCAAGACCAAGGACATATGAAAGAAGGATGGAAGTATGTAGGAGTATGGATGGAGGATAGAGGAAAGGAAAATGCCAAGGACTATGGGATGCAAGATATTGATAAGATGTCAAGATCAAATATGTGAAAGTGGATGGAAATATGTTGGATAATGGATGGATAATGAGAAAGGGATATGGAAAGTGAGCATGAATGGATGGAAGGTATAGGATAGTAAGGCAATGGAAGATATGCATTAACCATATATGGAAATATGGAAGATATGTAAGGCAATGTAATATAGATGAAGTTTGCCCCTATTATAGGGTGCAAGTGGAAGAGGATGAGTGAATGGATGGATAAGTGGAATTGGAAGACATTGGATACAAAGGGATGACTCAAGCATCTAGATACATGGATGATATTCCTTGATAGTTATTTATCTTGCTTGGTTATTTTTGAGGAATTTTAACTATTTTCTCATATATGTTGGTAGGATAGGGAAACAAAGGATTAAATGGGTTGGGGAATGTAGGACAATGACTCATGGAAAAATTTGGATTAAAGAGGTGGAGTGGTTGGGAGGAAGACATGGTTGATGGATTCTAGGTTGGAAGACTTGTGAATGAGTGGATGAAGGAGGTTAAAAGATCATCATTGACACACACCTTGAAGGATGATGGAAAGGAAGAAATTTTGGGGAATATGTAGGAGAAAGTTTGAATTTTGGAATATAGGGACCCAAAATGGATAAAGGAGATAATGGATTTAGGATGGTGGATTTTGGGACATAAGGACCCAAAATGTATTTAGAAAATGGAAGCGTGGATGATTTATGAATGAGAGAAGCCTTTGAATTAGCAAGATTGGATGCCATTTTGAAGTTTTCTTTGAGATTCATTGCTTCATTAAGTATCTTTGGAATCCACATAATTTTTGAGTTTTTAATTTTCAGCCTTTGCGGCCTTCTAATTTTTTCTTGCTTTTGGATCATATTTTTCTTTTCTTGAACAAATATTTTATAGGGTACATGTTGATCCTTGGATTTGTGTGGATATTTGGCTTTATTCACTTTATTTTTGGCATCCAATTTGCTTCCATTGAATATGGTATGACTACATGAGGATAAAAGGGGATGGAGAGCTTATGGATGGTGAACATTGTAAGGAATTCAAGGATGTGTGCCTTTGTTGATCGTGATTAAGAGCATGAGGGGATGAAGTGGAATGGACCCAAAATGGATGGAAGTGATGAAGGGTTTGGCTTTGGAACATAAGGACCCATAGTGGATGGAAATAAGGAAGGAATGGGAATATGGATATAAGGGCCCAAAATGGACTTGGAATATGGATAATGGGAATATTTAGGTTTGGATGGAGGAATTTAGGATTTTGAAGGAGTTGAAGGCGTACCAACATTTTGAGATATTATTTCTTTAATGGGATACTTATCATTTTTGATCCAAGGAATAAAAATTACTGAAAAGTAAAATGTCCCCAATGCTCCAAGAATCAACATCATTACAAAGTGTTCACAATTTTGACTCCAACATAACTTGAACGAGCAAAATTGGGGTTCAAGTGCAAAAACTATGACTGGTCAAAGTTTGGTCAAACTGGGACTAGAGGCCATAAAATGGTGAAAAAATAATCATCTCAAAAGTATTTGACAATGGATTCCAAATGAAAGAGCTTGTCAAAAGCTTTCCAATGGCATTCGTTTCATCAAGAATGGAGATCGGATATAAAAGTTATGATGGTTTCAAATTCAAGCAAAAGTATGGATTTTGATGACATCAACATGACATCACGAAATCATAAAGAGAGGGAAAACATTCAAATTCAAATTAAAATGGCTATTTAATTCGAATTAAAGGAATGAGATAATGGGAGTTGAACTCCTAACCATTGGCCTCCTAAAATCAAGGCCAACCAATGGGCTATTTACAACATATGTAATATTAAGGGAAGAGTTGTTATGTATGCATAACAAATCCGCCCAAGCTTATTTAATTAAGGGTATTTGTTAAAAACAAACCCTTAATTTTGGTGGGAGATCATAACAAAATAATAGTAAAAGGGGTAAATTCGAAATATGTAATCAAAATGGGGGATTATGTTGGTTAATTGTTTTAGCCCATTTTGGGCTAAATTTGATGTATAAAATGCAAGTAGTAGGCTTTGGAAAAGCATCCAGGTGATGAGAAGGAGATTATGATCTTGGAGACTTGATGATTATTCCTGCACATTGGAGAGTAATGTTGCAATTGTGCTTGAAGGGAAGATCTTGAACACTTGTAATTGATTTTGAAGAAAATCGGATCGGTCCCTCTATTGGAGCAGGACCCGAAGATGTAGTCTGACCCATGGACGAACTCTGTTATCAATCTTGTTTTGTCTTATGTCTCTCTACTCTCTTTCTTTCAGTCATTACCTTTTTATGCTTTGTTCATTTAAGAATTTAAGTTGTGTTAATTTGCTAATTAATGCTTTGAAATTTAACTTTATGTAATATTGTTAAGCATTCCTCTGTAATAGTCCTAGATCCTAATCAGATCAATTTTCAATACAGATGTGAGTCCATGTGTAGGGGGTTCATGAGTGGATTGGATCATTTGGAGGATTAGGATCATGAGGAGGATTATGAGGGATAATATTATCTTGAGATGGATTTAGATCATGAAATGAAAATGAAAGGGTACTTTGATCTTGACTAATAAGAGCATTATGTGGTGGAGTATTTGAATCATGAGATGGAATAGAATCATATAATGGACTGGAGAGAAAGGAAGCATGAGACAAGGTGTTTTGATCATGAGACAGGGTGTTTTGATCTTGACATGGAGGAGTATTAGTGGATGGAGTGGAAGGAGCATCTTCATGAAGTGGAGGATCTATGGATGCTAACTCTTGAGACATAATGGAATCAGTAATGCGTGTGGTACATGGAATGTCTTGATCTTGACTAAGAAGGGGATCGTGATATGGACTAAGAGGGATAAAGGAATCTTAAGGCATAAGGGAATAATAGGATAGAGAAATGCTCAAATCTAGAGGAGAAGAGAAATCTATAATGACATGCTTTGGAGGAAGGTCTTGAGATGGAATTGGGTGTATGACTTTGGGTGATTGGATCACTTTATTTTTGTTTTTATACTTAGAAAAGGTTTCTAGTGAGATAAACCTATTACAAGGTGGGAATGGTGTTGATTTTGGAGGATTAGGATTGTGTGGAGTTTGAGGCAGGGGTAGGGGATTGGGATGATGGTTTTGGACATTAATCTGAAAGTATGAAGAATTACATGGAGGATTCGAGTTGGATGGGACATGAGGATTATGGTCTTCGAACATATGTCTTGGAAAGTAGATTTTTTTCTTTTGATTTTCTAGGTTCAAGATAGAATTCTTGAGTTCCTCAATTTATTTGGAAATGGCATTTGTGTTTGAGGAATTATGCGGGCCATGACTAGAATTATATGTGGATGAAGGATAATGAGGTGGATTTTCCTTGTCAAAGGTAGAAGAATAATGAACATGAGATGGATTAGAATTAGATATGAAGTTTTGAGGATTTATTTGATATGGGGTTTGTGCTTGAGGTGTAACTCCATATTACCTTTGAAGGTCCCCAACCATTTTGTTAAGCCATTTTTTATCCATGGAACTTATATGAGGGATGATGAAAGATTTGATGATGGATGAAATATGACCTTAGGACTAGGAAAAATTTTGGACTTTGTGTTGATTTGATTTGGATTGGATTTGACTTAATATTGATTGGATACGTTTTGATTTGATTTGATATTGGATGAAGGTTTGAGACAACCTTGATAAGATTTGGGTCCTTAAGAATAACTAGGATTAAATTCCAAGGATTATGATGTTGCTCCTAAGTCCAAAGTAGAAGATTTTATGAAAATTATATTAGAAGAATATTTAAATAGATGAAGAAAGATTGATTGATTTTGGATTGAAGATGTAAATGGATCAACTTAGAAATTGATTAGAAAGGAAAGAATTCGACAAGGGATTGGATTAGAATTATGATGATTTGAAAGATTGGATTAAGGATGAATTATGAGATTGGATAAGAAAATTGGGTCTTGATGTGCATTATGAACCATGACTAGAATGAAGATTAGGGATTTAATTGAATGATTAAGAAGATGAGAAAATGATTAGGATGATTGAGATTTAGAAGAATGTGATGAAATGGATGAATAGAAGAAGTGATGTGGAAAGCAAGAGCTTCTTTTTGTTATTTTTGTTTTTGAAATGTTTTTGGATTTTTTTTAACATAACATGCAAAGTATACAGTGAAATATATATACAAGAAAATCTTAGATGGTGTGTCCCCTTCAAATGGGGAGGTTTTCAAAATATAAGATTTTGACTAGGATATACAAGCTCAACTAAGGTGTCTTCGATATATGCAAGGTACATGAGGGCCAAATGCGTAGATGAAAAAAATAATGCCACACAACTAGGAGGAGATGGTAACCCAAATCTCCACCTTCACTTCCCAAAGGTATAAAGGTCTTTGGCACTTAGCCAAGAGTGACATGATTTTACTTCCAAGAGAGGTGCCTTTTGATTCACATCTCAATTTTTATACTCTACCAAAATACTAGAGTTGAGGTCATCCCAAAGGGTGATGAAATCTCCAAGAAGGCCTCCTAAAAAATGTGCAAAAAAAGGCCACTTATTTCTTTTGCACTCCAGATCACCCAAAGGCATGAGAAGAGTGAATACGTAAGTCATATTGGGATTAAAAGACACTTGTTCTTTTCTAATGAAGCCTTAGATTTTCTATCTACTCTTAAAGACACTTGTGTTTAATATTACATTGTTCTTTCTAGCTTGACAAAATCATCAACATAATAAAATTTGAGATTTCACCAACATAAGAAAATCGAGCTTCATGAACATAAGAAATTCGATAAGGAAAGAGTCAATTCTTTTATGCATTCAAGATTGAGTGATTGTTTGTTTTAAGAACCAAATCCAAATGTTCATTGCAATGTTCTTTGAACCTTAAGCATTCAAGATTTGATGAGATTCATTTTAAACCTAAGTTGAAATGTGTATCCTAGCATTATTCTGTGACCTTTATGCATTCAAGAGTGTATTTGACTTCTAAGAATCCATTCCAAAAAAATGTTTGTGACTTTCCTTATGGCATTTTCTTTAACAACATTCATCCAAATAAAATATTTTGTTCAATTGATTATGCATTCAAGATTGAATTTGCTTGTTTTAAGTTTAGCCATTCAAGAGTGTTTGATTTTTGAATTTAATTGCAACATTCATTCAAAGACAAATATTTAATCATTCAAGTTTATTCCCCAAAAAAAATTAAGGAAAACCTGCAAGAAACATGGTTAGTTGTTTCTAAAATGCTCCAATATGAAAATGCTACAATAAACAACTTGATTAATCTTCAAAAAAATCTCCAAAAATGAAAGCTTAACTATGGAAAAAAATATTTTAACTTTTTTTGTAATTTTTTATACACATAAATCAAGAGAATGCAGACGCAAATGAAAAAACTTCAAAGATGACAGAATGAAGATGACAGAATAAAACTAAATATAATTTACCTTTTACTTACATTCACAATCGCAGATGACAAGGCAGGATTGCAGATGCCAAAACTTGCAAACAATAGTTAACTATAAATGTAGACTTTCATCTGCTCACAACGCAGACAACCAAAAACCTACTATGGAGATGATAGTTTAAAAAAATATTATAGGTATTCAGCCACCCATAACATAGAAGATAGAATAGGTAAAATTTGGAGATGGCAGTTTTTAAAAAACTAAAGGCTTTTTGGCCATCCACAATGCAGACAAAAGAATAGGAAAAATGAGAAGATGATAGATAAAGATGCAGAGACAACAAAACAACGAAGATGATAGAATAGAAATTATTTACAGTTTGAAGTCATTTTACAATATATCTCTAGCAAAGACATTAAAATATAGAGATGACGATCTGCTAAGATGATGAAGTGGCTACACAGACGACACTACATCCTAACGCAGATGATATTGCATTTTTTTCTACAAAAATGTCAAGTTTTGATCAAATTTGAGTATGTAAAATGGATGTGGGTCCCTCTAGGCATGCTTGGATGTATGCAAGTTAACCTAACCTATCAAGAGCACACATAAAAAAGCAAACATTAGTTGTACATGTGCATATGAAAGATTGGAAACAAATTGAAATACAACTTAAGCAATCTTGAGTTTAACAACTTTTGAAACTAAAAATTAAAATCCTCATGCAACCTCAAAGCCGCACAACAAGAGAAACCATAAAAGGCCTTGTTGGTGTGCTCAAGTGTGAGAGATGTGGATCTACTCTCCCAAACACAACTATTGAATCTCAATGTAATAAAAATGCAATAATGAATGCAAACCTACACTAAATGATCAAGAATATCTCAAGAGATGGCTATGGAAACAACCATTCTTGAGAACATTCAAAGAGGTGAGTGATGGATGCAAATAATCAAACTAACCATAAAAATCTAGAATGAGAATGCAATATTAAGACTAGAATGTAGACAACTACCAAAAGTTAGCTATACACATAAAAAGCTCTAAAAGCTCTAAAACTAAATTAGCATGATAACAAGGCAAATGAGGGAGATGTAAAATTCTTGAGACAAGATCTCTATTTATAGGTTTAAGAGAGGCATTGGGGAGGCAGCATTTATGTGGAATCCACATAGGTGTCATAAGGGAGACACATGGACTAAGGGGACAAGCCATGAGAAGGTCAACATAAGCCTTTTGGATGAAACTGATGGCTCAAGGTTTGCTCACACATGTATGCGAAACCTTGGAGAAAGGAAAGGGGGACAAGTGTATAAGAGTGTAAGACTTTCTAGATAAAATAATAAAATGGAAGCTTTATTGGATCTTGAGTTTCTCACACATGTGAGAAAATACTTAGTGGCTAAAAGGTTCTTAGGGAGATGTTTAGGATAATTAAGTTGGACTAACTAGTGGGTAGGCTTAGAAGGATGAGAACAATGGGTGGTAGACTAGGTTTTAGGATGAGATTAGGATTAAGTCAAATAAGATTTAACTTAATCATTGGATTAAAGAATTTAGTAAAGTGGAGGGAATTAAATAAATTAAAATTTATTTGAAAGGGGATTTATGGAGCAATATGTATTTAATAATTTAATACATTAAAGGGAATGCATTTAAATTAAATTTAAATACATTAGGGAGGTGAACGTATTTAATTAAATAAATTTAATTAAATAAGTAGAGGAACATGAAAAAATATAATTAATTAATTATATCATCAAGGGAGATATTAAATCAATTAATGTAATGTCTAGGAAAATTTTAGGTGTCTACAATCAGTAAACACGATAGGAATAGAACCAACTTTAGAACCAGTAGCAATTGCAAACATTCCAACATCAGCACTACCCAAAGAAACACTAATCATTTCACATAAAGAAAAACCAATAAGAGAGACTACAATAGAACCAACAAGCCAAACAAATGGGGAATCATGTGTAACAATCAAGGAGAATCTCTTCTTAGCAACAATGTAATGTTCAATAGATGCTTCCTTCTAGAAAAAAGTATACTTCTTAGTCTTAACCCTCTATAAACTATATTGGGCTACCAAATAACCCAATTTAAAGCACTTCCTACATTTCAAAGGAATCCCTTTATAGTCCAAAGTTTGAATCCAGATCATTTAGGATGCTCTAGCTTAATCTTTTCAGGAAACCCCTTACAAATGTCCCTTTCCACCAGGATCCTCACATAAGTAGAATGCATAATATCTGATGACTCCTCACCCACCATCAAAAAATCACTAATAGCATCTGGTATAGCTTCTCTGAATTAACCCAAATATTAAGAGGAAGATATGGAAGCCTCACCCATATCAAAAATGTGGAAAAGGATTCAAAAGCAGGGGGAAAATAAGGGTGTTATGATTTCACCATCAATTAATGTTGTTGATTCGATCAATTGAAAGAATGACGCATATGATATTCTTTCTATCCCCAAAAAATTCAAGCTTAGGAATAACAAAATCCCTTAGCAATTGGGAAAATGTGAATAGTACCAAATAAAAACAGTTCCCACATAAAGGAAATCAACTTGTGCAAATCAAGGAAACTTAGCCACAAACCCTAAAAATGACAAAGCATTGCATGATGAGAAAGAATGGTGGAAGCATCCCCAATTTCTTTCACCACATCCTCCACCATAGTGCTAGAGATAAGGTTAGAAGGAGGAAAAGGACCCTTTGTATTCAGACCCAAACTACTACAAATCTTAGTCCCATAAGAAATAGGAATCAAATATCTAATTGCCAATTTATTAGTAGATGATAAAGACCCTTTAGACCAAGATGTCCCAAAATCTGACAAATCCCCTAGAGACACTTGACCAAAAGACAAAGTTAGAGCCAACAGTGCCCCAATAGATAGTGAATCTCTAGAAGGCAACAAGACCCTAGCTGGAAAACTAGTAGATGACAAAACCCCACAAGTTGGAAACAGAACCCCATTTAGAACCAACAAGGACCTAAATGGTAGAAATGATCAAATGAAGGAAAAACCCTAGCGAAGATGCTATCACTAGAACCAACACTAGCACTAGTGAAAATCTTAGTGGAAGAAACAAAAACAACTCTAGTAAAAGGAAAAGCCTTAGTACCAACACTACCAATAGAGCCAATAAGAGCACTAATGAAAGCACTAGTACCAACATCAACACTAGCAATCAAAAAAACCATAGCACCAACACCCACATAATCACCAATAGTAGAAGCCATTTTTTATTTGTCAATGCGTACATTACACTTGGTAGTGACAAGAATTTTCACTACCATAGTATGTGGCTATGTTCATGTATCTTATTTTATAAGTGATAAGAATTTCCATTGCACTTATTTGTGAAAAGAATGATCCTACCCACATTGCCTCAAATTTTTTAGGATTAGCTAGATAGAAAATAATAGTTACATGCAAATATAACTAATATCACAAATGAATAGAATGCACATAGAAAAATAGAAGACACAAAATTTTGGCATGATTCACCCAATCCCTGGGCTATGTCGACCAAATTATGAGTCCAATATTATTACCTAATAACTTCAATTTGATTACAATGTGCAATCCCTTACAACTCAACACTAATGTTGGTTACAAAATTAGGGCTAGGATAATTTGTTTTCCTTTGATCCCTTCATGGGGGTGTTGCCCCCAAACCCTCAAAGAAAAATATGGGAGAAACCACAGCAAAGGAAGTGGGAAACTTTAACCTCTGAGTCTAATTAGGCTCCACATAACAACAAAATTTATCAAGCTTTACTTTATCCTAGTTCCTAGCATTCCACATGATATACATGTCATCAAACTCAAACTTTGTTGGTTTTTCTTTTTTACCATACAAATATTTAGTCTATTGTTGAATCTTAAAATGTTGCATCTAGGTATCAATTCTAATCTCATCTAATTATGTAATTTTCTCACATCTCTCCTCTATAGAATCTAATATTTCTAATTTCTCATTAGCCAAAGTTTATGAAATGGTAATAATTTTTCTAATGGCAACCTTTCCCTTTTTCTATATACAAATTCAAATGGGAATATACTAATGTATTTGATGATAGTTATTCACTCTTACCAAAATGCAAAGTTAAATTTAGAGTCCTAGACCCTTTTATTATTGTGATATTGCTATCAAGAATCCTCATTTTAATCTTGAAAATGTTCTTATTACTATATTATGATTTCCCATTCCCTTGAGGATGGTAAGATTATACAAATGAGACTATTACCATAAACTTCAAAAATATATTGAATTCCTCAAGTATGAAGCATATACCATTGTTTATGACAATTCTCAACCTTATCTCAAATCTAGTCAAAATATTATCCATAAATGCCTTGATAGTTATTTTTTAGTGGCTTTCTTAGTTGGGATATCTTCCACCCAATTAGCAAAACAAATTAGTAGACACTAAGATCCAATTGTTTGAAAGTGAATGCTAGATGACCATATAGGTGTTGTATTGATGGCAACATAAACTTCTGGTATGGCTGCTAGTATGAAAAGTTTTGGTTGGTAGTTAAGTAAAAAATGTCTAAGTTCAGGAAGGGTAGAGAAAGTATAGTTGGACAATTTTGGTTAGCAATGATAGAGGATTTATCAAATGTGTCTATTACTTCAAGATATGTTATCTACAATGTATATAGTCTACAACTATGGCCAACAATGTTAGTGTGTGATGATTAATAGCATATAGTAGTGTGAAGTGGAACAAGTCTAGGAAGGTAGTGATATAGGAATTTTTTTATATTTAGATAAATTGGCTTAGCAATTGAATTAGTTTACCAATTTTAATTACTTAACATTAAAAGAAAGACATCCAAGGTCTTAATTATTGGGTAACATGATCAAATTTTGTGTTTTATTATGGGTACGAACACATTTGGTACAACCTTATTGTAGCTAACTGTAATAAATATTTGAAGTGATATAAAGGAAAATATTTTGGTATGCGAGGATGTGGATATTTATTATATGTTGTTTTGATGTGCAATCCTTGATGCTGAATTTCAGAATAGAGAATATGTGAGCTTCATTGGAACTAATCAAGCATTGAGAAACTATGTATGCTTCATTGTATTTAATCTAACTTTATGTAATATTTCATGTAATGGAAAATGAGTCCTTGAAGGTGTCCTTAACCTTAATCTTTGAGTAGAGAGTTCCCTTTTTTTCTTGTAGCTTATAACATGGTTGAAGATCTTTAACATGGTATAGTCTCCTAATTGGGGCTTATGTACTAGACATATTATATCAAATCCTAATAAGGTCAAGTCTCCTACCAAGGACACATTTACACTAGTGCATTATTTTGTGGGTTCAATCCCTACTGGAGATTTCCCTTAGCTAGAGCTTCCTCAAGAACAAAACATGATATTATGAGTTCTCTTGTTGTGTATACTTTATTACTATGTTTTATCATTTCATTTATTATATGTTATTGTGCTAAAAAAATAAATTTGTTGAAAATTTCTACAACATTGATTCGACCCCCCTCTCAGTATTGCTTGATCCAAATAATTGATATCAAAGCCTAGTTTCTCAAAATAAGTTATATAGCTTGAGGAGGATCTTGATGAATGCAAGAATCTTATAGAAAATTTTTGAAGTGACACTTAAAGACTTGGATGAAGAAAATGTAGATAAATACATGTTGAAGAATGAGCTCAAGAACAAAGAAGAGTACATCAAAAGGATATAGGAAGAAATTGATGTTTATAGAATAAAAGGAAGGAATGGGTTGAGAAGATGAAATATGAGCCTAAGGTAGTTGAGATTAAACCATTCTTAGATCTAATTGAGAAACCTCAAAAGAAAAAGGAATCTCTTTAGCATGAATATGAAATCAATACTTTTGAGATGGCCAAAGAAATTGAGCAAGGAAAACAAGATAAAGAGAAGCTTGAAACAACCCTGAAGATCAAATCTAATGAATGTCATGGTTTGGATACTTATCTTGGAAGTTGGAACTTCAAGATTCAAGATCTAACTATTAGGAACTTTAAAGTTATAACGATATTATCAAGGATGAGCTTGTTGAGAAAAAGAAGCATATTAAAAAATATATCCAAGCAATGATTAACTTGATGACCAATAGGAACAACAAAAAACCAATGGTGATATAACTGGCCTTAGTTAAAATAGTTTTGACAGTTCAAAGGAAGAAAAGGAAAGGATAATTCAAGATATTATTCAAAATGAAGCATCTAGAAAGAAGATCGAGAATATTAAAGGAAAATGTCTTAAAAGAAAAAAATATGGTCACATGAAGGAGGATTGCAAAGGTAATAGAAATCCTAAATCATTCAATTGATATTGTTTCAATTATCTTATTCATGGGCACAAGTCATGTGAATGTGGAACTAAATCAAGTCAGAGGAAAAATAAGAGATATAACCCTAGATTTAGGCCTATTAGAGGTAATAATGTGATATCATCAGGAGTTACATATTATAAGTGCAACAATTTTGGGCATATCGCAAGGGATTATGAACTACAAATAAATCAAGGTGGTCCAAGATATGGAAATTTGATTGTTGCTTGTTTCAAACACAATAACATAAGGAATAAAAAAGGATACTATAGATTCAATACAATTATTCATAGTAAAAGGGCACCAAATAGTGGAAGGAAAACTTATAATGGAAAAAGAGTTACTAGATCAAATTTGTGAAAGGAGGAATGAATGAAAATGAGAAGAATGGAAGGAGAATAATCAAAATGATTCCTTAGGAAATGAAGAACCATTTATCTTGATTCTACCAAGTCTTGGTGTTGAACCCTCAACATCATATTTTTTGGGCCAAGCATGGCCTTAGGGGAGCATTTGGACAATGAAACATCTTGCCCCTAGATTCAAAAATTAGAGCACATGGTGAAAGTGTATGATTTCTCACATTTGGGAGACTTGATATCTCTAATTGTAGACAATGATTTTCTATTGCACATCATTACCATCAATTGCATGGTTATTTATTTTTCAAGAACATTTATAGGAATGCTACTCAACACATTAAATGAATGCTCAGGTTGGAATTTTGAAGGATAAATTTTGTTCATCAAAATAATTCTTCATTATTTGAGCATAGAACCTAAGAAGATTTAGTATCAAGGAGCCTTCAAGGAGCTTGAGAAAATATTTTGAGTTTGAAAGAACTAAACCCTAGCAATGGTGAAATGCATTTAGTTTTGTCTTGCCATCTTTGTTTTCAGTCATTTGCAATTGAATCAAGATGGATAAACCTTAGAGATATGATGTGAAGGAAAGGAATCATTACAAATTTAAGAAATACTTATTTAAGACCATGGAAGATGATCCAAATGACATGTTTTTGGAAACCCCTAACAGAGTTCTACATGTGGAAGATATTAGAGATTACATACACAACAAGTATGAATCTATTGGGAATACTAATATTTTCTTGAGTTGGATAATATAATAGAAATTCATCATTTATTGAAACCTAAATTTAGACATTTGGAAACCTAAACTTAGTGCACAACAGGAACTTTCATGAATTTTATGAGATTGAGTGGATCAAAAGTGTTTTGAGTAGAATACATGACCAATTGTTTTTGTTGGGTGGTCAATATGTTAAGATCACAAAGGAATTGATTCATGTACCTAGTTTGAACAATGTCAAAATTATACCCACTGTGATGAAGACTATGAAGAAGGAATTTTAAAAGAACACAAGATCTAAATGGGATGAAAGAGATATGATCATCACAAATATCAAACACCAAAATTTGAGTCTAATTTCCATGATTCTAGGTTACAAAATGCATCATAGCAATAGGGTTAACTCTATATTAGTTGGAATCATTCATACAACATATAGAATGGTAAAAGACCATGAGCACTATGATATATGTGAGATCATGAATTTAAATTTTGGATAACCTCAAGAGGATCAAACATGACGAGTTGTAGGCATTCATATTTGGGTCGCCAATTTTATATTTTCTTTTCCAAATAATTCATAGATTTCTTAGCATGCATTCTAGTGCACGGAAGGATGATGTCCTCGCAATTGTAAAATAAAAAAATATTAGAGAATGAAAGATATAAAAATGATCACTAGTGAACTCTTTGGACTCTTTTAGGGATTTCAGAGATAGATAAAACAAATGATGAGAATTCCTAAGGATATACTATATATAAGCATACAAATGCAGTGTTCTTTTATGGTAGAAATTAATTGTACATGCATCAGGGTAGTGGAGCCTACGATTCAATAGATTAGCCCTATGAGATATGAAGTTGATCATTATGTTGATAGGAAACATGTAGGAATGCCAAAAGGTCACCATATTTGTAGGCAAAATGTTATTGGGAATATTAAGAAATAAGGTTCATTGTCATCACCAATGACCACATTTTTGTAGTTCTTTGTAGGTCCTTGTTGCAAACCTCTATATTCTCACTACAAACCTCTAAAATCTTGAGCCATGTTGCAAACCTTTGGTAGAATTTTTTGATTTAAAATTTGAAATTTTGAGTAACAGATGTAATTGCACCATACTTTACCATCATAGCTCATAAATTTTTTACTTCATATGTTGTTATTGTGTTCATGTATTTATATTTTATTGAAACAAGGAAACATACATTTCCTTTCAAAAAATGAAACACAAAAACTTTTGGATGCAATTTTGGAAATAGATGTGGATAATTATTGGCATCTCTAATTGTTTTTGTCTATTGGTGTCAACCACTTAGTCATTTACAAGGCAGAGTCAGACAATCATCACTGTGACTGAGCTACTCTTTATACATCAAATCATGTACATAAGCAAGTATGTATAGAGCTCTATAGGAGCCAAGTAAGTGTATGGTCACCAACTATTTCAGTAGGAGCCAAGTTCATCAATGACTGCACAAGTATTAAGTATACAAGTGTCAAGCTATATATTGTGTATAAAGCACAATACATGTTGAGCACCAAAAGAGTAATACAGGCCAAACAATAACAATGTCAAGCATTAAGAAATAGTAAAGATTAAGAAATGTAGAGTTTACATAAAAATTAGGAATGGAATAGAAATGGTTTACAAGCCAACTTGGAAGGAACATTAAAGATTTTAGAGGTTGTTACAAAACATTTAAATGATGTGGATCAAAAATCCCTATGTTGTGGGATCAAGGATTCAAATGGAGAGGCTACTATAGAAGAATATAGAGAACTCTTTATGAAACTCTTTAAATAGAGAAGATCTTAACATAGATCACAGGAGAGAAAGAGTGTGAGAGATGCATGTGTAGAGTAAGAGCAAGAGTAGAGAACTATATGCATGTGAACAAGGAGTAAAGTGAAGGACTGAGATTAGAAGTCAGTAAAAGGGTTTTGTTATCATCTAATAGAGAAAGCAAACTATTCATGGTAGTGAAGTGAAAGGGAAAGACAATTAAACTTAGCTTAGTGGAGAGGATCAGTTAGCAAGGAGAAAACTTGAAATTAGCTTGCAAAGAAAAATGAAAGTCAGGTACTAAATTAGTTTTAATCAACTTGAATTAGGGTAAATCTCTTAACAAAGTGGTCTTAACATATCTTTGTAAATCTTTTAATAGATTCCTTACTTTTTTGTAATTGTCCAATCCTCTAACAAGATGAGACATAGTAGTCTCTTAAGCTTTTAACAGGGTAGACCCCTCGTACGGTAAATCATATCTTATGATCAAACATTGTAACCTTAATTGGTTAACTTTATTACTACAGTACTGAAGATTTGTGGGTGTCATCCCTACCCCAGTTTTACCTTCACCTTGGAGGGCTTCTAGGTATCAAATATTGTGTTCCATGTTTCATTTTCATGCATTTGATTGATCAGATTTATATGCTACAACATATTTACATTACAAGTTTTACATGCACAATTTTACTAGATATATGTGAGTGAATTGGTGAAAAGTTTAAAGTGTTTAAGATTCTAATTGACCCCTCCCCCCCCCCCCCCCCCACCCCCTAGTATCTTTTTTATCATGTTTATTACTCCAGCAATCAACAATGGGTATTAGAGCATTGGTTCTCTGAAGGAAACTTAATAGCTTGGAGATTAGATCTTGGAAATGGAGGCTTTCAAATTGAACAAAGTTATTAACAATCAAGTGATTGACATTGCTAATTTTATGAATCGTTGCAAATGAAGTTGCATTGCCCTTTTCAGGTATATGCTTTTCAAATACATCAATCTCCTCTTATATGTATTGTAAATGACACATAGAGAGACATGTCTCCTCATGAGGCATGTCTATCCATTATAATTAATAAAATAACAAATATATGTAATATCTCATATATTAAACATACATACATACATACATACATACATACATACATATGTGTGTGTGTGTGTGTGTGTGTGTGTGTGTGTGTGTGTGTGTGTGTGTGTGTGTGTGTGTAATATATAGATGTATATTTATACTAGTCTCATAGGTTTAACTAATTGAAGCTACCAAACATTAACACTCCCTCTTAGCTAGGAAGGATAAACAAGAATTTGAACAATATATTACCTCAATGTAAAAATGGTTTCAAAATATCAACTCATTTGACATTTTAAGTCAACTCATTTGACTTTGGATATCAACTCATTTGATATTTGAATGTCAACTCTTTTGACATTTGTGAATGTCAACTCATTTGACATTCACTAGGTGCTTAAATGTTTATAAGGTATGTGAATTCTCGTAATGCATACTATATAAACATCCACCATGCAAAGTATAATCTATCATGATCTATAAGACATCATAAGATATCCATCATAATAGATTAAGATATTGAAAGATCATCACCTTTCAAAAACTTTTGCAAATACAAGTGTTGATCATTCAGAAGTCATCACTTCCCCATGATGTATATAGTGGGTAGGCCCATTGCACACATCGACTTTTAGACTCCATTTGAGTCCAAATCTCCCTCTTAGATCACTAGGAGGAAAAGATCAAGACAAATAGCTTTTATAATTCTATAATAAAATAAGAGAGAGAGACTAATATAATTCTCAAGAATAATAATTTTCATCAATCCAATATAAGATAGATGAATATCTAATTTAAAAAATTATTAATATTTATTATTTTCTTACAAAAATCTCATACACACACATATATAGTCATCATATACTAATATATATAAATGTGAAGAAGAGAACTTAAAACACATATATAGTCATCATATACTAATTTATATAAATGTGAAGAAGTGAACTTAAAATAATATATATTATTAGTTCTACCTTAATGGAATCAGGGGGATTGGTATCTTAACCTCTTAAAACACTTATACCAACATAATCACAATAATATATGTAAATTACTTTATAATATTTGGAATGAACCTTACCTCCCCTTACCTTGAAGGTGGGTGCCCCTCATATTTCTTATATGTCTTCGATCTATTTTTATTCCCACATAAGAAAGACTAAATCGTAGATGGTGGAACTTTAATTATGTGTCTTAGTTATTTTCATGTCCTTTCATCGCTAGGAAAATCCCTTTCACCACTTAGAAATTGGATTGGTATTGAGTGCTCAATCTATGAGATGATCAAATTTTGATATCAATCTATCAGGCCACAAGAATCCTAACCCCCTCATTCACATGCTTCAAGATGACATTGCTTCTCTAAAATTTATCGTATATTCTATTGCTTGGAGACTTGGGCGAGTTGACTATCAAGTCATTCATAGCATAGGAGATTCACACCAATTTTCCATTTCCTTTCGGTGGTCTCGATATAATACATGTTGTTTCCCTACTTAATTTTTGATTATGTTACATTTGTGAGAAAAACTTCAAGGACTTGAGTTGACTATTAATCTTATATTGTATGTGAGGGTCATGTTGCTATTCCACTTGATGCCTTGTTAGACATGGCCTTTACTTTGGTGTTCATAAATTCAGAATAAATCTTTTCAAATACACATGCCTCTTGAAATAGGTTACAAAATAAATGCCTTCTATCCTCAAAACTTGTGTAGTTTTGAAAATGTTCTTGCACTAGAGCTCCTACGAGAACCAAATTTTCTTTATTCCAATGTAGCAAAAATTGAAAGGTCCAAAATATGATGGTGTTTCCTTTGTACTTTATTTCAGATTGAATGTTCATAAAATTTGAATATATACAGTAATTTATGTTGATCCATGAATTCTCAAACTGCACCATTAGCGTGGGGATAACCATAATCCCTACATGTGCAATTCTCAAACTCCCATTACCAACTTTTGACTCATGGGTGGGGGGATTTTGGAATCAAACTATTTTTCAAGGATGGTATCCAACATCTTTTGGTTTCAAAAGATAAGAACAAGGCTCACACTTATCAATGTTGTACTATCCCATGGTACCTTGGTAACTAAATGTAGAAAACATTGTTCAAGCCTTCAATTCTTGCTAAACCAATCCCTATTATTTTCTTTGCAAGTTTCATAGGTGCATGCATTCTATTCTGAATCATCTTCTATTCCATTACATCTATAGTTAGGCTCTGATACCATGTTAATTTTATGGATCGCTGCAAGTGTAGTTGCATTTCCCTTTTCAAGTATATACTTTTCAAATGCATCAATCTCCTCTTATATGTATTGTAAATGATAAATGGAGAGACATATCTATCCATTATAATTAATAAAATAGAAAATATATGTAATATCTCATATATTATATATATTAATATGTACATAGAAATATATATCACACATATATATACGTTATATATATATATATGTGTGTGTGTGTGTGTGTGTGTGTGTGTGTGTGTGTGTGTGTGTGTGTGTGTGTGTGTGTGTGTGTGTATTTATACTAGTCTCATAGGTTTAATCGATTGAAGCTACCAAACATTAACAAAAATCCAACTCATACTGCAAAAACTTTAGAAGGAAAGATAAGATTTGGAGGGTTCCCTAAAAAGGAGAAAGGAAATTACCATTCAGATAAAATGGTTCTCATATGAAGATGTTGACACTAGAGCATTTTTTGAACCAATCAATTGAAATGACAAAGAATATGTAGATCTACTTGACAAGAACAAACTCCTAAATGAATAAATAAGAAGACTTAAAAGAGAATGTGAAATTCAATCAATAAGACTATGTGAAATGACCAAACAAAAGAACAAAGTTGAAGAAGATAGGATTATGTCTAAAGAAAATAGAAGGGTGATGGCTATTAGACTTGAAGAAAGGATATCAGATTTGCAGAAACTCATAAAAACACAACTAGACATGATGAATCAAGTGATTCTTGCAAATCAAAAATTGAATCACAACGACGTAGAAATTGTAAATCTCAAATCAGAGAAGGACATATTGAGGAGTGGACTAAAAGCTGAGAAGGAATCTATAGAGAAATTCCAAAAACCTAAAGAGGAAATGAATTACTTCGAAGAAATTATGAAGTCATCAAGTTGTTCTAATGAATCAGGAAATTCATGCACTGAGAATGGATAATCATCTAGGAATCAAGAATTGAGGAATGTAAAGTCAAAGGACAAACCAACATGCTATCACTATGGAAAACATGGTCATACTACAAATATCTATCAAAGAAAACATGTTATGCAAAATTCTAAACCTAAGTTTATTGGTCACTATTTTTACTGCAAGAAACAAGGACATCAAATACATGAGTGTAGATCAAGACTAAGGAATGCAACTACTACACCTAAATTTCAAGGATATTACTTTAACTATCAAAAGTGTGGACATAGAGTATATGAATGCAGATCACAGACAAAACCTTACTAGATAAATCAAAGGAATAATTATGCACCTAATAATGCATTTTCCAAATGTCACAAGTTTGGACATCAAAGCAAGAATTGCAAGACTCGAGTACATTTAGCAAATCAGACAAAAGATAAAGACAAAGGAAAAGTGGACATTGATCAAATTAGCATTGGAATGAACTAGAAATGGAAAAGAAAAATAGAAGATGGAAATAATGGAGCAAAATGGAGCTAAGGTCACCCAATACAATGGAGAAGGCAATCGTGTCACTCAAGCTAAGAAAGAGAGGTATGTATGAAACTATACACCTAATTGAAATATCATAGATCAGTTCCTTACTTGAAAATGTGTTGAAAGTTCATATTTTCATATTTAAAGATACATAAGAAAAAAATTTTGAAAGGTTGCCAAGTGTTAGTAAAAATTATCTTTTTTGATCGAAGAGGAATAATAGAGACTGAGAAATATGGAAGATCTATTGAGTTGTAATACAAAGATCTAGTTGAAAGGCATCAACATCTACTAATCAGACATCTAGCTTCCACCTACCTAAGTACACAACATTAATGGAGACCCTATATCGATCAAAAGAAGGTATATAATAAATTTCAAAGAAATTATTACATACCTTGCATTTAGATTTCTGAGAGCATGGAGCTATTTGGAAATTTTAGCGACTAGTAAAGATTTTAGAAGTGATTTGTTCAATAATCTTGAATAAGTGAAGATCTAAAATGTGTTGAGTATCTAGAGAAAAAAAACTTAAAACCCTAACTACGATCATGAAAGCTTCATCAATTTCTAGAATGAATCAATAGGTTAGTACCATCCAATTGGTGAAGAGTGATGCTTATCCTCCACCAAAGTTTTGTGCTATTCTAGAGATCGTTATGAAAGGAGCCTCAATGGGTGTGCTATCTTTGATACTACCTAAAGTCATTATGATCCATAATGTCAGAAGTTGTTATATGTGTAAAATTGGATAAGTGAGAGATTATGAAATCAAAAAATCTTATGAGAAGTTATGCAATAAAGGAATCTTGATGGATGAATTTCAAATTGTTGAGAGGAAAAGGTTAACGCATGCCCTAGAATTCCCAAAGAATTGCAAGGTTAAATGGATTAAAAAATTTATGAGCAAAATCCATGACATCAAATATTGGTTGTACACAATGGACTAGTGGAGATCATGAAGAAAATTATTCATAGGGTTACAGATGAAGAAAACCATGTGAATCCTGAGTTGTGAAGAAATTGAGGCAAACACAGGAGCTGAGTGGAATGGACGTGGTTTTTCCATTACAACCATTTCTAATCCACTAATTGAATTTGTAGTGAATGTTATAGATCACAAATTCTATCAATCAAGGAGATTGAACAGTGTGCCTTGTATGGTTGTGGATCAAGCATGGAATATTGTAATGAAAGATTGTAAGTATGATCTTTTCGAGCTATAGAGACTACAGCTTGCAGAGAATTTTGCATCTATAAGAAAAGTGAAGAATTCAATGTTTAAGTTTGGTTCCCTCATTATGTGTATTTTATTTTATATACATAAGTATTTTCCTGGTATTAGTGATGTTGCATGGGAGCAAGAAAAACCGGTGACTAGGTAGATAAATGAGTATATTACTCAATTATGAGAAAATTTTGAGAATGTAATGAATGTTGATTTTGATGAATTCAAGCAAAGGATGAAAAGGAGAATGAGGATACCTAAAGAGTTGGTCACAAAATATTACAATGACATATATTTTCTTGTTGATACAGACAACACTTTTGTATAGGTAGTGAAGTCGAGGAAGGCTTGGTTACAAAATTCTAACTATGAGATTGATAGTGATGTAGTGAGTGCAAACATTGATGCACTATTGAAAGAAGAGATAGATTTTGACGCCAAAACTTTTGGTAAATATGAAGAATCTAAAGCAAGAATTATTGTAAATATCAAGGTAGCTTCCAAGGAGAAGAAAAGGAAGAAAATGATTCAAGATCTTGAAGCCAAACTGAGCACCTTAGGCAAGGGAGAAGAACCATTACAATTGACATAAGGCCTTGGTGAAGATGAAGAACAAGACAATGGTGATGAGGAAGAAGAAGGTGACAAGGGGAAAGCCCTAGTTGGTGTCATTTCATTCAGCAACAAGCCTCAAGGAAAAAAGAAGAAGCTAGTAGTAACACCCATCTCTCCTCCACCACCAAAAAATCCAAGGACTAGGGTAGCTACTAGTGTCGATCAACTTACAAAGCAGAAGGTAGACGAAGCTACAGAGCCAAGTGCCACCAAAACTAGAAGATGGATATTGGTCAAAGGACTACCTATTAGACAAACAAGGACTATTGAAGAGGTATGCGAAAACTTGAGAAAATCTATAGGATCATGTAGTTTTAAATTTATCAAGTATTCTACACTAGATAATGATGATAGAAACAAACATGAGGAGGCTATGGTAAACATGATGCAAATCAAAAAATAGATCCTAGCAAAATTGAGAAAAAAAATACTCAAAGATTTATTTGACAGACTAGAAAGGAGATGGCAACATGCAATAGTAGAGGAGAAAAAGATAAGAACTGGCACATTAGTCAAAGTTATGCCTAATCTATCATAGGAGCAACTGGACATACTTTTGGAACAATATAGGAGTAGATTTGTTCCTAAGTACTAAATGTTTTTGTTACTATAGAATAAAGAGGAAGATGTAAAACAAGACAAGTTTCTTTGGAATATAATTTTTGGTTAACAAGACAAACAACAGAGATAAACGCCATAAACATTGAAGATGCTTACAGTAGTGGAGAAATCTTAGGTATGTCTAGTTTGCAAGGTAGCACGTCCCCTATACATGTCAACACCTCTAACACTCTAGAGGTTGAATAGTCAAGGCTCAAAGGTACAAAGGTAGATGGTGAAGAAAAGTAAACAAGTGTAGCTAATAAAATTATTTCAGCACCTCATAATGAGGAAGGAAAAGAATCAAATGAAGCTAAATTGAGTGTAATTATTGTTGTCTCGAGCACAGATGCACAAGAAAGACTGAATGGTGACACCCCTTCACCAACTTTCAAGGCAATGTCAAGCAACACCACTCCTTCACCTAGTGGAAAGATGAAAGAAATAAAATATGTTTCACTAGATATAAAGGTTAGTCTGGATAAAATTGTAATGCCCACCCACAATTTTCTTTATATTATATATGTTAAACTCTTTTAGGCCTATTTCACACATGTGTTAGTTTTAGAAATATATGGTATGATGTTATTTCATGATTTCAAAATATCATTTATGATTACATAGTTGATTAAATTTCATGTGTTATTTAATGATTATGATTATGTATGTGTTAAAGTTGTTGTAATGATTCTTAGTTAGTAAATGTGATCGCTTTTATAACAATGTTAGATGATATGTCTTTAATGATGATTATTTTACATTCATAGAAATGCATTGTTATATCTAATCATTTGATGAGTTGACTCATGATTCATTATTGTACTTACCCTATACTTGCATGTGTATGGTGTGCATGTCTATTTTACTTTTCTATCTAACGTGTCTAATGTGGTTAAGGGAGGGAGTCAAAGTCACCGTTTAGTTGGAATCTACATGATGTACCACTCCCTGTCATGGCATGTCTAGTTTATATATATATATATATATATATATATATATATATATATATATGTATGTATGTATATATATATATATATACGTATGTATATATATATATATATATATATACATACATACATACATACATACATACATACATACATACATACATACATACATACATACATATATATATATATATATATATATATATATATACATACATATACATATATATATACATACATATACATATATGTGTGTGTGTGTGTGTGTGTGTGTGTGTGTACATGCTCATCTTTTATGTAGGTTGTAGGTATTGGGCATCGACTTCTCTGATTTGCCAAGATGAGTGTGCCCTATCACAATAACTCAATGGAAAGAATGGGAAGATAATCATTAGGTCAAATCTTAGCCATAGACTAAACACTTTTCCTACAAGGAAGACACATATTTGACTCTCTATCCCTTCTAAACCAACAAGTTTGTCTTTGCGTGTGTTGTTTGAATTTGAGTTTTGAATGGTTTAGCTTATGTGGATTTGACTATGTTATTTATTTGGTAAAAGGCTTAATTGTGATATTTAGATCAATCACATTATATTAAAATTATTAAATATTATTTAAATATAATGTAGAATTATTATATTAGGATATTTAATTAATTGGGAAATTAAATTAATTAAATATTTTCTTTTTTAATTTATTTAAAAGACTTGATTTAAAAAGTCTAAATGTGAAAGTAGGAAAAATGATAAATTAAAATATTAAAGACTAAATATTGATTTATCATGAATATTTAATCAATGATGATAAAATTAGAGTTGGACATAATTAGTGGGCATTAATTATTATTAATGATTAAACCTTATATACAATTTAATTACACATTAATCAATAAAATTAAAATAAGATTTTTGAGGAGGGAATAAGTTATTTAATTTAAAAGAAAGGATATTTATTTATTTTATTATTAAAAGAAAAATATGTTTTGTGAAATGAAAGTAAATAAATAAAGAATATTTATTTAATTAATATTAAAAGAAAAGGAAAAAATTATGTATATCATTTCTTTTAAAAAAAGTAAAGTGATTTTATTCATTTTTAAAAATATAAGTAAACAAAGAAAATCTAATATTTTATTTTAGTTGAGTTATCTTCTTTTGTAAGTTTACTTATTATAGAAACTTTAGTTTTATTAGTTTTATTTATTTATTTTTATTTAATAAGAGGTCATTCTAGTTAGTTTGAGAGATTTTTGTAGAACAACCAAATAATTTAGAACAGGGATTTTAGAAGACAAGTTATAGGGTATCCATTCAAATTTTGGACGTAAAAGATTTTGTTCAAACTTTGGGAGTAAAGTCTACAATTGGCTTTTTTTCTTCTTCTTAACAAATCAATTTGGTGTTTGAAGGTAGGGGTTTTCAAATCTCTTTGCAATTTCTATTGGAAATATTGTATTCTCTGTGTTTTCTTGATTATGAATAAATCTGTTTGCAGTTGCTTATGTGTCAGTTTGAGGGTTTGAAACATGTGATTTTTCTATAACTTTTATTTAATACATTTTATCATAAATGTAAAGATACTTTTAGACACCCATTTGGATTTTATTAACATATATATAAATCATATATGATTATATTATATGAACATGGCTAAATATTGACTATCATGTTAAAACTAGGCCTATTTGAGCTTGATTTTTCAACTAGAGACACACAAACAGTTACTTATAACTTTTGAAAAATATATAGTTAGAAAAATGTCTTCTTGTCAATTATAAATAATTCTATTATGTCTCCCTTAAGGTTCCCCTACCATAATTTTATGTCTCACCTACCAGGGAGCTTTGTAATTGAGACATACATGTCAAAACTTTCTATGTCTCAATCATAATAGAATACCAAGAGTCCTCAATAACTCTGCTCATCACATATACTCTCCTATACAGGAAGCATAAGCATTTAGTCCAAGCTAACAATAGTGCTTTGTACCACTAGACTAATGCACTCTCTGCATCATCTTTTCAGAAGTAGGCAGGGGCAAACCCCGAGCATACCTCTCAAGTACTCAAATATATCTTTAGGCAAAGGCTTCATAAAAATATCTACAATCTGATCTTTAGTACTCACATACTCCAATCTGATCTCCTTTTATGTTGCTTTCTCTCTCAACACATGATACTTACTAGATACATGTTTAGTCTTAGAATGCAATACATGATTATTAGACATACTCATTGTACTTGTGTTATCACAGTAAATGAAAACAAGTTCTTTAAACTCAATCCTAAGATCCTTCAACATTTGCTTCATCCATATAACTTGATGATAGTTATTTTCAATTGCAATATACTAAGTCTTAGCTATACTCTAAGAATTGCAATCTTACTTATTTCTTAGCCAAAAATCTAATCTTCCTCCAAGAAAGAATGATCTGCCATTGGTGTTCTTTCTATCATCCATTCTACCTACTCAATCTACATCAGTATATGCACATAGAGTGAAATCATTTGATTTATCATACCAAATTCCATAGTCAGATGTTCCTTCCAAATTTTTGAATATTCTCTTTACTTCTGCAAAATGATACTCCTTAAGATTAGCTTGAAATATAGCTACAATCCCAATTGCATTTTTTATATCTAGTCTCATATATAGCTACAAGCTTAAGTTTCCCCTACCAAAATTTTATATGTCTCACCTGCCTGGGAGCTTTGAATTAGTGACAGTGCCTAGATATCCATCTCTAGTCATATGGGAAAACATTTATTTTTATCAAGAATGGCTGAAAATGGAGGCCATCATTCACTTCCTTCTTTGGTGGAGAGGCATCATGGAGGACCCCAACAGGGACTGGCTCTTATATTACCTCCAAATCTTCAATGCATACATTCAACTGGAGGTTGAATTTGAAGACCTCAAAGCCCTAGAATTTTGCCTTCCAAACTTAGATAAATCTAGTAGGGAAAGGAACACTTTTGAGTTCCCTCCAGGCTCCAAGGTCAACAACTTGAAGGAAGTTACAAAAATCATAATGGTGTACTAGAAGAGGGAAGGAGAAACTTAGTTTAGGAGTGTGCTTGCAGTGATGGTATTTGAGCTAACTAGTTTGGCTTCCGACTCTGTGCTCCTAGGTCAATAGCTTAGAGATGTACCTCATTTTCTTCTAGTTTTTCTCGATGGTTGTTAGCTTTAGTATTTCAATGGTTTGTTTTTTGTATTGAATTGAGTTAGGGAAGCCTCTCTCAAATGACTTCTTACCCCAATTTCAATCTTCAAAATTATGAAAAATCTAATTTTGTTCTGTGTATAAATTGTATGCGTTCTTTGGTTTCTAGGTTTTAGTCTTTGGCAACATTCCGAACAACAAAGATAGTGGTGCTAGTTTTGATTTTGGAAGCCAGCGGCTTGTCCTTTATGATTTATTGTCGATGTAATATTGATCTATATTAATAATTTAAAAAAATTGATCCAAATTTTTCATTTTTTGGCTACCCTCTATATATAGCAAGGCCCCTATTCTGACATACAATCATCTAATAGTTAGTATCTACCATAGCACAATGAATGATTTAATAATAAGGATATTGAATCTAAAAAGTAACACTATTAGACCTAACATTATCAATAACATTTATGTTGGCATTTTATCAGGTCATCCTTCAAGGTATTAGTTAACTACTAATCATTACTATGCCTACAATATCCAACTATCATGTTATCTCCCTTATCTCTCCCTCGTTAAACTTAGTTTCCTCTATGTATTAACACTACTATTAGCACACTTAACTCTCTCAACTAGAAGCAATTTTTAAAGATAAAAAAGGATGATAGACATTGATATAATAACAAATAGGTTTAAAACATGAGTAACATGGTATAAAAAGTAAACACTAGTAGCATAATCAAATAGATATTAAATGGTACCCCGCCATGGACACTTGGGGGGGGGTGCTAGTTATCCCATGGTTGAAAGGACTAGTCTCACTCCAATCTCACCTCGTAAAGAGAACCTGTTGGGCTTGGGTCACGAGGACACCATCCAAAACCAAAAAAACCAAAAAGATGTTAAATGGTAATTAGTGCAAATCCATAGGAGGCAATCCTACTTAGTCATTCATTTATGATTAAAACTAGATAGAGCAAGATTTATTTGAACAAATTGAATATATTATTTAGTACTAATAATTAAGGTGGAGTATTAAGTGTGGTTAATGCAGAAAAGAAGGATATGAAATCAACCTTTTAGAACTTATCCTTTTCAATCTTATCCTCAAAAATTGGAGTGATTCTTCCCTAATCAACATGGATAATTTTTCACCCTCTCTTGCAAGAGAAATTCATTTCTAAATCTCTAATGTATGCAGATGTATAAATTTTCATTGTATAAAGGATAATTGACCTTGGTCAAAATATTTAGAATTGGGGTATGCCCCTTTTACATATGTATTCTCATAAGGACTTTAGTCCCAAGCAAGACTAGAGTTTTTATTCTCTATTCTTTCTTACTAGTGCCTGTTTGAATAGAGATTCTTGTAAATTTTAATTTATCAATATAAATCATTAGGCTTTGGTCATTTATTGATCCAAAAAAAAATTCTATTATGAATACTTTTCTTGATTTTCATGAAGATCCAACTATTCAAACAAAAGTTATGATCATTCTTCTAAACTGGTAACCTTCAAATCTGAATAGTGCTGCTAGAAAGATTCATATGTTACACCATTCAAATGAACTTTTCTTTACGAATGGTAATAATGAAAAATGTGTGAAATTAAATTATCTTTCCATTGATATAGGTTGGAGATCTATATAATTCCATATGATATTATGAAATTTAAATTACCAACTGATTTACATAGAGAACATGCATAAAAACTCAATCTTATGAACTTTAAAAATATTTTATCTTTATTGTTAAATATTATTGATTTAACCAATAATAAATAATTCTAGACTTATTAGATAATTAACATACTGAATTTATCTACACTTTGATAACCATTATATAATATATAAAAAACTTTTGAGAGCAATATAATCCAAATCATTCGATGTAACCTTGTATTATTTGATGTGTGTTTATTCGAGGTTTTGTGGTTTTTTTTTTTTGTGATGGCTTTTTAAAAAATTTAATGTGATGTTTTATTTTGGGATGGCTTTTATGTGGACTATTTAGCTAGCCAAACTAGGATGTGCACCAAAGGCATCTTTTAAGATTTCTTTTATGATGGTTATTTGACTAGAAGTCATGATGTACTATATGATTCAAAATTGAGGCTTATGTTTATGAGATTTATTTAGTGAGCATATATGATGACTTAGGTTTTGAGAACCAAATTATTTTTGGGTTTTGTATTAAGGAACTAGGTTCTATCATTATAGGTGTTGTGGTATGGGACATAATTGTGGTTTATGTGTTTAGGGGAGGTTGTTTAGGTATGTGTCTTTAGGAGTGGCTTGCAATAGGGATCTGGGACCCAAAGTGGTTAGTACTAGGGTAACCTGTTGTAATTTTTGTAACAAGTGATTAAATAGTAATTAAAATATCTTTCCTAGCCCTTTTCCTTAAGCTACATTAAAAAGATAAGTTAGAGATGTGTCGTGTCCATGTCTTGAGTGCCTGTATAGGCTAAGGATGAGAATGGGATGATACCTAGTGAGAGATATGGCTAGTTTTCACCATATTCATGAGAGGGTATTCTAGTTCAGCATGTGTTATGTTGAGGGTCCAGGGTCCAGAGTGACTGGTCTAAGATAACTCAATGCTTGAGGGTCTGGGGCCTAATGAGAGACATGTCTAGGGTAACTCACGTAGTTTGACCATGTGATGATACTCCCTAGTATATAGCCTAAGTCTCCTTCGTATATTTTTTATTTTCCTATAGTGTTGTAGTTAATGGTGTTGTACTTATTGTTGGATGTATTTAGTGTTGGTGTTTACTTTCATTGATGGTGATTGGTGATTCATGGTGATTATACTTTTGATACATGTCTCTTGACTTCAGATAGATATCTATTGTGGACTTTATCTCCTAATTTTAGTACTCAATATGTACTTGGTATATGTATGTTGACTTGGTATGTGGTGTTGGTCTTGGATAAGTGTTCTTTCAACTTTGGTTATCTTTTCTTCTTGAGTATTTTGTATTACCCTTGAGGTATATTTGGCTATTAGGATTCCTTTCTTAGGAATGTTTTATGGTTTGATTAGTTGTATGTGGATCGTTCATTATCTTCCATGTGTGGTGGGAGTGGAAGCTTGACTAGGTAACCACGTGGTTGGGAGGTAGTGACTTCTTACCATTTGGGTACCCCTCATATTTACAAATGTTGCAAGTTCGATGATGCAATTGTTCTTTTATCATTCTTATCCCTATCTTTGAGACTTCAATCTAGTTGATGTATTTATCTATTAGCATGTATCTTATATTTTGATGTACTTGTATCTATTCTCACATATATTGCAACATTTGCAATGGATTCTATCCACACCATTATTTTGATGTTGTATAAACTTTAGAAAAAAAAAATAGTTCAATAAACTTTGTGAAATATTAGGTTTATTTCTTTTGGGTTCCTAAGAGGGGTGTTATAGAAACAATTGAGATGCCACAATTAGACCTAGAAAATCTCACCTTGGAGTAAACTATTTTTCTACAAGAAGTTTTGGTGAAGAAGAAGAGACAAGAAGAGCTCAGGAGAGAGCTTAAGAAAAATCAAGTACTATATGATGTAAACCATTATTTTGTTGATGCTTTTGATATTCATAATTTTGAAGAAGATGCACCAATCATCAACCAAATTGTAAATATAGTTGATCAAGTCAAAGTTGGAAGTATGGAGTCAAATGAGAATCTAATGGATTGGTCTTCTTGAAGATTAGAAACTAAGGTTATGGACAAAGTTTCCATAACCATTGTCGAGTAGAAAGTGCAACTACAAGATAGAGCACAGGTTATGATTGAGCTAATACAAAAGGTACAACATTTGTACATAATTTTGTCAGATGTGCCAAGATTCACTAACAACATTTAGGCACAAATATATCAAATTCAAGCTGAGATAAAGAGATCCAATAGTATTATATATGAGTTAGCAGGATCATGCATTGATCATTACAATAATCTACTAAATGCTCAAGGCACATTGCCCAAGCTTCAAGTTGCTAACACAAATATGAGATACAAATTTATCTCTATTTAGGAAATGACAATACCTCATTTGGAGGTCATGTAGAGAGAATTAAAAATAGCTCAAGATCTTACCATAGAAGATCATAATCTTTCAATAGCTGATAATTTAATTGATTTGGCTACAAGATTATAGTTGCAGATTACTATTTTTGAGGCAACATGAACCACATGGGATCATGCATTGTCCATGATAACCATAGTTTATAAGGAATTCATTGAAATATATGGATTACTTCCATTCATTTAACACCAGCAGCAGTGACATCAAGCGTTAAAAAATAAGGGGTAAATAGGTATTGAAGGGGAAATTATATGTGATGAAAAAGGGAGAACTATAGATTTTGATGTAGAATCATCTTGGGTTGCCTTGTTATCCTGCTCATTTTGTTCATTTTGCATGTTGATGTCGAGTTACTATAGCTCCAGTGTACGCCAAGTGACTCTTCATTCGCCAAGTGACTCTTCATTCGCCAAGTTACTTAGTGTACACCGAGTGACTCTTCATTTTCCATGTTACCCAGTGTACTCCAAGTGACTCTTCATTCGCCAAGTTACCCAGTGTATGCCAAGTGACACTTCATTTGCCATGTTACCTAGTGTACACCAAGTGACTCTTCATTCATCAAGTTACCCAATGTATGCCAAGTGACTCTTCATTAACTGAATTACCTAGTGTATGCCAAGTGACTTTTCATTAACCGAGTCACCTAATGTATGCCAAGTGACTCTTCATTTGCTGAGTTACCTAGTGTATGTCAAATGACTCCTCATTCGTCTAGTTATCTAGTGTATGCCAAGTGACTCTTCATTCACCAAGTTACCTAGTATATGCCAAGTGACTCTTCATTCACCGAGTTACCCAGTGTATGCCAAGTGACTCTTCATTTTCCGAGTTACCCATTGTATGTTGAGTGCCAAGTTACCCAGTGTATGTTGAGTGTCAACATTTAGACATGATTTTTGCGAGCCAACTTCTAGGATTTATTTTCTTCGTGACATTTATGTTAAGATATTTTCTTGGGATGCATCTAGACCATTGTTGGTTTGGCCTTCCTCTTATGTAATGTTCTAGAATAATCTACAAGTCATTTTGGCAAGTATGTATAGAGTGTTTAGGCTTAGAGTTAGGTAAGTTTTTGGGAAGAAGATTAGAGAGCAGAACTAAAAGTGCCAATTTGTAGTTGGATCTTTGAATGTGAATGTATTGGTAATTGGTCGTAACCTAAAAGGCCTTACAGCTGGGTATATATGAAGATATTTTGATGAATCAATAAAAGTATTTCACTCTTCTTCCTCCTTTGGTTGTTTTTCATTTTGTTTGCTTCCATTGTGTTAACTCTTGCAGGGTGGTTTGGATAGTTGGGTGAGCCTTTGGCCCTAGTTATTCATCCCTTTTTACCTGCCTCAGATTTGAATAAAGGTGAAATGGATTTATTATTCATTTTTGCATTGTTTATCCATTATTCATCAACATAAGTCATAAGGGGGGATCTCATTTATCAAATTGTATTGTAATGATTTGAATATGGCCAATTGTTTTTTCCATCAATGTCAAAGGAGGAGGTTGTTGGTATCTCTATCCATTATTGTCTTAGTGTCAACCACTTAGTCATTTACAAGGAAAAGTCAAACGATCATCACTACAATTGAGCTACTCTATATAGGCTTAATCATGTACATAAGAAAGTATGTACCAAGCTCTATAGGAGGCAAGTAAGTGTATGGTCACTAAGTATTTCAATATGAGTTGAGCTCATCAACGACCAAGCAAGTATCAAGTATACAAGTGCTAAGTTATATAGTGTGTGTTGAGCACAATACATTTTGAGCATCAAAAGAGTAATACAGGTTGAGCAACAGCAATATCGAGCATCAAGAAATAGTAAAGACCGAGCAATTCAGAGTTTACAAAAAATTTAGGAATGAAACAGAGATTGAGGTAATGTAATTTAAAAGCTAACTTCGAAGGAACATTTAAAGATTATAGATGTTGTTGTAGATTATTTAAATGACATGGATCACAAATCTCTACTTTATGGGATCAATGATTCAAATGGAGAGGCTACTATGGAAAAATCTAGAAAACTCTTTACAAAACCATTTAAATAGAAAATATCTTAACCTAGATCACAAGGGAGAGAGAGTGAGAGATGCATGTGCAGACTAAGAGCAAGAGTAGAGAAGTGTATACATGTGAACAAGGAGTAAAGTGAAGGATTGAGATCAAAAGTTAGTGAAAGGGTTCTATGTAACGCCCCACTCAGGAACCCAAGAGAAATAAACCTAACATGTTACAATGTTTACTGAACTATTTTTTTTAAAGTTTAAACAACATCAAAGTAACAATAATGTGGAAGCAATATATACATACACATCAAGAATGCGTAATCAATTATAGATACAATTTCAATTTCTCAAGGGTTCCATCACTTTGAGTTACATTGAGAAGTTTATATTAATTAGTTTAAGTGTCAAGTACAAAGTCTCCTGAACATAAAGAAATAATAGATACATAATCACATTAGCAAAGCATAAATACAACTAATACAATGGAAGTATATCCAATAAATAACATCTACTACACATGCCATAGGGTATGTGAGAATAGATACAATACATGATAGCATTATTACATCAACTAAAAAGAAGTCTTTGGGATAAGAAATAAGAATGATAAAGGTGCATCTCCTGCAACGAACATCCAACAGCTAGCAATGTGAGGGGGACCCAAATGGTAAGAAGACACTACCTCTCAATCGTGTGGTCACCTAATTAGGCTTCCACTCCCACTATGCAAGGAAGATAATGAACAATCCACAAACAACTAATCAAACATAAAGCATTCCTAGGATAGGAATCCTAAAAGCCAAAACTACCTCAAAGGTAACACATACTACTCAAGAAGATAAGATAATTCAAAAAGAAAGAACACTCAATCCAATACCAATACCGCCTAAAAAAACACATAAATATACTAAAAATACATCAAATAAGCAAAATCATAAGATAAAGCCAACAAAAGATATCCACCTCAAGTCAAGAACCACATGTCAAAAGGCATATCATCAATGAAAGTGAATAACCACAATAACACATCCAACAATAAGTACACCATCAGAGGTACACAAAATCTAAAAAGGAGACTCATGCTACATACTAGGGAGTATCATCACATGGTCAAACTACTTGAGTTACCTTGGACTAGTCTCTCAATAGACTTCGGACCCTCAAGCGTTGAGTTACCCTAGACTGATTACTCTGAACCCCAGACCCTCAACGTAACACATGGGAAACCAAAAACCCCTATCAAGAAGATGAGGCAACTAGTTATACTGTCATCCCATTCCCATCCTTAGTCTATACGAGCACTCAAGGCATGGGTGGGGAAAATATCTCTAACTTATCTTTTTAGTGTGTTTTCCTCCAAAATATTAATTAATAGATTATCACAAGTTACAATAGGTTACCCTGGCACTAACCACTTCGGGTCCCGGACCCCTACTACAAGCCACTTCCAAAGACATGTACCTAGAAAACCTCTCCTAAGCACATAAAAACACAGTTGTGTCCTATACCACAACACCCATAAAGATCAAACGCGGTTCCTTAACAGGCAACTCGAAAATAAGATAATTCTCCCAACCCAAATAAACATAGATACACCACATAGAAAAGCTCATAAATGCAACTTCCAACTTGAAAACATACACTTGACATAATTTTTGAAGTAGAGAAACATCATAACATAAATCACAAGGGCAAACTCTAGTGTACATCCTAGTTGGCTAACTACATAACCCCCAAGGCCACACATACATGATGATGACATTAACTAGATATAAACATTTATATAATACACCCAAGAATGCAAGTATAAAGCTATATATCAAACTCTAGTGTACATCCTAGTTGGCTAACTACATAACCCCCAAGGCCACACATACATGATGATGATATTAACTAGATATAAACATTTATATAATACACCCAAGAATGCAAGTATAAAGCTATATATATATATATATATATATATATATATATATATATATATATATATATATATATATATATATATATATATATATATATATATATATAAGTTCAAAAATAAGGTCTACCTTAAGACAATATTATTCAAGTAATAGTAACCACTCACAAAATATCCAAAAATACATAAGTGTATAATTTCCAATTGACCACACCATATATATATATATATATATATATATATATATATATATATATATTGTTAGTGTAGTTTTTTATTTTTCCTATTTTGCTAGATTTTTCCTACATTTTTAGTAATCTCACTTAGGTTAATAAAGCATGTCTTATTAGGTGAATGGTTGTGAGGTGTCACCTTCCTACATGTGAGCATCCATTAGCTATCTTAGGAAGATACTTTTCTATCTTTAGTCCGATAGATGGTTGCTCCTCATTGGTTGGTGTTGCCACCTCCTCCCTCTTCCTAGCCCATACAAGCATGCTACCTAGCTTGTATTTGCATCTCTTATTTTTGCATCCTCTTAATGTTATTTTGCTTCCAGCATTTGCATTACTCTCTTGGAGACTAACTCTATGATGCTATTTTGATTTTGTATCATTTGCATTCATAGTTTAGATATTTATTCTTTGCACTAGTTTTCTGAGTTATTAATCTTATCAGATTCTAACATGGTATCAGAGCTTTTCTATGTGCAAGAGTAGATTTTAGTTTCCTTATTTGAGAGATTCGGGGGGGCTAATAAAATTTATTGTAGTTTTTTGAAAAACAAAGTATGCTCTTCTCTTGCATCTTTGGATGATCCTAAGAATCAGAAAAGTTTTGACAAAAATGATTTTTCTCTGGGGTTTCAATCTCAAATCTGACAACCAACTTGCATATTTGGAGTTTTCAATCAGTATTGCAGGTTCCAGCATCCCATTGATGGACTTAGGAAGCTGATCCAGCATTTGATTGTCATATTTTGGTTGCTGGAGTCATTTTTTGATTTTTGGAGCCGTTTTTTACTGTTAAAGGCATCTAATTTACACCACAGCAGCATCTTCTGTACATCAACAAGAAAAATTCTTTCTGAATTTTGTTCACAGCCCCGAAAAACCATCTGGGTATCTTTTAGATTTTGCATGCAAGCTGTATATTTTGCAGAATCAAGCATGAAAGGCTACAACCATACCCCTCTCCGTTGGCAATCGCAGATTTGAATGCAATTTTCAAATGTCTCGTTCTTGCTCATACAGACTCTGATTTTGATGATTCTTGTTATGAACTTGGCTATTTTTTTGTGCTCTATCCACTAGTGGAGTTGTTTTTTTAGTTTCATGCATGAATTCTTCAGAAATCATAGATGCTCAGCTGTGACTATGCACAATTCTCGTTTTGGAAACTTCGGAAGATCATAACTTTCTCATACAACCTCGTATCGAGGTGATTCTTTTTTTGAAAGTGCATGATTTTTTGAGTAGATCATAGGGGTGCTATTTGTTTCCTTGATTATTTTGCCCAAGTTTCACTTTTAGCATATGCTCTTCATGAGGAGGCCCTGTCAATTTTTCTTCCGTAACTTGAGCATACGGACGTATTTTTTCGATCCAAAAAATGGGTCGGAAAGCTGGTTCTGAGACGGAGATGATGGTACAAGTTTTTTTAATTTTTGCTACAGTCTGGTTGCCTATTTTGGCAGTCAAATCCAGATGTTTTATTTTGCCTTTCGGGAGCCATATCTCGCTCATTCGGACTCTTTTTTGGGCTCGCCAAATATCGTTGGAAAGCTGGTTTCGTGAGTTATTCAGTTGCAGAGGTCTTTTATCCAGATTCTACTCCAGGTTCTTTCTCCTTTAAGTTTTTCACTTTCGCAC